>OY720418.1:110387437-111866437 GCA_963082815.1 Melanotus villosus | reverse complement strand
TCACGTATTGTTTCGTGGATTTACGCATAAAGATTTATTTAACTGCCTTTCCGGTACAGTCACAGAAATAACATAATGCACGTTTTTAAAATTGCTTCGTAAGAAGACACTGATTACTGTCAAGTTTTATTTATCATATTTCCATTTTTACAAAACTAGAAAGAATAGGACGTTGGTTTTTTTCAATACTTGTTTTTTCAACCCAGGTTGTTTAAAGCATATTAGTCATTTCGCATTTCACATCATTGTGAAATCGTTTTTAAGTTTAACAAAAGTTGTGGCGTTAGAAATGCAATGAGTTTTAAAATGCTTCATTATTTAAAAACGCTAATTTTGGGATTTAATGTAACAATTAAAATTGAGTTATTTCCATCTGTAAATCAGCTGACAATTAAAAATTGAATTAACGGCGATAGATTGTTATTTAATAATATGCATTCCGAAGATTTAAGAATACTAAGTCACATGTTAGTTTTCGGGTTTTGTTTTTTAAAAATGCGACGAGCCAGATGAGTAACGTTTCTTAGAAAACTATCTGTTGTTAAAAATAATTCCCTACTAACGTCATATTCGCCGGCGAACAGGTTTCAACCTGCCGAAGCTTGCCCAAGTGTTCGATCTAGTTAATTTTACTGGCTGAATTGATACCACGGAATTGATTAAATACCGATTTGAATAAACCGCTGATTGACCTAATTAAACCGCGGATTGAAGTAAATAAACCGCGAAGATTGAGCTATTAATTCCAAGATGGCCGCCGATTTTAATCGAGAATTTAATCGACCTAATTAAATCTGATTGATCGAGCTATTAATTCCAAGATGGCCGCCGCTTTTAATCGAGAAATTTTAATCGAACTTTTGATTGACCTAATTAAACCGCGGATTGATCTAATTAAACCGCGGATTGATCTAATTATGACGTAATCTCATTAAATTGTCCTAAATAATCCGCGGATTGATCTAATTAAACCGCTAATCCCATTAAATCGATCTAAATAAACCGCGGATTGATCTAAATTGCCCTAAATAAACCGCGAATTGATCTAATTAAACCGCTAATCCCATTAATTCGACCTTGATTGCGCAATCGATTAAATTGATTGACCCAATTAAAAACAAAATGGCGGTATCAAGTGTCCCCATTCTACTAACAAAAAAGTAAGCTAATCTCTTGCTTCTAAAATATATTTTTAAACTTGATTTCGCATAACACAGTATGGCTTCTTGGAGTATAATATAGTAACTGTTGGTTAAAAGTGTTAAATTAATAATAATATAACAGTATCAACATCTTAATAATCTCTTGCTTTCAAAATATATTTTCATATCAATTTGATTTCGCATAAAGTAGCCCGAGTTCTTGAAATATCTGTTCACACATTTGCTTAATTTTTTATTATTTATTTTTACGTAATACCGGACATATGTTACTTAAACTTCATTCTTAAAAATTCTCAAAATATATAACCAAATTAGTTAGATCCGGTGAACACGGTGGCCACTGAATTAAAATCGCGGCATTATTAGTTAAAACAACTGAACAGTTTTACTGAAAAAATATTTTCAGCATGTTTTATAAGATTTAAGAAGCTTGAATTGAACTATCTGTGGTATAACAAGTATATTATCAGGATTATCAATTTTTTGTTGTAAAAAGACTAAAAAGAGGCAGATAAATTTTGTCTGGTAACATTATAGCCGACATTTTAGTTATTTCTTTTTTTAGTATATGATGTATTATTATTTAATTTTCAATGCGTTTGCTGAATTGTTCAGATGCCCCTAGAAATGTTATGATTTGGTTTAACCTCTTTAGATATTTTCATTAAATTCATCTAAAGGCTTGCTTACTTCAAATTTGTCTTAAGTTTCTAATTGCATAGTTATCATGTTACTTATATCAATTTTCTGAATAACATGTAAACTGACAGTTTTAGTCAATAATTATCAGTTTTGTAATTGCTTAAAATTACGAATTTGTTTAAAGAAATAGACAAATGAACTACGAGAAATGTTCAGAAATTAAAAAACAATGCGAAAAGGTCAAATTTTTTTTGCAATAGAAAGCTAATTTAATGCCAAATTTAAGTGATTATCTGTTATTTTATTTATTGAAGATAAAAAAGCATATCAATTTTTGCAAAACTTGGTAAGTTAGGCTAGTATTTTAGACAAGAGGAAAGACTTCTGTTTCCTAAGAATCTACTAAACTGGAATTCAAAATTTTTACATTTTTTGTAGTGGATTACATGTGTAAAAAAAAGTATTCTGAAGCGTTTATATTCTAACACTGAAATAAAAGGTTTTTTAAATATAATTTTATTTTTTCTTTAACAATTTATTAATTAAAATTTATTTAATTTTTCTGTGAAAACAGTATTTTTATTAAAATTATTATATTACTAAATTTTAAAATGTGAAACTTATCACAACGAAGTAGAATGTTTGTTGATAATAGATAAAATAAAAATGTTTGAATAATAACAATATTAATATTTGCTGGCAGTGCCACAATAACACATTGCAACTAGGATTAGGCGTGTTATAATGACATGCGATGTTTATAATGCACAAAAGTACAATTAATAAATTTGTAACTAAAGAATTGTTACACAATATTAAATGGGACTTATCTGTTAACAAATACATGCACAACAACTACAACAAATATAATGACGTCGTCAGAATTTCTTAAGAAGTTTAAAGTATGATTTTTTGAACACGTTGATGAATACCATAAATGTATAAGTAAATTTGATATTGGTACTAGTATATAACTACAATAAATGACTCTTTGCAAAAACACCATAAAACAATGATTTTGTTTCGATGGGCATAGCAATTAGGCATATGACCTAACCATTTTATGTTGACACACAGTTTATCAGTTTTATAAATGCGGTTTTTAAATGTCGGAAGTATTTTATTAATATTTATGTATTTTCCCTTTTACTTATAAGGATCAGGATTTGTAACATTATATGATTTGCTTTATACCTACTAAGTTTCAATGAATAAAAAGAAGGGCCATTTCTAGGAAATGTTATAGATAAATACATAAATAGTAACAATTCAATGAGATGCATTTTCTTTCCCCAAAGTTGTTTCAACGAATATCTTGATTGATAGAATATACTTTGAAACACCGTAAAACAATTATTCCAATCTTTAAGGAATGTCGAAAAAATCTTGCACTTGAAGGTTTTTAAGGTCCTTAATTAGCTTGCAAAATTTTTTATGTTAGCTAAATGAGCTTGAAATACCAAATTTTAAGTAGTTTGACATTGTTTTCACATAATTTCATTCCCCATATTGCCATTATATTTCCTCATATTATCATATTACCTACCTTCATATTTCCCCTAGCTTATGTAATTTAATTCTACATGTTTTCAATGCAGCTTAATATTTTAAATCCTGTTGGGTTTGATTATTCATTCCATTAATTTTACTGAGGTTTTGCAAAAAATTTAACTAAATTACATTTTACTAAGTCACTTTCCGAAAACATTATTAGTAATCTTACTTTTTGGTCCTGAGAATTTCCATGTAAATGTAAACAGCTAAAACTAATTTTCTGTGTATTCTTTTCGGCAATTTTCACAAAAAATATTTCTGGGAAGTTTCAAACATGTCAGATTACCAAAAAATGGCAAAGTATTTAAGAAGAATACATATTTTTGGTCTTCATATAAATCTATACAAATATCATACTTTGTATTTCTTTAAAGCAAAGAACCACCGTAGAAGAAGATGATTTCTTTTGGGTGTTAGTTAGAACAACAGGTCGCATATAGTGTGAAGTTTGATATGATAATATTTCAACCAGAGTTTGAGATCCTATAAATTTAGAAAAAATCTAGTTGCGCCGGCCATAGCACCCACAAGCTTAGTTTCACTCCATAAATAATCAGCAGGCAGTAACAATAATGACAAGATACAATGTTAAAAATGCTTAGTAATGCGTATTTTTTGGCAAAGAAATTAAGTAGCTTACATACTCTTTATATAGGAAGGAACAGTGTATACGTTGTCTCCCTTATAATTCTCCGGATTGTCTTTATGTTTATTGCCCCCCATTTCCCTGTATTTCCTTAAAACTTCATTATTTCACTTGTACGTAATTCCTCAGATTGCTGTTGCTTCCTACATTATATTACCCCAATCGTTTCCAATTAGATTACCCATCTCTGGTTGTTAAGTAATTCATATTTCTTTATAATTGCTTTTAATTAAAGTTTCGATTAGGTTATTATTATTACTCTCGTTTTAAATGTTTAAGGTTGTCCAAGTTAAATTTTACGTACTCAATCAATTTTGATCATTTAGTTCTAGCCCTTAGTTTTTTTAAAATAATCATTTTGGAAGTTCTTCGAAATAAAAATTATCTTTATATGTATTTTGCTGTTTAAAGGTACCATTGCTCCTGAACTACTTATGATAAATTAATTGTTTTTCTTGTTGTTTTTTATTCTTCAAACGCACTTGCGTTATATAAATTTTCATATTATTTAATTTCTTTTGTCTAAGGGTTTGACGTATATCTTTAGGTATGTGGCAAGTAAATTAGATAGGTAAGTTCAATGTGCTTTGTCGTCAGGTAAAAATAACTTAATGTTGAACCGTTTAAATTGATGAATAATACGATAGGAGAAAGAACTTTAGATGCGAGTCAACAGGTAAATTTTTATCTGTAAAAAGTGATGGGTTTTGATTTTTAAGATTTCCAAGTAGCTACTCTAAACGGGGTTAAATTGATATCTACCTAGATTTATATTGTTACTGCAATGCTGTGTACTGATTTCAGAAGTATTTCTAGTAATTTACTAGCTGTGCTTATTAAAGACTAAATTATTATTTTATCGATAGCTATGCTAAAATTAACTACCTATTTGTAGCAATTATCCGATGAAGTTACTGTTTATACTTCAATTATTGCCAATTCAGTATTTGCAGAAATATTAGAATGTATATACCTTCACTTATAATATTAATAATAATAACTAATATAATAATAATACAAAGCAAGGAGAGGTAAAGGAAGTTCATTACAAACATGTAACGCTATCACAGCCAACTATCACTAATTAACAAAATATTCATCCAAAGTATAATAAGCTTTCTTTGGCAAAAGCTCTCTCGGGCTCTGTTTAAAGAAGTCGCACTTGTAAAGAAACAATTAAACGTATGTAAAAATTTAAAAAGAATAATTGTTAGAGGATTCGTCGTGTATTTTAACATTTGAAAAATTATGTGTAAAGGCAACATCAAAAGGTTTTTTTATAAAAAAAAAGATTTCGTTTCGTTTATTTGGTTACGCAAACTCAAAACACGAAATGTTTACTTTTCCTTTGCTCTTGGACAACGAATTACATTATTTATTTTAGGATCATTTGAGTAATAAAAAGTTCAGGGTAGTAAGGCTCTACTCAATGAGAGATAATATTTTTTTCGTACTCCCGAGAATAAAAAGCTAATCTAATCCCTCATTTCAGGGACTTAAGTTCAATTTCAGTCCCAGAGGGATTAAAAATGATATAAAATCCCTAGGGACTAATGTAAAAATAAACAAGATGTATCCATAACAACATAGTAATATACAACTGAATAATCAACTGTTATAATCTAGTTACAATTGTATTTAGAAAAACAGTGTTACTATGGTGAAACAACAGTTTTCATGAAATTTGTCAAAATTGTAAGTTTAATTTTTCTTTTACACTATTATTATGGTCCCATATGATACGGGAGTGCGAAAAATAGCGTATATCAGGTGAGTATTTCCCTCGCCTACGGCTCGGGAAATAAACTCACCCTCAGGATTAAATGATGCACTTTAGTCCCTGGGTATATAATATACTATTAAACATTAAAAGGATATCAATCAGTAATGTGTACGTATTTTGTAAGAACAAACGAATTAGAATAGTTTCATAATTTTCTAGGTATAAACTGCACGAGTTCTACTTTGCAGTTATTAAATTTGTTTACAAATCTTACTATGAAAATCAAGCCTAATTCGATTGTTCGAAATTACGCCCAAACTATATTTTGTCAGTTCATGGTTGTTGCATGTTTAACTTTATTTTATTTATGTGAGGATGATTTTATGAAGAAACACAGAATACTCGTGCGTAGTTCTAACTAAGCATATATTTTTTAAATATTAACTTCATAAAGAACCATAGGTAATATTACTCGTATAAGAGGATTTTATGGATTCTGCGTTTACATGCGTGTTCTTCAATTAGTTTTGCTTCAGTTGCCGTGAACATTTCAAACTTGCTTGTTCAAGGAAAATGTATTATAAAACAATAGATTATTTTTATTTTAATGTTGAATAGAACGCGTTAGATATTTCATATATACGATTTAATCAGAAATTGTGTTTTAATTTAAATAATAATACTGTAAATATTTGCAAATTTGTATTCAAGGAGAACCTTTTTTTTAAGAAGTAATCATCAGAGATTTTTAACTAGGTTTAAAATGTAGAAAGATGAATCTCCAATTTTGTTCGATCATTATTTCTGCAGATTTTTTTAAGGGCAAACGGTTAATAAGTAATTTTCGTGGTTTGCTATTTTTCAATTCATAGCTTTAACGTTATGGTTAACTCAAAGTAATATAAATTTATTAGGTATTTATTACGACCGTTGTTAAATTTTATTATTTGATATATACTCTATGTTTTTTGTGCATTCGTTATTTTGATAAAGGTTGTCTTATGATTTCAGTATAATTAGAATATAATATACTATAACATGTAGAATCAAAGTAAAAATAGAAATCCAAGTTTTTTGTTTCAAACACAATTTGTCGTAATTGTTTTGCCTGATTTTCTTGGTTTATTTTTTTCCTGTTCTAAGTATTAATATACAAAAACATTTTCGTGCAATTTAAAATTTATGATTGTTTAATCATATTTATAAGATTTTTTTAGTTGTAAACAGCAAGACAATTAATTAATTCTATATTATAAGTATTTTGGGTTTTAAATTCGACATACAATATGTATTTGTTGTGCGTTATTGTTGGTAAAATTAAGTTTATATGTTGTTTTTGTTAATGTGAATTATAATTCAAATTTGGTGGACGGTAATACCGAGTGTTTGACCTAAGGGGCGAACATAATATGGAAATAACATGGAAAATCGTATTTGGCATATACAAACTTCAAATTTGATCATGGCTGGTCTGCTTTTCGTTAATAAAATTCCTTTCTTAAACAAGCAACCAATTAATTAAGTAGTATCAAATTAAGCGCATTGTTTTGTCTTTCGATTGATACCCACTATCAATCGTATCAACTCATACGATTTCCCATGCTATTTCCATATGTTTGCCCCTTAAAGTCAAACACTCGGTAGAATTTTGATTGTTTTTTGTAACTTGTTCAAATTCGCTACCTTTTAATTTTTCATGCTTGGTGTATGTTTTGTTTTAGCTTTTTATTGTAAAAACTCGGAAACTTATGTTAATTTTAAAATAACATAACCTAAATTTGGGTTTCGTCATTTTACTTTTCGACGATTATTTTAAAGATGTGTTTATTTGCCGATAAAAAATTAAAAAACGAATATTTTTAAATTTTTAAATCTTAGGAGCGATGTGACCACTAAAACATAATTAAGCCAGTAACTTTTTTTTTATTGTAAGTTGTGTTATTGCATTTTTAATTACCCAAATCAAATTGCTAATTTAGGGCTACCTGCCTAGATTACCTAGCTATGTTAATCCAATGACGGGTAAGCATATTAATTTTATATTTTTAATGGCTAACGATGTTATAGGCGCATCTGATAGCGTAACTGTTCGCACTGGCAACTTCCGGTTTTCAAAAATTACGATTAATTACTACCATAAAGTAAAACCAGCTTTTGCTGAAACTGGCACTTATGTACATCATTTGTAGAGCATCTAACCTACGAAAATATGTAAATATGCCTCTGTTCACTCTCTCTTTTTCTATATACTTGTACAGGATGTTCCCTTTAAATTTAAAAATTTGCTCTCAACGGAAGTGCTGATTAAATACGTAGATTTCGGAGAAATACCAAAATGCGTGTAATTGAATTTATTTTTCTTAATGGGATTAATTCGCCTAAGTAATTAGTAATAATTAAAAAAAAAACAACGTTAAATGTAAGGGCTTTAACGGTATTATTGGGAAACATAAATTAAAATATGTAAAAATGTATTGATTGCAAATTTGTTATTGATAAGTAAGTACGGGGTAGTTTTAGAAAAAAATAGCAGTTTTATGTGGTCGGAAAAATATATATTTTTTAAATTAGATATAGTTTTTTCAATATAAATGCTCGCGCATACTTACTAAAGACTAAAGACAAGCAAGCATCTGAAAGGGATATAGCTAAAAATTATACAAATATTATACAAAATTAATGACGTACTCGTTAAAACAGAAAAATGCCTTACTTAAACTCTCTCCAGTTTGCCTAGGAATGCCTCGAGATACCTCAAACTGTCTTCAGAATTCGCAAGACAAGAAATAGACCAACGGTTTAAACTTTCATTTAATTTTTAAATGAGGCTAGAGAATAACGTGTAGCTAATAAAAATAGAGATAAATCATCTTAGCAAAGCTAGTTTTACCTCTAAATAAATAAAATTGCTCTAACTAACGAAAATTCTGGAAACCATAATAGGCTTTGGAATCTACAAATTAAACTGTCGTTGTTACTTGATTACAGCGAATATTTGAAAATATTCATGCTTTCCACCAAATTATACAGTAAAGTTGGCCAAAGCCTAATTTATGAAGACATCTAATTAAGAAAAAATCCATTAGGATTCGTCTCTTAATTTCCAAATTCCCATTTCTTTTCTAAATATTTTTAAGTTTCTCTGCGAATTAAAAACTTTAAGCACCAGATTAGGTTTATTTAACTTGCAGGTTTTTGGTCTAACTGTAATTACAGTCTTCTTTAAAGGCAGTCGACGCCGCAAGTTTAATTAGAAAAAAGGCTAATAGAACAAATTGCCGAGCACCATACGTATTTTTCTTATCCCATATTACAGAGTTTACCAACCTTACAGTTCTTCAGATAATAAATTAAAATTATTATTGCCTAAGGTAATTAATTACACCTGTTTACTGTAATAAGCAAATTTCATAGCTCTTACGTTTTAACTGTGAGTGGCATACTTCACATCTCTTTTGTGTTTGTAGTACTCACTCACCTGATAATCAAGTTTATTTTGTAACAATTAACGGTATCACCAAGTTGTGCCAGGTTTCGAAAAATTTTCTTAGGTATTATTTGGTCAGTGATATAGGCGCTCTTTTAAGAGGAAATTTTTAGAAAAGCTACCAATTTTTTAAATTGCTTAAAATTTTAGAACCTAATAATTTGTTAATTTGTAAAAGTGGCCATTACAGATATTCAAATATAAATCAGTAAAACCTCCCAACATTTGTTATGGACGATGAGTAACAAGGGTTTAATCGTTTATTCATGAATTTTGTTTCGTTGAAATTAATGTTGCTTCCGATGAATCGTGGAAATAACCGTTTGTTCTTTTAAAATTTCATTTTATAATTATGATAAAGTGAGTACAATTTTAAATGATTAATGATTACCGTAAGTTTTTGAAAAATGATCAACTTGAGAATTTTGTCAGTTGCTAAGTAAACGAGTGGAATTTGTAATTTTTTGTTAATTTATTGCATTATTTTTTTCATTGTTGCTTAAACGAAATATTTCGATGGCGACAAACTTACTAATTTATTAAATAGTATCTGTTCAGCTTATTGGACGTCTTAAGATTAAGTGTGTGAAGTAAGTACTTTTGGTAATATAAACAATTACCTTCAAATTCAAAAACTGAAAAGTATTCACACTGCAAATAAAGGAATTAGACTGGAAAATTTAATTATATTCATTGTTCATAACAAAGTACAGTCTAAAAGTTTCACCCATTTCACCGTAAATATTTAAAAGAAACCGATTTGTATTTCGTAGTTAAATTAGCAAAAGGCGGTTTTTCAAATAAATAACCGAAACTGTGCTGTTTACAAAAATCTTTTCTATTAATTTAACCAGACTAATGAAATATAAATTGATCTACTTTTTTAATTTCTCGCCGCTACCAATCAGAGTCATGTGAAATACCAATGTGCTCTTGTGATGTAATCCTGTAATTCTCATGTAATCCTTCACCAGATTACGATATCGCCTTATTGTCGAACGTACTTATTTTCGTTAATCTCGACTTTTGTATCTCTAAAAGCTGTATATAAATTTAAATATCAGATTTAGTATTAATACCATCGCAATAAATCGTCGAGCTGAAACTAACAAAACGATTTTCAACCCTTGTAAATGGTTTAAAACAAGAAATGATTCGTTCTAACAACAAAAAAATAATTCTTGCAATCTACATTTCGGATTTAAATACGATAACGTAATAGGGGCTTACCAGATATATTTGATGAAATATTTATAAAACGTTGCAATTCTATAAATTTTCATGGGTTCAAGGACCAATTTTGTTTGTTAAAAATTTGCTTGTCCAGGACATTTTGTGTTCTAAGAGTATCCAATCTGGATTTCATCTTGTTAGCGGGTATTTAAATTCGGAATTATATCTGGTCGAATACCAATCGCCCGAGGAACGCGTTCGTATTTCTCTGACGTCCTATTATATTTTTATTATTCAATAAAGTATATTTGAGGCTTGCTCAATCCATACGATTTAATCAGACCTTTAAACGAATGGTTCTCAGATACTATGATAATGTATGCGTGACGTTTAAAGAAAACAATTTGAAGTCGGCTTAACCTTTTTATTATTTTGAATTTATGGGTATTTATTTTTTTGTTTATCGAAAAAGGGACACTGTTTTTATAAATTGGAGTTTGCATAAAGTGGTTCAATTCCAACTTCCAATGCTGAATGTATTCTTCCGCCATGTTCTTCAGTAAACCACAAG
The DNA here is from genome assembly GCA_963082815.1 of Melanotus villosus. Classification (NCBI taxonomy): domain Eukaryota; kingdom Metazoa; phylum Arthropoda; class Insecta; order Coleoptera; family Elateridae; genus Melanotus; species Melanotus villosus. Next base: position 111,855,478 of record OY720418.1, on the reverse strand, counting down.
TGGAGTGGTGAATGCGCTAGTTAGAGGTCGGATATGAATCCACGACATATTTTTGGCTTTGGGGGCATTTTAAAGCAAACCTTTTGGTCGTAATTTTCTGATTATCCAGGAACACAACAAATTGCAGACAATCTTTAATGAGATTTACAATATCAAAAAAAAAAGTTGTTTCGCAAAAAGTCAAATGATTGATATCTTCAACATTTAAACTGAGTAAAAACAAAACATTTCCTTACCAATACTGTGTGGTCAATGAATTTTTACTTCTAGTAAAACGTATGTCATTGCGAACCCTCTCATGCAGTTATCATTTATACCAATTGGAGCTTTCGTTGTTGGATTTTCACGAATGTTAATTTATATTTTACGTTTCACATCAAAGTTTAGTAAAAACTAAACCAACGTCCTTGCAGATTTATTAAGATAACCTCAAAATGTTATTCACAATTGTATTTATAGATCAGGAGAATTTTAGTTGATAGCATGGTATAAACTTGATTTCATTTTGTATACACTTTGATTCTTTAAAAAAATTCTTTTCATGTCATTTTCTTTGACTAACCTTTTCATTGTGTGGTGTTTTCTGTCTACCTTTTTTTCCTCTGAAGAAAGGAAAACAAATTCTGTGTACTTAATCAAAACTGACTTAATATGATTAGAAATTCGGAAAAGTTATTTTAATTTTCTTTTAAAAAGGGCTAACTCGGTTTGAAATGCCACGATTAATATCATCATTAAGGCCCCCCATAAACTTTAGAATAATCCAGGTGTTAAGTAAGATAACCCCAAATTAATCTTCACACAACACTGGAAATAAGGGCTTTAATTTTCCTCTTTAATTTTGTTATGCAGTTTCGGTTGTGAGTTGTATGACTAATAATTTATTGCTATAGTTTGAAAATCTGAAAGCTAAATCGTTTAAAACGAAATACATACAAAAAATAGTTAATATTCCTTAAAATGCAGTTGTAGAATTTACAAAAATAATATCTACATGGGGAAATTCCGATCTTTGTTGTTATATTAGTGGTGACTGAATTTTCATCGCTAACTTAATCATTATCGTTTTGTTTACTAGTTAATTTAAGCGCTATAGTCAAGGGGGGTTGCGGGAGAGTGATCCAATAATAAAACTATAAATATACAAATGCAAATACAAAACAGAATCTCAAAGGAATGGGAACTGGCTGTAGTGGTGCACTTATACAAAAAAGGTGACAACAGAGACTGCGGTAATTATAGAGGCATTTTCCTCGTAGTATCCCGGGTAAGGATTTAGAGGAGATAGAGGAACACAGGACCTAATATTTACGGTTAGACAACCAATAGAGAAAGCAGCGGCTTCGAATGGTGCTCCTAGATTTGAAATAGGCTTTCGATAGGCTACCAAGAGAGAAAATTTGGGAAGTCTGAAGGAAAAGAAATATCAGTGAGAGGCTAATCAAAGCAATAAAGAGTTTTTACCAAGCAACAAGAAATGTGGTGAGAACAGCAGATGTCCAATTTAGTGAGTTTGAAACGAGTGAGAGGGATCATTAGTCCCCTACTGTTTATAGATGTGCTAGATGACGTCATGAAAGACTGCAAATTAAAAACCAGAAAGTACCAGATTGGCTATAGAAATCTTCAACCACTTTACATCGGAAGGCTGGTCTTTGCGGATGATCTGCTTCTAATACGCCATACGGAAAAGCCAGTGCGATTGAAATATTTAGGAAGGAACATTAAGGGAGAGATGACTGATAATAAAGAGCGCTAAAACCAAAGTATTAGTAGTGACCAAATAAGAAACGCAAATCCTGTCAATTAGGGGAGAAGTATTAGATCAAGTAAACCGTTTTAAATATTTGGGCACCATTCTAAAGAGCAATGGAAGTATTGACAGTGAACTAAATGGTAGAATAGGTGGAACGGATAAAACAATCTAACATACCACCTACTCTACCATACAGCAGCGAATCTTGGACGCTCACAAAGAAAAACGCATTTCGCTTACAGACATCCGAGATGAAGGTGCTAAGAAGCATTGAAGGAGTTACGAGAAGGGAGTGAATCCCCAACACCGAAATTAGAAGTCGACTTGGAGTCCAGGTAGAATCAAACTAGTTGGGATAGTGGTGATGTATGACGAGGATGGAGGAGGGAGGAATTACCAAAAGAATGTGGGAGTGCAAAAGTGCCGGAAAAAGAAGGAGAGGAAGGCCAAAGCAAACGGGGAATGCGACGATTGGGAAGATCTTACAGAGCAGAGGGCTCAAATGGCAACAAGCTAGGCAACTGTCTAAAAACAGAGCGGAATGGAAGAGCTTCCACTAGAATACGTAGAACCAACACCCCCAACACTGGTAAAAGTATAAGGGAAAGGATTAAGTATTGTGCAATTCAACCCTCAACTCTACTTATATGGAAAAAAATTTCCTTCGTTTTTTCACGACCATTTTTTGAATTTTAATATTCGAAAAAAATATGTAATGTAATGTTCTGTTAAAAATCTAGTCTCACTAATGCTCCTGTATGAATATACAGCGTGATCCAAATTGATTGAAGACATGTTTTATTCTTCATGTAGTCTTTTGGCTAATTGAAGCCCTTTAACTTCTGTACAATTTCTGTTTAGCTGTTTGTAGTTTATAGTTAAAAAACGGTTGAGCAGTCAAAAACAATCAGAGCTTTTCTTTTGGTATATAATTACAGGACAACGGTTTGTGTTAGCACCACGTGTTTCATAATTGCCGCTATTTGTATAATGTAAACAAAGCATACGTAATTATGTACTGAATATTTCGGCGGAGTTAATTTTAAGATAATGATCAGCAGTGGATTATCGTTGTTCTGTTTTGGTATGAACTTCTCGAGACGTTTCTGTAAAACATAACAGCCTATACTTTACCGTGATAAACACATTTATTACTTTTGAACGCAAAAGAATCAAAGAAAGCTAACTAAGAATAATGGCCCAGGCGCATAAATAAAGATCTTTTATGTAATAAATAACGATCTTTTTTTTACGTCAGAACCCCTAAACGCCATTCTCTCGCTATTATTCAGAGAACCATTACCCATTTGATGAGAATTCGCTGTAATATTTTGTCATGACCTAAGCGGCTCTAAAACCCCGATAAATTATAATACAACAGTAATGCATGAAAAGTAGGTGAGTAAACAAAGAAAGTTAAGAATTCAAAATGCTCTTCAATTTTCTACATCCTTTTGTAACTGTTTGCCTTAAAACTACTCAAATTGGATTTTATTAGGATCGTAAAATATTGAACGGTTCCTTCTAATTATTTATTATTTTTTTAATTGGCCTCATTTAGTAATTTTGTTAACCTATTATGTAAATGGAAAACATTGTTAATTGAAATATAGGTACCTTGTTTTTAGTGACTCAACTCGATTTGAAATGAGCAGGTGGATGTTATATCGTATGTAATAATGACGCTGTAAAACTTTAGATATTACGAAAATATAGGAAAGTTTAACTAATTTAACAATCCCTATATAAATCTAAAACATAATTTTTTGTTTTCGTTCTCATCAGGATCAAGCCATAAATAGATTACTCTCCCTTTTATTAACTTAAAGATATCAAGGCGAATTTATTATTTATTTATTTATTAATTACAGTAATAAAATTCATACTGACTTTTCTTATTTGATACGCCAGTTAATAACCTAATTTTATAATATACAGTGTGTCCCCGGATGGAGTTGACAATAGGTATGATGGACCAAAAATTTTCGAATTGGATTTTCATATTGTGGGATTAATCCCTGCTCGGCCTGAAACTTATTTTTAGTTTACTTTCGATTTTTTTAAATCGAGTAGGCCTTTACAGTTGAGCAAAAACTCTTTTCGTTTCAGGTAAAGTACATTTTCCGTTGTTCAGGATGAAAAGTTATGGTGTTATGCAAATTTTCAGAACGATCGGCCTACTTTGATAATGGAAATTGACAATAGGAGAAAAATCTTTATTATTAATTTGACGACGAAAAGTCATTCTTCATTAAAAGTTAATAACTTTTCATTCTGAACAACTTTTCTTAGTAACACACTGGCGTACTGTGAACGGAAACAGTACTTTACCTGAAACGAAATGGACAAATAATGAATTTTATCAAAGTAGGCCGATCGTTCTGAAAATTTGCGTAACGCCATAACTTTTCATTCTGAACAACTTTTCTTAGTAACACATTGGCGTACTGTGAACGGAAACAATACTTTACCTGAAACGAAAAGAGTTTTTGCTCAACTGTAAAGGCCTACTTGATTTAAAAAAATCGAAAGTAAACTAAAAATAAGTTTCAGACCGAGCAGGGCAAAATATGAAAATCCAATTCGAAAATTTTTGGTCCATCATACCTATTGTCATCTCCATCCGGGGACACACTGTATATTTGGCTATTTTGAGTTAGTTTTTCAGTGCTAATACCGAAAGTTATCCAAATTGAAATGTTTGAGGTAAGCAAATACAACAGTAACGTTTCAAAACGAACATTTTAAAATCTTTTATTTACTAAAGGGTACAAATTATATGCGCAGTTTTTATAGTTTTTGCTAAGTTTCTGTGCAGGCTATTACAAGTTGTAGGTTAGGTTAAGGTTGTGTTTTGTAAGATTAGCGAAAAACTTCCAAAAAAAGTAGACAGCTCAACTGGGCATTAAAAAAAAACTTAGCAAAACCTAAAAACAACTTAGCGCTAAAATGACACCCTTTACTAAATTTGATTTGTTTACTTTTGTACCGACAATTCTAATTATCGCTTGTTTATCGTTTGTTTTTATTGTCAACCGACTATAAGTAATCCTAAAAGTTAAAATGACTCAGAAGGGGTGGTAATACAGTTGTTTAATTAATCCGCATTTGAAAGATTACGCAAATGGCGAATCCAAAATCTAACTTTTGAATATTGCTTAGATTAAGAGGATTAAGAGCAATATTATGTTTTTTAACGGTCTTCTTTATTTGAATTGATATGTTTGAAGATTTTGAATAGTATATTTGGTTGTATTCCTTCTAATTTTAGATATAGTTAGTTAATATTTTGTTCCTTAATTGGTAATTTTACTTAGCATTTTCCATCTAGATTTTCCCAATGCAAAACTGTCACCGCAGTAACTAACAGTAGCTCTTTTCGACGGTTCGCAGCATAGAAAAAAAAATAAAGAAAGGATTTGACAGGGCGTTTTTATCAAGCTTAACACTACAAAAAAAAATTTAATCAATGTAGAACTCAGTTTATCTTAAAGAAAACCGAATTTATGTTTTAGCAATGGCAAACAATTTACTATACAAAACGCTTCAACAAATTATTAAATTATTATTAAAATAAATAATTACATCGGATTTTGTTATAATTCAACACCTTTGATTAATTTAGAAATTAAGGATTCACTCCTTTGGGAAATTTTTGTAAAATTATGGCCGGCAACATGAAGGGTTAAGGTTTCCCAAGTCGCTTTCATACCCAGTTATCTCGCACGCTTATGCATACGGAGTGATGTCTACCTATCTTCCCTACTCCAACACTGTTTCTGCTCCCAATTATTTCATTGACTGGATAGGCCACCCGCCGAGCATCCGACTCGGGTTTGACCCCGAGACCGTCCGCGCTGTAGTCTAATACCTTAACCACTCGACATTTTACATAATTCGTTGAAATATATTAAAGCATGTTTGCTGTGATTTAATCCTGTGACGTGGTTATTAGGGTGACCTTGCCGCTTCATAAATTATGAGATAACATGTATAAATAAGTTTTAGATCGTCAGGCAAATGCGTATTTAGGCCGCGGAAGAATTCGTAGCCAGTTGTTGAATTGCGTTTGCACTACGTTTTGGTTTGCTAGGATACTTAAGGATGTTAAATCCTTTAATAAGAAAATTTGTTTGTACGCCTGAATTAACGTATTGTAACTTCACTGAATCCTATTTCTTTCTTTTTATTAAGGTTTATTTGCTAGTTTATGAACACTACGAGTGTGTTGCATAAAACTTTTGTTAAATTAAAGAATGATCAAAACTGATCGTTTTCAATTTTTGTCGCTAGTGTATTTGTCGTATGAATTCGAATTTTGGTTAAGTTTTGTTCACTTTGACGATTGAGTAATTTGACGAAGCTGTTAAATCATTGTTAAAAGAACGTTTCCCGGATTGGGACCATGTCATTGTTGGGGGAAAAGAATTCAGGGGCTGCATCAGAAGGAAAAAGGGGGCATTAAAAGTAACTCAACGTGTGACCACGCCAGAGACGAAACCCTTTTAGCAAGAGGAAGAAGGGCACGGTAACTCAATTTGTCAACCAAGCCAATCCTTCTGAGGGAAGCCTCTGGCTTGGCTGACAAGTTGAGTTACCATGCCCTTTTTCCTTTTGCTAGAAGAGTTTCGCCTCTGGCGTAGTTCACACGTTGAGTTACCGTTCTCTTTTTAGTGCCCCCCTTTTCCTCCCTTAAGAAAGTGAGCGAAACGTTGAGTTCTTCTTTCTTAACAATGACACGGCTGTAACTGGGAAAACGTTCTTTTAATATTGAAATTAACTGTGGAAGCCTTCGAATTTGAATTCATTGTTAAATCATGTTTGTGCAATCCACCATAAATTAACAGAATTGAACACTCAGCCTTAATTTCTTTACACTGAATGTTTGTTGATATTACCAGTATTTATTTTAAACTCCCCATGTCGTGTAATGTAATATTCGGTGTTCGAAACTTCTAATTGATTCCTTGACTTATTGACTCCTGTTCTTGCCGGGACGCATTTTATATATGCAGCTGCTCCTTACTAGAATTCGGTAGAAGCGAAGATATTTTGAACGTTCGTTTCCCAACGATGTGTCTCGCTGTTCTGTATTATGTCATCAAAATCCTATATTGTTTTCAATCGGATTGTTTTCAAAACAAGTTGTACCAGAAAAGAAAGAATATGAAGGGCACTCCACAAGTCGTGGCTGGTCGTTAACGATTAAAAATATGTTTTAGCTAGAATCACAACCTTTAACCGAAAATTTAAAATTTAAGTAAGGTGCACCAAAACTTTATAAAAATGACATTATTTACAATTAAAACGCCTTATAAATAATAAATTACCATAGCAAGGGTTGATTCCACGGCGTTTGGGACGTATGCTAGTTTTAAACAAATAGTTCTAGGTCCAAATTTTTATCTAAAATCGATTGTTTATACAGTTTATTATAGGACTACAGTATTCATGTATTTAATAATGTTTCTTTTGTTTCAGGTAAGTTTCGATTCTTTATTCTTACAAACAAGCTGAAGTCATAAAGGTAAATATTACGTAAAAGATCAGAAATTTAGTGTTTTATTTCAGACTTGATTTTGAGAAGTTCAACCGAAAAACTTCTTTACTAATAACTTTTTTATTCTAGAGTTTTTGAGCTGAATTTTTTAAATTGGCGCTTTAAAATTTGAACTTGTACTTAATAAATACATTTACCTACATACCAGTCGCACTTGTCACCGGTAGACTGAACAAAAGTCTATAAAATTATCAGAGTTATCACTTAAACACTCCTAAATTCTTGTACCATCGTTAATTAAACTGGGGAACTAAATTCACAACCTCGTTGTTGCATAAAATAAAAACGGCTTATCAGCAAATTCTCGTTCTTCTGCCGCCTATAGAATGACAACTCGTATTGTAATAGTTATATACATGTAGTACAACGACCTTATACTGTTGGTGTAAACTAACAGAATTGAATATACAGCGAATTATATTTAATTTAAAAAAATGCGTTTTAAAATTCACAAAGTTCAGTCTATTTAACTTTAGCGAATTATATTTAATTTAAAATAAAATAAACATATTTGATTATTTTTTTTTGGGGAGGAAAACAGTTTCGTTCTGTTTATTGAATTATTTTCAGGGTAGAACAGAGGCTTATTTTATTCTTGCAAGAAGCTGTAATTTGGCAAACGTCAACTTGTGAGGAAAATGAACATGAATGGATGGAGATGAAGTTTTCTTCCATTGATAGAATTCCTAATAAGAGTTGAGAAAAATAAATAAAATAATAATAATAATGATATGTGATTATATTTTTCGTTAGAACGAGGAAATTTATAATACATAATGGAATCTCCTGAAATTGTGCTTCTTGTTTGTCCATATCAATTTTCCTCTTGTCGTTTTGCTTATTATGTACAAAAGCATTAATGAAGTCAAAATTTTATTTATAAATACCGCAATGATCAATCAGTAAACTTACGAGAAAGTATGCAAACATATACAACAAGTTAGAAAATCTGCTTGTAAATGTAAAAGAGCTAAGCTTTCATTCTTCTTTTTTTCATAATTCAGCATATAATACTCCTAATAAATACGTTGCGATTTTAAATAATAAGAAGTAAATATTCTTATAAAGGGTGTTCAAATTTGAGATAAAAATAAAAAAAAAACTTATCAATCAAACAAATAAATTGTTTGAAATGTCCAATTATTTTTATTGAAAATGGAGGCAGACATGTTAAGAATGCTCTCTGCTACGTACTTCGGCAAGCCAGCATCTGTTTACCAACATTTTCGATAACATTTTGGCATAAATGCGGTGAAATTTCAATATGTTGTCCTTAGCTGCTGAATCGTTTGAGGATTGTTAGCATACATCTCTTTAAGAAACCCATAAGAAGAAAATTCCAACGGTGTTAAATCGCACCCAATTGATGTCTCTTCTTCGAAAAATCGGAAAAATTATTCGGTTACCAAATCTCCTTCACAATAGATGGATTGTTGCGTTGACTGTATGAGAGGTAGCACCGTCCTCCGTCCTGTTGAAACCGCATATTCTCTACGTCCATGCCTTCTAATTTATCCCATAAGAAGTTTGTTATCATTGTTTGCAATTCAGCAACACTAACACTAACAGCCGCAATATTTTTTGTGACTGATCACTACAACTGTAGGTTTTGCTTCTTTGTTCTTGTATTGAACCACTTTTGTCAAACTTCATTAGAATATTTCGAATGACTTTGACTGTTGGAGCAATTTCTCTACGATTTGTACGAAATTTACTTCTGTAAAATTTATAATAATTTTACACAATAATCACGCGTTGTTCAATCATAGCTCTACTTGCCATTGATCAAACATGCCAGCGCACTCTAGTCCGAAAAATATAAGATAATATTTTAACGGAATTTCAGTATATTACAGATACCCGTTTTAGAATGGAATTTTTATTGATGTTACCAAAGAGTAAGTAATAATCTTGCGTTGTTGCAAAATATAGGTACTTTATGTACAAGTAGAACTAAATTAATTAACTTAAAATGTTTTATTAAACTGAAAAAACTGCGACTTTAACATAATTGTAATCTTAATGAATTTAGCACTTCTTTTTCTGATTTAGACCCCTTGCTCTTGATTTAACGCCCAAGATTACCAGAGCTGTTCAACTTTTCCCAATTCAAGAAAATTCCTATACAAAAAAATATTGTTTTCGTAACCCAGGATTGATCCACGGGGATCTGCTCCATGTCAACTGATGATGATTTACACAATTAGAATATAATTTAATAATTTAAGTGGTCTGCATAAACATAAGAGTTTACCATTTAATTATTGGTATTAGTTTCTTTGTTATAAGAAAATATAGAGTATTAGGTTAAATCGAGTACGAAGGACTTACTTAAAAAAATAATCAAATCAATTAAACCTTGAAACACTTGAACCTTGAAACCCTCGTCTTAGACAACTTCTAGTTACACTTCTATAGTTAATCTTTAAAGTAATTTCACTGCTCCTACTTGAACGTAAGTGTGAAATTTATAGTATGGTGTCTAAAATAAAATATTTAATTATGTATTTATTGCTGGGAAAGCGATTAATTTATTTAAAGAACCAGTGATATATGAGAAAAAAAACGTACTTATTTCTTCTTCGTTGATGAACGTTGCTGACGTCCATGTTTCCCATCTAAGACGTCAATTCAAACTAGCATCATTATTGAAATATTTTTCACACATGACCAGAGTAAAGTATTTTGTCGCTGTTAGTTTTTCATAGTTCTTAAATGCTGTCCAACAATATTTAACAAAAATTCACACGGCGCAATCTAAACTTATCACGTATGTACGTACTTTCAGAAATTCATGCCAGTTTTATTAACGAGCAATTAAACGATTTAATATAGGTACAAAAAGGGCTTCGTATTTTTAACTCGTTTTAGTTATCAAGGCAATTCGTCAGAAAGCTAGCAAATTCTGTTGATTTTTAGATAAGCGAGGTGGCATTAATAAGTAAAAACGAAAGTAAAGTAATATCAAAAGCTCCAAAGGTGAAATGAGAAATTAGAAGCGGCAAGTTTTGGGAGAATTCAAACGCAACTAAATTCAATTTTACACATCCCTTACTACACGTGTGCCGCCAAATTCCTGCTTGAAATTCAAACCCTGACCCGTTTGCAAACTTCTAAACTTTGGCACTACTTTAGAAATTCTTAGTAGCGTCACTGTAGCGTAAACGTGTGAGGAATTTTTTTAAATTTTAAACAGAGGAAGGGATTGTATATCATCAATGAACACTTAAGTTTATTATCGAAGTGTATAAATGATTTCAAATGTATCTGATATTAACGTAAAAACGTCGATTTTCGTATTTCTGCTGCTTCAATCGAACCACCGCAATTCCTCCCTAGTCGAATTTTGATTGGCTTCTCTCCTAAAATGTAAGTTACTGACGCTTCAACGCGCTCGTGAGTATGAGGGCGCGTTTCTATTCGATTCAGAAAATTAGTTTTACGAAGGCTTTGTGTACATCGACGAGATCAGGGGGAGGATCCAATATTCTTCTGGGCATTTCTCATTTGTTTACCGAAAATTTCTTATTAAATTTTTGTATTACATTACTTTAAAAACATTTTTAATATGAATCTTCTGAGAAGAGTTTGTCATACTGCTATTTATGATTAACTTAAATAATTTTTTTTGCGTTTTTTCCACAGTGACGACGGTGTTTAAATAAGTAGTTCGCAAAAATAATTATTGTAGTGATAATTATTTATAGTGACATAACAATATCTTTCTGCGTCTCAAAAATGTTTTAATTGTTTATTTACATGAAGCATTTTTAAAAAGTCCTTCGTCATTTAGGGAAAATCAGCAAATAAACACTAAATTTTAACAAATGAATATAATGCAATCAGTAAGGGCATAACAATTATTTCTTAGAATATCTAAAATTTAAATAATAGGTACAGTCTGTTCGTCTGTTGGCCACCTTATGAATTAGACGCGTACTTTGTAGTTAAAAGAGTACAGGTTCGAATCTCAGTTGTGGCCAAATTTTTAAAACTGAATCGACCGAGATGCAACTGTTGATAAGTCAGTTAGAGGGGTAATAACCTTAGTGATCGATCCATTCGATAATAATAGTAATAATAAGTATGTGTAGGCAGCATACCTATTAATTCAAAACTGACCAGAGCTACCAACCAAATAGCTTCAAATTTACCGTTTCTGACTCCTGTGTTGCAGCTGAAATATTTATCATCTTTTGATTTGAATTTTTGGGGTTATTTTACAGACGTTGATTGTTTCCCTGTATTCATCTTCAACGTTGAAAGAATTGGGGGCTTATTTTTAAATTGCCAAAATTCCAAAAATCGATAAAGTTTGTGGCCATTTTCCAGTGCCAAACTCTTGCAAATAATGTTTTTGTTTTGTATTTCTTCAAGTGAAAACTCGCATTTCTAAACATTTAGCCAACTACGTTTTAACCAAATATTTATTTATACTTTAACAAATTCACTGTTATGTGGTTAATGTTTAAAAACAGAATTCTAATTAATTCTTGTAAAGGTCGGATAATTTTCCTTGAAAATATTAATGAAAAGCTTTGATACGTAGACTAGAAGAATTATGAAAAGTTTGCTTTGAAGTTTGCGGTAATTGTAAAACATGTATTTCTATTCCTTAAATTTTACTAAAAATAATAACTTATTTAACCTACAACTTTTCCATGTTACCTATAAACAGCTTTAGGGAATTACCTAAATTTATTTTCATGCCTAAGTTAAAACAGTTTGAATAACGTACAATTCATTTGATATTTCATTAAGTTAGTTTTCTGTATGTAAATTTAACTTATGGCTAATGGAGTGACCATTAATAGTAATATTACAATCCTTTAAAGACTTCTGCAAAGAAAATTGTAAACCTTTGTTTAAACCAGGCATGGGCAACCTTTCCTAGTTTTGGAGCCAAATCCGAATCAACGGCCGGATCAAATTAAGTAAAACTAATTGCTACTTCTCATTTCATTTATTTATAATATAATGCTCTGGTTATAAAGCTCTACGTTGGGAGGTGCCTTAAATGCTATGCTAACGCCCTGATTATTGGTATCATAAAATTGCTATGAGTTATTTCGCGTCTTATTTTTATAATTTTAAGATTAATTTAAAATCCAAATAACTTCGCTGAGATGGATCGGGGCCGGTTCCGGCCCGCGGGCCGGGGGTTGCCCATGTGTGGTTTAAACTTTTCCGAACAGCTTTAAAAGAGTACTGAACGCCTGACAAACTTTTGGATTTTTATAGAGTACCTACCAATTAATTTGATTGCGAGAACGAAAGTAAATTACAATTCAATTTCTGAAACTACGAAATTTATCTAGTTTTATTCGACTTGGTAAATTTTCTCAAGATCAGTGACCAAATTTGTCCCACTTATCCAAATACATAGTTATAGCTAATATCCGATTGAACTCTTCGATATTCTGCGCACGTAGTCCTAATTCGAAAAGTTCCATGTGATCATACGTTTTTACTAAACTATGGAATAACAATGTTCGAAAGTTTTATTTAAAAAAGACCTCATTTATTTATTAATTTTTCGTCTAAAGGAATTTTATGAATTCGAAATCAATATTTTGCTGCTGCTACTGCGTTTTTGACTGTTTCTTTCTTATTACTAAATCAAGTAAACTTATATAATTTGTCAGTCATAGAGGTTTTTGATTTTTTTTTTAATTGATTCTTGTATAGCTTTAGATTTCTAATTCTTTCATTGCAATATTAAATTATCTATAATTTATAGTGGAATAATATAAAAGCAAATAGCATGCCTAAAGGATTATCATAAATATTTTTTAAGGAGCTGGTTTTTAAGCTAATTGTGCGTAACTTGACGCAATTTGTAGCCTGTTAAGGTGATGATGGGTTATTTTGAAATTATCTGGACGTTTTTATTTTCGTATTTTACTCAAGTCACTTAAAGGAATTATACTTTCAAATGCACACATGCATATTTATTTAGCTTTGTTTAATTTCAAACCTTGTAACTAAATAAAAGTCTGTAATTATTTCGAAAATGAGATGTTGAAGGTTTGAAGTCGAAACAGCTTAAACATTTGTTCAGATTAAAGATTCATAAGTGGTGCGTATAGTTCGGAATTTAATAAGTTCATATTTGCAGAGACGTACCGGGTTGTGCATTGCACGCCTAGAGCCTCATACGTTAACGCACCAGTCTCGACACCGAGAGGTATAAGAGGTTACAGATAATACATACATACAAGTTCATATTTGCCTGTACATGTAGGGATTGTAGGGAATTATTCGTGATTATTTGGAAAGAGACCTTGTGTTATACTCGTATTAGAATCTTGAAGGTATAGTTGATAATTATTAACGTTTTGTAGTGGTAACTGTAGCTGGCAACTTTAATTTAAATTCATAACAAAACTCGAGTAATAATAACTAAAGTGTGTTTTTTAAGTTTTCCTCTAAGTCACGGCTCACAGATAGAAAAATGCGTGTTCAGCTGCAATCCATGTGATAGTTTGAACGATAAATGTAACGTGCTTTTATGAAACTTCGAGAATTACGCGAAAATAAACTTCTTGATTTAAAAAATTATTTAAGGGTGGATAACGATATAGTTATTCAAGTTCAGAATTAACAAACAATATTTTAAAAGTAGTATCAATACGGGAGTATGAGAGGTTTTGTTGTAGATCCACATTATCACACAATATGGCAAAGTCGTACGATAAAGACTCAAAATTGTTATTATTCAAACAATCGTATAAACTGCAGTTGGACAATTGATTGTCCATTCAACTTATCGTAGATGTTGTGAACAGTTTTAGTATAGTTTCTAGTTTTTTGAAGTTCTCGATAGCCGATGGGGTTTACCTATTTTGTATAGTATTTATTTTATAATCAAAAGTGTATTTCATAATTAATAAACAATGATTGGAAATAGAAAGGTTTTTAGGGAGAATTTAGTGCTATAGTCACCTGCTCCTTTTTCTGTTACTTACTACTTCACTTAATCTTTTCAGTTTTCATAATTTTTCTTGCTTTCTTTTTATATCGTTTTAAATTTATGCTTTTTTCTATTTTGCGTTTAGAATAACTCCATTCTAGCACCCAAATGACGTCATTTGAGTGTTAGAATAAGTCGTTGGTGTGCTAGAATAGATTAGTAAAATTTACTGTATTGATGTTGGTAGCGTTGAACTGTCAACTGACATACCTACGTCAAAAATTCTTTTTCATACTGGGATTTGGACTTGTCCGGCAATAAATTTTCTAACGTTTTTTGTACAATTTGCCTAATTTTCGGCGGCGTTAGTGATAAACTTTCTTCTGCATTCATTTCCAAACATTAAACGCGAAAATAAAAAAAAACTGACGTTTCAAATTAATTTTTTTCACAGCCGCCTAAAATTACGCCACATAAACGTCACCAACCACCGCAAAATTCCCTAGATTTAAAATTTTTATTTTTTAATTTATGAAATGGTATAAAGCGGCAAAATAGAAAAAATAGTGTAAAACACTCGTTGCAGAAGGTCCTTCAAGCACTCATTTGTTCCTCAACTCGCCGCTCGTTTCGGAATTTCAAATTCGTGCTTGAATAGATACTTTCTGCAACTTGTATTTTAATATACTATTCTATAACTATTACATTTATTATATACGCGTTCCTCGCTAAATAATTGCCTCCATAATGTACACTGTTGAATAATGACCTGTAACTCGCAGGTTGCAGTTTTATTCCTAAAAAAATGTTAACAGTTGTAATAAACTGTGTGTTTATTTGCGAATATATAAAGTTTTTAACTGGATCGAAAAGTACATACATAGTTATAAACAAAGTTCTGTATTCTACTCGCGTGGAATGGCTATTACTGACTCGAGCGAATAAATGATAGTCGCCTTCGTTCATGTCACAAACCTCGCCCTCGTTGCGTAATAGTTGTCATTACATACTCATTTAATAATATACTATTTTTCAACCCTTTGTTTATTATTATTGTACTCAATTTTAATATTTCTTTTTTTCAAAATTCAAAAATTGTTTGTTTCGGACAAGTTGCATAGTTTTCCATTAATTTTGTCTCATTAATTTATTTAAATCGCACAACTTTATGTGTATGGAAAAGCAGCGAAAACTCAAGGAGACTCTTATACCAATGTGCACATTTTCAACGACGTACGTATATTTCCCTCCTTTCCCATATCCGTTGTTTTTCATAGCTGCATTTCCCTCTCAGCCATGGAGGCCGCATGCCGCCTATTTTTAATTCTCCGGCCACGAATTATTTTAAATTTACTGGTAACATATCACGACATCACATTTGAAGGTTTAAGTATTTATGTCGTAGCAAGACAATTTATACCAAATTGGGCATTTCTCAAATAAATTACTTCTTGTAGATTGTAGATAGATACATATTGATTGCACTGCTTACAATTTAAGAAAAATATATTTTTCAATTAGAATTAAGCATATAGTAAATGTGCAACTTGAAAGGGTAACTTCAATCACTGTAATATACCTGTTGTGTTGTAGTGACAACCATTTTTTGTAGTATCTTTTAAAAACCAATTGCTCCGTTAACACGTGACCTCTCTCCCGCGAGGACTGCTTACAATTTAAGAAAAATATATTTTTCAATTAGAATTAAGCATATAGTAAATGTGCAACTTGAAAGTGTAACTTCAATCACTGTAATATACCTGTTATGTTGTACTGACAATCATTTTTTGTAGTATCTTTTAAAAACCAATTGCTCCGTTAACACGTGACCTCTCTCCCGCGAGGACACCAGACTAAAAACCCTTCACTAAAAAGTGCAGGAGGCCTTTGCCCTATATAGGGATTTGATGGGCTAATAATAATAATACTCTTTTAGAAAGCTTACCGAAAGGTAATCGAAATTAGTTAATTATAAGATTATAACTATAATGTAGTTCCTATCTTATTAGAAACAGTAAATATTCCAATAGAAAATAAGTCTTCGTTTACTTTCAAGCTATTATATTTTACAAGTAGTGTTACATAAAACTAATTAACAAACAACATTTGATTAATTAAACTCTTGAATCACGCAATTCTGAAAAAGTAGTTTCATTAAAGACGATGAAGAAAATATGTTCCAAAAACAAATCTTCGGGTCAGCTTTACCAACAAATTTTACATGGTAAATGACATCTTGTTAAACGTAAAAGATGCACAAAAAGTATCTTGAAAGTTTTTAATCCTTACATTTCCCAGTCACTGTAAACTTTTTGCTGCTTTAATCTTATCAAACTCGTGTAAAATATAACCTCAAAATGTCATTATGGCAATTGCATTTAACGTTGGCGTTGTAGAGAATTGTCATTGACACACGTTGGAGAAAGGTGAAATTTTGTTGATCGCGTGGTATCAGAATTTGGAATTTTAGAAAGTAACTGTTCCTAACGTAAAATTGACTCTGAGAGTTGTCACTGATTTTTGTTGCTTTAACATTGGTTATCATCCACATCTTAAGAGTCTTCATTTGCCTTCATCTTTTGAGAATTGTTAATGTTGGAGAATTTCGGGGTAGATTTTTAAAGCTACGTTAGTTTGAACTACTGTTGTTTATAAAAAGCCAAAGTGTGTTTGTAAAAAACAACACACACAAACGTGTTTTTAAGAATAACGGCATTAAAATGGAAGAATTGCACGAATTGGTATACATATTAAAAGGTTAGAAGATATGGAAGCGTGTAAAATCGTTAGTCCACGTGTTTATCTGAAAGATATCTTTGGCTATCTTGTAGGTAGGAATGCGGGGCCAGCGTTACCGGGTCAGTGAGCTGTTCGCAGCGGAAGCCCAGGTCAAGGCCAGTTGACCACCCCGCGATCTGCACCGCTCTCACACTGCAGCCGTTACGTCACAATGCAAGCCGACCCGGCTTCCACTGCAACTTGCTATTTAACACATGCCAACAACTTAAGTTGCTAATCCCAGTCGATTTGCATGCATAAAAAGCCTTTTGTGAGAGCGGTTCGCTATGCGAAACGTAAATACGGGGTACTAAAAAATTAACCGATTTTTGCTGTTATTTTGTATTTTTCGTTTTGTACGGAAGAATGGGAATTGATGATTGGAAAACTGGAAAACATGGGGATGCTATTGTTCGATACTCGTTCCATTATCAGTGCGGTTTTGTTGGGTATTAGGTCTTAATTAGCGTGCCTTACGGAGCAGGTTAGAAATGTGCCAATATGGAGGTTCAGTTTTTCATTCTTTAAGTTGCAGTTAATGACTTCGCCACTGATTAGATACATTATGAAAAATTATAAATTTGTATGGTTTTGAAGTTAATCTCAGGCAGTTTTGAAGCGGTATCATTTACAATTAAAGTTTAATTGACTCTTATTTTGTAATTTTAATACCACATTTTACCGCCCTCGAATTAAAATATGCACTGAAATAATGTAGTGTTAAAGTTCAAGCAACTTTCGTTTTATCATTTATTACTATTAGCACAAGCATGGGCGGATTATCCACTAGGCGTTGTAAGTTAAAACTTTAGGGATTAAAGGTGTCATGTTCAACGAAAAACTAGTTACAACAAACAGTTACTTTGTTAAATTCACCGTTTATAACATTTTTCGTAATATAAACATTTTTGCTTCAAACAATGTACGATCAACTTTGGTCTGGATTCAGAAGCGATGAAATGCAACCAGTAAAGCGCCTTTGTGCAGGGTCCGGCAAAAAGCACCGAGTATTTTAAAAGGACGCCTGGGTATATTAATGGTCTACATCTACATGTTTAGATAAAGTGCGAGAACAAGGAGAACATTTTCTGAACGGGTTAATTTTACTAAATGATATCCTAGCATGGCCACCCTGTTCTGCCCGATTTTTTCTGTTGGGCTTTTTTTAAATATCTTGTAAGTATATAAAATAAAACTAGAAACTTTAGAAGACTTGAGGACTATCACAGAAGATGAATTTCTGATATTGCGCGCTTCTTTTTTCTAATTTCATCTCTTATTTGGTAGAGTGCGTTACTGAGACTGGGAGACATTTAAGACGTACTGTTTTTAGACATTAAATTTCCTAACTATTAGGTTTACGATTATGTACGCATAATTAATCTCAATTCAATAAATAAGAACGTCTTCCGGGTTGGGAACGTGTCATTGTTGAGACAGAAGAACTCAACGTTTCGCCCATTGTTTTAAGGGGCTTCATCAGGAGCTTAAAGGGAGCACTAAAAGAGCACCGTAACTCAACGTGTGAACCACGGTAGAGGCAAAACTCTTAGCAAGAGAAAGAAGGGCACGGTAACTCAACTTGTGCTTGTAAACCACTCCAGAGGCAAGACCCTTTTTCCTCCTGATGAAGCCCCTTAAAAAGTGAGCGAAACGTTCAAGTTCTTCTATCTCAACAATGACACGGTCCCAACCCGAAAGACATTCTTTTAACACTGACACTGAAAGTGGAAGTCTTCAAATTCAAGAAATTATTACCTATTAAAACTGATTAGTGCTTAGGGGACCCTGTATATTTAGTTTAAAACCGGATACTGCAGACTCTGCTCCTGTTTTGTTTGTACCATTCATAAAGCTCTGGTATTTATAGTAGTTGTTGATATTGTAATTAGTGCCACGACACTACATGCTTAAGTTAGTGGACGAAATGGTTTCGACGACTTCCTGCGCTTCCCAGAATGTGTTTTGTAATAAGTTCCTTGGATTTTTAGATTTATTTGCCCATAACTCTGAAGGCTAGCTCAAATCTTTTAAAGGGGTTCTTCTGTCCCTCTTTTTGTCATGGCGTTTATATCTTTGTTTTCGGTCAGGCCCGTCCTGTATAATACCTGAAAGTTTGTAGCGCCACTCACCAATCATAACCTATGAAGTTTTCTTGTAGTTTTCCAAGGTCCTCAAGTCGCCTCGGCTATCAAAATAAAAGTTCTTTTATTTACGTGGAACGATCTTAGATATTCTTCGGTACAGTATTAGTAGATTTTCACCTAAAACCACTTCGAGGACATCCCCAATGAAGTACGTATATTGGTTCTAATCGAGCAACTATATACTTAAAACACAGAATCTTTCCCCATATTTTGTATTTTTGGCACATCTTGGAGTGTATTGAGTTCTTTCTCATACTCTATAGACTGCTGATTCAGTTTTGTATTTTATCATAGATTAAAATGTAACAGCAGCAATGATAATACAAGCTTTGGCTACTGATTAGGTTGATTTTAGTACTGCTATGTGCTAAACCACGCCACCATATTAGCGACCGAAACAGAATCATAGGTCAAAGCATGATTGTGTATGTCCAATAGAATCATTTTAGGGAGATGGCTCAGGTATTACCTGCGATCGTTCTACATGCCCAAGTAGTCGCATTCATTTTCTTGATTTTATTTAATCATACTTCTAGCATAGTTTAGGGATTTAAGGACCGCGGTGCTTTCACAAGGACAACCTTTGAGTTAAGTCATGGTTTACTAGGGTTTAGCATAAATTAAGAAAATATAGTAATAATAGTTAGTGTCCGACCGAAACTAAGTTTTGAAGCCGTAACCGAAACCGAAACCGAATTTCGGCTTTTATCCGAGTTTCGGCCGAAACCGAAACCGAAACTTATGAATTTTATATTAATTTAACTATTTTTTTACACAGAAGTTGGTAAACAATTACTCCTGCTTGTTGTAAATACAGGAAAACATATAGTTTAATTCCAATCATTTATTTTGTATTACTTCAGTAGTTATCTGGCTTCTTTTTAATTGACTAAATTAAATTTCAACATGACATTAACGATGTGTATACGTAATTATTCTTTTTTACATATTATTCCTTTATAACTTAGGCTTATACTAACTTATTATTTGAAACATAACCTTTCAGTATATTTGCTAACGTATTATACTCACTTAAAATAAAAAAAAATGAAGAACGAAAGAAAATAATAAAATCTCTTTACTGACACTTAGATAGTTTCGGTTGGGCCGAAGATTCGGCTGCTTTTTGACCGAAACCGAAACTCAAGCCGAAACTCGTATTTTAGGCCGAAACTGGCAGAAACCGAAACCGAAACTTCGGTCGGTCTCTAATAATAGTAACGAAAATAGTACATTAGATAACATAGTAAACAATTTTTAGCAATTAATAATTTCTGTAATAATTATTCAAAAATATCATTCTCTAAGATTAGATTCTATCCCTAACGCAAAACACAGGACTCGACAAAATAGAAATTTAACGTATGAAGCTGTGGGTTTTTTCTAAAATAGTTTCTGTACTTTTATTTTTGACACTTCTTTCATAACAAAACATGTTTAACCATCTCGGTCATATATCTAACTCCCATTGGATATGTGACTTACTAACTACCTTGCACTGTAGAAGCGGTGTCTAGCGGCTGGCGTCACAGGCATGTTAACGTTATACAGTGCTCCCAATCGCCACTTATCATAACAAATTTCTTCACACCTTATTGGCATGGGGTAGGCCTGGAGTAATTCAGGATTGATCTACGGGGATTTGCTCCATGTCAATTCATGATGATGACATTTCTTTCATGAATACATCAAATTCTTGCATGCCGGAAGTCGTGTAAATGTGACGAAATTCCCATGTGGCTTGTACTTTTTGGCACACGGTATATAAAAAATATGGGGGAGGGGGTTAAAAAGACGTATATAGATAAAAGTTTGTGAAAGATTTTTTGAAAGCGATAACATAGAAAGAGTTTGGAATGAAAGTTTTCTTGCTAAAATGATTAGAGATATGTATGTATATCAGTATGTAAATGTTCCTTAGTTGCCAAAATAGGTAAATTTGTCCAAAGCTGCAAAATTGACATTTAGTGCACTTAATGTAATGTAAATTTCAGCAAAGTAACTTTTCGTTTTTTTTATATTTTACGTTTTTTTCATAAAAAATCAATATAAGTTAGAAACAGCAAAACAAAGCTTTTCTATATGACACAATCTCACCTTCTATTTTATTTAGATGACAGCCATGCTCATTAAAGTAATTATTTTCTATGTTTGATAACTGCGGAGAAATTTCGTATAACACCGTGTAAAATTGCAAAGCTATATCTCTAAACGTTTTAGCAAGAAACCTTTGATTTCAATCTTTTTTCACCCTGTGTTTTTTCTATCTACCTTAAAAACACAGCTTTAGAGTTGTTTCTAAATCATTCTGACAGTTTTCTATAAACATGTTTTATAACGACATACAACCAACGTACCTACAGCGCAATAAAATAAATGAAAATGAAAATAGAATAGTTCCTTCCACATGATTACTGAAAAATAAATGACAACTAACTTATGAATTGAGGCAAATTTAAAAAGACATTTTCGGTTAGAAAAATTCACCATGAATTTCTTAATTTTTTTTTAAATTGAAGTGGTTCTCGCTTTGAGAATAAAAAAAATTTAGTTTTCACACTCAAGTGATTAAAGAAATATAATCCACCAATATGCAATTGATTACATAATATTATTGTACGTCATTGTAAGGCACCGTGCCTCTCAAACATATTTTTCATTGCTTAATTAATCATCACTTATTTAGTATCCTTTCACTAAATTGTAATCGAAATTTTACTTATAAAAGACAAAGAAATCTTTCTTCGAATAGTGATTGGTTATACGCAATAGGCTACTTATTCATTACGGCAATATTCAATGTTACAATAAACCATAATCTCCCGTATATTTAAATAATTTCAAAAAGTTGTGTGTAACTATTTAACTAAAAAGTGTCGTAAAAATTCTTGAATAATTTATTCTAATATTATAGTTTATAAATAAATACGATATTTCGGAAGTAACAACTAATAAAAATCGGAAAGTAGTGTTGCTAAAAACAAAACACAATTTAATAAAAATATGACATTTTATAAAATAAAAATCTAGTTTTAAAAACCTAATTACGATTTAAAATGGGTTTATTACATTGTTTACGACGTTTCATTGATCAAGGTCTTTTCTATTATTCCAGA
Source organism: Melanotus villosus (assembly GCA_963082815.1). Taxonomy (NCBI): domain Eukaryota; kingdom Metazoa; phylum Arthropoda; class Insecta; order Coleoptera; family Elateridae; genus Melanotus; species Melanotus villosus. Next base: position 111,833,208 of record OY720418.1, on the reverse strand, counting down.
TTTCTAATTTTTAATCATTATTCGACTGAAAGTCTTGTCACCGTAATAATATTTCGAATATAATAAACGAGTGAATTTTTGTTGTTTTAGTATAGTTTTTTTTTTTTTTTTTTTTTTTTTTTTTTTTTTTTTTTTTTTTTTTTTTTTTAATATACATATACCTGTGCATCCTTTCTGTTGTTTATTATCAGGCTAAACCAATTTTGCTTATTTTTATGGCATTTTGTGGTTTATCCTGTTATTTTGTTTTTAGGAGATCGTGTAGTATTCTTTTGTTTCCAGCTTAGTGTTTGTTTTCTTTATTGTTTTGTATTATTTAGACTTTTTAATTTCGGTTTCGTTGTTGTTATTTAATCCTTTGTTTTGCATTGTTTCTAAAATTTATAGTTTGAAACCTTGATTTTTTTTTGTCACTGGATCATCATCATCATTATCGGCGCATTTAACAGCCCCTTCAGGGCTATGGCCTCTCGGCTGAGCTTCTTAACACATGATGTAACCAGAGCAAGTTCGTCACACTTGCACCTGGTCGTGTAGTTTCCTCATTCTCTCTTTGATTGCGTACCATTCTGTTTTCCGATTTCGCCTTCCAGTTTCGGAAACTCACCAGGTCTAAATCTTTCCCCACCATTTCCATCCAGTGCTCCCGCGGTCGTCTTTTTGGTCTTTCCCCAACAAAATCACCCTTAAAAATACTTTTAGTGATTCTCGTTTTCTCCAGTTTTTGTAGATGTCCCAGCCACCCCACTCTACACCCTTTTATTTCACTCACCACACTTGGCTGCCCATATCTGCCTCTCACTTCAAAATTATACCGTACTCTCCACTCACCATTATCCTGTATTGGTCCAAAGATAGACTGGTCTCAAAACGAGAAGGACATGTACGTCATCATGCGCCGTAGACCAGAAAGCGTTAGGGCGAATACAAATTGTTACGGAAGGGAAGACTCCTTGTTATTTGCATTGGCGTTCGTAGTGTTTGTTGTATTTGTTTCGTTCGCCCCCTCCCCCTTGAAATTTTTCCGCCGCGCAGGTTGATGATGACGCACATGTCGTTCTCGTCTTGAGACCACTCTACTTCTTCTTAAAATCCTCCCCTCCCAAATGTTTAACGTGTTTATGTTTTCCTTAGTTAACGTTCAAGCTTCAGAACCATACATAACCGTTGGTTGATTGCTTTATACTCGTATATGTTTAATTTAGTGTTTATCGAGATCTCCTTCGATTTAGTTGCAATGCGTAGTAAGTATAGTAACTCTTGTTGGCAGCTGGGATTCGTGGTGCCACATCTTCGGATATCTCATTAGTTTTAGTGACGATTGTTCCGAGATACGTGCAAGCTTCTACTCTTTTGAAAACACTGTTGTTGAGCTCTAGGTGTTGATATTACTGCGATCTTCTTCTTGACGTAATCATAAATTTTGATTTACTTTGGTTTATTCTGAGTCCTATTACTTTCTGCTGTTCTTGCCAGGCTACTACATAGGTAATACATATACCTCTTCCATTCCGGCCAATATTCTGAATATTATAGTTACGTCGTCTGCGAAAGCCAAACTTTGTAATGTTCTATTTAATATTGTCCCGCATTCGTTCATGGGCAATTTTCTCACCACGCATTCTAAAGCTAGATTAAATGGAATCGCTAACAGTGGGTCGGCGTGTCACAGCCCATTGTTAACTTTAAAATCTTGGGATAGCTACTCTTGTATCTTTATTTATCTTTATCTGTGTTTTCTAGGAACATTTTTATCTACTTAATTAACTTTATGGGAACATTGAAATCTTCCAGTATCTCATATATCTTTTTATGCGATACGTTATCGTAGATCTGGGTAAAATCTATAAAAATATTGACTTAAAGCCATTGTGGTAATCACCCACCTCCCTTTCCACTAAGGAATGGTAAGGATCTTATATCCAACATTTAGTAAAGCTATCCCCATATAGTTATGGCAAACGATTTTATCGTCTTTTTTGTGCAGCGGACAAATTATCGATGTGCTCTAGCTTCGCCTTTCCATACTCTCAACAGAAATGTACATAGTTTTGCCTGTAATTCTTTTCCCACATATTTTATCATTTCACTCGTTATCTGATCTTCTCCGAGGGCTTTGTTGTTTTTAAATTTTTAATTGTTTCAAGAAGTTCTTCCTCCGTGGGTGTCACATCGCTTTTGTGTATTTCTTCATTTTGTTCTCGCTCTATCTCTTCAGGACGGTTGGTTTCTTCATGTGAATTTAACAGCTTTTGTAAATGCTCCTTCCGTATTTTCAAAGAGCTTTGTGTATCACTAACGAGATTTCCTTCTTCGTTTTTACACATGTTTAGTCTGACTTTCCTATAAAATTCTCTGTTATTCCTTACCGTCACTTCCTTTTCTCTGCTCCTGAACTTCTGGTTTTCGTGGTCCCGTCTTTCCTGCCTGTTTTAGCATTCTACCTCTCCTTGTTTTCCTCGTTCATGTTATTTATCATTTTTAATATTGCTTCGTTTCTTTCTAGGGTCAAACGCCTGCATTCTTCGTCAAACCATTTCTTGTTTAGTTTTGCATTTTCCTCTCTACCCAAAACTTCGTCTGCCGTTGTGATTGTTAATTGTTATACTTTTTATTTCCTCCCATTCCTCTTTATCACTGTATGTGGAGTAAAAAATTTAGAATTTAATAAATTATGATTTATTATCGTTAATTCGGTATTTAGTTGTTAACTTGATTTTTTAACTTAAGTTTTTTTTTGCAATTTTTGTTTCTGTATTAGATGTTTGCAGCTTTCATTTTTCTTGTTGGTCTTCTTTTATTGTGACCAAATTTTAGTTATATTATAAGTGAACATTTCGATTGTCTTTATTTATTTGACGCGTGTTTTAAGTTATAGCCGTTTATGAAGTTTAATATCGATATTCGTATTTTATCCTGTTTTTAAACTCATTTCTATTCCGCTGTGTTAAAACGGTAGGTGTATTAGTGAACCAAAATCTGATAATACGAAATTTGAAGTCTTCCACGTTTCAGTAGTTTATAATATCGTAATACATTTGGTGTAGAAGATACTGTGTTCCGAACATGGCTTGTTGGTTGTTGGTAATAGGTAACACTCTTTCTACCTTGAACAACAAAATTAAGTTATCTTCATAAAAATATGGAGTAGAAACACATATATATATATATAAATTACTAATAAGTAGTAATAATGGATGACATTTGAAATAGTTTCGCTACGTAATGATCCTAATTTTCAAAATACCATAATTAAGTGTCGCTTCTAAGGCTATTTTATTTATTAATCAACAAAGTTTTACTGCAGCATTTCATAAGGAAAGCCACATTACGTACACTGAATGCATTTGCTATCTTTTGAGAGCACAATAAGTAACGTACGATTTTAATTTATTGCTTGCATCAAATTTATTTGAAAATTGAACGGTTCATTATATGTATTAGGTGTTCAATACTAGGTTATATAAAGGACATCATGTTATCAAATAATTATTCTAACTTGGATAACAAAATCAAGTTTATGACTGGCAATGCTAGTTCTGTAGGACACCCATAAGTGATTTTTTAAATAACAAAGCAGGAATAGTTATCAGGCTATCACCAATTCAACTACCACCCTAACATGACCTACTTCGGTTTAAGAAGATCACGAATGCATTGTATTGAATACTTTTTAAAAATCGTGAACGATATAACTCGGATGTAATCAGAATATAAACTATATAATCATAAATGTAGGTTATCTACTAGATAACTAGATGATATTCAGGTTAGGTGTTTTATTTGCTAATAACATAATGGGTCTCCGAACTTCTTTTTTTATTAAGTAATTATGTGCGGTTTTTTTTTTAATACCTTGACCAACTTTCTTATGTGTTAGTTCTTGTTGTATAGGTGGGTCTCTCGTTTTGGGTAAATTAGGATTGTAATACGAATTAAAAACTTGATGATATCGTAACATATACGTATATTTTGCGATTTAATAGGTTGGATTAACAAATGCTTACATTTTTTATATGGCAGTATATAGGTAATTAATCATATTATGTTATAAATACTTTTAATTTATAAGTAAAACTGTTTTTGCTGTTTATAATTATCCAATGAAGAACGTGATACAGGAATATTCAGTGACTTTTTTATTAATTGTTTCAAACTATAGTGAGAATTGAATTAATTTTCATTCGGTCATATTCTGTAGTAATTAATACTGATTGATAATATTTAGTAAGTACATGTTTTACGTCACGTACACTATAATGCTTACTTTTATCTTCTTTTGAGGCTCATGTGTTGTATAAACTGTTATTAGGTTATTACGTATTTTCTGTGGTTGGTGATTTTTTTACTTTCAACGTAATACTTTGAGTTTTAGTTATTTGCACGTTGTCATTTCTCAAAACTTTTAAAACTACAGATATAAAACTCTGCCTTCCTTAATTTTTAGTTGTAGAACATAATTATCTTAGGACGACTTTTAATTTTTTGCTTTTTCGAATTTTTTACAAAACGGTAATGCCTATTTCAATTTGTAAATAAGCTGCCTGTTGTAGTTTTTGGATGTACATATATTAAATAAATACAACACGACATAGTAAATGTATGTTTAAGATGTGGGATCAATATGTTTATTGATTGTTATGTATAGTAAGAAGTTATTTTAAAAGTTTTTTTTTTGTAATAACTTGTTATAAGAGTCCAATCTCGGAGCTCTTTAACTTTTACGGAATAAGTGTTTATTATTTATAATCTTGATAACAATTAGTTTTCAGAGGTATTGTCAGGCAATGACGATTTACAATTATGGGAACCTTTTAAGAAGGCATTATGTGATTTACATAATTATTTCTAAGAAAAATCTGGTTTAGACTAAAATAATGTCAATGTAGGGTGTTGACACAAAGAATTTGAAACATTACAATAATTCGTCATTTTACAGAATTTACCTTAAAAGCATTGTTATTAGAATTACATGGTTAATGTTAATAAATTCAGTATTCACAAATTACAGTTAAACAATAAACAAATAAGAAATGGAAGTTTACATAAGTTAATCGGAATAAATGTAGATCATAATATTTAATAACCTAATAAGGTAGGGCATAACAAACTATTTATTGCTACTTTCATAAGCATATCTGTTGTTTAACACGCTTAAAGTTCCTGCTGTAAATAACTTCAGCAACAGCTTAGAAATATGAAAACATTATACCTACTTCAAGCCGGCCAGACATTTGTCGTTTCATTTTAGATCTACCTATACTAAAAATAATCTTTTTATTTTTATTATACCTATAATGGTGATGGTATTACATTAATGTGTGATGTGTAGTGAATTGGACTTACCACTGTTAGAGATCGTACACTAACCACTTGGCAAGATACCTGAAGATAATCACTATTTCGATTTTCATTTTCTTAAATTTCGGTAACCATTTAAAAAATTTTGATTTTAATGATGTGTTGTGATATTTGCAAGTACTTAATACGGCTTGGTATTCTTGAAACGGGCTAGGTACCTCCTCAAATGGTTACTGCACGACCTATAGTTGTAACTATCTCTTTTTTGGGTTTTATATCGTTCGTTAAACGTTAAAGATAGAATTCTGCCGTGGTTTAAAACGAAACCTTCAAATTACCAATGCAATGGTATTTATTATGTACGTATGTATGTATAAAGAAATAACGGTTTAATTGTAAGCTGCTAAAGTTGTAGGTTGAATGAACGATCCTGGAGTTGAGATACTGTTTGTAAGTTAATTTAATTATGTATTAATAAATTTATAACAAAAGTGATAAGGTACTAAATATCCGAATGAGACTTTAATCTACAACATTGCAGAAGTTCATTCAGCATTTTGATTAATTGTTAAAAATTTAGATGATTTATTTAACCAGTTTTGAGTAGATCTAATCTAGAAATAATTATCTCAATATTAAGTTCTGAATTGGCTTATTATAGCGGTTGCGCAATATGCCCTAATTTTTTATAGCCCACGAGAAAGTTATGATGATGTAGAAATTTCAAATGCAGAAATCTACTGTTAATGGATGAAACTTTGTTGATGCTATAATTCAACGAATCAATATTCGGTGTTGCAATAATCGTAGAAAAACCTATGAAAGCAGAAATTTCTGGTTATAGTAAATTCGTCGAACTTTCATTGCTTTCAGACTGTTAATTTAAACTGATTTAGCTGTAGTAAAACTAGGCGTGTAAAAAAATAACTGTTACGCAGTTTTGCTTTCTTCTAATTGGGCGTGTCAAGCCTCTCCTATTTACGTATTAATTAGTTAATTAAAATTTAAATAATTAAAAGCCAGGTCGGTGTCATATACGCACAGCGTAATTACTTCCTTGTTGACTGTGTCGTTACTTAACGTTTAAGTCGCCAACTCGATCTTACTAAAAATACCCTTCGACCGACAGTTATGTACATTTCGCAAAGCATACGTTTGCATTTTATATTATATAGTGTGCGAAAAAAGCAAGAACTGCCAGGCAAAACGTGACCCTCGCAAAAATAACACATTGGGCAGGTCAGTAACGACACCAAAATAAAAGAATCCGGTTATCAGTTGCCACGTCTACCATGCGTCAAATACAATAACAAAACTCGTCTACAAAGCACTTTAGTATAATAAACACAAACGAAATTAAGTGCCCCCTTTCCGGTGTAGAAATTTGATACAGCCTTTCCAGACTGCTTTCAATAACACGCCACAAAGACCAAGGAGGACATCTGATTTTAAATCACGGTGGTGAAATAATCAAATTTAATGTACGTAACTACAAATAAAAGCCAATGCACCGCAATTACTTGGAATCATAATTTTCAATATTCATTATAATATTATTTATTTATTGAACTAAACCGACGATATCTTAATTAAGAATATATCATTAATGTCACTTTTAAAGAAAAATAACTAATGACAAACAATGCAATTTCCTATTGCCTAACGTTACTCGTTAGGCCAGTCAGGGCCGGACTAACTAAAATAACTAACTACCCTACCTTTTTTTACTTTTCTGACACTTCGGGTTTCATAACGAAAGAGCATTTCAAAATAAGCATACTTATTACATTTTTGAATTTATTTATTATGCAATGGAGTTTTAAAGAAATCAAATGCCTCATCACCGAAAATAACATGGTCTTACCCTATATTAATTCAGTTCATTCCGAACAGAAAAGGAATTTTAATAGAATAATAGAACGGGAAGACTTGCTATAAAATAGTGGAAGTAAACATTTAAATTGGCAATCGTCATATAAAAGAACAATAAAAACAAAGCACTAATTGTATTTAAACACTTAAATATCTGAGACAATTTGTATTCCTTTAATTTATTTAATGGTTTTACAAGCGTCAAGGGGAACACTGAATATTTAGTAGAAGGGATGTGAGTGTCTTAATTACTGTACTATATCCCTAATTAACTTACTTCAAGCCTGTTCGTATTTATGGTGTAAATTTTATGATGGGGCGTTCCACATTATGTAGTAGGCTTATTTCGATGACTGAAACTTGTTTATAATTTCAGAATTGAATAGGCAGTGTTTGAAGAATGACTTTGTCCATAGAAGGGAAGGGAACAATGCTCAGTCCAATATACATAACAAGAAGTAGTACGACGTATTGTAATACGGAAGTTAATATTTGAGTTAATAAAAATATTATCGAGATATACATAAATTATTGCTTATTTTTGAAAGAAATTTTTTGAAGAGTTAGAAAAAAATTAGTTTTGTTTTGAATTTGTTTGTAATTTTTTGTTTTCAAAGGCTGATTTTTTAGTTGTTTTCCAGGCTTGGCCCTTTATAGTGTTTTGTTTGGATGGTCTTCCTCTACTCTTTGATTATCTGTCGCCTTCGACAATTCTTCATTATTTCTAATTTGTACAGCCTCATGTAATGTTTGCATTGGTCTTCGTCATTTTTCTCGTTTCTATTGGATCTTACTTTTCATTACTCTGCCTTGGTTCTCTTTTATGCATGTCATAATCTTTGCTCTTTGATTCCATTTATAATGCTCTCTACGTATTGCTGGAAATCATATGGTGTTCATATCCACCCTCTTCCGTTGTTTTTACTCTAATCATCTCGTTGAGTATTTTACGCTTCCATATTTCTAGACAGTCTTGTTCTTTTTTCTTGAATTATCTACTTTCCACATGTCCACCTTGTTTTGTTTATATCAATTTTTTTTGTGTCGTAAAAGTTTTTGCCCGTAATAGCGGATCTAACGCGCCCAAGATCTGCTTGTCTCCACACTTTCTGTGAGTTCTTAGGTTTATTACTACTTTCACTCTCTTGCACTGATTCACAAACAATTTTCCTCTAACTTCATCCTTATATTTTTGTTTACTGTTTTCTGTTTTTCCTTCTTAACCCTCTTCTAGGTGGTTTGTTTCTTACTGGATTACTGCTAAGCCCATTTACCGTTCTTCTCTTTCTAAGTTATTTGCCGTCAGTCTTGTGTGTTCTTGCTACCGTACTCCGTACTTACATCGTCTGCATACAAAAGGTGTTGCGTGACTTTTGTTAATACACCACTTTTTATTTTAATTTCTTTTATTTTTTATTTTGTCGTAATCTTTTTGGTACTTTAAAAAATGTTTTTGAATCCCTTGGATTCTTATTTTATTTGCGTATTGCGTTATTGTTTAGTGCCATCTTCGCGAATTTTAATAGATGATAATACGGTATCTGCATGTCTGACACTTCCTAACTAAATCCTATGCTTGATGCAAATCGATAAATGTTACGGAAATGTTGATGTTGCATGTGAGTATATCTTTGATCGACTGGCCCAAAAGCCGTGTTGGTAATCCCTTAAACTTTATTCTGTGTATCTAATAATTCTTTCCTTGGTTATGTCCTGACGTATAAGGTACCTGTACCCTTGAGAGAGTTTTACTCCCTGTAATCCATGCACTTTTTCCTTTTTGTGGGTCAACACTATTATTGATCGGGGTCAGTTTTTCGGCATGATTTCTCTAATTACGGTACGTAAGTATTCCGTTTTTAACCCGGCGTTGGTACAGTGGGCCGTGGGGTACCCCAGCTGAATTAAAAAACACAATTCCGAAAATTTAGAAGTTCTTGAGACACCGTCTCCCAGCTAGCTACCTTCCAATAACATATGCGGTTGTAATCGCTTACTGTTGTTTTGCCTATTAGTACCTGTTTAGCGTTGATTGTAGCAAATGAAGTGTCGTAGGGTATCTCCAAAGAGGAGCTTCCGAATATAATTGCGAGTAATGAAGAAGAAGAAGACGTCACTGATAAGAAATCCTCAGCTGAAGAAGCCGTAAAAAGAAGAGAACAGTAATTATGGGATGTCGATAGAAAAGATAAATGGACGGTAAATCCAGGTAACTCTGCAATTCGCACTACAAAAGAAAATATAATTCATCTAGCTGGCCCCAAACGAGATGCAAAAAAGGCAAAAACACCGTTAGAGTGTTGGAAGTTTTTTTTAAATGACTGTATTGTGAACTCAGTCGTCGAGTGCACTAATGAAAGGATTGCCTGAAAACCTGAAAATTACACTGATAAACATATGGTGAAAGAAACTTGTCCGACAGAAATGAATGCTTATTTGGGCCTGTTCAGATCGGCAAGACAAAATTTGGAGGATTTGTGGGCTGCAGGTGGAACTGGTATCGGCATTTCCCTTAATCATGGCAGACTAATTTGCAAGGAATGTTGTTCGTTAGATAAGCCTTTTTGTTATTTTATTTAGTCTGAAATTATTCAATGATTTTTCATTTCAAAAATAAAAATATTATGACTCTTTTTTCTGAAACAGTTGAAAACTTGTCATTTTTTGAGACAAGAAAAATGTGTTGCTGGCAACTAATGTTTTTCCTTCATCCATTTGAGGTGCTTTTACACTTTAAAGTGTTTTTCTTAGAAACGGTTGACTAACAATTCCAAACAACCTTTCAAATATTACATTCATTTCATACTTTACTTTATTTAATTTAAATAATATGGGGTATGTGATACCCCAGTGATGTTAAAATTTCAAGGTGTACCAAAACAGGGTTAAGTTCTCCTCCTCAGTTCCTGATTCGCTGATTCCACACACATTACTTTGACTTTTGTGTACCTAATTTTTCTATCATCTTTCTTTGGTGTATAGTAAGACCAAACCTCTCTTTTTGTTTTCTTTAAAAGTGTTTTTTGCGCTTACTAAAAACAACCCATGAAAACACAAAAAATATCTTTCAACGTATTTGTTTGGTTTGTTTAATTTATTCTCTTCCTCCAAACTATCTTCTGGTCTACAGGAAGTTGCAGTTTCCAATAACATAAACATTTCTGAAAAGTTAATTATTAATAAAAAAGCAAAAACGAAAGGAATAACCCTAAGGCCTAGATACTATTTTCGCTATTCTGCCGATCGATATCATTTGATTTCGGATGTCTGATAACTGATAAGCAACAATCACCATGAAACCATGGTTGTGTGCCACCGATTGATATTGTTCAGCGTTATTTGCTTTTTGAATTTCTTTGTTATCTTTCACTCGTTTACAAATATCTTTTTTCTCATTTTAGGAACCCGATATCAGTCAAAATTAAAGCTGTCATTATTATTTTTTCTTTTTGTTGTTAACAAACTTTAAATTTTTGTAGGTATGTCTACGCTTGTCATCGGTGGGTGCAATACGGTATGTTATACATTATGCTAAAGTATTAAAAATTTGATTTAATGATAACTGAAAATACAAAACCTGACAGAAAGAATGTGTGTGAATTGTTTACATATTTGAAGGCAAATATTAATGTATTATGAGAATACTTATTGGCCGTCATAAACATTTGTTTTTTTTTTCCTATAAAATGTAATTTTGTAATTATGCCATTTTTGCAAAACACTTTCGTTTCAATTGAAGAATTTTAAAAGTACTAGTTTCAGTATGTTCTGTTTCGTTGGTGAAATGATACTCGAAAATCCTTAACAATAATATAAACCTAAAGGTTTTTTTCACTTGTTGCGGTTTATCCAGGCTTTCTACTAGAGTAGAGTATATAAATTATTGAAAGTTATTTAGATTAGGTGCTTAACTTAAATTCGCTTGGATTTGTGGTTTTTATAGTTTTAGATTACCAATATTTACATTCCAGTTAGGCTTAATTAACATTACGTAGACAGTAGAATGTAACTTTAATACTATTGCATTCAGAAGTTGTGTTTATGGTTATTACACCGTACTGTACTTACTTAGTTTAAGTTTCGCTGAATTTGTGTTAATTTTGAAACATTCCGTAAAGCTCTATAAAAACTTAAACATTATGCTGTGTTTGATATTTATTTCGTTAGGTATAGGGTGTCCAAAAAAGTACAGAATTTTTGTAATTTGTAGCCTTACAATTTACCCTACGTTAAGGATGCCGCAGAATAAGCAAAAAAAAAGTACATACGAGTGGGAGTATAGCACACTGTATATTGACCAAAGTCAGTTAATTTGTTTTCTGTTTTCTTCTTCACCCCAGCATCCCCGCTATGTTATATAGTTATGGCTGAGGTATTTTATTATGATAATCGTTCGCTTAACCTGGGTACGGAAATGGGGAAGAACCTACAACTTTTTATAAATTTTGGAGAGAATTTCGTCGATTTGAGCAATCAAACCTGAGATGCATCCACGAGAAAACAAGGCCTTATACACAATGTTTATTCATTGAGTTGTTTTGGTAAGATTTATCAGTTACTACAATATAAAGGAAAAAATTCGGTCTTTCTACGCTTAAACTTGAAAGCCTAATTTAGAATGCTTGCGTGTATTTACATATTAAAAATATCTAAAATTTAGGTGTTTACTTTATTATATTATAAACTACTGTGTATGGTTATTTTAAGAGCTGAAACTTGCTGAAAAAATGTTCTGAGTGGAACAAGTAGAAACTGCTTTTCCATATATTTCTTATAGGTACTATTGTGAAACGTTCTCACAAAACTGAAGTTTTTCGGAAGTTAATAGTTTTGATTTCTTTAAGGAATTAGTAGAAATCATCAGAACTGTAGATACAAATAAATATGGGATTTGTTTTTTACGTTTGTAAAGAAAACCTTGTATTTTTCTTAGACTTGACGTCAGGACATTTATCTCTGCTAAAAAATAGTGACATTCACTTTTTCAGTTTAATTTTGATAAATTCAGAGTAAGAAAAATGAATACCTCAGAAACAACAAACATAGGACAAAGTAAACAAGAAAAATAACATTTCAGTGTAAACGAAAGTTGAATTGGTAAATAGACAAAGTTTTGGGTAATATTTCAAAAATTGTGATACAGAAATAACACGATTTAATGAAATTTTCATGAAAATTTCATTACCAATTCTACACATACTACGAAAAGTGTTGCCGCCGTAAGAATGAAAAATAATTAACTTCTAATACGTTAATGAAGATGTATATATGCACGTTGTTTGAATAAATACGAATTCTACGAGTAATGAAAGTAGTTTATTAATAACTATTTCTGCTTGTACGAAACCTAATGTATTTACAGAACAGTTACACGGAAAATTCTACATACATAAATTCAACTCCCTACTTTAAACTTAAACTAAGGATTTTCATTTGAATGAATATGTATGTGAATGAACATGAACACGATTATATATTCCGAGGGAAATGCTACATAATCTTGAGTTAGTTTTATGAATTTATTACTTGTATACATGAAAGCAAAACAAAGAGGGTTTAGGTTATGAATTCCATTGTAAGCAATTACACCTGATTTATAAGATTTAGTAAACGCAATAATTGTAATCTGGTTTTAAATTATTAAAATGACCAAATTAGTTTATTTAATTAAGAAATATTGCGCGTTAATGTTTATCAGTTTTAAATCAACAGGTTGAGTATTAATTAGAATATGTTAATGTTGTTAAGTAATCTGCTTATTATTTAGTAAATGCTTATAATATGGTAACTATTCACAAAATTAGCAAATTGACATACATTTTCCTGGCTTAAATTAGAATAATTAATGTTGTAATTTGATATAAACATGCCTAAAGACAAATATAGTTAAAGTATCGAAGAGGATCTACAGATCGATGGGAAAAGTCGTTGAAAAGTTATATTAAGAGGTTTGTGTATTATATCAATATTTTTATATTCTATGCATATGTATTATTTATAAGGTAAATTATTGTGTAATACACAAATATTCAGTACTGAGCAAGAAGCGAATTTAGCACGTTTCCAATCTTTAAATCAATTTATGCGTTCTGTGTTGTATTTGGTATTCATTCTATATCTATATGTATCTAATTGATATACAGTTTGAAAATTTGTCAATATTTATTTCGCCAAATGTTCCTGTCAATTTATATATTACGGGTGCATATGCCGATAACACTTGTCCTTTTAGTTGTAATCTAATCCATCAGCATAGAAAGGTAGATTTGCGTATATTTGAAACAAGATTTTTCGTTGAAAACTAATATTAAATTTACTTGCTTCTGCGACATACTGAATAATATTTAATAAAAATCTCTTCTAAAGCAATATCAACGTCAATAAAAAATGTAATATCTGATAAACTCCAGGAATGATGCATGATTTTTGAGCACAATTTCTTAACAGTATAAAATGGTTTAAAAATAAGCCTGCCTGAAACGAAATAATTAAAAAAAAAAGAAAGACTACATTATCTAAAAGTGTATTATATAACTTCAGAATAAAAAGACGGATGTCCTAAAAACTTGTTTATAAAACAAATACAGTTAACTTTAAGGTCGTTCTAAGGAGCAGTTTTACTGCAATTTAATTGACTTCGCATTTCTTAGAAGTTGTATACAGAACTTAATCAAATACATCTTGTATACTTAACAGAAGTTTAGAAGGAACGATACACGCTTTCTCATTAGACGTAAATTTAATGATAAACTCATCTTATTAGACGAAATACAGTGCCTAGTGCCTATTTTTAATTGAAAATTGTTGGAGAAGAATTCTTATTTAAAAAAAATCGTATCCCCTATAAGCCGGTGTTAGATCGGCAGCACCCGGCCCCCTTGTATTTTCTCTTGTTAGGTCAAATTTAAGTGAACGAATTTTTAACAGGAAACTAGGTATTTGTTTTCAAAGTTGATTTTTCTAGTCGAGTAGACCACTGTTTAAGTTTGGATTCTCTGAAAAATTAATGCTAGTTCATACTTCAAACCTTCAATTACTTTAAATTCGCCTGCTTGTAAGGGAAGCACACATTGAAAACTAGAAATAAGCTCATTACATTCGTTTTTCTCCGTGGTATTTATACTAGATTAAGTGTAAAAGTTATTGGAAATAATAAAATAACTATTTCAGTAGGTACATTAAGTTGGGAACATTCTAATTCCCAAAGATCTACTGACAAAAAAGATTTCCTGAAATGTGCCTTTTCAAAAACTCACCATGTTTCAGTAGCCATATACAGATCTGTAAATATTTAGGAGAATATAATATTCAGCAATGTCTGAAAATGGTTCAGATAGTAACTAAATAATCTAATTTTCAAATATTTAACTGAATATCAAATCTACCGTAACGTTCTACGGTTCCGAAAATTAAATTGATCATTATATTTAATTAAGTTTCATTCTTACAGAATTATATATTTGTATGACTGCAGGGCGACTTTTTAACTTTGTTTCAAGACTTGCCATGAAAAATTTAATTACATGTCTTAGCTCATACTACAAATTATCTTATGTAATTTTTTGCATAGCACCCGATGGAACACCAACACTACCGATTAATTTCAAGTTATTTAACGCAAAACACTCATGCAATATTAATTATTTATATAATAATTCGTACATGATCTTAGTGTATCGTAACCTCGTCGTATGTTGAACTTGAATTAATAGCGGTTTTAAAGATCTTCCCTTTTTGATATATACGAGTCCACACATGGATTCCTTTAACTTCGGGAACAAGTCGAAGTCTAGTGGACTCATGTATGTACTGTATGGTGGGTGAGGTAACACTTCCCACTCGTACTGATGCAGCAAATCAGTCACAACTTTCCACAAGTGCATTATAGAGTGAGCAAGTCAGATCGGCTTTTGTGCATTGTTCTGTGCTATTTCTGCATGAAGTCACGATAGTACGCTGTCGTCACACTTGTTCCACTTTGAACCCTGTCGGTCATGATGATTTCTTGGTGATCGTAAGCGAAGATCATCTGACCTTTGATTGCGCCCGTCGCGGTGACGATGGACTTCTTCAACTCTCGTGTTCAAAGTCTAATCCACGTTTCATCAATAGCGACAATTCGAGACAGGAATGCTTGTCCTTCAACAACAAACCTTTGTTTCAATATTGTTGCAATGTCCAGGCGTTTCTTTTTCTGTTCAGTTGTTAAGTAGTGTGGAACCCATTGGGCTGCAATGTTTCTTTTCTGCAAATCGTTCTTTAAAATACGAAATACAGATGTTGAAATTCCTCGCACGTCGCTCGACGATCTTTGTCAATAAAATCCGACACAAGTTTCACACTTCGCTCATCAGTTGATGTTCTTGGCCTTCCTGGCCTTAGATCATCACGTATGCTTTCACGTCCTTCACAAAAACGACAAGCCCAACGGGAAACTGAACTACGGTCTGTTGTCCCTTCCTCACGAACTTCACGGAAAGCTCTGTGAATTTCCACGTTCAATATTTATGTAAGATCTTTGATCTTCAATAGTCACAGTACTCAAGGCGCCTACAGACTACGGAAGAAACGAAAACACGTGCTCACTCCTCAAGTCTCAAATTACAGCTAACCTCACTTTCCACTCCGACTGCATCATCCGCTCCGCAATGTTGCCAACTTGTGCATTATTTATGAAATATCCTCGTATCTGGTCTAGCTCGAACGTATTTTCTATTCTGAGATATCAAGTTCGCTTTTTTTTAACCCATAGGTGATTTGTGACAATATTTAGCCCATCGTTACACGTAAGTTTTCCTTAAAGCTGTAAAAGTAAAATCTTGAAGAAATTTAGGGTATCACGAAATTTATTATAAAAGTTAGACTAAATGAAATTTGTAAGTACATATTTATTTTCTAGTATATACTCCTTGAACTTTAATTGTAATACATCCTTCTAAATTCGTGGGTGAAAACTTTTCTCGTGCAAATCTGTCGTGGTGTAAAAGTATACTGAGTGAATTTTAGGGTTGCGATTGGTGCACGACAAAACAGGTCTCGTCTTCTATTAACTTGATTCTGTTACCATATTTCTAATGAATACAATACCACCAATTAAATTAAAATCGTGGCATACTGTGATTTCATAGAACTATTATGTACCCCCGTTTTATCGTATAAAATACGATAAATTAAGAAAATGGTAAATATTTTCAGCTCTTATATTTGGCTTAAACATTTTGATGAAATCTAGAAATGACATTAATATTATTATGTTCATTTATCATCCGCAAATTCCTGTGACGACAGAATGCATGCAATAATTTTAATGGGTGCTTTAGATTAAAGTAGCGTACCATAGTTCTCTTTAGTTAATTTTTTTCCAAACGCTCATTAAATAAAACATTAGTCTGATACGCGCATAGTTTAGTTAGTGGTTAGCATGCATTAAGAATTTTTATGAACGTTGATTACATATTGTATACAACTTTTATGTTTACTAAATATTAATTTTTCTATTCGAGTTTATTAAATCTGCGATTTTACTTTGTTTCGTTTTTGGGTAAAGCTTTCAAAGGTGGTACGCGCTCGGATTTCGATTACTCCCCTCAATCTTTCCTCGCTTGGCTGCTCGGGTTTTCCTTTCTCTTGGTATTGTTACACATTTCGCTTTTGTCCTTTAATTCGAGTTTCCTGACGATTGTGAAGGTACGTAGTTCAGTGGAACATAATTACAAAGCGTTTTAAATGAGTTCGTTGGAAACTGTTGTTTGTTGAAGTATACAAATATGACATCGCAATTAAAAGTTGTTTGTCGGACATTATTTCGATCTTTGAGTTTTAGATATTTGGGCTTCACGAAGGAGAGTATATAAAGATGAAATATATGCATTTTTTGCTTAGGCTTTCAAATAATTGTAATTCATTTAGTAAAAGTTAAGTTATTTGGTTACATTATAACGCAATATTAGTTTGTTGGAACACAAAAAAGACAAATACGTGTTTGGGGTATGCATTTAATTAGGTTAAATAAACACAACTTATGTTAACCTGAAAATGTATAGGTTAAGTAAATAAAACCTTAAGATAACAGAGTAACGAATAATCAGAAATATTTTGCTTTTATGTTTGGAAAAGTATAATAATTAAATTTATGGTACGAAACATGAATTTGGTTTGTTCATATAATATTAGCATAAATTTTTGAATTCTGGTGGTGGCGAAAAGCATCTTTTATGAATTATTTTCTTTCCATTTTCCTTAAAATTTTTAAAATCCGTAAAATAATAATTCTAGTTTAAGGTACAATAAAAACTGGAATTTAATAATTTGTACGATTCTCAAAACGCCCTTAATATAAGGGTGAAACGGTATACAACGGACTTATTATCGTTAATTATTCAGTAAATAGCAAATTTAGACAACTTCCGATTTTTCAAAATTAGCATTTTTGTAAAATGTGGCACACGCAACAAACGAATTTGCTTATTTTCCCAGAAATTTGTTTTTACTAGTTATCCGTGTTTTTTAATTCCGAGTTTTTGCTACACTCGGGGAATATACTTATATTAAAAAAACATATAGTTGATACTTTTTAAAAGAATGGAAAACGAACAGAAAATATCCCATAATCCTGGAAAACCTTTCTAAATATGAATATTTATAACAATTTTTATACAATTTTGGGAGATTTAGCTTTTAATATAATTTTATTTTATTTGCAGGTATGTTTCATTTTTGGCTATTTATCGTAAATACTCCAGTCCCTAGCCAATAACCAGAGGGTAAGTGAAAATTTAGATTTGAAATTTTCAGCTAATAATAATCGTATTTATTCAAAAGGTTTTATGTTTAAATGTTAAAAATTTGAGTCATTTCGTTGCCTCCATACCAGCTTACTTTACAATGCTTCCGTATTTCTCGTTGATAATATAAACAAAATTATTTTCATTTGATGGACATATTTAAATTGTAAAAATTAAAATCATGTGAAAAGTGCGAATTTGGTTTCTCATAATTAAATACGTTGAGGCAATAACTGCTAAAATTTCTGTTGTTATTATTCCCTCTTTGGTAATCATTGTAGTTACACCTTAACACCTACTAAGATGATGTATCTAAAGAACCTTTAACACCTGCCTAATGACTAATTGTGTAGTAATTGTATGGATGACTTCATAATTCGCTTTGAAATATTCTCAAATATACTGGGTGCGTATGTTTATGTTCTTTTTTTTATTGTTAATTTAACAAAACCAAAGGTGACGGCGTGTTTTACTATTATTAAATATTTATTAAGGTTCCTTTTAAGTTTTTTATTATCAAGGAGTTTTATACTGCATTACTAAATATGGAAACTAACTTTTTTTAAGTCTAAAAGTTATATTTATTTTAACTTTTTTCCTGTACATACAGATTGGTGAAAGTTCCGTTGGGTTTTTCTCAACTTACTTATTTAACGTAACTTCTTTAATTTCGTTTTAGTGATAGCGTATTCTTTCTTCTCTGAAACCCATGGCTGACGTCGAATGAAACAGTGTAATTTCGAAAATGAGGTATTTCTTAGGTTGGTTGTAGTGTTCTTTACTAATGATAATGTTAGCGACAACAATTTACAGTTATCTTTTATAACCCAAGCTTTTAATTTGTTATTTGCATACAATTATTCGAAAATGTTGCTAACATTATTATTTTATAGCCTTTGTATCCTAAATTCTTTTGCTAATAATTACTTAATTAAATAGTAAACACCCACGTAACGATCTAGTTTCTGCCAACCTGCCTTTATACTTAAATTTACAAAGAATCTGTTTGGTACCAAGGAAAATGCTGATAGAGAGTTATTTATATTGTTTAATATTAAATCTTGAAAAAAAATTTTAATTTTTTCTGTTTGATTTGTTTTCAACTTCAATTACCAATTTAGGAGAAATATTTCTAATTTGGTTTTTGTTGATTATAAAGACATTCGCCTTTCCACAAAAGTCTTGCATTAATTTTAAAATATTAATATATTAGTTTCGTATGTTATTTCCTTATCGTACTACTCCTATTTTAATGTTTCACTATTTTTTATATGGCGAATCATATTTTACTTTTGTTTGGGATGTTTAGGAAAGTATCTTTTACATTTAAGTTTTAGTTAAAAAATCTGTCTTGGTCAATTTAGTTTTTTACCAGACTACCTCTATTTTAGTGCCCTTGAGACGATTTTTGGCAGTACTAAGATTAAAAAAAGTAGCAGTGTCGTCCAAAACTGTTTTTTCTTATGTCTCGTGTCTCTCTCGTGATGAGAACTCGTGACTTTGATTTACTATTTTGGCTCTATGTGTAGTCTGAATGGAAAAAACCAATATGTTGTTTTTTACTGCCAAGTGTAAATTTCTTCTGGAGCTGCTCGTAGGTCTAAAAATAAAATCAACTTTTTAAGCGTATTTACTGCTGTATTTCTTCTGGAATAGATTTTAGAGGACGTAGTACGACACTTGGAATACAGTAGTAATTTCTAATTATCTACTAATTGAAATATAGTAGCAGTATTTTATATTTAATTGCCTTTGTTCCTGATTTTATTAGAAGTGTTTTCTTTTTTTTTATAAATTCTTATAGTGTAATTTTTATAAAAAAACAAAGTACGGAATGGAGTCGCACGTCCATCATTAGTCTCCTGAGAAATTAAGAAGAATTCATAAAGAATTTAACGTTTTTATTACACGTCCGTTGTATATGTAAATTGAGTTTTCATGTTGATTTCTGAATCAATAAAGACATTAGTAATTAAGCTGTAATTTGTGTTTTAAAGCTCGCTTTTGTACGAAGCGACCGTAAAATTGCACTTTATAAAACTGTAAACATTACAGTTGATGAAAGTAAAGAAGTACATATTTATTTATTCATTTATATGACATTATTTTTATTTAATTACTTACAAAAATAGTTTTATGATTAAATACTATACGAAAATATTCAGATAGGATAGTACCTATGTACATGAAAAAAGCTAAAGTTTATAAATTGTCCAAGTGACCAACTACCGATTCATATTTATTCTGAATGAAAACTGTGAAAAAATTACCAAATTTCTGTAGAATTTTGTCATTGCCATCTCATGAAAGTGAAACAGCAGGACTTCACAGTAGCGTTTCATTGTTTTTTCTTCATGATTTATATTACACTCTGTGTTAAAATTTAAACTAAGTAATTTGTGTAATTATATCATTTTGAAGGTTAGTGTAATTATAGTTTATAATAAAGTGGCAGTAAATTATTTCCTAGAAATATGAAAACACACATTTAAGATAAGTTTTTGTTTAAAATGCAAAAGGAGTAACTTTTATATTTTAGCACAAATGTTTGTTTTAAAGGATTTATTAGTAGTTAGTTAATTAAGTAGAATTAGTACGTATTTCGAAATGACTCGTTGATTTGTGGTTTCAGAGAAACGCGATTTTATTGTTATTAAATAATCGTATTTAAACGTTTCCCAGGTAGAATTGTTATTTATTTTTATTTTACTGTTTTTAATTTTTATCGTTGCTCTTTTGATTATTCAATATAATTAAAAGGTAAATCGTAGCGTAAGTTATTTTAAATTGATTTTTTGTTCATTTACGTTCGGAATTTTGTTATAGAAGACTGAATAATAAAATAAATAAAATAATACCTTTATCTGGGCTAGTTATCTTTAAATCTCCCGTACATAAAAAATAATATTTCTAGTTTTAGTATTGTGCGTTCATAGCTTAAAATAGCAATTACCTGTCGAAACCATGTCTTCCTCATTTTTGGATGCGTTGTGTCTTTAACGTCGCAATCTCCTTCTGTGAAGCCATACAACTCGAGATCTCTTGTTCGAGATTGTTGTAAACGTCACGTTATATAATTATGAAATTCCTGCTCTTTTATGGTTATTTTTGTTTTACATGTAATCCATTTTTTATTTTATCTAAATCTTTTCGCTATTATTACTGTTGTAATTTGTATTAATTATAATTTATTAGTAAAAGGGTGTATTTACATCTTTGCGAATTTAATTGCTTTTCTGATTTCCTTAAAAGGAAATTTTACAAAAAGTACAATGTACCCTGATAACTTTAGATCTTTTTTCATACAGGTACTACGTACGCTGTAGTACAGTATAACTTCGCTAGTTCGGACATGCGCTAAACCGGACACTCCAGTCATTCGGACATTGCTACAATTCGGACATTTTTGCGTCATTTGCCTCTATAATCCGGACACATACGAAAATCACGTTAATTTTCATGTTTTAACCATAAGTGAACTTCGGGGAATAACTTAATTGCCTACTTACGTTTGTGTTTTCTTTATGTGACCATTGCTAGTGATACCTTAGGTGCATGAGCAAACGTGTTGTTTAAACTTAGCGAAACTTAGTGAAACTGTTTAAAATTATGTTCAAAATGAAGCGACGTCACAACACTCTAACTATAAAAGAAAAATGCAAAATTCTAGAATTTCTAGAGAGCGGCAAAACTATTCGCTTTGTAGCTGAAAGGTTTAATGTGCCAAAATACGTAAAATGTAGGCTCCAAGAAAGGTCTACGTCAAGGTGAGCATCCCAAGGTAGAGAAGGCTTTGTATACCTGGTTTTTACAACAAAGAAGTCTTCATGTACCAATTGCGTCCGCAATTCTAAGGGAAAAAGCCAAATTCTTCCACAAAGAAATATCAGGAAAAGATGAATTTTTAGCAAGCCTGGCCAAGAAGAGGTATGGAATTCGAATTTTGAAAATTTGTGGGAAAAAGGTGTCTAGTGACACAAGTGCAGTAGAACCTTTCCAGAAGAAATTCTTAAAGATAGTTAGGGAAATGAATTTATCAGAAGAGCAGGTGTATAACGCCGATGAAAGTGCTGCATTTTGGAAAGCGTTACCAACAACCACGTGGGCTCATAAAAAGGAGAAGTTTGCACCCTGCGGAAAAATTGCTAAAGACAGGTTCACATTCATGCCTTGTTCCAATGCGACAGGAACCCACAAGCTACCACAACTTGTTGTGGGTAAATCTCTCAATCCTAAATGCTTTAAAAACGCAGTTCTTCCAGTCAAGTATAAAGCGACCACGAAAGGGTGGATGACTCAAACGATTTTCATGGAGTGGAGTGGTTCGAAAAATGTTTTATTAAACACCTAAAAAAGTTCTCAAACGAAAACAATTTGTCACAAAGAGCCCTTCTTCTAGTTTTTAGTAGATAACGCTCCCTCACATGCAACAGAAAATGTATTAAATTTTAATCCAAACTTCAAAGTTATGTTTTTACCGCAAAATTGTACGGCAATAATACAGTCAACTTACATGAATCATGGGAAACTATAACTGAAAAAAATATTAAGCAGAGTTGGAGGTTACTCTGGCCAAAATCAGAATGGGATGAGAAGGACGAAATTGCATTGGCTCAACTGAAACAACAGTGGGTCGCGGAATCAGCAAACGTAAATTTAAGAGCCATTACATAAATGTTGAATTCTATTGACCCACAAGTCAGTTCTGGGGAAGTTTTCAATTGGGCAACTGGACAAAATGAAACAATTTCATTTACAGATGAGAATTGAATTGAAGAGGCTTCAAAATCGGATCATAGTACAGATTCTGAATGCGAATTTGTAGAATCTAGCACTAAATATAACGCACAAAGATGCTGTTCAGTCGTTTTCTAATTGCATTCAATGGACAGAACAAAATGACGTAGCAATGCAAGGCATATTATTATTAAGAAAATTGAAACAAAGCGCCAGTTCATATTTGTTCGGCAGTACAAAGCAGTTAGTGATTATTTTAAGAGACCCGATTCTGTTTAAATGTATATAGTAACTTTATTATAGTGTACTTGTTTTGTTATAAAGCTATTAAATAGTTATATACTTAAGATGCATTAAAACCATGTTTTATTTGCTTGATATTTACCTTTTTTAAAATATTTCTATAATTCGTAAAATTCGCAAATCCGGACTAACAGAAAACTTTATCTGTCCGGATTAGTGAAGTTGTACTGTAATTATTTCAGTAGTTATAATGTTTTCTCAGTTGCCACTTTTGAGTACCCAAGAAATTGCATCAAACTTTCCTAATTAAAAATTCCATTTATGCTTTTTAATCTGTTCTTCTTCTTTTCCTCTTACTTTCTTGTGTGTCCCTAGCTAGGTAGATGTGTTGCGGGTTATTTATTTTCGAAAAATAAAACGCGGTTGGCAACCATTCACGTATCTTTCCTGAGGTATTTTCTTTTATTTTCGTAAGATTTTCTCCCATGTTCTTAAGTTTTTTTTGCCTTTGTGCTAACGGTTTTGTTTATTATTTGTAAATTTGTAATAGCAGAAGTGACATACTTCTGCAAATTTACGCCCTTCGGGAAGTAAATGAAATGATCACCGGGGATAAGTTATACCATATCGCACTCATTTTAGATATGTAATAGTCTTGTTATCTCAATGAGTGCGATAATTAAATTATTACCACACTAGTGCGGTAATGAAATTGACACCTCACAAATCCAAGAAAATTATTTATTATTTATAAATATTAACAACACAATTTGAACAGTTATATAAATTGACTCTTTCGTTAACACTGATCGTTTTCACTTGTGTGCTTGTGCAACTGGAATTGGTTACAGAGACGGTGGCATCAGCTTTTTCGGATGGAACTGCTCCATTCTCCCCCAAAATCTGGACTGCGATTTTATTCTTATTCTCAGTAGAAGTCTGTATATAGCCTTCCGCAACAGAATCATAACGCCATCCACCGTGCCTTTTGACATCGCGGAGATCTGCTCCTGTATTTGCCAAAATTGTAGTAGAGGTGCGCTGGAAAAAATGACCCGTAAATTCCTTTGCATCAGGCAACCCCAAAAACTCTGCAGTTATTTTCGGCATACTTCCTATTGTATTTATCCCAACAGGCTGATTCGTGCATCCACCAGTTCTGTATGCCAGAACAAACCGATCAATATTTCCAACCGTTATAAAAAAATCTGTACTTGTATAGTTTTGGTATCCGGAATTACGACTCTAAAACATGATCCTTTATCTATGACATTGCTTGTCCTCAGAAATGTTAACTCCTCTCTTCTGCATACATCCGCCAAACCAAAAATCAAAACAACCTGAATATTATTACACGTTAAAAAAAACACTGTGTATGTGACCAATCTTCTTGCATAAATATTTCTCGTTTCCTGCTGTCTGCAAGAATCTAACAGTATCTTCTCTGCTCAGAACTCTAGAGTTTTTAGCTTTATAACTTTTGCATTATTTTTCAGCAAAGCTGTGAGATTGACATATTTTTGTATATCAATGCGCTTCTTGATATTTCCGTCTTCAGCATCGTGTAGTAACACCAAAAGGATGATGGCTTCTGGCTGTTAGCTCTTCAAAATATACAAGCAATGCTTTTTCGTTAGTGATGTCTTTTGTGTTCTTCGAATTGCACCACTGCTCATACCTTTTAAACGCCACATCATACTCGTATTTGGCTCCAGATTTTACCGGGGCAAATCCAGGTATTACGTTCTCTGCTTCTTCTTCAATATCAAATGGCATCAAAGGCATTTTGAATTCTAGTTTGTTGTTATTCGGTGACTAAGGCACGATCATTAACCATTACGCTTTGCTATCATTTTGAAAACAATTAGATCGTATTTGTCATCCTGATTTATTTATTCTTCTATCAAAATGAGGCCATTTTAAGACAATTTTAGCGGTCATAGATAAAACTTTGTACGAGAATCATGGGATTCTACATTATTAACGCACTATGTGGTTATGATTCTTCACAATACGTGCGTTAATAATGTCTATGTCCCACTTATATCGTAAATAACTATTACCGGCAATGGAAAAATATTTTACATGCTATAACAGTTCCGAAATTTACCTTGTCAATTTCACTTACCTCTCCTGCTTGCAAATAATTATTACTTGTTTTGTTCACTCTGTATACTAAGCTGTTTGTTATCTATGGTTTTGTCTCAAAGTATTGTAAGATTCATGTCTTTTTGCGTTGTATTTCTTTCTGTGTTACTTTCGTCATCAATAAATGCTGGTATTCAATTTCTGGATTCATTCGTCTCTATTTCTTCCCTTTGATTAAGTAGGTATATTATTGACAGACTACTCTATAATTACGATATTTGTATCATTGCGAATTTCACCGATCCATAATAGGCAAATGCATTTTTTAAAATCTTTTTCCGTCATATTTAATCTTCTTTGGAGCTATCCAGCATCTTCCCATTTCTTCCTCCTCTTGATCTATTACTACCTACCTTTTCCATTTTGTTAAATCTTTTTGTCTTCTTTTGGACTTGCCTTTATTCATGTTATTATATCCTTACATTTTTGCTCAAAGTACATTCTCCTCGCTTCTGTTTGATCGTCGGCATTTCTTATAATCCGCATTTTCTTATAACTGCGATAATCATCTAAAATTGTTGCTTATTCCCTTCTTTGATTTTGTCCGAAGTTCTCTTCCTAACCCTTCAACTGAGTCTTTTTTTGTTCGTCTTTTGGTATATGTAATATGTAATTATGTTATCTATAATCTTTTACTTATTTACTTATTATAGGTTGGTCGTCTTTAGTTCCTATAACTGGCGATTATTCCAATCTTTTTCTACTAGATTTCTGTTGGCCGTATTTCTGCTTGTACGGATTTGTCTTCCATTTTGTCGAAGGCTTCGTTTTTCTTTTATTCTGGTGGAAACCAATCCAGGAAGGAACCTCTTCGACCATCGGTTTTCTGTCATCATCCTCTCGAAATGCTCACCCCATGTTTGGTTTTCTAAGTGTATTGTTATGAACCAGTTTTAACGTAATTATGTTATCCATCTATTTTCACATGTTATTCGTGGGCATATTATCATAAAATCCGAGGTTTTAAATTCTCTTTCCTTTTTATTGCTAATGTTTCACCTCTAGGTAAAGCAATGTTTAATTCTGTTTTGTTGTTATTTCAGATTATTCTCGGTATCACCGATCCTGTCTTTAACATTATTCATACGGAGAATTTCATCATTGTAGGCCTTAATCTTTCTGTTTTTTACCTCTGTAGACATGTTTTCAATTTTATTGACGTTAAGTTTAGTTCCCATTCTTTTAAGTCATTTTTTAAGCTCAGCTATGTGTTTATAATAGGTATCTTGCTTATTCTTTGCAAAAATTATAATCATCGACAAACACTAAGCATGTCAATACTTCGAAGCTATTTTCCCTATGCACATTGAAAAGGAGGTTTGTTTCAAATCTTTGTTATTTTTTTGCAATCCGCTTTCTCAATTGTATTTGAATAAAGTTGTATATACCAAAGTCTATAAATATCATGTGCGTTTCGAATTTTTTTCTTTTCGTCGTTCTATTTTTTGTCTCAAACAAAATATGTTATCAAGGCATGATCGCCTGGCTTTAAAACCATTTACGACTGCCATTTGTTTTTTTTCCCAAAAATTTCTACATATATGCGATAACACTTATTGGCGTCTTGTTTTTTATAAATTGGTGATACTATTGAAACATTTCAATAATTTTGTTAATAGCAGGGTCCACGGCCGTTTGCTTGTTTAGTTTATTTAGCTTGCTGCAAATAGTGCAGCTATTTTGACTTGATTCTTAGTCGCCGGAGCAGCCGAGTGGTTAAGGGATTCGACTACGGCGCGGACGGTCGGTCTCTGTATCAAACCCGAGTCGGATGCTCGGCGGGTGGCCTACCCAGTCACTGAAAATAATTGGGAACGAAACAATAGTGGAGTAGGGAAGGTAGGCGGTTGTTGAAAGCGTGGTGCTTGCCACATTACCCTGTACGCGGTCTTAACCCTCCATGTTGCCGGCCATACCCTTCGCGGAGTGTAAGTGCCGTTACCTTTACCTTATGAAAATAACAATTTTATACCTAGACATCCTAGACATAAATTTTCACCAGTTTTTGTTGATATTATAAATCAATATTTTTTAAGAGAAAAATATGCCATCTTTTACCTGATAATATAGCAATACCGGTAGATGTTTTTGCATAATGCCATTAATCAGTATTCTCGTCTTATGTTTAAAATTAACATCATATTTAATTACCATGGCAATATTGTGTATTTCTGTCCTACCAATATAAAACTATACCGTGTGTAAGTAACGCATAAATTCAATAAAATGGTAACTTTATTTTTTTGAAAAACGCTGCAACACTCCAAATGATAGATTAAAAAAACACATTTCTTAAAAGAAGGAAATAAGAAACGAAGAAACGAGAAAATTAAGCCACACACAAGAAATAAGTAAAATTATAACAGAAAAAGAATTACAGGAAGCGCTTGAAAAACTAAAAATTGGAAAGGCTGCCGGAGTAGATGAAATAGATCCCGAATTATTAAAATATATAGGGCCTACTGGAAAGGAAAAACTCCTAGAGATACTAAACCAAGCTTGGAAAACAAAGACTATACCGAATGATTGAAACACGGCTATTATGCACCCTATCCACAAAAGAGGTGACCCAAAAGATTGTAATAATTATCGAGGAATATCTCTACTATGCACTGCACTAAAGGTCTATGAAAGCATAATAGAAAAGAAAGGAAGGAATATAATAGAAGACAAACTAGCAGACGAACAAAGTGGTTTTAGACCAGCTCATAGCGTGAATGACCACATATTCACAATACAGCAAATTATAGAAAAGGCGCTAGGAAAGGGTGAAAACATCTACCTAGGATTTATAGATATGCAGAAGGCATTTGATTGGTAAATAGGGATAAAATATGGAACACATTACAAAATAAAGGGGTAGATGCTGATTTACTGGAGGCAGTCAAAAGTTTATACGAGATAACAAATAATAAAGTCCGAACAAGTAACAGAACATCAGGAACCTTCGTAAATAAATACGGAGTACGACAAGGAGGAGTATTAAGCCCCTTACTATTTATCAGTCTTATCGATGAAGTTATAAAACAAAGCTGGAATCGAACAACAAAGTATGCAATAGGATATTACAAGCTAAAACAGGTTAAAATACAATCATGTGTATTCGCAGATGACGTGGTGCTCGTG
The DNA here is from genome assembly GCA_963082815.1 of Melanotus villosus. Taxonomy (NCBI): domain Eukaryota; kingdom Metazoa; phylum Arthropoda; class Insecta; order Coleoptera; family Elateridae; genus Melanotus; species Melanotus villosus. The sequence continues at coordinate 111,804,997 of OY720418.1, read as the reverse complement.
GCAAAGAGTAGAAAAGAACTCGAAGAAAATATTAATGTGTGGACAGATATACTCAAAGAGTACAACTTAATAGTCAATAAGGAGAAAACTAAGGTAATGGCCATCTCTAATAAAGAAGAGAAAATAAGTGTTAGACTCGGAGCTGAAATATTAGAGCAAGTGAATGAATTCAAGTACCTGGGAATAATCATAAATAGTAAAGGAACACAGGAAGAAGAAATAGGAAACAGAATCAAAACAGCAACAAGGACATATAACGCTATATACAAGAATTTTATGAACACGAAAGAGATATCCAAAGAAACAAAAATAACAGTGTACAATACAATCTATATACCGATATTAACATGTGGGGCTGAGAACTGGGTAATAAACAAAAAACAAGAAAATATACTACAGGCTGCAGAGATGAAATATTTAAGAAAAGTGGAAGGGATTAAAAGAGTAGACAAAATAAGGAATGAATACATTAGAGAAAAACTAAAAATGAAATCGCTGAAAAACAAAATAGAGCAAAAGAAATTAAAATGGGCAGGTCACCTAATTCGAATGGAAAACACAAGGCAAGTTAAGAAAGTATGGGAGGCCAGAAAAACAGGGAAAAACCGAAAAGGACGACCCAGAACAACCTGGAACAACAGCGTAGCGGAGATATTAAAATGTAAAGGAAAAACATGGGAAGAGGCAAGAATACTAGCAAGAGATCGTAAACAATGGCGAAACTTTATTGTGGAAATGTAATATAGAAAATTACCTCAACACCTTCGGGTAAAAGAGGAAGAAGATGACGATGATGATGATTTCTTAAAAGAGCTATAACCTATAACGTTTGAATTTTTTTTAAATGGCAACCCGTATTTTTTATTATCTCACTAAATAGCCCTTCTCTTTCTTTAATATGAACTGTGAAAAATTGGGGGTAAGGGTAGAGCCAGTTTTGACATTCGATTTTTATTCATCCTAATTATATACTCACCCGATTTCCTTCTATATTAATCTATTTTATCTTACAGTTTATAATATATATGTTTAATTCTTGTCCATTGTTGCCATTTCGGATAGGAGCTAGTCTTGTGCACCCTTTTTACACGTCTTAAAAACTTAATAAAAGAAAATTTGGTAGAAAAACTACAAATTTCTCGCCACTCGCCGCACAGCGGTGTCCTAAACGCAAAATAAATTCTTTTTGAACGCTTTGAAAAAATTCGTGGGGTGGAGCAAATTTCTTGTCAAATTTGTTTTTCTAAATCTTTAATATTTGATGGGATAGTTATGTAAACCTGCTTTGCAATAACAAAGAAAATCGAAGATAGATCCAGGGATCGGGCTGCTCATTCTTTGAATACTCGTCTGCCAATTCATTGATTTAGAAAAGACATATTTTTTGTATATAAGTTACTTTACTTAGCAATTTCTTAATCAGTCGAAGTCCAGTGCCAAGTTTCTTCTAGATTCTAGATATTTTAAGTAAATTTTTGTTTGAACTCAATTTCTGTTTGAACGTTCTCTTTTCTGCATAAACCAAATTTTATTGGTATATGCATTTCGTTTCTTGTTCCTTGTAGTGTTTCTTCCATTGTTTTGGTATTATTATTGATAAATGGGATTTTTGTCTAGTATTTTGATCCGAGTGCGTTTATTGCTTTCCAATATTTTTTTGATATATTGTAGTCTAAAGTTGCATTCGCATATTTACAAATATTCTTCTCTAGTTTTATTGCCTTTTTATTAAATTAAGAATATAATGGGTTTGTGTTTTTAAGTTATTTAGAGCAGGTAGGCAACTGTACCGAATTATAAAATGTCTTAAATTGTTTAGATGCAGATACGTATCTATAGACTCGTATTTCTGATAAAGTTCTTTGTATTATTGCTGCTGTATCCACATTTGCAAAAAAATATTAAAAACCAATGCAGCAAAGTGAAAACTTACAAATAGAAGATTTTAATAAATTATCTAATATCAACCAAAAAGTATGTGTGAGGAAAATTAGTTTAATAAATTATACGAAAAAGTTGTAGAAAGTTTTTATCCTGTAACCTTTGGTTGGGACGTTTTAGGACGATTTATAAATGTTAATTAATTTTTAAATCTACATACAATTTCTAGATTAATCCGCATATCGTTTGTTTGAATTTTGATGTTTTTAGTTAGTAGAGACTAATCTTCATAAAATTCTCCATATCGCACATTTTATACACGTTCAAAGTTTGGAATGCTGTTTGTTTATAGTGTTATAGAATCCAAGTTTTTTAAGGTTGTTATAGAATTTGTTTTTTAACAATTTTTTCAATGTTTTGCAATATGTAGTTCGTTTTAATTCGAAACAATAGATAATTACCGAAACACCCACGTCTTTCTGGATAAAATTTAATTTTCAGCGAAATCTTCCGCCCTTGAAGTTTTAGATTAATACAATTCGAATCGAGCATTTGCAAATTTTGGCAATGTCAGACGCTATTCAGACATCCGATTTGCATGCAGCAATGATGTATAATGCAGTTGGTTTCCATCTAGGCCACCAAGATTCCTTTTATAATACCAGAAAAGGACGCAAGAAATCGAAACGAAACGCAACTTAACAATTTAAATCGATTACTAGCTATTAAATTATGGATACGATAAGCGTCGGCGTTATGAAAAAATAAAACTTCTTTACGTGGTAACAACCAAATAGGAAACATTCTATTGATTGTATGACCCAGCGAAACGTACTAATGTGAACCAAATACATGAAAACAAGACTCGTAGAATGTACGTAATAAAGGAACTTAAAAGGTACACATAAAGGGAATCTGTAATACTTTTAGTTAAAATCGTGCAGTTGTTTCAAGGATGTTTAAGGACCTTAATTTATAACCGAATTTTGTTAAGTAAATATATGAAAAAATGTATAAATGAGAAAAATTTAGAACAAGCGTTGAAGTATGATTCACAAAAGTGTAATGGAAAATTCAAGTAAACAGGAATGTATTAGGTCCATCCAGAAACTTGAAATTAAATCAGAATCAGTAATCCACACGAGGCTACGTTCAAAATCGGAAATCCCACATCTGTGCTAGAAAACGCTTTGAGACGAGCTTTGTGCTGGCAGTGTTTTACTAAATGGCTTTTAAACTATGTCTCTTAACTATAAAATATACATAAAGGAAATTTCGGATTGCAAATATGTTTTGGTTGTGTAATTTCAGACACGTGTATATTTTAATACTAGGAAAAACATTAAGTTTTTAAAATATGTTTGTAGATACAGTTATTAATTTGAAACAGAAATGAGAAAGTCGTGTCTGAAAGGGAATTAATAATTTTAATTAATTTGTATTTAGTTTCACTGTCATAAGCTTTCACAGTAGAAAAATGCGATTCGAAATTTTATAATCTCCAGTTAAATTTCTTGAAAGAATTTATAATTTTTCAGCTTATTTTTCTCCTAATATTATAAATGATATTTGCTTTGCAGCCACAACAGAAGAAGCCTAATCCGTTTCTTTTTTTTATTTGAAAGTTGCTACTTCAAGGTTTCAAAAATAGAAGAAATTTCAGAATTGTAAAAAAATAAGTAAATTTTGAATGAATGTATAAGTTCATAATTACGATAATGATGATTTGTTTGTTGTTTTGCTATTTAGTCTTTCTTTAGTTTAAAACATTCAATAAAAAAATATTGAATTCCATTAAGCAAAAGCTCATTTTGAGTTTCATTCTTTAAATATGAAACGCTGGTTGTCATTAGTTCGAGTATATTAATTTTTCATTGTTATGCTTTTTTCGGGGAAATATAAATAAAATATTATGTAAAAAATGAGTTGCTTAATGATTTTTTTCCGAAGGGAATATATTTCGTACTTACATGTAAATACATTGCGTTTACACATGATACAAAATCGAAAAACGGGGTTTCCGGTAATACATAAAAAAGATGTACGAAACTCGTAATTTTTTAAGAATTAACTCAGCTTATTCTGTAAAGAATATACATTATTCAATATATAATGACTTTAATCAATATCTATTAAACTTAAATAAATGCTTTGGTATTTTTATTTCATGTTAAAAAAATGTAAACAGTATTACTACAGATATGAATCAATAATGTAAAGGTTAAACTTTCACCTAGTATTTATTTTAAAGTAGGAGTTAAAGTTTTTAATGAAAAATCGAATTCTAAAATTAAGAATTTATCGTTCTAATAATAACTCACTAATACGCCCTTGAGCTTATTGATTTATATCTTTTTCATTTATTATAAACTAATATTTTTAGGTTTAATTTGGTTCATTTTTTAAATTGTCGATTATCTTTCTAGTGATGAAGCATTCTGTTGGTTTTATCTGTTTGCTAAAAATAAACAACAACGCCCATTTGCAAATTAGAGTAATGGTTAATTAAATGTTGATTTAATTTGACTACCTTTGTCATCTTGTATTTTAAATTGTAGCGGAATGTAATGGGTACGCGAACAATAAATATGGTGTGAAGAACTGAAAAAGGATAGCTGACTAAGACATGATTACTAGTTGATTACTTAATCTGAGGTCACTGAATTCAGTTGTAGTTTTTACCGTCCAAAGTACCTTTACAAATCGCCGAAAACGCACACGTTGTTTCATAATTACAACTTCCCTAATTATTATTTTTTTGTGTACCAGGCAAAGTATCTTGGGATTTAAAAAACTTTATGGTAATTGTATTGTTAGTACATCTGTTCATTTAAGCTTGTTAATAGTTCCAATAATTAATACACAGAACTTACTGGAAAAGCACTTGAGTGGAAATAATTTTAATTCGGGAAAAAATGAAAATAAAAATTCGTTTCCTTGAAAAATATATTTGACGGAAACAATGCAATTTAAGCCGAATAAAGGACGAATGTGCCGTCCTGTAATTTTAATAGGAATTAGTAAATTACAAATTTTAATCCGGATTTATAGTTGGTATGCAATTTTATTAAATTAATCATTTTGAAATTCTTTTCTTCAAATACAGCGCCGAAAATTTAAAATATTTGGATGCGTCATTTTATGAGTAGAATAATTAATAAAATTCCATTTCCATCGTAAACTGTGGTGGTCGTAATCTTCTTGTGCATATTTGGTCTTCAATATCTGAATATATGCAGTGAAATGCATTTATGGATTCATTCATTGCTTTGCTCCAATTCGTACCTAAATGCAGATTATTAGTGGACATTTTAAGAACAACGTAGATATTCCCGTTATGCTAAAACCTTTATTATTAGGTTTTAATATGTAATTCAAAAAGGTATCGAAATGTTTATAGATAATAGATGTATTCTTATTATTTAGTACTTACGTGATTAATGTGACAAACAACAGTTGTAAAGATAACGTGTATCATTTAATTTGGAGGGAAACTATCTTTAAATAGAAATATTTTATTATAAAATCATTGAACAAACAAAATGAAGTAATATATATCATTGTGAAAGATACTGATAAAAATGTTCGTAAATAGGATTTAAAAAAAAAATACTTCTATTACCTAGAAGTGTATCGTCCCTTGGCTCTATATTTTTCGGAGATATATCTCGTATTTGCTGTGAAACATAAAAGCAAAAACAGTTAATAAGGAAAACTCATTTTTAAATATTTTTTGTTTAAAATTATTACTCAAAATCGCCACCACCAATTTTAAAAATTGGTGTGCCTATTTACTTGTTTCTCCTTTTAGTTATTTGTATTTCTGTTGCCCTGGCGCAATCCCAGAGTGATAGGTATGCGTTAAGTAAGTACTGAAATTAAATGAACCGCCAATCGAAAATTTTTATACTTAAAAAAAGATAATAAATTTGACCTAAGAAATTAAATAAAAATTACATTTCATACAATGTTTTTCGTTATGTTTTGGAAGAAATGAATAGAAATAATCGAGCTTAATAACTGTTACGTTATAAACTTCATATTTTATTGTGGATTTGGGCTTTTAAGGTGTAAAATAAACCCAAAAAGAGAGTACCTAGGCGTAATCATTCAATTTATGCCCTAAATACGTAGAATAGATTAATTCCCAACTTATATTGGACTTTGTTGAAAAGCCTTGCGTTTTTCTGAATTTGAGTTCATTGTAGAATTTGTTTTAACCATCAGTTATGAATTAAATTAGTAATGCACCCTTTTTGGACAATAGTTGGCCATGATTTGAGTTTGTTACGTTGGTAATAAAAGTACAATTCCACATACAAATTGCGTTTTTATTCGGGAATTTAACCTTAAAATTAATTTAGTGCTTCGTATTCTCATTTCTAATTTAAATTTAAAATAATATTTATTTATTATGGCAGTACTGTTTACTCTGCAAACGCACACGCACACCACAGACATATGCAGGGAAGATCGGCAACGCTACTTCGAACAGAAGAAAGTTTACTCTGTTTTGCATATTTCAATTTTATACACAGTGGACCAAAAACTATATAAAATGTGTTTCTACTAATTAACACTTTTATGTTAAGAGCTAGGGAGTGCACGTAATACTGAAATATAAAGAGTTAAGCAAGGGCCTGCTTGGGCAGAACTTGGGTGGGTAACCGCTTTGCGGCTCGGTGTGTCCGGCACCCTCGACACTGTAAAGGTATAAGAGGGTAAAAGAAAAAAAGAAAGAGATGTTGGGAGCCAGAATTTTGGATTAATATTTATCTTTGAATGAAAATGTTTTATTTCGATCTGTAAAGAAAGGTTAAACTTTTCAGTATAATTCATTCGTTATTTAAAGATACGAGTGTTAATGACTTACGAATATATTGCTCTACAAAGTGTGTACAATTTTTTTTCACTATACAGGGTGACTGGTACATAAACGTATATCTGAAAGGAGGTGGTAGGTGAGTTGGTTTGGAACTTATTTAACCATATATATCATTATCATTATACAAAGTGTCACGGTTTCGCAGATATAGCCAACTTAGCGATTTAACTAAATTAGACGATTTTTGCATGTAGAGTGTATCAAATGATTTTATTTGATGGAATAGATATCAGACTATTAAAATAAAAGTTACAAGGAACTAAAAACTTACAATAGTGTCTAATTAAAATTTATAATAGCAAAAATCGTCTAATTTAGTTAAATCACTAAGTTGGTTATATCTTAGAAACCGAGACACTTTGTATAATGATATATATGGTTAAACAAGTTCCAAACCAACTCACCTACCAACTCCTTTCAGATATACGTTTATGTACCAGTCACCCTGTATGGAGCACGTATGAGCGGGCAACCCCCGGCCCTCTACTTCTTTTGATCCGGGATCCGGCGCTGATCCATCTCCGCGAAGTTAGTCAGATTCGTAGTGGGAGAAAACATGGCGCCTTCTCTCATTGTTATAAAGTTCAGTATTTATTCAGGCTATAATTTTTTTAATTAATTTAAAATTAAAAATATAAATAATTCAATTCAAAAATAGCATAGCATTTAAATTAACAATTTCTAATTTTCATAAAATTATAACAATAAGACGCGAAATAGCTCATTTTATGACACCAGTAATCGGGGCTTTAGCATAGCATTGAAGGCACCTGCCAACGTAGAGCTTTATACCACTATAGATAAATGAAATAAGAAGTAGCAACTTGTTTTAATTCGTTTAATATTAATTTATTGTATTTAATAATTTGGTCCGGTCCTTGACTCGGAGACAGAATGATAATTTGGCCCCAGAACTAGGAAAGGTTGCCCATACCTGAATAGAGCGTTTTAAATTTATTATTTATTGGGCAAGATCTAGGCTTGAGGGTGCCAGGGATCTCAACTGTCATGATCATTAGTACTACCCGATTAAAATTTCAGGAACCCAACGGACTTTCACCCTGAAAGGGATCTTTACCTCGTATCCGAAAGAGGACATACTTTGAGATTTTGTCCGCATTAAAAATTTATATTTGCGCTTTAAGTAACTTAAATGGTTATCGACAATTTTAAAGTTGTAAATGACTTCAATCAAACAAAACCAGAAAATTATTAAAATCACAACAGTGATCAGTAATTGTTGTCAATTTATAATTAAACGTATCTTGATGAAGTTGAGAAGTTAAGCTGGCAGAAAAAAATTTCTGAAGATATTCTCTTCTCCAAATTACAAAAGTAATGTTATCCAAGGCAATTTAACGAAGAAGTCCGTTTCGAAAAATTTTACTTTTCCTTTATTGTAGAGATTTCCTCAAACATGCTCCACCAAGGAGTACTCCACTGAGAAAACCAACTTAGTTGCCGAAATATGTATTTGGTTAACTTAAATGCTGTTGCAACTTCAGGGAACTTTGTAGTTGTAGTTTTTTGAGTTTTGTTTGATCAGCAGTAATATCTACAAAATATAATTTTATTTGGCTATAAAGCGATAACGTAAAGTGATTAATTAAAAATAAACAGATCAAAAAACCCCTCACTAAAAAGTGAAAGCATTTGAAAAAATTTCAAAAGAAAGAAAAAGGAGGCCTTTGCCCTGTACAGGGATACGTGGGCTAATAATAATAATAATACTAATCCAAGCAATACAAATTGTGCTTAAAATTAAAAATAAACCCAGTTTTCATCCAAAAGCCTGGTACACGTTTACAGAGCGTAAAAAGTGATGTAGGATCATCATTTGCACATATACAGGGTGATCCAAATTGATTGAAGACAGGTTGAATTTCCCGCCACATTAAATTATTGTCACGTTGGCAACACGAATTTATCATGATTTATTTTTCAGTGGTGTCTCATAAGGAAGGGGTATAGGTGAATTAGAAAATTACCTAACAATAAAATCTTCCAACAAACTGTAGTTCTGAAAAGAACTGTTTTGTAAAATAAGAAAACAAGCGAAATTAAGCAAAAATTCAAGAAAACCTGCAAGAACGAGGCAAAGCCCAATGATGTAAACAAGAAAGTAACGAGCCGACACTGTACTTTGACACAACATATTTCAATACTGCCAGGTTAAGAACGTGAAAAATACTAAAACCTGCGGCGGGAAATTCAACCTGTCTTCAATCAGTTTGGATCACGCTGTATTTAAATGCTAGATGTTATTTGAACTTAATAAAAGTAAACGGCGTGTGATATTGACTTTTAATTTATTAAATATGACATGCGCTCAAGGTCAAATAACAAAACGAATCTACCAGTTTAAATATGTGGGCAAAGGTATAACTGATATTTAGTTATTTTTTATATTATGTTTTCCGTAATTATATGTATGATATATGTTTCGGCTGTTAAACTTAAAGCCATCTTTCAGCCGCCCGAAAATCATGTAATATTTCGGAAAATATTGGTAATATTTAAAGTAAATTATTTATTTCTTCAAAAACGGGCAGTATTGTCCAATAAATAATACTCCGGCTGGTTCCAATTTTCCTGCTTTGAAAATCCACATTATATTTTTACAAAAAAAAAAATAAACAATTGTTTCGATTGTTTTTAAAACAGTCTAAGTGTGGTGTAAGTTTGTTATATTTGAGGCATGGAGCTAATTAATCTAATTATTGTCGTCTTTTTTAGGCTTTAATAGACAACAAATATATTTAGTTACAATGTAAACCAAGTATTTCGTCCTGCATATTTTTTTTTATCTGGCGATTTTATTGTAAATTTACAATCTACTCAATTAAATTACAGAATAATACGTAAATAGTGTGACCCTCCCTCCATATGTGGTCCAAGAAAATAAAACATTAAGCCAACGCCGGACTTCAAGCTCCTTATTTAAAATTATCCATCTCTCTTCAGTTTGAGGTTTATTGCCAACTTTTATTTTAAATTTAAATAGTTTTTCGTAATTTAAAAAATATACATAGTTCGTTATTCTTGGAAGAACATCAAAATTATTAATCACGTAAATAATAAAACAAACCACAATTTTTCATTTCCGCTGGTGCTTCTAGTAGTAAAGAGCAATATTACAACAGGAAAGAGTTAGTATAGAAATAAAAAAGAAATAGATGTAATTGAACATTGCATAATTACGTTTAAATACTAGATTGACGAGTTAAGTATTTCCTGAAAGCAAAATATTAAAACTATTCGCCGATCCCTGACGAAATAATTCGAAATGAGACATTTTCTATACGGTTTAGTCGGGCAGTCTGCATTAACATGGAGTAGGAATGGAACATTGGAATGCGTCATAAGCTGTGGAATGCGCTTCGGCTTCACCTGTATGAAACGAGAGCGTTGATCGGATTCCAAATATATCAACCTGATAACGAGTTCTACAAAATAACTGTTCTTGGCATATTCTAAACTTTTGCAGCTGCGAGAAACTAACGTACATTGTAGGTTATTCAATACGTAATACACGCGCTATCGAGTAAAATCACAGCTGGGATGAGCAACTCGTAAAGGGATGTTATTTATATCCCTGCTACCGGAAGATAATATCCAACCCATTAACAACTGAAATTTATTACTATTACGTTGCTGTTTCGGTAGTATGCCAAATTTGTTCGTTGTTTGCTAAATTTAAATCAACATTTTTAAATTCAATTGTAAAAAATACAAACTACGACTTAATTTTTTTTTATCGAATATTTTTATTATCTCCATTTTTGTTACAAGATAAAAAGTTATTACAGAAGTATTTTATTAAATCCTGTTATAATCAAATATTTTTCGTTAAGCCTTAGCGTGTATTAACGTGGGTGTATTTAGGAAGATGCCGTTTTAGAAAATTATTCCTTTTACGACGTCGAATTTTGTCTTTGATGAAATGAAGCTGATAATGAATGCTACAGTAATTTCGAATTATTGAATTTACTCCTATTTGTTATTTATAGGAGTACGACTTATTTTATGAACATGTTACCACTGATACTAACAACTTCTAGAAAATCCTTGAACATATTCGTTGTTTCCGAAATATCTGTGGTGCAAATAGGACAATTAAAGTATTTCATTCGGTCCACATGTAGAAGTTAATAACACAAATTTTAGAGATTGTTTCCAAGTGTTTAAATTAAAAATATAAAATAAAAGTTAAAAACGTTTCCCCTCTTAAGTCATTTTGGGCTGCTTATACAAAAAAGTATTTGTTTTACAACTTCATCAATTTGTTGCAAATCGGATAGCCCAACACAGAAATTGAGGACAAACAAAACTTGTTAAATGAAACAAATCTGGGTCGTTTAAAATTCATTTTTAATCCAAATTGAAATATGTATCTTAATATTTATTTCAAGAACTGTTAAATCCGTTGTACCACAGGGTAGTGTTCTGGGGCTCACCTTATATTCATTGTACACAGCAGCCCTTCCACAAACCAATTCACCAATGACAGCTACATACGGCTGATGACACAACGATCTTAGTCTCACACCACGATCATAACTCTGCAACCAGGAATCTATCAAATCAAATAAAAAAAACTCGAACTCGTACATTGAAGTATCTTAATATTTATATTAAGAACTGCGAAATAATAACTTTAGAAATTCGAGTGATATTAGATATTACTGTATGTTTCATTACATATCAAAAATGTGTAGTAAAATAATTACACTTCTGTGTGGTAAAGGATAATTATCAATCACGTTGGCTGTGGGTACAAAACCTCCCCTAAACGTAATTTGCAATACATATAATATACATATCGTCAAGGATATGTATTGAGTTGATTTGTACTTCTGAAACGTATATCGTGCGGTATTTTTGTACTTGTACAGGTACTTCGATTCCAATATCAACCTTCAAAATTATTTACTAATTTACTATACATATACCTCAGCTGGACAGAATCGCTCTAAGAAGTACTCTTTCAATCTGCATACAAGTGAATAACTTTTATATTCATCGCAGGATAACCAGTACTCCAGGAATATGTAGTACAGTTAGCATATTATTTTTTTTGTAAAACAGTCATGTGAGCATCAAGAATGAATATCCCGAGAACCTCATAAACGGTGTCATCCTTCTGCTTCTGCCCGATAATGCTCGCCCCCATGTATGCCGAACGGTTCAAGATCTGCTTGCTCGTACACGTTGGGAAGTCTTACAACATTCACGTTGCAGTCCCGACTTGTCCCCGTGCCATTTCATTATGTTTGGCCTATTAAAACAATCGCCAAACGGACGACCGTTCAATTCGGACGCTGAGGTAGAGTTGGTTCCACACACAGCTGCAGAAGTTTTACCAGCGGGGAATCTATAGATTAGTATACCAGTGGGGCTCATGCCTTAATGTTAATGGAGATTTCTTTTAAACTCGTTGAATAACAGTTGCTTTACGGCTTCTAAACGTGTTTCTATTGAACAGTCCTCGTATCTACAAGAGTATTGGATGAATTACCATATATCGATTAATTCGATACATCGATATATTCTATATATCGATTTGATCAGTTTATCGATTGATTCGATATATCGATTCAATAGTATCATTACTTGTTCTATGTCGATATTTTTCGATATTGTGGATATTCAGCGTAGAAGTGCGAATAAAATTAGAAGTTCAAATTTTTATCTTTTTCTCTGATCAACACGACAAAAAATGTGAAATAAGCTCGATTCGGCACGGATCTATTGTATATCGAACTTCAAGTTTTTTATGACTTATTCAGGTTTTATCAAGTTTCGACTCGTTATTGAGCTTTTACCAAACTGTAAACCATTATCGAGTTTCAACCCCGAACGTATGTAAAATTTCAAACTTTACAAGTAATGAAAGAAAAAGTCTGTTCCGAATTACGTGTCTCGTCATACTCTCGTTGAGCTGTGCTTTTTATGAGGCAGTATTTGTAGAGTTTAGAGCTCCAAATAGATCCGAAACTCCGAATCGAGGAGCTCAAATTCATCGAATTCTACTCTGAATTTAGCTATCCCGAGGTTATTTTAGATTTTTTCCGACCTAAGCCGACCTTAAAAGAATATACCTACTTTTCTAGCCCGGGATTCCGCCAAACAGTGAAGAACAGGGAATCTATAGATTAGTGTACCGGTGAGACTCATGCCTTAATGTTTTAATGGAGATTTCTTTTAAATTAGTCGAATAAAAATTATTTTACGGCCTCTAAACGTGTTTCTATTGAGCAATTCTCATATTTAAAAAAAGACAACGTTTTCTGGTTATTTTACCATTTTTCTAATTTGGGACGGTTAATATTTTTATATTATTTCGAATCACCCATAGTCGACGACTGGAACATACACTACGTACAACACCAAAGGAAGAGTGAGCGAGCCATTGTAATAAATCGGGCGGAAACTTCTAGAGAAACAGCAATATCTATAAAGGGAGGGTACCGCTAGAAGCAGGCGGTTTAAGTTCAATATATGACAGGTTAAGATAAAATACATAGTCACAAAACCCGTGAAATAAAAAATATCATAAATATATTGAATCTTCGTCTTAAATTACTCAGTAGTGCTCGCGTTATACTTAGTTAAGTAGCCATTTAGTCATTCAAAACTATAGAAAGTCACAATATTATAAACGCGTTTTATTACCGCAGCAATATTACTACTTAAGAATTTCAAAGGATATGTTTTCTTAAAAATGGTTTTCACTTATGATTATTCAAATGAAAAGTAAGTTAGAAGAATACGTCGAGTTCTTTTAGCAATCTTTTTAGATTTTCCGTACCTCATTCAGCTTATAAAGCAATTATTTTTAACCATTACTTTTTTTTTAAATATAATAGCCTAATCTTTTATAAGTACATTACCGTTGATTGTTGTAATTTACAATTAGAAACAATAAGAAAATTACCTTTGCCAAGCAGAAATAGGACAAGCACTAATAATAGCTAAACTATTCAATTTATCTTAGACTTGTGGACTACATTACTAAACTACAATTTCACCACTTGAATGGACAGTCGACTGTTTTTTTTTCTTTAGTCTCATGTGCACATGTCAACAATCAAAAATTAGGTTAAAGAATGTCTTATTGTACCTAAGTTCATTTTTTACTTTTTTGTTAAAGAGTGATCCCATTCAAAAATTAAATTTCTAATTAGTTTTAACTTCAGATAATGTAACTGATACACTTTCATTTTTAAAATGTTAGAATTTCTGTATATGAGATAAATTTAACTTAAAACATCCACATTAAACAAAATTCGCACGACGTATTAATATCAAATGTTTATGTATGATGCTTAATTCAAGGTTTTGAATATTATCTCGGTATAAAATATTAATATTTCGTATAATTTAATAATGTTAACAAAATATTATCCAGTAGGTATTGTAAATAATAGAAATTACTAGCGGGATCAAAGATAAATGTTCTGCTCTTACCACTATAATATTTTAATAATAAATAATAATTATTCTAACTGTAACTTACGAAAATACCTTTTATAAATTGTATAAGGTTCAGTTTTAATCAAAAACTGTAGTGCTTTAAGTCCAGCTAGTTAAGTCAGATAAAAATAAACATAAACGGTAATTAAGGGTATCCAACAGCTTTCGTTAGTTAGGAATGTTTTGGAATTTTAAAGGCAAATTTATACGTTCTGAACCAATTAAAAGTCATCGATTATGTTGTTAAATAATTATCGATTATGTTCTTAATTAAGATATAATTAGAGGCTTTTATTTAATAGCCTTGAACTTTTTTGAGGATTTTCCGAAACATTTAATCCTCATTTGAGAAATTATAAGAAACAGTCAAGAAAGACAATGAAACGTTTTCGCGGCTTGTTGGTCTTTTAATTTGATTTTCATAACTTTAGATAATTATTTTTTTTTGTTAAGCTTAAATTAATAAATCATTTCGTAGTATATTTTTTTCTGTGAGATATGTTTAAAAGCAAATTTTCAAAAAAAAGGCAACATTATAATAACCAAAGAAAATTTAGTTGAAACTTACTACAAAAAATTACAAAATGATTTTTTAAAACAAATTTGCCTTGTGACTTTTGAAAGATGTTAAGTAAATTTTGTTGGAAATCTGTGTATGTTCCGTCGACAATCTTCACGTATTTTATATTTAGTCTAGTGTGCATAATAATGTAAATTGACATTATAGAGTTTGTCATAGTTTGTCCGAATAAAAGGTTGTCACTCTTATAAATTTAACTACGTCTCAGTCTATCTCTGGTCTACCACCTCTTTATAATAACGAATAGGTTATGGACCCAGCGTGCCCGAGATAGCACCGATATATAAAAAAAACGCGGGACATGGCAAGTTAAATTTTGGTTGTGAGTGACAGTGTGATCGCGATAGTTTACAAAAGATGGCTTCGAGTACATCGTCAGGTTGGCGCATTGAGTTGTTGTCCAAGACGAATTATGATACGTGGTGTATACAAGTAGAAGCACTTTTGGTAGAGAGCGATCTGTGGGAGTATGTCGATGGTACTATTCCGAAGCCACAAACAGCGAGGGGGAAGTCACTTGTGTAATAGTTGGGACATAATCAATTGTAATACTATTGCACGTTTGTGTAATACTATTGCACGTTCGTGTAATACTATTGCAATACTGTGTAATACTTGTGAAATTGATGTAATACTATTGCATGTTTTTGTAATACTGTGTAATACTTGTGAAATTGATGCAATACTAATGTAATACTAATGTAATACTAATGCAATACTAATGTAATAATGCAATACTAATGTAATACTAATGCAATACTATTGCATATTTTTGCAATAATATGTAATACTTGTGAAATTGATGCAATACTAATGCAATATTGTAATATAATGTATGCAATACAGTGTACTGTCCGTGCAATACAGCGTTAATATTCGTGCAATACAGTGTAATGCCTGTATAAGACAGTATAATAGCAGTGTAATATTTACACGTTATATCAATAAACACATTATAATGTAATGTAATAGCCTTGTAATGGTATTACAGTATTTTGTGAAATACTAATTGTGGAAATTTCACGAATAAGTTTTATAAACATTAAACATAATTTGAAACTGTGACTTTAAGTAATTCAGATTATTACATGAAAATTAGGAATGTCATTTTTGAATACTAATTTAAAAAAATCATATGAATATTTGTCGCATAACACCAGTTAAACTGCACATTAATATATTCGTATAAAAAAAATCCAAGGACAGTTCACATTTTCTAAAACTGATACTAATACGGTAGCATATTAAGAGTGCTTTACATTTACGAGTACTAGTGTGTGATTACTCGTAAATGAGAACTAGTTTTAATTTACATTATTACGAAATGCTATACGATTTTAAAAAAACGTGTTGCGGTAGCCGGTGTTCTCTTAATTATAGCAAAGCATTTACAAGAACGATAGCCAGTTACAAGAAAAAGAAGATTTTGGACAAAAGAGTCTTTACAAAGGAGACCAGTATTTGGCATTGAGAAAATTTTGTTGACAAATTTAATATAAACAAACCGAAGATGGTTACAAAAATGTTCGAATATTTTTCTTTTCTTGATAAAAAGTCGCTCTCAGGTTATTAATTTTCCTTTTTATAAGGCCGGCGACTTATCTGCGGCAAAAATTTTTAACCCGACGTTTTAGTTGCGGCGCCGCCGCGGCCAACCAAATATTCCATTGACTGAATACTGCAAGATAAGTAGCGGCTGTACCGCAGGTATGAATATATCCATAAGTAACAACGAATCACACCGAAGCGCGGCGAAGTCGCTACAAGTTGTGACCGTGCCGCGGCCGCGCCGCTAGTGTGACATCACACATACAAAGCCGTACGTTACATAAGTAGCGGCCGCGCCGCATTCGATGTGGTTCGTTGTTACTTATATGGATATGTTCATACCTGCGGCACAACCGCTACGTATATTGCTGTATTCGGTCAATTGAATATTTGGTTGGCAGGGGCATAATACACCCTATATATAATAGTATATTATATACAATGCTATAATGAATGCTATTATTACCGAGGATAATGTTTGCAACACGAGCGAACTCAGCGAGCGAGTTTTGCAATTATCCGAGGTAATAGTAGCCATTATAGCGAGTCGTATACTATACTTTGTCCACGAATACAAATACTAAGAATTTTTAATTACAATTTAAATAGCAACGCTACTAAAACCATGTGTTAGGACTATATGTTAAACGAAGTGGTAGGATTGTAATCATAACCTATTTATTCATTATACACCATAAACAATGATGTTACCATGAGACCGTGAATAATTATTATTCACTAATGGTGGTGAATTATGCATAGTATTATCCTTGACCAAACACATGAATAATTGACAGATTATTGAGTAGTCGTGGACAAAACATATTATGTGGGTCGTAAGTCAGAAACATATTTTGTAAAATTCGGTAAGGAATTCTTGGACTTTTTAATACTCATTTGAGTTAGGAAAAGTGCAATTTTTTCTATCTAGAATGGAAAAATTAAACAAAAGAGGAAATCAGACCAAACACTTTAAAAAAAATTTATTTGTTTACTTTTGTTTTCTCTGGCAATGAAACATTTCACTACATCAAAACGAACTTGATTATAGTACCTGACATAAAAAATTAAATATTCAGTTAAAATGATAAGGAATTCTTTACTGAATTTTACAAAATTTTGTGTACAATTCGTTCGGAAAAGTGTTTTGTCCATTCCCGTGTAGAATGGAAAAACTGTACCTTTCCTATCTCATTGTACAAATAGCTATTTTCTGTTTCGGCATTAGAATGACATTATTCTAGCACGCATTTTGATGCTTTAATGAGCTTCATTATTAAACGATTTTTGGTGATATTTTGTTTTCAGAAATTGGTGATACTGTATCAAATAATACACAAAATACCTAGGCAACCATTCATTGCTAGGCAACGAAAACGTCAAATGTCAAACCTCTGTCAACCGTCAAGCAAAAATCGCTATTACCAACCTACTATTTTACCAAAATTTCGCCAACTGGAAATTGTCAAGTATTTTTGTAAAGAAATATAAATAAATAATATAAATGGAAGCGGAAACAGAGAAAATAGTATAAAAAACTCGTTACAGAAGTCAACTCGAGCAATCGTCCGTTCGGCCAGTCGCCGCTACGCGGTTCGTGTCCAAATTTCGGACTCGTGCGCAAAAACAATGCCTTCTGTAACTTGAGTTTTAATATACTACTCCATGTGTGAAACACGCACGGAGCCGCTCAAACCGAGAAAAACGACAATATTTTAAAACTTGGCTCCTTGGGGTACCCCTTAACTTTGGAATTAAGAGGGCTGGTAAAGCTCAAAATTACTTTTTATTTTTTTAGAATCGATTTGGAGGGGGGGGGGGTGACCCGGTCAATTTTTTTAAAACCATAATTAAGGGCCACCCTAGTATGTAATGCAATAGTTATGGAATACTTGTGTAATGCATGCAATAGCCGTGCAATAGTTATGGAATACTTGTGTAATGCATGCAATAGTCGTGCAATAGTTATGCAATACTTGTGTAATGCATGTAATATTCGTGCAATAGTTGTGCAATACTTATGTAATACATGCAATACTCGTGCAATAGTTATGCAATACTTGTGTAATGCGTGCAATACTCATGCAATACGTGCAATTATATGCAATAGTGTAATACTTGGGACACAACATTTTAAAGTGACTTCCCCCTCGACAAACAGGCGATGACGCGATTCAAGCCTGGATAAATAAAGACAAAAAGGCAAAAGCAAAGTTGATTATGGCAATTGAACCATTACTGGTCACACAAATTCGTAATTGTGAGACGTCAAAAGATGTATGGTTAAAATTGGAGTCAACTTATGCGTCTAAGGGTCCTGCGAGAAAGGCGACATTATTGAAGCGACTGATGCTTCAAAAGCTGGATGCAGGCGGTGACGTAAGAGACCACTTGACTAACTTTTTCGATGCTGTAGATAAATTGAAAAACATGAAAGTGGACATAAATGATGATCTCTTGACTGTAATGCTGTTGTATAGTCTTCCTTCGTCGTATGAAAGTTTTCGGTGTGCAATTGAAACAAGAGACGCGTTGCCGACACCGGAAGAATTGAAGGTGAAGATTATGGACAAGCACGATTCAGATAGACAGGGATCTGGAGGTTTCGTCACAGTAATGACCGCCAGTCAAAATCCAATGAAGGGGAAAACGAAGAAGAAACGCGTGTTCAAATGCTTCAAGTGTGGGGCACCGGGACATAAAGCAAATGAGTGTACAGGTCAATTCGACAGTAGCCAAAGAAAGCCAAAACCGTCGGCGAACAATGTTGACGAGTCGTTTGCAGTGAACCATACAGTTTTAAATGTAGATAGTGTATGCAAAGCAAAGACAAAAACATTGAGTAAACCATGGTTATTGGATAGCGGCTGTACCGCGCATTTGTGTGGTGTGGAAGCGTGTTTTAAGTCTTTAAGTGAATCCCCGAATGTGAAATTAAGTCTCGCGAGTCAAGCGTCTGCTGAAGTGAAAGGAAAAGGCATTGTTCATTTGTCAGTTGCAAGTGATAATAATGATCATCGACTGATTGAATTCAAGGACACTTTATATGTGCCTGAATTGAGAACAAACCTAATTTCAGTTGCTAAAATTACGAATAAGGGACATGAGGTGATTTTTCGTAAAGAGGACGCAGTTGTTCGTGACAAGCGCGGGAACATTTCGCTAATCGCCGAGCGACGGGGCGATTTGTATTTTGTGCGTGAGAACTTAGAGTGTGCTGAAGCGGTAGTCCAGCCAATGGGTTCAGAATTGATGAAGTGGCATGAAAGATTAGGCCATCTAAACAGTAAAGACCTCGTGAAATTGATTCGTGATGGTGTAGTACCCAAGGTTGATGTGAGTGATGCAGCACAATTATCACGTTGTGCAGTGTGTTTTAAGGGTAAAATGACCGTGTTACCTTTCCCTAACGATCGAGTACCGTGCTCTGAGACATTGAAAATAGTGTACTCGGACGTTGTTGGTCCATTTAGAACGGAATCCACCGGACGTGCTAAGTATTTTGTAACTTTTATTGATGATAGCACGAGATGGTGCGAAGTGTACTTTTTGAGACAAAAGTGTGGAGTGTTTGATGCGTTCAAACTTTATCAGAAGCTGGTAGAGAAACAAACCGGAAAGAAAGTAAAATGTTTACAATCAGACAATGGACGCGAGTATTGTAGTACCGAATTTAATGAATATCTAGCGGATCAAGGTATTAAAAGACAGTTGACGGTTCCCCATACTCCGCAGCAAAACGGTGTCGCGGAAAGAATGAATCGTACGTTGTTGAATATGGCTAGGTGTTTGTTGTTGCAGTCCGGTTTGAGCGCGATGTTTTGGTCGGAAGCTGTTGCCACAGCTTGTCACATTCGTAACCGATGCCCGACTAGTGGATTAAATGGAAAGATTCCGTATGAAAAGTGGACGAAAGATAAAGTAAACGTGAATTACTTTAAAAAGTTTGGGTCGAAAGTGTTTGTCTTAGATAAAAATCGCAACAAAGACAAACTTTCACAGAGATCTGTTGAAGGCGTATTCATGGGGTATCCTAGAGAAAGAAAAGGCTTCCGTGTGTGGATACCGAGTAAGAGACAGATGATAGAGGCCCGTGATGTAAAATTTTTAGAAGAGACTCGTATCGGTCCTTGTGATACGCGCGTACTTGAAGAATGGTTTATGTCAACGAAAGAGGGGCAGGAGGATGAAAACAATCATCTAAAATATATAGAGTTTTCGCCGCAATCTGTGGAGTGTAACGAGACTCCGAAAAATCGACCAGACATCCCGGAGATAGTTATAAAGGATGCGGAAGAGCAGATGAGAGCCCCTGGTAGACCAAAATTGTTGCGTACTGGTAATAGAGGGCGACCGAGAAAGCTGTATCAGTCAAGAAGTAGAGCAACACAAGACGAGGAAGATATTTGTACTGAAAATGATTCTGACTTAGATGACGATGTGTTCGTCGGTGTAGCAGAGATCAGAGTACAAGATGCTTTAAAAAGTGATGCGTGTGATGAATGGAAGGATGCAATTGAATCCGAATTCATGAATTTAGTGAAGAATGATACGTGGGATATCATTCATAATGACGACAATAAAAACATAATTGGGTGTCGTTTGATTTTGACAAATAAACATGGACCTGATGGTAAAATTGAAAGACGCAAGGCCCGACTGGTAGCGAAGGGTTACAGTCAAAAGTACGGCGTCGATTATCATCAAACATTTGCTCCAGTGGCAAGACTGGAAACATTAAGGTTATTATTGGCTCTTGCGGCTCAATTTGATCTAAAGATCTGGCAGTTCGACGTGGTGACAGCGTATCTCAATGGATCACTGGAAGAAAAAGTGATCATGAGAGTCCCAGAAATGTTGCACGAAATATTGCAACGGATTGTGTCCAAACAAGGGGAGACTTCAAAGATTGGAGCTCGAGCGAAAAAGATGATAGTGAATTTAAATGATGGCGGTAATGTGTGTAGACTAAAAAAAGCCTTGTATGGTTTGAAACAAGCCGGTCGTCAATGGTACTCGCGATTATGTAAAAAGCTCGTAAGCTTAGGTCTGAAACCCACGAAAAATGAGCCATGTTTGTTTTATGGTGAATGCGAGGGTGATACGCTATTGTTGTTAGTGTATGTGGATGATATGCTCGTAGCATCACGTAATATAGAGTGTATTACGAAGTTAAAACAAAAATTGTTGGAGGATTTTGAATTGAAAGATCTTGGTCTTGCAAAATATTGTCTTGGTCTTGAAATTGACCAAAATGGTGGTCAAATGGAGCTTTCTCAAACAGGATATATATTGGGATTACTTAAACAGTACGGAATGAGTGAATGTAATCCGGTTACGACACCATCACAAGTGAATTGGCATTTTGATGAAACAGGTGAGGAAAATGCGCATGAAAAATATCCGTATCGTGAATTGATAGGAGCGTTGATGTGGTTATCAGTGGCTACACGTCCGGATATAGCAAATACTGTATCAAGGTTAGCGCAATTTGTAGAAAAACCGTGTAAGTGTCATTGGCTTGCTACAAAGAGAGTCTTAAGGTATCTGTGTGGTACAGCAAATTTTGGATTAGTGTATAGAAAGACTGAACAATCGTTGATTGGGTATACAGACGCTGATTGGGGTAATTGTACTATAAATCGTCGTTCGTATACTGGATACGCGTTTATACTCAGTGGCGCGGCGATTACATGGAAATCACAAAAACAACGGACTGTCGCGTTGTCATCAACGGAGGCTGAGTATGTCAGTCTTGCAGAAGCAGCTAAAGAAGCAATTTATTTACGTAGTTTATTGTGTGAACTCGGTTTTGATGAGTGGATCAATATTACGATTTTTATTGATAATCGTGGAGCCCAGTGTTTGGCAAATGATCCCGTATTTCATGCGCGTACGAAGCACATTGATATCAAGCATCATTTTGTTCGTGAGTCGATTAGTGCTGGAACATTTGCAGTAGAACATGTATCAACTGTAAACATGATCGCAGACATTTTAACGAAACCATTGGCTCGAGTTTGCCATGAAAAGTGTCTAAACGGACTTGGTTTTGGCACCAAAGATAATGAATGAATATCTGACGTGCAGATTGAAAGGGCGTGTTGGAAATCTGTGTATGTTCCGTCGACAATCTTCACGTATTTTATATTTAGTCTAGTGTGCATAATAATGTAAATTGACATTATAGAGTTTGTCATAGTTTGTCCGAATAAAAGGTTGTCACTCTTATAAATTTAACTACGTCTCAGTCTATCTCTGGTCTACCACCTCTTTATAATAACGAATAAATTTCAATTTCAGAGTTTACTTTTAAATTTCACGGCATCTGCAGTCCAAAGACTTTTGCTTGAAACTGAAGATGTGAGAGATGCATTTTTTATGACCTATGAGTGAAAATTAAAATTTGAAGAATTGTTCAAATAGGGATTTTAAAAAAACCAAAAATTAACTGAGAGTTTTGACATATAACATGGAATTCGTCCTATATTCGGTATACGAAAAGTGCATATCTCAAGACTTCATATTGTAGTATTATGGTTCTAGTCCTGGTATGAGTTTCAAAGATTTCTTACAAAAAAGACGTGTTATTCGAAGCTAGGCGCGATATTTGAAAGTTCAAACCGGATTAAGATTAGAAACTGGAATTTGGATTTGACAGTTTATTTTAGTTATATGTATGTTCTAGATTTTTTAATACACCCTGTTTAGTAAATTGTTTGTTTTATTCAAAAGTTATGTCGTTGAATTGCTTGAATTTATTTTATTTACTATTTAGTCTTCGGAAGCTTAGTTATAAATTTTGACATTCCTAATAAAAAAAAAGCTTGTCGTAATTAAACAACAAGATCGAAAACCCCCACATTTTGAGACACTGTTTATATCTGCATTTTCCCCAAATTTGTTGACATTATTTATAATATTGTTTTATAACGTGTATCAGAAAAATCTTACAAAATACCGCTAAGAACATTTCAACGTTATTATTAAAATCAGAATTATTTGCGGAAATTTTTTAGGAACAATGACGGTTCCAAGAGATCTTAACGAATATAGGCACCGAAATTTCTTTATATGCAGAATAATAATTATGATAGTTCAATACAACTAAGCAGCAAATCCAAGATTGGAATATTGCGTTAGGAAAGACTGTTTGGAGCCATCCTTGCACACAACATATCTGGCCCTGTTTGCGCAAAAATTTTATGTTTCGCTTAACAATACATTTTGCTATTTGCTATGCACGACATAAAAGTTTTATTGTAGGAGATGTGTCTTGGTACCCCTCCGAAGTTGCGGCGCCTATGTTTTGCACAAGGATTACATGATGTTAAAAAAATTTAATTGTCGATATAAAAAGGTGCCGAATTAATCGATCTATCGATTAAACTTGTTGTATTGATTTGATTCATCAAGTACTTCACATATACTGGTAGATGAGAAATTCTTGTAGATAGGTACTTTAATTTGAAAGTTTCCTTACAAAATATGGATTGTATGGAAGTATTTCATAAACAAAAAAATCTTAAAATACTACATACAATGTGATTTTTTAAAAACTCTGACTTAATACAGACAGTTCTAAGGTTATTAAGACAGAATACGGCCTGCTGCAATTGAGTTTTTAAAAAATCACATTGTATACAGGGTGTCTCTAAAATGCGTGGACATGGCTTGACCACAGATTCCTGGGCGCAAAATAAGATGATTTAACCCAACTTACCTATATCCAAATTCGTTTCATTAAGCCAGTATTCTGCGTCAAAGTTCTTTGAAAAAAAATTAATTTTTCTTATAACAACAAGACGCTTGGATCGATTTGGATGATATTTGGCATGCCACTCCATATGGACATAAGACATCTTTTGACATGATAATGGTTATTATCAATGGACCACTAGGGTATGAAACATGTGTGTCACAGCACATATCAGGCAGTAACTCTCTAACGGCAAGACCGATAATTAAAATAATATTTTTTTCAGAAAGAAGCATTCAATAGTAAACTTTTTTGTCTCTTTCTAATTTGTGATATCTGTTACGGTTTAATCACAAAAATTTAAATCTGAGTGACACCATGGTGTGCAGTGGAGGTGATGGGTCCATTTCGGACTTCCATCACGCTCCAACCAGCTTTCATACACAACACGTTCATACACCTTACACCTAACGAATTCGACTCAAATCGGCTACATAATACTATGGCCACCGCTGGAATCGAACCCGTGTCCAGCAGGCACTTACCTGACTGAGCTACCCAGGCTGTCCAAATTAATATTAATAATAGTAAATAAATATTTATTGTTCCAATAATTCTTTTTTATACAATAAATAAACTTCAACAATAAATTGCCAAGGCCACAAGGGTAGCTTGTGCGTGGACCTTATTATAGAAAAAAAAGAAAGATATTTACTAATATCATATGTTTAGACAGAAACACGTAAGGGTTAATCGCAGTCAACCAAATGAGTTTATAAGATACGCGTTACCGATGGTCGTTCAACTCCTAGTCATCCCCAATCCAAACGTACGACATTTAGGTCCAAGATTGAACTTAAGTTTTGCGAAGTATAAATGAATGTTAAAAAATAAATAAAGCATGAAATAAATAAGTATCCTAACTTTTTTCAGTTCTTAGTTTACCTATTCTTAAACAATAATATTAACTAAAGGATCGACAGTTGATTTGGAATATTCACTTATTTTTTGTTTGTAACACCTATTTTTCATGTTGTTGAATTTTCTCAATTATTTTTCACAAATGGCCTTACTTGTTTGATTTTTCAAATGCATGAAATATAAGGTTGTTTAATTTGTTATCACATCCTTGATAAATGTTGCAGGCGATTTGTCCTGATAACCACAGAAAACTTTATTTCATTTTGTTTTGATTCAGAATAGCCTTTACATAACATTTTTGAAAATTTTGTAGGCTTTATATTAAAATTTAAAGTCCCTAACTTCTTCCAACAGTTTTACGGCATCTTCATTGGTTGACGTGTAAAATAATCAAAATTCCAAAGAAAATTTCACATAATACCAAGTATTCAATTTTAAAATCTTTCAACGCTCTTAAACGTAAAAATGGACAATGAATCAGTAAAACAGTAGTGAACTTCGTTGTTGACATGTTTTTAGTGGTTTTTTGCAAGTTTATGTTTGAAGTATATGGGAATAAATAGCAATATACCTATGTGATGTAATATGTAATGTACAAAGGGGGGTATTACAAGAAAACATAGTTTTGCACAAACTAAAGAAGAAAAATCAATTTGAAAATTATGCTTTTCGAGAGAACAATTAAAAACAAATTTGGAAAGTATGTATTTTTTTAAAAAGTAATCAATCTACTTTAAATTCGTTGTTAAACAATGTGCAGTATTCTAAATTATCATAAAGCAGATTATGATGGGTTTTGAAATCAATGAGATTACGAGGAATGATTTCAGGTAATGCTATTGCATTAATTTATTTTCGAAATAAAAAGATTTGTGAAACCACCCGGATTTAGCATGATTTTTGGGCGAACTTCCAGTTTCGCAGTATCTAGAAACAAATTAAAAACATTTTGTAAGTAGTTAGCACCTTACAAATAACTAAATTTCGCCCTATTGTTAAAACAAGTCCAACGCAAAGCTGACTCTGAATTACAAAAAAAATAATTATAAGAACTACTCTACAGCCAAATAAGCTTGCAGTGATGGTAATTTTTCGATACATTCAAATCCTTTCTGATTGTAAATTTCTTGAAACACATTGTGCTTTTCAGTTTTTGTTTTCATTAAGAGACAAGAAAACAAATCCTAGAAAGTAGGTAGATGTTATATGGGGCATCATGATCTGATTCTTACGAAAGCGTAGAAGGTCCATAACACATTTCACCAAATCTCGACTTGTATGTATATTGGGGATCCCAACTTTTAAACTCGGGTTTCCGACTTTTAATCTCGGGATTCGTACGAAAGCGTAAAATGGCCTCAACGCATTCTTTTATTTGATTTTAATCTTGACTTTTAAACTCCGGAGGATCCCTACGTTTTTACCCGAGAATCTAAAAATCAGGATTCCGATTCAAAAGCTCAAATTAAAAATAAAAATAAAAGAATGCGTTATGGCCCTTCTACGCTTTCCTAATAATTTACTCCATTTTACAAAGTTTTATAAATTTTTAAATAACCATTTTTTGATACATAAACAGGTGATCTGTGCCAAAGGGGGCTTATACCCAATTGACACCCCCGTAGCTCGGATCTGGCCTGACCGCTGCTTTATTATCCTGAAAACTTTTTAAAAACACCAAGATACTACGGGATAAATTAAACTGGGATATACTTTTAAGCTCTGTTTACGAGAGGATTGTTATTATACCTTAAATTTTATTATGTATAACCTTTTTGAATGAAGTTATTTTTACTCACTCGGAGCATATTCGGAGTAGGTGTTAAGTCATATAAAAAAGGTGTGTTTTCTGTGAAATGAAATTATAGGGCCATTGCCTATTGCTATAAATGTGTTAAAACAGTGAATAAAATATGTATTTTCAAAATTTCGAATCGAATATTTCATTCCCAGTTTTGCCTAGTAAATAGTTTAGGTATACTTTTACCCGGTTTGGTTGTAAAAACCGAAAGGTTAACCACGCAGATTATCGTTCGTATTGCGTTGGTTTTGTAAATCTGAATCAATTTTAATCGAAAGCATTATCTACTATAAATATGAATAAATATCACTTTAAGATACAACGAGAAAAAAAGGTAATCTTTTTCGTATACCTTTCGATAAAAATGCGTACTTTACAAAAGAATTATTTTAAATTTTAAAGGATCAATTTATTGTTTAAAATGCTAGAAATTTTATATTTTTTTATTTGTACTTCGGTTGAATGACTAATTAAATTTGAACATGATTGATGTTAAAAAATAGTGTTCTTTTCATTTATTTGTAAGGTTTTAAATCCTTTTTAGTATACCTAGTTACAGGCTCTTCACATTTTTTTGTTTAAAAACCGGAAACCCTCCCGTTGGTTGCAAAATACCAAAATGCGGGTCAAATCAATATACATCTTAGTGAAGTTAATTAAGCTCAAAGTACTTCAGTTTAATTTAGCCCACTATGTATTTTTATAAAAATAATTATCTCATTGGAGCAACTCATTTTGTATAATATTTTTGAATCAAATTGAGCAGGGTGTTGTACGAACTTCTCTATATCCTTGATTACTATCCGCAAATTTTGTCAATTGCTATTATGACATTTGCTATTTTACGAGTAAAATGCAGTATTATTGATATTTCTATCAAACGTAAAAGTATAGTATAGTGGATGTTACAACTTCGAATTTATTTTTTACGTTTCACGTCGAAGCCTAGCGATTAAGCAGTAAAAAGTGGACAGTGAATGGCAAGGGACCGTTTAAATCATAAAACTTGGATGTGTAATGTAAAAAAATAAACTGAAGTCCGTAAAACTTGGCAATATAACATCAAAATGTCATTATCACAGTTGACTTCAGTGTTGGAGGATTTACAGTAACATGTTTTTAAAGGTTTGGTGAAATTTTATTAAACGCATGGTATATCAACTACCAACCGTTTTTTTATTACGTATTAATAAATTTATTTTGCAAGCCTCGTTGGTGTGCAATAAGCTATAACAAAATACAAAATAATCAAATGTCTTGGGATCGATTCCAGCCCAGGTCAGGTGAAATTTTTAATGAGTAAAAAAATCTAAAACTTCAGGTTCTTGCCCAATAAATAAAGAGTAAATATTTTATTTAAAGTAGAGCCAATACCTTTTTTCCCTTACCAAAAACTAGGTTAAAACAAAAATATTTAATCAACTCTGAAGATTGATCGATTTGTGACCGATATGTTCCAAGTAGTATATTCTAAACTGTCATCAAATTTGCGTAGTTTATCGCGACTGGTTGTTTATTTACTTGCAGATAAGCGAAATTTTGATTTATTAAGTTTTGTCTACCAACGTTAAATTGGGTGTTGTGGTGCACACTGAAGGTTAGATTGATGTAGGTCATGAGTTGTTAAGGTCTGCGTAAATATTTTTGTTTAATACCGCATCTAGATAAAACGAGTAATGTGAGACTAAAATTTGTTTATGCAGCTAATTGCACGAATTGCATGATGTGAATGTTTTTACAAAACGTTAAGTGTGAATGGACTGTTGAGTCATAATCATAATGGTTCGAAGCTGATTACCCAAAATAGTTATCGAGTGAAGTTTTTATTCCGGTTTAGGTATAAAGGTACCGGCCATTGTTTTATGTAATCTTTCTTACTCACAATTCTTGGCCCTGATTGCGTTTTATTTTTTAATATATGTACTTCCAGAATTATTACATGGACAATTTTCTTTTTATTTACAATTAAAGGTAACCTACGAAATCTGTTGAACGTGTAAGATTTTCTATTTTTCGTTGTTTTACTTATTTAAACATTAACAGTTTTTCATCAGTCTAAGAATACACGCCAAATGAAAAAATCATGTATTTGTTATGTCAGTTTATAAATTGTATCATCAAAATTGTACAGGCAAAATGAGAGATACAAGGATTATTTTCAATCTATTGTTCTGTTAGTTTAGCTTATAAATAAACGTTAGACTAATTATTCTATTTCCGGAACATAAACAGTTGACTTCTAATCGGCTTTCTTAACCTAAATACAGAAATGTGTTTTATTTTCTGTTATCATTCTGCTGGGTTATTTTATATGCAAACGATTGTTTCTTATTTCTATGGTTTAAAGTTAAATAGAAAAGAGCTTTATATGTGTAGTGTATATTATTTAAATCATGAAAATTGTAAATTGTATTCTGATAAGGTACAACGTGTAATTCCTACAATATACAAATGTCCCCCTTCTCCCCTCCGTGGGCGCAATGTAGAAGTGGTTTGATTAGTTTATTTCTAAATCGAGAACAAGGTTCAAAGCCAGGTCCGATCGAGTAGAGATGTAATATTAACTTTGTTGATCGTGTTATTTATTGTTACCTAAGCACTTGTTTCTGAATTACATATACATAGATATAATCCATTCAGAAAACTCCCGTGACGTTTACGCTGTCAAATGAAAATTTGGGAGTGTACTTTATGTACAGAACCTATCAACTTTTTTAGTGAATGTACTTAACGTCAAACTGAAATGTAAGGTTATGATAAATCATTTGTCATTTTCGTAAAATTAAGTAGAACAAGGTAAAAATGGGTTTATTAATAATACAAGTATGATAATAAACTTCGTTGGTGCTTCTGTTCATCCATTTCTCTAAAGATTATGAATTATAAAACGTAACTTGAATAATAAATAATTTAAGTGTCAAAGTGAAAACAAAAAAAAACAAAAGCATTAAATTTAAATTTAAAGGTGCGCCAATCTCAAATCTAAAAGTTTTTAATAGCCTAATAGGGATTTTCATATTAACCAACACATGGTGACTTTTATGTCACAGGAGTTTTCTGAATGGATTATAGACACATCCCGATATCTCATGGCCCTCAGTACAGAAAGAGAAAACGCATCTACTACTCAACCTAAAAAAAATACGTTCTGTCAAAGTCAAAATATGAAAAAATATTATTAGTTAAAACCTATCATTATGTTATAATAACCTGAGAAACTTGCAGTATAGGTGGCAGCTAATAAATGTATTTATGTATTTTCAATTTCATAAGGATAACAATTTCAAATTTCACGCGCTTTTTCCTGTGTGCCGCATGTTTTTAGGTTTCACTATTAGACTTCCATCTCACTCTTTCACAAATTCGACGCGCATGTCGTGGGCCATGAGATATCGGGATACGTCTACATAATATGATATACGTACTTCATAACATTTCTGAATGAGCTATCTTTTAATACCTGGAAAATTCTGTAACTGGAAATTTGAAGCAAGTATTTATTATACTTTGCAACACTAATTTTTACTAAATAATATTTTTTTGCTATTCTAAGGCATGTGTCGCTATATACGAGGGCAGGCCGATAAGTCATGTGAATTGGTATAAAGAAAGCAAGTAGAAACCAAATTAACAGTTTTATTTTTCAATGTAATCCCCTTCAACTTCAATACATTTATTATTTATTACATCTTTTCAATAATAAGTATAAACCCTTGTAAAAAAATTCTTGTTCTTGCTCTGCAAAATACATCTCTGTAGCCATCTTGAGCATTTCATCGTCCAGAAACCTTGTTCCCCGTAGGTGCTTTTTCAATTTTGGGAAGAGGTAATAATCAGAGGGGACCATGTCCGGACCATAGAGGGGATGGTCAATTTCCTCGAATCCAGAGTCTCGAAGGACTAGCTTGGCAAGTTTGCTGGTGTGGGCAGGTGCATTATCGCGCAACAGCAACACACCATTTCGAAGTTTACCACGCCGCTTCTCTTTAATAGCATTCCTTAATTTTGCCATCAAGTTGGCATAATATTGGCCTGTCATTGTAGTTTTCGGTGGTAAATATCGATTAGTAAAATGCCTTCACAGTCCCAAAAGATCGTTGCCATTATTTTACCTGCTGATGCTTGCGTCTTGAACTTCCTTGGTGCAGTTTCACCTGAATAAATCCACTCCATCGATTCCCTTTTAGATTCCGGATCATAGTAACGAATCCAGGTTTCATCACCAGTTACTACACGGTTAATAATTTTTTCCTCATTTTCTTTACACATCTCCAAAAACTCACTGGAAGTTTGTACACGACGTTGCTTGTCGAATGCTGATAACATTTTGGGTACCCACCTTGCGCTTACCTTAGACATACCCAAAACGTCATGAACGATGTTTCCCACTTTTTCTTTGCTAATCCCCATTTCAGTCGCTATTTGCCACAGTTTAATTCGGCGATCTCGAAGAATTAGATCTTCCACTTTTTTAACATTTTGATCAGTAGTGCACGATACAGGCCTTCCAGGGCGAGGATCATCTTCAATAGACTCCCGACCTCTTTTGAACTGAGATGACCAAAAAGCAATAACTCGATAGGATGGGGCGGACTCTCCTAAAACTTCTTGCATATCATTTTTAATCTCGGTGGCATTTAAACCTTTTTTTACGAGGTATTTAATTACAGCACGTTACTCGATTTTCGCAGAATTTTCAAATTCACCCGACATGATGTACCTACTTCGTTTGACAGTTCCACCATTAATAAAAACAATTGAGTGATAAAATTTTGCAAACATACTGTTTAAAAGGTACGTTTTCGTAAGGACGCATCATGTTGGCCGGCATGTCCGCCGACTTGTCTGTTCTAATGTAAACGAAATGCATTTCATGTTGGGACAGTCGGACGACATGTTAATGTCGGATGCAAAAATTAGCCGCACATGTCGAGTCGGCGTTCGTTTGTCACTACGTAAACACTCAATTTTTAATAATAAGAGGCACAAGAGGCGCAAGTAGGTGCAAGCGAAGACCATTCATTAACCAGCTACGTATATGCACCTTCCAAACGTCTCTTCGCTAAAAAAACTTCTAACGTACCATCTTTTGCATATCCATTTTGACTTTTTTTGACTTTCTAGTATCGCATGGCTTCCTGCCAACACTATGAAAGTTGATATAACCTGTACTACTTCATCGTCTGCCATCTTGAAAACTGCAGATTTCGATTCGAAGATCGTTCTCTCGACATGTCCGTTGCAGACAAGTGACAACATAAACACCTGTCAATTTTACCAACTTGTCGGTCGGCAAACATGTCCGGCCAACAAGTCGCCCCGATTTGTCCTTACGAAAACGTACCTTAAAGGATGACTTGTTGTATATGCTATATATTATTTTTATAAAATTTGTGCAAAGTAGTGATTCACATGACTTATCAGCCTGCCCTCGTAAAATCTCACAAAATGACATTTTAAGGTGACAATTATTGTCTTTTAAATATTGTTTATCAGCGAACCGGACCCTTCTTATTTTTATTAATTTAGTTATTGTCGACAGCTTTATTGAATTTTCAGACTATTCAGAGAAGGTGTTATTTTCTATTTTTTCTTAAAGCATTAATCAAGCGTTTCTGCTAGGTTTTTCTAGGTAAGTTGGGTATTTGATATTTGAAAGTACGTATTGTACATCTGTTTTTCTATTAGTTGTGCGATTAATAAAGCATTCACATTAAAACCGTTTACACAAAAATGTTTCCGTTTAATAAAACCTCAGAATTATTCCTTTTTAAGTTGCGGGCGCTGTGAAAAAACTACAGGCTAATTTGAATCACATAAAAGGTGGTAGTTCAGCTTTAAGTGGCCAGGAGAGTACCTAAAAGGACTTGAATTAAAATCAGCATTCTCACCGGAATTCGCTTTTATAAGGGCACGCGAAAAAGCCAGAGAAAAAACACTAACAAGGGAAATAAACGAGCTTTACAGCGACTTTTAAGCCTTGGTTTTTAAAATAGGTAATTAGGTAATTCTTAGATTTTATCGTATTTTAAAAAGCTATTAAATCATACAGCTCTAATTATCACAGTCTTTGACGTAAGTATTCAGAAGTAAATTATTTCTATTATGGTGGATTTCCCCTTTACCGAAATCGTAAAACAGCTTGTTATAATGTTATAAAGGTTACTTGAAACTAATAAATTTTTATGTATTTTAATTTGTGTATTTTTCATATTTTTACAGATGTATTCGAAGTTTTTCATGAAACATTTCTGTGGTATATTTAATGATTTTACATCTCGTATATAAATTCTTTAGCTTTGACTTTTTTGTATCTTTAGAAAGCCTCCGATTTTCTTATTACAAAAAGGTAGGGATAAAAAGCGAAGGTTAAGCTTTGCTTTTGATATATTTTTCGATATCTCTAAAAAACTATCTAAAGTTTCCATTTTCTCATCTTTGTAAAACTAAAATACAAGCTTTAAGGTAAACTTGAAGTTGGGCTTTGAATAATTAAGCTGATACTTGAAAAAAGTATGCTCTGTTAATTTGTCATAACGCCTGAGTGAGTTTCATAAAATCAACGATTAACATAGATTTGGGATTCCAAAAAAGGTTATCATGAAAAATTACACTGATTAAAAGTTTATTAGACAAAAATGCGGTTTGTGTTTCTGTTTCATAATTTATGATTGCGGTTTTCTTATGTAACCGAGGGATCTTCATCGTTTCAATGGAAGGTATAAATAAATCGTTAGCAACATATAAATATTCATTTTTTTAGGATTTCGATGTCTGTTTAATATCGAGCAGACAGAATATAACAAAAGAAAAACGCGAAAAACAAGTAAGCGAATTGCCTGAAGATAGAAAAATCAAAGAGACCAAACGGCTGGCACAAATAATCAGGGGTTGCTAGATACATTTATGTGGAAACATTGAATTTCGCTATTCTTTAATATTTATGGCAGTTTAACCTTTCTCTTCTACATAATTTTTTTCTTTTTTAACCTATATGGATAGGTATAAAATTCGTTTTCTACATAAAGCTGATTATTTTAATTAGGCAAGTAGTAATCCACATCTCCATTTGTCCAATTTCAGGCACCATTACCATTTGAAGCCTTTTATTTCAATATTTATGTACTAAACAGGGGTTTTATTAAATTGAATACTTAATCGTATTTTAATTTTTTGTTCTTAATTGCCATAAAGCAGGTGGATTTTGTCTAATCGAGTAAGTTGTTTTCTGTTTGAAATAACTACAGTTGATACCTAGCGATTAGTTTTAATTAGTTACACTAATTTTGGAATCATAATGCATTTGTATTTGTTTGGACCGCAGAAGCTTATAACCCATGACAAACGGGCAGCTTTGTTGCTATAAACAAGACTTTCATGGTATAGTTCTTTCGCTTAGAAAACCCTGAATGCTATCTAGTGAAACAAGTGTTTAAAAGTTTGAACTAGCGAAATTAGTAGAAGTGATTCTCTCTCTCTCTCTCTCTCTCTCTCTCTCTCTCTCTCTCTCTCTCTCTCTCTCTCTCTCTCTCTCTCTCTCTCTCTCTCTCTCTCTGTTTTCAATCCATTGGATTGGTTGCTACAACACTTGTTTTCCGTTGTTGTCTATCTGCTGCCAATCTTTCTAGTTCCGAATAGCTTCCGAATTTCATGTCTTTTACTCGTCGCCTGCGTTGATTCAAAACGGGGTTTATAAAGCCTGCCGAATAGCAAAAATGACCATTATGCAAATTTTTGCTACTGCTTGTTCGTGGCGCTAGTTATCCATCTTTGACAGCTGTCAGCTGGCTTTAATTTTTGGCGGTTTATGACAAGCATGGGTTATTGGATGTTTAATATTTAGTCCAGAAAGTGTATTACAATATAAATTTCAATTTTAGACAGGTTTCCAGCACGTTATGAGACTATAAAAAATTAAATAAATAAAAGTGTAAGAAGGGTGCAGATACTTACTACTTTTCCTCGGCACGAACCACCGTGATATTACTTATCTACAAAGAGTATGTATTTGACTTTGTTATTTGGAAACTCATGATAGGACTTGAATTATGGCAAGGAGGGATGCAACAAGACATTTTTAGAAAGTATTTTTTGTTGAATAACCAACAATTAACAAATTTAAATTAGAAATACAGCTGAAAGGATAACTAGCGCCACGGACAAAATTTGAACTAGTCGATTAACTGTCAAATAGCCCTATTCGGCAGGCTTTATAAACCCCGTTTTGATTCAACGCAGGCGACGCTTTTACTCAAGGCCCGCTGAATTAATATTGCATATAAGGCCTGCCCACTTTATTTAGCCAAGACGCAATTTGAAAGGACGATGGCGCCATTTGAGGTGAACTATACATTTCTCCCTTAAAAAATGTATAGTCCGAGAACTCCATGTTGTTTATTCCAATTTCTGGTTTTACATTTTGTAGCTTTCCACATTTACACAATGTCCTTATGTTCCATGTGCCGATTTATGTAATTTTCGCTGCTTTTCTCTTATTGTCTTTGAAATGAGGGACTATTTTATATTCGGAAAATTTCATCTTTGAAGACGCAATTTTTTAAGGAGTGCTACGTAAGTGAAATGCCCATTAAATTAAAACACATACGGTATTGTCAGTTCCTAATAATTCAAGTAAGTAATAACCAGTTAACCCTTTGTTCTGAGATTAATGTTTTCAAGAGCGATGCACTGTATGATTCGCTTGTTAGTAAAAATATTTACGAAGGAAATAATCAGCGTTGCCAGTTGTAAATGTGATGATTTTAATGATCCGATGCTTCCAACGTTCCAACGAACCATATTTACATCGTATACTTTACCTGTCTAATGGAGAAAATAAATTTTCTATTAAATTTAATTTCAACATAAATTAAGTTGCGGCCTATTGTGATTAAAAATGAGCTTAAATGCATTATTTTTTGAGCAAAGTAGTATTGGTATATGTATAAAGAAATGTACAGAACAGTGATTTCATCTAAACTTGCTATGCTTGAGTGAATGAGAAAACTTAAAATTCTTTGAAAGTAGTATTCAAGTAATAATTGGAATATTTTAGGACAAAAGTAACGTAGTAAGTCCCAACCTAAACTGTATGTCAAAACTATTACAACAAAAATGTATGAATTCGCCTTGAATAAAGAAGGATCTTGTTAATTATCTTCGACTTCCTTTAGATTCATCAATTAATATCTGTAAATTTATTAGTTATTTACAGAACAAGGGACGTAAGTCGATTACTTACATTAATTGTCACTAAATTAATTTATCAAAAAATATAAGCAATACCTATGGTTGAATTTTAAAAGTACTGTTACTTCCCTAAGGAGGTAAATTCACAATTACTTCCCTACAAGAACAAATAACTGTCACATGATAAATGTTATTTGCTAAATCAACATTGCAAATATTTAATTAAATTCTCAATTACCCTATTTTATTATGTAATGCATTCTGAAAAATATCTAATTCCTCGCCTTTAAATATGAAAATCAAAAAATTACCTGGAAGTCTATTAGTAAGTTACATGTGTTAACTGCATTTTAATCTTTGCATGTATCTCGCAGTAATGAAATTAATTAGATAGTATAAGACACGCTGCTTGCACTGGCTTATGAAATTAAAAATCAGAGGCGGCACTATCAGGTTTCAGCAAGCAAATATTGTTGTTGAGAATACAATTCTTAAGAAAATCAGCCAATCACAACGCTTGAAAATGTTGTACCAATAAGTGAAAATAATTTATTGTCGCGAGAATACAATTCTTAAGAAAATCAGCCAATCACAACGCTTGAAAATGTTGTACCAATAAGTGAAAATAATTTATTGCCGCGATAATATTTTGTTATTTCCAATAGCAACGCCAGTAACCACGTTACCACGTAAATATTACGTACAAACAAAAAATTATTTGACAGTTGAGAAAAAAGTGTAGCACCGATTAGTGAAAAATGTAATCATTGTATTCTCTTCCTAAATATAACTCGTGATTCGCTTAAAAATCGATAATATTTAGAAAATGCCACTCATGTTAATCCCAATCTTTGGAAAATGCAACTCCTGCTTCGCAGTCGTTGCATTTTCGTCGTTGGGATTAACATTCGTGACATTTTGAAAATATTATCGACAATAAGCTCACCACTTGTTATATTACCCTTGATAATATTTTGTTATTTCCAATAGCAACGCTAGTAACGTAGTAACCACGCATATATGACGTACAAAAAATTATTTGACAGTTGAGAAAAACTGTAGCACCGATTAGTGGAAAATGTAATCATTGTATTCTCTTCCTAAATATAACTCGTGATTCGCTTAAAAATCGATAATATTTAGAAAATGCCACTCATGTTAATCCCAATCTTTGGAAAATGCAACTCCTGCTTCGCAGTCGTTGCATTTTCGTCGTTGGGATTAACATTCGTGACATTTTGAAAATATTATCGACAATAAGCTCACCACTTGTTATATTACCCTTGAAAATTTCATACATCTGTCACTGTCACCTAAACAACCAATCACATTCTAGATATGAAATTATTTTAACCAATCAACATTCAACAAAATTTAATTACTCGATAATTTTTCTTGTCAAAAAATTATCGATAATTGCACATGTGCAACTTCTGATAATTTTTTGACATGTAAGTTAATATAATAATAATACAGACAGATCAATAAAAAAACCAATTAGGGTAGGCTGTGAAATTGAATTATTTTGAATTGGTACTTTAGCCACATCCACAGAATGACATTTCTGACATGAATTTAAGATTATAAACTTTGTTTACAATAAAAATGTCAAATTACAAACGTTATAAAATGTCATTCTGTGGATGTGGCTAAAGTACCAATTCAAAATAATTCAATTTCACAGCCTACCCTAATTGGTTTTTTTATTGATCTGTCTGTATATCTACCTACCTTAATTTTGGCAATCACGCCAAGTATCAAATCACCTATGCTGTTCAAACAACGAATAAGTAATGTCAAAATGGTTCCAGTTTAAGATTTTGATTTATGAAATTTTCTTACCAAATATAATACGTGCATAAAAAAATTATTTATAATTTTAGATAAATGTTCATTCAAGCAAGTTGAGGCAGAAAAAAGCACTCATGCATTCGTGCTTTTTTCAGCCCAACTTGCTTTCATGCACATTTCCCTAAAATTATCGATAATTTTTTATGCACTTTTATATTATTACTGAAAATAAATTTTATTGTGAACGTAAACGTACATTTAAATTATGTTTATATTTTCTTTTAACTGACTTTTCCACTAATAAGAAGCGTTACTGAACGAGAGCAGCTAATTACAACTAAGAATTTAAAAAAGTCTTAAGCGATTTAAATTTTAACTTAACAGAATACGTCTAGATGCAAATGGAAAAATTTTCTTTTATCTGGATTTTTTAAATAAAAGTTCTTTTGCGTGTTTTAAAGTCATTTTCTCGAATTAACCTATATGTTTGTTCTAATTTAGATTTTAAAATTATGAAAGTATAACCTGCCTGTATAAATTCTGTTTAATTTAACGTGTTTCTTATTTGAAATGCTAAAACTATGTACCGAACTTAAAGCAACTCATTTTCCATCCATTCAGTTAGAACTTTACCTACAATAACCCATTAACTTTCTGAAAGTTCGAATACTGAAACAGGCGCCTCTGAAATGTTAATATTTCGTAATCTTAATTTGAATATATGAATAGTTTAACTTTCTTAGTATTTTTAGGTACAACCTACTACTCTTAGATTTTAGATTAATTAAAGACCTGGCCGTTTTATATCAGCATTTACATATTTTTGTAATTATAAAGTGAAAGGGCTTCCACTACAGGAAATCACATTGTAAATAAATCTCATTTCAGCAACTCCAAAAGTCGTTTATACTTTGTTGTAGTTTTACGTGTTCTTTAATTAAGCTCCACTTGTTATCGTGGAACAGATGGAAGATTTTAAAATGTAAAACATTAAAATTATTTAATTAACAGAAATGGATGTTTTTTTAAATTATCACAATTATTCGACTTAAAATGCTTCTAAAGCTGGAAACAAAATTTAAACATTCGATGAAAGTTATCTCAGACTAAACTTGGATCAGAACAATGTAATTAAAATTTGTTTAATGTAGTTTGTCTTCTTCGGTCTATGTTTTTGCTTAATAATAAGTATTTTTGTTTTTGTGCAAGTCGTTTTAAGATTTTAGTCTGTATTTTATAACTTGTATTAATTAATATTTTCAAAAGGTCAGGGTGAGATAGATGACAAACCTTTTTCTTCTTTTCATTAATATCAAACCTTAGTATGCTTTGGAATCTCACTTGTTTAATGTATTATCGATACAGTTTAAAATATAAAATATGATGTATAAGGGCGATTTTGGTCAATTTCACTAAATTTTTAGTTATTTACAATAGGAGAAGCTGCATAGTAGCTTTACTAATTATTTTTTAGTGATAGGTACTTTATATTTTACACTGATTTCATTTGGCCATTCTCCACCTATGTAGTCTCGTTTAATTCAAATGCGAAGTA
Source organism: Melanotus villosus (assembly GCA_963082815.1). NCBI lineage: Eukaryota > Metazoa > Arthropoda > Insecta > Coleoptera > Elateridae > Melanotus > Melanotus villosus. The sequence continues at coordinate 111,765,671 of OY720418.1, read as the reverse complement.
CATACATTCTTCTAGTTCTAAAGTTCTAAATTTAATTTTATAAAATATGTATTTTATAACCTAGTTGATGAGTTAGTGATATCAGTAGCCAGCGATAACGTATACTCTATAGCTATAGTGTATTTGGTAAAATAAAACCTTAGCTTAATGTGTCATTAAGTACCAAGGTATTTTATTAATCCCAGACGCGTGGATATTTTCAGTTATAGTGGGTGTGATCTTGTAGGTTATCCTTTTATTTTGTGTTACCCTTTATTTGTTAATTAAACAGATTATATTTATTACTGTAAAAGAAACAAAAACAAGTAAAATGTTTTAAACAAATAAATGGTTCTTTTATCTTTCCTTGTAGATTTTCTTCTAATTTTATTTATTATATGTGACGTCAATAATACAACGATTTTTAAAACATTCCACGTTTTGATCTTTTCAGACATTGTTTCCATTTATTTCTGTTTTACCAGTCTCCTCGTTACCTTTATTTTTCGTCCGCTTCAGTCCTTTATGAACGGCAGTTTTCATATTTTTCTTCTTTTTATAGAACTTCATCCTGTTACTTTTGCTCTTCGTTTAATTCTATCTTACTCTTGTGATAAGCCTACATCTCGCATATTTTTTTCAACAATATTTAAAGTCTTTATCTTTATGGAAGCCTAGGTAACTTAATCGGGTAAAGCTGACCAGTCGGCACGGGTTCGATTCCAGCGGTGGCCACGGTTTATTATGGAACCGATTTTGATCGAACTTCATTGTTATTAAGAATTAGGTTAAGAATCTTAGCGGTAGCTGCTGGAGCGTGATACAAGAGGGACCTATTACCTCCATTGCACCCACCCAAACAAATGTGGAAGGTTTCGTTTTTTTGTCATTCTTTGCAATGTAATTTATGCCTGTTGAGATCCGTGGTACCCGCAAGCCTAGATCATGCCCAATAAATAATTCACATTATTTTAAAATTAATTGAAATTGTACCAAACCTAGACATTGTGCTAAGTATCTATAATGTTAGAGAAAATTTCAAAAATACCATAGCAACCAAGACAGAAGTAGTAAAGCTTTCTTATTGCGTTGAAGGCATCTCTTTGGAAGTTGAATAAGTTTATTGTAAATCTGCTATTAATGCATGTTTTGTTATTAATAATTTTTTTGTAACTACGTTTCAGTGCGCTGTTTAAAAACACTTTAACATAAAGCACAAAAGAATGAAACTGATATTTTTGTTTACTCACATTCACGTTCATCTTCTGATTCCTTAAATTCTGTCCATTCCTATAATTCTGGAACCTCGTCTACTAGAATTTCATCTTGTTTTGTAATATTATTCTAATTTGGTTTTTGCTTGTTGTTATAAAGCTCTGTTTTAGCATTTCCAATACGTGTCTTATAGAAGTAAATTTAGTTGTTTTAATGTTAAACTTATAATCTATCATTATAGTCGACTTTTGATCTTTTCTTTTGTCGTTTAACATCTTGACAGTGCGATTTATATTGTTTATATACCTAATAATTAATAAAAAATTAAAATATTTCCCTTCTTTTTCTATGTCCCTCTTACGTTTTGAAAAATAACCCAGTGGTCATTATCTTTAAAACGCTGCAATTGTGAGTCTTCCATTCCATTGCATTTTCTTTTTTATAGCGTCAAGGCCTGCTTTAAAAATAATCTGATTACTGTTAATAATAATCATAATTATGTGCTATTATTTGGACCACTTCGGTCGGGATATGTTTTTCTTTTAAAATATCTTTTAGATTCACATCGTCGAAGGCTTTTTTTAGATCTATGAAACACATAAAGGCTGGTGTATCGTATTCTATTGCTCTTTCGATGACCTGTCGGATTATGAAGATGGCACCCGTGACCGATCTGTTTTTTCTGCCCTGTTGCTCTTCACTGATTGTAATACACATATGTTCTAGTTTCTAGTAGTACGGATTCGATAACCCGAGTGAACAGTTTCATAGTCAAATTCTCTCTTCTTAAATATCGGAATGGTTATTCTTCCATTCGTTTGAAACAGTTTCTGTGTCTAGAATTCTTTGGAACATGTTTGTTAATTGTTCATATAGATTTTCGTTGCCATATTTGAATAATTCATTCGGTATGCCATCTATCCCCGGTGATTTTGTTGTTAGCTTTTTGATAGATTCGGCCACTGTTGCTTTTTCCACTCGCGGGGTTGTGGCTCCAGGCGGCGTGTTATTGGTCTTAATTGTAATATTTCTATGCTTATTGCTCGAGTTTGAAGGTATTCCTTTATTTCGCTTTTCTTTCTTCTCAACATTTCCCATACTTTCCTTTGTTCCATATCTGTAGTGAAAGTAGCCCAATAGTCATTTTTTAACTTTCGGATTTTATTGTTCACTTCATTCCTGATGGACTTGTGTTTGTTATGCTCGTCTATCGACCTGTCACTCATATACCTTAGGTATGCTTCTCGTTTATCTTTGGCTAGTCATTTTACTTCCATCGTGAACCATGTTGTTTTATTTCCCTTAGTGCTCTTGTTCACCACTCTCTTACCTAAGGCTTCTTCTGCCGCGTTTCTGATGTTGGTTTTGATTTTCTGCCATCTTGTTCCCACATTGTCTTCTTATTGTATCGGGTTTGTTTCAGTTTTTGCGTTAGTCTTTTGGTATACATATAGGTCTTTTATGGTTTCGTCATTCATTAGTTCGATGTTGAGTTTTTCTGTGCAGTTGTCCCGACCGAAATGATTCAAGTAATAGAGCAGTTAAATTCCAACACAAATACTCAGCTGCTAATTAACAACACCCTGATGAAAGAAATATCTATATCCACAAGTATAAGACAATGAGATTTTCTGAGGTTTTTTCTGTTTAATCTCATAATGGATAAAATCATCGAGAATATCAAAGTGACCGGACGAGAGTTCAGAACTGTCTGTTATGCGGATGATGCAGTAATAATATCCGAGAACGAAAATGCACTGCAAATACTACTGCATAACCTTCACTTAACCGCTGCAAAATACTATATGGAAATATCGACATAAAAAAAGACCCAACCCGCTGCAAGCTATCCATAAACGACACAATAATCGAGTAAGTCATGGCATTCCAAATATATATGGCAACAGATTTAACAGCACACCATGACGGGAATAATGAAGTGAGACAACAAACAAATAAAGCAGTAAGAATATCAGGAGCATTAAAAGATATGGAACAACAAGCATATGAAGATATAAAGCAAAGTTCGCATTTTTAAAACCAGTATACGGCCCGTAATGACATATGCTACCGAAACTAGATCGGACAGTGCAAAAACAAAGTCACTTCTCAGAACAACAGAGATTAAGGTAATCAGAAGAATAACAGGTCACACATTAATGGACAGAATACCAAACACACAAATACGACAAACATGTGACACCCCAGATATTTTAAGATGGGTGAGAGGACGGAAAAGAGAATGGAATGAGCATATCTCGAGAATGAAAGAGAGTAGGATGGTAATAGCAAGAGACAGAAAACCGACGAAACGTCGACCACCTGACCACCAAAACGATGAAGAGAATCTTCGACCTCCGCCTCCCAAGAAAATTGAAAACGGAACGTAGTTGTTGGAAGCAAAGAAGCCTAAGGCTTATTATGAAGAAGAAGAATAATTATGTGCTAGGTATTTAGGAAGTACTTGGTGTCCTTTTTCTACTACATTATTTCATTTATAGGGTTCTTCTATTTTTCGTCTATAGTTTCATCCTGATTACCGATCTTATAGGGTTTCTGTAGATTTATAAAGACTATAACTATCCTTTGCTATATTTTGCGTTGCGTTGCGTTGCGAACTACAAGTATAATTTCTGCATAATATTTTTGTTATAAAGTTTGCTCAATACTCTGCAGTTATTTTATGTAGTGCATTACTTTCAATTAATTATAGCAAACGCAACGGTGCTGTTGGTAAAGCTTTTTCTTTGGTAGGTCCGGGGTTTCAATATATGTACTTATGTATAAGCTGAAGCTTGGCCTAAGTCGGTTTAAGTGGATTCGTGATATACTTAAATCATAGTTACCCCAATTTAAGATAAGGCTTACCTTAAACCTATACTGACATACCTACTCTTAATGAGGCACTTTAAGAAGTCTTCTTAGGGCCGGTCTTTCCATCTCCTAATAAACTTCCTAAAATTATTTGTCGAATAAACTTATTAGCTACTTTTCTTAGCCAGATTACTTGTGGGTGTCTTTCCATCCCTACTTAACTGACGAATAACTAAATAGGCGATATAAGAGTTTGAGTAAATGATTTTGTTATGTTGGCACTCAGATGTAACTAAAAGTCTTACGACGTAACTCCCGTGTGTTGCTTTAGATAAAGATAACTGTTGCAGTAGATGCACGTGTAAAAAAAAAATTAAATGTGGGGGAAAAATAGCCCATGCTATGAATGCTTTAACAGGGTCACTTAATAGAACTGCAAAGGTTCTACGTTTTTAAATATGGTTGCTTAAAAAGAAATATAAAAAGCAGTCCATAAATTCCATAAATAAATTTGAGATATTTGAAACAGGGCGAAGTTGCCCTAATCCAGAAATATTACTTTAGCAGATTTTGTGCCCGCGCTTTACGAAGTTAGAACAGCTGACATTTCGTTGCGCACGCGCTTTCATGCCTTTAAGTTTATTAGGAACTCTTATTTTTTGGTAGTTGAAGAGCTTAATAAGTTATCTACCGAATAACCTTACTTATTAGCTACATAAATACTATTAGGAGGTGGAAAGACGCTCAGTGATGTTTATTTGTCAAATAGGTTGTTAGGAAGTTTATTAGATTAGGAGATGAAAAGACCGGCCCTAAGTGGGAATTATAGGGAGTGCTTAACATTCTAAGTCAGTTTTCTAAGGCATTTCAAAATATTTTAAGGCAGCACGGAAGGAAGGAAATAAAAGGGTTAGTTTGTAGGAATTTTACGTAATTTCAGTCTGAACGATATTTAGAAATAGCTTGTTTTCGAAAAGGTTTTCTTGGGAAGTTGAAGCAGTTTTAAGGGCACTTCGAGACAGAGACGCTTTTGTCTGTATAATTTATGCGTAGGCGTAACTAACCCATGGAGTATTCCATTTTAAATAAAGACGTAGTCAATGGCGCACCTAATAATAATAATAATTTTATAATATGCAAGGGGCCTGTTTGTTTATCCCATTAAAAATAAATAAAAATGAATTTGTTAGGCTTTACATAGGTATAATTTTCGTTTTATTTTCAAATTATTTTACACTTCTGATTTTGGAAAAAGGGTTGCTTCGTCAGTATACATATTACAAATTGTTATGATAAGTTCTCCAAGAATTCAAAAAATGTAATATTCTGGTGGTATCTGTAAGATTTAATAATGGAAATTCAGTTATTTTATTGCATCTTCACATACTTACATAACTATAATTTTTAAATGAAAGTTTTAGTCATTTACGCATTATGAAAATTGTTGAAAATGTTTTGAAAGATTTTTTGTTGTGTTAAAAAATCGCTGCAACGAGAAAAGATCCGAATTACCTCAAAACAGTGTTCTCCGTATTCTTCTATTTTAACAATTTATTATCGTGCTGTTTCTCAAAATAAATTTGGCTTTTTCAAATTTAAATAAAGTTTCCAATTGTTATTTCGAACATCAGTGAAAATAACATTATACAAATCCGTAGAAAATAAAACGAAAATATTAGTTTTATAAATAATAATATGCGGAGTGGTTTTAAGTGGGATTTTCAAATACTGGAAATTTCGGTGTGTTTTTTAAAAGTTATTTATAAAGCAAACTCAAAGTAAAAGCTTTTGTTTTCCAACATTATACGAAAGATGACTATTTGTGCTGTTGATTTGATTAAATGCTCCAAATTGCTGTTATCAGGCTTGAAGTGCTTTGTTAGACTGTTTTTTTTTGTCATAGACGTCGACTCCATAGGGGCACCTGGGATTTAGCTTCTCTAATATAATTTTATAAAAGTAACTTTAAAAAAATATTGGACAATTTTAGATTCTTAAAAGAATGGTTTAGCAAAAAACAGGGAATTTGTTTATTCTGGAATCAACTACATAGTTATATTTTTCCGACATTCTGCTTGCTTTTGAAGTTTTTTCCTCCAGCTCGTTTATTTTACCTAACAGACTTCTTGTTAACTATTAACAACAGATTTGAAGCTGTAAAACAAAACAAGGAGTGAAACTAATAAAGGAAAACGCAATAAAAGATATTCTTATTCTTAAACAAAAATTTCTCAAAATTGAGCAAAACCCTCTCTTTTTATTGTTGTTTATAGTATAATAATAATATTTTCATGTATTGCCCATATTATTTAGGTAGTTACGAACTATTAAATACTGAACCATAATGTTTTTACGTTGACTTAACTTTCTGAAACAGTAGTAAAGCGACTTATTAGTAAACCTGTTGCATTTCATCAGAAAAAAGTTCAATTACATGGTCATATTTTATATGCACATCAGTACTGTCGGTTAGTTTGAAGTATTGTACACATGTTGCAGTTTAATGTTTTGGCCATTGCATTTTAATGTTTTGGCCATTGCATTTTTAGGCCAGCACCTTTGCAGATTTATAAAACCAAACACGTTTTCAATTGTTACTATCATTAAATTGCTAATGATGCCCAAAGCATGCCGCTTTAATTTTGTAGTTTGTTTATACGTTCGTTATTATTACTCATATTTTAGTTTAAATTTCAGTTTTTACGGATTGTAACATTTTTCTTTTGCTCTAACGGCCGTTGTAACTGACTTTATTAAAAACGAGTTTTAAAAAATGTTTGTTAAATTGCTATTGTTGTCTTTTGTAACCAGAACAATATGTAAAATACCGCAATAAGAAACGGCTTGTGAAATTTAGCAGATGTGCTGGAACTGCTTTCGAAATGCAAGTTATGTATAGTGCCTTCATGGAATTGCAAATGTATTGCCGTGAAACGTTCAAGGACTACCGGAAGTCCCAGCATTTCTTACGATCAATTAAATCGGTTTTAAAACGAGTTACAAAATTTTTTCTAAGAAAAAAGAGGCATTCTTTTAAACATGAAAATTGATAAGTTTAACATAAACAGATACCTAAGCCGGAAATATTAATGATTGTTAGTTAGGTCAGTAAATTTATCTATTTAATTATGGCCGGATATGGTACATGAAAGATGATGTATACTTTTAAACATTCAGTAAAAGCATGAGTTTTAGTTTTTTGTGTTCGCCTTCTTTCTTGTATTTTAAGATGCTAATGATTGTTAATTAAATTTAAAAAATTGGCATAAATACTTTTTTACATTTACACCGTATTTTAAGTTCCGGAATTCTTTAATACTGAATTTTTAAAGGCCTTAATGTTTTGTTTGCAAATTTAAAAATCCTTTTAGGATATTACGGTGAAATTTCAAAATGTGAAATATAAATACTGAATTAATAAAGTTCTGAAATTTCTTAGTTGGCCTTTGTAATATTTAACATTTAAAAAGTTGAATTGAAATTTAATTAACCTGCAGTTTTTACTTTTTACGTTTTCTTATCTTCTCTCTTTTAACTAATTCTAAATTTCGTTAAGTTAATAAGGTCAAAAGGTTTGATATTTAATGGAATCTTATTGTAATTAACTGTACTAATTTTGTTCTTTTTTTGTTACAGGTAAGCCATGAAATTTTACGAACGTCGCTGAATGAAAACAATGGAAAGTGATGTGGTAAAACTATTATTATTTTTGACTAATATCGTAGCAAAGTTCTTTGTACTTTTTTAATAAGTATTTCAAGTTTATTGTCTCAGATTTGCTAATACAATTTTAAATTTTAGTTGCAAATTAATATTATCGCGAGAGAGCCAATTTCATTTTTAAAATTAGTTTACTGAAAATAGATAAAATAAAATCAGGTCAGGCTGTCAAAACAAATTTATAATTTTATTTTGAAAAATAAAACTTTTTAAAGTTTTCATTAGGTTTGAAGTATAAAGAAATTGATAGCGTTTGAGAAAAACAGGGCTCCTATGTCTGCGTAAATTTCAGAAGTTGTTGTCGAAAAGTGAAAAATTTAAATCTTAAAACATAGATACTTTAATCTTCTGAGAAACATATTTTTCTGATAGAATTCTTTACTAATTTGGAAATTGGAAATTAACCAGATGTCCTTTCTTGTAATTAATTTATGATTAAACAGTTGTTTAATACAATTTATCATCCAAAAGTTTTTATAATATTTTTCGATGCAAGAGAATGTTTAAACAAAAAGCTCAAATGTGTATAAATAAGTCGAAACTTAAAATGTTATTCCAACTATTTCAAGTTTAACAGCCCAGTTTATGCAAATTTTTTAAATATTTCTTAATTAAGGTTAAATCATAGTCTCAACACCGACTATTTCATTCTTAATTCTCATTGGATAACTAGAACTTAGGAAGTTATCCAAAAACGTAGTTTAAAATTAATTTCTTGTAGGAATGAAACCGCAAATATCATAGGTATCAAGGTGACACTTAATTCGCAAGAGATTTTAAAAATATTTCTGAAGAAAACAGGTGTTATTACAGTAATGTAATTTTTCGGTTATTATTTTTATAAATAATATTTTTTACGTTAACACGGCTAGAACTAATTTATTGCTTAGATCACCTATAATAGTCATGAGTTCGATATATAATCAAATTAGTAGTACCTGCGATATTTTCGAGGATACTTTAAAAAGTATACTTGATGCATATTATTCGCAATCACAACTGTTAAGATTGGGTAGTTAGATTATTACTATATATTATGCATGTTTTGTATTTACCTGTTCTTATATACATATTTATATTTAGTCGTATAAGTAAACTTGTTTATATACCGGGTGTCAATGAAACCTGGGGCACCCCTATTTTTTAAATTATATTTTAAGATATCAAAATGAAATTTGGTATATGTAATATACTCTTTAAATGGCATTTTTTGACATAGAGCATACGTTTCTGCCACTTCCGGTTTCTCCGGAAGTACCCTCAATTTTGTTATTTTAAATGGAACACCCTGTATATTTATACATTTTTGAAATCTCCATTTCATTCTACGTATGTTAGTATCAAGTTTTAATCCTTTTGATGACCAAGTAAATACTGCAGAAGAGTTTATTTATTAATCTAGGAAGCCGTGACCTGCTTAAAATGAAAGCCAGGGTAAGACCCGCCGGACTCCGTCGTACTTGTCCCGAAATCATGCATTTTTTGTACTAATGAAACAAATAACTATATTTACATCAGGGACTCAGGGAGACTGGTTTCTTTATGTATTACATGTTTCTCTATTGTTAAGCTAATATCCACTATTTTCTTTCTGTGTCATATCCTTTTCTAAGGACGTTGACGAGGAGGTCAAAGCCACATTTTTAAACGACTTGGCGCCGTGAACTTTGTTATATTCCCCTTCTACTAGGGAAATGTGTTCTCTGCAGTGGTCTCTCGTTGCCTTCTGCAGGAATCTGTAACCACATGTATTAAGCGTATAGTGTATGTGTCTTGTTACTATCTGAAGTCTACCACTTCACAGACAAAATCGTTAATTGTAAAGAAACAATTAAATGGCTTCACTCGCTCGAGTACCTACCTCAAACTGGGCCATTCTTTATTGCATGAGATTCGAACCCAAGACTCCTAGCCAGGAGCCCACCACTCTTAACACTGCGCCAATGAGCTTCTTAATATGCATTATGTAGATGTAGAGAGTTAACTGTAACAATTTTCTCGAAGTTACTCGCAAATCGTGTTTTATCTTTTTGGGACATGTTTGCGTATTTATTTGCTTGAGAGGTATATTTTTATTTTCTTGGAAAGGGTCGTTACTGTACCAAATATTTTAAATTTTTTTTAAAGCGTTATTAACATATTATGTCGAAGACTATCGTGAATTTTCCTAATAGTGTAAAACCTTGACGGAAAACTTACAAAAAGTTATAGGTTTGTAATAGCAACAAATATTTTAGTTACAATTTTTTTGTACAACTTTTATTACATTTAGAGGTAATATTTTGATCAAATTTAGACATGATTGCTGCATATGTTGCTTAACTCTCTTTTAGCAAGCTTTATCAACAATGTGAATAAAAATGTTATTTTCTAATCAGCAATTCACTTTTTTATTGATTGGATTTTAAATACCACAGTGTCAACGTATTATAAAGTTTCTTTTTTCAAAAGTCATAAAGGAAACCTTGAAAAAACTCTAATTCGAATACTTTTTCGAGCACTGTAATAATAGCAAATATCTTTAGTAATCCAGTCAAATGGTTGAAATAAACAGGGCAAACTTTGCATTTTGGGTAGGCAGCTATTTTCTTTTATCGTTGTGTAGAGGGGTCAGTGGCGAGTCTAAATCGGGGTTTTCGGGGCGGTAACCCTCTCCATTTGGCCGCCATCTTGAAAAGAATGGTCAATTGGTTTTTGGGCTATATCTCTGTATTTGGGAATCTCACAAAAAATTAGTACAAAACTTTTTGAAGTGTTAATTAGTTTTTCGGATATATCTCCGTATCCCTGAGCCTTACAAAAATTTTGTGCAAAACTTTTTTGCAGAAAATCGCATTCCCTATAACTTTTATTAACAACTTTTTTACATTGCGTTAATAATAAAAAAGTTGTAAGCCCTGCCCTTAATGTTTTGCCTTTTCCAGCTTCCAACTTTTTTATTATTAATGCTATGTAAATAGATTAATAATAGATAATAATATACGATTCTCTACAAAAAAGCTTTGTACAAACTTTTTGGAAGATTCACGACTACAGAGATATAGCCGAAAAACGAATTAACACTTCTTTACAAGATGGCGGCCGAATGGAATTTTTAAATTCATCTTCTGAAATATGGTTTACGACAAAAAAATTGGCGTGAGCTTCTATGGATAAAAATAAAGAATAAGTTTTACTAAATTTGTTTATTATTAAAACATAAAATACAGATGTTGAATGAATACTTATACCAAAATTTAGACCTCAATTGTCTCGCCTTTGGTCACAATGCACTTTTGAAGTCCCTCCGGCATACTGCTAATGAGGGACTTCACCATATCCATTGAAAACTCCTCCCAAATTGTGTAAACTTTGGCTTTTAAATCCGTTAAGTTTGACGGGTTTTGGAACTCGAGCTTTTGTTTAATAAGTGTCCACAGTCGCTAGATAGGGATGAAGTCCGGTGATCCAGGTGGCCATTCCAAAACGCGAATATTGTGACGAGCAAACCATTGCTTTGCGGTATGCGGCTTTACGTTATCCTGCTGCAATAATATATAACCTCCCGGATACAGCTCCCCTGCGGGTTCCAGCATCATTCACCGAGATTTTAAATATCGTTGGGCTACTGCTTTCAGCTGCTTTTGCCGTAATCTTTTTTGCCGATAACTTCATATTTCTTTACGCAAGGAAGGCGTTGTCGATCTCGCGTTTGACGTTTTGGTGAGCGACCACTTCCAGGTTTAGGAGCAACGTGCAAATCGGCGGTAAATTTTTTTGTCCATCGCTGGCAGAATCGCAGGGCTATGCTAGTCCTCTTGTGGAGTATTTTGGGGTCTTTTATACCCGCATCAAAAACATTTCGAAATTTGATTCGGTTACTCAACTCAATTTTTCACCACCTACAACACAGCTCGTGAAATTATTTTGTTTTTATGTGTACTTCTGCATTCACCCAGATGGTGCTTCAGTGTGTGCTAGCAAAGGATGAAAACGCCCGTTGATCAATGATATATTTAATAAATTAAAACGCACAGCGCGCCAATTTTTTGTCGTAAACCATAACCAGCAGCTGCTTCTTCGTGTTCTGCTGTATCTCTTCAATGTCTTGAAATCGTTTTCCTTTTAACTGATTTTGGGGAATATAAAATAGTCGCTGGGAGTATGCTCTGGCGAATATGGTGGCTGGCGGACTTGTGGAATGCCATGTTTAGCAAGGAACTGCTGCGTGGGCGGGAGCATTATCGTGATGCAATTGCCACTCGCCCTCACCATTCTCATGCAGTTCCGACCTTTCGCGACGATCTGCGTCCCTCAATCGTCGTAGAACTTGATAGTAATAATTACTCCTTGTTAATTGTCTGACCAGGTGGAATGTATTGATGATGCACAATTCCCTTGTGGTTGAAAAAGACAGTCTTAACATTGTCGTGCGTTTTTGGGTCTAGGAGAATTTGGAGTTCCACTGTAAAGATTGGGCCTTAGTTTCGGGATCAAACTCATAAACCCATATTTCATCGCCAGTTATGATCGTTTTTAGAAAGTTTTCGTCGTTCAAGTAAGTGACCAGCAGCTAAAACATGGCATGTTTTTGTTCAGACGTGAGAAATTTTGGTACAGATTTAGCTGAGACGCGTCTCGTACCAGAATCCTCCGTAAGAATGTATTGAATCGAACCATAACTAATGTTTAGATCTGTGGCTAACTCACGAATAGTAATTCGGCGATTTTCCAGCACATTTACGCGCACAACTTCGACATTTTGTGCATTTTTGCTACTTGTAGGTCTTCCAGAACGCGGATCACTCTCAACACCTTCACGACCGGTTTCAAAGCATTCATACCACTCAGAAACCTGCGCACGACAATTCTCGCCGTAGACTTTTTGTAACTTCAAATACGTATCTCTACTAGTTTCGCCAAGTTCTTGATAAAATCTGATGCGAATTCGTTGATCTTTTTTTTCCGACATGATAAATGCGACAAACAACTACGCAAGTGGTAGCAAAATACATTACTGTGAAGCAACCGATTGATTTATAACAAATATTAAGCACACTTTGTGCAAAACCACGGCCCTTTGTGTCCAGTCATTACGGAGTTATTAAACCATTCTGGATATATTTTTTGATCATACCTCGTATGTATTACAACAATTTACGCTATTTGAATTAGTATTAAAAAACAATCTATAGAGTTTAGACATTTGAAAGAATCAAAGCCAGCATTAATTAATGCTGATTTTGTATTTAATTAAATTGGTAGAAATTGATATTTAGCATTGGCCCAAAGTTTAGATAAATAAAATTAACCCGAATAACAATAGCGAGAAACGTTTAATTAGTGTAAGTTGTAGATAATATTTCTTGTAAACAAGTTTAACTCAGGAAAACTACTGATTTTACGTGAGTAAACTATTTATACTAAAAGAGAATATAGGCTGCTGTAGAAAACAGTATGTAGCAAAATGCAAGACATCCGAAAATTACAAAAATAGATCTAAAAAGCTTGAAAATCTAGAAAGAATTCTCGAAAATTTCGTTGGGTTTTTGTAAATTGATCATAATTAAAAAAAAAACAGATCTTTCAAAGTATATTTACGTAAAGATTGGATACTCTATATTCCAGAAACAAAAGAAACTTTAATGTCGTTAGATTAATTTTTTTTCTTCTAATTGTTCTTCATTTTATATTAAAAACTTTTTTCCTTTTGCGTTTTGATCAATGAAATAACGAAGATTGGATACACTTGCGTATACACCAGGATAATTCGGACGGGCACATCCGTATCCCCAAGAAACAACACCGATGAGCACACCGTTGGCAACGAGAGGGCCACCAGAATCACCCTGTATTACAGAAAAATTAATGAATGCACGTTTTAAATAAATTCATGTACTTTTTTACCTGACAAGCGTCTTTTCCTCCAGATGTATATCCAGCGCACAACATACGTGGAGTAATAGCATATTGTCCGTAGGCAGCTTTGCAAGAAGCTTCACTTACAGTAGGAAGAACAACTGCTTGAAGTTGCGAGGGTGCAGTTCCACCTTCCTGAGTTGCTCCCCATCCTGAGCAATAAGCATTTGTTCCTACGGGAATTTTTTGACTTTGCGATGGCAGTCCAATAGGTAATACTCCAGTACCAAGTGAAAGGTAACCGTTCAACTTGAGAACGGAAATATCATAATCAGTGGTGCCGCTGTCGTAATAAGGGTGCTGCTGAATGCTTCGTACTTGAAGAACTTGACCACCTGATTCACGCATAGAAGAACCAGCACGAACGCTCAGTTGGGAAGCGGATGCTCTAAATAATAATCATTACTAAGAAACATACCTAATATTTTAAGTTATTTACCCATATGTACAATGTGCGGCGGTGACTGCAACACTTGAACTAATAATTGAAGCACCGCAGATATGACCGCCATAAAATTGCAAAGACAATTGGTATGGATAATCGTAGATGCTAACAGGGACTCCTCCTATAATTCTACCATCCAACTGAGGCACCTTTGAGGATACAGCAGGTACAGCGGGTACAGCAGGTACAGCACCTTTAAAGGAAACAATATACAATTTTGTTGGTCAATTCTAACAATACAATTACTTACCAATAGCAACAGCTATGAGCGCAAACGAAATAATGAGACTTAGCATTTTGGTTGAAAGATCGACTAATACTGTGTTTTAACGAGGAAAATCGATTGTTTATATACCAAAATTTCAATCTTTATCGGAGTTATTGCTGATATAAGTCATTTTCATTGTAAGTGTTTCGGCAAGGTGAAGTACCAATTTAGTCATCGATTAAGTGCTATCATTTTATGTTTAAGTGTTTATTTTGTACCTTAAGCTTTTAATTATCCTTCAAAGAATTGCATTTTGATACGGTTTTGATAAAATTAAAAGGTGTTGAAATAGCTTATAGGAAAAGAAGGATAAAAAAATTTGTTTGTTTAGATTATCAAAAATTCAGTTCACTAAATTTCGTTTTAAAAAATATTGTTTAACCAAAATAAATTATTTAAAATGAATGAAAGAAGTTTGAAGTATTTTCGTTTCTATTTTGATTTTTTTGGGCCAAGCCAAGCAAAGCCAACATTTATAAGATACTTCATAAGTAAAAATGAATTTTAAGAGTTTAATAATTAGTAATTAATTTTTGATTATTCGTATATCTGTTTATTTATAACTTTATCTGTAGGGTCTTTAGTGCATTTAAAAACTGTCTGGTTTCTTATTCGGCAACTGACCTGTAGAAATTGGGGTAGCTTACATAACAAAATTTTTGAGAAAATGGATTAATGGAAATTTGGTACAACAAAAAATTGAATTAAATGTTCAAATAGTTCATCGTTTACTGCCATTCTTCTTGAACATTTTGAGTAAATTCGTTATTTTAAATCCTCAATATTTGATGGACTTCCTTTTTAAGTGACCTGGGGATCTGGTTCGCCATTTTTAAGCCCTCGTTTGATACCCATTTGCGCCCATTTTACTAAAAATATTGAATGAGCTGGTGTATGAGGCAAACTACATAAATTGTGTACGAAGCCATGGAAGAATCAACTGACAAGCTTCAGCTTTGAATGTCTTTCATAGTTCCGTACACAGTGTGATCCAGATTCGTCAGATAATTGATATGTTATGATGAAGCATTTGAATTTTTACATTGAATCAATGAAATGTAAATACATTTTTTTCGCTACCAGCAAAGTAAGAAAGCCTTACATCCACGGCAACAGTTACTGTAAGTGGCTAATAACATTCGGGCTCTAGTTACTCTTGACGACGGAACTTAATAGTGTCACTTACGTTCCTAGGAAAATAACGAACAGATAACAGAACTGTACGTTTACTGTTGTCATTGTTACCACTGTTATTATATTGATTTTTTTTACGTTGCCAAGTATTATAGGACGCATAGTTACCACAAAAACTGTCACAAAATAATTCATACTTTGCAAATAATATTTTCTTGTTCTTTTAAACTACTTGTTAAGCGAAAAAATATAATAAGCAACACGGAATGTATGGACTATTAACATTTTCGGAAGGCGACGAGCCTTGGCTTCGCCTCGGTTCGTATTCGCGTACCTCAAATATTAATACGTCCTTACATTCCTTGTAGCTTAAATAACTATTTCATATTTTACATTAAATTTAATCGGAACGGTTTTGCTGGTGACGTGATTCTATAGTAGTGAAAGATGTGCGGAAGCAATAAATGTTGAAATGTGTGAGAAAGTGGAATTCATAGTTCTTCAGGATTCATTGCTGTTTAAAAGTCACCATCATTATTAGTACGGTATTGGAAAGATTTCAACACAGCATTTTGACAATATTGCAAGATTGAACATTTTCAGTTTCAGCAATGTTGGTGATAATTTATTGTATCTTGACCAAATTACGCATATACCAAATTTTTAGAAACAATTTGAAATCTTTGGAAATGGCATTTTTATTGTGTATAGTGATTGGCAATAATGTGATACTTGGAAACTTGGAATCCTAAGCCAAAAAAAGCAATGCCTTGCATTTTTCCCCAAAAAGAAACTTCGTACGGTTAGGTCAGCTGGAACACGTGTAAAATACCCTTTTCATTGATTATATGATCAAGAACTTTACTATCACTGCAAAGATTAAGAAAATGTCCCTCAAAAAAGTCCCAAATGTGATGAGCCCTTTCTCCATGAAAATGTGATGGAATATAAAGCGGCTCAAATGTAACTAAGTTTGCGAATTTATTGAACTTATTGGAACTAAGGTAAGACTTCAATGGTTGAACTAGAGAACTAGCCGTCCACCGCTAGTCCAAATCTGCGTCGTGTTGTGAAAATCTAGAAACTTCAGAGGGCTCGTTTTCAAACAGACAACAAGCATTTGAGTGAGGCCATCAGAATCAATTTCCAGACTCAAAAACTTTTTGCAAAACAAATGGTATAAGCGCTTTGCAGTTAAGGGTATTAATAGTAGTGAGTTTTGTATCATTGTTAGGCTAATATTTTTTTAGTACTCATCGTAATTATTACAGTAATAAGGTTTATTGAGATAGCATCGGCATTTGTTCTGCTTATTTATTGATACAAAATTGCAGTATTGAAATGATGAAGGGCAGGGCAGGGCGATTGCCTAAATTAGGTGATTTTTTTAATTTTTGCTAAGGTCCAATAAATGTAAAAAAGATTCCAGCATAAATAAAATGCCTTGTTTTTATCAGTGTCATTATTAAGAGTTTTTCAAAGATTTTTTTGGGACACGTATTATAAACCTAAAACCTTTAATTCTTAAAATAATATAATAAATATCATTCAGTTTTTTAATATTATTCATCATCACAAAAATAAGTTTTATTTTAGTTATTTTTTAAGTAAAATCTCAAGTTCTTGCCGGGCAATTGTTTTCCTACAAGGAGTGGATGTTACATAATGTATAGGTTTAGTTTTGGAATTTATATATTAAACTGATTACGTTTTAATTAATCCTTGTAAAACATATTTATTCAATTTTGCGGTATAAACTGACGTTTATTTGTTTCTGGCCTGCCCATAAAAGTTGATGTTTTATAAACAATCGTTTAAAATTTTTATTCCGCTAGCGATTTAAAATTTTTATTCCGCTAGCGCTTTAAAAATGTCAAATCGCTTTAAAAATGTCAAATAAATGTCAAAATTGAATAAACAGTTGTATTACACTTGCGGATTAAATTAATTTATTAACTCGCGGTATCAACGCGCTTGCGGCTACCGCCGCTCGCGCGGTTGAACGTACCGCTCATTAAACATTAATTTAATCCGCATGTATAATAAATAACTATAAATTCTAAGCCTTGTTCCTTAAAACTTTGCGCCTTTAGGAATTATGAAGTATTTAATAAAAATGTGCAACTACAATTCTATACATGTTTATTTGTTTAATCACGGTTATCGGTCTGTATCTTTAGAATAATACAACAATTTGGCGAACTAAAAACTAAAATCTATTGTTAAAACGTAAAACTAAATGTTTAATGTAACTTAAATTACACTTGTTTGCTTAAAACGTTTGTTGTGTTAATTTTTTTAGTTTTTGCAAGAATATAAGAATAATTTTAAATTTGCATTGTTAACTAATATTTAGTTTTAGCACATCGTGCGTGCTTAGAATTAACACTTTTCCCACATTTCTGATTGTGTTTTTGTTTAATTTTTTCACCACATTTGTTCATAAAACGTTAGAATTTTTTAGGCTTACTTAAATATTAAAGTTTGTTTTGCTTTTGTAATACATATATGGTAATCGCTTTTTGATCGTTTGAATTTAATTTTTTTTAAATGCCTTTCACAATCTTAACATTATTTTCATGGTTTTTATAACACTAGGTATAATTTTCGGATTTAAAAATAGGTTAAAATGTTTGTTGACGGTTTATAATGTCGATGGCTCTTATAAAATTAAACATTTTCTTTTATCAAAAAACGATTATGATGAAATGTAACAAAAAAAAAAAACATTTTCGAGTGCAAGATGAACTTGACTGTTAAGTAGGATCCATTGTTGTAGACTTTTCGGGTTACGCTATAAAACATATTACGTAAGATAACGTAAAACAAATTAAGTGTTGGAAATTTTTACGTTTCCGAAACGATTTCGTATAGGTCATATAGGTGTAAGTGTATAGTTCGAATGTTGTTCCTAATCAAATTCGCATTACTGATTTATTTAAAAAGCATTATGCGGAATTAAAAAAAAATGTGAACCCATGTGAGCCTCCCAAATATTTAATACGCATTTCTTATCTAATGGACAGTGATCGAGAACTAGCGTGGTCAGATGAGTCACCAGCGGTTGCTCTAAAGACACTATTAGAAATTAACATATTACAAGAAAGATAAATAACCCCCGTGTTGGTTTCCTTTCCTGTGTTAGTGTGTGGAACGCCTCTTCTCGTGCCATCGAAGCGGAGAAGTTCTTGGACTTTCACGGAGGAAAACGCGAAGGCAAAAATCGCGCTCATAAAACGCCCCGTGTCGTTTTATTACAAAAATAACCGTATAATTTCACTTTGTCCATGAGAATAGCGCTCTACCTGCTGCCGAAATAAAGAGAGGCAAGGTGAGGTAACCCGGTGGGCCCCTGGTGGCCTTGGGTTGCCAGAGCCGAAATTAGCGCTACGCACTTCCTGCCTACGCAATGCCTAATGTAAACATCGATGGTGTTGTTACAACGGATTGCTAACAACAAACAAATTTCGGTGTACCCCAAAGGGAAAATTCGTATAATGATAACACCACCTAATTATTATTACTCTCCGCTGTGTTTGCCGATCATTATACAACAGTAACAATACATATAATGTAATGTTCCTCCTTGGAAAATGTTTTGGATATATTGGCAGGTGGTATAATTTGGTTTCGACGATTTAATTTTCTTAATCCCCTCTTTCCTATCTTCACAGAATCAGATGGAATTTAATTTTCTGTATGTTCTTGAAAATTTTTTAAAGGCGTTGGATTCCAGCGTGAAGGAAAAAAACTCCAGCAACACAACATACTTATTTTCGATTTTTACTTACATTAATTGTAACACTTGAGTAAGTTTTATGTCAAACGAAACAGCAGAGTAGCCGCATTAATTTTTTTAGTCCTTTACGTGTGTTCCACAACATTAAAACTTTTTTCGTATTTCGTCAAATCTAACATTCAAAGCGGTTACGCACATTGCACAACATTATACGTGTTTATAACGTATTTCCTGATTTCTTTAAGTTCACATGTTGGCGTTTTATGTCGAACGTATTTACACTTGATCTCCAGTAATGACGTTCTTTCACTATGTATTTAAATATTAGCAAACAATTTCTGAGTGAATGGTGCATATTTTCGAATTAACAACTCAATGAGATAATAAACTCCATTCATATTATGAGCAACAGGCAGTCTACTTCTCAAGAGATGCCTCAGCCTTGACCCTGAAGGTGACCTCGGTCGAAACTTTCACCGACTTTTTCAACGGGTAAATTTGTTTAATCTGGCGTTATTTCACTTCGCGCTTTAATTACAATTTTATGTATGTGTACATTTTTATAATGCTATATTAAAATAGAAACAGCAAGCTTTGTTTTAATTATTACTGTAATTTGGGATTGTTTAAAAGACTGGTGAGGTTATGGTTTCACATTCAATCATAAAACTCGAAGTAAGTAAAATCTTGCAGATGCACTAAACTTTGCATGCTTAACGACTTATTAGAAAACTGTCGATGTAACGTTCTATAATTATGATCCATTGTTTGCAAAACATCCACTGTGACAGCGACTGTAAATGGTGCTGATGATATTAAATTAATATTAATTACGTTATTTAACAGTAATGAGAAATATTTACATTGCAAACATAATCAAATGGGTCAAACTTCACAGTTTGATAATATGCTATACAATTTTTTTCAATACAGATTTTTACATTTTTAATAATATGTAATAATTTTTACATTGGAGCAAGTAGCATAGTTTAGATTTCTAGCAGTGAACACTCATCGGTGGAATTATTTATTTTTAAGGCTCAGCAATTTACCATTTGGGATATACATATTTTTAATTTGTTTGAAAAAATATAACTTAATAACTTTAAAACAGATCTTTGTTGAATCGTAAGTTACATTCCTATCGTTATTAGTTATTATTATTAGATACATTTTTTTTGTTAGTACATCACTAGTTAATATATTGTCGGTTCAATCATTCAATGGGGCCACTGTTGGCGTACTTGGGTTATAAACTATAGTTTTCAGGCTCGATTCGCTGTCCAAATCGGTGAATTTTAATCTGGAAAAAGGTGAAACTTGCCCTCTTTCCCATACGGGATAAAATAGTAGATTTCGTGTCATATTTGGCATGGCTGTCTTGTTTGAGTTTACATGGCAAACTAAATTTTTTTCTAGTTACGTAACTACGCAACAATTTAGAATTTTATATCCAGTATCCAGGACAATGTATTTTATTTCAACATAATGTAATTTAAAAAACAATAAAAACTGTACTTCCAGGTTATCTTTTTCACTATTATAGCTACGCGAAAAGTAATAAAGGAGTCTCGGGCCAAATTTTCGAGACAAATTTAATGGTACAAACCGGTACTCGAAATCGAAAGCGAAAATTGAATTTTTCGAAAATATAACACGTTTGTGTTTGTAGAGATAGAAACAAAAGTAAAAGATGATTTTAAATTTCAGTTTGTGGCATTAAATTTGGCTCGAAAATTTGGCCCTAGACTCCTTTAATACTTCTTGAGTAGGTGTAATAATTAAAGAGATAACCTGGAACATCTTTGAAAATAATTCGCCCTGTACATCATTAAATAACTTTGGTGACTTTCTTTCTTTCTTTGACGGCACTATAGCTCAAATTGAGCCTTGGCCTCGTTTAGCTTCCATTCTTGTCTGTCTGTTGATGTTCTCCTCCAGCTTCTAACACCGAGTAGCTTGCGAGCGTCTTCGGCTACTGCGCCCTCAACTTTTGTAACTACCACAACTTAAAAAATCATTGTCAAATAATCTCGTTTGGCGGTGTGGGATCGAGTGTGTTAGTTTTATAAGTTTTGACAATTTTAGTAGGCCACTTTCCGTGCCAAAGCGATGATAACATTCTTACCAGTCTTAGTTTAGTGTACATGCAGTCGCACTCCCGATTTTAAATTTATTTTTGATAATCAAGTAACAGTATAATTATACTTTCAGAAGCTTTTATTTACTTTAAAGCATTGTATTCAAAAATACAATAGAAAATCCTTAAAAATCTGCACTTTCTTGACAATGATGGCTGGTGAAGATGCAACACATTTTCAGCGGATTACGATAAACATAAATTATATATTCAACATTTAGAATATGCTAAATATTGCCTATCTTTAAGCACAAGTGTCCCTGTAACCTCGCTCCAATCAGATGATCCATGCTAGGAGACTTCTGGCCTAGTATGGCCGTATTAGCAGCATCCCTCTGGCTAGTATCCTCAGGTTAGAGGAGGATGTTGCAACGGAGGTAGCACAATGGGCCCATACGAGGCCTAAGTGCATGTGCCGCAAGTCACCCTCGACCTATAATCCAGATCTAGAACCGTGTAACCCTTTGTCAAGGTGAAGATAATAAACATGATTATTATTAAAGGCCGGCAGTACGGCAGAGTGGGAGGTGGGAGCGCACATAGTACTACAATATAGAAAGTTAAGCAAAGACCTGCTTGGTTGTAACTTGAATGGGTGACCACTCTGCGGCCGGGTGTGTTCGGCCCCTTCGACACTGTA
The DNA here is from genome assembly GCA_963082815.1 of Melanotus villosus. Classification (NCBI taxonomy): domain Eukaryota; kingdom Metazoa; phylum Arthropoda; class Insecta; order Coleoptera; family Elateridae; genus Melanotus; species Melanotus villosus. The sequence continues at coordinate 111,743,679 of OY720418.1, read as the reverse complement.
AAGGTATAAGAGGGTAAAAGGAAACGAAAGAAAGAGATTATTATTAAAGATCCTATGTAAACATATGTTAAAGGACCTGGTGCGTACTTAGCAATGGCACCGAGTGTAACGGTCTTGCATTAAATGGACGAAAAACTGCGTTAATTATTTTTAACAATTCTAAAGATACAATTCAATATAGTATGCTAGTTAAACGAAAGGAGCACTATTTGATTCAAAACCAAAACATACAATTCTTAGAAGCCACTATCGATCTCAAATTGTCCTGGGAAGCTCATACGTATAAGCTTGCTTATAAAAATAATATAAGTGGTCGAAATATAGAACTCTTGGGGTACGCCATAGTTTACAATTATGTCTTTACTAGCTGTATTGTTGAAACGCACCTTTTGAATTCGATCACAAGATAGATGCATTAATTAAAGTTGTAAAAAGCCCTATGATAACCTCCACCAAAATTTGAAAATACAAGGGTTGTTTGAAAAGTCCCGGGCCTAACCAAGAGACGGCGGTAATTGTACTGAATGATTATTATTTGTAATAAGTACCAACCGTCAAAAGGTCAAATATAAAATTTCATTAACTTCTGACAAGTAGTTTCGTGTTAACAGCCATCGAAGCGTCGTCACCTCAGTGTTTTTGTAAACCATGGAATAAAGTGAATTTTGTGTGCTCATAAAACATTATTTTTTGCGAGGTAAAACGGTCAAAAAAACGAAAGAAAAGCTCGATAAATATTATGGTGATTCTGCTCCGTCGAATACAACGGTCAAACGATGGATGGTTGAGTTTAAAGGGTGTTGAACGGGCACAAGTAACGAACCACGCTCTGGGAGGCCTTCTGCCAGAAATTATCAAAACAATCTCTCGTATGGTTGATGAAGACCGGAAAATGAAAGTGCGTGAGCTTGCGAAGGCAGTACTCATTTCATCAGAACGAGTTTTCAACATATTACATCAGCACTTGGGTATGAAGGAACTGTCCACTAAAAGCTTGAACGAGAGGATGTTTCAAAGCAGAATTTGGAGTTGTTTAAACGGAATGCCAAGGAGTTTGTGCGTTGGTATGTTACCATAGACGAAACATGGATCCACCACTACACACCTGAGACAAAACAGCAGTCAAAACAGTGGGTAGAACCCGGTGGAAGTGCTCCGAAACGACCAAGGACGCAAGAATCGGCAGAAAAGGTTATGGCCACTGTTTTTGAGATGCACGTGGCGTAATTCTCATAGATTATCTTGAGACCGGTAAAACCATCACTGACCCGTACCCGTACTACACAACGTTGTTGGACCGTTTTGATGCACCCGTCGTATTCTCCGGACTTGGGCCCCTGCGACTACTATTTATTCTCAAACTTGAAATGATTGCTCGCTGGAAAGAGATTTTACTCGAATGATGAAGTTAAAGCCGCCACAAACGTTTATCTTGAGGAGTTCGATGGCGGCTATTTTTCTAAACGAGTAAAGATGTCAGAAAGTCGCTGGACTAAGTGTGTTGAGTTGGAAGGAAACTATGTCGAAGAATAAAAATTATTTTTGCCATAAAACCATTGTTTTCTTACTTAGGGCCAGGACTTTTCAAACAACCAGAAAGTTTCAAACGATTCAAAGTGAGTTTGTTTAACGAAAGGTTTGGTACATCTACGTTTGTAATTGTTGTTAGTATGATGGCATTTTTTGTTTCCTGTTACAATTCCCCATAATTATATAAGAAACCTCTGTGGAAACAAAGATTATCATTACTACTATTATGTACATTGTCAAAATTCTAATAGGATAGCCTAATGATCAGAGCAGTCGCCGTGTATTGAGATATCGCCCAATAAACCCATAAAGCAATTTTATTGTTAAAGTCATTTCATTTTGTTGCGTTTCTTTATGTGGACTTTTCTTAAATAAATTTGCTATTTGTCCGCAATACGATTAGATTTTTTAGTAAAACTGGTAAAACATTACATATGGCGGAGGCGCCAAATTTATGTATGTTTATATTTCAGCATAAACTACTCCATGATTTAGTTTTTCTTGCTCTTCAAATTCAATTCGTTTAAGAGTTTACAAGTAAATTATATCATAAAGTTGATGTCGCTTTCTAAAACTTAACTTTATTGCGTTTTTCTGTTTCGATAATATTAGATATAATTTTCTCCAAATTGAATAATACGCGAATTGAACTCTAATATACTTCAAAGGTTTGCAAAAATTAAAAATGCACAGGCCTGAAGTTAATAACGTTAAATACATGTTCGCCCTTGATGCAGTAAGATAAAGTGTATGCTGCTGCTTAAAAACTTTTTTACCATCTTTAACTCGGAGTACCTCAAATTTGAATTTGACATTAACATAAGCGCCCAGTTTGTCAAAAGTCTTTTTAAGAAATCAGCTTGTAGGATTTAAACTATAGTTACTTTTGCGGCTATGCATACTAATTCATAGATTGAACACACGGTTAACCTTCTTATAGAAAGGATGTGAACTATGTACTCCATGTATAATTCTACTTTCCTAACGTTTAATTTGATTATCAAGTAGTTTTAACTTGATAGGAAGAATTCATAATTTCCGGCGATTAAATAGGAATACCAAGTTTATCTTGAATAAACATACGATAACATCTTTAAGTTGTTGTAAGTATAGATTTAGGCGACACTTGATAATTAAGATGATCTAGGTTGAAATCCTGATAATCCAATTTTCTTAAAACAAGTAAACGTAGTATATCGTAAATTTACAAATTCTATTTTTCTTAAAGAAACTAAAATAATGTACATGTGATTTTAAACCTCGCCACAGTATTTGCTGTTCTAAAATTTAATTTTCTTGTCAGGGAAGTAATAAAAACTTTTAATCTCAAGGCGTCGGATGTAACAGACAGGTATGTCACTAACAAATTGAATATTCGTTTTTTGGGTATTTTTTGGATATTTTTATTATGTCTCGTAGTTTCCTGAAGAATCATTTAAAGCTACGTTGTGTTTACACAAAGTTTAAAATATTGAAGTCCGTTAATTACAACAAAAATGATTTAAAATAGTTAAACAGTAGTAAGGCAAATGCAAGAGGCAAACGAAAAATAACAGGAAGTAGGTGTAATAAAACTCTTGATTGATTTTCATTACAGAATTCCGAAAGTAACTAGCTAATAAAAAAAGTCAATTAACAATTCATGTAAATAATATGCCCGAGAAAAAACTTTACAGTTTTAATTTTTCATTGGACTTAAAAGTATTTTGTTTTTGTTTTAAGTTGTTTTTAAAGAACAAATTTAAACAACAAATTATTTTCTTTAGTTAATAGGTTGCTTATTATTTTTTTTAGACAATGTATCTATTTTGTTTATATTATTAACTAAATTGGCATATTTTTTCGTTTTCGTTTTATGATTTCTAAAAATAAATTTTGCCTCCCAGTTTTCTGCTATAATCCCGTATATTTTTAGCCCCTTATAATCTAAATATCAGAAGTTTTGGTAACTTGCTTGCCTTCAAAATTCTATATGGATTACAATCTGTTCATATTAGCATAATTTTGCTTCAAGTAAATTTATATGCGCAATCCTTAAAACAAAATTAAACAATATATGTACTCCAAACACACAATGTTGATCTTTTAAAGGAAACTTAATTAAGGATTGTGTTGATAATACGTTAACAAAACAAGCTGATCGGAAGTAAATGTGTGGTCTATACTACTAGTCCAGTCAATGAGTGCTCAAAAGAGGGGTGTAGAGTGCATGAAATATGCGAGAGTTTTTGACTTCAGGGCTTTGTTAGGAGTAGTTAGTAGGTAAACATACTAAAAGTCCCCGCCCCTGGGGGGTGAGCATAAGGTGGGAGGGGGGGGAGAAGATCCCATTTTTGGGTTTTTCGATTATATCTCGGAAACGGTGGACTCTAGAAAAAATATGTTCTAAATAAAAATGAAAGCTAATTAAATTTCCTATAAAATTGTTTCTATACATATTTGTCAAACTTCCAACGGTTTTCGAGATATACGTTATTGAAAATCCATTCACAACCATTCACAAATATCAAACTGACACGTAAAGATCGCGCACTTCCTCTTTCCTCAATGAATTCGACAATCAAGATTGATAATGAAAAAATTGTCGTGGACCCATTCTTGCTTTTTCAGCGAATCTCGATTACCAAGAAATCGGACGAAGAATTATATGCAATATGAATTGGCTCCCTACCCCCTGGCTTTCTTCGACGAAAGTGGAATGAGAAAGTGCAAAAAGTCAGCACTGTACACACTGTTTAAGGAAATTGATAAGGACGTTTATTTAAGTACCTTTGAATTTGTTGTTGATGGGAGATTCCTAGTCCACAAAGTTGTTTGGCAAAAAGAGACAACTGTATCAACCATTTGTGATGGTTACGTTAAATTTCTGAACACCCATTATTATGGAAGAGGTTGTACAGTGGTTTTTGATGGGTACACTGACACAACAGAGAGCACAAAAGCAGCTGAACAGAGTCGTCGATATCGGCTCAGGAGATGTGTGGACATCAATATCAGTTTGGAAAGTGAAATGAAAGTCAAACAAGAGGATTTCCTTTCCAACTTTCATAATAAGAGTCAGCTGATAAACCTGCTGATGACGCAGCTGCAGAAAAATGGGATCAATACGCTCCAAGCATCAGCTGATGCTGACGTTGATATTGTGAAGACAGCTATCAACAGATCGCAAAATTCCTCAGTAGCTGTTATTGGAGAGGACGTCGACTTGGCTGTTCTCCTGGTAGCCAAAACCCCAACTGATCGTGACATTCTGCTGGTAAAACCTGGAAGAGGAAAGGTCAAGAGTATTGTATATTCCTCACAACAGCTGCAGCAGGAGTTGAAAATGAAGGACAACGCCCATTTTTTATTCTTACATGCATTCACAGGCTGCGACTCAACATCCGCAGCGTATCGCAAGAGTAAAGTGGGTTTTGTCAAAATGTACCAGAAGTCCAAAATCATACAACATGCAGCTGAGGTATTTGCCAGCGGTTCTTCTTCCCCTGACTCCATCAAGACAGCTGGGGTAATGAGTACTCTCTCATGGTATGGTGCTCCAGCCACAGAAAAATCCCTCAACGGGTTCCGCTACAAAAGAGGAAGTGCGCGATCTTTACGTGTCAGTTTGATATTTGTGAATGGTTGTGAATGGATTTTCAATAACGTATATCTCGAAAACCGTTGGAAGTTTGACAAATATGTGTAGAAACAATTTTATAGGAAATTTAATTAGCTTTCATTTTTATTTAGAACATATTTTTTCTAGAGTCCACCGTTTCCGAGATATAATCGAAAAACCCCAAAATGGGATCTTCTCCCCCCCCTCCCACCTTCTGCTCACCTCGCAGGGACGGGGACTTTTAGTATGTTTACCTACTAACTACTCCTAACAAAGCCCTGAAGTCAAAAACTCTCGCATATTTCATGCACTCTACAATATATTTATTGACTGGACTATACCATACTTCTTGTTTTAGTTGAAAAGCTTTATATACAAAAAAAATGCGAAGAAAAATACTAAAAAGGTTAAAATTTTAACGAACAAGTAAATATGGGTGTAAGCAGAACTTATAACTTGTTTTTTCTTGCGTGGACGTGACTTTAACTGAAAATTTAATTTTGGAGCCCCAGAAACAGAACTGCTTTTTTCTTAGGGCTAATATTAGAATTTTAGTTGTTATGTTAAATTTGCCCTTTTTATAAATATTACATCTAATAAATAGTTTTAATTAATGTCCTTAAATTATAAGGGGATTATAACAACCTTTAGAATTTACCTTAGAAATGCTTATACAGAATTATACTGTTTATGTTGTTAACCAACCAGAAACTTGTAGTTTGAAACAACTCAAAACATCTACTGTACGCAGAGTATCTCAAAACATCCAATGTAGGCATAGTACAATTAGTAGACTTTGAATAGTAGTTCGTCGTTTAGACGTACCACTCAGAAGATAAAATAGTATAATCAGGCAATTTTTTACTAAATCCGTCCTAAATTATACCACATTTTGTAGTTCCCAAGGATTCAGTTAGGTAAAACATAGATTTTATTCGTGAAAATTTAAAAGTATACATCCAACAAGGCTTAAAATGTAAAGGCAATGTTTTTTATGCATAAATTAAATTGCAACTTCCAAATATTACTGTCACAAATATGAGCAACTGTTGCCAATTTCAAGTAAAATATTTGAATACCGTAGAAATGTTCTTGAAGTGCTTAATTAAGCATCCCAAGTATTTAAAGATTGTTTATTGAAACTACCTTACTTTAAAGGGTGTAGTACTTGTACGTGAAGCTATTTTTGGGCTTTTTCTAAAATTACGTTTCTTAAAAAGCATACTAAACAACCGCAAACACTTTAGAATCTGAACTTCTTTCCAGTCCTTTGTGCCGCTATTTCTCATAAGAAGAAATCTTTTTATTATTTAGAAATATCTTCAAAGTAACAGGAAGGGGGCTGTTCACGAGACGCCCCCTTCTGTGAGCAGTTGTGGATTTCCTCCCGCCGACTTATATATTTGGAAACACTTCAGCATCTTTTTGAATGCAGAATGCGCTGCGCAACCTGATATATCCATATTTACTGATTGATCTAAAACTACAAAAGGTACAGGTGCAAGCATCTTTTCAGATGAGCTGAACCTTCATGAAAGTATACCGCTAACGCTAACGAAATATTCGGAATAAAGTCATCAGAATAGCTACCTACAGTAGAGCTGCCCTATTAGCACTGGGCAACTACAAAGTTGTCTCAAGGATAGTACTTCAGTGTAGAGGTGTGTCGGTCGTGAACGATTCGTTCAAAAAGAACGAATCAGTACACTGAATCGAATGAATCGAGTCTTTACTTTCAAGTGAATCGATTCACTGATTCACTCGACTCGGTATCGAAGCCCGCGGACTGCGGTACCGCCGTACTTTGAAGTGAATCAATTAACTCGACTCGGTATCGAAGCCCGCGGAGCCATCGGGTATTTTTGTGAAAAGATTCAGAAGTGAATCGTTCAATTCGTTCGAGTTTCGAGTCTAACGTTTCTATGTAAAATTGACTAGTAAATCGAGTTTGATGATGTACAATTTGACAATGCAGTGGTTAGGTTAGACCGTCTTCAAAGTAGATTCAAAATTTAATGTAAAATGGCAGATAAGTAAATCGGTAATTATAATTCTTTTTTCTTGGCGTTGATTATTTAAATTAATTTATGTTTGGAAAATCATGCGTGAAAGTGTACAGCTTACATTTATGCCAGCGTTACGAAATACAACGGAGCGCTGTACAAAAATAAATAATATTTTTTATAACAATAAAGCTATGCAAGTAATTCTTTCGAAAACTTCTTCATTCTTTTCTACCCATTTCATACGATATAATTACCCATCTATGTGAAATACATAGTTTAAAATATACCTCGATGCTGAAATTTCGACTACGCGTTTCGCGTACGCTTAGTTTAAATAATTTATGTAGCATTTGTTAACAACAAGTTTGAGTTAATTGTGGCAGCAACTGAATGTAAAAAAATAAGCTTTCCAATGGTTTAAAAATCATTGAGATATATTTACAAATAAGCTTGTAAATGCGATGTAAACATAAAATGATTCAATTTTACATTCCTGAGTATTGAATAGGAATATTGGAATCTACGTCTATGTCATACCGGTCATTTACCATTGCTTCGGTTCGGTGTTTGTTAAGACTCGTTAGTCTAAACAAAACGAGTGAATTAGTGAATCATTCAAGAACGAATCTTTGTGAACGAATCACTTGGAATAAATGATTCAAATGAATCGATTCACCAAAAAGAATCGAACTTCCCATCTCTACTTCAGTGCTACCGCACTCTAGAGCTAATTGCTGAGCTAACCTAGAACTCGTCTGGGTTAAAGCTCATGCTGGGCTAGATGGCAACGAGCAGGCTGATGCGTTAGGAACAGCCTTTTTGGGGCCCCGAGCCAGCTATCGTCTTCATTACCTTGCTTCATAGTTCATACCATAATTAGCAAAGAAACCCACAATTGCCATTGTGGTAGGTGGGTGCATATGAATAAAGGTCTCCATGCGAGGATGGCTATTGCAGCGCCCTCAAGAGGGATGGCGAGATTTTGTGCTCAGTGGCCCGAGAGTAAACTGAGACTCATCGTACAAATATTATCGGGCCACTGTAAATTGAATAAACACATGCACAGGATAGGACTGACTGATGACCCCACTTGTCGAGGGTGCAACCTTGAGGAAGAGACAGCAGAGCATCTCCTATGTGAATGTCTTGCACTCGCTCAAATCAGAGGATCCATGTTGGGGGACTTCTGGCCTAACATGGCTGGAACTTGCAGCACTTCTCTGGCAGATATCCTCAAGTTCGTCGAAAGGCTTGAGTGGAAATCCAGAGGGTTATGCTGTAACGGAGGTAGTACAACAGGCCCAAATTGAGGCCTAAGTGCCGTCCTCTTACAATCCAAATCAAAGTAACGTATGAAGTGAAATCTTTAAACAAAAAACAAAAATAAATGTTTGGTTTTGTAAAGAAGCACGGAAAAAGTATTGCCATAACCGGCAATTTTTATTTTAGTTTAAACATGAAAACATGCAACAGAAATCATTATTTTTACCTTAAATTCGATTTTGGTAGTAAACGCATACATATGCACAGGCTTTTCAGTCAAATAATCAAGAGTCAAAAAGTGCTAATAAGCAAATGTACCCAAACCATAGATCTTTAATAATCACAAATTTAGATAAGTTTAAGCTTAGCATATAAAATGTGTGTTTATTATGAGATTATGACATATAGAATATTATTTTTGGCTGAAGAACAGTAAAGGAACAATGAATAAACTGGTTCCGCTGAAAAGCACAGCCTGGAACTCTTTAATTGAAAATAAATTATTAAATGCATACTTGAAAATACTAAACAATTCCTTCCATTCATTCGATACTTTAAATCTATGGGCCTCGGTGCTTTGCACTGCTTGCACCTGTGTTCTTTCTGGTAGTACTGGTGTAGTACTGTGCCATCGAGGTGAGAATATCTTGTATATTGCTTTTCTAACAATACAAAATGTTATATTGTGCAAAGTTAACTGTGATTTTAGTAAAGGAAATCGTAAGAAATTCGCAAATGCACTGCTTATTTTTTATTTGTACCGACATCGACAGTTAGCCATGATTTCAGTATCTTGTTTGTAATTAAACTGGGCAACTTGTAACTATATTATTCGTCTAATTGTACATTATATAAACAATGGTCGGTATTCTCACCTCATTTTTAAATTACCATAACAATATTGTGTGTCTCTTTTCTACACATTAAAAACAGTAAAACGCTATATCATTTTATGTTTCCGTTAAACACGACTTTAGTTACAGGCGACTTTAAACATGAGGTGAGAATGTTAAATGTTACTTAACTAATTAATTGTTATGAAAAAATCAGTTTTCGAACATTAAAAAAATGGGCGTGCATTTAGCTCTCGAAACATGCTTGCTCTATTTTATATAGGCCAATGGCCTGTTATTTTATTTTGTTTGTATTTCGTAATTCATCATTGGTACCGGCTATTACAAATTTAAGCGCCATCTTGACACATATGATATAATCGTAGTGTTCGACGTTCGAGGGTTCCAAACATGACATAAAAATCGGGGACATGGAAGAGCATACGATCTTCTACAAATTATCGGTTTTGGGAATTGAACTTGTGTTGCCTGCACGAGAGACCTAGGTTTCTATCACACGGTCATCTGTTCCTCAGTCTTCTTAAAATTAATTCAGTGTATTTTTACTGACCTAAATAGATTTATACCAGAAAATGATTTGTCTACACCAGCAAAACCGCCTCCATCCCTAATATGTATGTCTTATTTGGGGTATAAAAAATCTTAAGCTGCCCATACACAGTGAGGCAAAAATGAAGCGTGCTTGCGCAAATGTGAAATAAAAATTTGGGCACACACGGGTAAACTTGCTCATAAGTTTAGCGTCATTTTTTCAGGGGGTGGTGTGTTTTTTACGCGCGCAAAATATTATAATCTCTTCTTTTTTATATTTATCCATATATTCGGCACTTTTCACTTTCCACAGGCATGCATTTTAACATTGAAAATGTTTCTGGTTTTGCGTATATAGGGGCTTAAATTCTCTTAGAATTTGATGTTCTAAATGCTGCTTTTTGAGAGTGGTCAAGCGGGGGCGTTCGGATCTGTTCGACGCTCTACTCTGCCCGATAACTTAGACTGTGCGCGGCGCGCATACAAAGTTCCCTATAGTATCATCGGATCCTTCCTAAGACTGTGTATTGTTTAGACTGTGACTTTCTTGTAAATACTTGAAAAACACGTACAATAATATTTAAAGTGAATTGGAAGTCGAGGTTCTGTATCATTGTATCTTTGCAAGACTTTGGATCTTCTACGACAAAATTATTTTTTTATTTTCACAAGATTTGAGTTCTACTTATCATTTTCAATGTCTCCTCCGGTTACATCTTTGCGAAGGACTGAATTTTTTTATAGGTATCTATAAATTCACCCATGACATCTTCTTGACGTCTAACAGACATATTTTATTTAAATAGTGCGTCACTCCACCTCAGGAACCAATTTAAAACTGACAGACTTGGCATGAATTGTCCACACAAGTGCAAGTCAGTGCGCGACGCTCCACGCAAAATCAAGCTCAGCCAGATCTCGTCGTGCCATGCCTGGACTTGACAGACCCATCAGTTTTATACCACAAACGATCACATTTGCACGCGTGCATTGGCTCTTCGTGCAAACCTGACAGTTTTGCCTCACTGTGAGTCGGTTTAAATGTCTATAATAGGGAAAGCAAGCAACTTGTGATAAATTCTTAAATTTCAGAAACTATTGAAATCTCTTATCTCCCCTTAAATGTTTTAAGCTTTGTTTAAACTCGAAGCTTCCTTGTTGCTATCGTATTGCTATTATGATCGATTGAGACTTTTGTTTTTGTTTTAAAAAAGTTTGCCCTCAGCTCACCCGAAAACAACAACATTTTTCTATTGTTACAATGACAAGTCTTGTTTCAGTACATGAAACGAGAAAATTCAAGAATTAAAACTTTGAACCTAACCATTAGCAATTTAACACTTTGATCCACCAAACAACAACCTTTATGACAGATAAACCTTCGATTAAGAGATAAAGAAATATATACTGCTGAAGTGACGGGTCAAATAAATCGGCATGTTATGTATTTAATATTTTTAAAACATATTCAAAAAGCTGAGCCTTAATGAAGTGTTGTAAAGCTACAACAGTGTTCTGAAACCAAATATGTATTTTGGCAAGTAAGTTGCTATCCTCAGAGTAAGGCTTTTTTCACAAAGTTCATTGGAGTTAGTTTCTGAAGATGTAGGCACTCTTCTTTAAATTACAACGGTAAAATTATCAGAGGAAGTTCGACTCTTTCAAAAAATACTATGATGAGAAAGTCTTAGCATCGCGGTTGCTGTGGAAATTACATGTCATCTCTGAAATTATATACTTTTATTATTTTTACGTTATTCACCATTTCCCAAACTTCTAATAAAAGCAAATTTTCAAGGAAAAAACAAAATTTTTATAAGTAAACAAAGTTTAGTTGACCTCTCGGTCATACATAAGCCCTCGGCTATAATGAAACATTTCCCACCTCGGATGTAATGTACTACTAATTCTTCAGCAACCGATGCAAAGATTTTCTGATCATGATCATATTATACTTCTAAGTTCAAGATGCCTGTGCTAGGTTTTTTTAAATAACTCTTTTTAATTTAAGGATTTGATCAGTTCTGTGAGTGATACTGAGTAGCTTTTTTCTTTTTCTTTTAAAATTCAAAGCTTGTAACCAAATCATAAGCTTCACTAATAATATTAGTAGGCTACAAATCAACATCTGTTTGCCCCTCTCTATTGTAAACGACTCAATATTTAAACAATTTTTAGTGTTCTTGATAAACAACATTCTATTTAATTGTATATTAAAAAAGGTCTTATTTGTTTTTATAGAACTGACACTCCGTTCATTATAACTTAAACTACTTATTCCAAGAGGTTTCATAGATCGGGCAGCCTACGAAATATTTTCGACCAAGCCATGCGTCACTCAGCAAAATTGTTATTGAAACATAATTTCTAATTTTGTTTGATAAAGAATCTTTTAGCAGTACTGGTAATGACTTGTTTTTTGTTTGTAGTGTGATAAATTAATTCCTAAAAAAAGAATTGCAAGCTGTTGTAAATAAGATAAGCTTTTACAGGAAATCCAGTATCAAAATTAAAACTAAGCGGATCTAAATCTAAGTTTTATGTTTTAAACAGCTTTATCGGAATTAGTATTATCTTTCTTAGAATTATATACAATAGAACAGCATTCTGCTTTGCAATTAATCTAGTCGCTATTTCTTTTGTGCAGGTTTACTTTTAATATTGAATGTCTTACTTTCTGTTTATGGCAGTTACTTTAAATTAAATGTTAAATATGGCCTTTTATAAAGTTAGTAAATAATTGTTTGGATTTAAAATATTAAAAGTTTATAATTCAGTTAAAAACTTCATATGTTAAAGAACTAATAATTCCTATCGTATTAATAATAATAATCTTGCAAGTTTAAGAATTCTAAGCAAATATTCATTTTCAAGCTTTTTTAAAACAAATTTTGGAGTTTTTGAACGGTTAAGATTGCCTTGAAAGACATCTTAAATAACAATTTACTTCTTTAGCCATCTATAAAAAATTAGTTAGTTATTGGAAATTTGTTTAAATTTAAAATTTTAGGAAACGTATTACTTAATATGAAAAAGTACCTATACCAAAAGAAATTCTGGAAAATTTCTACAAAACAGTCAGTAATTTTCAATTCTTTGTTAATTACATTCAGCTAGTTATTGAAAGCCTTTATTTTATTTTTCACTAAACGGTGAGCTTTTATACGTGGTTCACATCTGAGATATTGTTAAATATTTTATTTAAGCTGCTTTAAACTTTTTGTTTTTCGGTCTTGGAGTATTTAATTTCATAAAAGACACTCAATTGTGAATAGTTGATAATCTATATTTTTAATAATGTTTTTTTTTACAATCGTACATGTCTAATTATGTTTTTCTTTTCTTTCAGGTATGTTGACTTACATTAAATTAAATTCTTCTGGTTTAATTTTAATGACAAATAGGTTGATCAGGTAAGTAGTATATGAAATACGTGAAATAGTCCTGAATGGCCCGTCAGCCTGTTTACAATTCTTTTATGTTTAAATATAGAGTTAATTTTGGAATTTTAAATTGTATATTAAAATCAGATTCGTTTTGTAATTTAATTATAAACACCAAATTAGAATAAAAATTAAACATCTGCTTTGAAAATTAAAAAAAAAGCTAAAATTAATTAAGGTCCAATTTTATATAACTGACCTAGATATTAATAATTTTTTTATCAGAGATAAAGTTAAAATTTTATGGTTGTATGTTCTGTTTTATGATGTAACTTAAAAGCGATTGGAAATATAACAAATTTGAGGCGTAATATCAAATAGAAGATTTTGTTATAATGAAAGTAAAAATTAGAAATCAACGTTTAACGGCGTAGTATACTAGAGAACATATCTAACAAAGCTAATATAGGTAAGTAGTAGTAAAAAAAGGTGGGCCATTCATAAACACAACAACTATCAAACTATACTGTTGACCTAACGATAACGATAAAGGATCTATTTTCAAGAGCAAAACACATACGCCTTCTACTATACAGTTTTCGAATTTGAAAACTTTCATTGTGTACTGTTATAGACAGGATATCGGAAATTACCAGACTGAACATAAAATAACCCATTCAGCTTATCTGTATGTTAGTATGTTTACCATCAACTGGTAAATAGTAGACGGTAGTACGTTCAAAACGTTTTCTTCATACGAATGTTCGATTGCCGAGGAACCCCGTATACGGACTCCTGAGAATTGCTAACTTGATGACAGGAAATTATTACATTCCACACGTATTGCGTGCTTATGTTCTCTTCGTTCTACCTACAATCGCGGTTCCTTCTAATTGCATCAACGGAAACTTACCTTCTACGCATTTGTTTGCTATTTATAGGACCTTGGCGCTTGAATTCTTTTTGCTTTCTTTAGATTTGTATTTTTAAATATCCTAAATCCTAAACCAACGTTTTATCTTTTTTATCGGTCATTAATTTTTTTAAATGTTCACGGCAATAAGAACGATTAGTTGAAAGTTGCTGATAATTAATTTTAACGAACAGTTGGTGCCACGAAATAATCATATTTAATTCGGATGTTTGGCAAGCTTTACTATTTGGTTTAAAATAAATCTTGGACATAATTATTTTCTTCTTATTAATAAAACATTAAAAAATTGATGTACGTATACATATGTGGAAACAGTTTCAGTTGAGTAGTTTCATTAAGCTTTTTAAAGTAAATACCTATAACGAGAATTCTAAGGTTAAAAATTCAGTCCTGAAACAGTTGTTTAAGGAAATTCGCTATTAAAAGTACTTAGTTAATAAATGAGTGCGTTGTTATAATAAAATTATTATTAGTAAGTAATAAAAACAATATGTAACTAATTTGAGTATGTAACCAACACATTCAAAAAATGACCACCTAATGCTGATAGAAACAAAAATTGAAGCAATAAACTAGTTGCGGCTCTTCGAAGGCCCAGTTACCAAAAAAACTGAAAAGGAATTGTAATCTAAAAGGAAAGCAGATATAAAAAATAGGTTATCAAATTTTCGGGGACGTTGATTTATTTCTTACAGTTAATATCAAACTCATTAGAAGTGAACAACGAATAACAAAGAACTGTTTTAATCACTAAACCTTGAATGTTGATAATTTCTTCGCTGTTAAAAATGTTTACTTTTTTTTAGTAATAATTGCTAACCAGACTTCTGAAGTTCAAAATAATAATAATAATATTATTAATATTTATTGCCCAACTGTTATAAAACCAATTACAGGACAAAATCATAAAATGTATATAAATTGTATATTGTAATTATAGATATAGAACATTTTGGACGATGATTTATTATCAAAACAAAAGTATTTAAGTCAGTCTTTCAAATAAAGGTTGTATTGCTGTTGAAGACTAAGCTTCGTTATCAAGAAAAAAAAAGAGAAATGGTTTAAAATGTTAGTAAACATCTGAATGTATAGTATACATTTACGCAAACCAAAATTATAAGATAGTATGAGAAGTGAAAACGTTGCAATAATTTTCCTAAAACTGATCGTCCACAAACTTTTGGTGTTTACCTAACACCAACATACCATGTTACTTCCATCATGCAAAAGATAAAATTAGAAAGTGAACCCGCAGAATGGGGTGCACTTTTAGGGGTTAATCTCATATATTACAAGCAGAATTAGACATGTAATAAGGGAAAATATAGAAAAAAAACAAGTATCCTAAATACTGATCTGAGGGTTGTTCACTGAGACAGTCTTTTATTCAGCCCAAAGGCATCCTTATAGGCAGTCTGAACCAGTCGTAAAATTCTGACGCTGAAAAGGCAGTCCGGGGCATTTGAGATAGTTTGAGGCATTTTTTTTAAATTATAGACAACCAGATCAACATTAATGGATGTTATTCATGGTTTAGTTATTTACAAGCTATTTACTTCTATTACAATAAAAAAATATCTTCTTCTTCTCTCTAACCCTCTATGCCTATTCAGGCGTCGGGTGTAAGAAATTATCATGAGGCAAATAATTCCTCGAAACTACAGCTAGTTGTTTTTCTCATTGGGTATCACTATCACTGTTAATGACGGAACTTGTTAGGTCTTGAGGTAGTTTCTTCTTGAGACGAGTGTGCATGCCCCTCTTACCAAATTGTTGGGTAATTGTGCTGTTGCTACTACGTAGAGTACTGACAGGTTTCTTGGTTAACCTTCTTACAAACTGTTCTATGGTACTGATTCCTAACTCGTCATGGATCTGTTGGTTGCGTGCAAACCAGGGAGCGTTTATTGATATGCGTACCTTATTTTGGAAGGTTTGTAGTTTTTTAAGATTAGTTCTTGATGTTGTATTCCACACTGGACTGACCTAAGGAGGGATGAGGCATTTTAAGATATGCGAGGCAGTCTGTAGCAATTTTCTGTCTTTTTGGGACAGTTTGGGCGGTATTCAGTTATAATAAGTAATAATTGTTCTTAGGGAAGACGAAACAGTATTACAGGTATCTTGAGGCCATCTCTTGTCAACATCTAACCATGACCAACTCCTCATACGCGGCTGTTTTCTTGGTGCTAGAGAACCTTAAGATTTTAGAATTTTGTAAACAAAAGTTAGTATAGTAGAGAGAGAGATTTGTCAGGACTAACCACACTTATTAGGCCTGAAGGCCCATTGTGCGGGGACTACACTTTTACTAACTTAAATCTAAGAGTATGCTAAGATGCATTGAGGGAATGGCGGACACCCATACATCTGCCGACCCCGGGAACACCACTCTTCCACCGAGGTCGTCTAAGTTAGTATAGTATTCTCAATAACCCAGAAATGAAATGAAACTAGGGTTTTGTATACAGGTAAAATTTCTGATATTAGATTTAAAACGAAGGCAATGTTTTTGGTATGCAGTTCTAATATTTCTAAGTCGTGTACTGGTCGTGCAAATGATGAAGAAGTTAGTGTAAATGTATGTCCAAAAAAGTATCCTTCTAAATTTCAGAAATTAATTCTTCTTTCTTTCTTTGTCTTTTACCCTCTTATACCTTTACATCGTTGAGGGGGCTGGACACACCGAGCCGCAGAGCGGTCATCCATCCAAGTTCTGGCCAAGCAAGCTCTTGCTTAACTTAGTATATTTCAGTATTACGTGTTCTACTTCAAGTTTTAAGGCGATTCTTGCGATGCAGAGGTCCAGGAGTCTTTCCACCTTTTTGGTGGCCTTCCTCTTGGTCGTGTTCCGTGGGATACGTTGTTCTTGCATTTTTTAGCAATTCTGTGGTCCTCCTTTCGTTGCACGGGTTCGTTCCATATTCGCCTTCTTGTTCTTCCCCATCTTTCTATATCTGCCACGCCGCATTCTTCTCTTATTTACTGATTGTGTTATAGATCCCAGGACTTTCATTTCATTTGTTCTTAAAATTTGCTTTGTTTTACGTGTGTCTGCCCTTGTCTCGATATTGTATGCTAATATAGGCCTAATACAGGTTTTGTATATCTTTACCTTGCTTTCTATGTGCATGCTTTTATTCCTCCAAACTATGTCTCTTAATGCTCGAGACACGGCTGCTGCTTTATTTGCTTGTTGTTGGATCTCTCTTTGCAGCTTGTTATTATTGCTCCGAGATAGGATAATGTCATCACCTGTTCTATTACTGCACCGTTTATTTCTAGATTGCATCTTGTTGGTTCTTTTGCGATGCTTAAACATTTAGTTTTATTCACATTTACAATCATGTTATATTCTTGTACAAGAGTCTTTGTAGGCCATCCTCACTTTCAGCTACTAAGACCACGTCATCATAATTTATTATTTTGATTTTTTCTCCTCTCATTCTGCAACTTTCGTTGACGGTTTTAGTCTTTCCTATTATCTGGTCCATTAATAAGCAGAACAGTAACGGGCTTAAACTGTCGCCTTGTCTTATCCCACAGTTTATTTTTATGTCCTTGGTTAGCTTGTTGTTGTTTCGTATTTTGGTATAGTTTTCCGTGTTAAGTGTGTGTATGATGCGTATTATTTGTCTTGGTATGTCAAGTTGTTTTAATATGGTTAGTACGTCTCCTAATCGTATTCTGTCAAAGGCACTAGACAAATCTACAAAGCATAAGAATATAGCCTTTTCTCTTATTTGTCGAAGTATGTAGATACTGTAGATAGCATCAGACGTCGATCTATTTTGCCGGAACCCTTGCTGTTCTTCACTTATGTTTATGTGCTTGTTAATCTCGTCTCTTAAAATGCTAGTGAATAATTTCATGACAGATGCGAGTAATGTTATTCAGCGATATTTTGTTGGATTTTTCTGGTCTCCTTTTTTGTGTATTGGTATAGTGATGCTAGTTTTTCAATCTACCGGTATTGTTCCGTCTGCAATGATTTTTTAAAATAGTGTTGTTATTTGTGATGCCAGTGGTTGTCCGCCATATTTGCTTCCAATTAATAGTTTTATTAATTTATTTTAAGCTTGCAATTATTTATAAGCAGTGTGACGTAATAAATTCCACTTGGTACTAAAAATTATATTTTGGAAATTCTTGTTTTGGAAAGTAACAGAAAAATATTAGAAGAACGTTAGTTTATTTGGAATTTAGTGAATGAAAAAACTTGAGACAATAATTGAAACGTTAGAAGAATAGAGTTAGAAATAATTTTCAGTGTTAGTTGAAGCCTAAATAAAATTCATCAAATGTGTAGTCAGACGAAAATTTTTGGGCATTATGTAGAAAAAAATATTGTGAAAATGAAATATACTCGAGAATGTTTTCCTGAATAATTTAAATAAAATCAAATCAAAGGTGTGCACATTTATTTAAAATTATTGTATTACTAATATTGTTAAATGCTAAAATCAACAGTTACTTGAATATATTATGAACGTTGCGTTAAAGTGTTTATCAAAATTTTTTACATGTATTGTTGATGCATAGCCATTAAGATGTGCTGAAAATATAATCTTATTTTTTTATATTGTAAAATATTCTTAATGTCATTTAACTATTTGGTATTACATGCTGCTCTGAAGAAATTAATATGTATTGAACGCATTATACTTTATATGTATGTATTTTATTATAAATACGTATTTCCGTGCAACAATTCAAACTATTTTGAGGACTACACAGTACTTCTTTAATTATTACAAAATTGGCAAGTCCATTCATTTGGTACTGAAATTTATCAAAATACATCTTTAAAAATCATAAGATTTTCTAAAATGTAAAATACTTAAAAAAGGCTTCACAAATAAAACACCTTCATCCCCTGAAGAACTAATGTATATTTTCAAAAAATTTCATTTGTAGCATTTGCCCATCTCTGGTGAAGAAAGGTTGCTAAGCAACTAAAAAATCAGTTTCGTATTAAGTAATAGGAGTACATTTCTATGAGTACTTGGGCGATTATAAATTAAATTTTAAAATATGGGTGATTATCTTAGAAATGCAAAATTGAGAAAGTTTTGATGAACTTCTTTATCACCCATTTACCTGTTGTAAATGCTTATTAAGTTGTACTTTGATATTCTTTTATATGCTTCCGAAGACGTTTTGAATTGCTAGTTTACGAATCTTTTTCCTTAATTTCACGGAATTTACAAAAACATATTATTTCAACGGAATTCTTTTATGTTTGTGTTTGGTCCTCGACTAAAATGTTTTTTTATTTGTGAAAAAATGTTTATCTAACGGTGTTCATCTTAAACGTTTATGATATGCGAATACTTTTAAAATATGTGCGTCTGTGGGCAAAGAATATGGAAAAAAATTGTTTGGAATTAAAACTATAATTGATGCCAGATGTTCTTAAAAGCTAAACAGTTTTTTTTATCTACGTTAAATCAGATTTCGGCTCATGAATAATAAGAGAAAAAAGTTTTTGTTCACATTAAATATGTTACGTAAGTTAGCTAAAAAAGGGCTAATGAAGTTTTTTAAATTTTTAAATCGCCCTTGTAGGTTGTAGACCACATACTGAAATCCTTTAAGTACCTACATTTAGTTTTCGATTTGATTTTACTTTTATTTTTTATTTTTTTGTATAAACACTCTACAAATGCTCATTATAAAAAATGTTTCAATTTAATAACAAAGATTCGATATCTTGATTTTGTTTACTGGTTTTATGCTTTGTATAACGCACATAAAATATAATCAATCAATCAATATAAATTCTAAAGATGAAAGAAAAAGAGGATTTTTAAATCATCTAATTCAGGCAATTTTTATATGAAATAATAAACTAATAAAAATGATGATTGTTTTTACAATTGTAAATAATTTGTAATTGTACGTATCAAGTTTAGTAAATCATTATTATTTCAACAATTACAATCAAATACTGGTATCTAATTTTTATATGAAATAATAAACTAATAAAAATGATGATTGTTTTTACAATTGTAAATAATTTGTAATTGTACGTATCAAGTTTAGTAAATCATTATTATTTCAACAATTACAATCAAATACTGGTATCTTCTTTACTTTGCTTTTACTCGACCATTTTTTGGACATAAAAATATTCCAAGATTTTTTTCGAAAATCCGTCTTCGCACTGATTTTTTTCTGTAACGACGCAATGTGTGGATAAATACTTCTGAAAAATATGTACGGATTTTTAAAGAATTATTTAAATTCATTCAAATATATGCCCCTATAGTAGTGAATCCTTAATTATTTAATCTTTATTCGCAGATATTTAAATATTTAATTGAAGGTTATATGTTTTCAGACGTAAAAGTTTTCATAGTAGCTTTTATACACAAACTCCATTTGTTAGTTTTAGAAATGCTCTGAGCTGTAATCTTACATATTTGCTCATTTAAAATAAATTCCCATCGTTTGACAGTTAACTATAATTAACATCTACGTAATTTACAGAGGTGTTTATTAGAGTAGCTCATATTTTGAATACATAAAGAAGTTGTTTATGAAATTAATGCTAATTTTCTTCATAGCAATTGGACTTTGTTCCTACTTTCACTTGGATAATTATTAACATAAATCGATCTGTTTTACAGGAACTTTCATGGATATTAATGTATTTAATAAACATTTTAAAGAAAATCTTTATTTTATAATTGACAATTTTTAATAGTTTTAATGGTTTAATAAACAATTAGTTAAATTTTCGGTGTGATTTTTGAGCGTTTTCCAAGTCTAAAAAATTAGAATTTGATTTCGTGCATGTTTTTATAAGTTAAAATGTAATTTAACCAAGTTTGGGACTACATATATACTTTTTAATTTAACGAAAAAACTTAAAATTTTTTGATTTCAATCATGGTTGAGATGATTTAAATCAAGCGATTTATTTAAAAAAATCATTGATTTAAATCGCAGTTTTAGATTTTGACAAATTAACAAACAAAAAACAAATTACACAAAAGTACTGATCTTCAGTGGTAAAAAGACAAACACTTCCTAATTGAACAAAGCTTTATTTAAAGAGTTAACTGCTCTAAATGAAATTTATATTATTATAATATTGTTTTGACAATAAATACCCTCTCCTCATTAGAAGAATATTGAACATTATTATTCATAGTAATTAGGTAGATACGTGAATAGATAACTGTTAGAAAATAAAATTTATTTTGGCGTAAACAAAATTCAAATTTGCATTCTGGAATATAATGTAACATATGAGTTTGATTTAAATCAAAAAAATCCGATTTAAATAAAAAAAAATCGATTTTTTTGATTTTTTTTTTAAAAATCGTGATTTTTATCAACCCTGATTTCAATATTAACCATACTTAAAGTGTAATGTGTAGATATACCATATGGATATGATTTTAACGCTTTTAACTTGGCTGTTTCGGAATATAAAAATAATATAATTTAGAAGTAAAAATGTTTTACGATATCAGCTGGAATTCGAATTTGTGTACCTCCGACCTTAAAATGAAGTATTTACCCATTGTTCAAACATTACAACTGCTTATTTTTTAATTAAATCATCCTTGCAGGTTTCGTAAATCTTAGTCACACTGGATTTAAAGGTCCAGCTGCGTTTGAGATTATTTCGAACTGCATGCTCCGATCCTCTCAAGTCACCACGAGACTTTATAAAATATTTTAATCAAACAGGATTTAGATTCTACAAATTGACAGTAGTTAGAAAATACCACATGGAACAATTTAAATTATTTGTGATAATTAAAGAAATACAAAGTTGATTTTCACAAAATTTTATTACTGTCCCATGACAATTGTTGCCAACGTTTGGCGAAACAATTGTCATGGGACAGCAATAAAATTTTGTGAAAATCAACTTTGTATTTCTTTAATTATCGCATTATGGATTTTCATCAAGTAGAAGTCGATTCAATCAATTAAATTATTTGTAATAAATATCAATTTAAAATTTTTGTAGCCCTTTTAAATTTGAAGGATTGAGCTTTTGTCAATACAAGGATTTACTATTCACGGAGCTAGACTAATAGTAGATACGAGTATATTGACTACGCAGATAGAAACTAACAGACCGTAGGTAATGCAAGTATTTGCGTAAACGTTTAGGTCAGAGTAGAGGATAAATAGAATTTCGGCTTTTGGTTAATGCTATAAGGTCTTTGCTTAATTTTGTAGGAGTATATGTTTATCTACTAAGCTGTCTGATCCTTTATACTTCTAGTTTCTAGTAGAACTGTTTGCCTTTTCTGTGGTGGCTTATACAGGGTGTTTCATAATTGCACGGCACCATTTTAGATATGTGTTCTCTAGTACAAAATATTACGATTTACCTAAAATTACCTTAGTCCAAAAGTTAATATTTAGGGAGATACAGGGGTCAAAGCCGAAATTTTAATTTTAATTTTTTGCTGTAATTTCAAAAGTTTTCACAATATTGACATGAAATTTGGGGAAACTACATATTGTGGTACGGAAAAGAATAACCAGTCCTCAATTTTAATGTAGCTCTTAAAACCCCTGTTTGTACTGCACCCAATACCTTAAAAATACTTCAACTTTTTTGTACTTAAAGTTATGACAGATGTAATTGAAAAACACAATTTCCTCGTCTTTTTTATACAAAAAAAAGGTATACTAGTTAAATGTCTCTAAAATTAACTGTTTCCAAGATATTTGCTGTTGAAGTGGAAGTGATGCTACATACATTCTTCAGTCCAAACCTTAAACAGCATTACTTGTGTTACACTAAAATCAAACAAATTTTTAATGACAAATATTCTACTGATCCCCTATTAATTTGTGTCCTATAACTTGTTTTTGACGAGAATATGTAATTTTTTTATTTTAAATACAAGCCTACTGCGTTACAGGACGCTTAAAAAATAAAAAAGATGTTGCATTACTTACATCAATAGCAAATATCTTGGAAATGGTTAACTTTAGAGACATTTAATTAGTATACCTTTTTTGTATAAAGAAGATGAGGCAAATGTTTTTTTGCAATTAAATCTGTACTAACTTTAAGTATAAAAAAGTTGAAGTATGTTTAAGGTATTAGGTGTAGCAAAAATAAGGTTCGTTAAAGAGCAGCATTGTTAAAATTCGGGACCGATTATTGTTTTTTGACCCAAAAAAGGTAGTATCCCCAATTTTCACATCAATATTTCGAAAACTTTTGAAATTACAGCAATAAATTAAAATTAAAATTTCGACTTTGACACCCTGTATCTCCCTAAATATTAACTTTTGGACTAAGGTAATTTTACGTAAATCGTAATATTTTGTGCTAGAGAATACATCCCTAAAATGGTGCCGTGCAATTATGAAACACCCTGTATAAGAAACTAGAAGTTTCTCCTCTGTTTTTATATAGGAATGCCTCTTTATACGAATTTATTTTAAAGTTGTCCTATAACTAATGTTAAATACGTTCGTGTGTGTAGTTTATAACAAAGCTTCCTTTTTATGATTTCATAGCTTCAGGTGAATTACTGTTATATTAGTTACGAGTACACATTCTGGAATATAAATTGTTAATAAATTTATTATATCTGTTTAAGTATTCCCCGCTAGTTGCTTGTCTAGTTAAATTTCGGTCTTATGTGCTTTGTTTATGAAATAAGTACTAGTAATTCGTCAACGAATCGTAACAATCCTCATATTTCACGTGCGTGTTATGAAGTTTATCTCTGGGGCCGCGTTTTTTTTTTCCCTCATTTAGTAAGAAATAAACAGCGACCGCATCTATTTTGGTAACAGTAATAGTTGGTTGTTTCAGTACGTTACCATCTAAATATAAACGCTATTTAAACAACCTGCTGCTCTCGCTAGTACAATACTACACAGAAGAAAAAAGTAGCAAAAAACCGTCAAACGCAAATAATAAAATTGCTTAATTCTAAAATTCCCGGAATCAATTTATTATGCGGCAGCTGTGTTTCAATACCGAGGGCAACGGCATTAGATTGGAACACGTCTAAGGTGCGTTTAGACCTGCGAATGTAACGTGGGAGGCCAAGCTTAGGAGCGGATATCGCCGATGGAATCGGATGGATGGGTACGAACCTAGGATCATCTTGTGGTTTCTTTGGTTACTTACCTGCCTTACACTGACAGGGGTTTTGATACGGCATTTACGAATTATAATCTTTCCGTTACGCTTCGCGAAAAATATTTGCACACCTGCTGTTGTTACGCCATCTCGTATCCACTTAAATATTAGATTCAGTAGGTTAGTGGACGAACCGGAGAAAACCAAACACTAATACAAATATTTTAACTTGTTATAATCAAGTTTCTCGACGCTCTTAAAACTACCTACAATTTTTACATTGCTCCACTTCAGTTCTAAGAATATGTGCAGTGTCATTTACCTGCATTTAAATTGCAGGTTTTTTAAATTGGATCGCTGTATTTAAAATTAGGTGGCAATAATTGTTCGTTTAAATACTGGCGATTTGTGATGTATTTTTATAATAGTAATTTTTCTTATTTGTATTTCAAAGCAGGTTCAAAAAATATTTGTTGATATGATCTGATAGATATCCTGCTTTAAGTAAAAACAAAGATTAATAAAGGAAATTAATGTTTCATTTCTGCAAATTAAAAAAGTTAGAATCAGTAAGTAGTTTGTCTCCTGTATGTCCAAAAACATTTTTACCGAAGTTCCTTCTTTGTATTTTAATTTTTATTATATTATTTTTCTTACTTATTACGTCATTTTATTATATGATTCAGAAAATTTGTCTCTAGTAGGCGATGCTTGTGTATTTTTAACAAATACGTAAAGTAATTCATTATGAAACGAGCAAGTGAATTTCAGCACGAGCGATAATATCAGCAGTGCTGCCAACCTATCCAAAACAAATTATGCTCTTACCATTACAAAATTTACGTTCCCTTATTGTGATTGCTATTTTAACATGGAAAAAGTAACAGGTAAATACGTAAACTATGAGTATTCTTCAAAAAGATTTTTTTACTTATTTATTTATTTATTCGCAATCAGAATTACAACAGCATTCTATAAGCTAATGAGCTGGCTTAAGAACCGGGTAGTTCATCTTTGACATGGTGAAGTCTTCTCCAGTGACAACTCCTCCTTAGTCATTCTTTAGATCACTTGGCCATTTTCTTTTAAGCCGTCTTGCATTTTGTATTTCCAGTAGAGGGTTTAGGAGTGTGTTGGCATGACTTTCTAGTTTTTTGTGATGATTCATACTTTTTTCGATTATGACATCTTTGACGTATGGCTCGACTTACATCTAGGAAAACCGATGTGCAATATTTCTTGTTTTCTAGTGCTTGATTAATTGTGTGACAGACTCTATGGGTTTGTTGTATCGTAGAGTGATTTTGGCGGAAATCGAAGTGATGCTGAGGTATCCATGCTTCAGTGTTAGGGTCAGCAGCTATTCTTTGCAACAACAGTCTTTCCAATAGTTTTGAGATTATGGACAACAAGCTTATTGGGCGATATGATGATACCTTATTTAAATCTTTGCCAGACTTAGGGAGTAATATAATTTCTGCAATTTTCAGTTGCTTGGGCCAGTAATTCAGCTTAAGAATAGCATTGAATATACATGCTACCATGCTAGTAGCACCAAACCTTTTTTTTTGCATTTCTTTTAACATCTTAGGTATCACACCATCTATACCTGGAGCTTTGCGAAAATTTAATAGTTTGATTCTTCAAAAAGATAAATACAAAAATAAACATAACCTCAAACTTGAAATACATAGGTGTTATGTACCATACAAAAATATTAACTTATCTTTATTTTACTTCTAACTTTATCAGGCAGTTGCAAAAGAAAAAGACCACAAGATAATTTTCTGAAGAAATTTAAAATTATGCGTGTTTGTTCATAATGCTGCTACTGGGAGAATCGTGCTGCTTTAGCATAATTGTGTCACGGTTGGCAACCCTGAGTATCAGATGAATTCGTTAAAGGTGTTTGCGTATATGTTGCATACTTTTTTTTTGTAAAAGCTCTCTAAATTAATACAGTTTAATAGCTGTTCGGGTCATCAAACAAATCTTTCGGTCAGGATAGGTCTTGACAATCTTCTAAAGCGTTGGTATGGTATAGTCTGCTTCGTCGCGTGCGCAATTTCTACGTGAATTTTGTAAATGTTATTCTATTTGTTGTTTTAATACAGCTGTCAATCAAAGCAACGCTAATCTGCGAAAAAAAAATTAAATGACATCTTGAGGTTGTATTATTATCAAATTTTCTCGACATTGGCGACATTTCACGTGGTACACATATTTAATTATTTGTTTAATCCATTTCCTCTTCTACCGCAATGCAGTGTCGAGGCTCATTCACCACTTGCCGGTGTGCAGTGGAGGTGATGGTTCCATTTTTGGTCTTGCATCACGCTCCAACCAGCTTCCATCCACAACACAACGAATTCGACCCAAATCGGCTCTATATACTATGGCCACCGCTAGAATCGAACCCGTGTCAGCCGGCTAGCTAGCCGGCACTTACTTGACTCGGCTACCCAGACTGCCCAACTGATATTTTAAATTTAAATTTAATTTTTGTCTGTATTTATCAAAATTGAAGTAAAAAGTCGCAATGTAAAATACGGTCTAATAAAATTAATAAGTAAGTACCTCGTACCTTGTAATTGCAAGCCAGTTTTGACTAACTTGAACCGTAATTTAAAATTAAATGCGTTTTTTTGTGTCGTAAATTATTTAATTTCTGGTAATCCCCAAATAAAAACAGCACGGGAAAATATTTTAGCCGATAAAACCTTTTCAATTCATTCAAATTTAAATAATTAATTAATTTCTTGAAACTTCAGAAGTTATGTTAGAAGACTTACAACTAATTGTTTCTTTCTGTATTTGCCTCTACAAATAAGCGGAGCTTTGAAATTATGAAATTATTTGACTGACTATCAAAATCTATTTCTGTGGCGTTTTGTATCTCAAAAAGTAGTGGGCTGATTTTGAAGAAATTTGTTCTCCGTATTAAGGGAAGTTTCAGAAAATAGATAAAATTGAAACCGAAAATGAAAGGTAGGCTTGTTATTTGAAACCTTTTGTTTTGGATATTAGCAGAAGAGCCGAAGGAGCCTAGGATGAATTGCATGTCTTGTTCGAAATTTTTAGCTTCAGATCTATGGCATTTTTTAAAAGGTCGCAATCTTGAGGTGTTTTCTAGAAAATACATCAATTTATCAATCTAATTTTTATTCCCAATTTCGCAGCATTGCGGAACTAATCGTTTGCTGCCGGTTTTTGCAACATTGCAAGTGAAGCATGCTTTCCCAAACAAACTTTTATCAGAAAATATGGCAATTGTTTTCTGGTACTGCAGTTTTTAGTACCTAACTGAATTTCAATTTGCAGGCTTATATCAAAGTTTCGAGTGTGTCAAGCCTTTTCAGTAACACCCTTTGTAATTGACTAAAGCTGATATCTTGATAGGTGAACCGAATAACCTAGAATTTTTTTTTCAAAAACTATGTACGGATTTTAAGTTTCGTTAATTCAAATTCATGAAGAACGCCTCTTTACTGAAGCTGATTAGCCGTTAAGATAATACAAGGCAAGACTTCGTTCGTCTTTTTCTCAGAAAATATTTGTCTCGGGTTTGATTCAAAACCCTTGAAAACTCTTTAATGCAGTAAAGATTTTTAACACAAATGATGTACAGCTATTTATTGGCATTTTAATTTAAAAAAAAAATCGTTGGGAGAGGGGGCTCAGTTAAAAGTTAAACAACTGAATTTTGTATTTTTGCCTAACTGCTGCTAATTTAACATAAATTTATTTTCTTTTATTCATTTGTCCTCTAAAAGAATGGCGTATTTACAATGACTACAATGATAGTTAATCGCCAGAGTGACCGAGTGTTTAAGGCATTCGACTACGGCGCGGACAGTTTTGGGGTTGGAGTGGCTGAGTCACTGAAAATAATTGGGAACCGAAACACTTTAGCGCAATAGGGAAGCTGGGCAGTTGTCGAAGGCGTGGTGCTTACCACATCACCCCGTACGTGTAAGCGTGCGATACAACCGGGTATGCAAGCGACTTAGAGGCCTTAATCTTCCATGGTGCAGGCCATACTCCCTCGTGAAGTGTAAGTGCCGTTACCTTTACCTTACTTTTACAATGATAATTAACTGGTTATTTTTGGTACTCTACATTATTATTTCCTTATAAAATAACTTATCTCTACACTAATTCAGAATAATAATATTCTATTTACTTATGGAAATGTACATTGTACATATCTCATTTTTACTCTCGCCGTAAAGTCACGTCATTTACAATGAAGTCTATCACTACACTGTCTTTGTACCATTTGTTGCTTATTCTGCTTGTGCTTCATTTATTTGCTTGCACATTGTGTTATAGCGGATTCGATTTCAGTCTTGATAATGGAGGCCGCCTCTTCGTGTTTTAGTAATTCTTCTAAGTTGTATGGGTTGATTCCAATTTGTACCGCCGCGCCGCTTGCAATATTGTTCTTCGTTTTATTACACTTGTCTTTGTACAATCAAAGATTAAGTGTTCCGTTGTTTGGGTCAGTTGTTTATTGCATGGGCAAAATGAGCTGTTGGTTAATTTGAATTTATATAGATACTCATTTGTATAGTTAGTCCTGTTATCATCTGCGTTATGTAAAAGTCTGGTGTATGATGTTTGCTCCATCTCTGATATTCTTTAATCGTCTTGAAATATCTCTTGAACGCCTGTCCTGTTTGGCTTTTTCTGATATCTTTTATTCCAGATATCATTATATTTTTGTTCTGTAGTTTTCTTTACTACGCTGAGGGGAACCTTGTCGTATATTAACTCGCTACTCTGTTGGGCTCCTTGTTTAGCCGCCTGATCTACATCTTCGTTCCCCGTGAATCCCTGGTGTGTCCTGCTCCTGATGCATTTCATTTTAACCCTTTCATTTTCTTTATTCAGTTCTTTGTAAATTTTCTTGATTTGTTTTACCAGTGGGTTCACACTGTCTGTCTTTTAAAGTCTGGAGGGCCGCCCTCGAATCCGATATTGCTTTTTCTATTGAGCCATATGCTTTAATGTGCCACAGAGCCTCTCGGATTGCCACAGAGCCTCTCGGATTGCCACAATACAATAAATTACCCGTTTTCATTACGGGATTACCAAAAAAAACTGGTTATTTTTACAAAATTTAAAGATTAATGCTTTATCTATAAATAATCAGTATCATTTTATGGCTTAATTTGTAGTAGGTCTGTGGATGTTCGGTCAAAATAAGTTCTTTAAGATACGATAATTTGAGAATTGTAGTATTACTAAAGTTTTTTATGTAGGTACATTTCAGATCTAATATGTAAATGAAAATATGTTACCACGTTAATTTGTTTATTTTAAAGACTTCTCACGATCTTTATTTTAATGAATAAAATCTTGTCTGGTGTTGAAAATTGTAAGACAACAAGACAAGACAGGATCAGTTCTTGACTACCTTTACTCTTGATATCGCTGCTTCTGCAATTCTAAATGTAATAATATTATATTAATATATTAATTTTATATTAATATATTAATTAGAAAACCAAACGGACGTATGTCAAAAAAATTGTGATTTTTTTCTTTGAAGAAGCCTCTTCTAAATTTAATTAGCACTAATATGTTAACTTTCTAACACAGTTAAAAATTCAACACAAAATCTATTTTCATACATACGAGCATTTAAATTGTTTTATAATTAAACGGTTCAGAAACAAGTATGACAAAATAAATATGATTAATTTTTTAAATGGCCAGCCGATGCATATTAAATTTAATTTTCCACTATCGACGTGACAAGTTGCATTTAACGTCTGGCATTTAGTCATATTTGAGGAAGGTAGGTCGGTTTTACGGTTTGTTTATGGATTGTCATAATAGTAGGGAAGTAAGTCTGAATTTACCTCCTTAGGGAAATAAATAGTGATTAATTTAGTAACAAATGTCAAATTATTATGTTAAAAATTATCGAAATTTTTGTGGTAGTAGTTTAAATCAACAGTGGAAAAAATCTAATATGTACGTAATTCGGGAGCTTAATTTTTGATTTAATTATAGATTGTAGGTATACCCAGACCTAGCTATGTTTGGGTTGAAAACTCGCCCTCGACTGGTAAATGCTACTTACCTCCCTTGCATAAATAACTACCATACTATGTTTTCCGATTTTTGTTTAAAAAAAATTGACTGCAATACGTATGTATATTTAAAAAATTGAACAGACGTCTTTCGTTGGGCTTTGGTAAATCAGACTTTAGGTTACTTATGGTTATGACTTAAGATCCCTTAGTTTTAATATTAACAGTAATCACATGTATGTTAAAAGAAGTAATTTTATTAGAAAAGCTTAAAATCAGCGTTGGCAAAATAATTTAAATATGATAATCCAATCAACAATATTTTTAAAAAATTTTGTTTTTACGTCCCTGGTCTTACACGAAGTTTATGAAAAGTGTCATCGCTGTCAATGTTTTTTTTTGTGAACTGTAATTTTCAGCAAAAAATCCCATAGTTCAGTTGTTTACTTGTTACTTATCGTATTAACCCGATTAGCCGAATTATCTTATTTAAATTTTATATTATTATTACTAAACAAAGTTCTTTAGGAATCTTTTTAGCTGGTGGTTGTTTTTACCAAAGAGTTTTACACTGAAATAATTTTTTTTATACTATAATAGGATAATATCAGGGATGTTTAAGGCAAACCTAAATATTCCGAAATTGAGGTAGTTTGAGTTTGGAGCTGTATGAGACAGTTTGACGAATTTCAACGCAGTCCGATGTAATTTTAAGATACATGCAACCGTATTAATAATAATTATCAGATAATATCAACATGCAGTTTTAAAAGCATTCCGAATCAGTACTTATAAGAAAAAGTTTTTATTCTAAACTTCAACCATTATAGTTATTACGTGCCATCGGCCATCGGTATATTCTTTTTACTATTTTTTTCAATTATATCTAGTATTTCTTTAATATTCTAGATTTCACAACCAAATATAATTTAATTGTAGGAATGCAAGTGTTTTGTTTGTTTCTTTACTGGGTGAAATTTGGACTTGTATTCGGGTTTTTCTTTTATGTATTGGTTTGTATTTCTGGCAAGAATGACACAGAATTAATTTTAAAGAGACGATTAACATCAGACAAAGTAAAGGCTGTTTAATTTTGAAGCAAACATAATACATAACACTGTGTAAATAAAAATCATGGGCCTAATGTGGCCTGAAAAGATGTCAAATGTGTACATATGTGATTATTTTTTACCTTTCCTTGGATAAATAAGCAAATTCCAGTTTCTTTCTATATCACATTTTTAAATAGCATTGGAGGTAGCAAAATGGTTAATAATATTTTAAAGAAATCAGTGCACGACGTGTTGACAAATATTTGTGTTTTATTGAAGAAAACGTTCGTAAAAGCTGGAGTTATCTAAAATTTAATATACAAATCATTCCTTACCCTTTTCAAAATAAATGAAACAAACGGATTCACCTGGTTTAACCCCATAACAATGTCACAGACTGGTGATTCAATATTCATTTAAATAGTTTATTCACGGTTTCGGTTTAAACACCTGTAGATCAATTCGATAAATGTTAACTTATGCGTGTAAAAATATTCACAAAAAATATTTTTTATCGTTATAAGAGTATTGTGTGCGGGGGCTTTGTTTGTATACTTTTAACCTTTTATTTGTTTAGGGATTTTTAGATTTTTGAAACCAAAATTGAAGTTAGATGTTTTTTCTTAACGAAAAGGTTACTCATTCCCCGTTTATCTATTTTATTCTCTTGTCCAAGAATAACAATAGTCAAAATAATAAGTACAAGGCTTAGCTTATTTCACATATAAATTGCTTAAAATATTAATCGATTGAATAGTCAATAATAGAAATACTATTCGTCGTTCAAAAAGCATTCAAAATTCTCATAATCCTCAAATGCAAAGGCAAACATACATCAGAATTAATTTATTTCTGTCTAACAACAATTTCTATAATTTTAAATGGTAATTCTTAGAATGTTTGGTACTAGTTAGTTATACTTCTATAACATATCTAAATTACTCCGGCATATGATACAATAATTTAGCATGGAATTAACGGATTCGTTCTAATTAGCAAGATCTTTAAGGGTCGGCCTTTCCATCTTTTGATAAACTGGTCGGTAAATATTTTTTATGGAAACGATTGTATTACCACGGAAAATAAATGGAACATAAATTTATTAGATGGTAAGATCGGCCCTTAGTTTCTTAAGTACAAGGTATATCAAGGACCACGTCTCCACCAATGTATCTGTATGATAAACACGGCACTATGAATCGGAAACAGAAAAAAATTATTTCAGTTTTATGAAGATTTAGTAATAGATCATTGTCAATGTCATTTTTGTATACTTATAATGTTATAATGTTGGCAGAAGGTTTTACACATAGATTAAAGAATCAAATAATTTACAAAGTGTTATCAACATTTAGCTGAGCAACTATCCTCTGACACTCCTATTTTGACTTGAACGAAATTTGGGGGATATTCCTTCCACTAATCTATTTGACGAAAGCCATTTAAAAAGGCAATGCTTCTTACGTTCTTACGCTATAATTTTTCAAGAAAAATATGGCGTGCAACTGTATCAAACACAACTACAAAATGAGGAAGTACAAAGTACAATACGAGTCTAAAAATAGAAAATAATAAAACTTATGTTTCCTAAACGCTTTAAACTTTGCCTTAATTTTTGTCGTAACTTTTCCAACAATGAGTATTGTAAAAGAAAAATATAAATTCAAAATACGCTGAAATCACGAAGTTAACGGGTGTTCAAATTTTTCGAACTAGAGTGCGGTGGTGGAAACATCTCGGTTAGTGAATATGGAGCGCTATATGATTGATCAACACGTGTTTATTGTGAATTATTATAAATTTGGTGAAAGTTTTACAAAAGTAAATTTCATACAAATCGTAGAGAAAATGCTTCAACAGTCAACGTCATTCGAGATATCCTAGTAAAATTTGTCGAAAGTGCTTAAATACAAAGAAGTAAAACCTACAGTTGTAGAGGTCGTTAACAAGAAAATATTGTTAGTATTACTGAATTGCAAGCAAAGATAACAAACTTCTTGTGGGATAAATTAGAAGGCATGAACGTAGAGAACATGTGGTTTCAACAGGACGGTGCTACCTCTCATACAGGTAACACAACAATCCATCTTTTGCGAGGGAGATTTGGTAATCGAATAATTTGGATTTCTTCTTACGGGATTTTCTTAAAGACAACTGTTATCGAAAATTTTGGTAAAAAGATACTGGCTTGCCGAAGTAGCAAAGAAAACCCCTCGTCTGATAATGTTTTCCATTCTTAACCGGCACATATCTTCTTCCATTTTCAATAAAAATATTTAGGCATTTTAAACAATTTATGTGTTTCATTGAAAAGTTAAATTTTTGCCTCAAATTTGAACACCCTTTATATAGGGTAGAATGATTGATTCACATACTCGGTGTGACAAACTCTTTCAGAAATTCCCGAGGTCATTTAAAGCCAAATGGTCAGTAATGTCGTTTCGATATCTATTACTTGAAGTTACAGGAAGTATTCGAAATATTTTAAATTAAATTAATAATACTAAAAGCGCATTTTTTAAAATGAAAACTAACCCGATTTTCAAATAGAAATTAGATTCCCCTGAAGACCTCATCTTATAACTTTGTTAAAAATGAAAATCGAACATGACATTGAGTTCTTCGTCTTTAAACGACGTCGAAGGTCTCTTTATACGTGTTTGCCACTGAATAAACTAATCACCCTGTATACTAGCAAACTTAAACTCCTTTCGCAAAATAGCGCATATAAAAATGGTTTCTTTTTACATGAATCCTGTAGCGAGATCGGAAATAGATTACGGATTTAAACGTTATAATTAGGCGTTTTCGTTTTTAAGCATCCATTTTTTGCCATTAGAATGCTATCACGTATTTTACACGGCTTAACCATAACTGGTGTATATTTTGAAGAGAGAAGAATTTATAAACTGTTACAGTTTGGACAGGTTAAAATAAATGACTGTGTAACACGCACATCAGCCATTCTTAAACGAAACAGGATAATAAATATATTGTCGTTAGTCATTTAAATGCGTTCGATGACTATTAAAAAAATTAGATACAACACTAATTTTAAAACTTCGATACATTGTTTCTTTAATAGGCGTTATAATTACCAAGTAATAAATAATTTTATCAAGTTTAAATTCTTCAATTATGTCAGTTATAACACGTTATTATAAAATATAAATAATTAACATGCTTTTTATTAAATATTGTAGAATCACGAAAAGCTTTCATAATGTACTGGACAAATTTGAAACAAAGGAATACAGGTCAAAGTAAAATTGCAAAAATATAATATAATACTCTTCTGAGGAAATCGTGAAATATTTTTTTTTTTTTGTTAACAAAATACTGTGTTGTTTTCTTTTAAAGTAATTCCTGCTTGGTATAAAAATAATTAAAATTATTCTCCTGGGAAATAAAATGGTAATTAGTATTATTTTTAATTTAATTTATTGTTGAGACTGATCTTAACATTTTTAACAAAATTGGCAATTCCCACATTTTATACGTGTATTTACAAGTTATTTATTTCTACTTAATTTGCTAAAATGATAACGTTCAATTTTAGGAAACGAAAATGAAAAGTCGCGTCCTTTATTAATTATAGCAATTATAATGTAGGTACTAAGATATTTTGGACTACAGTATATGGGGAAGTGGTGTGTATTAGATGCTTTCATTGCTTTCTTGTATAAATCTGTCTTGTCAGTAGAAATCATGTCGAATTAATTTTAGGGTTATGGTTTACCACAAAACCAAAGCTACTAGCTGTAAACTTTATTTTGTTACCCAAGTAATAATAATTCTAACAAGCCATATGTGCTTGATAACCTAACCTAACATTCGCGCCTGGCGAAATAATGGACTGTAATAAATTAAAATAATGCATAGTTCGAAAAGAACCGTAAATGCACTTATTGTATTTAATCACGGTGCAAATTTATCATCATCATCATCATCATCAATTGACATGGAGTAGATCCCCGTGGATCAATCCTGGATTACGCCAGGCCCACCCCATGACCATGCCAATAGGGTGTGAAGCGATTTGTTATGATAGGTGGGGATTGGGAGCACTGTATGACGTTAACATGCCTGTGACGCCAGCCGTTAGACACCGCTTCTACAGTGCAAGGTAGTTAGTAGATCATATATTCAATGGGAGTTGGATATATGACCGATATGGTTAAACATGTTTTATCATCTTATACTAACAGTATTTCTAGTATTACCGCTAATTTCGTAGGTCGCCTTAGCGTAGACATGCCTGCCCTGTTACATGTTACTTTATGCTAGCTCAGTATAATACCTATTATTTTCATTATTAAAAATCTTATTTTCAGTTGTACTTCACAGGTATACGTATTCCTTGTTTCCTTATATTTATTGTCATTTTTATTATGGTATATGTTCCTTCGCCGTTCTTCTGCATTATTCTCAATAATTATGTCTTCTACCTCTACTTCTGTTTCCTCGTTGTCTGGTTCCTCTCTTGAGTCATATATGATGTTTATTTCCTTCTTCATCGTAGTTTTGTTTCTTCCCAAGTTTGTTGTAGCATACCTGCTGATCGCTCTATATCTTGTTCCAGTACTGTTCCCCCCCATCCCGGAATCCTTCCATTCCCAAATTGGCATGGCGGGGCCGCAGCCGTAATCCAGATGATCGTATTTGGGCTAAAACTTTGATATTTTCTTCCAGCTGCAGTTGCATGTCTTCTCGTTTTTCCCTCACACAGTTTTCGATTTTCCTTCTTAAGCCCAGGACTTCTTTCTTGAGTTCTTCTACCTTCTGTTAATTGATCCGTTATTGCTGTAAATTTCTTTACTTGAATTTTATGGTGGGTTGGTTGTTGCTGTCTCCCTGCTCCTAAGTAGTTTAGTTTACGTTGGTTTTTCGTATATTTATGCTTACTGACTAACTACAGCTTGTGAATTGTTTTGCAGGTGAATAACGTGTGCGCACTAGACATATTGGACAACAATGAGTCGCAGCATTTGTAAATGTACATTCAGTGAGTTTACTTGTACAGTCCGAAAAAGAAGTGAATGCAATACGAAGTTCACTACAAAAATTTAAAAACAGGCAGTTGAGTGGTCAAAACTGGGAAACTGTCGCAAATATCTTACAGTTCATTAAAGAAGAGACAGAAGCTGGGAGGCGGGAGGCCTATAATTTATTATGCTCGTAAATTATTTAAAACACGTGCTTTCGCAATTCTTGAAATACTTGTTACGCGGAGTGTACTCCAGATTCTAGCGGGTAGTTGTGACGTCCGTAACTGGTTACATCCTTATTTTTCCATTTACTATTTCACTTCCCCATTCGCGCATCTCGACTACAACTCAAAACTTAAAAATTCCCAAGCTCTATGAACCCTACTTTTAATCTATGTATATGTTCAAAACGCATGCGTTTATTGCCTATTACAAAATTTTTGTAATGCTAGGTGCTATTGTTATTTGGTTTCTATTCCCTATTTATGTATTAATTACCTTATAACTATATTTTAAGTATTGAAAACACACGCTTTTCTTGCAGCCTGTTCTTGTTCTCTTAAGGGTGCCCGCTAGCCGGAAGGGACGGTTTCGGATTCTCGGGGTCCAGTAACGCCCGTTGGGCGAAATGGTGACTAAATTGCTTGCAAGTTGATTGCATTTACTATAATACGGTTTATAATTACTATGTACACCTACTTTGGATGCACTAATAAGATAGACAATTATTATTCGGTCTATGCTAGGCTAAACTACATATCTATTGTTAAAATGCTACATTGTTACTTAGCTTTGCTCAGGTGTATGTTTTGATTGCACCTGTGATTTCGCTGCGGAATTGCGTGTGTGTGCCAGGTACACACGTGTGCTTGGATTGTTTCTAGTCTTGTGCAGGCCTGTTGCTTTTGTCGCCTTGTTTACACACACTTTTTACACTAGACCCACTTTTAGTTTATTTATTCACTAGTTTTATTATAATTATCATTACTCGCACTTTTTTTAATGCCCTGGTAGCTATCGCGTGCTATTTATAAGTACGATTTATTTTTTAACTAGAACCGGGTTTTCTAACGAAAACTCAAGAGCGTTCACAGAAGCGTGCATTCTCCTGCACAGTCGGCACAACACAAAAATTATTGCTATTTTTATTAATTACCATTTTTGCCAATTATTACTTAAATTAAAGGAAGCCACGTTACGACATAGGAAAACTTTATTTGTAGTATTTTGAGAATAAAAATCGTAATGAATTCAAAGCTTACGTAGCTAAATTGTTCAAATACCATCGATTGTCAGCACTTTTTGTATTTATATTATTTATTGAAAGATTGAAACCTTTTTAATTATTAAATTTTAAAGATTTTAGTATGGTTTTAAAATTTCAAAAAATTAGGTGAACATTTTTATTTGAATTTTTTAATATGGAAATAATATTTAATGATAAATATTTAGGTAAGTTAAACATTCATGATCTTTTTGGGACAGGTGTGACAGACGGCTCCGTTAGTGTAGTTAAGAATTTTTC
The DNA here is from genome assembly GCA_963082815.1 of Melanotus villosus. Lineage (NCBI taxonomy): Eukaryota > Metazoa > Arthropoda > Insecta > Coleoptera > Elateridae > Melanotus > Melanotus villosus. Next base: position 111,705,887 of record OY720418.1, on the reverse strand, counting down.
CATATAAATAAATGCCTTGTTGGTAAAAATCATATTAAATCATCGATGTGAATTAAATTAATTTAAGGTAATGGTTCACAAGAGAATCGGTGTTGTGAGTTGTAAGTAATTGTTAGCTAAAGACGTATAACATAAAGCACCGTATAACTAGAATTTGATAAGTGGCAGAGGTTCTCTATTTTTTATTACCACAGCACTAAACTGAAATCATTGTCAATTACTGTCTAAAATTTTACTGAGAGTCTGTGACACTACTTAAGGCTAGTATTTAGTAACTTTTAGATGTGGAAAGATTTAACGAATATTGTAATTTATTTTTCAAATTTTTTATCTCGTGTATAATATATGAAAGCGATTGTGCAATTTAAATGACTAAAGAAAAGCCTTAGTAAGACAATTGCGCTCGAAAATTTTAAAAAATTTTGATAGATTTCGATAAAAAACGGATAAAATCAAAAAATATTATCGGCAATAAATCCTTAACTAAGTAAAATTTCGGAATTCGGCGAGCGCAATTGCCTTAAGAATATAATTTTGCGCCCCTAGAACAACTGACAAATATTTGAACTTTAAAACTGTAATAAAAAAAACTTAAAAAATGCAAGGGTTAAGAGAAGCGAATAATAAAAAATTGATGAAAATAGGCAACACTTTCTACCATCGATCTATGTTTACCGGGTGTCAGGTGACAAATAGCACAGTACTTATAGGTTTTAAATCCGAACTTTACGGAAACTTGACAAGGAGATTACAATTTAAATTCACAGAAAATCGTAATTTTGTTTTGCTATATTGTTTACAGTAATAACACAAATAACTATGTAAATATGCAAAGTTTCAAATATGAATCTTACCTCTAACCTTAACTCGCCTTTGACGTTTTGCTAAACGCGCCCGCTTTAATTATTTCTTATGACTTTTTGATTTTTTAAGTAGTTATGCAATTTTAGATACATCAACTAGAAAGGGACTGTATGTAAATGCCAGCCTTAACCAAGAAGTTTAAAACATGAAATCGCAAGTTAGGTAAATTTTCACCCTACGATATGGAAATTGCTGTCAGAAATAAAAGATTTTCGTGACTAATTGATGTCGTAACCTATAAACATCGCAAGCAAGAATTCTCACAGTTTTTTTGCTTTTCAAACTACAAATAACCCATTTTACTTTTTAATAGGCATTGATGTAACACTTCATCAACCTCGTATGAATAAATAACAAGGATCAGAAGAGAAATAGATAAACCGTTATTACTCGGAAATCTTTTAACTTTTTGTGGGACTATTTTTACTATCAAATGTTAAAATTGCCCGTAATTCATAACGGATCAAGTTAGCCGTTAAAATTTACAACCGCTGAAAGCTACCACTAAAAGGAGAACATGTGTAACGTGGAGAGTTAATCCTCTAAGGGAGCCTTAATTCGGCTTTTTTGAGGTTCACCACATCAATTAAAGAACCGCATAAAAAAATAATGAAACTTTAATCTTAGAGGTTTTTTCCTAGTCACGTATAGCAGCACTCAAAAGTCTTCGTAGTAATGCCTACGAAATAAGTTTAGGGCGGGTTATGAACATATTTTGCTTCGTGAGGCAGGAAATTACAAATGTCTCACGTCCGTCCTACTTAATCATACGAGGAGAATGTTTTGGGATTAGGCAATAACAAATTATAGATTTGAATCAAATTTATCCTAGGTAACTTAGATTTCAAAAGGGGAAGTAATTAACACGAAAACATAAAAGTTTCGGTTTCAGATTTTAAGAAAAACACATCTAAAGATTCGTCCTGTTGTCTGAAAATTTACGAGGATAATCCTAGAAATAATGCAGACATTCCCTATTATATTTATATACCGTGCGTCCACGAGACTATGCACCATGGCGCTGGAGTGATGTTTATTTTAAAGATTTATTCTTCCGGTGGCAATTGATAGTCAAACGGTTGCTAAGCATTGACCATTAAAATTGAATTTGCAAGTAACAAATAATACGCAAAAATCAAAAACAACAAAAATAAATAATTTAATCAATTTCGCAGCCAAACAAATTACAATTGGAGTATTCAAATTAAATGTTCAAATAAGTTTCCATTTACTGCCATACAGTATCCTAAACTATCATAAAAATTACGTCTAACATTAACTAACAATCGGGGACTAATATTAAAACACACTTCGGTAATTTTATCTTTAAGAGAATCTAAATTAGGATGAACTCGGGAAAAGTAAACTTTGGATTTTAAGTAACGCCATAAGAAAAAATCGTTAAGAGCCAAATCAGGGGACCGAGCGGGCCAACCAATTGCACCTCCACGTCCAATGCAGGTTTCGTGAAAGGTATTGTTTAGGAATTCTTTAACTACTGCTGAATTGTGAGCGGGACAGCCATCGTGTTGGTACTATATCGGTCGCTCATCTCCAATCTCCAAGCATTGTATGTTCAATTGCAGGACAAATTAATAGTTTCAGTCAAAAGTTCTAAATAAGTCTCTCCGGTCAACGTTCCGTTAATAAAATAAGGTCCAATTACAACGTTATTTAATATTCCACCCCACACATTAACCTTCTGTGGATATTGTGTGTGTGTTTTTACAATTAAATGAGGATTGTCGGTACTCCAATATCATATCGAAAATTTTGAGAATGTGGTTGATTATTTAAAGTAAACGTACATTCGTCAGTAAAGCACACTCTTTCTAGAAAATCAGGTTCATTGTTGCATTTATCCATCATAATTTGACAAAATGCAGATCTGTTTTCGGAATCTCCCTCCCGCAGTTCTTGATGAGACTGATATTTATACGATTTAAATTTATGTTTCTTTAATATTTTAGGTAAGTAACTTTTACTTAACCCATTTGCTGCACTTAATTGCCGTACTGATATGTTGGGATTAGCACGAACAGCTGCCATTATATCAATTTCACGATCATGAACCGCAGGATTAATGATATCAGGTGCTACAAATCTTGAGCAAACATTACCAGTATTTTAAAATCTGTTTATGATTCTTCCAACAGTAGTGTGTGCAGGACGAGGTCTGTTGGGATATGTCGTTGCAAATCGTCTACCCGTTTCCCTGTAACTGTTTCCTGTGTAGACCCATTTCACTATTTGAACTTTTTCTTCCACAGTGTAAGTATTCATGACGATTTTAGTATAAATTCAAATAGGACTTGATTTGTTTCAAACCATACGTCAAGTTGAATGCCATTTAATCGTTTATTGCCATATAAAAATAAATACAATAGGGTTTGTTGTTAAGCTGTTTTCGTAAAAGCAAAAGCTGATCTTTGGGATAAATCAACGTTGCTCTGATTCCATGATGCGAAACCCTGTGAACACGGGGTATTAATGTCTTAGTTAGGCCTGCACGATATTGTCAACAATATCGATATCACAAGAGTATCGATACTATCGAATTCGATATTTCTTAAATCGGCATATCAAATCAATCGATCTATCGAATAAATCACTACACCGAATGATCCAATACGTGAAATAAATTGATCTGTTGATTCATTAAATACTCCACAGAGAGATAAGAAACACTTGTAGGTACCTTAATCTGATAGTTTCCTTAGGAAATACGGATTTTATGGAATTAGGTATTCCATAAATGAACGCGTACGTACTCTTAGCGGACGCGTACACTTACCCGTCCTTACCCTATGCGAGTTTTTAGATTATTTATTTTATAGTTAATCAACTCTTCAACATGGAGAAGTTTAATTCGTGAATGAATATTGATTGAATTATAATATGTATGTTGATGAATTTTAGAACATTAATGCTCACTTGCATTTCGATGTGCAAAAATGAGGCTGGGATCGAATACGTGTAAGTATAAGTAAATAAGCAACCGCGCACGTGTTGCGCCTGCTTGATTGGCCTCCGTAACTATTTTCATGACCTTGCTCCATCTTATAGGTCCTATTCATGTCACTGTTCCCACGATTCACTCTTAATTGCGTTGTCATTCAGGATGGAGGTAATCCAAGTTAATCGAATTAAATATTACCCGTACAATGATGTCTTATATTTTTCTATCGAACCCTGCACCCGAATCGACCTCTAACAACGTTATATCGACCCCTGGGGAGTCGATATCGACCACTTTGACGTCCACTGGTTTAAACACTTTAATAAAATTGGAGCTTTGAAGAGCTTGAATCATTGCAAGCAATATAAGGAAATTAAGTATGTATATCGAAGCGCAATTTTGTACTTGTCGCATAGTATAAACGTACAGGAAAATTGAAGCCTTCGTTAGACGACGAAAATTATAAATTACTCTTCAATCTGTTTTTTCAAAATTTTCAAGATTCTAGAGTTAGAATGCGTTTGAACGTCTTCTGGGTTTTAGACCATTATTGTTGAAATATAAGAAATTCAGTGCGCTGCTCACTTTCGTAAGAGGTTTTATTTGAAGTTCTAATTAATAGTGCCACAAAGATAGAAAGTTTTTTAAAGATAGAAGATTATAGTAACTCAATACGTCAACCACATCACATGTTTGAGCTCTACGGAAAGAAAGGAAAAAACGTTTATGTCATAGGTTGTACTGTTTTCTTCTGTACATTCAAAAAATCAATAAACTCAGAAGCAAACCCCCTTCCAAGATCTCGTATATGCTAAATCAAAGTACCTATAAGCTTCAACTTCTGTCATTTTAAAGGCGTTTGCAATATTCCATGTGTGCGCAGTTTGATGTATGTTGGAGAAACCGGCCGCTCTATGTATATTTACATGCGAATATAAGTATAAGATTGAGTCTTCACGTGTTATCGTTCTTCACGATTATCACAGTACCGACCAAATTTGTTCAAAAAAATCTCTTCGTTCCAAATTCGAAAATTCACGAAGAATGCACTAAGATCTGCCACAGTTTAAATCGCCAGCCATGGCCGCATTTTAACTTGAAGACCCATCTTCCTTTTGGCAAAATAAAGTCGAAAACAGTCTTTCGGTTTTTCAGTAGGTTCAATAGGAATCCATCAATTGTCATTTATTGGAAAATTTAAAAATCGATGCGAGGTCTTGGTTTTCTTCTTGCACGAACTTAGTCAAGTGACGTTTAGGACTAGGGTTGGGAATTGTCCGAATTGTTGAATTTTTTTCCATATAAATGTCGATATATCGATTCTAAAAATATTGGTGTGTCGAAATATGGATTATCTGTGTATAGATTTGATTATTGGCGATATATCGATTTAATCGATGTTGTTTTAAGGTTTTTCACTTATTAGGTAAATCATCAAACGAAAGTATCTAGAAGAGTTTCTTATCGATATGTGGAGTATTTGATGAATTCGCATATATTGATTAATTCGATACATCGATTTTATCAGTTTATCGATTGATTCGATATATCGATATTGCGTGGGCCTATTCAGCATAATACTGCGATTAAAAAGTTCAAATTTTTACCTCTTTGTAAGCTTGATTTGGCCCGATATAAAAAATGTGAAATAAGCTCGTTTCGGCGCGGTTTAGAATATTAATTTACTGGGCTTGTACCGGTTGCTCAAATACATTAGACAGGGCCAGCGATTTGAGGCCTTACTGTGCTCCAGTACTTCACTGAGCATCGAACTTAAAGTTTTTCGTGGCCTATGCAGGTTTTACCAAGTTTCGACTCATTATTGAACTTTTACCAAACTGCAAACCGTTATCAAGTTTCGACCACGAACAGAGGTAAAATTTCCAGCTTTACAAGTAATGAAAGGAAAACTCGGTTCCGAAGATTACGTGTCTCATCAAGCTCTCGTTGAGCTGTACTTTTTATGAGGCTATATTTGTAGAGTTTAGAGCACGAAATAGATCCGAAACTCCGAATCGAAGAGCCCAAATTCATCGAATTCTCTCTGAATTTAGCTATCCCGAGGTTATTCCAGATTTTTTCCGACCCAAGCCGGGACTTCCCCAAACGGTAAACAACCATAATTCGCTGAAGTGACCCAACTGAATGTTTGAGAAGCATTTTTCAGTACTCCAAGCAAATTAATTTGTTTATTAAGTACATGTATATATTTGTAGTTTTTAATGGTTTTTTAGTGTGTATGAAATTTATTGTTTAAAGAAAATCAAAATTACTGTTGTATTTGCTGAAATATAATATAATAACAGTTAATAAAAAATAGTAAAAGGAAGGTGACCCAAAATTCATCCACCTATTTAACTTCTCTGGAAAAATATAGTGAAAAAAAAATCGTTGTCTTGTTTTCTTCGTCATCGCTTCGTGGAGCTTTCGTTTTCTCGTAAAAGAAACAATTTCGATAAGTAAAGTCTAAAACCGAGTTCTCTATTTGTTACTTTCGTTGAATAGAAAGCCAACTTGCTTTGCAAGGAAATTAAATTGATGTTTTACAAGTTCTTTGGGAGTGGACTAAAAGCGATCCATAGAATTTACTTGTAATTTACTTGTCGTTTATTTTTAGCAACTAATAACCATTTACGTTACCTTAAATTTTAATATAGCGGTAGCATGTTAAATTCTAATGATTAACAACTGCTAAAGGTTTTTAATTCACAATGGACTTTTGAGATAAAGTTTATTTTCGATTACCTTTACTGTTCAGTTTAGTTTGTTTAATACACAGTATTTAAATTGGAATTACCACAGCCTCTTATTCCATGAAGACTTTGCTGTCCTAACGAAGCTGGTATAATCTTAACGTAATAATCAGAAGGAAAGCAAAGTCCAAACTAAAAATAGAATTATTGTTTTATGCTCGAAAAAAAATTGAATGAAAACTCGTTAAATTCGTTCAAAATAATTATGGTCCTAATTTTAAAACTGTGTAATTTAACAATGTAAGCATTAATGTTTTACTGATATATTTATACCCAAAGGGACCGAAAAACCATCTTCATCTTGAAATAAAACACCGTAATGCCATTCTTTGTTGATCTATATTAATTTGTTGGGGGTGTTGTAACGGTTGTAATATAAAGCAAGTTAAAGTTCAGATACTTCTCTCCATTATAACACGAATAGCCCATTTCTAAGATACTAAAATCACTGCACGAAGTCGAAAATGGAATTTTTCAATAATATTTGCACTTCCTACTCAATTCTGAAATGCTATTCTCAGGATTATAGCCCACATTATTCACACCCTCACTTTATTCGCATTCTGGATTACCTATATACAACGTGATAAATTTCTGAAAGAAAGAATATATCCTGGACGTGAGAAAAAAATTCTCTTTTTGTATATTAATACCGAAAAATTATTCGGATTTATTTGTTAAAAATGCAAAAATATAGTATTACGGGTTTTATAACTCCAGACTGGTAATTAAAGCAAAAAAATAATGAATTTTTACTTCGAGAGTATTTTTTGTGTTCATAAATCCCTTTTAAATATTTATAACGACAATGTATATGAACATTTTTGTTGTTTTTTATACTGCCGATAGCGTTTTTAGGGGAAAATAAAATCAATTTGGGGTTACTTTATAATTTTAAGATAAATAACATTTCTTCCCTGGTAAACCATTTATTCAAAAACATTTGCCATCGTCCGCTGTATGAATTTCATATTTTTATGTTGAAATTTATTAATACGAAGTATTACTTACTTCGATGGCTTCTCAACCCTTGGTGGGTTATTGTCTGCACGAAGTACCTTCCTAATCATTTATGCTCCGCACTGTGCTGTGGGTGATTAGTCCACGGCACAATACGAAGTATTATGGCTTGCATAAAGTGAAAGTAAGGGTGATGAATAATTCTCATACTGCAATGCTCTCGTTCCAGTGTAGAGAACGGTCATGTCATATCTAGTTTTATAGGATTTTTTAAAACAATAAAAAATTAAAGGAAATAATCAAAGTTACTTTATTTTTTTAGTTGCCTTTCGTTTACTAATACTCTTTGATATTTAATTTATAAATTTCGTTTTAGTGGTTATTTTCAAGTACATACAAATAAATGTCAATCATTCACTTTATAATAAATAAATGTAATTCCCACCTGAAAACTTTCCCATTTGCAAACAAACTTTTAATAACATGACAAGATTTAGACGCGGTAATTTTAGGTTGGTTGTTCTTTAGAAACATTGCAAATTTGATTTTATACCTAAAAAGATTTCTGTGTTGGTTCAGAAATCCAACTCGAAAAAAAAAAACAATACATCTTCCACTGTCTGAATGATTAGTAGTGAAGAAGACACAGTGGAGAATCAGTCAAATTACTTGTAACAGATTAAGGGGACAGCTAAACTTATTTCCTTGCCTTGATCAAAATCAATACGCAGAATGTCGTATAAAAACACGGGAAATGCTTAAATTAAATAAGGTTTAATAACGTGGGAAACGAGGATTAAACAGTATTACGTATAGTTTTTGCGTTATACATCATCGATCGCTAATTATTTTACGAGTTACAAGGTTTCTATTCGACAATAAAAGGATTCACAGCGTGATCATTATTACATATTAATTGTTATTAATTACTTCTTTATTATTTTCAGGAGTTCTGTGTGCTTGACTCTGTAATGTAGACTAAGAAAAATCAAGAGGCTGAATCCTACTTATCTAAAGGCAAAATTTTAAATTAGCTCATGCATAACAATTTCAAAGTTGAGCACTGGAAATTTCGGCTGTATTTTCATAATCTGGCTTTATGCCAAGTATAAATAGGTGCTAATTTGAATATCATCATGTACAACAAATGTTAAAGGAGTTTTAAACGAATTAGTTCACCTTTCTTCCTTCGATAATATTTACGTTTTATCATCCTTCTAATAATAATTTACTTTGAGGTAAAATGCCGCATGTTCTAAAAACCCAGTTAAATGTTTATGATTTTGTTTGGTAGTGGTTTAATGTTAACAGTTTTCTCTACATTTTCTTGTATTTATTTTGGCATATTATGGTAATAACGTAAGAATGAAGTACAAAGTGCTTGAATAATTCATTCTGTTGTTGTTTTTTTTATCCGGTCATAATTTTTAACACAATATTCATAATATTTATAAGATGGTAGCCATTTCAATAACATTTATTTGATAACTTGGTATTTATATTCAAAGAAGTATGACCTATACAAATGTCCTACCAATAACTCACATTTATTTCGTCCAAAATTAGATTCAATTTTTAATTCCGACCAACCCAAATTTGGTACAAGTCTTATCCCTTCACACCACCTACATCTCACGTTTCATTCTGGAGAAAGAATCAGACAATCCTCATCAATGTGTTGGCAGCAACCAGAAAGTTGTGAACAGACGGTCATCTCGTCGGACGCCCGCTGACGGCAGAATGAATGCAGGCGAATGAGAAATCTGCTCGTGCCTATGTCCATGAAACAAAGCTATGAGAAAAAAAGTATTCCTGGTCATCTCAAAGCACCACGAGGTCACACATTATTATTAACTACATCGTACAGTGTCCCAGGTAGATACCGGTTATCAGAGTTTCAAAAAGATATCGTAATTTACGTGTCCTGAGTTATTTTTACAAATCATACATCATTATATGTATCAAATTCAGCTCTGAAGGCCTTAAAGACCCATGGTTTGTTTAATAACTTTTCTCCATTGCTTTTTGTTCTTTGCTTTGTTTTCCCAGTTCATCACATTATTTTCGTCTAAGTATCTCTTTACACATTTTCACCAGCGCCTTCTGGGACGTCCTCTTTTATTTCTTCCTTCTGCTTCTCCTTTTAGTACTTTTCTAGGCACTCTTTTCCCATGCGTTCTACATTTTAATCTGTTTTACTTGATTATCTTTATAATTCCTGGCTGCTTGTAAAGTTATTCTAGTTTTGTGTTTGGTCTTGTTCTTCAAATGCAATTTTCCTTAATTCCATCATAAATTCTTCTTATGATCTTCCTCTCCCAAATTTCCAGCTTTAAGATGTCACTTTCTCTTGGCACCCGTGCCTCGCTTGCATAGCATAATGCTAGTCTTACCAATGTTTTGTACAATCGCACTTTGACTGGCCAGGATACTGATTTAGGACTAAAAGTCTTCGTATATGTAATTCTTATTTCAATCTCGTTTAATAGATCACCTTTGCTGTTAAATTCGCTCCCCAAGTTCCCAAGTATATAACTCTTCTTTTTTGAAATCAAATCTTTTCTCTTCCTGCGCCTTTATGCTGAGCTGTTCGTGGATCGATGTTCTCTGCTTATATATTTTGTTTTCTTTTCATTAAACTTTAAACCTACAATTCTTGCCTCAGCTTCGAGTTTCTTTGTGATATTTTTGAGCTCTTTCTGCGTTCTTGCCAGGAAAACTAAATCATCTGCGTATGCCATACACTGATATGGATACTTTAGTATTGTTTCTTTCACGTTGATCCCACTTTTTCTTACGACTTGGTCTAAAAACTATTTAATAGTGTTACAGACAGTGGGTCTTGTTTAAATCCGTTATTAGTTAAAAAAAATTTAATTGTTTTTCAAATTTTAACTGAGGTCAATTTTATTAGTTTGTTTGGAGCCTGTAACTCTTCCATTGTTTTTAAGACTTAGGACTTCTGATTATTTGGTCATAAGCCTGTTGGAAGTGGATAAAAAGGCCATCCTTTCTTATGGATTATCTTCAGTGTAAATATATGATCTATTGTTCAGCGGTTTCTTCTAAAACCGCTCTGGTACTCCCCCAATTCATTTTCAGCCCAATCCTTTAGTCTTTGATTTGCGAGTTGTGGTAAGATTGTATTCCCATTCAGTAGAGATATTGGTCTGTAATTGTCACATTTGGCTTAGTCTCCTTTCTTATGGATAGGGATTATTATAGTCTCTTCCCATTCTTTAGGCATTCTTTCTTCCATCCAGATTTTTCTATCAGCTTATATATTTTCTCTATTAATTTTTTCCTCCGTATTTTATTCCTTCTGTCTATTCTCATGTCTCTTATTATCTCCTCGATCGCTTCCAGCGTAGGGGTTCCTATTATTTCTTGAACTTCGTTCGCATTGACTGTCCCCTGCTTATTTGCCTCATCTTCTATGCTTAGACTTTGTTTGTAAAACTCGGACCATCTCTCTAGTATTTATTTTTTTCCACTAATTTATCTTGCCTTCTTTATCTTTGTATACTGAGATTTTTGCTTTATACCATTTTCTGATTCCCGCTGCCGCCTTATAATACTTCCCGACTTTTTTCGGTAATTATTTTCTAGTGTCTCTTTGTTTCATCTGGAATTGTCTTTTCTTTTGTCTGCAGATTCTACCTACTTCTTTATTTGCTTCTCTATACTTCAACCTTTAAGTCTAAGATGGCACCGAGTACAGATGATTCGGCTAATACAGTACATAAATTTTGTAACAACTGCCACAAGTGGTGTAAAGTGCCTTTAAGTGCGGATCTTTGTGCCACCCTGGCTGTATTAAATATTTAAAGTACATTAGGTATACCAATTAGTGAAAAGGAAATAGTGTGCTGTGTAAATTTATGCACTTCCCCAGCATATAATGAAGATACGGAACAAAGTATTGTATAAGTGAATGCTTAAAAATGGAATCTAAAAGAATGTATGAAATAAAAGGATACAGTAATTAGCTATCAACGTGAGTTAATTGAATCCTCGAATCAACAAATCAGCCTTATTAAAAGTTACCTGCAAACCCAATGTCCTTTACGAACACTGATAGAAATAAATTTTAATTTCAAACGACCGCGTGCATCAGAACAATGTTACATCTTCACAGTAGGTGAAGTGCTTCGTTATATGACCATCCACATCCACATACAAATTTAAAGACTTACTCACTACTATCGGGCTGGTACGATTATATGGACGTTAAACCACCCGACAAATTACAACTCAAGTATATTTGGGATATAAGTTTTTGGAAAACGCCAGTTGGTTTATATTTCATCTACATATATTGGAATACACCTACTACATATTTACACCAAAAGAATGATCCTGAAACAATTATTTTCAAAATTTAAAATAATTTCCCGTTTGAGTTTTTGTTATTTAAATTTTTAAAACGGATGACGTTATTCGGGTTTACAGCGTTAAAAAGGGAAGAAATCGTAGATTAAAATAATCTTTGCAAAGTATTTTATGTCATAAACAATCGTGAAGTTATCTCATGTTCTCTTAGAATTTTCTGTTTTCCTATTTAGACTTTTTTCTGTTTTATTTATATTTCTACCCTTAACATACACTTGTGTTCTTGAATAACCAAGAAAGCCAATAAATTATCCTTCTAGCAACTGTTTTACTATGATTCCGGTGTATGGATCTGTGTGGGAAGGCAGCTATTTCAAACTGGATTTAATGAAATGAAATATGGCGTACAATGTTTTGGGAATGTCATTGAAAATCGCATGCGTCCTACGTAAAAGTTGAATATTTTTTATCATTTTTGAAGTGGTGTTATTTTACAAAAAAATCACCATCCGTTTCAACAAGCCCAACTTTGCTTACATTCGCAGTTTCAAAACGAACTTGAAACTTGTTTAAGAGTTACTCCTACATTTTGATCAGTGAAACTTAAGTTTGTTCTTTCAACAGGCCATTAAATTTAGGAACTTCGCAAAACAGATAATGGTTTCCACTTCTTATACAAAATGTAATGGAACTATTTGAAGTTGTTTTATCTATCTTGTTCTCTCTTTACTGCGTATGTACCTACTTATGGTAATCATTCAATTTTTGGTGAATTTACCCTGATTTATTATTTTAATACTGCCTAATTGGATATACCGTTTATCTGTTTTTTGGTTAATGAAGTTGTAAATTAAGAGTATCTTTTGACATTTGCAATAACCTTAATTTATGAGTGTTAAAGTTACGTGTAATTCTATTTTTGTTTTAACATTACAGCTTTTGGGCATCTTAGTAAAGTTGGCCCATCCCCAAACATCCATTTTTGTTAATATTTAATGTTACATTAAATAATAATAATGGTTAGTTTGAATTGCATATTGCTTATTGCATAGTTCTGATTAAAAGTAATTTAACTTTACCGAATTGTCACAAAACTTTTTTAATAAAGAATCTTTCCAGTCTGTTAGAAAAGGTAAAATTATTTCCATGATTTCTAACTGACACCTTCAAGCTGAAATAATAAATTATGAGAATTTAAGAAAACTTATTTTTAATAATTGTTATTAGTTATTAGTATGTAGATGTGTTAGTGTTTAAAATTCGTAATTTTGCGTTACTGCGGCTTTTAAAAAGTTGGGAGTTTTACTACAGAGAAATAAATTATTAGACTTTTCAGAAGCTGTAAAAGCAGTTCTTGATTAAGTACAAGATGTCCAGAACAGTTTTCTACTTACATTGGCAACTTTGTTTATCTGTTTGTGAGTTTAGTAACTGTGTACTGTGGTATCCTTTTGTTCAACAAAAGGTAATTCTAGTATTGTTTGGCACGATAAAGATCCTTCCAGGGGTGGAAATTCCTTGGGTTTGGCAAAATTCTGTTTGGGTAGTGCTAATAACCATAGTAGTCCCTGGCATCCGCAAGCCTAGATTTCACCCATCAAATAAATAATATTTGTCATTGCAGCTATTTTAATTTGTGATGTTTGTTAGCCAATTTGTTACGGGTATTATTTCTTTCTTAATTTTAAAACCGTTGTATTGTACTTGTAAGTAAAAAGGTAAAAACACATTACTTTTTCCCAGCGGGATAATAAACAATAAACAGAAACATTAATTTAAATTAGTTCATTAAGATATTGTTTGAATTCGCTGTTTAACGTTAATTCTGTAAATATTTACACTTGAAAACAATGTAACTGCTGTTATATGAAAATGTGGGAAAAACTGTTGACCCGTGCTTTTTGTGAGGACGAATTTTATTCGATAACAGTATAACACCAGAACATTCATACGTTCATGAGACCTTCACGTTTTTGGTTAACCAGCCTGTTTGTTGTTACTAACAGTTTAGTTCAAATTAAAAAAATTATATTACAAAAGTTAAACATCAATGCCTCCCTAAAAATGTTATACATATAAATAAAACATTTAATACAAAAAATGACAAATTACTACTAATAGAGCAAATAAAACGGAAAATACAATTTTTTCTTTTATTTATTTATCTGCTTGTAACATACCTTCATTACTTAAGTGAAAAGATCTGACGATATTTAAGGTAATTACTACGTCATTTTGTTGTTTATTAAATTTTGAATATATCGAATTAAACCAAACATGTTTAAATTATGTTTTTTTACTTTTATTAACAAACGTAAATATTAGATGAAATAAAAACCATCAATGAAAGAACTTGGCCTTTCTGCGTATTTCTAGCTATTTTTGTAATTAATTTAGAAATGGGACGAGCATAATTTGGAGACACAAACCATCGTCATAGAAATTTCTTTTTGTTGGTTTTCTTTATGAAAATGCCGTTTTAATCACATAAAATAATTTTTTCTTCAAACGTCATAAAAACACGACTTTGTGTCCTTGGATACACACAGTTAAACATTCACTTTTACTCCGGGAGTAAAAGTGCCCACTTTTACTCCGGGAGTAAAAGTGACATAAAATGAACCAATGGCAACTCGTAATTTTTATTTTTTATAACAAAGCAACCCGTAGCAATGACAGCTGGTATGACGTTCATTTTTGACTTTTTTTAAATTTTCTTGCTGAATTGCTTTTAATTTATACGTTTGAAGAAAAAATAACATGTGTTATTCGGAGTAAAAGTGATTTTGTGTGCCTCGCATGAATAGTCCGACTCGCTAGCGCTCGTCGTTCAAACGTCATGCTCGGCACACAAAATGACACTTTTACTCCTAATAACACAATATACTATTTTGTAGTTTTTTACTTGTAGCTAAATTAGATTATTTCCCCAAATGTTTTTATTTGATACCTACCGTTTTACTTTATTAATTTTATTTAATATTTTGGGCCAGTCTGACTTGCATCATGTCTTCTTTTAATTAGTCTATTTCGACTGTTTAAATAGATTTTGTATCACTATTGTTATACATATAAATCAATGGACGATAGACAAATAAAAACACAATTTTTCGACTGTTCTTGTATCCTTTTGGTTTTCCTACTGCATTTAAATTATATGCAAGAATCACACTAATCAGACAGACACCAGTTGGTTGATTTTTTGACACCGCAACACCTTGCTGATGTTTTAAATTCATCGCTTAAACATTAGGAAAATATCACAAAAGGAGGAATCTATTTATTTATAAATATTAAAGAATGCCCCTAATTCTTTATAAATAAGGCCTAGACCTAGACTGTAGGCAGCAAGAATTTGTTGGGTAATATGGTAAAACGTATGTGTGAACAGTAAAAAATCAGAGATAAATCAGGTATGGATAACCAAAGGGCACTCAAAAATTTATGTCTGCAGCTGAATTAGGATTACAGCTGATAATTAATATTCTATAAGGATAACTAATATGGTTAAACCGCAGCGGCCCTTTTTCTATGGGCCTGAATAAAACCTGAGGTTCTTTAAATATTTTTTGAAAGGTCTTCTTTTAGTAAAAAACTTACAAAAAAATACGGTTTGAACGAAGTTGCTTACTTGGAAAATTGTTTTCCGTACCAATCCACACATTGCTTCGAGGCTTTGTGTAAATTAATAAACGTCACGAAATTTTCTGAAGCATTTTCGCATGGAAAATTGTGTCACGTCTCTATGAACATTTTGAATATTTAAGGACTTGTCTTGTAAAGACGTACAACGATCATTTTTTTTCTGGTATTTAAGTGAATATTAGTCTTCAGTTTGGCTTTGTTTAGGCACCCGCTGACGCAATACGCGTTTTAAAATAACATATCTCATAGCCATCATCAGAACCGATTTCTGATTTAATGAAGACGAAACCGAGACTTCTTAAAGTAATATTTTAAGCTGCAGAAAATCTTTTCAAAGTTGTTAACGTAATTGTGCTTAGTCACTCTTATTATCTTTAGATAATGAAGTGTAATTGGGGAGAATAAAGAAAGCCCAAAAAATAACACGGAAAGATTTAACATAATCGTCACATATGTTTGTACGTATACAGCTTTTGTATATCGTACTATCAGGATCCATCTCCATTAAAGCATTAAGTAATAGAGCAATGGACTTAATTAGCGGTCAGGCCACGTGTTTGGCCTTCTCCGTGATCAATGCTCTCGCTAGGAATTCTGTTTGTGTTTGTACTATTTACACAACATATGTTTTGGAACGTAATGTATTGTAATCCCTTAAAAATACCTTCTTACGTCAAAATGTTGGTTATGATCTACATTAATGTAATATTACATAACCACTTCAAGAATCCCTCGTTAATGCCTATTAAAAATGGTTTATTACGAATAACACATTTATTAATCTTCAACGAAGCTAAAAATATTTCTTTCGATATTATAATTTCGTTATAAATTACTCCTCTTTATTTGGACATTTGCTTTTATTATTCTTCATCTGTTCTAATACTATGACTTTTAAACCGCCGGAGCTTTCCGATTTTGTATTATACAAGCATTACAAGCGA
The DNA here is from genome assembly GCA_963082815.1 of Melanotus villosus. NCBI lineage: Eukaryota > Metazoa > Arthropoda > Insecta > Coleoptera > Elateridae > Melanotus > Melanotus villosus. The sequence continues at coordinate 111,689,430 of OY720418.1, read as the reverse complement.
ATAGAATGACTGGAATTCTATACTGACCAATTTAACTTGTCTGTTGTTATCCTCTAACGTCGTCATTCTTAACCAATGTCTTCTCCCTCCTATCAAAACCGATATACAAATACATAAATAAAATCGTCGTTTCTTTCTTTTGTCTTACATCTTTTTCTATTCTAATAAGTGCGTTTATTATCATTATTATATTATATTATATTATAAATGTTCTCACGAATCTTACGTTATTTTTCGAAAAATTAACTGAGATTATAAATACATTTATTAAATTAGTAGGTATTTGTAATCTCATTTGCTCAAAAAATTTGGAAGTCCTATTTTAATACATTTTGTCAGAAAATATAGAAAGTGAACTGTAGGAAGGGAATAGTTTAAAAGAAAAGGTTAAGTATGATTTATTCAATAGGTAGGAGGTCATGTATTTATACTAATTTGTCATAACTTTAATTACTGTAATTTTTATCGACCAAACATTAAATTAAATTGATTTCTGTTAATATTCATTTGTAACAGTTGCTTCTAAAATGTTTTTGTAATTTATTAATGAGCAATGTTGTGGAATGGTTTTTATATGACTTACATTTTTATACTATAAAGGAACGATTACAATCACCAGAAAAAAATTTAGTATTTTATTCTTAATTGCGAGTTTTGAACATGTATTTTGATCATTGTATCTGAAGTTAAGATTTTAGGCCGACTTGATTATTCTGAAATATAATAAAATAATATTGACGACTGAATCTTGTAAAGTTGTTTTAGATATAAAATGTAAATGAAATTAATTTGTAAAATATTTAATGACTCCCAGCTCAGCGCTATCATTAACCCAGTTGTTCATGTGAATTTCCCATTACACATTCCCTATATCGCTCGATCTCTGAGACACATTACACATATGTATATACTTGGTGCGTTTGAAGCAGGTAACATTAAATAGTTTTTTAATATTAGAATTTAAAGAGAAAACTTTCGATAATTAGTTGCTGAGTTAAGAATCGTTTGTTTGGTGGTACATTTCAATGTATCCTAAATTTCCGGTTTAAATGCGTTCAGTCTACACTTCATTCGATATTTTATGAATGAGATGACCTTTAGCGTGCTTTTTTAATAAATTTTTCACATTTAAAGACGCAATTGATTTCTATGTCACCAACGGTATTTCACAACCTAGATCTATCGTCAGATCACTCTCCACTTTTGATTACATTAGACACCCAAGTATGCAAGAAAATGACACCCCCTGAATTGTCAAATAAATACCTATACAGATTGGGACTCCTTTCATACTCTCCCTAACAAATCAAATAAATCTTAACATCCCTTTAAATACAGAATAACACATCGAACTAGCGGTTGAACATCTAATAAAACTCTGCTACACAACAATCCGCCTGGAATACTACAGGTCCACAGAAAATAGATCATGTCCACAATATATTGAAGAAAAAATAGAAGAAAAACGTATATTAAGAAAACTATGGCAGATCACGCACACGAGTGACAAAACAAAATTAAATTGGACAACCTAACAATTAAAGAGGCTACTAAATGAATACGAGGACCGAGGTGTTAAGATGTACCTAGAATTTCTTTCACCAACTGAAGCAACAAACTATTCCGTAGGGAAAGCCGCGAAAAAATTCAAAATACGCAAACCACCAATTAGAACGCTAGATGGAAACGGATGAAGAAAAAGCAAAAAGATTCGCAAAACATTTTGACAACGTATTCAAATCTCCATCCATAGAAGTGCGACGGGCCGAAGAAGACTTAATACACCAAATACTAAATGCCCCACATCAAGTGGACTTGCCCATCAAACCGTTCAAGATTAGTGAAGTTAAATCAGTGATAGTCAACCAAATTACCGGGATATGGTAGAGGGAATAAAGATGATTCTTCTTCTTGTGGCCTCTAACCCTTGGTGGGTTTTCACCTGCTAATAGCTTCCATAGCTAGGCTTGGATAGGCAGAGTTGCTATCTCTGCGTTATAAAATGTTCCATGTTGTCATGTCCATGCCATATTTTTTCTGTTATCTTGAAGATATGATAGATGTGAAATTAAAGACCTCTAGCCCTCGGATAGCCTAATAGTGTTGGGGTTGGAAGCAACAAGAGTTGGCCAAGTAAGGCCAGAATAAAGAGAAAGAAACTGCCCTCCAGACAAGTTGAAGCAAAAACAGTCCCAGCTATCGTAACTTGGGGCCGCTATTTCCCATACTCACAAGTTGTGAGTTCGAGTCTGCCACTCTCGTCAGCCCTGTAAGGTTCCCGAGGTCCGCCAACTTGGAGGACAGAGTCGGGTATTGGGTACAGGAGAAGTTATGTGATGCATGCGCACCAGCCAGCAGCGTCATGTGTTGCGCTTCACTACTCTTTTAAACCCCGAATAAAGGTGATTACTCAAATATTAACTCTATATTAAGACTGGGCTGCTTCCCATTACAGTGGAAAGTAGCAGAACTAATAGTCACTCTCAAACCTGGGAAAGAACAAACGGAAACAAGTTCATACCGGCCCATTAGTCTCTTGTCTGTCTTATCAAAGGTGTTTGAGAAACTCTTTATGAAAAGGATCATGCCGCTATTGGAAGAAAAACAGCTAATTCGTAATCACCAATTTGATTTTCGCCAGGACCGCTCTACCATCGAGCAAATTCGGAGGGTTACAAAAAATCAAAGATGAAAACAAGAGATTTTGCTCAGCTGCTTTCCTCGACATTTCACAATCTTTGGATAAGGTATGGCATGAAGGCCTAATCTATAAAATCAAAATCAACCTACCTCACCCCTACTGCCAAGTCCTAATATCCTACCTATCACATAGGCATTTCCTTATAAAGTACGACGAAGCCTATATCTCTCTCGTGTCTATAGAGTCTGGCAGTCTGGTGTACCCCTCGGTCTTTTCTTGTATTTACTCTGCACTTCAGATCTGTCAACTACTAGCTTCACTGATGATACGGCAATAATGGCTTCAGGCTCACATGCGTACCTTGCATTTGAATATCTACAAATATATCTCAACAAATTATCAAGAAGGCTGAAACTGTGGCGTATCAAAGCTAATAGTCCCAAATCCACCCATGCCATCTTTACCCTCAGAAAAGGCACGTGTCCAGCCGTATTGCTTAACAACGCTCCATTACCTCAAAATGAAGACATCAAATATCTTGGAATCCCTCTAGATAGGCTAAGCACATCTGGCAGAAACGTCTACAACTATTCTATACCTATCGCAAAATGTTCTGGCTAATGAGCAGAAACTACCATTTAAGTATGGAAAACAAGTTACTACTATACAAAGTCTTCATAAAATCCATTTGGACCTATGGCATACAGCTGTGGGGGTTAGCCAGTGATACCAACATATTGAAGATCCAGCGCTTCCAGTCATCTGCGACGCACCATGGTACGTATCAAATCGTATCATTTATCACAGTCAAGGAAGAAATCGGAAACTTGAGAACACGATACCAAGCAAGATTCATCGATCACCCTAACACACTAGCAAATGATCTTCTAATCGCCCCCCGCATTTAACGACTCAAACCGCAGGACTTACCTGGACGCAATTAGTGTAATGTAACTATTTTGTTCCAAGTGGCCAATACAATAGCGGTTAATAAATAGTTAGCTGTTAGATAGAGATAAGAGGATTCCACTGAGCCAGTCTCATCGATGTACTATCAATACCCAAAATATTACTCATTGTTCTAATGAGAACAGATTGTATACTTATAATTCTTGGAAGTCAATAAAAAAAAAAAATTAAAAAAAAAATTAGAGACCGTTTTCCATAGATTTCAATAAACCCAGTATAAGACACTTAATAACAAGGGATCACGTGATCTTACAGACCATGCCAAAGAACCATTCCTTCTTAGCTCGTTAAATAATTTGTCGAAATATTGTCAAGCAAAAAAATGCATTTGCATCGAATTTACTCAAATTTTAAATATAGTTTAAACCACGAAATACCATAGCACCATAATTGATAATCAAGGATTTGGAGTGGTTTGAAACAAGTATAAAACTTTAAGGATGGTCGATGCAATTGGCCCTTAACAGAAGAAATTCTGTTTAGGGGCCATGTTTTTCTTGGTCTATAATATAATAAATTCTAGTAATTAATTTATTAAAAAGTCATAGTGGTAGCGGTTACATTCACACAACACTTAATTAACCCTAACTGCCTAAACCAGAAGTGTACAAAGTATTAAAATATGTTACTAAAGGTCTGTATTTCAGTGCAGGTTTAAGTTAAAGCTCAACTTAAGATAACTTAAACCATGATTGTTCTTCAGCGAAGCTTTTTTTAGGTCATAATTTCTTTCTTCCTTTCTTTCTTTTTCCCTCTTATACCTTTACAGTTTGGAGGGGGCCGGACACACCGAACCGCAAAGCGATCACCCATCCAAGTTCTTGCTTAATTTTGTATATTTCAGTATTACGTGCACTCCCGTTCTGCCGTACAGCCGGTTCTAAGTTATCATTTAAGCCTGTAAAATTCCATAGTACCCGGCTGATAGGGGTTCTGGGGCACCGTGCCTCTTGTATTTAAGATCTTCCTAATTTCTTTTATTGTGCAAAATTAAAGGAACTTTTAACAGAAGGTACCCTTTCTAGTCGAGCGGGCTCCTACTTAAATTTGAATGCTTGAAAAGCTGCCGCACCTTTATTTTTTTTTTTCTAGTATTTGTTAAATTTTTTGTTTTTGTTAATGAATATGTGCTAGGTATATGTGTATAGGTTAATTAGATTGTTAGTGTAGCAAGTACGTAGGTAAATAGGTATAACGAAAGCTTTGGCCATTCGTATGACAGGACGTTCCTTTACGTGCCATTGGCGGGCGCTTGGTTACTTCTACAGTCATTTCTATTTATTTCAAGAACAATCTATAATTTATAGAAAAGAAAAACTTTTTCCTGTTTTTGTATCATAAATAATAATGCCCCACTTGTATTGGTCCACTGTTGCATCTCACTGTTCTTGATTAAAGTGCAAGAAGTCAAATGATACTTGAGGAATTTCACAAGTAAGCTTTCGTGTGGCAGGTGGCAGTTAAAGATATAATTATAAAATTTTGATTTATGATGTTTATACTAGAACCACCGAGAATGTGCATTTCAACTTTGCCATTTAAAGGGTTTCTAGTTCTCGTCCAAAAATACGGGACGATTTATTAAATCAATAATACTCTTATATGTACGAATAATAAAGAAGAAATTACATTTTTATGACATTTAATAGTCTCTACAGAATGTATATTGTTTTCGAGGACAATTTTTTATCTCTCGACGAGATTTTTTTTAATTGAAAAGTTTTAATTGTTACGTTCTTTATGCATACATCCCCTAAGAATTCGAATTTCGATTTCACCAACCCCTAATGATATCCCTTCCTTTTTTCCCTTATCTATATCAGTGCGTAAAGCGAGGGTGCATTGAACTCGTTGGAATCTTATTGTGTTGACTATTATTGAAATAAAAGTGGGTTATTACAATGTGAAATGTTTTGGTCAGTAGTAGCATGAAAAGGGAGGGCACTGCTACTCATTTCAGTGGTTGACATCATGTTATTCAGGAGCATTTTTTATTTGTTCTGTATAGTTTGGCGGGAGTGTATTGAACTCATTCAAACGTGCATTGCCTTATCGAACGAACTACCATTAACTTGGAAGCTTTGAAATATAATACCCTAAGAAACTGTTAAAAAACATTACTCCTGTAATCATACTGTTTTTTATTTATTATTGTCATGAATGTTTTATTGTTTTCAATAAAAAAATTTGTGTAGTGCAGGAATTTGTTATTTTTGGAATTATATAAAGTAGGAACATTTTATTTTACACCCCGAAAACCCTTCGTATAGAAGCAAGAGTGGCGCCCTAATATTTGTACTTCTAATTTTCGATTTTTCACTCCTAAAGTGTACGAAAGATATTAAGAATTTCAGGTGCATAAATTCTCAAGGAGTGCCCCATTCCAGTTCTTATCAGTTGCAGTGGGGTAAAGGGTGCAATGAACCCGTTGCAGCCTGCCCCAGTGCGCTGGAGTGGTGCAGTGTGACAAAGATCGATATCCCGCGCCCCAAGCCTTTTGCGACACACCCCGGCCTCGGCCTGTTTCCTTCTGTACGCATTCTACCCCAACCCACCCCCGAACTTACGCTCCCACGCAACTGGGCCAAGCGAAGCTAACACAACTCCAAGCATTCGACTTTTATATTAATTTGCATATTAAATTGTATTGATTATCTGGGAAGTTACCTCCTCTTATTTCGTATTTTCGGTTATTGATCGACAACGACATTTCTTTTTTTTTTCCGGAAAACATTTTGCCTCCATTTGGGGTTAATCATAATCAATAAGAATGGCCGACAATAGATGTTGCGTGACAAAACAAGTTAGTTGGGCCTCTTCTGGGCTTTCTTTTCAGAATTAGTGCGTAGCTGGGTCGAATTTCTATCTGATGTGTAGGTAGAGCTATGAATGTAGTAGAAATGATTCAATGCGTTGGCAGAAACTAAATTTTTAATAATTTAGTTTTAAATTCTATTCATTCCTTAAAATATTCTATTTATTTAAAAATTACTTTTAATTAATTCTTACGACATTTTCAAAAAGTAGGGTACCTAAAGCTAGATTTTATACTTGAAGAAAGAATCCACCTATTAAACAAGGACATAATAAAATATCCTGGTTTTTCATTTAATAATAAAAAAAATGTTGAGAACCTTGTATTGCGTATGTTGCTCAAAATGTGGAATATGGGATTTTGTTTAAGTTCCATTATACCGGGTGTTTGACTTAAGGGGCGAACATAGGGTAATAGCATGGATCGCATATATGGGCAGATTCGTGCTCCCCATTTGAGTTGATAGGATTCAGGATTGATAGTGGTATCTGTCAGTTATCAATTCACGTATCTACCTAATTACTATGAATAGTAATGTTGAATATTTTAATGAGGAGAGGGTATTTATTGTCAAAACATTTTATATTGGCGTCAGTTTTCGCACATTTCGTGATTTAAAAAAGTCTTTCGATTGATACCACTATAAATCCTATCAACTCAAACGGGGAGCAGGAATCTGCATATATACGATTTCCCTATGTTCGCTCCTTAAGTCAAACACACTATATATAAATACAGCAACATCTAATTTCTATAACATACAGTTTCTACAATGGATAACCACAGAATAGATAGATCTATACTGTGGTATAACTGTCACGTTTATTTTATAAAAAGGTATTGAGGTATTTATGACAATGTTTATTTCAGAACAAAATTCAAAGGACTTCAAATAACCAACAATTGAACTACATAATTGATGCTCATCGCTCATTAGTGTGTTTAGTTTTTTTAATTTGTATTTAACTTTCCGTAGGGACAATTTATTTGTCGCGTCTATTGGAACAGAAAGTACATATTTTTTATATCTATAATATGAACAAATAGCTGTTACCAGCTGCTTAGTTTTGCTTATTAATGTGAAATGGAGCTTCAGCGTGATACTTAGGTTAACCAGTATTTACACATGATTGATTTTTGGCACTATTATTAATTAACATTATCTAAATTGTATTAATAATTTGCTAGGTTTAAACCGCTTTAATTGATTTAACTTAGCAGTTTCACCTATTAATTTATTGAACATACCTGAACAACTGCTAAATTTTGTTCATCTGAGCTTGGAAGATATCTGGATGCTATTGCAAGATGCTGAAAACTAGAACAACTTGTAGAGGTTGTAGTTACAGTTACACTTAGTGTTGGTATGTTGGCTGTATATATAAAGGGCTATTTAACAAAAAAGTGCCTTTTTATAATGAAAACTTCGATTTCGTATACAGTTGATAAGGCACCATACTATCAAAGGCTCTAGTTATCTAGGAATGCAGCAAAACAGTATCGGTTCCCTTCTAGTTCTTTGTGAGTTTGTTTACTGCTCTGTGGATTGGTTTAGTTGTTCTATGGTAATTTTCAAATCGAAATTAATTTTTGTTCATTTAATATCGGTTTTATTCTTTTTGATAACAGTTTCTCTAATACTTGGTTCCTACCAATTTTTAAACATTTATTTTTATCTTCTTTTGCTTAAATTAGTATTTTGATATTTCTAACAAGTATTTTAGCTTAAACCATCTAGAATAAAAAAATTAATGTTTATAATTAATATCTTCATAAAGGTACAATTTATTCACCTTTTGATTAAGCCGTTGAGTTAATAATTTTTACTGATTTGTTTGTGCTCGTTTTAATTTTATAAAGGTACAAATGAATAGAAATTCTTACTTTTCAATACTAAACTAGGTTGAGTCTATGTTGTCAGTTGAATAAACATTAAAATTCTCAAGGGAGCATAAGGATATCGCTTTTTCAATTAGTTAATTATAATTATACCTCAACAAAAAATTTCAATTTGCTATAAATTTTTCTCATCTGTTGGTTTATGTGGATACCCTAAAATTTAATGTGATTGCCTTATTGTTTAGTTATCAATGGTTATTTGGCCAAATTTTCGTTTATTGACATAGTACTAGAGCTGGAAAATGTATTGGATATCTCCATATTTTTTAAAGCATTTTACTGACAATATTTAGAAATATGTAATGCAGGTACAAATAGTTACGTAGTTATTTGGAATTTTAGTATTTGATATCTGGTTTATGATTACCTATATCACATTAATATGTTAAAAACAAATATGCTGCAATATGTTTGGCACTGAATTTAAATAGAACTAATTATAAGAAATACAGTGGTGTTTTGACTCCACATTTCATTTGGATAGTTTAAAATATCTCAAGTTAAAACTTATGTACCTACCTAAATCGATATTGGTATTATTAATATGTCAATGTAATATGTATTGATAAACAGTAGTTATGTTGACATTAAAATAATATCACCTCCCTCTAAACTATTCATACATAGATCCGATTCTATGCTTTTTTCAACAGTATCTACAAAACAAATTATTGGCATTTTTTACTTTTTATAGTAAAAACCTGTTAAAACATTTCACTGAATTTTATTTAAAAACACAGTAATTTTGCAAAAGTCTGTATGATCAGACTTGATAATTTATCATCATTTATTAAAGTTAACACGAATCATTTAAGGAATAAACTCCTCTAGTTGGTATTTATATAATTCTATTTTAATTTGGCACAGATGTTTAACACTTATTCTTTTTTTAACACAAACATAATGTAACCAGGTTTTTTATCGTAACTGCTTTTTCTCATCTTCCGCTGTTTTGTAAATACAATTACAAAAAATTAAATTACGAACATCACAGTGAGATCATTTCCTTAACATGTGTGTTTAAAATGTTAAGAAATTACTTATCTGTTAGAATTAAGAAGTAGGTAATACAAAAAATTTAATTTGTAACTGTATCTTGCACTAGTTGATTATATAATTTTCTTTGCAGAAAGTGCAGTGGCCACAGGAGTGACAGAAATACCTCTCTCTCTTCAACTAAAAGACCCAAAGGATGTGATAGTAGGGCGAGGACAGTCAGCAACCTTAAAGTGCGAGGCTCAGTCCTCCAGACCTGGGTTGGATGTAACATGGCTGTACGAGGGAAACCTCATATTTGCTAATGATAGCCGAAGACGATTATTGAATGACAGCTCTCTTTACATCCCAAAGGTTGCAGGAAAAAGAATGGAGGGACAGTACCGATGTCTTGCCAGGAATGATGTTGGTGCAGTACTCTCTAATCCTGCTAAACTGAAAATAGCTAGTAAGTTTTCTTGTTTGTTTTTTTTTTTACTACTTACAGATGTGCAGAAATATCTTGTATTTTGAAATAACCTTTCCCTTTTATTTTTAGTTAGTATAGCTATCTTTATCAAAATGTTTTAATTCTTCTTCTTCTTCATTCTTTCTTGTCTAGGCTGTTATCCTGTTGGTATACAAACGAATATTTATTTTTTAAATAAACGCTTACGTCTTTTTTAGCAATTGGTCGTGAATTCATTGAGCAGCCTAAAAATATAAGCGTAGCCGAACAACAACCCGTTGTCCTACCCTGTCGAATACAGTCCACTCCTAATGCTGTTATTCATTGGGAGCGTGACAACAAACCTCTACCTCATAGCACAAGGTATGTCTATTGCCGAACACATTTCACATATACCTTAATTATTTTCATTATTTCGAACATTTTCATATATAAAACAAATATTCTTTCATTACAGATATGTTCCTCTCCCTCTGGGAGCTCTATTAATTACAAGTAGTCATTCCTCAGATGCTGGTTTTTATAGGTAAGTTGTTATTATTATAATAAAGGAAGTTCATTTCTCATTTGGTTATTTTGAAATTTATACAAATTACTGATGAAATGCATTAATAAAGATTGTAACAAAAATAACATTTTTACAGATGTATAGCAACAAATAAAATACTTAACAAAAAGACTAAACGTAGCAAACCTGGGCAGCTGACTGTGTTGTCGCCTCCTAGAATTAAAGAACCTCCTAAGTTTCTACCTCTGGGCATTTCACCCAATGTTACCACTCTGGTCGGAAGTAATGTAACGTTATATTGCGCTGTGACAGGATGGCCTACTCCTACAATGCAATGGCTGAACAGTATGTAAACTTGTTTGTTTTTATTTACTGCAGTTTATATTTTTGAGAATTCCAATACAAATGTTAATTCTAAAGAATCAAATTTAGAAAATATAATATAAACTATCCTCCCACATATATACTATTAAACAATGAGTATCAATTTCAGATATGAGCATTGTTGTGGGAAATTCAAGTATACTTGAATTACGAAATGTAAGTGGAGATGCAACAGGCAACTACAGCTGTTCTGCTTACAATTCTGAAGGGCTGATAATTACGGTAAGTGATTTTAAAAATAGTATAAAGTTTATCCTTGTTTTTTAAGTAATTATATTTGTGGACTTTACAGTCACCACTTTTAATGCATAGTGTATTAGAGATATGTTATACTTTATTCACAGAAAGTGATGTTTTGTAGCAATTTTACTTTGAAGGTCATGTTCTATAGGTCACTGGCATAATTCTTAGAAATCTGCTCTTACTGTGTGTGCTACTTGCATAGATAATTATGTTTGATTCATAATGCTTTACCTCGACAAAATTTTTCATTTCGAATGATAACCATTCACTAATTATTTATTAAATATCAGAAATAATCAGTGTGTATACTAGTTAAAGTACCATAATAATTAACTGAAAAATTATAGTTGTTCAAATTTTACAAAAGTAAGATGTAAATACTCAAAAATAAATTTATTCTATTTAATGAAAAATATGATTCACAAAGGTTAAAAATAAATATGTATATTTTATTTTTTATGGTTTTACTTAAAAAATAACACCTTAAAATGTGCATATACAGGGTTATTCAAATTCGAGGCTCACCATTGGGATCTCGGAAACCGTAAGAGTTACAAAGACGATTAAATTGGGGCAAAGTTGCGCTATACAATGCTGATTAATATTTAAAAAAGAAATTTGACTTACCTATCTTAGTTTTTTTATTAAGAGCAAAAAAACAGAAAAATATCAATTTGGTTTTTTGAGCATAAATCTGTTAAAACTTTCTTCAAGCAACTTTTTAGCCGTAACACTGTAGTGGTATCAAAAATTTTCTACGACGTTTCGGTTTTCCGGAGCCATCATCAGGTTCGTTTTTTCTTATGGGCGCCATGTCAGATTTTTATAGCATCTCATAAAGTGTTTGATGGTGATTTCAACGATGTATGACATGATGGCATTTCACTGCCGAAAACTGCTGTTATTTACAAAAATAGCAAATTTCAATAGATTGCCATGGAAAAACAAACAGAAACAACACAAAAACAAAATTCGACGTTCACCATTGGAATTTCGAAAACAGTAAGATTCTACGAAGACGGCTAAATTGGGGCAAGTTGCACTATAAAATGCTGATTAATAATAAAAGAGAAAAAAAACCTTTCTAATTTAGTTTATTTTTCACTATCGTCAAAAATACAGAAAAATGGTATTTAGTTATTTAGTTTATTTATTACAGGAGATGTTCAAACTGAAGGCCGTATACAAAGATTTGCTCTTTTTCTAGTATTGTTTATAGCTCTTTGAATATCTCTTGCTCGAATTGTTGCAAATGCGTTTACAATGTCTCTTCTTAATTCGTCTCTATTATTGATATTGTTCTTATAGATTTTATTTTTGAGATTTCCCCACAAAAAGAAATTTAAGGGAGACAAATCATTGCCGCCTTTCAGGATAGGCTTCTAAATAATTAGTGCTTGCAACAACAGAATTACCACGCGTAACATAATACACTCGTAACAGTCGTAACATATCTCGTTTTTCAGAATTCGAGAAAGCCAATTTAATAAATATTTAAGGTAATAATGTAAAACTTTTTGACAAGAAGTATTAAATCAACAAATTTTGTTTTTGTGTTGTTTCTGTTTGTTTTTCCATGGCAATCTATTGAAATTTACTATTTTTGTAAATAACAGCAGTTTTCGGCAGTGAAACGCCATCGTGTCATACATCGTTGAAATCACCATCAAAAACTCTATGAAATGCTGTAAAAATCCAATATGGTGCCCATAAGAAAAAACGAACCTGATGATGATTCCGGAAAACCGAAACGTCATAGAAAATTTTCGATACCACTACAGTGTTACGGCTAAAAAGTTGCTTAAAGAAAGTTTTAACAGATCTGAAAAATTTTTAATAACAACCAAATTATGCTCAAAAAACCAAATTGATATTTTTCTGTTTTTTGCTCTTAATAAAAAAACTAAGATAGGTAGGTCAAATTTCTTTTTTAAATATTAATCAGCATTGTATAGCGCAACTTTGCCCTAATTTAACCGTCTTTGTAACTCTTACGGTTTCCGAGATCCCAATGGTGAGCGTCGAATTTGAATAACCCTGTATAACACCTTAAAATGTGCATATTTAAGTGAGAATTATTATTAACCTAAAGATATAGTGATCTTTTAAAAATGTGTTTTGTTAAATGTATCATTCTTAAGTAAATATTACAAACAAGATTAACTCAGGTCATCCAGAGAAACTGTATTATTCAGTCTATTAATATTTATCACGTACACCCACATAGGAATATAGCAAATAGAAATTGAGGCCAAATTAACATGATATTAAAGTAAATTGAATGTTTATATTGGTTTTCATGTTACAAATATATGCTTCACATGTTACGTACTGTAGATAGAACCTCTTTTTGTTTCTATTTACTTTGTGATGTTCAAATATAGAGTAGCTCTTCCAGATGAGAAATAAAACATTCAAAAAAATTCATAATATGTATATTAACAAGCTTGTATTGGTAGTACATATGCAAATATTTGTGTTTGTGTATTAATTCGTAAATGATATTATTTGATATGATAATTAAAATAAGGTTTTTATAACTACTACAATAAGTGGCATCCCTAGAACTCGTACACTCGTGGTAAATGCCATCTTTGTCATGCCTTAACTATAAGGACAACAGTTATTCTGGCACCAGGCTCATTAGAGTGATGCCACCTTTTGTGAGCATTAACATTGTTGGAGTAATAACTATTATAGTAAACGACAGAAAAGCTTGGAGAAGCAAAGTGCATTTTAGCTAAGGGTAAAAGGTCTGATTTCAAACACCAGCCTCTGGACATGCGATAATAGAATCGATATTATAGTTCATATTTTTAACCCATAACTTCTAAGCTGCAAAGCTTTTCTACAACCAATTATAACTATAAAAATGTATATGTTAAAACAGGGGTTCCCAAAGTTTTGCCTAGGTGGGCCAAATTGTAAATTCCAAAATATTTGGCGGGCCAAAAAAAAGTGTTTAAATCGATAAAAAGTTAGACACAAGGGAAAGATTTATACTAATTTTCTAACATAATCGGTCTTTATTTACGACAATAATTACTTTTTATTACAAACTGTTTATTAACACATTTCAAAAATAATTAAATAAAAATAACTAAATAATTTCAAATATAAAAAGAAAAATAATAATAAATTCATCAATCTGAAGTGTGTGACTTGTGCAGTTTTCGTTTTCTTTTAATAATAGGGCGGCCGTTAAGACAATAATAGTTATTTATGTATCAAGGGCGTAAAGCAGGCGATTTTGGCCTGCGGCGTGAATATTATAACCCGAGGCTTTAGCCGAGGGTTATAACACGCCAAAGGCCAAAGTCACTTATTACGCCTGTGGTACATACAATATTTTTTGCACGAACGGAGATTTTATTTAAATTTTTTGATTTATAATAAAAATTTTCTAATGACATTTTTAAAAATGTCAAATTGGTGCATTCACGGCAAGAGTGATTTTAAAAAAATTGTATTGTAACTAAGGTATTTTTGTGATATTTCAAATTAATTTGTCACGAGCGTAAAGTGCACCCGAGGTCTGCAATAATGAACTTTTTGCACTCCCGGGCGTAAAGTGACTACTTTGCGCCCGCAAAGAAGGGCTAAAGTTCATTATTGCAGACCTCGGGTGCACTTTACGCTCGTGACAAATTAATTTGAAATATGAATCACAAAAATACCTTAGTTACAATACAATTTTTATAAAATCACTCTTGCCGTGAATGCGTCAATTTGACATTTTTAAAAATGTCATTAGAAAAATGTTATTATAAATCAAAAATGTGCCACAGGCGTAATAAGCGACTTTGGCCTTTGGCGTGTTATAACCCTCGGCTAAAGCCTCGGGTTATAATATTCACGCCGCAGGCCAAAATCGCCTTCTTTACGCCCTTGATACATAAATAACTATTATGCCCTTCTTTGCAGGCGAAAAGTAGTCACTTTGCGCCCGGGAGTGCAAAAAATAACAAGATATATTACATATAAAATTTAGTATTTTTTTAACTGAACAATTTTTAATTATAATATGATAACATTTTTATTTATTTTCTTGTAAAAATGTAAATTGCAAATTATCTCTCTGAATTCAAGATCGCGGATGAATTGACATCGCGGGCCGCATTTGTAGGGTTTGCGGGCCGCACTTTGGGAACCCCTTCTTATACATGTTACAATTAAATTGTTAAATTTTGAAATTGATAATAGGTACTACAATGATTGATTTATGAATACCTAGTTTACTGTTTTTTTAATTATCTTGTTACACCTAAAGAGACATAAAGTACAAATATAATCACTTGCTGTTGTTGTTAATATTTCAAGTATTTTAAAAATATTAATTTTGATACAGATTAACTTTAAATGTTACTACATAAAATAATTTCTGATCCTCTTGGCTTGTTGTATTTGTGTTTTATTTGTGAAGTCAAAGTATTTAATTTTTATTACACGTAATTTTCACTTAAATTGTTATTCTCTACAAATCTAGAAATTATTTAGTTTTAATTTTCTAGAATAATATGGTTAATTTGCATGTTATTTAACTAAAACGATATCTTACTGTATTTCAAATTATGATTTTAAATCCTGGAATGCTTTGAATTTTACGTCACAAGGTAAAGCTGGTTGAACTTAGCAATACCAAAATTTACACCAATTAAAAACTAGGTAATTTTTACTCTGCATTTATTGCTTAAAAAATTAAATCAATGTAATTTTGTTTCCTTCATAAAGTGACTTTATGTCTGCAGTACATTAATGTATAGAATTCTGAAGTGATGAAATACCTATTTTTTATCATAAACCAACAGCTTGTGATTATTTTAAGATTATATAAACAAGCACCTGACTGACCTAGTAATTTACTTATCTAACTCTTAACAACATTGAACTAATGATAACTGACATATCTATTGTATTAATAACCTTCTTATTAAATAATTACTTTATTATATTTGTCTGCTTTGCTTCCTGCTCCCTATTGACATTATTCAATTAACTGTCTCAAGTCTTCTTCCTTTTTCTATTTTACTTATGCAGGGAATCGACACAATAATACATTATGTCACTTAGTCAACTTGTTTGTCCTATGGAAATCTACTACCAACAAGATGGATGTTATTCGCATGTCAATGAGACAATATCGCTGTGTTGCTTTTGACTTTGTCTAGTGCTTGTTTATGAGTTTTTAGAGTTTCTAATACAGCTTTCTTTTTATTCCTTTCTAATATTTTCTAAATAATGAGTTGCATTTTACAGCTCCTTTTTTGTTTTAATTCGCAACACCACATACTAGGTTTTATTGCCTTTTTATGTTACTTTAATAATTTAATTAATTTACAGAAAAAAACTAAGAAGTGCCCCAAATCATTTGCATTATGCTAAATACTATACTAAATGCACTTCCGTTTAAATTAAATAGTTATCTTAATGTAGCAACATAAAATTGTACTCATGAAAAGTGTCTCTGCCATATTCCTAATCCTAATATTTGCTTTATTAGCATTACCATGTAGAAGTACAACAACCACCACAGTTCAATGTTACACCTGTATCTATATCATATCCATCTGCAAGAACGGTACGTTTGGATTGTCAAGCCAAAGGTATTCCACAGCCCAAGATATTCTGGTTTAAAAATGGTGTATTATTGGAAACAGTGGGACGCATTAAGAAGCAACAAAGCGGCCTTGTTTTGAGTCACTCCTTTACCACAGATGCAGGTAAAGTTTCCCTTTTTATTAAGATTAGTTTTTAGTAATTTACGATACTAGTAACGTTATGAAGCATTTTACATTACGAGAGAAAAGTTTGAAAGAACGAGCGACGAAGGAGCGAGTTCTTTTAAATCTCGAGTAATGTAACAGCAAATAACATTACGCGTGTCGTAACACGGTTTACATCATCCTATAATAATTTTTTTCAAAAAATAAAAAATTATTTTCAGTGACAGTTAGGGTTGCCACCTTTTAAATATAACAAAACCGGTTATCAGCCTTAAGCCACAAAATTTCATTAATTTTATTTATTTTTTTGTACAAATACAAACTATATAGGGTGTCAACGAAACCTGGGGCACTCCTATATACTTTTTATTTTTTAAGATATCAAAATGAAATTTGGTATATGTAATACACTCTTTAAATGGCATTTTTTGACACAGAACACAAGTTTTTGTCACTTCCGGTTTAGCCGAAATTAACATCAACTTTGCTATTTTAAATGGAACACCCCGTATATTTATATATTTTTGGAATCTCCATTTAATTTTACGTATGATAGTACCAAGTTCGAAACATTTTGATGACAAAGTAGGTAAATTTTTGTAAAAATTAATCTTACACAAAATGAAAGTTAAGGTGCCCCAACACTCGAGACAAATTGCCTTTGAATTTTAACTATTTTCGTTGCTGTATTAGAATGACCTAAAGTGGGATTAATATGAAAATTTAATTCGGAATAACACACACACATAATTTCCATTCAGAAAAACGGTAAGTTGGACATTTAAATCTAGGCACTGGGTTTCAAAAGAATTGAAACAAATGAAATGCACAAAATAAATTAATTAATTTGTTCTAAAACAATTTGTTTTGAGTGTCGCAGCACCCAGATTTCCAGTTTACGCGGATCATTGCATCCTAGATTAATAAATAAACTCTTCTGCAGGTATTTACTTTGTCATCAAAATATTTCAAACTTGATTAAGATACGTAGAATTAAATGCAGATTCCAAAAATGTATAAATATGCAGGGTGTTCCATTTAAAATAACAAAATTGAGGGTATTTCCGGCGAAACCGGAAGTGACAGAAACTTCTGTTCTACATCAAATAATACAGTTTAAAGAGTATATTACATATACCAAATTTCATTTTGATATCTGCAAATATAATTTAAAAAATTGACACCCGGTATATAAAATTCTTATTCCCTAAGTACCAAATTTCGAGCAAATCATGCTATTATTAAGATAAATATTTACAAACAAGTTTAAAAAAATAATAACTTTGACACCCTGTATTTCGGACTAATTAAGGTAAATTGGGCTAGATCCTCATATTTTAGCCTCGGGAATTTGTGCTAGCGTTTTGTACAGACCTTTTAGAGACACCCTGTATACATACAAAAATATAATCCCAGGCTTTTCACAGAAATTTTCAAATTAAATTTAAAGGAATATTTTTGGTTCGCCTTTGCGGATGTAATTAAATCCTTATTATTGTATGTATGCATGCGCATGAGCTGGCGCTAGACATACGTTGAATATTCTATCTTATGTACCTACTATACAAAGATGTCCATATCCAAATTATTTTGTGCGATTAGACTCAAATCGTACATGGTTTTAACCGGTTCAAACGAAAATTAACCGGCTTTTTAGATACTTCGCCCGGCAACCGGCAGAAACCTTTTTAAACCGGTTACACCGGGTGAAAACCGGCCAGGTGGCAACCCTAGTGACAGTTCAATGACAATTCATAAATAGTAACGTAAAACAGCCATAACAGCATGTTATAAGCTTTACAGCACTAGTGCTGTTATAGCTATTAAGACAAGTGTTTTATAGAAGGTTTAAAAATCAAGGTCGTAGTTCAAATCCGAGCGAACGAAGTGAGCCGAGGATTTGATAGACTGAGATTTTTAAACTATAAAACACGAGTTATCTTCAAGATTTTTTCTAACACTAATATCAGACATTTTGTTTCACTAATATATTAATAGAAATTTTAATAAATTATTATTTGAGACGTGTCATAATACAGAAAATGCGAAGATTGCTAGGCAACGACGTATTTAAAGGCCTATAAAATATGTTGTCATTGACGGCGTATTTTATAGAGAAAGCGTATTTTAAAGGAAACATAACAAGTGAGCTCTTATGCACTATAGAAACAGTATAAGATATTAGTGTTAGAAAAAATGTATCATAACATAACTCGTTGCTAAGGAGTTATTACCATGATAACGTTATAGGATGTAGTAAAATAATTAAATAGAGTGGTACAGCGCTATTAAGTAAAAAATGTTATTATCTTATTATACTGATAAGTAAAAAGAGGCATTTTATAGCAAATATTGTTATATTGTATGGCAGTACTGACAGCTTAACATTAAACGAGGGTTAAGTTTCTTGCATTACCATCGATCTACCTTTGAACAATATTTGATGATATTTGTACAAGGTGTACCAGTAGAATTCGTACAAAACCGTGTCAGTTTTTACATTTATTTAAATCGAAAACTAATCTTACATGAAAAATGTTTTTATATTTGGATTGGGGCATCCCTGAAGAACATGTTTATTCAATGTAATTGCCCTTTACTTCGATGACTGCTTCAATGTTGGACCGGAAGCGCGCGCATGCCTTCAGCAGGATCTCCTCCTCCATGCCTGAGAATAACACCTTTATAGCATCCTTTAGCAACACGACATTGGGATGTCTGGGCTTGTTGGAGTGTTGCTCAATCACACTCCATACGGGACTATTAGGAGGCCAAAAGTCCTTGCTCCAGAACATGCTTATGTTATCGGAGAGCCAATTCTGTGCCAAATGACTGGTGTGCACGGGTGCCCCGTCTTGCTGAAAGACATATGGCCTTCCAGACGCAACAGTGTCAATTCACGGCTTCACAACAATTTGCAGAATACTTACATAAACTTCTTTTGTGACATGTTTTGCTTTCTGAAAGAAATGCGGCGGCATGATGTCAACCTCACTCGACACGACACTTAGGACATGGAAGCTGGCCGGGAATTTGGTTCTAGATACAATAGGAACATCTTCGGAGTCGTGGGCAGGCCAGTGATAGTTTCTCCGCTTGATTTTCTCATCAGAGAAAAACCGAAGACGGCCGGCCACTTCCTTCTTAAGAGAACACAGTCAAATGACATCGAACAAGTCTCTTGGTTTCTTGACTTCTTGATGTAAGATGTGTATCTGAATGATCGTCTTCCAAATAGCCGTTAATTTCCGAATCAAGATCCCAGGGTCCTCAGAAGTGCATTTTTGCGCCTTTTTGATAAGGTTTGTTGTCTGTCCAGTCTTTTCCCTAACCTTGAGCTTCTGCGCCGGTGTATATGAGTCTTCGTTAGACCCCTTAGATGCCGCATAACGATGGGCAATGTCGTAAACCTCAGGTAACCGAAGAATTTTATAGTTTTGGGTACGGTGCATCCAGCGTGAAGACTTTTGACAATCGTTGATCTCCAGTTGTACTCTGGACACAAGTTAAGCAGCTTGGCCATGACGAGATTATGTTTTTGTCAATGGATCAGGCCTAATTTAGTTGTCGGTTGACGCATTATAATATGGCGGAAATTTCAATTTTAAAATTGTCCGGATTCTACTGGTACTCCCTGTATATCTCCTGAAGCTTCATTATTTGTTGTTTGAATAAAGTAAACAGAAAATTGCAACTTTTTTGCCAAAATGTTTAGATGGCTGAAAAGTTTATCAATAAAAGTAAATATTTTTAAAGAACTCAGTACACTATAGATTACTTTTTAGAGTTTACCTCATTACAAACGTGCCACTTTGGGCAACTTTTTTTACACTATAAATATTGAACCGTGTTTGTTATGAACCTATTGGTGATGTAGTGAAACTAACTATAGCCAGATTACGGTCTAGATCGCGGTTAACCTTTAAAATTGAATGGTTAAGTCAGAAGCCTAATCAGGCAGTACCTACATTTCAATAAGGTTAATAATAAAAAATCTTAACAAGCATGAATGAGTTTTGATACTGACAACAATATGAAGGAAATGATAATTAATGTATTTTTTTAAATAATTTATTGTAATATATGTTCTATTATTTTAGGCCTATATCAATGTGTAGCTGAAAATGCAGTAGGCAGAGCATGGGTTTCAGCTCAATTGACACCATATTTTTCTGAAAACCGGCCTAGTCCACCTCAGAATGTGCGATGTAGATCTTTCGACGACAGTAGTATCTGTTTAATATGGAATCCACCTATGAATACCACGATCCAAGCTTATAGTGTTTATGCATTTAGCCCAGGTAAGATAACAATTTTCAAACGTGATTAAAACCGAAAGCCTCAATGGCACGGTATATTGAGAATCTACTTCGCAACTGGCTCACATATGTTTAAGTCCTGATGATGTGAAAATTTTCATGAGTTGCTGAGATGAAATTCTGTTAACTTGACTTAAGCCCCTATCCCACTATCAAAACTTCCATTGATTAATTTGACCAAAATGTTTTTGATGTAATATCATCATAAGTTAGAAGGTCATCAAAATATTTAATGTACCTCATACAATTGATTCAAATACTCTATGCACTTACTTATTGATAGTATTGCTATTGGGTATGAAAGAAAGTAAGCGAACGTTTACACAACAAGGTTGTTATATCGTAATACAAATCAACGATTAACGATCAAAAATAAGATTTATTTACTAGGTTACATTAGCGTGCGTACAACAACTTAACAACTAGAACTGAAAACTGCCTTCTTAATTTTACTTACTTTACTGCGCCATCTGTCTTTTACTTGGTGAACTAAACTCAGTATACTACAAATACCCTCACTCATAAATCCAAGCACACTGGTGCCTTAATCGGTCTCTTTGGTCGCCCATTTACCCCTGAGCCAATGCCCTTAGGACCTGTAATAGGTTTTGGCACGATATCGGCCCTTTTGTTAACTTTACAATTGGTAGTGAGTGATTCTGTAGTCTCATGCTTAGACTGTACATTAATAGCATCGTCTAGGTTGTCATCTGATCCTTTATCAACATTAGATAATTGAGATTCGATATCAGTAGTCAAATGTTTAGCATAGGTAGTATCAGAAGGACTTATCGTTAAATTCGTTACTAGTACTACTATCGTTGAACTTGGCTCGTAACAGTTGATCTACATGACATTTCCAAACGACTCCTTCTTTAAGAAGTGTACATAAATAAACGCGATTCCCTAATACCTCATCAATCTTAGCCTCAACCCACTTCTTCTTGTTAGGGTTTCTATAATCTCTACATAATACTAAATCACCTTCTACAAATACTTCTTCTCTCGTACCCTTGAAATTTTTGCTATTATTGTCTTTAACATCTCTTTCCAATAACAAATCAAATCTATTTCTAGTTTATTGTTTAAATACTAAACTAGCAGGTGTGACACCAGTAGTGATATGGACTGAGTTTCGATAGTGAAACAAATATCTAAGCATCATGGTTATTAATGAAAGATCACTATTGGTTTCATCCCTGATTGCTTTTAACATACTATTTTTAAAACTTTTTACTGCATTCTCAGCAAACCCGTTAATTGAAATAATCTTCTTAAGTAAGTTCATTGTACCAAATCATCATCATGATCATCATATCCCCTGAGACCCCATTATTGGGCAAAGGCCTCCTCCAAGATTTTCCATTTTTTTCAGTCTTTCCCATGTTGCATCCAATTTTCACCCGCAATTTGTCTTAATTCATCAGTCCAGCGGATTTTTGGTCTGCCTCTTGGTCTTTGTTTCATATGCGGTGTCCATTTGGTTGCTCTCGATGTCCATCTGTCACTCGTTCTACAGATATATCAAAATACATTTTGTAAAAATCAGAATCATGTTTTCTACAATTTAAAATGAGAAAAGCATTTTTGTTTTGGAAGGAACAATTCAGTAAAATGGCTAACTGTTTAGAGATAAAATATGTCACCACCGGGAACACACATTGATTTCTTTTTAGGTTGATAGGGATGTTGCTTTTAAATACATCTCTTAGTGAACCGTATGCTGCCCAGTCATTCTTCGTTGTGTTTCAGCTGTTTGGTTATTTCGGAATATTATGATCTCGTGGCCTAAGTATACATATTTTTAAGTTACTGTAATTTCGAAATCTTGAAGTTTTGACTTAAGCTTTGTTTTACTGGTGTTTATTTCTAGGCCAACTCTGTTACACGCATTGTCCAGTTCATTTATCATTGTCGTGATTTCTTCTAGGTCATCTGATATTAGAACTACCTACATCATCGGCAAAACGAAGATGGTTTAGTTGCTCTCTGTCTATTGTGACTCACTTTGTATCCCAGCTAAGTGTCTCGAAAGCATGTTCCAAAATGGCTGTAAATAATTTGGGCAACAATGCGTTGCTTTGTCTGACTCCTCGTTCCACTTTTGTAGCTTTTGTGACTTCATGTAGTTTGACTGTCATAGTTGCATTTGTGTAAGTGTGGAGTATCTATAGTGTATACGACTTTCTCTCATAGCATCTAAAATGC
The DNA here is from genome assembly GCA_963082815.1 of Melanotus villosus. NCBI lineage: Eukaryota > Metazoa > Arthropoda > Insecta > Coleoptera > Elateridae > Melanotus > Melanotus villosus. The sequence goes on along the minus strand of OY720418.1, from coordinate 111,666,277 downwards.
TATCAATTTCGATGGTATCGAATGCTTTGCCCAAATCAAGGGACATTAAAGCAACTGCTCTGTTATATTCAATAGTTTTTTCTATCAGAGTTTTAATACATTAGAGATGGCTGTTGGTTCTAAAGCCTTGTCTAAATCCGACCTGTTTTCTAGATTGATATAAATCTAGTTTTCTTTCCTATTGTTATTACTCTGGTGAATAGTTTATGAATATGGTTTAAAGGCTTATAGGTCGATAGTTTTTGAGATCTGCGTTATCTCCTTTTTTATGTATTAGAATTGGCACTGCATTTTTCCACTTGGTGGTATGACACTATTATAGAAGCATAGATTGAATAGCTTTCTTATTTTTTCCAGTAATGGGCAGCCTCCAGTTTTTACAGCTTCCATCACTATACCATCCTCTCCGGGAGCTTTATTTCTTTTTATCTTTGTTAGTACATGTCTGATTTCTGCTATCGAAATGTCTGGTAACTCTTCCAACGCTTAGTTGATTATGTCTTTCCTTAGCAGTTTTTTATGATCTTCTTCTCTTTCTTCTTTTACTCTTCTACTCCTATATAATTCTCCATGGCAGGGGTCGGCAAACTTTTGAGACGGAAGGGCCAATCCTGTGCCTCACAACAATTTAAAAATTATTCGAGAGCCATAAACTTCATATGTCGCCATTATCAACGTTATCATGCGCCCTGCGCTCGCTTATTAGTCACTTTGTTTGGCTGCCCTGCTTACCATGTGCTCAACCATCCCCTCCACTCTTATTCTCCTTTTACGCTTATGAAACCATGTTATACTCACATCCTTCCAAACGGATCCCATTAAGCAGCACCTGTTAAAATGCAATGTGTGGAACTGGCCTTTCAATTTTACTTCAGAGCCACATGCACGTACCGAAAGAGCCGCATATGGCTATCGAACCTCAGTTTGACAACCCCTGCTCCATAGCATTCTTCTACAAGGTTTAAGATCTCTTCTATGTTTGATGTTTCTCCGTTTTTATTTTTTAGTTTTATTATTTCCTGTTTTCTGTTATTAAGTTTTCTTTAAGGACTTAAGCTTTTGTTTTCATCAATAGTTTGTTGTATTTGCTCGTTTCTATATATTTGCATACATCTCTTCTGATAGCTTTGGATACTTCTTTGTCCATTTCTTTCTTCCATTAATGCTTTTGTTTGTGAGCTAATTTTCTCTCCTCTTTTAGGTTTTGGGCAGTATCTTTCTTGTCCTTCTTTTATTATTTCCGCAATTTGGTCACTTAAGGTGTCGATACTTGAGAATGAGTGTGGTTTCCAGCTTATCGCTAATCAATTTTTGATATTGATCAATGTTTTCTAGGTCTGTCCAGATTGGCCTAACTTTCCTTTGGGTCAGTCGGTATCTTTCCTTACGAAGGTGTATTTCTATCGTAGCTCTAACCATTCTATGTTCACTAGCTGTTGTAAATTTTACGCGTGCCACAAATTTGCAAATAATATTTATCCAGTTGCCCACGTGCCAAATAGTTTTTATACTTAGAAGAAAAAAAATAATAAAAAATTAATTAAAAATTAACAAAAAACCGTAAACTTATAAACAAGTATTAAACTAAATACTAAACTTTGAAGAACTTTTTCATGGCTTAACCATCGAACGTTGTTGCACATAAGTGAACCATGTACGCCAAGTTTACCTCATTTAATGATTCTAGAAATTTTCATAGTTACTGGTACAATTTTAGAAAGAACTACAGTGCAACCTCGATAATCCGAACTAATAGAAATTAGGGTGGTTCGGATTTGGCATTTGTTCGGATTAACGAATTTTACTTAAAAAGGTGTAATAAAAACAAAATCTTCAACTTTTTGTCGGAATTGCCTTTGAAATGGCTCAATGGCGGAAACATCGCTGGATAATTTTTCTCCGCTAACAGTTAGTTGCCGTATTCCAAATCGCTTTTTTGTCTAGCCATCCAGAGCTTGCTTGAAAATCAGATTTGCCAGTAATCTTTTCATAGACAAATTTTGCCCTTTCTCGCAAAACTTCTCCCGACAGTGGCGTGTTACGAGATCTTTCTTGAAGAAACCACGTTAAAGTGCAGATTCAACTCCTGGATATTCAGCGGCCCTCAGAGTTTTTTGCTTATTCGGATCTTTATCAGCAGTGCTAACAAAATTAATAATTTTGTCTTTGTTTTTCTTAATATCACTAATCGTAGATTTCCCGACGCCGTAGTTTTTAGCACATTGTCCACTATCAAGCTTATTTAATATTTCAGCTTTTTCAAAGACACTTAAAGTCGTATGTTTCCTTTTTTGGGACATTATTGTGAAATCTCGTTCGTAATAACTGGCATCGAATGCACACTACTGGCGAAAGATAAGAACAATTCGGCCTGTCCGCTGTAAGCAGCTGGGCTTGCTGGCTGTTGAAAACGTCACGGTTAGCATAAACATTATTAGTCACATGGGATTTTGTGTCTGCATAATCAGAAATGCAACAGTGGCGTTCTGATGCACGTAACTAGGATTTTGAAGTTTAGTTCGGATTATCGAATTTTCGGTTGTCGAAGTCGTTCGGATGACTGGAGTTAGTTATGAGTTCGGATTACTAGAGGTTCGGATTATCGTGTGTTCGGATTATAGAGGTTGCACTGTATTTCGCTTTTAACCAGTACATTTATAACAGCATTGTAAGTATTTATTCCTTTTGATGTTAAACTGGTCAATTGTTCTTTAATATTATTCTCAATAATCTCAATGCAATGACGAATAAAAATTTCTAAATGAGCTGATCCAGTTATATCACTACTTTCATCAAGACAGAGAGAAATTAAACCAGAAGATTTTATAATTATGTAGTTTTTGCTGGTGATGACTCTCGCCATGTTTCTATCCGAAGGCATATTCTTTATTCTCCTAAATGTTTTTTATTTTCAAAATCTTCATTTTAACCGTGCTCCTTTAATATATTCCCCATTACTAAATGGTTTTCCGTCTTTAGCAATTATGTTTGCGGCTGAAAAGCCAGCTGCAGTTATGTTTAAATGACTCCCGATAAGTTTGACTAGAGATGGATATTTCTATTTTTAATTACTCAAGCAATAAAATTATAATACTGTCAGCCCTTCGCGTGCCAGTGAAATTTTCGTACGTACCACCTTTGGCACGCGTGCCATAGGTTCGCCATGCCTGATCTAGGCTTCCCTATGTCCACCTTCGGTGTGTTTTTTTTTATAAAAGAAGTTATTCATTTGGAATAGAGAAGAATAATATACTTCAATTATTTTCAAGTCTAAATGTAAATTTTTGTAATTTATGAGTTATAATTGTGTTTAAGAATTATAGTATTAATTATAAAATGAATTTTTCAGTCAGAGGACATGATTTCGTTACTAATTATACCCACTACCTTACGGGTGGTCTTGACAGTAGTACAAATTACACTTTGTATGTTCGTTCTTATTCCAAAGAAGCTAGTGATCAGTCAAACAATGTCTCTTGTGAAACAGGTAAGAAGAACATGTGAAAAATAATTGTTTTTCTTGTATTTATTTTTTTTATTCTTAGGTATTAAAGGAAAAAGAAACTTACATATAGAATCAATAAGCGAAACATCTGTAAAAGCAAGATGGTCACAAATAAGTAATGATATTCCTTGTGGTAATACTGCAGCTCTATATAAGGTTCAGTGGAAAAGAATCGATCAATCTTCGGTAAATGTGGAACATGTTGATACTTTGGAAAAGGTCATATCGGGTAAGTTTAAGGTACTGTTTTAATATTTTTAAATTTTGTATTCAATTTGAATGATTTAAAAATTATTTCCTGTTACTATTAACAATTTTTCTGAAATTAGGTTTACGGCCTTCAGCAACTTATGAATTTCGAGTACAATCTACAACGAATAAAAATGATAACAGTGCATGGGTTTCTTATACTCTTTCTAAGGAAAGAAGCAATTCAGAGACTGCAGTAACTACCTCAGATTACACCGGAATAATTATTAACAAGTCGAATGAAACTTTAATTGTACCTCCAGCTCCTCTACAAGTAGAGGCTGAACCACTCTCACCTTACAGCATTAATTTAACATGGTTAAATGCAGAAGACGATGAAGATATAATTTTTATCATTTGTTTTGTTGATGTTAAGGAAGAAAAGAATTGTGAAAATGGTGAACTTATTGAAAGGTAAAAGATTTAATATAAAACTTAATTTTTGATTATTATAGTTATATGTATTTTAGCAAAACAAATTACCTAGAAGTCAAGAACTTGAAACCAAATACAATGTACGAGTTCAAAGTTCGCTCTCAAAATTTTAAAGGAACATACAGCCCTTTTTCTCATTCTGTAGAAGTGCAGACTTTTACAGACAGTAAGTATTAATTAGTAACTTACATTCATAATACAGATATAATAAAATTAAATTTTTAAATTTTTTATACAATTTCTATTGCGAATAAGTTTAATTCTGAAACCAATCACTTGAATTGTTATATTTTTCATTGTTTGAAAGATAAAAACTAAAAGCATAATTTTCAACAAATGTTTGCCATAAAAAGGAAACAAATGTCTTTATCTCTTTATGTAGACCACTCAAGCTAGTGGTGATCCTTCAGCTATCAGTGTTACTTGTGGCGCTATAAACCTCAATGCAAATGTATTTAACTAAAACATTAACTCAATTATTTTTTAAATAATTTAAAGTGGTATGTAATTGTAACCTAGCTTATTTTGTTGTTCACATTTTCATTTGAAGATGAAAGTTGAATACTATGATTTTTGTCAGAGAAAGTACATTTAAGCGAATCTAAAAAGAAATTACAGAAGTGTTGGGTTCATGAATTTTTCAAACAAAGTACTCGAGAAGATTTCCGTAACTTATTAAAGGAAATGCGACTTTATGATATTCCTGAATTCAAAGGAAATTTCTCACATTCTTACTACTGAAACATATAACAATTTTATATGGAATTCAGATGTATGTCAACTGCCATCTCAATTATTCATTTAAAACATTCCACTTTATATGTTGGCTATCGAATATCACACGTAATGAGAACTAGGCTTTAAGCAAGGTGTAGTAATCACATTTTAACCTGAGAAAAAGTTAAACCACATGCATTCCCCAAAGAGGGGTTAATGATACATTCAGATATATAATGTACCTTTTAATGTAGTTTAGTCATCCTTGCGTGTTGTTTAAGCTTAAATTTAACAATAGATTTATCTGATTTATTTTACATAAACTCTTTGATTATACATCTTTTACAAATTCAGAAAAACCTTGATTATTGCAAAATCAAGCCGGAAAAAGAGAACTAAACTAAGTGTCAACCAAGAAAAGTTTTCAAAAATAATATTTGCATAATCTTCAGCTGATCCATTCATCCACAATGAAGAACGTCAGATTGTATAGAGGAGCCGATGCAGTTAGTGATCATTACTTAGTGAAAGCCATTTTACAGCAACAAATACCAAATAAAAAAGGGGACTTAACAAAGGAAACAAGAAAAGAAATATCCAACAACTAAAAGAGGAAGAAACACAGAAATTATATATACAAGCGATAGAACAAAAATTAGAACCGAAAGAGGGGCGAGATATTGAAACAAAGTGGAATCATATTAAACAAATAATAAATGAGTCCTTTTAGCAAGTGTACAAGCTAGCACGAAGATCAAAGAAGGACTAGTTTGATGAAAAATGTGAGGAAGTCACAGAAAACAGACGAAAAGCAAAACTGAACCTTCTCACAATCAAGGCAGAACAGAATGAAAAAAGTACAAGGAAGCAAGATGGTTAGTGAATGAGATTTGCCGAGCAAAAAAGAGGAAAGCTTTAGAGACGAAAATCCAAGATCTAGAAATGCATGACTTACGAAAGTTTTATAAGAAAATAGAAGAAATAAGAAAGAGGTATTACCAACAAAGAGCACTAATCTTCCAAAATAAACAAGGTCAAGTGTCCGGAGGGAATGAATATAATGGGTAGAACATTATGAACAGACCAAGATTCACCAGATTTAGCCGAGATTCCAGAAGACACACAGACACCGCTGAAGAAATAGATCCCCCAACGCAAGATGAAGTTAAAGAAATAATAGGTGAAATGGAAAACAACAAGAGCCCTGTGCTAGACGACATACCTTTAGAACTAATTAAATATGGCGGGGAGAAATTACAAGAACGAATATATAAATTAGTGGAAAAAGCATGGAAAACATGCGAAATGCCAAGGGAATGGTCCAACAATATACAAAAAGGGAAACCAACAAAAATGCAAAAACTACCAACCTATTTCACTCTTGAGTGTTACCTACAAAATCTTAGCAAAAATACTAAACATAAGGTTAAAGAAATTTGCCACAAGGGGAACCGCTCAACCATCTACGAGATTTTCATAATTAGGATATTACAAGAGAAATGTGAAAAGAAGAAGTTACAACTACATGTGTTATTTTTAGATTTCAGACAGGCATATGACCGAGTGAGGAGAAGCGAAGTAGTACAAAGTTTATCCAGTCTCAAATGCCCACAGAAGCTAGTAAAGTTAACTCAGATGACGTCGAGAGAGACATACTCACAAGTTAAAATAAATGGAAAACTAACAGAACAGTTCAGAACAAAGACCGAATTAAAATAAAGAGCTCCTCTATCTACAACTTTATTTAATTTTGTATTAGAATCAGTTATGAGAAACAGTAATTTAAGGAGCAAAGGCAATATTTTGAAGAAGTAGTGCCATCGTTTAGCTTGTGCCGATGACTTAACGTTAATAGTACCTAACGAGAGAAGAACCTAAAGATAGAGTACGTAAGCTAAGCTTAGAAGCAACAAAAGCAGGATTGATTACAAATTAATCAAAGAAAAACAAAATATATCATCCTAGGAAAATCACAGCAAGAAATTGAATGTACATTAGAAGTAAAAGTAGGAAACTAAATGTTGAGCTTTGAAAAAACGGAAAGTGTAATTTACCTTGGTAGTGAAATAGACGGAAATGGAAGCATTACTAAAGAAATAGACAGGAGAATATCTCTGGGTTCACTAAACGAGATTTTGAATGGCAAAATGTATTTAGGCGAATAAAAATTAGACTTTATAAAACAATAATACAACCTATCCTAGCTTAAGGATGTGAAACTTGGGTTCTACGAAATGAAGATGTCAAAAAATATAGTAAGTTTGGGAAAGGAATGCCTTACGGAGAATATAGGAAGTGTGCAGGATCAAGGTATTTGGAGAAGAAGAAGAAATGACGAATTGATGAAGCTATATGCAGAACCTGGAATAATTAGTGTTATAAAACAAAACAGAATAGAATGGTTGGGGCATATAATCAGAAAGGACAGTAACAGAGGCACTAAGAAAGTATTATTAGAAGAACCAGAAGGCTGGAACCGGAAAGGAAAACCCAGAAGGGGATGGCTAAAGTGTGTAGAAGAAGACCTTAAGAAGCTGGATGTCTTTGATTGAAAGAGTTTAGCAGCCAATAGGAAGAGATGGAAAGAAGTAGTAAAAAAAAGCCATAGGTGTTAAGGTTGGGGAATTTCCAAGTTATGGACACTTTGGCCGTTTAGCTGGCAGCACTAGTCTTTTTGTTGCAAATTAAATTACTTTAAGAACCAACAGATGGTGTTACTGTACAAGTAAATATTTTGTTATATTAAGTCGGTGCTTTCGCGTCCGCCAGAGATATTTTACAACTTACTGGTGGATTATGAGATGTAAATACAACTGTGGCGACCTACGACACCGCATCCAGCGTAAACGCCCGACTGCCAGCGAGCACGACCGAGGCACAGAAACCACGCCCCGTCACCAATACGATCGACGTTCGCTCCGAGTAAGCACCCGACGTCCAGCGAACACGACCGAGGCACAGAAACCACGCCCCGTCACCAATACGATCGACGTTCGCCCCGAGTAAGCTCCCGACGTCCAGCGGACACGACCGAGGCACGAAAGCTACACCCCACGTGATAATTACGAGCATTTCTGCGGCTATAAAAGCAGAACGCATCAGCTCAGAGATCAGTTCCTCTCGGAACTCGCTGACACGTTGGTTCCCGGTGCTGACCCATAGTCTAGGAACCAACACAGCCGCTGCAGATTCCCGGTGCTGACCCATAGTCTAGGAATCTCAGCACAACCGCTGCAGGCTCCCGGTGCTGACCCATAGTCTAGGAGTCTCAGCACAACCGTTGCGGGTTCCCGGTGCTGACCCATAGTCTAGGAACCCCAACACAACCGCTGCAGGATCCCGGTGCTTACCCACAGCCTCAGAACCTCACCGCAACGTCAGAGGCAACCCATCCGAGGAGAAGGCGACGACAACGCTCCACTCCCGGACAACTCCACAACGTCAGAGGCAACCCATCCGAGGAGAAGGCGACGACAACGCTCCACTCCCGGACAACTCCGCAACGTCAGAGGCAACCCATCCGAGGAGAAGGCGACGACAACGTCCCACTCCCGGACAACTCCGCAACGCCAGAGGAAACACGAACGGAATACACTGCGTCAGTACCTGAGGCGCCCATCCGTTCCACCTCCAGTGGAACCGTTCCTCCCGACTCCGACCAAAGACGTACCAGCGAGGCCATCTCCACGACGTACCTTCCGGTCTAAGTCACATCCACCGCGGAAGACCCTGCCGACTCCCGACTCCGACCAAAGACGTACCAGCGAGGCCATCTCCACGACGTACCTTCCGGTCCAAGTCACGTTCACCGCAGAAAGTCCTCAATCGACTTCCGGAGACATAGCACTTATAAATGCTGTATCATATGTATTATGTTTTTGTTAATTAGAACGATTAAATAAACTAATATTAACGTTGTTCCGTTTCCATTCGCCCGATCACTACCACAACTGGTGACCCCGACGTGATCTTCAACCCCAGGTAGTGATCAAACGCGAACGTACCACCCCACGAAGGTACCGCGATACAACGGAAACAACAGCCATCAGCAACATGCCGGGAGGAGACTGCAGAACAACCACAACCCGGGCAGGACGAGCAACACGCCTACCCGTTAGGTTCCAAGAGTATAAAAAACCGACTCCATCACTAGCAAGGGGGTATGTGGCGACCTACGACACCGCATCCAGCGTAAACGCCCGACTGCCAGCGAGCACGACCGAGGCACAGAAACCACGCCCCGTCACCAATACGATCGACGTTCGCTCCGAGTAAGCACCCGACGTCCAGCGAACACGACCGAGGCACAGAAACCACGCCCCGTCACCAATACGATCGACGTTCGCCCCGAGTAAGCTCCCGACGTCCAGCGGACACGACTGAGGCACGAAAGCTACACCCCACGTGATAATTACGAGCATTTCTGCGGCTATAAAAGCAGAACGCATCAGCTCAGAGATCAGTTCCTCTCGGAACTCGCTGACACGTTGGTTCCCGGTGCTGACCCATAGTCTAGGAACCAACACAGCCGCTGCAGATTCCCGGTGCTGACCCATAGTCTAGGAATCTCAGCACAACCGCTGCAGGCTCCCGGTGCTGACCCATAGTCTAGGAGTCTCAGCACAACCGTTGCGGGTTCCCGGTGCTGACCCATAGTCTAGGAACCCCAACACAACCGCTGCAGGATCCCGGTGCTTACCCACAGCCTCAGAACCTCACCGCAACGTCAGAGGCAACCCATCCGAGGAGAAGGCGACGACAACGCTCCACTCCCGGACAACTCCACAACGTCAGAGGCAACCCATCCGAGGAGAAGGCGACGACAACGCTCCACTCCCGGACAACTCCGCAACGTCAGAGGCAACCCATCCGAGGAGAAGGCGACGACAACGTCCCACTCCCGGACAACTCCGCAACGCCAGAGGAAACACGAACGGAATACACTGCGTCAGTACCTGAGGCGCCCATCCGTTCCACCTCCAGTGGAACCGTTCCTCCCGACTCCGACCAAAGACGTACCAGCGAGGCCATCTCCACGACGTACCTTCCGGTCTAAGTCACATCCACCGCGGAAGACCCTGCCGACTCCCGACTCCGACCAAAGACGTACCAGCGAGGCCATCTCCACGACGTACCTTCCGGTCTAAGTCACATCCACCGCGGAAGACCCTGCCGACTCCCGACTCCGACCAAAGACGTACCAGCGAGGCCATCTCCACGACGTACCTTCCGGTCCAAGTCACGTTCACCGCAGAAAGTCCTCAATCGACTTCCGGAGACATAGCACTTATAAATGCTGTATCATATGTATTATGTTTTTGTTAATTAGAACGATTAAATAAACTAATATTAACGTTGTTCCGTTTCCATTCGCCCGATCACTACCACACAACCATCATAAATCATTTGTACTAAAATTTTACAGCTATACCTACCTCAACACAGAAGTTTGTCGACTGAATTTGCGACAAAGATAGAAAATGCCGGACAGGAAGCATATTAGAAACGCACATAAAGAAAACAATACAAAAGACATAGTTATCTAAACATACATGGGAAAAAATAGAAGAAAGAAGAAAGATCAAACAACAAGCATTGACAAGTAGAAATGAAAACGAAAGAGAAAGACAGGAAAAGATATGCAAAGAAAAGACAAACAAGTAAAAACAAGTGTAAGGAATGATAAAAGGAAACATATCGAAGAAACACTGAAGAGAGCAGAAGAAGCAGCAAGGAAAAAAAACTTGAAATCCTTATACGACATAACTAAAGAAATAACAAGGAAGAAAACTATAAATGAGATAAGGGTAAAAGACAAACAAGAAAAAATCCTGAAATCAGAAGTTGAGCAAAGATGGTTCGAGCATTTTGAAGAAATATACAAGAGAATAGTACCTACATGAAGATACAGAGGAAGAAGACGACCAAATAAGAGTCGAAATGAACATGAACGAGCAAGCGATCACAAGAGAAGAAATTAAAGAGGCCATAAAAATGTTAAAGAATCACAAAGTAGCAGGCGTAGATGATATCCCAGCAGAATTGATAAAAGAGGGAGACGAAGTAACAGTGGAAATAATGTATGAAATATTAAACAACATATGGAAAAAAGAAGAAATACCGAAAGAATGGAGAGAAGTAATAATACCAAACTACCAAAAAAAGGGGACAAAAGTGAATGCGTAAACTGGAGAGGTATAACGTTGCTATGCATAGCAAGCAAAATGCTTGCGAGAATACTTTTAAACAGAATTAAAGATGGAATAGAAAAGACAGTAGAAAACAACCAGGCAGGATTTAGAAAGAGGAAATCATGCATAGATAATATATAGAATATTGCGAACTATCATAGAGCAAGCAAATAAATGGCAAAAAGAAATACGGATGAGCTTTATAGACTTTGAAAAAGCATTCGATAGAGTAGATAAAGACAAAATGTGGACAATTTTAAAAGCGTATAGAATACCGAATCAACTTATAATTATGATTAAATTAGTATACTCAAACTATACAGCAAAGATTCACATAAAGAACAAACTAACAAAAAATATAAAGATAGAAAGCGGGGTAAGACAGGGGTGTACCCTGTCACCCATACTATTTTTAGTGGTAATAGATTGGGTCATGAGGAAAACGGGAATTAATTGGAGATTTGGAATTTGGAGAACCATTAGAGGATATAGAATTCGCAGACGATGTATGTTTATTAACGGAAAACTCAATACAGATGCAAAAGAAGATAAACAAACTGAAAGAAGAAGCAATGAAAGTAGGATTAAATATAAATAAGAGTAAAACCAAAATTATGGAAATAGGAAAAGACGGAAATAGAACAAATGCAGACAAGAAACAAATCGATAAGGAGCAGATAGAAAAGATAGAGAGAATTACATACCTAGGAAGTATTATTGATAGAGAAGGAGGAAGTGAAAGGGACATAAAAAAAAATACATAAAGCTCAAAGTGCCTTTAATACTTTCAAAAAAATCTGGCAATCGAAAGAAATACATATGAAAATGAAAATCAGATTATTTAACACTAATGTAAAGACAGTATTGCTATACGGGGCAGAATCCTGGACGGTAAACGAAAAACATATAAAGCAACTTCAAGTATTCATAAACAAATGCCTCCGAGGAATTTTAGGTATACGCTGGCCAGAAAAAATTGCAAATGAAGAACTATGGGGAAAAATGAAACAAGAACCGATACAAACAACGATAAAAAGAAGAAAATGGAATTGGATAGGACATACGCTCAGGAAAACTAATAATGATATAACAAAACAAGCATTGGAATACAATATTATAGGGAAAAGAAGGGAAGACCAAAAGCCACTTGGAGGAAGAAGACACAGCAAGAAATCACCGATAAAGGGCTAAAATGGAATGAAGTGAAAGAGAAGGCAAAGGATAAAACCGAATGGAAAAAATTGTGTGAATCACTGTGTGTAGTGTAGTGAATCAGTAAAAGTTAAATAGATAATGAAAACGATGAACAGTGAGAAAAGGAATTAAAGAGAATTGGTACAGAGCTGGCAACTCTGATACTACATAGGTGAAAACACCAACGCTGAAGAATCGTCGAAAGACGCCATACGCTTCTACAGGAGCAAAAGGAATGATGATGAAAATGATCTGTAACCTCATATACCTTTCGGTGTCGAGGCTGGTAAGTTAACGTATGAGGCTTTACACGTGCAATGCACAACCCGGTCCGTCTCTGCAGGTTACCAAGTTGGTGCGCTATTTATACCTACATACTGCACCATGTGTATGTGCGTGTAAGACCTTGTTACTCTACCTTTTAGGCGAAAGCGTCGTTAATTAGGTGTCCAACTACGAATGGTCACCAGGGGGAGTCGAACCAAAGACTAGCGCAAAGCTAGCCTGAAGCTCTACCACTACACCACTACACATGAATGAAATGTAAATATTTCTGAAGAAACTGTGCTAATATCATTTTGAAGCGTTGTTTAACATTAATTTATATTCAAATCTAGTGACCAAGTGTTTATTTATACATATGCGATGATGCTAGATGCACGATTTCCAGACAAATGAGAGCAACTAATTGAAATTTTGTACCTGAATGTACAAAACTATGTGGTGTCCAATAATAACAGCTTTATAAAGTGAAAAGTTACGATAGTGGGCGCAAGTAACCGAAAAAGGTTGCACGACTTTTATCTTCTTAAAATGCGTTTACTTTACATATTTCATTTTCTATGGCAAACCTTTATAAAAAATTATGTTGATTCATGGCGTCCTGTATTCATACGACAAAAGTGTCTGTAATACCAGGCATGTTTACTTAAATTGTTTAAGAAAATATTCTGTATTGTGGCGCCCGCACAGAAACTAAATTACAAATATGACTGGCTATACAGGGTGTTTACGGTCTTGTGATTTTATTTTCAAGGGGTGATTAAACATCTTAAAAGAAGGTCATTAACGTACTTCCCCATAAATTAACAACATGTCAACGTATTCACTGTTGGTGCGATGGGCCATTTTTACTTTCCTTAATAGGATTTATTCGGAAGAATTTATGTCAAACCACAGTGCAGTGACAACTGATGAAACAGCTTGACAGATGGGAAAAGTTACTGTCATCAGCCTACTTAGTAAAGAACATAACATCGTTTGAATTTAAAAATAACCAAAACTTTTAACAGTAATATCTCTTATTATGCAACTTTTTTTAAGACATTTTTACGTTAATGACCTTCTTTTAAGATGTTTAATCACCCCTTGAAAATAAAATCACAAGACCGTAAACACCCTGTATAAACACTTTTGTCTTATAATACAGGAGGCAATGTATTGATCATCTTATCATTTTATCAATGAATAATATTTAATATTTTAAAATTTAATTTCAGTACCTTCACCAGTTCAAGATTTAAAATATAAAATGATTAATTCAAGCACAGTATGTATAAGGTGGCGGACGCCATTACATAAAAATGGAAAATTAACCAAATATGTTGTTTTATACACCCCAGACCAAAATTGGCCTCTTGAACAATGGCATTCTGTCGATGTTCCTGTATTACAGGTACTACTCAAGGTATGTATGTTTCAGTTTATTATCTGTATTTTTTTACACCTTTATAAACTGGTGATTTTTATTTAGTTATGCTTCTATGTATTAAAATTAACTTTTATTATTATTTTTATTAAAGTATTAAGTAATATAAATTTCGAATATTAGTTCGTAACTTGTAATTTAAATATTTATTTATTTGTTTTTTAGAAATGCTGGCCTAATGGAGAAGATGCAGTCTCAGTGGTATTATCAAAACTTAAATCAAATGTTCAGTATACTGTTCTTGTTAGAGCAGCAACAGAAGCAGGTTTAGGTAATCCAACAATTCCGCTTACGTTTATAACAAAAGAAGCATATGCATCGCCCGATGTAGAAGATGATGAATCTTCAGCACCTGAAAATCCAAATGATTTACAGTATAAACAAAAACTAGGTAAGCTATATTATCACAATGCTCTTTTAAATGCTCCATTTACTCGAACATTAAAAGTTGTTTTTGTAGGTATTGCACTGGGAATATCGATATCCATTTTTTGTATTTTATGTTGCATCAGCTGTATAATATTTAGACGACGTTGTGTTAAAAGAGAGGCTTTAGCCCGTGCACGGCTTGCAGCATCTAATAATTACTATCCGTCCAGTGCTGGTGTACCATATCCTGGTACTTCATTGCAATTGCGACATCAGGAATCATGCACTGCTGAAGCTCACGAAATGCAACATTTGGTTGGTGAAGAAGGCGCTACTCATATTCCACCACTTACTCCTACACATTTAGATACAAAAGTAAGATATCAAATGTTGTCGTTTTTTTCATGTTGTGTAATTATTGTATTATCTGTAACCTCTTATACCTTTCGGTGTCGAAGCTGGTGCGTTAACATATGAGGCTCTACGCGTGTAAAACATATTAAAATATAAATTTATAGTTAAGAGTGGCGAGATATTTTCAGTGATAGATATTATTAATAAAGAATTTGCTTGTTACTTATCTGACCAATCGTTAATTTTCAGGGTGGAGTAGGATTTCCAAATGGCCAGCTAAATGGTACACTCAAGCATGCACATATGAATGGTCATGTAGCAAATGGTCACGTTCATATTACAGAAAACCCCAGGGTAAGTTGTTATTATCATACCAAATTTAAATTCGTGTATTACGCAATACTACACAAGTTTTTTACATTTTTTTTTATTAAAAAAAGCCTTAGTTTTGTATTAGATGTGATACATTAAATATCTTATATTTATTACAACTGCAAATAAAACTTAAAAAAGAGCAAAAAAAAAGAAAGTTTAACCTTAATAAGTTTTTGCATGGTGTATTTTTTTACTCATTTTGTAAATCTGAGTAGAACTAGTGGCATTCAAAAACTTGAATTTCGAAGATCCAAGACTTAATAAGAAGGTAAAATGCACTAGAAGGTGTTCAGAATTTTTTGATTAAAATGACTTATAAAATAAAGTGGGTACTTTCGTATTATTTCGTGTTTTTAAACGATTGATTTTTATACTAAATAATAATTATTGCTTCGTGTATGTTTTGAAAAACGCACCAACCTCGACACCGAAAGGTATAAGAGGTTACAGATAATACATACAAAGCTTATACAAAAAGTAATAACGTATCGAATTGCTTATAGGTATAAGAAGTTACAGATAATACATATGTACAGGGTGAGTATAAAGTATGGAGACACCGATTTTCTGTCGTTAATATTTATTTTAGAAAAAAATGTTCAATACAAAAGTTTTTTATGAAATTTTTATCTATGTATTGATTATACACGAAATTTTTTTTCTTCAATTGTTTTTGAGTTATGACTTTACGCGATATTTTTTTTAATGGGAACCTATTAATTTTATGCTACCATTCGATAGAGAATTTTTTTCTCTTTACAACGGTATAAAAATTTTATGGGTTTGCATAACATTTCTTTGAGAAAACGCCGGTTAAAGTATTTACAATTAACTTTCCGATTCGTAAAGGATACAACCAAGATAAACAAAAGCGGAGAGATAAACAAACTGTGATATCACTAAGGCGGCATTTGTTATTTTTTACGTCAAATATTTCAATTTTGTACAATTTATTGCTGTTGGCATTAGCAATATCGGGTTTAAGTGAACGTGAATGAATTGAAGTGCTTATAAATTGCACAAAATTGAAATATTTGACGTAAAAAATAACAAATGCCGCCTTAGTGATATCACAGGTTGTTTATCGCTCCGCTTTTGTTTATCTTGGCTGTATCGTTTACGAATCGGAAAGTTTATTTGAAAAAACTTTAACCGGCGTTTTCTCAAAGAAATATTATGCAAACCCATACAATTTTTATACCATTGTAAAGAGAAAAAAATTCTCTATCGACTGATAGCATAAAATTAATAGGTTCCCATTTAAAAAAATAACGCGTAAGTCATAACTCAAAAACAATTGAGGAACAAAAATTTTGTGTATAATCAATACATAGATAAAAATTTCATAAAAAACTTTTGTATTGAACATTTTTTTCTAAAATAAATATTAACGACAGAAAATCGGCGTCTTCATACTTTATACTCACCCTATATATTATATACATACATATTTTTAGAAAATTTGGTTATGCAACACCTAAATAAATTTTGCATTATTTATTTTGTAACCATTAAATTTACAAAAAATCTATAATGCTGAATGGTAAATAAT
The DNA here is from genome assembly GCA_963082815.1 of Melanotus villosus. NCBI lineage: Eukaryota > Metazoa > Arthropoda > Insecta > Coleoptera > Elateridae > Melanotus > Melanotus villosus. The sequence goes on along the minus strand of OY720418.1, from coordinate 111,649,628 downwards.
CACAAAAAAAAATACAGTAGGTATGTAGGTAACAATATAAAATAAAGAATTAATATTAAATCATTACATATTATAGTTTCAACTGACCAGCAACCTAAAGTTGTTGTTTTTACTATTTATACCTCAAAAACCTACAAATTTGTTTTCCATTTCTTTATCAGTCTTATTTGTACATAAATACAAACTAATATGTCACTTAAATTTATATTTAACAGCATTTTCTACAATAGTTTATTTTTACTGTTAAATTATAAAGCACATTAACTCTACCTGCTGTGACACGTAGTTGAATTTCTAGCATTATCTTATTCTCACTATTTATTCCCAGGTATTTGAATTGTTGTACTATACTGTATTCAAGTTAAAGATAGAGGATAGAGTGGATGTAAACAAATACATGCGCTGTTCACGTGCTTGAAAGAAACAGAGTAGTATTAAGGAAATTCATAAAGATTTGCATACAAACCAGTATAGCAAAAAAATATTTAAAAAATCAACTAAACAAATTTGAAATGACGTTAATAATTAGACATTTGGTAATGAATAACATTTTATAAAGAACATTTTTATTCGATGATAAAGTTGGGTACAATAAATAAAAAATAAAATGAAAATAAAATAATTTTAAGCCGGACATGGACTGATATCAGCGACGTGTAATTCCAGGGTGCAGTGGTGAGGGTTCAGCCAATCGCATTAGCCAAAACGGAGCACACGTGCTGATCACGCATTGATCACGCGCCGATCATTGTTTACATCCACTTTATCTTTAACTTGAATGAAGTATACTTCAAAATTTTTGTCCTCCATTGTAAAGTTTTGATCTATTCTTCTTGGAGGTTTTACTGTTAACATTTTTGTCTTCTACTTGTTGATCTGCAGTCCAATCCTTTGGGCTTGTGTTTCTATTTTTCTGTATATGTCCTTAACTTCTCTTTCCAATCTTGCTATCAGGTTGATATCATCTGCATATCCAATCACTTGGTGTGACTTGTTAATGATGGTACTGCCAGTGTTGTCTGTTGCTTCTCTAATTACTTTTTCCAGTACTAGATTAAACAGTACTGGGGCAACGTCGGGGATATTCTATTCTGTATCCTTACCGCAGCTCTGGTGTTTTCCCATTGTCATTCTTGTTAAGTTAATTAATTTATTCGGGATGCCTAGTTCTTCCATAATGTTATACAAGCTGTTTCGATCTATACTATCATATACCTCCTTGAAGTCAATGAATAATTGACATATTGGTACCTATGTTGTACTCCCATGATTTTTTCAGTATTTGTCGTGTTGTAAAAATTTGGTCCACGGTAGATCTGCCCCGTCGGAAACCGGCCTGGTATTCCTCCAATTATGTTGTTTCCGTATACCTTTATTTTTTGTTGTAAGATGTTTGTGAAAATTTTGTATGTAACACACAGTAAGGATATACCTCGGTAGTTATTACACTTGTGTTTGTCCCCCTTTTTGTATATCGGGCATATGATTGCTGTGTTCCATTTTTCTGGCATTTCTTTCTTATTCCATATGAGGCTGATTAGCTCTTGAATTTCTTTGATTAGTGTGTTGCCGCCGTATTTTATTAACTCGATTGGTATGCCATCGATTCCTGGCATTTTTCATTCTTTGTATGGCGGACGCTAGTTCTTCTATTGTGGGTTCTTTAATTTCCGGTTGTACGGTATCTCTTGTTACCTTTGGTGGTCTCTTGTGTTAACAGTTCTGCGAAATGTTGTCTACATTGTTCCATTACTTCAGTTTCTTGTGTTATATATTTTCCTTCTTTGTTCTTACACATTGAGGGTCTGGAGTGGAAGTCCTGTTTGGTATTATTTCCATTATTTTAGTTTTATTGGTGTTTATTATCATTCCCATTTTATTTATTTCATCAGTCCATGTGTTGATTACTTAAATTTTGGTAGCCTATTGTTGTTTTTGGTGTTTTACTGTCCATGTAGATGATAAACAGAAGTAGACTCAGTGAATCCCCTTGTTTTACTACTCTATTAATTTCGGATTCTTCTGACTTTGTTCCATTTATTTGTACAACTCCTTTCACTTTTACGTATTTTATATCTTTTATTAGGTTTGATGTTACTTTTAATTATTCAAGGGTAATCCATAGTTTTGTTTTATCTATGTTATCAAAAGCTGCTTTTAGATCAATGAAAGTAAAGTATAATTCCGAGTTTTTCTCAAGTTTTGATTTGATTAATTTGCATAGGACACTTACATGGTCTGTGGTTTGTCTACTACTCCTAAATCCTCCTTGTTCATACTTGTGTTTATCCTCTATTTGATGTCTCTTTTCTAGAATTTTGCTTGATGGCCACTGGTGCCAGACATACAGCCCTGTAGTTATCACACTCTGTATGTGGTCCTTTCTTGTGGATGGGAATTATTGCATTTGTTTCCCAGTCTTTTGGGATTGTTATTTCCTTCCGTCAGATCCATGCCATGTTGCATATCTCTGATCCACTCCATCAATTTTTGTCCACTGGATTTAACTAGTTCTGGGGTAATTCCGTCTGGTCCTGCGGCTTTCCCTGTTTTTAGTTCCTTTATTGCACTCTTGCCTTGATCCATGTGTATTTCTGATTCTTCATCTTGTATTTTTTCTCCTCGTTTCATTGTTCTCCTTTCTTCTCTCTCTATATTTGACCCTACTGAGAATTTTTCTTCATAGTAGTTTTTCCAGATTTTTATTATGTTTTGTGGTTTCCGAGTGTAACATTCCTTTTTTGTTTTTAGTAGGTACTTCTGATGTTCTTGTTTCTTTGTTTCCTTATGGATTTGACCATTGTCCAGAATCTTCTATTATCTGTCTTTTTTAATTGCTCCGAATTCTGTTCCGTTTTGCATTATGTAATGTCGTTTTTGCTTTGTTTCCTCTTTTGATATAGTTTACCTTGTCTGTAAGTATTTTTTCCATGCTATTTTCTTCCAATCTATTTTTTATTTGACTTCTTCGTTCCACCATCTTGTTCTCTTTTGGTTATTTGTTATTTTCTTTTCTCTGCAAATATTTGTTGCTCCTTCTATCAGGGTACTTTTAATTTTTCACATTTTTGTTTTATTGTAACTGTTTGGTTTTCTTATTCCCATTTTGTTAGTTCCTTTGGTATGCTTTGTCTTTTAGTATTTCGACTTCAATGTTCTTTTCCTGCTTCAGTTTTTGGTTCTATTAATCTTGTTCTTGCTACTACTAATTTATGGTTTGTATTTAATTCTACGTTTTTGTTTATTTTCTACATATTAAATTCAACAACAAGCTAATCCGTGTTATAATATTATCTCTGTAGTACTTACATAATTCAAATAAAATATATATTATTTTTAAGCAATTTTGTATCACTTCTTTATTTTTAAGGAGGTTAAACTAATGGAAAACAAATTGAATTTAATTTTTGTGGTTATCAAAACATTTCTTATTAGTAATGTTACTTAGTTTGGTATGTAAGTAATTTTTAATTTTTGTTGTAGTATGATTATCATGACTGCAATGGCCATATAAACCCAAAAAAATCTACAAAACAGGATAGTTTGCTGCCGTCACTAAGAAGTTGCACACGTCGTAAAGATCGAAGTAGTCCAGTTGATGATTTCAAAAATAACAAACCCACCCTAACAACCAGTGAATCACAAAGTTCAGCTCCATATGAAGTATCCGAAATTAATTCGAGGGTACCCGAATTTCCTGCATGTAATTCTGTTTCAAAACCCACAAACCATAACGATAATACATGTTTACATCATAAATCAGCATCAGATCATCGTGGTATTCATGAAAACGGTAAATTGCATTCAAAACTTCATGATGTCACAGAAATTGGTAAAATTCCCGATTATAATTCAAATTGCAATTCTAAACTTCCGGAAATTTACAATTCAAATGGTAAATTACATAGTGACTCTTCTGCAAATGAATTACTCGAATTAAGTAAAGATGATAGTTTAAACTCAACACAACTTACATGTTTGGAAGATTCATTCTCTGTGCTACCGACTTCACATAGAAGAATTTCACCAGCACTAGGACCTAATGGTTGATGATAGTTCATCTTCTACATCGAATGACATAGTCGATAGAATTCTATAGCAGTCCGTATTTTTGCATAATATACCAAAACTACAGACCTGAAAATCTGAAAGTTTAAACTGGATGCAGCTGACGCTTGACAATTACACCTTCAGTACAAGTTACAATAATAGTAATAATAATAAGTAAATAAGAAGAATTCGTGCTGCACTTGTCTACACTTTTGTTTCTCTGACAGTATTTGGTTTACATACATTTATTACTGGTAACAACACATTCCATTTATTTTATTTTTCTCATACCTCTTTCAGTTCGTTTACTGTACATACAGGGTATTTTTTATGAATTTTTCGATATTACTGGTTTTATGATGTCAGCAACAAAAGTGATTCATGGATTTGTACGTTGTGATTTAGCATCATTAATTCATCCATTTACGAACTGTGCCTTTGTAATTTTTCATGCCACATTTTACATATGGTTAAAGGTCTAGCAAAAAGTTTGTGCGGAAATACGCTCGTAAAAATTTTGAAATCAATTTTTATCCTTAATAAGTAACAATAAAAGCAGAAGTACTGAAAAATTCAAAATGCCCTGTATATTTCTTTTAATAACGTAAATTTTATGAAAAACTTCAATCCAAATACCGAGAACTTCAAATTGAAATACAAAACCAATTTTAAGCTAATTTTTGCTAGTATAATAAAGCATATTGAAGCTGTTTGCCTGCAGGTAACCATGATCATAATTTATTAAAATATTTATAGTTACTCCAATTAATACTCTCCGATAGTAGTTATCACACAAATTATTTTCATTAAATATCGTACTTAGATGGTAATTCGGCTATGAACACGCAGGTACAAATTTGTTTTAATCTACTGGCAGAAGCAATTTAGTACACTTTCCGACGCATTATTTTTGTTCACTCTTAACCAGTTTAACAGATTTGCTCAAAGTAAACAATATGTTTTCAACTGTACTGCCCATAACACTAACAATTTTTATTGCTTCATTCAACTGGGTACCGTTCCGAGTTCTGTGCCGACGTTGTTTCTTCTTTCATAAAGTTGGGCACACATTGCACTAGCGCAGAGTTTAGGATTGCACCCAGAATGTTTATGGACACTTCGGTATAGCATAAATATAAGAAGATAATTTGAAATTTAATCTGTTTATTAGAGAAGCAGAAGTAAATCGAGTGTATGCTGTAATCACAAACGTTTATGATTCGACTGTGAGTAAATACGTGTATTTATATTTATTATATGCAACTGAAACAACAGACTGAAAATAGCTAGTTACAAGTTTGCTTGTTTGGAGACCAAAACACATTTTACTATTGTAAGAAATTAGAAGATATTATATTTTATCTGCATAATCCATAACATTTTGTAGTAAAAATAGTTACTGGCAAATAATATAAATATGTTTTGTTATTAAATTTTTATATCATTTTTACTTTACATCAAGAGAACTTTGTTATAATTCGGTTAGAGAATTTGTAATGGGGAACGTATGCTAATTACACTTTCAATTTTACTGCTTACGAAGTTGTACATATTATTAAAACACTTTCGGACATTGATTTATTATGCAAATATTCTGTATTTTTTTAGTATTACATTGTTATTATTATTCATTGGTTGGAATAGCGTGTAGTTTTTTCTAATTGCTTAAAAATATCTAAATTAATCTTATTTGTTCAAAGAAAAGAATTGTTAAATTCATTGAAATAAGTACAAATAAGCATATGTTATTTTTGCAATCGCTTAAATTGTTACAGTAATTGATAGGGTAGTATTTTCTTGTTTTTGTTCTCAAAAAATATGTATCGCTATATGCATTTTATTTTTCTATCGACGAAGTACTTTTCAAAATTTTATTTACAACCGATGATAAGAAAAAAAGTTACTGGTGCCTGAATGGCTTACTTAAATATGGTCAACACTTAGTAAATTATTAGATATAAGATCATTTCATGCGAACAGTCATAAGTCTCTTAGAACAGATTAAATTTCATTCCCATTCTTCAAAACGTAAACATTGTATATTATATAAAGTATACAGCTGGTACCTGACAACAATTACATATAGTTAAATAATCTGTTGTAGAGCATTGTTGTGTATGTATGTGGGTATGTATGAAATTTTATGGAAGAAAACGAATGTATGTGCTGTCTGTTAAGATAACAATGATGTTTAATGTTGAATTGCTGTAATGTTCATTGTTTTTCTTAAAGCGTTACCATCAAAGCTAATTCGTTTATTTTTTTTTTTATAATGAGTTCCCAAAGATTTCTTTTCTTCGTCTTACCACAGGCATGTACAATACTTTTTATAATGTCTTTAAATTGTATCTATTTAAAATGTTAGTTCTATTTATCTGTGCCTTTATATTGTACAAACAACGATTAATTTTAATGTGTTATGTATATACAGCTCACCTCAACTTCTAATAGTTACCGTTTTTCTTACAGTTTATTTATTATCTTTTTTTTCACAAACCTTAAAACCCGACATTTTAATTTTAATGGGTGTGTATGTCTGTATATATTAGAAAGTGTTTAGATCGTTTAGTATCACCTATTGTAGGAAATATTTTTAATTTTTCTTTATATTTATCACGTATATAGTATATAATAATATATATAATATATTATATTATATTAAAAAGTAAAAATTGGGAAATTGCTGTCTTAACATATTTTGATGGCATAATGAAAAATCAAATATTTAATGTACTAATTTTTGTAGTTTAGTCTTTGTAAAATGTTGTTTTTGGTTGGGTGTTCGTATTATAATTATTTTGTTCCACGTATCAAATTCAATTTTACAGTTCCATGCGTAAAACTGAAGCTTGCTCAAGTATTATAATAGACTGGCTTAATTTACAATAGAACAAATGCTCTCAAAGCCTGATATATGCAAATTGCTTAACAGTACAAGAAGTTTCATTTAAAAAGTTCCATTTGCATATATACATATTTACATTATATGACACTTACTGCTTATTCAGGGTTCTGAAATAATTGATATACCTCGTTTAACATTCCTAGCTGAACTAATAGTATTAATATAATATGGCCGCTACCTTTTTTTTAACAGTTACCTCTTTCTAACATTACACTCCAATACGAACAATAATCTGCTCCACATTCCAGATATTTATAGATACAAAATACATTTTTTTACATAAGTGAAGCAATAGATACTCGATGAACTGTAATCTCTTAGCTTTAAGCTTAAGTAAATAGTATTATACTTGATATTCATTATCAACTGCACTGGAGCAATTTGTTACTGATGCAAGAAGAAAAACAGTACAATATGCTGCAGATTTTTGGATACATTTGAAACGGATTCGCAACTACATAGTCGATTTATTGTCGTATATTATTAAGTTAAAAATATTATATCGGTTGTAATCTTTGACTGATGTAGATGAGAATCCACCATAAAGAGGTCTTCTATAGTCTGATCTAATCTATTCATTATAAGCTTAACAAATCTAATGACACTAAAGAAGATATTATTCCGTATGATTTATAAATGCAACCGTGAAATCTAGCTTTTAGGAATTGCTATAGAAATTTATATGTCATAACTGTACATAAAGTTATCTTTCACCGTAGTGTATTGAATGGCTATTCTTAATTTTTTCAAAACTGACAATTTCATAACTGTTATCAATCAATGCGCGATTAATATCTTCTTTAACACAAATGTGACGTAATTGTTAGTTTAAAAGACGCAGGTATTTACACACATACTAATACCAAATAAAGTGTAATGTCCGATGTTGTTCAAATACTATGCTGCTTTCGAGCGGCGTCCGATCTACCTCATTTAATATAACCTATTTAATATGTTAGTATTGTATGTTATTTTTATTATTATGATTATAGTTAACTTTTATTTCTCAGGGCACCTTTAATTACATTATCTTGTACGAGTAGAAAATTTAAGATAGGTGTGTTTGCTGTACAATGTATGCTACATTGTGAGTTTGCTGTAAAATGTTCGTTCCATCCAACAGTTTTGTATATAAATATTTTATTTTGTTACATCTAAACTTTTAAGTCTGATTAGTGAGGCTACTGCAGTACTTTGTGGCCTACGGACTTTTTATTATTATTAGAACATTATTGTGCAATATTTTTATAATATTTCTCTAGTTTTATTGTTAGGCGATGAAGACTAAAATATTGCATAATTTAATGTTCGGTAATTTTAATTTAGGTTGTGGGTTGTTACCCTTGCCTTTTACCGTGTTCATGTAACGAGTGTAAGAACTGGATTTTGTTTATTCACTTGTGATATAATAGGTATTGTTTAATTATCTGAGATTCCATAGATATATAAATATATATGTATACATGCATATTTTCCCCACAATCTAAATTGTATTAACAAATTAACAGTTGTTACAGTTAATTCAGATATGTATATTGTAAAAAAAATATTTAAATGACAAATGGAGTAAACGTGTTAATAATATATTTTTGTACGCTTGAATGAATGAGATAAGATGTATTTTAAATAAATGATAAATAAATTAAGGAAAGCATGTTATTTATTTATTTATTATTGCCTTAATACACGTGTGCATTGTGCACAGGTTCTACGTCTACCACTGTGTTCCATATTTTCCTTTTTCCTTAAAAAACTGATTAATTATTAGTATTAATAAAGAAATTAGGTTTATTGACAATTTCGCTGTTATTTGGAATTATGTATTTCCAAAATATTTTTGCATGTGTAAAATCTGCATTATATGGTGGAGGACCTAACAAAGTATATTCATTAAAACTAGTTTGAACAATTTGTAACTTTTCTAAGGTCCTCCATCTATCCCTAATTCCAATCAAATTTGCCCCAGAAGAGCCTTTTTTTGATTTTTTGTTTAATTTTCGATATACCTAGTCTTCCCATAAATACTGTTCACCGTTTGAGTTTTCTTAAATTGAAACAACAAAGCATTGCTTTGCTAATTTAAATTTTTTTGTTAAAGGCAAGGTTACGATTACAAAAACGGAAAATTATTCGAAATGGTTGCCCTAATACTTGGATGCCTTCTGGAGCAAGCCATGTCCTCCAAAACTGACCATAACTTATAATCGAACGGATTAAGATAGGGCGATCGGCACTTGCCGAAGGTCAGTCTTCGGGGCGTATAAAATCGGGAATATTTTCTTTTAAACAGGTTTGGCTCTGTAACCTGGCACAAAGTCCCGTTGAAAGCTCCACCACTGATTTTCGAACATTGTTGCATTCAAAAATTTTCCACAAGATTCCAGGATTACTTCTTGATACACTTTAGCTGAGGTATTTCGCAAAAATAAAGTTTCATTAGACCGTCATAACAGACTCCACACGAAACCATAATCAAGGCCGGATGATGACCTCTTTGAACCTTTTTAACCACCTGTGACGCTTCTCAGGAGGTCTTGGTATACAGGGTGTCTGATTTTTCATTGACCAGCTTATATATCGTTTATTATTAGAAATACAAGAAAAAGTCAGAGGAAATAGTTTTTGAGTAGTAATTCTTCTATAAAATGGCATAATTAATTATTTTTCGTGGCCTACTGTTTTTCAGGAAAAACGTTTAACTTTGGTTTTTTAAATGGAACACCCTGTATATTTATTCGCTAATGGATCGAGGTAGAGTTGTGCTTAGCGATACGATATATCGATATCATATCGATTCAGAAAATAAGCAGACAATATCGATACACAATTTAAATATCGATACAGGATCGATATGTATCATTATAATTATTATTTTTAGCGTTTCGCATTTTTACAAAATAATTTCTAAGTTTTTTACATACAGTTGTTTTAATATTTATAAGCCGACTTTACCCGATCGACGTCGTACAAGTTTACTCTTGTAAATTGTTTCTTTTACGAAATATGCAGTTTCAATATATGCCTTAATACCGTGAGATCGAAAAAAAGATGATTCTGAGCAGGCCTTGACTAGTACAACACGATTGGCAAGACTGATTTCAAAATGTGGCAGTAGGTTAGAGGTTAATAAATGTCAAATAAATTAAAACACAAAACAGTATTTATTTAGGGAACAAACTGAAAACTAAGATGAATACATGTTAGAGTAGGTGTTCAAAATGTGATCCTTCACTAGTATTACAACGATAAACTTAAATAATTCTGGAAACAAGATTGCAAAACTGACTTACATTTGAAATGTCACTGTCACATTATAATTCATAGGCATTCTAGAACCAGTGTAGCCAATCGTGTTGTACTAGTCAAGGCCTGCTCAGAATCTTTTTTTTTTCGATCTCATGGTATTAATTAGTGCTTTATTTATAAAAAATATCGTATCGATATCGATAATTACCAAGGAATACAATTTCGATACAATAACTAAATATCGATATCGTATCGGTATCGTATCGAATGTCAAAAATATCGATAAGCACAACTCTAGATCAAGGGCTAAATTCTCTTTTCAAACATGTATCACATGTGATATTTTAAAAGTGTCAATAAAAAAAAAAGTCTTAATAGAATCATTATAGTTACCTATGGGCGGTTTTTGTTTTTAGCAGTCTTTTGTACTTTATTAATAGTATATTATACACGACGCTATAATGTAGGCTATTATTACCGAGGATAATGTTTGCAACACGAGCGAGTTTTGCAATTATCCGAGGTAATAATAGCCATTATAGCGAGTCGTATACTATACTTTATCCACGAACACAAATACGAAGAATTTTTAATTAAAATTTATCGACGACTTGTCAACAATCTGTCAATTAGGATTAGAAACATAACCTATAATCTGTCAATTAGGATTAGAAACATAACCTATTTCCTTCATTATACACCATAGACAATGATGTTACCATGACACCTTGAATAATCATTATACACTGCTGTCAGTGTATAATGGATAGCATTATGAGTGACCAAACACATGAATAATTGACAGATTAATAAGTAGTCGTGGATAAAATAAGTAATTATTTGTTTTATGTATGTATGTAATCGTTAACCTCTTATACCTTTCGGTGTTGAGGCTGGTGCGTTAGCGTATGTGGTCTTACGCGTGAAATGCACAATCCGGCCCGCATGCGAGTCACGTGATTAGTGCGCCGTTTTTTGCCTACATCCAGCACCATGTGTATAGTGTATGTGTGTGTACATATAGAACCTTGTTACTCTACCTCGTAGGTCGATATTCAGAGGAGAGCATCGTTAATTAGGTGCCCAACGACGAATGGTCACCAGGGCTCGATACCGAACTCTGGGAAAACTTGCACCCAGCGAGATTCGAACCGGGGACTAGCGCAACGCTAGCCTGACGCTCTTACCACTGCGCCACCCTAGCAGTCTATTTGTTTTATTTAGTTGCTTATTAATTTTTTACAGCATTGCTACTTGGTACTATCAATTATATGTAAAATAAACAGCAGGCATAGCCAACTATTACGATTTTATTATTTGAGTTTTTTCCTCCAAATGAAACCTAAAATATCACATGTGATACATTTTTGCAAAGAGAATTTAACCCTCGATCCATTAGCGAATAAATATACAGGGTGTTCCATTTAAAAAACCAAAGTTATACATTTTTCCTGAAAAACAGTAGGCCATGAAAAATAATTAATTATGCCATTGTATAGAAGAATTACTACTAAAAAACTATTTCCTCTGACTTTTTATTGTATTTCTAATAATAAACGAGATATAAGCTGGTCAATGAAAAATCAGACACCCTGTATACCCTATCATTCCTGCTTATTAAAATGTTCCTTCACAGTGAAAATAATTTCATTTCTATAAAGAATGTGAGGATGTTTTCCATAGGCGTACCGCTGGAGTAGTCTTTTTGATTTTTCCAACCTGTTTTTCTTCAGAGACTGACAGCAAGTGTCCCGTTATTCTACTATATGCCCCTAATTCTAAGTCACAAACTGTAAATACAATTTGACATATTGCACCATGTTAAAATATTAATGGCTTGGTCACAACATATGCATCAGGTGTTGTAACAGTATTTATGGGAAGACTAGGTAAAACGTAAAACTAATTAAATTAAATATACGCTTATTATTATTTTAATATACAAAATCGGGCTTGTAGGACAAATTCTATTGCAATTATTTATGTATTTTCATATCGAGAACTGCTTCAAATTAAGTTTTGAGTCCATAGTTTGCATAGAAACTTTACCGGAATTTGCATTAACGTTAGCCACTTGTCAAAGCAGTCTGGAGGCGCCTTAAGAAATCTTCGTTCTTTAATTTATCCAAGTCCATCCAGAAGTATCATCTGTTTAGTTACAAATTGTGTATGTTTAACGATTTTCTGGCATATATTAAATGGTATGATAATCTGGAAATCTGTATTAAACCAATTTGAAAATATTTATATCTACTTATGTTAGTTGTGTCAAACCAAAAATTTAAAGATATAAGAATACATGTTACGTAATGATTTTAAACGTTTTTATGCAAAATAAGGAAAGTACAGGCGCCTCTCGGTATAGTTATTTTCATAACAAGTGCGGGAAGTTAGCGATTCCGAAACGAATGCAGGACGTTACAGAAACGAGCGCAGCGAGTTTCTGTACCTGCATGAGTTTCGGAATCGCTCTTCCCGCACGTGTTATGAACAACGTTTTTCCTGCAAACGTTTAGGAATCGTCCTAAACTATCATTTTGTAAGTTTTCAAGTTGTCAAATTTGACATTTCCTTTTAAAGTAATAATCTAGTAAGGATGGTTGCTATGCGATTTTCTGATTTTTCAGAAATCGCTGTCACTTTCCCGCATGCAAAATGAGTATGGGAAAGTAACATTCCTAAACGTTTGTCGGAAAAGGATATTTTTATTTACACTTTACCTTGAAAAGAAATAAAACTCCTGCATAAGGAGTGGTTTTATAATTTTTTGTGCAATCAATTAAAATTGATTTTAATTTAGAATAATAGCATCCACAAATTTTATACATGCTTTTCAAACCTTTGTCAGAAAGGTCTGATTGTAGATTATAAGGGGAGGGGAACTAATTTACTACTGGATTCTCATTCAAGTCATCTAACCCTTTCGACGAACTTGAGGATATCTGTCAGAGAAGCTAGTGCTGGGAATTCTAGCCATATTAGGCCAGAAGTCCCCCAACACGGATCGTCTGATTTGAGCAAGTGCAGGACATTCACACAGATGCCCTGCTATCACATCCTCAAGGTTGCACTCTCGACAGGTGGGGTCATCAGTCAACCCCATCCTGTGCATGTGTTTACTCAATTTTCAGTGGCCCGATAGTATTCCTACGATGAGTCGCAGTTTACTCCGGGATAACTGAGCATAAAATCTTGCCATCCCCGCATGGTGACATTTATTCATGTTCATCCACCTATCACAGTGGTGATCGTGGGTTTCTTTGCTAACTATGGTATGAAGCAAGGTTAATGAAGGTGCAACTGGCTCAGGGCTCCAAAAAGGCTGTTCCGACCTTGCTTTGCTAAAGCATCGGTCTGCTCGTTACCATTTAGCCAAGCATGAGGTTTGTTTTAGATTAATATTTTCAGTAACTAGCTCTAGAGTGCGGTAGCACTGGAGTACTATCCCTGAGAACTTTGTAGTCCTAGTGCTAATAGGACAGCTGTACTGTCGCTAGTATTCTGATGATTTCATTCCAAATGTTTTGTTCCAGAATTATGTTTGCACCTTGTATTATGGCCACTGTTTCTGCTTGAAAGACTGTGGTAAGAGTATCTAGCAATGTACTTTCATGAAGGATCAGTTCATTTGAAAAGATGCCTGGGCCTGTACGTTATGTAGTTTTAGATCCATCAGTAAATATGGATAAGTATATCAGGTTGGGTAGCATCTTCTGCATTTAAAAAGATGTTGAAGTGTTTCGGCGGGAGGAATCCACCACTGCTCCTTGTGAACAGCCTCCTTCAGGATATATTTATGTCTTCCTCCAGTGCCTTTATCCTCCTTCCACAAACCCTTCACTTGTAAACGTAAAGTTGACCTCAAAGCCACTTCCTTCACATAGATATTAATTGGAAGGAGGCCTAAGGCAGTTTTCGAGAGCTGCTGTGGGGATGAAACGCATTGCCCCTGTGATACTCATACATGTGCATCTTTGTACGTGTGAGATCTCAGACGACGTAGTAGCTTGTCTGGCTCGGGGTCACAGAACAGCTTTTGGTAAAGGTCCCCAAAGTCTTCCAATTGCACGGTGACACTGCCGGAAAACCACATTTGCTTTTATTCTTGTATACACATGTTTTCCCCAGTTCAGCTCCTTGTCAGGTATGACGTCCAGGTTTCCAGGTACTTAACCTCATCTGAAAAAGGTCATTGGGAAAAGCATTGGTGCTCTAAGCATCTTGAGTTTCCTCTTTTTTGTGAACAACACCATCTCTGTCTTACTTGGATTGATCAATAGAGAGTGTTCCGAACACCATTGCTCAGTCAGTCGAAGTGCTGTTTTCATTATAGGTTGCACAGCACTTGTTCCTACCTACCATTAAGCAGAATAGTTATATCATCTGTGTAGCAAATAGTGTAGAAGCCTGCCAAATTGAGTTGGTAGAGAAGGCTGTCAACTACCAAGTTCCATAGTAGTAACAAGACACCCCCCTCAGGACAACCTCTGCTTACCGTACTTACCTTTAATGGTAACATTTCCTACAGTCATATGTACAGTTCTGTATTGAAAAAACTGTGCAATCCATTCTCACAAAATGTTGTTTACTTAATTACTTATCCCTCATTCGTGGAGGACTGTATCGATAATGGCGAAGGTCATCTTATCAAAAGTGCCTTCTATGTCTATGTTTATGAATACACAATACACCCAGGGTGGACATTTTACCACCTAAAGATCTTTCTATCCTTCCTGCCACGTAGTGTAGGACAGATTCGGTGTAGATCTTCCTGCCATATAGGCATGTTGGGTTTGGGATGTAGTGGATTAGTTACCAGTAGGGGCAGTAGGTACATTATCTTTTACTTCTCCTCTCGTCTTTCCAACGTTTTAAAAAGAAAGAATGTCAGACTAATATAAATTTTGGTATAAAGACGACTTTCACTTCCTTCCAACCCTTAGGGATGTATCTAAAAGCGATACTTGCCCCAAGATACTCGTATCTGTCCATGTAGGAAAAGGGTTATTGTTACAACCTGGGAAAGTTCATAAGGACTTCAGTGGTGGCGGTAAAGCTACCATGTTGTCTGTGTGGATCTTTGAACAAGATCCTCTTCAGATGAGCAGAATCTTTGACAGTCTCAATTGAGTTACAAAAGGACTTCCAAGATTCCCTCTGTTTTTTCCTTATTTCACTTTTGTATTGTCTTTGATGGCGTTTGTATACTTCCCAATCGACTTTTGTGTTAGATTTGTTTGCCTTGTGAAACAGTTTGCTCAAGGTAGATTTCAGTTTCTCAAGTTCTTTGCTGTCTTTGCACCACCATTTCTATTGCGTTATACAGGGTGAATCCTAAATGGCGGGTAATATTTGCACCACGCGATTCTGCGTTAAAAACTGGACAAAAAATTGTATAACTGTTTTAGGCCAACACATGTAGTTTTTGAAGAATTGTTAATTAAAGTTTTGTAAACTTAGCAACACTGTGAAGTCAGTCATATTACGTCACCTGCGATATCACCAATAGCAACCCACTTGATTTAATAAAGATTTAATATGGTAATTGTATTGTACATTCTACATTGTTGCAACATTTATGAAAAGCACAAACACTGCAAAAATTTCAAACTTCGGATGGAAATTCTAATTAAACGAAGGGTATGTTGAGTATGATTACAGATTAGTTATTTCTTTTGTTAATTAAACTACAGCTAAAAATCATTATTTCATAAAAATATAACACGACAAGCAAACCAGAATACGACATATACAGGGTGTTCCATTAACAAAAATATTAAATTTGTAATTTCCTCGAAAATGTGTCATTCAATTGTTTTTTTATTAATTGCATATTAATCAGCGCTAAAAACACTACTAGTTTGCTAATTTAACCTGCTTTGTAAAATCAGGAATAACAAAGATAGTAATAGTGCCGAGTTAATTTGAAACACGGTGTATAGGGTGACTTACTTCTTGATAGTTATATGGATAACTTTTTTATTTGTAAAGATAGAGAAACGGTTAAATGAGCAAAGTAGTGCAGTTTTTTCTGAGCAATTCGACTACTTGTATGTGAAGAAATTTTAATATACGAGGTGTCGTTAAAAAGTTATTGGCGAAAAACGAAAACATTGCCTTTTCTATTATTCTACGCAGTTAATTTATTTTTAGAATTACAAAAATATGTTTCAAATACTTTTTAAACAACTGTTTACGTAGAATAATGTAGGCTAATAAATGGCTTTTTGATAACTGCTATCATTCTTGAGTATTTGACCAAAGTTGCATTTTTTTTAAATAGAAAGAATAGTTGGCTTGTTGGCTATGACCTATGACCTATTTTAATTTGAAAAAATTAAGAAATAACGATTTTTGTTGCTAAATCAAGTATGATAGGTACAGGGAGAATAATAATAGCTGACCGTATCCCATAACAATAAACAATAATTGCAATCATTATAAAAGCTTAGATGCTTTAACACGAGAAAAGGCGAAAAATGCGAAACACGTGCGAAGCTAATATCACACTAAAAACCGCAAGACGCGTGGAAAGTAGTTTTTTCGGTCAGCCTTTTCTGTTCTCCCTGTACTATACCGTATTCACAGAGTCGTATTAGTGGAACTAAACAAATACACGTGAATACGGCAGAAAGTTGTTCACGCGATTAGCCGTACATGCCGTTAACGTGCCAACTCAAAGCAACGGACCAATCGCATCGCGCGCATGCAGGGATCACGCACTAATGTTTGTTTACGTCCACTGACTCGACTCTGCGAATACGGTATAGGTATACAGTTTTACACTGTATTTCTTATGCATCATGCAGAATTTCGTATTAACGGCTGACTTACTTTACGATAATGCTCAGTGTGTAGAAGCAAATTATATAGTTAGAAACTCAGCAATTGATTGGTTCTAAGTAATAAATTTTCTATTTGCTACGATATACTTAGGTATAATCCATTCACTTAACTATCAACTTTTTTAGTGAATGTACTTAACGTCAAACTGAAAGTCAAACTGATAAATCATTTGTCATTTTCGTAAAATTAAGTAGAACAAGGTAAAAATGGGTTTATTAGGAGATGTAGGATTGGAAAAGTGGTTATGAAGGCTAAAATGTAGGAAATCTTTCTGAAAATATATATGCAGCCTTTTCAAAAATTGTATATTTATTTAAGTGAGGGCTGATTTCTTGCCTTTCTAAGCAGTATTTGCATACAGCTTCTTTCTCTTTCTTTGATAATAAACTTCGTTGGTGCTTCTGTTCATCCATTTCTCTAAAGATTATTAATTATAAAACGTAACTTGAATAATAAATAATTTAAGTGTCAAAGTGAAAACAAAAAAACAAAAGCATTAAATTTAAATTTAAAGGTGCGCCAATCTCAAATCTAAAAATTGTCAATAGCCTAATAGGGATTTTCATATTAACCAACACATTGTGAGATTGTGACTTTTATGTCACGGGAGTTATTAAGTGAATGGATTATAGGTATACATTATACATACATTTTAAAACATCCTATATATGCATTATTTTCTGATAGGGAATAGGGATTTCGTTATTTCTGGCCTTGATTTATGTTGGTACTGACGATAAATAACGTAAATATTAACGGTAGCCTAGGTAGCCTTGCTTTTTGTGGAATAGAAAATTATTAAATTTGTAAATATTTAGCGATCTGTGATATAAGTATTTTACGATATATATTATATATAATTATTAAAAAGAAAACAACATGTCCAATAAATTTAATGCGTAAGTTTATTTTAATATTTGAGGTTTTATAATGTTTAACTTCCAATTTTGTAACAGATTGAAACACCATGTGGAAAATTCTGATCGTTCAGACAGTGGCAGTGGTGACGACGATCTAGGTTGTAATAATATAACTGATCTAGGACCAGTGGACTATCCATCAGGTGAGCACAGACTGCAACATCCGTATTGTCTATGGTTTTCGAAGCGACCAACAATGGTACGAAATTCTCAAGTACAAGGCACACAAGGATATAGTCAGGCTTTACGGTTAGTTGGACAAGTAGCAACAGTTGAACAATGGTGGGCACTATACAGCCATGTGGTTCGTTTACACGATCTTCCACCGCATACAGATTTACATCTTTTCAAAAAAGGGATTCAACCTATGTGGGAAGATTCTGCCAATAGTAAAGGAGGCAAATGGGTATGTTTATATAACAAATTTTAAAAGTATAGTTGTTGCACCTTTACGATCTCTAAATGCATAGATGTTGACTCCGAAATTTGAAAATAGTTTGCACTATACTTGGTGGTGGTGTGGATTCAATGTAATATCACATCCCAAGTTGTACATGTGAATAGTAGTTTATTCATGTTATAAGTAGATGTATTAGGAATAAATTAAATTTATGTTCTTTACATTTTCACAATAAAATATATTATTTTGTACGAAACAAAGCATGCAATATGATTGAAGAATCCTTGATTATGTACAGTATGTTATCAAAGCATAATTTTTTTCTTTAAAGGCATTGTCAACTTATGAAAAGTCGTTTTTTTTTAATTTTGTAATTTGAGTAAACTGAGTATTGCACCTTTGCGAAATTTTACGGCTGAATTTTAATTCGTTACTGTGTTATGGGAGCTAAAAGTTTAAGCTATGACGTCACCTATATCGGTCGCCGGTAAGAGCTCTAGCATAGCTACAAGTACTACGCTAAATTTAGGTTATATTGCCGTGTTTTTAGGTTATGTTGCCGTGTTTTTAGGTTATGTTGCCGTGTTTTTAGGTTATGTTGCCGTGTTTTTAGGTTATGTTCGTTGTGTAGCAGCCTCCGGAGGTCGACACCAGTGACGTCACGTATGTAGGATCTGAATTCTCTCTACCCGTTTATTGTGGTTATTATCAAAGATATTGAAATTCTACCAATGCGGGTACTTTTACGAGTATTTTAACTAACGTATTTTGATATTTACTAAATATGTTGCCTAAGTTGCCAATGCCTTTAATTATCATTACAAGTATTTCTATAGGCTTCATAAGGAAAAATTAAACAAACTACAAAACTACAATAATTCTTGAAACTACTTAGATTATAGAATGTTTTGGCAAAAATAAAGCAGTAACATATATATTTATAATTGTACAGGTAATAAGATTACGGAAGGGCCAAGTAGGAAGAGCATGGGAAAATTTATGTATGGCAATGTTGGGTGAGCAATTTATGGTAAATACCGTTAATTTATGTATTTCATCAAGTTCAATATTTAATTTTTTTAAAGGCCGGTAATGAAATATGTGGTGTAGTAGTATCAATTCGTTATCAAGAAGACTTGCTTAGTGTTTGGAATCGTACAGCATCTGACCAGGCCACAACAGCTCGAATTAGGGATGCTCTAAAGAGGCTACTTAATTTACCATCAAATGCCACTATGGAGTACAAAACACATAACGATAGTCTGAAGTAAGCAAAGATTAAGAAATTTATTTTTTTACAATACATATATCCTAAATTCTAGAAATGTGCATAGAATTGTCTTTGAAAGTAATGATTCTGAAATATGTCCTGTGATCACCTATGAGTCCTTTAATATACCTTCATAATTTCCTTGTTATATGAATTTACAAGTAAGAAATTGTATTTTTTGTAACTAGTAAAGTATATAGGTAAATTTTTTTTCAGGGCATGGAAGACAATTCCTAGTAATGCGTTGAAGAGTTGATTAAAATTTTTGAATTAAGAAAAATTGATTAAGCCATTGTTAACGGTACAAGAACATGTTTTTTTCCCCCTGAAATATGCTTTAATTGTGTATTCTTAAATTCATCTAATAGTTTTTACAAAATTGTTATTTCTTCTGTGAGATTGCAGGCTACCAAAAAAATAAATGTTTAAAAATATATTGACTCACACCCTGCAAGTAGTAGTTTTATTTGTTTTAAGTGCATAAGTATGTACGTATGACTGATGTATTACTCATAAAGAACATTAGATTTTGCTCCAATGATATAAGCAAATCTATCGCATTACAAGCCAGACTAAGAAAATATTAATACTATAGGGTGGCCCATGAATTTGTTCACTTTTAAAAATTAAATAAAAATAAATTGTTGTATAACTTTATTTTAAACACAGTCTTACAATTTCAGACAGAGTGACAGGCAACATCAACAATTAACACCTTAAGACTTAAAAGATGGCACTGCGACTGTACCCCTTCATCGACTTGTCACCAACAATTCCAAGCAGTGGAAAGTTTACGGGTTTTTAAGGGTTGCAGTCATCCAAGTTCATCTAACGGTAATTCTGTAGGTTCCGTTAGAATTTTACAACTACCGGTTTTGCTTCTTTGTTTGATGAGCAAGCCTTTTAGCGTGATACAAACGGGAGAAAAATACACAACTAATGAAATTTTACAATAATAAGTCTGGTTACCCAACAAAATATGTATTAAATAAAAAGATATTGGACAGGAATTTATTTTTTTAAATAATGTCGTCCAGGTGTCCACCGTGTCGTGTCGCCTTTAGTATTCTTGTATCTGTGCGTGCAAATTTTCGAACACTCTTCGACATAGTGCTTGTGAGATTTCAGCCATCTTTTCTCCAATAGTCTCTTTTAATTAAGAGAGTGTGCTGGGTTTACTGATGTACACTCGACTCTTTAATTAACCCCACGAAAAGAAATCCGCTGGAGTCATGTCTGTACTTATGGGAGGCCATGCAATGTCCCCCCTTCTAAAAATCAGTTTATTGGGGAACATATTTCCCTTCACTGGCAGAGACTTGTTCGAGTACATCCAGGTATTCCGATTATAACCTGCAACTGTAGTGCCAGAAACTACAGTAATATTTTCACATACTTAGTAGAGTTAACAGTCAAAGAAATAGAGGCTCCAATAATGCCTCGAAACGAAATTGCTGCCCATACAGTTACCTTAGGAAAATGGATGTTTAAATTGTGGGTTTTGCACGCTCCAGTCTCTGCAATTCTGTTTATTGACGTACTCGTTTAGATAGAAGTGGGCTTCAGCCGAAAACAAAATGTTGTCAAAGCTGGCGAACTGTTTCAGCATTGCTTTGACAAAAGCGTTTTGTAAATTTAAATCATTTGGTTTTAAGTCCTGTACCAATTGGATCTTGTATGGATGTAATTTTAAAATACGCCGTATATTGGATCTTCTAGTATTGCTTCTACTTAACAAAAATTCGGTATAAGTATTTGCGAATACCGATTTTTAATCTCTTAAGGCTGGAATTTACACCATTAAATATACCTCATTTTAAGCACATTTTGTTCCATTTTTTAGATTCATTTTTTAAGCAGGAACGGCAGAGCATTTTTTTTTTGTAATTATCCATGTCTTTTCTGTCTATTGACTGAAAGATTTTTTTTAATTTCTAAAAACCAACTTTACAGTACTAAAAAATCTAAAGCTCTATTTTACTTCAAAATTTTCAAATAGTTTTTACAAAAATATCAATACCGAAAAAATCTCTCTATCAGTAGATAGATACAACCACTCTCTTTCAAACACCACAAGAAAATTTTTTTCAAAATGCATATTATTCCAGAAAAATTGGAAATAAAAGTTCTATAAAAATCGGTTTAAATTTCCAATTTATAATTTAGCGCGTAGGCAACACATATAGCACAGTACATATCGGCTGTAAAATCGAACTTTACGGAAATTTGACAAGGAGATTACAATTTAAATACACAGAAAATCGTAATTTTGTTTTTGCCATATCTTTTACAGTGATAACACAAATAACTATGTAAATATGCAAATTTTCAAATATGAATCTTACGCAATTCTTGACCTCTAACCTCAACTCGTTTTTGACGTTCTGCTAAACGCGCCCGCTTTAAATTGTTTCTTATGACTTTTTGGTTTTGACAAATACGTACCACGTTATGCAACTTTAGATACGTCAAATAGAAATTGACTGTACGTAAATGCCAGCCTTAAACCTCTTTGTAAACATTGAAATTGATGAACTACTGCAGCGCTCGCCACGCCTCCTCAACTCTCTTGTTTGCTTCGGTCAACTGTACCTAGTGTTATATGAACGTAGTTTTAAAAATGAGTCGTATTTAAACCATTTTAAATTGTTATTGTCAGAAGAAACTTGGTCTTTTTTGTATGACGATTATAATGCAGATATCAAGTTCAATAAGTTTATTGAATTGTTTCAGTCTTATATTAATTTTGCGTTTCCTTTAAAACGTGTTAAGAATAGTAAACCTGTAACTAAAAAGCCTTACATAACTCGCGAAATTATTGATGAAGGGACCCTCAGGGAATTACATAAAATTTGTAGTTTCATTAAGAACTGAAATCTACTTGCAGCTTATCACGAACGGAAAAAAAACTACATCGCTTCAAAATTGATCTTGCTAAAAAACATTACTTTGATTCCAAAATGTTAAATTCCTTTAATAAATCTCAAACTGCGTGGCAGATTATTAAGCAATGCACTAATTCAGATCGTAGTGGTTTACCAACATCTTTCGTAACGGAAGATGGTAAGGAGCTAAACAATCCGATTGATATAGCTCAATACTTGAATAACTTTTTTGTTGACTCTGTTAAGAACCTAGTTCCTGAAGTCTTAGATGGTAAATCTCACATTTATTTTGCATTTTTACCCTCACTTAAAATAACGAGTTGTTTATGTATTTTCAGAAGTAATACTACAAGTGACTAAAATTTTACCGACAATTTTTTTGCCGTCATGAACACGACTGCTTGTTGCGACGATTTTCTAAAGCAACAAGCAAGAGTGATCGTGACGGCAAAAATTGCCTGTAAAATTCTAGTCATGAATGGTATTCGGAATGACAATTCCTTGAATTATAATGAAATTACTGAAATACTTGTCACTCAAAAAATTTTGGCAGACGTCGTAAAATTTCAGCTCATGCCCGAGGGTTTGTTGCAAGAGAACTTCACGAGGGTGTAGCCCGAGGGCTGAGCGGCGAGGCAAAATTTCCAGACAATATACCTGTCCTGAGGTGTATTCGTCAGAGAATCGCCCGAAATTTTTTACTACAAAAACAAGAATACAGTAGACACGCGATAACATGAACATCGGGTAACGTGAATATCCGGCTAACATGAACAACATTTTTATTATATTGACCACCGTATAATGTGAACACACTAACCCTCACTAACGTGAACTTTATTTATGATGTATGAAAACATATTGAATTTTTGGCGTTTCCTGTAACTTGTTTACATGTCTATGCAGCATTAAAGGTATTTGCAGACATAACAGCGTTGACGGTGCAGAAATGTGTTTTGGTTAATTTTAGTTGTCTACTGATAAGCGTTTTTATTTAGTAGACAGTTATTAAATACGGCCGTTTTCCGTGGCGCCAAATCTCTTGAATATTGAAACACAGAAGAAGCAAACAAAAATTTCTGATTTCTTTCTGCAACATTTATTTTAGTGTAAAACGTTAATAAACAATTTTTACTTTATTTTTGATCTTTTTTTATCAGTTTCTAGTAGAAAATCATTACTATTCGATAACATGAACAAATCGCAAACGTGAACACGCCTTGTTTTATTTTGTTCACATTATCGCGTGTCTACTGTAATTTAATACTGTTAAATTTGTATATTTTGTATTAACAAATTATGAATTTAGTTAAAAATTGTTAAATAAATAATATAATAATACATTCTTTAAATAATTATTCGACTATATTTGACAGATGTCATATTTGATAGATTTGCACTTTTTCCCTAGGGAGATTAATTCAATTGTGATTGGTTGTTACTTAAAAAATTCAACGTTATGATTGGCTAATGTTACTCATTTGACATGTGAGGGCGATTCTCAAAATAATTAAATACTGTTAAGCTTAATCCGTCGCCTGCGTTGATTAAAAACGGAGTTTATAAAGCCTGCCGAATAGCAAAAATGGCCATTATGCAAATTTTTGTCACTGCTTGCTTGTGGCGCTAGTTATCCATCGTTGACAGCTGTCAACTGGCTTTGATTTTTTACGATTTACAACAAATACGGGTTATTGGATGTTTAATATTTAATCCAGAAAGCGTATTACAATATAAATTTCAATTGTATGCAGGTTTTCAGAACCTTATGAGACTGTGTAAAAAATTAACTAAATAGGAGTGCAAGAAGGGTGCAGATACTTACTACTTTTCCTCGGCACAAACCAGGAAGACCTTCCAGGGATTGAACTGGTTATTTAGCTTAAATATAAAACTAAATCTGTAGAATTATGGCAAGGAGGGATGCAAAAAGACATTTTTAGAACGTACTTTTTGTTGTATAACTAAACGAATAACCAAAAATTAACAAATTTAAATTAGAAATACAGCTGTCAGTGAAAGGATAAGTAGCGCCACGGAGAAAATTTGAACTAGTCGATTAACTGTCAAACGGCCCTATTCGGCAGGCTTTATAAACCCCGTTTTGAATCAACGCAGGCGACGGCTTAATCACAGTAGCTTAATTTTTAACCCTCCAGGGGTGCTATTCTTGACTTCGTTCGTTATTTAACGCACGGGTGAGTTAGCGAGCGCTTTCTAGAACTGTAATTCTTGACAACCATTCGTTACGACTACGTTGATATGCGAAGTATAGTTGTGGCAACACCGCAAAGTGGTATATCTGCTAACTTCAGTTTGCTTTCCGTTCGTAGCGCACTCATTACAATATTAGGTAGCAGGTAGCAAGTTGTGTTCAAGAGTAATAATTACTGCTGTGCCTAATTGTTAGCAATGGAGCAATGAGAGTAAAACATGCGGTTGCAAAATCAGCGATAGACAAAAACAAACCTTAACAGAATTTGTTAAAAAACATTCAAACTTAATTTCTGGTAAATTCACTTCAAATTTTTGTTTTAAAGATGCGCCCAAAAATTATGGGAAACGTGCTAATGTTTTAAATAGCATGCCTAGAATAATTGAATCGTGATTTAAGAATAAATTCTACTGCTAATTTCTAATTTAAAAAACTGACATATGTACCTATCTATACTTACTGAAAACTATTTGTTTTTTGTATTTGTAAATAATTTTGCAACAGTAACCAATTTAACTACAATATAACTTTTATAACAAACTAAAATGCAAAATTTGCGAAGAATCAACACCTTAGAGTTTCACCACTCCCACTTTATTTAACCTTAAAACTAAGAGGGAAAGAATAAAAGCGAGTGAAAATACCGCTCGCTAAAATGCGAGGGATATTTTGCGCATACGCTAATAAACGAAGACTCAAGAATTCGATTGCGGACAACTTTAATCGGTAACGAATGCTATTGGGAATAGCGAAGGGTCAAGAATAGCACCCCAGTATCCACATGAAATTCTAAAACATCAGTACCCGCATTGGTCTCACAGTCCGACAACCCTCTGCAGCCTCCAGATAAATATTTAGCTACCGTATGACATTGGAGAGGGTTAATATGATTGTTCTGATATATTTATGTCAACGACTTAAACAAAACAGACAATGGCACATCATCATAAAATATGTTGGCGTCATCGTCCTCCGCCATTAGATCTTGCATCATGTGATCTAGTCGCGCCTGTTCTCTCTCATAATCTCCCATGACTACAATAATGTTTTAGTATAACAATATTACTAAAAAATGCAGAAAATACTACCTTTTACTCAGCTTGAACAAAATAAAAAGTAAAAATAGAAACAACGTGGGTACCCGCTTCGGTCTCTGAAACCAAAACTATAAATAACTTTTGAACCACTGCACGCACGAACTCTAAACTGCGTACTGACCTTCAATGGCAATATAGGGGAATGTCACCAATCAGATGTCTCCCCGTCGCCCCGAAAGGTATAAAACCAGAGCTATTTCCTGCAACAGTACCCATTCCGACTCCGACTTCCAGAAGACCAACATCTCCTCCAAGTCCACTTCTCTCCAATCCTGTTCCAGTCCTGCTCCGGTTCCATCCTGCAACCGCCCTCGACTCCAGGATCGTCGTGGTACTCAGTACGGCCGGAGTATCACTTCCTCCCACGGCACGCCGGTTGATGGTCATCAACCCCGTGGCCTTGCTGCTCCTGCTCCAGAATTCCTTACGTCGAATTGTATATGAATTTCTTACGTCGAATTGTATATGAATTCCTTATATTCGAACTGTGTACGAATTCCTTACGTCGAATAAATCCTTTCCGTATCGTCGCTCATTCCATTTCCCGCCGAAGACACCGCCAGCTCAGCTGTTCCCTTGGCCGCCGAACGCCGGAGGTAACATATAGGAAGGTACTAAAATGGGCGATAAAATAACGCCCACGCATTAGGTAATATACTGCATCATGTGTTTGATCGGTCTCACAGACCGCATACGGGTACTGTAGGGTTAAGTAAGTTGATTTACTATGGTAACCAAAATAAGTTTTGTGTCGGACATGATTGGCGGGTAATGAAATTTGTGATGAATCTTTAACTAATTTTATCACAAAATCTAAAAAGTATACAAAAAAAAGTTATTAAGAAATGTTGTAGTTCTTGGCGAGTTCTATTACCGAGGGAATTTAATGTACTTATTTCTGATACACCCTGTATAATGTGTACAAACTTACATCAGCTTTAATTGTTGTGATGTTATTTGTAATTAAATATTTGTAATTTACACTTTATTTATGTATTTTAACTGACTATTTCCAATATTACAATAACTAGTCTTTTACGGAATAAAAGTTATTATTATTATTATATCAGGTTGTCTCGCATGCTAGGTGTACAAGATGATGTGGTAAGTACTACGCCGTCGACAACCGTCTACCTTCCCTACTCCACCACTATGTACAGTTTCCAATTATTTTCAGTGATTGCCACCCACCGAGTATTCAACTCGGTTTTGATCTCGGAATGTCCGCGCTACAGTCGAATGCCTTAACCATTCAGCCACTCCAGTGAATATTTTCAGGAAACATCAAATAAAATGAATAAATCAAACTTTAATAGGTTTTTATTTCTACAGTGACTTTTATTAATAACATAAAATTCAATGTATTAAACATAAAGTTATCACATTATAAAATATGAGTAAAGACAAAAATTAATAAGTGCTTGATGTTTTTTCTTATTTTGTAAATTATCTACACTAAAAGTAAAAAGTTGAACTTCTGAAATGGACGGATGTTTTCCTATTATTATGCGTAATTCCTACTTTAGTGTAAATACAAAAATACTTGAGCAAATTATAAAAAATGGCAGTGTAAACATTGAACAAGGGTGACCATTCTCATTACCTACACCTACTTAAAGCAATTCTAAAACTTAAATGTAATTGTCAATCATTACAAGTATTACCGTTATTCTGTAAGAAATAAATAGTAAAAGAAAAAGGTAGTAAACATTTAAAATATAAATACTTCTATTATTTTAAATAACCGAGAGGTTTGTAAATTAATTTAATTTTAATAACTAATGGATTAAGCTAATCTGACACAGTTGTCACCCTATATGAATAGTTATCAAATGCGAAAGTTGTGTTTTGTTACATTAACTTACCTTCATGCATGCTGTGTTAAGATTTATAGCACTAACACGACAATGCAAAGCTTAATTCTCTATCCCATTCACGTAATATTATGATCTGTAAAGACTTTAAATTACTTCGGCTGAGGTGTAATAGATCGTCGATCAAACGAAGAAGACGGTAGAGCAGGAGGCAAACTGGCAGTGTGAGATAAGGTGTTATCCAGTTTTCTAGCTTCATGCTCCAGAAGTAGAGCATCAAGAGATGGATCCTGAGACACAGTACGTAAAGAATCACCGAGAGCCTGTCTTAAATGTTGCATTTCACGACCAGCCCTCGTACTTCTTAAAACATACTGCTGACGACGTTTAATTTCTTGATTGAGTTGTTCTCGTAAAAGTTGTACTTGATTTTCTAATCTAGCCACTTGCTGTCTGTGACTTTGTTCTCGAGCTTCTAAAAGTCTTTCCGCCTGTAGTTGTGCTGCTCTATAACGTTCTATTTCAGCCCTATCAAACTTAGAATCCAATGAAGGTCTTTGATTCTTCAAACGATTTAATTCCGATTCTTTGTCGTTTAATTGTGCTTGTAATCTTGATATTTGATTTCGCAATTCTCTGTTTTCTTGTTCTAACCGATCGCCACTATCAACTGGAGTTGAATCTGTTTCGTATTTTTCTGATCGTTCATACGATTTACTTCTAGGTGTTGTGCCGCCTTTTGCCACTTGTCGTTCTAAATTACGTTTATCAGTTTCTATTTGATGAAGCTAAAGACACGGATATTTTTAATTTGCACATATTTTATAAAATACGAATATACTCACCTTATTTGTAAGAGAATCAACTTTACCCCTAAGTTCGCTTCTTTCACGTTGTGTGGAATGTAATTGCCGCAGTAGGTCATCGTCACGAGAAGTTCCAGGGCTATCAGCAGGCCACTGAGCCAAACGTAGTTGTGATTCAAGACCAGCTCTTTGTACTTCGTTATTAGCTAACTCGGTATTTACCCGTTGCAGTTGATCTTGTAAAATTTGATTATTGCGTCGTAGTTCTGCTAGATTCTGTTGATTTGCATCTAAACGTTCCGCTATTACACGACGTTCATTTTCAGAATTTGCTAAAGCTTTTTGTAGCTAAAATTAATTGATAACAATATAGTCCAGTGCTTATAATGAAAAAAAGTTTCTTAATCATACCTGTTTCAATTTTTCAGCATTAGAATGAGATGATGACGAAGTATCAAGAAGTGTCTTTTGTAATCTATTTAGTTCCACTTTTAATTCGTTTTCGTTACCCGATGAACGTTCTAGAGAAAGATTTAATTGATCTATTGTGGACTTTAGAGAAACACATCTTTCTTCTAAACTGGCTAAAGCACGTCCTTGATTGTCGCATTTTTCTTTAAGCATCTAAAGTAAAAATACGTATAATTTTATAGTTAATATTTAGAACATTAATCTAATCTGTACAACATTTCTACAGTATAGATTTCATAAATTACCTCTATATTGGAATCCTTTTCTTGTAACATCATCTGTAATCGTTTTAAGTCACCTTCTAGAGCCATACGTTGAAGTTCTAATTTTGTGGCTCTATTTTCAGTTCGATTAAGTTCATCTTGTAGATTATGTTTTTCTCCTTCAAGTCGTGACAGTGACACCTTCATTTTTTCTATTTTGTCCTATAATTTACCATTTATTATACAAACATTTTAAACTGAATTTTTATATCTACCTCATACTGCAATTTTTCTTCATTTCCGGAGGTAAGCGAAAGTTCCAATGAAACTATCTTGTCTCTCATGTGATGCGCTTCATCAGTTTTTTTCTGCAGTGCTTCAGTCTTAAAAAATACAGTTTTGAAAATATCAAGAGTGATTTGTTATCAATATACCTGTGCTTGCAAAGCCACGGTTTTTTGTCCCAGTCTTGCTTCCAGACTACCTTTTTCATCTTGTAAAGCTTTTAGATTATGAAGAACTTTATTTAGTTTACTATCTCCTTTACTTTGAGATTCATGGCTTTCTTGTAACTGTTTTTTTACTGTAGAGACTTGTGTTTTGTAATCATCCTTTAAAAATAATTATAAATTAAATATTATTTATTTTTCGTTTGAGTCGAGTAAGATCTTTTGTTAAACACATAAACTTACTCGTTCACGTTCAATTTGTGCCACTTGTTGCATAAGACTCCGAACACCTTTTCTAACTACCTCTGGATCAACATCTACTATTCCATCTGGTTCTTGCGCTAAACAAAAGATAAAATTTGCCTTTATATTTTTTATTGTTCTTGAATTAGCCACAGCTGTCACTAGTTAAATGCTATTTTTGGGCAAGTAGACTACACACTTAGAATAATAACTTTAATTAATTAATTAATGAAAACAGCAAAAGGTATAGGGAATGGCAATATTCTTATGTGTGAGGAGCAATATATTTCATTTTACATAGGAAATTAATGAACAAATTTAGAACAGAAGTGGAAGAAAGTATCAGACTAAACGTTCCACTAAGAACAGTTGGGCAGGAGGGTGTCCACAGGGTGCTATGGAATCTTGTCATGGACGAACTCCTGCAAGAGCTCAGCAGCAAAGGGTTCTCTCCCTTAGGATACGCTGACAATCTCGTCATAGTAGTAGAAGGGAGATTTGCCAACACAGTCAGGGAGCGTATGCAACAGGCCCTGAATGTTGTATCTAGGTGGACTGAAAGGGAAGGCCTTACAGTCAGTCCCGAAAAAGCCACCACAATACCTTTTACAAGAAGAAAAACCCTAGAGGGTCTGCGACCTCTATTTCTTTGTGACAAAGAAACCGTTCTGTCGGCGGAGGGGAATAATACTGGATTCTAAACTAATCTGGAACCAACATATTGGTAAAGTAATCAGAAAAGCTGAAACTACGCTAGCGATAGTTAGACGAACGTACACTAAATCTTGGGGTCTTAAACCAGGAATGGTGCATTGGCTATACGCCAGAGTGGTCAGAGCAGCTATTATGTACGTGGCCTTGGTGTGGTGACCTAAGGTCAAGCAAGAATCCACCAAACTAAGACTAAGCAAGATACAAAGGCTTGCTTGTCTTGAAATAACAGGGGCAATGAGAACGCTGTCCAATGCTGCCATGGACTCTTCTAGACCTTCCTCTTCTGCATATAATAAAACAGGGGGAGGCAAGATTGGGAATCCATAGAATACAAAGTTCACTGTACAACCTTCGCTTAGGTACAGAACACACTAGTATAGTTGGTAGCATACAGGGCCCTCTGCTTGAAATGAGGGTGAACTCTATGACCCCCAAATACTGTGTAGGCTCACTTTTCGCGGTGGTAATTAAGGACTGAGAAGAATGGAAAGATCCCAAAGAGGATATTCCTCCTGGAAGTTTAATCTGGTATACGGAGATACGGACGGTTCCAAGACTGAGACGGGTGCCGGATCAGGAGCAAAAGTAAGGCTCAACTTTTCATTGGGTAAACATGCCTCTGTCTTTCAAGCGGAAATATACGCAATTTTATAATGTGCGCGGGAAAACAATCGGAGAGCTTATAAATATAAGCAGATCTACATAATGTCAGACAGCCAGGCGGCTTTGAAGGCTCACTCGAGTAGCAAAACTTCTTCTAGACTGGTATGGGAATGCCTAGAGGAACTCAATGACTTGGCAGAACAGAACGTAGTGAGACTGTTCTGGGTATCAGGTCATTGTGGCATAGACGGTAATGAGGTATACGACGAATTAGCAAGGCAGGGATCGACTGAGGCTTACCTTGGCCCAGAACCTGCCTTAGGAATTTCAAGAAGTGCCATTCGAGGATATGTAAATGACTGGATTGGCACTCAACACGAAAGATACTGGACCAACAGGCCAGGACAAAACCATAGCATACCTCTTAAAAAAAAAAGAACAGTTGAACAGCTTGACATGAGAGCAGAACTGCTCATTTTCAATCTGCATGAAATAATACCCTCATGCCAAGAAGGAAAACACCTGGCATAAACTATCCTAGGGAAATAATGCTTGACGCAAATAAACGGAAAGCAAGGAAAAGATGGCAACAAACTAGAGCACCCGCAGATAAAAGACTGCAAAATCGATTGAGCCAATAACTTAAAGATAAGATTCGTTCTATAAAAAACGAAACATTTACTGAGTTCCTCAGAGGATTAACAGATGAAAAAGATACAGCCTTTGGAAGGCTACAAAAAGACTAAAACAGCCACAAAACCAAAATCCACCTACCAGAAAAGAGGATGGAAGAAGGGCAAAGAAAGACAACGAAAAAGCAAAGATTTTTGCTGAGCATTTAGCAAATACTTTCCAGCCACATCTGGTTGATGACAATGTGATCTTACCAGAAACAAATAATATGTAAGAAAGAATTATTGAATCTATAACCCCGACTGAAATTATAAGCAGATCCAAAGGAATGTCAGTGCCAAAAAAGCACCAGGCTATGATCTAATAGGTGGGCAACCACTTAACTCCAAAGAGAGGGATAATGAAGCTTACGCGTTTATTCAATGCAGCACTACGAATATGTGCCAGTGCAATGAAAGATTGCAGCAGTGATTATGATTCCCAAATCGGGGAAACTGTCCAATGAGCAAACATCATACTGACCAATTTTACTGCTATCAACCATATCCAAACTGTTTGAGAAGTTGCTTCTGAAACGCCCTAAGCCAATCATTGAAGAAAAGTGACTTATTCCAACTAATCGGATTTCGGAACAAGCACTCGACCATTGACCAAGTACATTGAATCACCGTTGTAATTGAAAGAATATTAGAAGAAAAAGAGATATGTGCAGCAGTATTTCTAGATGTCGCCCAAGCTATCGATAAAGTTTGGCATGAGGGTCTGAACACAAGATAGCTAAAAATCTACCTAAACAGATGGGTACCATCCTCAAATCAAATATCTCAGAGTAAAATATGGCGATGAATATTTAGAACTAAGAGAAATTATGGCAGGAAGTGTCCTTGAACCTATCTTGTACTTGCTTTGCACCAGCAATATCCCTAAGTGTGAAGGAGTGACGACAGCCACGTTTGCTGATGACACTGCATTACTAGCTGCAAGCAATGAAATTAAAATAGCAACCAACAGCTATCAACAACGTCACGAATTGGACTAAGAAGTGGCGAATTAAACTAAATGAGGCGAAGTCAACCCATATAAACTTCACCAATAAGAGAACAGATTACTTACCAATAGTAATTAACCAGCAAATAATCCCTCATGCTAACACAGCGAAATATCTAGGCATGACACTGGACGCCAAGCTCAGATGGAGAGAGTATGTCAAGAAAAAACGCGAAGAACTTGGCATTAAATTTTAAAAAATGTGGTGGCTACTTGGCAGACATTAAGCGCTGTCACTACATAATAAACTACTGTTGTACAAACAAGTTCTAAAACCAGTTTGGACTTACGGTGTGCAACTATGGAGCTTCACAAAGAAATCTAATGTCAAAGTTATACAGAATTTTCAGAACAAAGCATTGTCAATGCTCCATGGTACAACAGGAATGAAGACATCCACAAGGATCTAAAAGTGCCTACGGTCAGTGAGGAAATTAAACAGTTCGCGAAAAACCACGAAGTGAGATTACATGAACACGAGAATGTCGAAGTACTTCAATTACTCAATAACAGTGGACTCGTCCGGAGATTAAAAAGACAGAACCAAGTTGAACTAGTGTAAGTTAGAACTAAGTGAATTAATCATAAAACAAAACATGCTAAAGAAGTGTTTTAGTACATATGTGGAGTGCACCAATGAGAGTATGTCAATCAAACGTTAAGACTTCCCTAGATTTAAGCCTATTAGACTTAGATTTAAGTAAGATTTGCTTGAACCAAATTGTGAGATAGTGTAAACCAGTTTGCAATGTATGCGAGGAGTACTCGATGTACAGCTTTTTAACTATTCTGTAATACATTATTCACGCCAATTTCAGTTTTTCAATTAAATAAAGTAGCACCCTAACCACAATTACTTACATCTGGCAGGGCTCCACCTTCTTGAAGGACTGAGGAGTCGATATGGCATGGTAACCGTACCATCAAGTTGAATACCAGCTATACGTCTTAATGTAGATATGACACTACTTAGT
This sequence comes from Melanotus villosus, assembly GCA_963082815.1. NCBI lineage: Eukaryota > Metazoa > Arthropoda > Insecta > Coleoptera > Elateridae > Melanotus > Melanotus villosus. The sequence continues at coordinate 111,615,837 of OY720418.1, read as the reverse complement.
TTTTGTTCTAGATCTCGTTTTGAACCTTCTAACTGAGCTAATTGGCTATCTAAAGCTCGAACTCTTCCTTCTGCACCTCCAAGCCGCGCCTACAATTACAAAAATCAAATCAAACCAAAGAGTAGGTATCTAAAAAGACATTCACCGTACATAGGCTTGTGAATTAGGTTCCATAATTTAATATAATAGTATATTATGCAATGAGCATTTAATGATAGCTATTAAGACACGAGTATGAGAATTAAGACACGAGCCGCAGGCGAGTGTCTTAATAGCCATTAAATGCGAGTTGCATATACACTATTTTTTCTACGACCAGTTAAGGTGCATTCAGACTCAGAAATTTTGTCCGGAAAGTTGACGCAGAAATTTAAACGAACCAATCAGGAGGTGTGTAGAATTTACCGCCTCTTACGATTCAAATTTTACACACCTCCTGATTGGTTCGTTTAAATTTCTCCGTCAACCTTCCGGACAAAATTTCTGAGTCTGAATGCACCTTTATAATAATCAAAAAATAGGCACCTTCTGAAAAGCTGATACCTAACCTTATTTTTGACAACAAAATACTTTGCTGCTATTGGTTATTTCAATTAAGAAACATGAACAACTCGCGTAACTATGGTTACCAAATAAAATACTTTGCTGCTATTGGTTATAAACCTGTATCTTAATGAATATCATTAAAGTACAGGTTGTAAATGCTTAATAAATCAATTAAAGTATGGGAGTAGAAAAAGTTTATTTGAAGTTAATACTGTACTAGAACCTGACAAAGAAAGAGTTGTTTGGTCTTAGAAAAAGAGGCAAGTAATACTGAAAGCTTTAACAATGTTATTTATGGCATCTTTATGTACAAAACACTAAGTAAGTAGTCAGCCACAGTAACCAAGTATTGAAATTTTACCTTTTAAAACATCTACACATACAGGGTTTGTCAAAAAGTCCGGATCATATGGGACTTTTTTGATTAAAGTATTTATTAAAAAAATCAATTACTTTTAATGGTCGGTATTCTGATCCCATATTTAAATTTAACGTCATGTTTAATTACCATGGCAACATCGCGTATCTCTGTTATACACATATAAAATTATATAAAGCTACCTATATCGTTTTATGTTTACGCTAAACACGACTTTAGTTAGAGGCAACTTTAAACATTAGATCAGAATACGGCCCATTGTCTTTAGTAATAATATCGAAAATGATGATGCAATTTCTAATAAAAACAACTTTGGATTAAAGATGCCGTGAATTTTCAAAAGAAAAATAGTTTTTTGCAAACAGTATTTTTTCAAGAAAGTCCAGGTAGGTAATTATTTATCGAAATAAGTTGATTTCACACGTTTCATCAGATTTCAATGAAAAAAATTCCGCGAGAATTTTGTATACTTGGAAAATTAAAAAAAATGAGTAAATTATACAGAATTGTTAAAAGAAAGTCAGTTGTTTTCTGAAATTCTTATTGCTCTTGACTATGTTGTATGGTTAAAAACACTACAACTAATTACGCAAGAATAAACTTTTTTAAAAAGGATTGGTATTATACCGGGTATCTTAAAAAGAATTACATCTAGTTACCTTTAATTTGTTTGCATGTAAACTTTTATGTGCCACTACATTGTTATTGGTATTGCATTATCCAGAGCTGTCATTAGTTAATTGTAAAATTAAAGAGTAAACTAATTCACTTCAAATAGTTTTAATTAAATTTGTTAATACAACACACAATGTACACTGTGCAAGAAAACATTTTTTTTATTGAGGCATATTTTCGATGTTATTATTTTATTATGCTATTCTTCTGCATACTAGCATTGCGTGAGAGCGGCACATTTTATTTTACATGGGAAATTCAAAGCATACTAGATGTATTTCACTTTAAGACACTTTGTAGATGCTAGCTAGTTTGGCTTTTAATAATGGACCGCCTTGGTATAACCACATTGTTCTGTGATTTAATTTTCTGTATTGATGTTAACATGCAAATAATCAGAAGCAATACAATGCCCATAGCCATAGAGCTTATTATAGGTATGTATTGAAGCATCAAGATAATACATCATCTATTAGAAAAAATAGTTACGTAACTTTTGAAGAAATCCCAATAAAGCATGTACAATAAGTAAACGAACTGAATTAGACCATAAATTGTTTTTCGATTAACGGAATAAAAACATACAGTATTATTAAACTAGAATTGTACATAAACCACATTGCATATTACTACACTATTTAACATTTTACTCCATATTTAGAAATTTTAGTAAACATTTTCGAACCATGTGCCATAAGGGTTTGATCATATTTAACTGTGACTTCGGAGACAGACCACCTTTAAAACCAAGGAGACCTTTCGGTATATTTTTATGTTTGGAGTATCTCGTCTTACAAATACTTCAAACTTATTCGATAGGCCTAGTTTCTAGATAGGTGGCAGATTAGCAGGATTTTTTATCTTAGGAATGAATCTTATATTTTGAATAATGGGATGTTCCAAGATCGGACCAAAATAAAATGGTGCTTGTGGAATGATATTTCTTGATGAAAGCAATCAATCATTTTTTTATACAATCATTTAAATAAATATTAGCAAGCATTTATTGTTCCTTCAGTTATACATTGACTCAGAAATGTTGCCACTTTCACCAAGTGCTTGCCACACTAAATACTTCTTAAAAAATTTTGACTTGTGTTTGACTTTATCCTCAAATTAGATTTCCAGAACAATGATAAAATTTGCGCCCTGGAACTTCTGCAGGATTCGCTGGTACATATGTTTTGTCATAGATCATCATCATCATCAATTGACATGGAGCAGATCCCCGTGGATCAATCCTGGATTACGCCAGGCCCACCCCATGGTAATTAAAATTTGTTGTCTCGCCTTATCAACAATAAATTGTGCACCGGCTTTTGCTCTACTCTCTTAATTTTCAACGTATTGTGTAACAATTTGTTTTGTTCCTGTTCTAATGTGTAACTATTAGAGATGGGAAGTTCGATTCTTTTTGGTGAATCGATTCATTTGAATCATTCATTCCAAGTGATTCGTTCTTGAATGATTCACTCATTCACGCGTTTTGTTTAGACTAACGACCTAATGAGTCTTAATAAAGACCGAACCAAAGCATTCCTATTCAATTACTCAGGAATGTAAAATTGAATAATTTTATGTTTGCATCACATATATAAGCTTATTTGTAAATATATCTCAATGATTTTTAAACCATTGAAAAGCTTATTCTTTGTAGATTCAGATGCTGCCACAATTATGTCAAAATTGTTGTTAACAAATGCTACATAAATTAATTAAACTAAGCGTACGCCAAGAAAAGAGAATTATAATTACTGATTTACTTATTTACCATTTTACATTAAATTTTGAATCTACTTTGAAGACGGAGAACCACCGCATTGTCAAATTTTACACCATCAAATCCGATTTACTGGTCAATTTTACGTAGAACTCGAAACTCGAACGAATTGAACGCTGAATCTTTTGACAAAAATACCCGATGGTTCCGCGGGCTACGATACCGAGTCGAGTGAATCGATTCACTTCAAAGTAAGGACACACCTCTAGTAACTACATATGTATTTGATGTTTTATATATGACAGAAGTGCACTTGCGGCGTTGCCACAGACTTTGGACAACCAGAAAGACATTTATACTCAATGCTGAAATCACCTTCAAAATATTTGATAACATAACACAAAGTACTTTTAGGAACTTCTTCATTTGAAAAATGTTGTATATGTTATTTTCTTATAGCTACATATTTGCTTAATGAAGTTATAACTAGATAATTCTTTTCGCATCTGCATGTTTTTCATTACGTTCCATTTTAATCAGTAAATTTGCAATTGTATGTATTATCTGTAACTTCTTATACCTTTTGGTGTTGAAGTTGGTGCGTTAACGTATGAGGCTCTGCGCGTTCAATGCGCAACTCGGCCCGTTTCTGCGGGTTACGAAGTTGGTGTGCCGTTTTACCTATATACTGCACCAAGTGTAGAGTGTAATGTGTATGTATGTGTAAGATCTTGTTACTCTACCTCCTAGGTCTGTATTCAGAGAAAAGCTTCATTAATTAAGGGCCTAACAACGAATGATCACCAGGGGGATTCGAACCAAGGACTAGCGCAACGCTAGCCTGATGCTTATCACTGTGCCACCCTGGCTATGCAATTGTAAGCAGTGGTAATATATTTAAAGCTAATAAGTTACTATAACAAACAATGTATATTTTATTTGACCTAATTTTTGTTTTGTTTTAATAAATGCCTACTAGACTTAGTCCGGTTACTTATTGTACATACATTATATAAAGTAGCTGACCTTACTTGTACCTACTTTGTTTCAGTTGTTATATTTGGCTTTTGATTTATGAAAATATTACCTTGTACTGATAACTATAAATTTCTTTAGAATGTATAGTAGTTGAACCGTATGTCCATAAAAAATAACAAATCATATAAAATGTAGCAACAAATTTGCTAAGAGCGGGATGGCAAACTCCAGCGGAATCACATATGCGATATGCTTGAAAAACTTAGCAGTCATATTAAACTTGAATTCATGCAGCAATTTAGAGCATTTGGAAATGCTCAGGTATGATGTATACTGTAGGCCGTAGGCACTAGTAAAGCCTGGCCTATTGTACATTGTATTATACTGCCAATTTGTCAACGAATATGAATACTTACTGAAATTTAACATAAATTTGTCAGAGTCTATATTATACTAATACATAATCATACAGATCGAGATTGAGACAACTTTCCATATAATAACTTGGGCCCTATACTACTGACAACCTTACCTTGAGTTCTTGAATTTGTTGTGTGGCATCAACTAAACAAACTTCTAAATTATGTTTTTGGTCTTCAAGGCGTTTTTCTCTTCCTCTTGCATCTTCAAGATGTACAAGAAGATCTTGTTCTCTAGCATGCCACTGTTCTTCTAGTTGAGCACCATGAGAACGTGTTCTGCCCAATTCCTGGCGAGTTTGTTGCAAATGATCTTCCAACTCGGCCATCTATGGAAAATTTAATTAGTACACATTCAAGCAAATTTTTGAAAAAATGTATCATTCAAAAAAGGAAAACCTGTTTTTTTAACTGATGAAGTTCCTGTTGAGTACGTTCCCTTTCCTCAGTTTCGTTAAGGAGTCGTGCTTGTAATTCTTTTTCTTCTGCTTGCTGCTGACTACCAGCAGATTGTGCTCTTTGTAGTTCGTCTTGTAAAGATTGTACTTTGTGTTCTGTATGCAACTGATCTTTCTCTACATCTCGAATAGTATTTTGAAGGCGAGATTTTTCATTTTCCAGAGAAACTTTTATTTCTTCCAAACCTATACAAGTACACATCACAAATAAAATTATATACTGATATAATTAATATTGATAAAACTCTTCTTTAAACCCCCTTATTTAATAAATAGCTAATGATTAGGGGATAAAGTGATTCATTTTATTGAAGTGTTTATATAGGCAATTTATCTTGTCATGGAAAGTGACTGTCATATTTCAAATTATTTTCCACCCTTGTTAATAAAGCTCTAATAGGATAGCATACTAAACAAAATAAAGTATACATATGTACATATTGATTTTTAGGGGTGTAGGATAATGATAAGGCAAATTTCAAATTTAAAGTAATTGAATGTAACGCTATAAGAACCAACAATATAAAATTTAAAATCCTTCATCAATTGAACAGTATAGAATCGCTGGTACTTAAAAGTGTGCCGTAACTAATTCACAGAATTGTATGCGGATATTCAAAATGTTAGAAGGAATTAACTGTCTTTTTTTCTGTGTTATGCCATGATAATCTTCCATATTGTAAGAACAGTGTATGTTATATAAGTGATGTTTTAAGCATACTGTGCAAATCACATTAAGGATCTAGCAATGGCTTACTTAATGTAATGAAAACTGAGTCAAAAGTAAAACCAATAGACACAAGAGTATGTTGCAACTAGAACGATCTTTGGATATAGGCCTCTTCCAAATCCCTCCATTTCTGTCTATCTCTAACTTTCATCGTCCAGTTTAAACCTACCATTCGTTTCAGATCATTCACTCATCTCAATGGTGGGCATCCGCTTGCCTTGTGAACTCATACAGTCTCCACTCTAATATCTCTTTATACCATTTTCCATAGGTATCTCTGACTACATATCTTGAAAATTTCCATTTAAGTTGTGCGACTCTCTCAACTACATCTGCAACTTTTGTTCATTCCTTTATATGTATATGTCCGTTTTTGGTCTCTCAACGTTATGCCCATCATAATGTTTCACTGATTTTGTTCTGTGTTTGTACTGTTCGTATGACCCCTTCACCATTAAACATCACTTTGGTTTTTATCAGGTCCCACTTCTTTTGATCTTAATTTAAGTCATTTAACATTTCTTGTAGTACTTATAAGTTGTTTGCTATTATGATCAAGGCATCTGCATGTCGCAGATGATTAAGAGATTCGCTATTGACATTAATACCTTTTCCTGACCACTCTACTTTGCACAAGTTAGGGAATAAATCTGACGTGAAAAATTATCGCCCTATATCCATACTATCTGCCCCAGCTAAATTATTCGAACTGATAGTACATGAACAATTATCAAAACATATTTATCCCGCCATATCTGATTCACAACACGGCTTTGTTCCTCAGAGATCAACTTCAATGAACTTAGCTGTTTTCACCAATGAGATATACTCGTCATTAGAAAATAAAATACAAATGGATGTAATATACACGGATTTCAGTAAAGCTTTTGATAAAATTAATCACGATATACTTCTTAATAAACTTGGCATCACGTTAAATACCATAAAATTGTTTGCATCATATTTGCAGTCTCGGAAATTTGTAGTTAAATTTAATGGTAACACTAGCGGAAAATTTACAGAAAATTCAGGGGTGCCTCAGGGATCTAACCTAGGTCCTTTGTTGTTTGTAATGTTTATTGATGATCGAGATGATACCTTATCGCATTCACATTCTTTATTTTTCGCAGATGATCAAAAAATTTATTCTACAATTCATTCTATTCAAGACTGTCATAATCTGCAAAATGATCTGAATAATATACTAGAATGGAGTGTATTAAATAAGCAACCAATTAATATTACTAAATGTTCTTGTATAACATTTTCTAGATCAAAATCGCCAATTTTATATGCATATGAGCTTAATTCAGAAATTTTAACACGTGTTAACCAAATAAAAGACCTTGGGGTAACCTACGATTGCAACCTTCATTTTGGTTGTTATGTTGATACTATTGCTAACGACGCATATAAAACTTTAGGATTTATAATCAGACAAACAAAATATTTTCAAAATTTAAATGCTATAAAATTATTGTATTTCACTGTAGTAAGACCTAAATTGGAATATGCTTTCGCAATTTGGTATCCTAGTACTGCAGTTATGATAGCGCAGCTAGAAAAAGTACAAAATAAATTCTTGAGGTAGGTATTTATATTTTAAAAAATTTCATATTTATCCTGACTATAATGTTATTCGTACCTCATAACTACTTACGTCGAGAATTTCAAATTCAAAGCCTTATAAACCGTAGGAAAATCAATCTATTACAATTTAGATATAAAATTTGGAATAATAAAATTAACCAAAGTTACTTACTTTCCTTAATACACTTATTAAAAGCGTACTACTAGATCTACAGAGATGTTTAAAGTACCATTTGCAACCTATATTTATCACTCCCCTTTTCTGGTTATGCTTAAAATGTTCAATGAATTATCTGTAATATTAGATATGGATTTGTCAGATTCGTATAAAAAGTTTACAAACTCGTTATTAAATCACTTCACCTTTGATTAGAACGCTATTTGATTGTGTACAATTTAATTTAATTTTCAATTTTAAGACTGATTGGTACTCTATTGTATAAAATTTAATTTTCTCTTCTACTTCTGCAATTGGTGGTGTAATAGTTCAACTACTTGTTAATTTAGTTATTTATGTATTTGTATTCTCGACATTTCTTTATTTCTTCTTTTTAATTAATTTAATTTAATTTAATTAAGTATGTATGCTACCATGTAAAAAGGCTAATGCCTGTTTGGTGCATCAAATAAATAAATAAATAAATAAATAATTCTTCTAGTGAAAGCGTAAAAAGTTTTGGTGATAGACTTATCCCCTTGCCTCACTCCTCTTTTTAAAGATACTTTGTTAGTTGTGGTATGCAAATGATAAGTGACGGTTGCCCATTTGTTGTAAAAGTTGTCCATATCGATTATCTATTCTACTGTTTTTTAGTGCTCGTTGTACAGCCTACGTTTCTATCGTGTCGAAAGCTTTTTCGTAGTCTACGAATCCCATATAGATTAGAATATTATATTCGTTGTATTTCTCTTTCTTTCTTTCTTCTTCTAAACCTATATTTAGGGTGTTGGGTATTGTTTGTTAATGAAACTTTTCTATTTTGTTTTTCTCCAGGGCAAGTTGATCTATTTTTCTTTTTTCACTACCTAATTCTTTTCTCAATTCCTCAATTCTCTTCTCCCAGGTGTTTCTTGGATGTCCTGTCTTCTTTTTCTTATCGCTTTTGGCTTCCAGGAGCTGTTTTGTTTTCCTCTCTGGGCTCATTCTATTAATGTGTCCGTACCAATTTAATTGTTTTTTCTTTAGTTTGTTCAGAGTTTTTTCTTGTTTTAGTTCTTCATATATAGTTTTGTTTTTAATTTTGTTTAGTTTGGTTATTCCCATTATTCTTCTAAGGAACTTCATTTCAGTTGCCCTGATTTTTGTTTCTTGTGTTGGTGTAATTGGTATGACTTCCATATTATAAGTTAGCATAGGTCGTATAAGTGTGTTGTATATTTTGATTTTGTTTTCTTTAAATATTTCTCTATTCCTCAATATCGTGTGGTTTGCAAATTGTAAATAATAAAGGGCTCAATGAGTTGCCTTGTTTAATACCTTTTTTCATCTCGAATCCTGAAGAGTTTTACCCCATTAATTGTATCTTACCGTAAGCTTGATTGTATATACTTTTGATTATGTTTATAAGTTTCATTGATACTCCCAATCGTTCCAGTTTTTCCCATATGAATCTCCTTTTAATCAAATTAAACGCTGATCTTAAATCTATGAATGCAAAGTAAATTGTCGTAAATTGCCTGTATTTATTGCTGTTTCTATTAGCTTTCGTATTACATGTACGTGGTCTGCAGTTTTCCCAAAAGGCTCCTTGTTCATCTTCCATTTTATGTAATATTTGTTTTCATAATTTGACCTCTATTATCTTTGTGTATATGTATTTTAACGGTTATCGAAAACAGACAGATTGCTCTGTAATTTTCGCAATCATTCCTAGAATGGGCCTTAGGCATTTCACATTTTTTTTATTTTCTTTTGTTGTCTCTTTTACTAGGCTTTCGTATTTGCCTTTTCTGTAATTTCTAATGTTTCATCTAATTAATTTATTGTTCTTCTTTCTATTTTACCCTCTTATACCGCTACAGTGTCGAGGGGGCTGGGCACACCGAGCTGTAGAGTGGTTCACCCATTCTCGTTCAGGCCAAGCAGGCCGCCGCTCAGCTTTCTAAATGTCAGTATTATGTGCACTCCCACTTTGCCGTACTACCGGTTAATTAATTTATTCATCTCTCTATAGTTCCTTTTTTATTCTCCATGTTCATCTTCTTCGTTTGTCTATCAGCTGTTTTATTATTTCGCCAATTTTGGGTTTACATTTTTTCTTTTTCATCTTTTTGCTTACTTCTTTAGCATTTTCTTGTATTATTTTTGTTACTTGCTTGTTAGTTTGTTCAATATCTTCTATATTTTGTCTTTCCATATTAATTTGTTCTAGTTTTTCCTCTATTATTTGCCTATACTCAGGGCCTATTTCCTTTAACTTTTCTCGTTTTATATTTATTTTCTTTTTGTGTAGCTTTTGCCCTTTGAGTTTCTTATTTATGACTACCTTTGCTCCAACCAGTCTGTGGTCACTTCCAAGGTTGAATGTATTTAACACTGTCACTGTTTGTTAAGATATAATCGATTTCATTCTTCATTAATCTGTTTGGAGATATCCATGTACATTTTCTTTTTACATTTTTCTTAAAGAACGAGTTCAGCATATAGTTTTTGTTCTTCCATGAAATTTAGTAGCTCGCTGCCTCTATGATTTCTGTCGCCATATCCGTAAGTGTCCATATAAACCTCATTTTCTTCCTGCCTTTTACCTAACTTGGTGTTGAGGTCTCCCATTATGATTTGATATTTGGTTCATTCTTGTTTTATTGTCCTAGTAGTAGTACTTGTAGTTGGTGCTATACTTGCAAGACCTTTAATTTTATTGTCTTGTTAATCTTTTTAATATATGCTAGGTACCTACTTTGCCTGAAATAGCTGGAAAAGAGTTAATGTATGGAGCAATTCATTGCTTTACCACAAAAGCTATGTCACTGTAGGTGTCACCTCTGTACATTAAATGGTTACCTGATTTTAAGATTAAGTAGTCTTCCCTTTCTCTTCTAAGTTCACTCAAACCTATGATATTGTATTTTATTTTTGTTAATTCATTCTCAAATTCTATTAATTTTATCATCTGCTAGAGTTCTTATGTTGTAAGTACTTATCCATAGGGCAGTAGTTGAGTCTTTATGACTACATTCAACTTACTATTCCAAATTTATTATTTATCAGTTCAAAAATCAAAGTAAATAATAAATAAAAAACTATCAAAATAGATGTGATTTTTTACAATCGTATTTTTGATAATTCTTATAAAAGGCAGGAAATCAACACTAAAGTTGTTAAGTTTTTGGTCAAAAAAAGTGAGATATTTTTGGAGAATTAAGAAATATTTCCCTAATAAATAAAAGTGAACTACTTAAGAAAATCAAGTTTGTATTCAGACTTGTATTAATACCTACTTTGAACGTTCAATCGGTTCTTTTTCAATTAAATTAATTTATTGGTTATCAAACATATAGCTAATTCACTATGTCCTTGTGGAATACAGATCTAGTAAAACGAAGAAGAACACTCGCAAGTTGTTTAACAAGGCGAAGAGAACAGGTGAGTGGGATGAATACTATCACTCCCTCACTGAATACAATAAACAAATATGAAAGGCCGAAAGAGATTCTTGGAGGAACTTCTTCCAAAAAGTGGAAAACACTTTTGAAGCAGCAAAGACCCTGTAGAACCTGTTGGTACTTTACTAAAACCAGATGGGAAATACACAAAAACAAGTAAGGAAGCCTTGGAGACTCTCCTTCAAGCCCACCTTCCAGACTCATATGCAGCTCCCCCTGCAGTTGAGAAAATGTCAGATCTCCAGTACCCCAAGGGCTTCAAAAAGAGACTGGCAAATCTCAAATAAAATCATTACATACAAGTGTTGAATGGGCCATGGATTCTTTTAAATTATACAAAGCTCCTGGACCTGATGGGATAATACCTGTGCTATTACAACAGGGAACATCAAACCTCATTCCTAATCTTTGTAGATTGTTAAGAGCAAGCCTGGCAACAGGCCCTCTGTCTAAAAATGCTCTAGAATTGTCTTTATTCCAAAACCTGGGAGAGATTACTCTCAGGCAAAAGCATAGAGACCCAGCAACCTATCATATTTCATGTTAAAGCGGCCCCTAGACGCTCAATATTATTGCACAATAGCATTGCACAATATTTTTTCTGTTTGACCCTAGACGATGCAATATATTTAGCAATAATTTAGTTCATATCTGATTTTTATTGAAGCAGCATGTGTGATGAAGCGGGTTGGTTAATCGTAGCCATAGCACTATTTGTGCAATTAAATGAGTCTGTATATGTTTCTTTGTATTTCTGGAGGAGTTGGTCATGAGCTTCGTTTTGTTTTTTGTTCTGTTGCTGTACTCTCTACTTTTTGTGTTCCATAATACTGGCAGAAGATACACTTCTATAAATTCCAAAGTATGCAGAAACAGCACTGGGAGATTACCAAGGGGGCTTCAGGAAAAACAGATCAACAACTGATCAAGTCTTCATGTTAAAGCATATCCTGTATGGCTGCTATGAATATGAATATAATGTTCCAACCCATATGCTGTTCATTGATTTTAAGAGAGAACTCTCTAATACAGACAAGACAAAATACATGGAACTCAAGAACAAGAAAGGCAACCTTAAAAAACAAAATCTCAGCATTAAGAAACTAAACCAAAATGAAGATGTTTTGGAATTCGAAGAAGTAGAGAACTACATGTATCTGGATGACTTGGTGACCAACAAGTGCGAAGAAGATAGGGAAATAGATCTAAGGATAGCAAAAGGTAACAACTGTGCAGGAGGACTAAACAAAATATTAACAGCAAAAGAGGTATCCAGGAACACAAAACTTAAGATTTATAAGTCAGTACTAAAGCCAACATTAACTTATGGATGCAAAACCTGGGTTATGAACCAGAAAAACCAAATGAAGATAGAAACATGGGAGAGAAAAATCTTAAGAAGAATACTTGGAGGAAAAAATACAATACTAGGATGGAAAAGAAGAATGAACATAGAATTATATGAACTGTACGGAGAAAAGTCAGTAGGGGATTTCGTAAAAAATAGAAGATTACAATGGCTAGGGAAGAAATGAAGTGGGGAAAGACCTGACAGAAAAACGGATCAGAAACTGGAGAGAATTAGCAAGGGACAGGAAAAAGTGGAAAGACATTATATCTCTTTAATGATATAAATCGTGTTGGAGAATACAAAGTGTTCAGTTTATTTTATTATACAGGCTGTTTGAGAAAAAACGGAGCAAGCCGTAGCACTCTTATTTATTAACTGATTTTAATAAAAAAATGTTTGGTCTTATAACTCATAAAAATCTACATTTTGCCGTAAAAAAATTTTTTTTTCGGCCTCATTGGTTAAGCGTGGTGACGTCATGATGAATTTTTTAAATTACACTCTATATATTTTTTTAGATATTCTCATAGAGAATTTTTTTCTCTTTTCAACCATGTAAATATTTCATATGGTTGCATAATAAAACTTTCGAGTTAAAGACAAAAAACCAATACAAGACTGAAACATTACGAACGTTTATTCTAGCAACTTTGAACAAATCGAGTGTGCCATGTTAAAATACATTAAACAGCTGAAAACTATTAAAACAAAAAAAAAACACAAGAAATGGAAACTACAGGTATTGTTCAAATTGGGCACCATCGCGAGTTACGCGACTGTTTTTTGTTTCAAGTTATTTTAATTTAATGGCCTACTGGCTTGTATTGGCTTTTTGTCTTTAACTCGAAAGTTTTATTATGCAACCATATGAAATATTTAGACGGTTGAAAAGAGAAAAAAATTCTCTATGAGAATATTTAAAAAAATATATAGAGTGTAATTTAAAAAATTCATCATGACGTCACCACGCTTAACCAATGAGGCCGAAAAAAAATTTGTTTACGGCAAAATGTAGATTTTTGTGAGTTATAAAACCAAACATTTTTTTTATTACAATCAGTTAATAAATAAGAGTGCTACGGCTTGCTCCGTTTTTTATCAAACAGCCTGTATTATTGTAATTTAATTTAATTTATTTCGAGTCTTTATGCCCTTCACTTATGTTAAGTAATGAATGTGATGTAAGTTATACTCTGTATTAATTTAGCTCAAGACCTAAATGGTCTGTTTAAGCTACCAATATATAAATTCCAACAAAAACTTTTTCTTGTTTTTTAGGGCTAGGTATCTTGTTGCATCTAGGAACCTTCACTTCTCAAATAGGTACTATTAAAATGGCTCATATTACCATCAGATGGTACAATATTTTCTCTATTGCACAATAAAAATCAAACCAATTTTGATTTGTTCAATATATTGTACAATCTTTCAATAGGAAGTACAAATGGTCAATAATATTGTGCAATATGAAATATTGTACAATAATATTGAGCGTCTAGGGGCCGCTTAATAAAGCTAATGGAGACTCTGATTGAAAGATATATAAGGGAGAGTCTATCTGTAGGACTCTTTCATTCCAATCAACATGCATATCAATCGGGAAAATCATGCGAGACTGCTCTAGACCAATTGGTAAGGAGAGCTGAGGAATTGAGGATGCAGTCAACAACAAGGAAATAGCACTGACAGCTTTTCTTAACACAGAAGGAACTTTTGATCACCCCTCTTTTAAGTCAATGATAGCTGCAATTAGGAAGACCCTATCTGTAGGTGGATCAGCAATATGCTCCACGATAGGAAAATTCAATTAACCGTCTCTGGTGAGACGATGGAGATAGTAGCAACCAAAGGATGCTATTACCTCTGCTGCGGAACCTGGTGGTCGATGACCTCCTAGTTGAACGAAATAGACAAGTTTACTATACACTATACTCAAGGGTATGTCGACGACTTGGCTATACTCATCTCGGGAAAATTTGAGAATACTATCTTAGAACTCATGCAAAGAGCTCTAAACACAGTTGAAAGCTGGTGTATTAAGGAGAACCTGAGTGTAAATCCCAATAAAACAGCATTGATTCCATTCACAATATCACAAGAAGAAGACATATGGACAGACTGACACTGCCACACCTCTTCAACGCTCAAATACAAGTGAGCTAAGAGGCTAAATATCTAAGCATCATCTTGGATGCAAAATTGTAAATAAAGGTAAGAAAACTCTTATGGCAACGAAGCTAGCATTGGGTAAGACCTGGGTACTCAAACCACATATGGTACACTGGTTTTATGCTCTTGTGGTAAGATCCATGGCCACCAATTGATCGCAGGTGTGCTGGCCTAAAGTGCAAACTCCAAAGATTTGCCTGTCTCTGTACTATAGGATTCATGAGGAGTACTCCAACTGCAGCCGTGGTAGCCATATTAAACTTGCCTCCCCTAATATTATTATCAAGCCAAAAGCAAGGATGGCGACATATAGACTGAAGTTTAATGGAAACTGGCAAACCAGATCCAACTCTGGGCATGCTAGGATAACCAACAACGTCACGAACCACTATTAGAAATGAGCAGTGCGGCTATGCCAATTAGACAAAAACTTAATAAACCCTTCAATATTCAGCTTCAATGGAAAGAAGGGCTGATACGAAGAGGCTGTCAGGGAGGTAAAATTGTTTGGTATTGTAATGTAGTGAATTACTTAAATATCATATAAAAGCATTTCCTTAAGAAATGAATTACTAAATTGAATAAGTTAATATTTAGTATGACATGCGAACATCTGGTTAAATTATGAATCATTTCAATGTCTTACAATATTTGCAGATAAGCAACGGTGATTAATGCACACTTGCATTGCACCTGCACTTAAATAACAAGAACGACCATGACTAATGTTTATGTAAAGCAATACTTAATAATAAATTGTATAAACAGTTTGAACAGATGTTACAACTCTGGGCAGTATAAATACATGGGCTTTCCCATAGTAAAATTAGTCTCTTACCAAGAGTCTCACTACGATGTCTAATTAAGATCAGACGAGAGGCCCTTACTCGAACCCCTGGCCCTTAGCCAAGGGTTGAGTTAAACATTCTTTACATTGTTACCAAGATGTGTTATTCATGTAAGTAGATAGTAATGTTAAGGTTTTGTATCTTGTCTTAAGTCCATCAGACTTAGAACTTGTTAAGTGTTTTGGATTTCATATTTGTAGACCAGTTTTAATAATGTTTGTATCTAAATTAATACCAATATATTTGTTGTTAGTTTGATCGTGTATTTTTAATGAATACCTCTTGCACAAGCCAAGTTTTAACACTCGTAATGAAGGTGCTATAAGTCTCTACCATCATAAGCAAATAATCAAAAAAGGCACTTCGTTATATGAATTCAAAACTGACAGATTCTCCCTGTTTTAATGCATGTGCATTTCTAGGGAGGTACGCTACCGTATCTCGAGCAGAAATACATGCTATTGACGTATGTCTGCATGAGAATATTAGAAGGAACTATCAGGGCAGGGATATTTTTGTCTTGACAGACAGCCAGGCTGCCATAAAAGCATTGGCGAGCTACCGGATCAATTCAAAACTAATCTGGGACACTTGCAAACCAGAATAAGGTAACCCTTATGTGGATGCCAGGATAGAAGGGAATTCAAGGTAATGAAACAGCTGATATACTTTGCAAAAAAGGGATTAGAAATCACCATTACTGGGACTGAGCCAGTATTTGGAATTGCCAAGACCACAGCTCGCAGCTGGCTAGAAGATTGGATACAAATACAACATCAAAACCACTAGAATAGTGTGGACGGCATGAGACACAGCAAGTCAATGCTAAGAGCACCATCTAGAAAATTAGCAGATGACGTACTTCAATTAAGCAGACAGCAAATTAGGCTAATAACAGGGCTGATAACCGGCCACTGTAACCTAAGAAAACACATGCACACAATGGGTATCCTTAACGAGGAACCCATATATAGACTCTGTAATGAGTAGGATGAAACAGCCTCTCATATCATCTTTGACTGTGAGGCTCTTGCCCGATGGAGACATGCACTCTTGTTAATAAAGAGACTATTAAACCTAATCAAGGTTACAAAACTTTTTGCCTAACAAGCCATATGATGAGCAACACAATAAGCATAATTGGCTGCGGTGTTAGGGGCCTCCCGCAACCCTCTTCACGTATCGCGATTCAATCAATGTTCTTGATGACTTCAATAACAAGTCATTACAAATAAAATTAAAGAATATTCATTTCTGTCAATACTTTCAGACTAGTAATAAAAAAAAAGATTAGAAGAATTTTATACTTACTTGCTATTTTTTGGAAAGCTTCTTCAATTTGGCGAGTTTGTTCTCGTTTCTCAGTTTCACTCCTCTTGATGTGATCTCGTAATTCTTTGTTTGTAACATGATATTTTTCTTTTTCAAAATTACTATCAGTTAATTGCCTTCTTACATCTGTAAGTTCTTTACGTAAGGCTTCTGAATTATTTTCAGCTGTAATTATTACACAAGTTAGAGATATTAATGATTATTAATTAAACAAATTTATACCTTCTTTATATTTTCTAATAGTATCATGTAGTTGATTGTTGATATCATCAGCCTTATTTTCTGTTAAATGTAATTGTACTTTTAAATTTTCACCTTCAGCCTGAGCAGCGTCACGTTCTATACGAATTTCCTCTATTCGATTTTCCAGGCGTAATTTTTCTTCTTCTGCTTTTGTCCTACAATGTCAAAATATTAATTTCGATTCATGTAGTACAACAGTTCATAATAATTCTTACTTAGCTTCTTCTAATCTTGTCCTGTGTTTATTAAGTTCGTCTTTAAGCTGGTTGATGGTCGTTCGATCTTGATCAAACCTTCCGTTAGCTTCACGTCTTAATCTTTCGAGCGATTCTTGTTCAGCTTCAAGTTTTCTTCGAGCTGCTTCTAGACGTTCTTGAAGTGCTTGTAGATCATGATGTGCTAAATTGTACAAGAAATGGTTAAAAAATTAAATTGTACTGTTTTTCAAATTAAATACTAACCTATAAGAAGTGCTTGTTGCTTATCATTTTCTGCTCTCAACAATAACTCTTCGTGTTGTTGAGAAACATTTTCAATATGGTTTTGTAAGTTTACAAGTTGGTCATGTAAACTATTAATTTCTGAATCTTTTTCATTCTTAAGCTGATGTAAAGATTCTTGCATTCGTTTTTCGAGGGATGCTCTAATTCTTTCACGTTCTTCTGTTAATTTTCTTACATTTTCTTCATTTTGATTTCTTAATTTTGTTATTGTTTGAATGAATTCTGCTTCTTTATTGCCAGCTTGTTGTGTTAAACTAATTTTGACTTCTTGGCAACGTTTCTCCGACCTTTCTAAATCCTTAGTAAGTCGAGCAATTTGTCCTTTCAAGGTTTCTTGTTTAACAAGGAGATCTTGTTGTTCTTTTTCAAGCTGGAATTTCTTGATATCAGATGCTTCTAGATTAGTTTGTGTATCAAACAGTACTGCTTCTAAAGCTTCTTTTTCTGTTCTCAAGGCAGCGAACTGTTCTTGGAGACGTTGAATTTGATTATCCCCTGTGTCCAGTTGGCACTAAAAAATTTTAAGTTAAAGCGTCTTATCTATTAATTATTTTTGATTATACCTGTTTTTCTTCACATTCTTTAACAAGTTCTTCTAAATTTCTGTTGATGCGAGCATTTGTCTCATTTGCTTGTTCAAGTCTTTGCTTAGTTCGCATAAGTTCTTCATTTAACGTTTCTTTTTTACGATTTAGTACTGTAAGTTGATTACTTAAATCAGATCTTTCTCTTACTACGTGTCCCAACTCCATTTCTACTTTTCCTTTGTCTATTTCCAAAAACTTTATTCTTTCATTTAAAGACTGTTTATCAGCTTCTAAATCTAACCTTGTTTGTTCAGCTTGTAACAGTTCTTTTCGTAAACTTTGAATATCATTTTGTAAGTCATTACATTGTGTGTGCAATACAATTTTTTCATCTTGAAGCTAAAAAATTAAATTTTTCATATACTCAACATCTTTTAGCTCAAATGTATATCTTATAAGTATGCAATTTCTATGTGGCTAACACTCATGGCCACATTTTGTTGGTACTGGTAGGTATGTACCATGAGATCGAAAAAAAGATGATTCTGAGCAGGCCTTGACTAGTACAACACGATTGGTTACACTGGTTCTAGAATGCCTATGAATTATAATGTGACAGTGACATTTCAAATGTAAGTCAGTTTTGCAATCTTGTTTCCAGAATTATTTAAGTTTATCGTTGTAATACTAGTGAAGGATCACATTTTGAACACCTACTCTAACATGTATTCATCTTAGTTTTCAGTTTGTTCCCTAAATAAATACTGTTTTGTGTTTTAATTTATTTGACATTTATTAACCTCTAACCTACTGCCACATTTTGAAATCAGTCTTGCCAATCGTGTTGTACTAGTCAAGGCCTGCTCAGAATCATCTTTTTTTCGATCTCATGGTAGTTTTAGATTATTTGCAAAGGGAAAACGTTTAACATATTTAATGTAAAGATATTTAAATTATTTTTGTTACACTTGGTAAACAGTAATTTTTTAGTAACCTGCTGAAAATAATAATTCCATTACAGGAATAAATAACAACGGGCTGTAGGTATTCTCACCTAATGTTTAAAGTTGTCTCTAACTAAAGTCATGTTTAGGGTAAACATAATCATAACGTGAGATCAAAAAAATTTCACCTCAATGTTTGCTATGAAAAATATAAATCGTGTCTTTGCTAAGGTCATACAATTCAAGCCAGCACAGCTATCAGTGGCTAACAAACTAAAAGTAAGTAATTACAACATGTTTGCAGCATAAACCTACTTGTCTAGGAACTTGGATTATGCCACGTACCAAAGAAGTGAATCAGATAGATCAGATTATGATATGGAAAAGATGGGCTAAGTCGGTAGTAGCAAATACTTTACTAAAGTATTTGGTAGTAGACACTAGAGCAGGGATGGCCAACCTATGGTGCATGATTAGAAGTGGCACACTGAACCCCAGAGAAAAATACTGAGGGAACTACTGTATTAGGTCTTCTTGCAAATGGGAATCTTATCTTAAACTTGTAGAACTGTTTTTGAATATTCATAATGTTTAAAATGATAAAAAATTTAGATAAATTAATTATTATAATAATCTTTACTTCTTGAAATATTTTTTTACAGTCAGTTACCCATTATCTGCAAAAGAAAGTGAGCAGAAGGTGGTAGCAAAGCCAGTTTAATAAACTGTGGGAAAATGAGTTCTTATTTATTGCGGGTTCTTCAGGAAAACCATTGGGCATTGTTTGCAAAAGCACTCTCCCAGATAATAGAAGATATCATCTTAACAGACACTATAGAAAACATCAAACTGAATTAGAAGAAAAACTGAAGTTAGTTCCTGAGTCTGAGTTACGGAAAGAATATGTGGTTAAGAAAAAGGAAGAAATAAAAAAGGGACAAAATATATTTACGAAACGAAGTTGTGAAAGTGTGGTAATGCTGAAAGCGTCTTATGAAATTGCCTTTGTGTTGCCTAAAAAACATAAGCCTTTCTCTGATGGAGAGGAAGTTGTTAAGCCCTGTCTGGAAAAGTTTGAAAAATGTCTTGGTGATAAGAATGTTGAAAGAAAAGTAAACGAAATTGCTCTGTCCAAGCACAGTTACAAGACGCATCGAAGAACTTTCCCATGATGTTAGTAAGCAATTGAAAGACCATGTTCATGCTTGTTATTTCTTTCCTTTAGCCTTGGACGAATCCGCTGATATATGTGATGTAGCCCAACTAAGCTTTTTTATAAGGGGAATCGATGGTAATTTTAATATCTTTGAAGAATTTATCAGTTTTAAGTCACTTCATGGAAAAACCAGAGGGTCAGACATATTTAACAAAGTAAAGTCCTGTCTAGAAAATCAACAACTAGATTTTAGTAAGCTCATCAGTGTTTGCACTGATGCTGCATCTTCAATGGTAGGTAGAGTTTCTGGGACTATAACTTTACTTGAAAGATTTTTAGGTCGTTCTCTACTAAAGTATTGCTGTATTATACATGAAGAGTCTCTGTGTGGAAAAACTCTAAATTTGAAGCATGTTATGATACCTAGCAGTTGTAAAATGTGTAAATAAAATTAGAGCAAGAGCGTTAAACAGAAGAGAATTCAGAGCCTATTGTGAACTGTTAGATATGGAATATGGTGATCTCATCATTCATTGTGAGGTGCGCTGGCTTTCTAGAGGACAAGTTCTCATTAGATTTTGGAAACTGAAAGACAGTGCTTGTAATTTTCTGGAAGAGAAGGATGAGCTGCATGAGGAAAAAGCCTTGTTATGTGATGAGAAATGTCTATTTGATTTAGCATTTTTAGTTGATGTCACCAGCCAACTCAATGATCTAAATTTGAAACTGCAGGGCAAGAACAAATTGTTTCCTAGCTTAGTAAATGACATCAGTGCATTCAAAATGAAATTAAAACTGTTCATCTCCCAGTTAGAAGTTAGAAAACGGGGATTTAAGCCAATTTCCACATTTAAAAGAACATAGGTAGTGAATCTGTTGAAGATAATGGTAACTTTACAGAATATACTGAGAAACTCAGAGGCCTTTAAGGCTGGAATTTACACCATGAAATATACCTCATTTTAAGCACATTTTGTTCCATTTTTTTATACTCATTTTTTAAGCAGGAACGGCAGAGCATTTTTTTTTTGTAATTATCCATGTCTTTTCTGTCTATTGATAGAAATTTTTTTTTTAATTTCTAAAAACCAACTTTACAGTATTCAAAAATCTAAAGCTCTATTTTACTTCAAAATTTTCAAATAGTTTTTACAAAAATATTACCTTAATACCGAAAAAAAGTCTCTCTATCAGTAGATAGCTACAACCACTCTCTTTCAAACGCTACAATTTTTTTTTTCAAAATGCAAATTATTCCAGAAAAAGTGGAAATAAAGTTCCATAAAAATCGGTTCAAATTTTCCATTTCTAATTTAGCGTGTAGGCAACACAAATAGCACAGTACTTATCGACTTTAAATCCGAACTTTACGGAAACTTGATAAGGAGATTACAATTTAAATACACAGAAAATCGTAATTTTGTTTTTGCCATATCTTTTACAGTAATAACACAAATAACTATGTAAATATGCAAATTTTCAAATATTAATCTTACGCAATTCTTGACGTCTAACTTCAACGCCTGTAGTACTGAGGCCGGTCAACATTATCAGAAATTGTTCCTATGGTTTTGACTGCAGGTAAATCGTTTACTTACCCGCACCCGGCGACTTCAAAGACCCGTTCGCCGTATTTATTTATTATTGTTTCCCTAATTATCTCTTTATTATGTTTCACGCGGTTTTCGCTGATATTATTTGTTTGGTATCTACTTTAACACAATTGCTACATTGAAGGTCAAATAGGTCATAATGGCAGACGAAAAGTACGAAATTTGAATAATTTTGCGTCATTATTGGAAACAAAGCGTTTCTGCAACCGCTGCAGTTAAAACAATATGTGAAGTGGAAGGTGAGAGAGTAGTGAACATTCACTCGGCAGAATTTGGTTATTTCAAAGAAACCATACGGCGTCATTTACATCAAATTGGAAAGGCCAATACACGCTGCAGAGAAGTTCCACATGAATTGACACCAGCGATGGCTGAAAGAGGTCTGCAATCGGCTGCTTTCAAACGTTTTTTTAAACGGATCGTTACTTGCGACAAAAAATGGATATATTTTAATAATCCTAACAAAGAAAATCAATGGATCACCATCGGACAACCTGCGTTACCTGTCCCAAAACGAGAAAGATTTCAGACAAAGGTCATGTTGTGTGTATGGTGGAATTTCAAGGCTTTATTCACTTTGAGTTGGTTCCTGATGGAAGAACCTTTGATGCCAACCTTTATAGTCAGCAGTTGGACAGGATGCATGATGCTCTACGTCGGCGTTACCCTGGATTGGTAAATAGGGAGCGTGTAAGTCTACAGCAAGATAACGCCAGACCCCACACTGCTAGTGAAACTTCGCAGAAAACTAGGGAGTTGGATTTAGAGCTTCTACCTCATCCAGCTTATAGTCCAGACCTTGCACCTTCAGATTACCACTTATTCCAATCGATGGCACATTTCCTGCGTGGAAGAAATTTCACAAGAGTTGAAGAAGTTGAAGCTGCATGCCGAGAATTCTTTACGTCGAAAGATTCAGCATGGTACCATCGCGGCATTGAGTTTCTTGCAGAAAGATGGCGAAAGACATTGCTTCATAATGGTCTATACTTTAGTGAATAAGAGTTTTATTATTAAATAAAGTTTTCCACAAAAAAACGACATTTTTTGTGGGCCACCCTAATATGTATTATAATAGTGAGAGGAGGCTGGTCACTACCAAATTTCCCGGGCCGGTTAAATTTGCCAGTCCGCCACTGAACACATCAATGAAAACAAAACCAAATACATGGACTGTGATAGACAAGCCAGTAAATGGGCCCGCGCCGCCATGGGTGCGAAGGCGTTCATCGCACACAGGCGGCCAAGTCAAAAGGCGGCAAAACGGCACAGCCGATAAAGCGACAGACAACGCGGCATAAACGAAAGCAGGAATTGGCACGTGGCTAGAATTAGAGCGGCCGCGGTAAAACCAAAAACAATTCAACAATAAAAATATTCGTAAAAATGTTATACAACTGTTAAGCGAAAACCTGTTTTTTAGATTTAGGTCTGTCAATTATGGGAAAAACGAGAAAGTTCATCCACTGTTATCCATATTACAGGCCCGTGGGGAGCCGGTACGGGCCCTGGGGTAAAATAAACTAGCGGGCCCCCTTAGGATGGGTTAAATACATATCATTTTTAATTTGAAATATATTATTCACAACTCTACATTAAGTACAGTATGATAATTTAATAAATACAAAATATAAAAAACTATAATAAAACTTTTCTCGCCTTCCTACTGGCAAAATCATCGATCATGCTGTCAAAATTTATCTGTTTAGCCATAAAATAATATATTCGTATTTATAATAATTAATATATTAATCGATACAAAAATGTTATTACATAATGGTGAACGTGTGGGGCCGGGCCCCTCCGGGCCCGGGCCCCGGGGCTGGAGCCCTGCTTGCCCCCCCCTCTCGTCAGGCCTTTCCATATACAGACAGATCAATAAAAAAACCAATTAGGGTAGGCTGTGAGATTGAATTATTTTGAATTGGTACTTTAGCCACATCCACAGAATGACATTTTATAACGTTTGTAATTTGACATTTTTATTGTAAACAAAGTTTATAACCTTAAATTGAAACTGAAATGTCATTCTGTGGATGTGGCTAAAGTACCAATTCAAAATAATTCAATTTCACAGCCTACCCTAATTGGTTTTTTTATTGATCTGTCTGTACATAGGTTTTACTTCAATCAAGCTATTTAAAAGGAAAAAATTGGGTATTTGTCAATTAATAAAAAAATAAACACGAAAAATTGCGATTTTCAATTTTTTTAAATAAATCCTTGAAATTTAGCATACGGGACTAAAATTAAATTCTAAATAACTTTTTCTAATAATTTTCTTTGATATTTTTTCTACAACCACCATGGAAAGTGGGATTTTCAGCCTTCGTCTCCATAGATACGAGTATTGAAAATGAGTGTTTGCCGAACAAGTGAAAATTAGCGTGCGGAAAGTTTACTTTCCGCACGCAAATCTGGATTAATCTGGATTTGCGTGCGGAAAGTAAACTTTCCACACTCAAATTTTGATTTGCGTGCGGAAAGTAAACTTTCCACACGCTAATTTGTTTACTTTCCGCACGCAAATCAAAATGTCATAAATGACATTTGATGAATGTCAGATTTGATTTTGCAGAAATATTTAAATTTTTTGTGGTTGTAGAAAAAATAGTGTGTAATACATGTGTTGAAAGCTTGTATTTGCCACACTCATGTGACTGCAGCACTCACTAGCGTTCGTGCTGCAAACTTCACATTCGTGTGGCAAACGCAAGCTTTCAACACTTGTATTACAAATTACTATTGTCATCTAGCACCGCAGTGGTCACGTGACATAAATCAAATTCGATTTTTAGGTTATCGGACATGAAGAACCGATCCCCGGAAAAGTTTTTCGATACTCTTATAATAAAAATGTTTCCCATATGTTGCGAACTTTTGCCGGTCACTGTATAAGAAAACATATTTTTTCTCCAATCACACGAATAAGACGCCATATTGTCGAATAATTTTGTATAAAAAGTAAGTCATTTCGGGATGTTCACCAATTATCTTGGCAACTTTTCGATTCATATTTGCACTAATACAAAAATGGACGTAAGATAGGGTTTTGCAAGGTAAATTTTAAATAATAAACAAACGCTTCGTCAACATTCGGCAATCGGCGTAAGACTCGCCGGACTGCACGTCGTCCGGCGATCTTTCTTACTTGTCCCAAAATCATGCATTTTTTGTACTAATGAAATAAATAACTATTACCGTCTTTAAAGACAAGTAATATAATAGTTAAAAAAGGTAAATAGGTAAACCTTTTAATTTATAATTAGCTATCTGTAAGGGCGCAAAATTTAGTTTTGCACACGGGCGGCGAAATAGCTTGGCGCGGACCAGTCAGTAAACAACAGTACCTGAAAACTGAAAAACACACTTTTGAAAAAGTACTACACTTCAAATACTTGGGAGCTATAATTAATAATAATAACAATGTTTTATAAGACAATGGCCATACCCACTTTAACGTAGGGTTGTGAATCGTGGGTCACAGGAAGAAAAGATAGCAGCAACATACAAGCTGCAGAAATGCAATTTCTCAGAGCCGTTAAGGGATGTTCCAGAATTAAACATATTAGAAATGAGGACATTCGCAATTAACTCAACATCCCTCACTAACAACAACAATACAAAAATGCAGACGGCAATGGTGAGAACATCGCAATAGGATGGATGAAGGATGAATCCCATGACAGGCGTATAAACACCAATCAAGAGGAAGAAAGGACATGAGACAACCTTCGAGACGATGGATGCCGGAACAGACAACCATGTCTAATCCCTGACAGGACGACGATGTAACAGAAGAAATAAAAACTAGAATCGCGGCAGCAACTATACGTCTCTCTAAATATGTATAAATAATATAAACAGAAAGGCTAAACTTAAAATTCTTCATTCTATCATTAAACCAGTTCTAACATAAGGGCGTGAGACCTGGACAATGCAAAATGAAGATAAGACGAACTTACGAATCTTCGAAAGAAAAATTTTAAGAATTATTTTCGGTCCTATAGAAGACGAGGAGGGCAATTGTGGAAATAGAAGAAACCACCAAATATACAATTTAACTCAAGGAGCAGACGTGGTCAGTTCATAAAAGGGTACGGACACATACACAGAATGACAGATAACAGTAGTATTAAGAAAATAACAGCATGGAAACCCACTGAAGACAGGGCAAGGGAAAGACCAGGAAAAAGAACATGATTTGAAGAAAATGGGAGTGACAGATGGGAGTAAAGAAAACCCAAAATAGGTCCAAATAGTGAAAGATTGTATAGGAAGTAAAAACCTACGAAGGGTTGTAGAGCTGAGGAGTAAGTAAGTATGTATGTGTACAACAGAGATACACGATATAGCCATGGTAATTAAACATGACGTTAAATTTAAATATGGGGTGAGAATACCGACCAATGAGTCTTATTACCTCTGAAAGTTAATTTATACAACTATAAATGATATTTATTACTAATATACCTTTTTCATGTCATCTTGTAATTTCTTTTTGTCATATTCGAGATTTGCAGTAATGTTTTCTTTTTTTAGTAAGGATTCGTGGGCATCAGTTCTTTCTCCGAAAATGCGATCAAGCTGCAATTCCAGATCACCTGTGTTTAAAAAGAAAATACATTGTTAAATAAAACATTGGAAAGTATTTTAACAACTTCATAATAAATCTTACTTTTTGATTTTTCCAAAGAACTTATGAGACTATCGCATTCCAATTTTTGTTGTTCTAACATATCGTGTGATAAATACAGTTTGTTAAGTTCTTCACGAGTACTCAAAAGTTCCTCTCGCATACGGCTACAACGATCTTCTTCACCTCTTAAAGTTATTTCACGTAAATCTGCTTCTTGGTGAAGACGATCTACTTCAGCTTGCAAGAAGATCTTTTCATCATGAAGCGTATCGGATTCTTTTTGTAGTTTGTGATTTTCTTTTTGTAACTTCTCATAGTCGGAGTTTAGTGCGTCAATCTACAAATTCATGTTAGGTGTTAACTGGGAAATTAATAAAACTAGAACCGGTATTTACCATGGCATTAATTTCTATTCTATTTCTATCTAAAGCATTCTTTTCTGTTTTTGTGCCATCGAGATTTTTCTGTAAAACTTCTCTTTCTTGGGTAAGTTGAGAACACTGTGCGCGACAAGCATCAAGTTGTGCCACTAGTTCTGCAACTCGTCCTTCCAGAGCGGCGACATTTTCTTCTGAGTTTTCATACTGTTTACGAACTAACAGTAGTTGCTCCCTGTTTGATTGGAGTTTCACCTAACAAGTAAGTATTGCAATAATATTAATAATTATATTTGTATATGAATTTTAATAACGCCTTACCTGTAGTTCGTGTATGAGTGACTGATATTTATGTAATGCTGCTTGCACTGCTGATATTGTACTTTCAGCAAATGCTGCTGGTGAGGTAGTGCTACGTGCAGCACCTCTCTTTGGTGACCTATATTAAAAAACATACATGTGGTTTTCTGTAATTGATTTATATATAATAATTTTACTTTTGTGGTATTGGCGTCGAAGGAGTTAAATGTAAATGTGATGTGGATTCGGGATCGGTGATTTCAGCATCTTGGATAAGAGCATGTGCTATGTCTCTTAAAGCACCCTGAAGAATATCCACGTCTTCTTGAATACGAATCACTTGTCCAACAGACTGTTCTGCATCGGCACATCTATCCTCCTAAGAAATGATTTAATATTAAATTATATAAATTAAATAAATTTCCAATTTTATTAAATTAAATAAAATTAATTCTTACTAAAGTTTGAATTTCTCGTAAAAGGTGTTGAACACGGTCTTCTTTCATTCTGACTTCTGACTGGAAACTTTCATGTTGACTTTGTAATAACTGTACTTGTGCTCGTAGGTCAGAAATTTCTTGTTCATACTGATGCCTGTCTTTGCCCTAAATATAATTAATCTCAATTATACATGTATTTAAATGTTATTTAAAAGTAGGGGCTTACACCAATTATAGATTCAAATGCAATGTTTCTGTCCATTCTACTGCAAGCAACCGTTAAATCTCGTCCAAGACTACCAAACTCTGATTTTAAATTGAATAAATCTCTTTCGGTGGTAGACTGTACATCAACAAATAATCGTTTAATCGAAACAACATCTCTCCATAAATTCAGTAGTCGTGTATGTTCTGAACTGTAATAATCATTAAAAGCTTGCTCTTCATCTTTCCATTCATCTTCTTTAATTATAATTTCTTCCCTAAGGCCTTCGAAATCGTTCGTTAGTTTCTGTAAATCGTTAGTGAGGGCTTCGTTCGTGCCGTGAGATTCTTCCAGTTGTGTTCGCAGCCTTTCATTTCTAGCATTAAGTATTCAAGTCAAATACTTGTTTAGTAAATCTAATAAATTAGTGAAACATGCATTAAAAGGAAATCAACTAAAAAGATATGTCTTACGTTTATGACCCAATTATTCAACTTTTCTAGATGCATTTAACATTAAAGAAATGTAATACAACAATCAAAAATTAAATTTATTTTACTATTAATATTAAGTTGGTTATATGTAACTAATGTTATTAGGTACCTTCTGCGTTCTTCATCCAAACGTCGAAGAGCAGTTTCAAGGTCGTGAATACGTTCTTCTCTCAATTCTCGAAGGTGCAGTTGTGCTTCTTCAAGTGCAGAACCGGCTGGAGCTGGAAGAAGTAAAGATGTTGGTCTAAGAGGCTGGGTTGGTTCTGCAGATATTGCACCTTCGGTTCTTTGTGTTTCTAATTCAGAACATCGTTGTTTATATTGTAATACCTGGAATTGTTTACTACGGTTGTAATCTGGATATAATTTATATCAAAAAAGGGCAGTTTGATTTAATAAGTGCTTGTTAGCAAACCATTTAATAAAGATTCCATTCCATTAGTAACGATAAGTGTGCAAAAAATGTTGAATGAATTAATATAAACAAAAACTTATATCCTGAATACGTCGGTATCATGGTTTTCAATTATTCTTAAATTTATAAAATTATGCATAAGACAAAGAATCAATATCTTTCTTTAATACTCACTTTAGCTTGTAAACGACTGACCAAAGCAGCTTGATTTTGTTGAGCTTGTCGATATGTATCAAGACGTCTTCTATATACTGCAGCTTCCTCCTGCAGCCGCTGTCGTAAGTCCAGATTCTGCCTACTTAATGAATCTTCATCGCTGCTGGCACCACCATCCCCTCTCAATCTTGAACTGTCCATTTTTCCACCACTTGCACTACTTGACTATATGCAAAAAACATTAGTTGACTGTTTAATCTAATAAACAATCCTATTTATTGCTTACGTCGGTTCTTGATTTTGGACGATAAAGGGGGGGTCGTCGGCGCTCAGGCAAACTCATCTTGGGCTGTTCGGCCTTCTTTATAGGTGGCTAAAATAAAATTGGAAATTGTTTAGTAATTGATATACAGTGTGTCCCAGGATTGATGTTACAAGTGCGATGGACTAAAAATGTTTGAATTTTATTTTAAGATTTTGGGATTAAGTCCTGCTTGGTTTGAAGAGAATTTTAAGAATATTTTCAGTTTTTGAAAAACAAGTCGGCCTTGACATTGAAGCGAAAACTATTTCATTTCTGGTAAAGTATCCTTTTTGTTCATGATACGGCAAAATTTTACTAAGAAAAGTTGTTCAGAATGAGAAATTACGGTACTCTACAAAATTTCAGGTAGATCTACCTACTTTGATTAAACCGTCATTTTTTAGATTAAACAAAATAAATTGTATTTATTCAAAATTTTATTTGTAGAACATTGAACGAAACAAATAGCATTTACAAGAAATTTAACTTCCGAAACATAATAATAACACTGATCTACAATAAATTATTTATTAAGCATAACTGCCAGGAGGCCATGAAAAGACTATCGTTGACTAATCTTCCTGAAATTTTGTATAGGACCATAATTTCTCATTCTGAACAACTTTTCTTAGTAAAATATTGCCATATCATGAAAAAAAGGGTACCTGAAAAGAAAATAGTTTTCGCTTCAATGTCAAGGGCGACTTGTTTTTCAAAAACTGAAAATATTCTTAAAATTCTCTTCAAACCAAGCAGGACTTAATCCCATAATCTTAAAATAAAATTCAAAAATTTTTAGACCAACGCACCTATTGTAACATCAATCCTGGGACACTGAGGCGAATTTACAAATGTGCCCCCTATAGGCTGAACCAAATCGCCGCCGATGCTATATTTCTTACAAAACTAAAAATAGGTAATAAAATAAGGAATACGAAAGTTATGCGATACGTGCCAAGTGCAGAAAAGTGGATTTTTACTAGACGAGTATGTCAGGTTTGAGTACGAGTAATAACGAGTACTTAACTCACCTATCACCTTAAATGCCATACGAGTCTAGTTAAATCACTTTTCCGACGCGGCGCGTATGCTATTTTTTCGCATTTTATATTCTCACATAAAAAGTTATCTAAATTTATTGCGATACATTCTGAATAAAATTAATAAAAACACTGAAAAAAGTACCTAGGCGGATTCTCGATAACATAGTAACCCGACAGGAATTGTTTTTAACATAATAGCATTCAATTCAAACAAATAAATAATTCTTTTTTGGAAATCTAAGTCCGAAATGGACTCGAGTGATGAAAATAACTTGGAAAACCATTCAGAAGATATTTTAAATGCTGCCCGAAGTGCCCGAGAAGCTGTCAAATTTTAGTGGCCGCGGAAAAAATTTCCGCCTTCGAAAATTTGCCGCCGTAGGCTATAGCCTAGCTAGCCTATTTAGAAATTCGCCACTGCTGGGACACACTGTATATTAAATATTAGTTAAAAAAGTAATACAAGGAAAATAATAATATAATTTTGCGATAAAAAGGTATTCATTATTTGTGTAACCAATTTGTTGAACATCCTTGCAAGCTTGCAAGTAAGATAGTTTGTAAGTTTAAATGTAGTAACTGCAGCAAATTTGTTAGAACTTACGATACATCAGATTGTAAACATTTGAATAGCCACTGTAACCTGAAGTTTGATGTCTGGTAATTGGATAATTTAATCTTTTTATAGCAACATTCATACTAGGGGCGCGCAATTTATAATGAAGGCATTATTTTATCATAATGTCTTCTGAAAGAGTTGAAAACTCATCAAATAATTCTTGGATATGGACGATATGGTCTGAATGTCTGTTATAATTCTATTGTGCTTATTCACTTATTCATATTGTTACCAAGTTTAACTTTTAATACACTTGAGTGTCAATAAAATGCAAATTTAACTGATAATTATATACTGAAGCAATAACAATAATAAATATGTTGATAGACTCAAAAATTGATTCCAAATTAAGAATAATAATAACCTCGACACAGCTATTTTATCATAACCAAAATTAGAATTAGAAATAAATTAGTAACGCCATCTCGGCAGAAAACACAACTTCAGCGGAGTTTACACCTTGAAAAATAGTCGAGTATATGCACAATTTGCTCAATTTTTTGAGAAACAATTTTAATGTAAGGGTGGCGGGCGATTTTTACTTCTAATCATTTATCTTTTGTCAGTCTATAGACACCTCGGTTTGTCAAATTAAAAAAAAAAAAGTTTTAGCAATAAAAAACGTACAACTCTATTTTACCCCCCGTCAGTAGATAGATAAAAACATCTCCTTTTCAAAGGGCACACGAACATTTTTCCAAAATGCAAATTAATTCAGAAATAATTGAAATAAGATTTTAGAAATATCGTTGTAACTTACTATTCATAATGTGGCGTGTAGGCAACTTAACTAACAGAGTGCGTTAGATAATAGGAAATATTTAAAATATGAAACAGAATTCGAAGGAAAACTATTTCGTATTGTTCCAAGAAACTATTTAATCATCCCAACTTGTCAGTTATTACCCGACTCTGCCGTTTTGAGTCAAACACAAATCCGTGCTTATTTAAGCAGTTATGCAACTTTAGATACGTCAAATAGAATGTCACTGCATGTACGAGCCCCGTCCAGCTTCAGTTGGCCCACCCGATAAAATTTCAGTTATTGGCGTGTATTGAAGATTATTTAAACTAATAGAGGTATAATTATCCATTTTTATTTTGAAAATATATTGCACAAACATAACGGAACTAATTAGTACAACAATTGGAACTAATTAGGACTAAAAAACAAAAAAAAAACGAAATTTGTGATTTTCAGATCTATGATATAGCTCATTCTACCACTGAGTAACATCACCTTTATTTTTAATAACTGCTTCAATTCTTCTCGGCAAAGTATTTACTAGATTCTGACACTCCTCTCGAGTGAAATTATCCCAAATGTCCTGAAGCCTTTGCTTTAGTTCTTGCACAGCCCTGGCAGGATTAGCTCGCAACCGCTTTTGCATCACATGCCACAAAGTCTCGATGGGCGAAAGGTCCGGACTACTAGAAACCCATTTTAGGAGCGGCATTTCATTGTCTGCAAGCCACTTCATGGATTTTTTGGAAGTATGACATGCAGCATCGCCTTGCTGAAAGGTGAAGTCATTTCCAGAAATCCTGCTCTCTTCCAAAGTAGGCAACAAAGACTGCTCTAGGATGTCTAAATATTTGTCTGAGTTAACAATGCCGTTGATGAAGTGTAATTTTCCAACTCCTCTAGCCGACATTGATCCCCAGACCATTACCGAAGATGGAAATTTAACTTTGCGCTTAAGACAATCACGATGATAAGTTTCATGTTTCTGGCGGATAACTCTGCTCCGGCTATCACCGACACAAACTTTAAATCGCGACTCGTCACTCCAATGTACACTATTCCACCTCTCCATATCCCAATTTCGATGGTCTTTAGCCCATTTCAACCTGTCTTGCTTCTGCTTTAAGGTCAACAACGGTTTTTCTTTAGCCTTCACGAAGGGAAAAAATAATTATCTTTTGTCCCTTAGGATTGAACTCATGAAACTTACCTTGTAAGTACCAAATCCTAGTTTTCTTGCTTCTGAATGACATGTAGACCTGCAAACACGTCCTCCAACAGCCTCACTCCAGAGTACACTCAACTCTCCGTAGTTAGTACGCCTATTAGACTTAATAATTCTGGCCAAAGCTCGTCTATCAGCGTCTGTTAATTTTGTGTGTGGGCCAACTGAAGCTGGACGGGGCTCGTAAATGCCAGCCTTAAAATACTTAATGCATGTCCCTTAAATTAATTTAAAGAAGTGCCAAACTGTTCTAATCTTTCAAGATGAACCATTCCAAGAGTTCTGTCTACTGGTGAATATTTTCCATAAATAGTGCGAATAGCCGCGTGTAAAAGGCCACGGTCTCTCACGTTTGGCACCTTGGGTTCAATTCCCGAGATCTGCGATATCCTCGCCGGAATTTAGAAGGTCGTACGCTTCTCCGTGCTTCGGAGGGCACGTTAAGCCGGCGATCCCAATTATCATACTAACAGCTTTGATAGAATATAAGCGTTAAAGCTCGCAACACTGGGCCGACTTTCTTTACCTATCTCGATGGGTCAGGTTAACCTCCTGTCCAGCATACGTGCTAAGAGGGCTCACAGAACCCGTTCTTACGAGTTTCTAACAGGCCATTGGCCTAGGCTTCGGCCATAAGAAGAAGAGGAAGTTAAAACTTAAGAGTGGTTAAAAAATAAAGAAATGTAAAATTGTGTGTAAAGTACCGAAATGCTATATGACAATTTGGGTATAATTGTAGGGCGTTATTTTAAGTTATCTACCTAGCCATGAAAAAACACGTATCACATTAACTACCCTTTACTTTTCTACGTAACATCCTTCAACACTTATACACTTATTCCATTACCTTAAGAAAAACATTCTTACGGCAACTCTTCAAACTATTGTTCAACAGTTTGCTTCTTTGAGTGCTTTATCAGATGCAAAACGCTTTCGTCTGAGATGCCTTTTTAAGTTTTTGAATAGCAAGAAGTCTGACGGAGCTAGTTCAGGGCTATAAGGTGGATGCCTTAACTCTATGAACCCACAGTCATTGTTTATCTACTGGACCTTGTTTGCCTTATGAACCCGACAATTATCGTGCAGCAACAAGTTTTTTCTTTTTCCTCCAGAGCAGTTTTTAAATTTTGAATTGTGTTTACATAGGTCTTTGCATTTATGGTAGAGCCCCTCGGCATATATTCAATATCAAGCAAGACTCCTTCAGTATCCTAGAAAACTGTTGCCATCACCTGAAAATTGACTTGGCTTTTTTGGTGGCGGAAAGCCGTTGTGAACTCACTGCATGGATTTTTATTTAGTGGGAGGATCCCAGTGATGTACCCAAGTGTCATCCCCGGTGATAATTCAAGAAAAACGATTTCTACTCCTCTCCAACGTGGCTAAACTTTAGGACACTGCGATGTTCAACCTTAATTTCACTCATTTTATCCAGAAGTAAAACTTCCCAAATCTCTATTAATCACACAAATTAAACACTACTTTTAAATGTCCCAGCCATTTTTTAATCATTGGTTTAACATCGTCGCTTTTTTGTTTCATGGCTAAGTACTAGGTAGATAACATAAAAAAACGCCCCCGTATATGTATACACTATGTAATAAATGAAGTGTTACCATTCCAATTTTTAAAAAGGGATCTAAACAGAACCCTACCAATTATATCACTGTTGAGCTATGTTTCGAAGCTGTTTACCATGATATTATCGAAGATAATTTCCAGACAAACAGATACAAACGATGAACAACAAGGTTTTAGACGGAATAGATCCACTGTGGACGCGGTATTCATAATGAGACAATTAATGGAGAAAGCCATAGAATGCAACAAACTGCTCTTCCTCTGTTTCGTTGATTTTGCTTTTACATTCGCATTTCACAGAGTCCGACTAATGGATGTGGTAAAGGCATTACTGGACAGAGGAATTAGCAAGAACATTACTAACATCATCAAAGAACTAAACAGGAAGAACAGAACGAAAATAAGAGTACAAACGACAACATCAGAAGAAGTACCTGTCTCTATACGCATTAGACAAGGGGACACTCTGAGTCCAACGTTGTTTAATATAATAATGGACCAAATAATACCTAGCGTGAAGGAAACAAATATTGGGTACAGAATCGGGAACGACAGATTACAAATAATGTGTTAAGCGTATGTTGTGGTTTTGATGGCTGAAAATAAGACGATTACAGCGCATACTATTTAGACTAAAATCGACATCAACGACATTCAACATGGAAATTTCCATCCAGAAGACGCAGTTTCTAGTAATCTCAAAGGAAATGATTAGATGCAAATTAGCAGTAGATGGCACCACTATTGACCAAGTCAGAAACTTCAATTACCTAGGCGCTATTATATCCAACGACAGAAATATAAATAGCGAAGTCCGTATATAGGCATCCAAAGCCGCAAAAGTATCAGGATGTCTGCGCGAAATAATATGGCGAAATAAACACATAAGTGTTGAAGGTAAAGTAAGGATCTATAAAACCTGTATAAGACCTATCCTCACATATGCCACAGAAACGAGAGCAGAAACAGCAAAGGTGAAAAACATTATGCTCATTCCGGAAATGAAAAAATCCTCCGTGCCATAACAGGGAACACATTACTAGACAGAATTAGAAATGACACGATCCGCGAAACTTGCGGCATAGAGGACGTAGCTAGATGGAGCGGATCAAGACGAAGATTCTATAAGTAACTCTGAAAAATGGAAGGCCTTTATATTTTATTTACAGAAGTTGTTGAAAATTCCCATCGTTAACCAAAACACACGCTTCTAACCAGCCAAAGAATGACTAAAACGCTCAATCTATTTCTTAGCACAAATCATAGTAAGTAGAGTAGACTCAAAACGAGAACGGCACTCACGTGACTATGCGCCGTAGACTAGAAAGCGTTCTGGCTAGTCCAAATTGTTACGGGAGGGGAGATTCTTTGTCATTGGCGTTCGTGGTGTTTGTATCTTGTATCGTTCGTTTCGCGTT
Organism: Melanotus villosus; assembly: GCA_963082815.1. Taxonomy (NCBI): domain Eukaryota; kingdom Metazoa; phylum Arthropoda; class Insecta; order Coleoptera; family Elateridae; genus Melanotus; species Melanotus villosus. The sequence goes on along the minus strand of OY720418.1, from coordinate 111,580,089 downwards.
TAAAAGTTAAAAATCTTGTGTTACGCCACTGGTATTTTCCCGCCGCTCAGATCGTTGATGACGTACATGTCCTTCTCGTTTTGTGCTTACTCTACAATCAAAACTTATTTTCGAAATTCATAATTAAATGACTCGCAATTCCTGAGGGCTGCGTATTTGGATCAATGTTTACAGGAACTGTTTTCATTCTTACAACGAACCCTAATCAATTCCTAATTTTGACTATTTCAGAACCCAGAACCACCCTATATACAATTTTGCGTAGACCTGAATAATCTTAGCACAACTTGCAAAGCACTCTTGATTTTCTAGCTAGAACACAAATTTAAATTTTTTAATGGAAACCCTAGTTTCTTTTAAGGCCATTAAAAACCTGTTTTCTTCCCTTCCTAATATTGTATACATATACCGGGTGGCTAGAAAAAAACGAACCCTGTTTAAGTCCTCTCATCCCCGGAACACTTTGAGATAGCGAGTTCAGTTTTTGCTTTCTAAGAAACAATGGATTGAAAATTATTCCTCCCAAATTACAAACAATTATTTTAAAAAACAAAGGAATGGCGAATTCTTTGATATAGTATATTTCACTTTTAAGAAACCACCACCTGTTGAATTAAGTTGGCAAAATTAAAATTACCCTAATATTGCGATTTTAGAAATAAGGGGTTGGCATGATTATTTGTCAGATTTTAATTAATTTTCAATATTTCAAATTCAATTTGTCTAACTTTTTTTGAAAAATGGGACGCAAGAAACGCAATTTATTAGATCGAAAGATGAAAAATGCGGTAGTCAAATGCTTTGAAGAGTTAAAATATTTGGCACCAGACTTACCTAAGTGATAGACAGATTCACGAAAAATTAGAGAATATTTTTTCGGTAAATACAAATCATGTTCCAATATTTACAATTTACAATTTCCGAAAATAATCCAGATGTATACATGGAAATTGACGAAGTTGAAGATACGGATTAATTCCAAACAGTTTATTTTCCCTTCAGTTATTGCGTTAATAGAGTCGCTTCAGTTCTTATACTGTCCCTTCTCTGTGATCTAAAAGGTTTATTTAAAAGAACTAGAATTATTTCTTTAACTTACTATTTTACAGCACCCCAAGATGAAGCAAAATTGACCGTATAATGATATTATTTAATACTAGTTACAAATTCTGATGTACAACGTGATCTGGTAACGAAAGGTCATAGCGAAAGATGACAGAACAAATAACATCCAGCATAACTGATCATAACCTTTAAAAGTCAAGCTGAAATATTTCTCACTAAACATTGTTGCCGGTTGTATTTCTAAGGTAGAATGCGACGTTGGTGGTTTTTTAAAAGTGAAACGGCCTATACATATTATGATTGTATGAAACAATAATAATTCTATAACCATGAGTAACACAAATACATGGCTTAAGTTTAAGGCTTAAGGATATTTTTCTGCAAAATGTATTATTTCTAACAATACATCGTTAGATACTAGAAAATCTAACTAATACAAAAATATTATATGTATTTTTTTATCACAGAAGCTTGAATGTTTTCCAACTAGAAAAAAACAATTGCACGTTGACAATGTTCTTAAAAATTCTACCAATAAACATCTTGTATAGTGTATTCTACTCATAAACATGTTGTATGGGACCTCCATTTTGTAAATTTACAATTCTTAGTCTATGTTTAAACTGTAAAATTGCTCTTCTGATTAAATTTATAGACACTTCTGGCCACAGATCTTCTAACTGTCGGCGCAAATCTTCCAAGAACAAATTCGCTAATAAGTATTTTTACAATAAAACTAACCGTTAACGAGATATTCTCAAAATACCGTTTTTTATGACGTTTGACCCCGCGTAAAATTTTTAGCAGCACTCGGATCGATGGGGACTTTTGACATTTCATTTAGAACTATAATATGAAGGTCCACACAAAAATTCAGCTCCATGCGAATTATTCCGAACTTTGGGCATTTTTGTGTCTATTTTGACTGGACTAGCTACCCTAGCTTTAGAAATTAAGGATATTGTTATGCTGAAGCTGTGTTTCTAACCCATAAACAAGAAATACAGTCAAAAAGTGACAGTTTAATGGCATAAGTTATATGTTATCCCCTGTTTCATTACATGTCACATTTGGAAACTACAAACTTTTTCCCAAACTAATAACATTATGTTGCTGTATTTTAATAAAAAAAATTAAAGTCTAAATGTCTTTTCCATTAGGAACCTAATAATAGTTGACCTAAAAACCGGGATAACTACTAAAGTAAAATAGTTTACGTAAAAAATAGCAAATTGCAGAATGAATCGTGGAGATGTAGTATATATTTCTGTTAGTAAAACGTAAGCGAGGGTGAATGTACACGCAAATGTCTCTGCCAGGCACAAAACCACCCGTTTTCGTCCTCTTGTCACCCTTTCGTTAAGTTTCCTTATTCAGCGCCTTTTTCCACTTCCGAATGAAGTCCTGCATCTCAGCCAGAAGGTTAACGAACCAGGATTCACTGCAGTATAAATAGTTACTCGAATGAAAAGTAATTATGCAACTATTCTAGCACAACCTGATAAGAATGATTTAAACGATTTTTTATTTCAAGAGAACTTTGTCTTGGTCAAATACGAACGATTTTTTCCATTCCTCGAATAATAAATGGAATCTCTATCGTGAGATTTTATGAGTTGCTGGAACTCGAATCCAAAGTCCAGGGGTTTTTGCGTGTTGTCTTATTTTTCGTTCTGTTATCAATTAGCTTTTATATTTACCAACATATTTGTTACACCAGACTGGCATATTTATGATTTTCACAGAATTTCGAGATGCGTCTGCACTCCGTCTGTTTCCTGAGTGCATTGTCCCCAGTTTGTCTGTATTATTAACTAAAAGTTAATAATATTTTCGTCCAAAATATCTGTATTATCAGGTAAAGTCAAGTTCAATGGCATATCCATGCCAAAAATATTTAAATATTCTAACTTTGTAAAATCTTACCACTCTTGAGTCACTTCAATTTTGTTTTTTAAGTTTTAAGTTTAAAAAGGAAGATAATTTTCGTTTTAATTTCAGCACTTACAATAATTATTATTTATAAATAAGGAAGGACATATACTAGTTTATTCAAAGGAGCACTTTCTTTTTTTTTTAGTTGAATCAACAACATCTAAACATTTTTGGATTGCTGATTTGGATTTTTTTATGCTCTTTTAGGATTTATTAAACAGTTGAAAACTTGGCAAAATAATTAGCAAACCAGACAAAAATTAAAATAAATTAGAGGAAGTAGTGTAGTAATTTTTAAAAGATTTACCGTTATAAACAGATATTAATAAGTTTTTCTAACTTTTACACTGCTACTGATAAACAAATAATAAATACAGTTATGTTAGTGTTCTCCACGACAATATACAGGGTGATTCATTAGCCTCTTTACAAACTTTGGCAATGGAAACTAGATGTAATTTCATGAAGAAATGTTCATATGAATGTAGGTTCTTTCTTTGTTAAGGTTAAGACGTTATAGGGCTTTAAAAACTTTTAAGTTAAAAAACGTAGTAGCCATGGTTTAGCATAACAAAATTTAGTTATTTAACAACATACTATTTTTTAGAATAAAAGTCGATTTAGAGGATAAATTAAAAACACCCCCAATTGAAGAAATGGTTAAAAAAATAAGTCATGAAGAATAAGGAAAGGAATTTGTAGTCAAATCTTGATATGAAGAAAAGTAATAATACCAAACTATCAAATAAGAATTGTGTGCAACGAGTGACATATTTTTAAAAAGTTACTATCTTTATGAAGATGTTTGCCACAGCTAGGACATGAAGAACTCTCTAGAATACATATACAGTGTGTTAGGTAATGCGTCTGCCAAACTTTAGGGGTGGGTTTGTAACGATAAAAGGAATAAAAAATTCTTATGCCATTTTTTTCAGTTACATTTTTCCCCCTTTTTTGTGGTTGTTAATAGTTAATAAAGTTTTATTGTTACTTGATGTATTAGACTCTTATTTATCCGTAAAAATTTTGTTCCTGTATCTTTAATCCTTTGTTTTTGTTTTTCCCGAGAATAAAGATTAAAATTAAAGCATGTTTTTCTCAAAAACTATGCATATTAGAAAAAAATTGTACTCGTATAATACTTTTTTGCTCCATTTGTCATTATAAAGCTATTCCCAAAGTTTGGCAGAAGCATTACCTATCACCCTGTATAAAGGGAATTCTGCAAGCAAAATAGTGAGTAAATAGGTTTACTCTACCAGCTGAAAGAACACAATTACCAAAAGCCTTTCGGGTCCATGTAATCGTAGATTATTTAGAATCATTACTTACAACAGATTATAAACTAAAGTAAGTAACACATGTCGAACTAATTATTAACCAAAACCATGGTTATTTATTTATATAGGTAATTTCAAGAGCTTCACTAAATGTTAAATTAGCAGGGTTGAGCATAATTAAAGAGAAAAGTTAATGCGTGTATTCACATTTGGAATATCCTATAACATTTTTTTTTATATTCTGAAAATTTTGTATGGAATTCAATAAACTTCGCTAAACTTTCATGACGCCCTTGATTTTCGAGTTATAACACGACTTGGCTTTTTGTAAGTGGAAGCAATAGTTTGCTCAATTTCGCTCCATTTGAATGACGGAGTTGTCTTCAATTTTTTAGTAACAGTGTAACTACACCTATTTATATTTATATGCTGTGTTATACTTATTCATGTTATATGACGTGCTTAATTGTACATTTTGTACAAATGAAAGCAAATAAATTTATTATTTATTATTACACCTAAAATTGTCTAAGTAAAGTTTCGATATTTGATGTTTCGCATTTGTTTATTAAACACAGCACAGATAAACGTACCGAGTGAAATATTGTTGTAAAGGGGACAAAATATGCCTTTAAATGATGTAAAATAGTTATTAATGCATTAAGGACGGAAACATTTTTTCGCCCACGGCGCGAGACAATTGCTAAGGACCAAAGACAGCATGTTACATCTGAAGTACTCCTATGTACAACATTTTTTACACGTAAGAAAAACACATTAAAATATTTTATTTTAACTTTGTAATTTTTCAAAATATGCAAATGACATTGGCAAGTACATTAAATTAAGGCTGATATATAAATTATTTAAAAATGCATCATAACTAAGTTTATAGCCCTGAATGGTTTTTTTTTGCAAAATTTACTTAAGTAAGGGTATTAAAGTTTTACATCATCAAAAAGAGAAAAATAATTCCTATTAAATGAGTGTAATGGAGGTACCTTGCCATTTAAAGAAATCAACACATTAAGCGTTGCGCTTTTGTTTTTACAACAAAATAATTGTTAACTATTGCCTTATTACGATAAATTCTATCCTCATCATCGTCATGATCATTCTGCTCCTCTTTTACCCGGAGGTGTCGAGATTCTAGTTTCTTCACTTTCATGTTTCTATAAAGTTACGCCACTTCTTTCTGTCTCTGGCCATAATTCTAGCTTCCTTCCATGTCTTTCCTATCCCCTGCAGTATTTCGGCAACGCCTTTATTGCAAGTTCAATTCTAAACAACTTTTATTTGAAATATTTTGTGATAAGATGCATTTTTACTGAGGAAATGGAATATAACTGAATTGTGCTATACCGTTATGGCCTTACAATAATGACGAAGTGAACGCCAAAACTGGCGCCTATTGATGAAGAGGGATAAAGATTGGAGGGATGAACTATGTAATTTATTTGGCAATGTACCACATACGATAACCTGCATATTACAATTAGTCGAGAGGATATTCAAAAGGTAGTTACGAGGAAACGTATTAGCAAACAATACCAAAGAAGGTAGAAATGCCGTGCTATGGCCTCTTACATATCCGTAATCTCCCTAACGGTGCCCAACTCAAATGTTAGTATCTTCAAAATGAGTCGTTTGCGAGCCCATATGTAAGTACGACTTTTCCACTTCTTTGTTGCCCTTTTTTTTAACATCCTGTATAATTATCGATAACATATCGTAAGTAAAGATGGTTAACTGCACGGCTATGTTAACAAATGACAAAGCTGCGACGAAGCTGATCCCATTTCAAAAGAATAAAAGGTGAAAACAGGAAGACATACGAATAAAGTACCGGAATCCATATAATTGCAGGGTATCTTAATAACCGCAACAGAAATTGAATAAGCATCCTTGAGCCGATTTTTTGAGAAGAATTTTCTGCTGTCGTAGTCATCAAGATGTCTTGTAGAGACCATGCAATAGGTGATAGCAATTTAACACCAAAGCAAATGGAAGATTAAGGATCAAGAAGAAGACAAATGGAAGACATAGTCAAAAGATTTATGTACTGTGCGTCTTAACTACCACGTAACCATGGCGTACATAATAAACAATTGTTTAATAATGATACACAAATGATTTATCATTACTGAAGGTAACTACCATGAGTATACTGGCAATATTTCACTTAACTGTCAATTGTACCTGCTAGTTCAGAAGTGTCAAAGATAGATAACTGAAGAAAACAGTGAAATGTTTATGAACCTCATCTTCCAGGTTTGGTTGATGTTTAGTAGTTACTACTTTTATGTTAATTTTTTTAGGGGAGAATTTAACAAGCCAACCTTTGAAAACGGAGAAGGTACATAAGAAGATGTCATTTTATGTTGTGTACTGTGCGAAGCTTAAGATCCTCAGTACATTACATTTGCAAATTTTTAATATATTCATGAATTGCAAATTTAATATTGGGGCATTCCAAGTAACCATAAAAAATCCCTTCTGTTACATTTGATAGACAAAAATGATATTTAAAAGGCTAATGGGATATATTAAGTTACAAGAAATTTTCTGGGCATTACAATTATTGAAGGTAAATACCGCAAAATATGGGAAAGATTCTTTTTAACTTTTAAATTAAATATCTGATATTGAAGAAAATTCCCGTATTTCAACATGTTATACAATATACTTAGAAATGTTGATTTGATATACATAATATTTTCAGACTGTTCTAGTATGTGCAAAGTACGAAAGTACATAACAGATTTCACGAACTTTTATATGGGCTGATGCAATTTTTCTCCGCATTAATTTCGTCTGTTTTTTATGGCTTTGAAATTATGTTAATTAAGTTACAGATAAACTCGATACGGAAAACTACGCTAATTAATACAAATAAACATAAAATTGGATTTCGCATACTGCGTATCATCCTTTTTAATTTCAAATTTCTGGAAAGTGTAAACGCATTAAAGAGTTGAAAATATAAATTTAATAAAGCAACAAAAAGGATTAGAATTAATCAAAGATGTAAGGTTTTCTACAGTGACGATTTCAAGAATTTGTTCATGTTTTGTTTTTCACAAATACATACCGAATACGTTATTAATGAAGTCGAACGTCTAACCTCCCTTCTAAAGTTCAAAAGTTAAATTCTAAAATTTAATTAACTACTGATATAATCGACAGGTCTCCAAGCTGTACCTAAAATTTAATTTAAAAATATTTTCGGCGATTGTTTTTTAAATTTTTATTATATTTTAAGGAGTTCAAAGCTCTGCCTTTGACATTTCAAAGGTAAAAATAACAACCAAATACGGTTATAAGTAAGTACTTTATCGCTGTATCGAAGTGCAACAGAAAATTTGGAGTTCAATAACCCTCGGGCAAAAGTTAATTAGGTACGGCAAAATATATTAGGCATTTTTTTAAAGATAGAGCCTGAAAAATAAGAAAACAATGGGATTTTGTATGACGGTTTGAGTACGTTATCGTATGAGTATCAAAGTGCAAATTAAGAAAATTAATTAAGTAGCTTGGCAGAAAAAAATAATTGGTGTTATCTGGGAATTGGGGAATGACCATAGGTTAATGATTTCATTTATTTTTGGAAAATGTAATTTAACGACTGTTAAAAGAATTTGGTTTACACGTTTTTAAAATGTGATCCAGATATAAAATATTAAAGTTCCAATTCTAACCTTGGACGCAACCTTACACAGCGGAAACGGTCTATTATTGAGTCTAAAAATTAAAACATTACAAATTTGGTGAGAGTAAAACACTCATATTTATGAAAAAGAAAAGTAAATAATAATTATACGACCAGATGAAGAAGAAAATTATGAGGAGACTTATGGAAGAATACAAGGATTAAGAAGCTTAAAAATATGAGAGGAGTAAGCGAGTTGAAATTCAGGATATAAAAAGAAAGTCTAATTTTGTAATTTTGTGTTATTATATTACTAAAAAATAAGGTACATTTTACAGAAAAAGCAATTCTGGTAAAGAAATAGAAAAGTTTTATAAATTTTAATATGAAGTATTCCTTTTTGATATGTTTTGAGACCAACGTTAGTTAAGCACAGTTGATAAGTCAACTAATAAGAAATTTTGTTATTGCCACTGTATGCACAATTAGTGCATTAGTGCACAAGTAAATTAATACACAAGATATCTACGAGTAGCAAAAGTGAACTAAAATGTATAAGCACTGACGATTTTTAGACCGCAATAGGAAGTGTTGGGGAAACAATTTCGGTTGGTATAAATAAAAATTTATTGTGGTTACTTAAATCTCAATTAAACAAGTTTTAACTTACTTTTTATTTTTGTATCTATTAACACCATATAATTTAAAAATGAACAACGAATGATACTATTGTATAAAACTCTTTTAATAATTTCGATAAAAATCAAAGAAAAGCAAAGCAACATTTGACAACAAAGTACTATCTACTATTTACATAACCTAAAACTAAACAATTTGCACAATTTATAGGTTGCCCACTTGTTATTACCTACATAATACGCCATGTCTATTTATAGTGCAAATGTGTGTACATGTAGGACCTTGTTACTTGTTACCCTACCTCTTAGGCCTTTATTCGGAGAAGAGCGCCGTTAATTTGGTGCCCAACGACGAATGGTCGGTCACCAGGACTCGATACCGACCTCTAGATTGCAGAAAAAGCCTACCCATCGGGAGATTCGAATCAAGGACTAACGATACGCTAGCCTGGCGCTCTACCAGTGCGCCACCCTGGCATTTTGCGAATTTAGTTAAAAATATAGTTATGTTATGAGGTAATACACAAATAGGAAATAGAAACCAAATAAGCATAGATAGCACCTACCATTACAAAATGTTTGTAATAGGCAATAAGTGCATGCGATTTGTACATATCCATAGATCAAAAAGTAGGGTTCATAGTTGGATTTAAGAAGGAAAATCGCAAATTATGCCAGGGAAAACCAAGAAGGAACGTAACTGCAGCAGGAAGAAAATATCAAAGACTCAGCTCCCAAATACGATCATCTGGATCACAGTTTTGGGAACAGAAGGATTCTGGGGAGGGATACGAATCCATCCTCGCAAATTAAGGAAGAACTCAACGAGTCCATAAGGACCAGGGAACGGGCTCAAGAGGAAAACGAATCAGAGATGTGGGAAGAATCCTTCAAAGAAATACAATCACATCCACCAGAATCAAAAATCCGGGAAACATACAAACACATCAAGAAACAGAGGTAAGCTGCCACCGCATCTAGAAGAGAATACCACAACAAACTTGGGAAAAATGGGCAAGAAACAAAACTATGAAGAGGGAAATAAACCGTATATATGACTCATGAGAAGAAGCAGACAACGAGGAAATAGAAGTAGAGGAAGAAGACATAAATATCAAGAATAATGTGAAGTATTTACAATGAAAATAAGAATATTAATAATGATAATAATAATGATTAGACTAAGCTAGCATAAAGTAACATGTACCAGGGCAGGCATGTCTGTGCTAAGGCATTTCATATCATAGAGCATAGACATAGGAAACTAGCGGTAATACTAGAAATACTATTAACGTATAAGACGACAATAGTATATTGCGTCATAAGGGAAGATATAGGCATATTTCATCCCGAAGATTTCTGCTGCACGAGCGAACGTAGTGAGCGAGGGCAGCAAAAGCCGAGGGATGAAATATGCCGTTAGATTCCCGTAGGGCACAAGTTATTTTTCCGCATCCATGAGAAGTTCGTATTAAATAAAAATAGTTATAATATAATACGTACCCACGTTTTTGACATATAACCTCAAATTACACATGTCAAATTTTGGTATTAAAAATATCTTCTATAATGAATTTATGTAAAAAATAATCGTATTTGCTTGAATTTTAAAAAATAATTACATTTATCAATCACTTAAATGAAGATTTTTGTATAATCAAATAATAATTTTGATTCTAAATTCTATCGGTAGATGTCACATCGATAGCATGCACGGTAAAAACCCGCAAATGTTCATATCGTCCCGCTTTTTCATATTTACCCGCTATCCCCCATTGTTAACCTTAAATGAGATAAATAATCTGTCAATTACATACCATGGATACGGAAAAATATGTTTAACCATCTCGGTCATATATCCAACTCGCATTGGATATGTGACTTACTAACTACCTTGCACTGTAGAAGCGGTGTCCTGCGGCTGGCGCCACAGGCATGTTATACAGTGCCCCCAATCCTCACCTATCATAACAAATCCCGTCATACCTTATTGGCATGGGGCGGGCCTGGCGTAATTCAGGATTGATCCATGGGGATCTGCTCGATGTCAATTGATGATTGATGATGATGATCTTCTTCAAAATATTGTTCCCGCATGTCATCTAAGAATATTTCCAATATATTTCGAAATAGTTTGTACACTTATTTTTGGACAAACATAACAAGGTGAGCATATCCATATAAATCTTTTTAAGCTGCCCTGTTTAATGACCCAACATTTACGAAAGAAACACATCGGTTCAAATTAATTGTAAAGAAATTCTTTTAGCTTACATAAATAAAATTAGACACGTAACACTAATTTACCACTTGAAATCTGATCATAAATCATATGCGCCGAGACATTTGTACAGAAAGATTCGTATAATAACAGTACTATTTTGGAATATGAAAGTGTTAAGTCGATAACAGAGGGTAGAAAACTGGCAGGCAGACTGAAAGCATTGATCAGATTTGAATAAAGTTGGTTGATTTTACTACTTGTTTATTGATTATAGTAATACAGTAGAGAAGCAAGCGTGGGTTTACCTTCACAGGAAAGTACCCGGAGCAATTAATTTAGTGACAATCAATGCCAAAGTATTTGAGTCAGGTTACAATCTTCCATGCTCGACGGTGTAAATATCACCACATACCTCCCTCGCTATGCAAATAACTATTTCATCAAGTTACAGTACAATTATTGTATACAATAGCAATCCGCTTGTGCTTCTAAATTGTATCAGAATTTGCTCCATTTACTTTATAAAAATATTTTAAAAGTGGTATAAAAGAAAACTAAGTGCGTTTTCCAACAACATTTTTAATCGTTAAAATGGTTTATTTGGAAATTTTAATAGGAAATTTATTTTACTTTTTTGAGAGACAAATCAGAAGAGATAGGGTCAGAAATAAAAGCATAAGAGAAGATCTGCAACAAGACCCCATAGTATAGGACCTGGAAAGAATGAGAGACGACAGATACCCAAAGAAGATATTCGAAATGAGAAGTGAGGGTCAAAGACCAAGAGGAAGACCCCGAATAGGATGGGAGGAAAACATCAAAGACATCGCTAGAAGAAAGGGAAATATCTGGCAACAAGTAAGAACCCTAGCTACGGACAGAAGAGAATACAAAAGATGGCTCAATACCCCCAACACCGTGAGGTAACTGGGAGAAGAGAAAGTAAGTAAGTAAGAGAGGCAAAGCATAAGCGAAAACACAATAAAAATAATATAATCATCTTAAACCCAAATCGAGTACTAATTTTAATTTGCTTCAGAAAACAATCTATGTAGTATGGGTTAATTATTTCATTTTCAAATGAAGAAAGTGATGAAAAACGGAGAAAATATTTAAACAACTGATACGTTGTCTATTCATTGGACACAAATGTAATTCTTGCCGAATCTAAAGTAATTCTCAAACCGGTAATACTTTTATCATATAATATGTTTACACGACACTTAGATTGAAAATGAGCTTTATTTCAAATTCCATAATCTGGACTTAACTCACGTACGCACAACGAAGCTGTCTCATTCTACGTAGAATAACTAGTAACAACCTAATAATATGTTTATCTATAAATGAATACAGACAAAAACCTTTTGAAAAGATAGCAGCTCGCAAAATAGCGTTCAAAGTTTTATAAAATTCTTACTCGAATGAATACAAAAAGAGTTCTTAATTACTTGCAAGATAATTTAATTATTTTAAATTGAAAATGTCCACACTGCAATAAGATACCTAACAACTTATCATTGTATTATCGCCGGTACTATCGTTATATTGGGCAGTTAGTTTATATTTATTTAATTTGCTTATCTAATTTAACTTCTGAAAAGCCGACAACTGCGTTAAGGTATGAGAGAAACACCATAAATAACATTATATCAATATAAAAAGAATACGTTTCAACTTTCGAAATTTATCTGTTTTATGTAAAATTTAATAAATAGCAAGAATGCAATAATGGATATTATACAGGTTATACAAAATGTTCGTTTTAATTTTTATGAGCTGATCAAACTACAAAATATTCATTTATATCAATAATAATTAAAAGGGGAAAATTGAAATTCACTGATTAATTTGTTTTTTAAAATGTGCGAGCTTTTATTTTATTATTGTTTTTTTTATTAAGAATCAATTTCAGAAAATAGTAACAGTCTTTTATATATTTCAGAAATTATGACCTAAACTGAAAAATATACACCTATAATAATTCTGAAATTTGAAATTAACATTCACTGAAAATTCTTTTTAATTATAGAAATTTTCGGTTCAAGAAATTCATTCATTTTATATTATAAACATAAATCAATTTACTGTTTGCGGTTTATACATTATTTGTTGTCTTAAGTAAACATTTTCAATATTTGTATCTACGTCAATTAACTTTTTTATTTCTAGCGATACACAGCTTCACGTCTATTTTTATTTATATGATAATATAGCTTCTTTGACCTATTTGTGTATTTTTACGTAATATATAACATCTAAATTTTGAATTGAATAAATTAAAAAAAATATGATGATGACAATAGCTTCAAATTACCACGGCAGCTCAATAAAACTGATACTCGCAACAAAAAGAAACTTTAAACTTTGCTAAAACTAATTTAAAAGGGACCACTTTGAACATATGAAATAGTTCAGAAAAATGTTGTGTGTCGTGAGAGAACTATACAATTTTAATTTATTTAAATAAATAAAATAAGGATTTATAAAACATAATTTATATTTTGGAAGTGTTAAAAATTCATTGCCTTAAAAGAAATGAACGAATTCCTTTAACTTTAAACGGTTTTGGTACATATTTATACAGGGTGTCTCCCAAAATAAGTATTCAAATATAAGATAAACTATTCAAAAATAAGAAAAATGTCACATATAAATCGACAAATAAGTAACACGTTTAATAATCAATACACTAAGTGTTGCCCACCGTTCATTATTATACATATTTCAACTTTAGTTCTTCGATTACTTCTCAGCCGTTTGAAAATACCAGGCATACCATTTTCGTAGATTTCATCTCTTTTTAATTATTATTATTATTTGTCAACGCTACAGGCCTAAAGGCACCTGACTTTCTTCACTATTCTCTTCCATATTTTTCTTTCCAGGGCTAATGCTTCTCAGTTGGTAACTTCTAGTTTCATCAAGTCTTGTTCTATTTCATTTTTCCATCTTGTTGTATGCCTGCCTCTTTTATTCCTTCCTTCCGGATCTATTTTATATACTTCCTTACCTATTATTGTATTTTTGTAATCTAGTTAAGTGTGCTATTCATCTTATTCTATTCTGTTTGATTCTTTTTGTTATCGTAGTGTCCTTATACAATGTTTCGATTTCTTTATTTGTTCTTCTTCCGCCAATTGCCATATTCATTTACACTTCCATATATTAATCTTAATATCTTTTTTCCCATGCTTACATTTTACTTTCTTCCTGTTGTGACATAACCCAGCCTTCACTCGCGTGTAGAACCACCGGTCTTATAATAATTGTTTTATACAGTTTTGATGTTAATGGATGTTTTAAAGCACCCACGCACTTTTAGCCTAATGTTAGTCTTCTTTTGATTTCATTAACCATTTTTCCGTTTGAGGTTATTTCCTAGTTCCTAGTTCTTATAGATGTCATACATTGTACTGGCTTTATTTTGACGACTTTCTCGGTATTTTTTAATTGCAGTACATATTTTCTTTAGTTTCCCCCATTGTGATGAATGAAACGTCGTCAGCAAACGCTAAACCGTCTAAGTATGTCTACCATTTTTTATATTACTTTTTCTTATTGTTCGTTCTAAAACCAAATTGAACAAGGTACTTGAGATCGGGTCTCCTGTCTCCTTATTTCAATCCACTGCTTGTTTGAAATTTTCTTGTGTCTTCTCTGTCCATTCTTACTTTCTTACTTTGCTGTCATCGTTACTAATCTTTGGAGTTTACTAAGACAATTGAAATGTTTTATAGTTTTTATTACTTCTGTTTTTTTTTTTTTGTAGCCGGTGAATAATGCATATATTTTAATATTCTTATTCCAACATTAGAAGTGGTGGCATTAATCGGTTTGCTCGGAAACCATACTGATATTGTCCTAAGAGTGGATTAGTTACTATTTTCAACTTCTGATTTATTAAATTAGCAAGTACTTTATAAACCACGTTTTGTAAACTTATTTATTGGTCTGTAATTTCCACATTTCTCTGGTTCTAATTTTTTATAAATTGGTAGTATTATTATAGTAATTCTTCTTTTTCCCAGATTCTTTTCATCAGTAAATGTATTCTTTCGGTTAAGGAGGGTCGTCCATATTTCAAAAATTCATTGTATATTTGATCACCACCAGTTGCTTTACTATTTTTCAATTGTGCAATCAGTTATTGCGTTTCTACTAGTTTGGGTACTTCTACGTCTCGATTCCCTTCTATTCTTTTCTCTTCTTCTATATCCCATTGAGTAGGTATCGTCTTTGAACATTTGTTCCATTGTTTTTTAATTTCATGTTCACTTTCTATTTTTTCTTCCTTCTTTTTCCTTCTATAAGTACTGGTTAAAACTATGTCCTTTTTCTTTGTCGTGTTTTTGCGTAGAATCATCTTAATTGGTTTTGTTGGAAGTATTCTTCTATTGCTTTTATTAAATTATTTTGACATTGTTTTCTTATTCCTAAGCGTATCTTTTGCTATTCTTCTAGTGTTTTTGGTATTGTCCTTAGCTTTTTCCCTGTCCTGTTTTACGTATTTCTTAAGTTTAGCCTTTCTTTTATCTTCTATAACTCTTTTACAGTCTTCGTCAAACCATTCAGTTCTTTCTTTTTTCTTATATCTCAATATTTCTCCTGCCTTCTCTTTCACTAATTTGTTTAAGTACTTCCATTCCTCGTTAATATCTTTTCCATTGTCTTTTATCTCCAATCCAGTTTCAATAGCTTTGACATACTCGTCTCTTACCTCTTTGTCTTTTAAGTATCTTCTTCCTTTTATAATTCTTCTTTACCTTTGTTACTTATTCTTTTAGCGTGACCCTGGCCTTTTAACATCTTCTCACAATTGATTTACATTTTCTATCGCTACCGTATAGATGTCTCAAGTAAAAATCAAGGGGTCGAAATCAGGTGAGCGAGATGACAGAATTATCGAGTTATCTTAACTTATTCACTTGTTCTTAACATTCTGATTTAAATAATCGTTTTACTAACAATAACAGACTACTTTTTTATTTTTTTTAAGTAATAGTAAACCAGGTGTTGACTAGCCCATGCCTTTACCAATATGTGTGTGTATATATGAAACTTATGTTATTTTTGGGGTGTTGGATCAATTAATTTATTTGGTAACATCTTGTCTTTGAGTACGGAAGTAAACAGGCGAGAAATTATTATTTTTTTTAATAAAAGAATAATATACTAACACTTAAAAATAAAACAAAACAGATAAACGATAGAAAAGCTATATTAGAGTAGTACAAAAGAGATAAGTTAAAAAATAAAATAAATTAAACAAAAAATTGCCATTGCGTTTATAGGAAAAGACCTAATACGTGCCAAAATAGTAATAACTGAAAATTATATACAGAGTCAAGAATTTCAACTTTATAGGATGGAAAGTATTATACCAAGAGGAAATAGACAAAAATGGAACGTTTTAACTACATAAAACTTCGATACGAAGAACCTTAAAAACAAGGTTCGCCCAGAAACAAATATAAAGCTCTATAGAACATTATCAGTTTATATACGGCAGTAAATCATAGACAATTAAAAAAAAGATGAGCAAGGAATACAAAATGCTGAGATGAGATTCTTAAGAAACATTGCAGGATACAAAAGAGAAGAGCGGAATTAGATATTTTCAACATAAACGGAAAAGTCGATGATTTTAGAATGAAATGGGCGGAACATGGACATAAACACCAATGATAGATGAAAGACTACTAAAATTGTACATGAACCATCAACTCTATGGTAGAAAGTCGATTCCACGAAAAGACGGCGAGACCAAACTCAAAGGTATTAACGAGTTGTAACAGATACATGCCTAATACATAGTAATTAAGTAAGTAAGTAAGTAAGTAAGTAAGTAAGTAAAACAAACGGGAAAATGTTTACCATGAGCTACAACAACCACCCAGCATCTTTTGAACAGACTTGAAAATCAGTCTCTAAATGCAATCTGAGAAATATCATTCGATGTTACTGGAAGAATACCTACGTCGTGGCGTGCTTAGCCTTGAATCAAGCAAATCTAAAAGTTGTTGAATTAAATTAAGATTACGATTAAGCTTTTACGATATCCTGCAGAAATGCGCATCCAAGGCCTGTGTTATTGGATACAGGTCTGCTACCACATGTTCAGAGTCTAGTCTGTGCACTACACATATTTGAATTTTCTGGAACTTAGCTTAAGGGTTATGTATACCCATAAAATACTTATCAACTGAGCCTAAATTAACTAACACTAGCTAAGGTAACAATTAAGAGAAACAGAACATGTTTGTATAATTTAAGCGGGTTTATCACGTTATGTGTGTGGCAAGTTGCTAATAAAGTAAGATTAGTGAGGGAAGGGAAATACAAATTTTCCTAGTAAAACTTTGGGATGTCAAAACTAAAAAGAATATATATTAGAAGTAAGATGTTATGCATCTCACCTCAATCTCACTTAAGAAGAGTAAAGTGGATATACTCGTATTTAGGTAATGATGAATTCATCTCCACATTTGTAAAATATCACTCACTACGATGAGCCCATACTTCAGTATGAAATTAACATGTTCTAACTGTGCACGTGTGCACCCCAGCCGTTTTGTGAATGATTTACAAATTGTATTTTCGTAAAATATTTGTTTACGGAAAGATCTGAAATTGCGACTGTCTTGGTTTTGTGAAGAATAGCACGATGTGATCTTTTTTTATAGACCACGTAACTTAGGCTTCACAATTTGGCTATATTTCATTTTAAATATAAAAAGATATAATTTGAATATCTCTTTAGATAAAAAAAGTGCAATTGTGGGAACAAACCAATTACATGTTTAAAGATAGCAGTGGATAATATGCCGATGCAATAGGTTTCATTTTTTAAATATTTGGGTTGCAACATCATGAATTACAATTATCAAGATTTATAAATTAAAGTACAAAACCCTAATTACGTAAATTCCAATAAAAATTGTTACAATTAATAGCTCTCAAATGTAAAACAAATTGTATAGATTTTAAAAATCAATGTTTTTAAAATGGAAGTGAGGTTTGGCTGTTAACGAAAATGACAAAACAAAAAATCAAACCGTAGATGAGACTTCTTTAGAATAATATACAACGTAACTTTCGAAGATGAGAAACGGAGTCTGTGTGTACGAAATGGTTAATTTAAATTTAATTGTGCGAATAACACTTTAGATCAAAATTGAGAAATAAATTGATTCAAATAAATTGTAATTCGTTGCCTCGACTTACCTTAATATTTGGTGGTGGTTGTAGGATAAACACATGGGTTGAGACGAAACTGCGTAAGCGAAGTTGCGCGTGTATTATCGATCACGAACTATTTAGGAATGAGAGTGAGATCTTGCGTTTTTTAAGCAGGAAGGGTTGTGAACGGAAGTAGAGGTAGGGGTTGAAGCTCAAGGCAACCAAATATATAAAAATAAAAATACACTAGTTGTTGGTCCCTCTAGTGAGTAAACTTATATACAACTAAAATTATTGGCTAATTGTGCTAATATAAAATAATTATAAATATAATCAAACTATGAATAATAAAATTAGGGATAATCTAACAGAGTCATAACTAATAAAAAATATGAATGGCAAATTACTTTGATTTTTATTATGGAAAAACTTCACAATCATAAATTATTAATATTTAAGGAGTTCTCGTTTGGCTTTTGCACAGGAAGGACGTGCTTTCGCTGCGCGTGTAAACAGTTAAAGTGAGCAGTGTCAAGTGCGACCCTAGGGTCAAGTCTATTTGTGTTACAATATTTACAAGTTATTTGGTAAGAAAATCATCGACACATAGTGGGAACAGCAACATAAATAAAATAGGCCACCAACTACGGTGTGCCCAGTTCACAACAAACCCACAAATGGTTCAAGACCAGGTGCATCTCAACAGTACGTATCAACTGCACAACAATAACATGTTTCAGCAAAACATTCCTATGCAATATCAACAAACTCCACAATTACCAACGCATTCTTTATCCCAACCTCCTTCGACTTATATGTCAATCCCAGCACACATACAATATACAAACTATGCACTCATCGCAGTTTACAAATAAGCAAGTAGCAAACTCGCCAATGCAAACCAATACTGAACAGGAATGGCAAACGCAAAATAACAGAAAATACAAGAGAAATCATGCCGAACAAACCCGTACGAAACAAAAAAAGTTAGCGGATTATTGGTTAAGTGCTCCGACAACATCTAACAGGTTCGAAAATCTGTCGAAGGAGGAAGATAGTCAAGAAAACACTGGAACTCTGCAAGAGGTAAAGCCTCCGCCAATATTTGTTTATGGAGTCCAAAACCTAAACCGCTAACGGACATGACAAAAATACCGAATTTCACTGCTTCCAACACAAACAAGACAGAAAGTTCAGAGTAGTCTTACGCAACATGCATTGCACAGTAGATATTAAAGAACTTATCAGAGAGATTAACGATCATTGACACAACGTATTAAATATATTCAACATTAAACACAGGGTAAATAAAACTTCCCTGCCAATGTTCTTCGTGGAACTAGAACAAAGTCCAAACAACAAGTGAAATCAAGGATCACTTTTGAACCTCCAAACGTTAAACGTGAAGTAATACAATCTCAAAAATGTCAAAGATTTGGACGCTCGAAAAACTAGTGCTATAGGACACCCAGATGTGTCAAATGTGCTGGAGAACATCTAACAACAAATTGTGGAAAGGAAAGGAAAGGAGTAAAAACGTTAAGTGTGCTAATTGCCAAGGTAACCACCCCGCCAATTACGGAGAATGTCAGGTGGCTAAAGAAATCTACAAGCGCAAATTTCCATGAATAAGAACTAGACTAAACTTCCAACTACTTCAACCAGGTATATCCTATTCCCAAAAAACATCTGATAAAAATCAACAACCTCCACAAGTGGAAACCAACAGCAAATAGGTACAAACATGGAACCAGCAGACGAACAACAAAACTGAAACAATTCTGGCAAAGCTCATGGAAAGAATGGACAGCATGATTAATCTACTCACCACCGTCAGTTCTAAATTAACTTAATGGCTGTATACCTAAACATCGTACTCTGGAACGCCACCGGTCAAAACATTCATAATTCATAACGACGTCGACATCATGCTCATTTCAGAAACGCATTTTACCCAAAAGAAGTACATGAAAATACCTCAATACTACATATATACTACAAACCATCCGGATGGCACCGCTCATGGCGGCACAACAGTGATAGTTAAGAACTCAATTCGGCACTACGTTAATCATCAGTACCAAAAAGAACATATCCAAGCCACTTGGTTTGTAGTTTTAGAAATCAACAGAGACATAACCCTTCCTGCAGTATACTGCCCCCCGAAACACAAGATCAAGCAAGAAAGCTTTGAACTATTTTTCCACACCCTGGTGCCCCGCTTTATTACTGGAGGTGACTTTAAGGCAAAACATCAACACTGGGGATCCAGATTAACGCCACCCTCAGGTAGAGAGCTGCTTAAAGCTATGAATGCTATGAAGCTAATCTATGCAACAACTGGTGAACCTATCCACTGGCCCTCAGACCCGGACAAAATCCCAGACCTTCTGGACCTTTGCATCACAAAAGAGATAGGAGCAAACAACATAAAAGCAACATCGTGTTTCGATCTATCGTCAGATCACTCCCCCGTAACTGTCAAATAATATAGCAGCCAAACGCTGAAAACGACAAAACCAGATTCATTACAATCATTACACAACAGGAACACAAACTTGCATACCTTTCGAGAACTAATCAATGATAAGATTCAACTAAACTTACCACTAAAAACTGAAGAAGACATTTACAAGGCGGTCGAACATCTAAACCAAATCATACAAACTGCTGCTCGTGCCTCTACTCCGAATAATGAAAAGCAAGAAAACTCAGAAGGCTGTCCTTTGATTATTAAACAGAAGATAGCTGAGAAAAGAAAACGTAGGACGATATGGCGAATTTGCAGACATCCTCAAGATAAGACAAAACAAAGCCACTCAAGAACTAAGAAACCTTCTTCACAAAACGAGAAATCGGGAAATCCAAGAATACTTATCGAACTTTACCGCTACAGAAGACACGCAGTACTCATTATGGAAAGCTACGAAAAAACTGAAACGACTACAATCAGCAATTCCACCCTTCAGACTACCAAATGAAAACTGGACTAAAAGTCGTAAAAAAAGCAGACGCCTTTGCAAATCACCTAAAGCAAGTATTCCAACCTTTCCTCCGGACATGCTCTCCGGAGAAATACAGAATAATCCAAGAATTTATTACAAGGAACCCCACTCCATCAGAGATTATCAAACCTATCAAAGTTGCTGAAACAAAACGGACTATAACAAGCCTAAAATTAAATAAAGCCCCGGGATATGACTTAATAACTGCCAAATCTTTTAAGGAACTTCCGGAAAAAGGAGTGAAAATGATCACCTATATATTCAATGCCATCCTAAGGTTAAGCTCCTTTCCGCAGCCATGGAAAACTGCGCAAATTATCTTAATCCTAAAACCCGGAAAGATCCCAGAGGGAACGACATCAGTGACGCATTCTAAAAACTACTTCTAAAAAGGATGAAACCAACCCTCGAAGAGAAGAATCTCATACCTGACCATCAATTTGGATTCAGGGAAGGACACGCAACCACAAAACACGCCCATAAGATTGTCACTACAGTTAACCATGATCTTCAGCTAAAAAGATACTGTTCAGTTTTTTAGACGTGTCACAAGCTTTTGACAAGGTTCTGCACCCTGGACTTTTATATAAGATCAAAATAAGTCTACCAGTTTTCTACAAAAGAGACACTTTCACGTCAAATATCAAGAAGAACTGACTCCTCTCTATCCAATACGGCCAAGGGGAATACACGAAATCCGTGCACATGCAGCCCAGTTAACTTAAACGACAATACTCAACAAGACAGCGCCAAATACCTTGGCATATATTTAGACAGAAGGCTTAACTGGAAGACGCACATATTGAAAAAAAGGCTACAATTAGCACTAAAATTTCGTCAACTCTACTGGTTAATAGGCAGAAATTCTCAACTATCCACTGAAAACAAGCTATTATTATACAAATGTATCATAAAACCTATTATATGGACATATGGTATCCAGTTATGGGGGTCGGCCAGTAACTCCAACCTGCAGATTCTTCAACGTATCCAAAATAAAGTCATTAGAACTATATTCAAGGTCCCATGGTACGTTCCTAACTGGCTAATTCAAAAAAATATTGATATACCGTCTGTTAGAGATAAAATACAAGCTTTCAGCAAAAAATATCAAAACAGACTTCAAGTGCACCCCAACAACCTGGCGTCGAATCTATTAGAAAAACCAAACCATCAAAGAGTAAGAAGAACTGATCTGTTAGATCTTCCTACCAGATTTGATTAGTGACATTCTTACTTAAGTAACCATGTTAATACCTATATTTAATCAATCTATATAAGTTATCTTAGGAAAGAGTGGAAATCATTCTTGCATGCTAAATTACTTTGCGATACTATTTACTGAATGTTGTTCATTAATGTAACAGATTGTAAATATTCTTTAGATACATTTAAAAAAAATTAATATTTAAAGTGAGAATGGTGCGATAACAATTATTATGTACTGTCAAGAATCCTCATTAAATAAATATTGTATTTTTTTGTAAAACGAAATCTTCAGGATACTCAAAAAGGCATTTTCAAAAATCTTTACTTCATCGTTTGTAGCCGAAAAAAAATGTGAAAGCTATCTTTTTCAGTATTTATTCAATAGATTGAAGTTAAATAAATTCGTTTGTTTATTTATTGGACGAAACTTTAGATTTGTTAGAGTCAAGTACCGTATAACACGCGTCGTTTGGGCATTCAGCGCTACCCAACTTGAATTTTGTTAAAATTTGGAAGGTTCTATGCTTATTTGTATCATGCCAAACATTGCAACGATACGGAACCTATGGTTTTACCGTATATCCGAAAGAAGAGATACTTTTAAATTTTGTACACATTAAAAATCCCATTGACCTGGTATGAGAATCGACCCCGAGACCTTCGTTTATAAATGTTAAGTCTTTGCTTTATATCTTTATGGGTAGTTTCCATAATTGCTCTTCAATTTAAATACAATCATAATTTTTTTATTACATAGTCCAACAGTTAATACATTAAATTAGCCTGATCAGACGCATAGTAAGCAATTTAATGTATTTTAATCTAGGTACACAACAAAGTTGCATACTTGAAATAAACAAGTAATTATTCAATAATTTTTGCGCATTTCGTAAACACTAATTAAAAAATCATTATCTAAAGTTAAATTAAGCATTAAAAGTTCTAATTAGCTCTTCACAGTCCCGACAGATTATTATTACTCATGGCATCGTTCTCTAATTGGATCGAAGTCCGATAGTCTGCGATGAATCTACGGAGATTATAAGTGACTAAGGGCATGCAAAATTTCCAACTTGGAAGAGCTGATGTTACCGTTGTTTATGTGACAGTGGTGGACGAGTCCATGATTTTTAAAAGGAAACCCCTAATATACAAGAAAATATAATAGAAAATTCATTTGAAAATACAGATCACTTAGTGATACAGCTTTGCAGAGACAAGTTAAAAGTGTCAATTATAGCAGGTGATATAGAATGCAGCCATCGAACAAGGTCATCTTTCGTAGTAAAACTCATTAAAGGGCACACACATTGTTTTACGAGAAGATCTCACCCAAACTGATTAATGTAGCTATTACAAAATATGGTAATAAAAATGTATTTACAAATAATGGAAACATTTTTGCTTTTTGCTAAGTGCTTATGATAAGAACATTTCTAAAATAACTTGCTTAAAAGATTTAGAAAGTATTTAATATTTGAAAGCAGAGCAGGTAAATTCATTCCGTGACCTTTAATTTTATTTTTCCACTCCCATACTTTAATTGATTTATTAAACATTTACTACATGTACTTTAATAAGATTCATTAAGATACAGATTTTTCATTAAGATACAAGTTTATAACCAATAGCAGCAAAGTATTTTATTTATTAACCATAGTTACGCGAGTTGCTAATGTTTCTTAATTGAGATAACCAATAGCAGCAAACTTATTTTGTTGTCAAAAATAAGGTTAGGTAACAGCTTTTCAGAAAGGGCATATTTTTTTATTATTATAACTGGTCGTAGAAAAAATAGTGTATGCATTTAATGGCTCATACTCGTGTCTTAATAGCTATCATTAACTGCTCATTGCATAATATACTATTTATTTTTATCCCAAATAACTTTGAACATATACTTTCTTGTTTGCTGAGATTTTTATTCTAACGGGTGATTCATTTAGAAGTACTTTTTTCAAATAAAAAAAAAATAGAAAAATTCGATTTTATCGGGTAATCTTTATTATCATACAAAAGAACCATTCTTTACATTTATTTTTTAAAGATTATTTCTTTCAAATGTTGGCCGTAACTGCGGCTAACATGCTCCATTATGAAGTTCCAATTTTCGATGACACGTTCTAGCATTTCGAGTGGTATTTGGCGAATGATCGTAGCCGGCTTATTTATTATTTTTCTTCAGTATTGTTTGACATTTCATTATGGAAAGACTTATTAGTCCAAAGTCTACATGGATAATAAGCCGGCTACGATTGAGGAATTGGAAGCCAACATTACTCGCGTCATTCGCCAAATACCACTCGAAATGCTCGAACGTGTCATCGAAAATTGGAACTTCAGAATGGAGCATGTTAGCCGCAGTTACGGCCAACATTTGAAAGAAATAATCTTTAAAAAATAAATGTAAAGAATGGTTCTTTTGTATGATAATAAAGATTACCCGATAAAATCGAATTTTTCTATTTTTTTTTAATTTTGAAAAAAGTACCTCTAAATGAATCACCCGTTATATATACTGCTATCAATGCTATCAAAACCTCGGTTGCTTGCAATAAAATTATATTTAAAGTTTAGTTGCTTTGCTAACATATGGTTCAGGATAACGTTAAAGCAGCTCGCTTAAATATGAGGTCATATATATTGTTGCCAAAAATTAATGATTTAGAATTATTCATTTATGAACATAAAATTGATATACTGACACTTTCTGAAACATGGCTTAACGATAACATTTTAAACGATTTCGTATGTATTGGGGGTTACATATTCGGGATATACTCGTACATCCGTGATACAATTAATTTTTCTGTTATTGACAGTTTTAGCAATAATATTGAACAAATTTGGATCATTTTGTATCCACACCCAAAATAAAAATTGTTATAGGCATGTTTATAATCCATGTCATAATGATCATTATCAATTATTTTTAAATGTACACGCGTGTTTGTCGTTACTATATTCAGCGTGTGATGAGGCAGGGGTCATCTCTTCTGGTTCAGATGATATGTCCTACTGTCAAGATCCCTCATTAAATAAATATTGTATTTTTTTTTGTAAAACGAAATCTTTAGGATACTCAAAAAGGCATTTTCAAAAATCTTTACTTCATCGTTTGTAGCCGAAAAAAAAATGTGAGAGCTATCTTTTTCAGTATTTGTTCAATAGATTGAAGTTAAATAAATTTGTTTGTTTATTTATTGGGCGAAACTTTAGATTTGTTAAGGTGCCCACAGACTAGCATACATGTGCGTCATACATGTGTGACGTACATGTATGACAATAGGGTTTACCCACAGATCTACACACTAGCTTGTCAAACCGGTTAGTTTGGAAGTGCACAATGGGCAGTGATGACGACCACATTCTATTAGCAGCGGCTTACGCTGCTTTAATTTAAAAAAAAAAGTAGCTTAACAACCATTTCTCTTCGGAAACTGCGGCGTATGCTATTTATTTTAGCTGTTACAGTTTTTTTTTGCTGCATTTGGTTCAATTTCTTGTATTTTTTTTTAATAAAACTGTATAAGCTGTATCTTTCTTATATCGATCTTTGTAATCACTACTTTTGGTTTTCCATAAACAATGATAACTTTTGTAAAGTTCAATAAAATCTGCATAAAGGCTTTCGAAAGGTGTCTTAAATCAGACATTGTGAAACCGACAGAAAACAAACTGAACCTAAATACGCGAGACACTGTACTCAAGATGTATGTGAAGGAAGCGTGATACGTGGCCACACACCGACAATCTTGTACACAAGTGCATGCTTGCGCGTTGATGAATTCCGGAAAAACCAGAAAACTTGTGCGACGCACATGTTTGCGATTTTTTGACCACAGACTGGCAAACATCAACCCGCGAGCATGTATGACGCACATGTATGTTAGTGTGTGGGCACCTTTAGAGTCAAGTAGGTACTGTACAGAGTGTACAGTGTACAGCACGCGTCGTTTGGGCATTCAGCGCTACCGAACCTGAATATTGTTAAAATTTGGAAGGTTCTATGCTTATTTGTATCATGCCAAACATTGCAACGATATGGAACCTATGGTTTTACCGTATATCCGAAAGAAAAAATACTTTTAAATTTTGTACACATTAAAAATCCCATTGACCTGGAATGAGAATCGACCCCGAGACCTTCGTTTATAAATGTTTTAAGTATTTGCTTTATATCTTTATGGGTAGTTTCCATAACTGCTCTTCAATGTAAATACAATCATAATTGTTTTATTACATAGTCCAAGAGTTAATACATTAAATTAGCCTGATCAGACGCATAGTATAGCTATTAATATAACAAGAATATTATGCGATTTATAATAGACGAGGACGTTGCTAGGTGACGAGGCGCTAGCCGAGTCAACCACGCAACGTCCGAGTCGGTTTAAATCGCATAATATTCGAGTTATATTTCAAGCTTTATCGTATCATTGGCAACAGTACACAAATAGTATGTAACTAACGAATTATGAAGTTGGAGTTGCTATGCTATTATGTTATGTATAATTACTAATAAAAGTGTAATATAAAGTTGACTTAATAATCAATGATACGATAAAGCAATTTAATGTATTTTAATCTAGGTAAACAACAAAGTTGCATACTGGAAATAATTACTTGTTTATTCAACAATTTTTGCACATTTCGTAAACACTAATTAAAAAAATCATTATCTAAAGTTAAATTAAGCATTAAAAGTTCTAATTAGCTCTTCACAGTCCCGACAGATTATTATTACTCATGGCATCGTTCTCTAATTGGATCGAAGTCCGATAGTCTGCGATGAATCTACGGAAATTATGTGACTAAGGGCACGCAAAATTTCCAACTTGGAAGAGATGTTACCGTTGTTTATGTGACAGCGGTGGAAGAGTCCATGATTTTTAAAAGGAAACCCCTAATACATACAATTTTCCCTTGCAAAATTATTGATTGTGCCAACCTGTGACTATATTTGCTAGGTGCTTGTGTTACAAATTATTTTAAATTATGTCATAGGAAAACGAAAGTCGTGTCTTTACATGAATTAGAAAATGGAAGTTTCTTAGAACTTTTACAGAAAAACGTCCGATTACAAAATTTTTAATTTTACTAATGGCGATTTCTTGAGACTGACGAATTTCGGATTACATACCTTTGACGTTATGTATCTTAAGTGATACTTAACAGATAGCGTAAAACGTCAAGGATGTGTAATTGTTTACTTTCAAAATATTAAAGTAACCAACAGATAAACAAATAAACATGAGGGGAATACATGGAGAGCAGGCGGAATTCCAACGACCATGACAACACCGACCCGCCGGACAAAGTTCGGATTAATAAGGCACTTCACGAGTGATCTGTCACGTTGGGACATTTGTCCTATATTAGTATCTGATTTATGATTTTTCAGAAAATTACGCAAACAGAATACGAATATTCCAAATTAGTTAAGTAAATATATATGTAAACAAGAATTCCGGATCTCAAAGTACATGTAATCAAAACAAACACATTTTTTAAAGTAACTTCATAGACTGAATAAACAAAAAATACTGGAATGAGTAATTTAAAATAAAAGAGATATAGAATTAAAATGTAGATTTAATACTCATTTCAACTGATTTAAACTATTATTTACTTAGGACCGAGCTTAGACTTGCACTAAAATACGGATGCAAAATTCTAAAAAGCTACTAATCGCAGTTTTTAAACCAAAAAGTTGGTTTATATTGAAAAATACAGAAAGTCAATGCACTTTAAACAAACAACCGATATATTACAACAAATATTTCTCATTCAGCCGAAAAAGTTCAAAATTAAATCCTTTCTGAAGCAGCAATTGACTATTAATATATAATCACTTTCTATGTTCAGAATTAAAACTAATTAATCGTGATTAGATTTTCCTATTAGTGACATGGTCTATTCGAACGTCTGCTTTGCAGCCAAGCAAACAACTCAGCCGAGATCAGATTTTTAAATCTGAACTGTTTGATTATGTAAAGGTAGATGAGTAACAATTTCAGCAGTTGACGTCACGTAAAAATTTAAAAAAATGAAGTGATTATTATCTTTGAGAATTACCAGTATCCTTGTTTCAAGATTTTTGTTTTGCAAAATAAATAAATTTCAATTGTAACAAGTTCAAGGGACAAAATCTGAACTTGGCTATTTGATAAATTTTTCATGATTATAATAACTGAAAATGGTGTTTCACAATATAACTTTTTTCAATACCTAAAATATGTCTTTACAGTAATTATTTATATTATAAAGATCAACGTTTGAACCGGCATCGGTTAAGCAACAACCTGCTTGGCCGGAACTTGGATGGGTGGCCGCTCTACGGCTCGGTGTGTCTGGCCCTCTCGACACTGTAAACGGTATAAGCGGGTAAAAGGGAAACAAAAAAAGATCAAAGTTTTAAGGATTAATTCCATTAACTCCTATGAGGATATAATTTTGTTGGATTATTGGTGCGTAAATCCGAGGGTTGATGATTACCATTGCTGAAGGATATGTTGCCTAAGCCATTTCAAGTCAAAAATTTCTAATGAACATATACCCAAAACTCTATCGTAACTGAGCTACAGGCATTTGAAGTTTTAGAAAACCTTACTAATGCAGGTACAGGTACCGCTGTTGATTTCGCTGTTATTAAAAAGTCGGGGTGGCCAGCAAGATCGCGCGACCTTAATCCGCTAGCCTAGCTTATTTTCTTTGGGAAAGGCTGAAAAGTCTTGTTTATGCAGAAAATCCTGAAAACAGAGAACAAGTTGTTGCGAGGATTATGGATGCCGCAAAAAATATTCGTGCTGATCCTGAGACTGTTAGCAGAGCTACCTCTTCAGTTCTGAAAAGAGCTCGAATGTGTATACAGCAATTGGGTGGACATTTTGAACAATTAATGCAATAAAGCAGCTTCTTTTTAACTGATTTGCAATGAGATTTTACCTGATATTTATTCAGATTTAAAATCTCCGTAGCTTAGTTGCGATAGTTTTGGGCATATATGTTCATTAGACATTTTTGACTTAAAATTGCTTGGACAACATATCGTTCAGCTATGGCAATCATGTCACGGGACACCCTGTATATAATTTGTAAAATTTATTTCAACTGGTGAAATTAAAAGAGAATGTTTACAAAATGGATAATTTACGTCGAAGGCGTTTCATGACTGAATATTGTTTCAGCACGTAAACCTTAATATGCTTCTTCTTCGTCCTACATCTCCTTAATGAAGCAATTTAGCAGCTGAAGATAAACGTGACAGGGTAGTTAACCCAGCGCACAAACGTTAGATAAAAACAAATTCTTCTATAGTTTTTTAACAGGAACTGTTGATATTACAATTAATATAATAACCAACCATAATATGTAATTAGATAAATATTCTTAGTAAAACTGCGAATACACCAAATTTATAACTCTAAAATCATATCGAGACTGATGCCTACTAAAATAACATTTAAATAAGCGAATACAACAATTTATTCTAAATAAATTGAAAACCACTATTTAAACGATTAACAATAAATGTTGCTTTCAGGAATATCTCTTTAATGGACTAAAAAAGCATTAGAAGTATGGATATTTAAATTAAAAAGAACATACTCTTGCAAACTACAAATATATTCAGTATAATATCCAAATATTAACTGTAAATTGATTTTATATACCCATTTGAATGTGTCTTATTTGTTGATGTGAATATATTATGGATATTATTTGTTTTGAACAATATAACAAACAAAACAACATCTACATACAAAGTGTCTCAGAACGAGTGTGATTTAATTCAATTATTATGCAAGCTATTTACAAAAAAGTCCTAAACAAAACCGAACTAGTAATAAAAAACAAAATTGTGAAAAAGTTAGTTTCATATATTATCATTTCCGATAAACCCGGAAATAACATCGATATCTCTTTTTTTTCCTAATAGTCAAATGAAACTTTGTATTTCCTGACTGATAGAATGAGGTTTTCCCATTTCCACAATTTCAAATTGTTCTTGTAGCAAGTTACATAATTTAAAGTCATCCTCAGTAATCTGTAGAATTGAGGGTAATGCAAAACAGATGGTAATCAAATAAATCCAGTTACTTTACCCTGTATAAGCATCATTAGTTAAGACACGATTTTTAATTCCAGGGATCACTTAGGATAATTTTAAATCACTTGATATAAGAAAATTATTTAATTAGATAAAAAACTAAAATAATTTAAAAAAGTAGGTACAAATACGAGTATGTAAATTTGTCTCGGAATGTATATGTATAGATGTATACGATATTATTCTAATTTAGTTATTATACAGGGTGTCTCTAAAAGGTTTGTACAAAACGCTAGCACAAATTCCCGAGGCTAAAATATGAGGATCTAGCCCAATTTACCTTAGTCCAAAATACAGGGTGTCAAAGTTATTATTTTTTAAAACTTTTTTGTAACTATTTATCTTAATAATAGCATGATTTGCACGAAATTTGGTACTTAGGGGTTTTTTAGGATGAAAAATCGAGATCTGATCACAGTTTCGATGCACATTGCAGAGGGCGCCACCAGCAGCACTTCCCCTACATCTAAAGATCTCGATTTCTCATCCTAAAAAAACCCTAAGTACCAAATTTCGTGCAAATCATGCTATTATTAAGAAAAATATTTACGAAAAAGTTTTAAAAAATAATAACTTTGGCACCCTGTATTTCGGAAACTAAGGTAAATTGGGCTAGATCCTCATATTTTAGCCTCGGGAATTTGTGCTAGCGTTTTGTACAGACCTTTTAGAGACACCCTGTATAAGCCATTAAGAATGTATTAAAATAGGAAACATTCTCGGTGTATAATTTTACAAATTAAATTTTGGTCCTACTAAACAAACTATTAATTTTTATTCATTTATGGATAATCTGGTATAATTGAAAAAACAACAGATAAATTAAAAAAAAAATGCAGGTTATCATTTAAGTAAACTAAGAGTCGGTTGCACAAACATGATATAACGGCTACGTCAAATTAATCATTCATCAAAGTGAATACAACCAAATCAAATTTCAAATTCATATAACAAATAATGCATTCGTAAACAAACAATTATGCTCTTTTATTAGTTTTAATCATTAGTTAATTTGACGAAAGTTTTCTGCAACTGGCCCTAAGTAATCCTAAGTTGATGTTACTTTCGAAGATATCGGAATATCAGTTAGTTTGTTAATGCATAATTTAACATTTTCCTAGAGAAAAACTTTATCAGACAAGAAATCCAAAACTGCACCTTGCTATTAAAAAAAAGAAGTTTCTATATGTAACTACCTCATTGTTCTGGGATGCCCCTATAACATTTTCAATTACTTAAAATCTTCTACAAAACTAAAAAAGACGTATTTTCGATTATGACAAATTCAACAGCGTAAAAAAGAATTATACTACACAGATAAATCATCATATTATTGCAGATTTTTGCTCTACATACATTGTATTAAAAAATTTTGACACTGCAAAACTTCCTGAAACGAATGGTTCCTCAAAACCGTGGTATTTTTTTGTCTGAATTTTTGTTGAAGAACAGAAGAACAAGTAATATCTGAGTTTGAAACTTTAACAAATGCAAAATATATAATTATTAATTGTACTGGTTGAAACTACCATAAACGTTGATTACCTCATGTCATAATTATTTTTCATAAAACATTACCCTTTAAAACGACAAATATCAGTAAATAACGTTTTGAAGGTTAAAAGTTTGCAAGGTAAACCACGAAAACAATATCGTATGATACAATTAGATTTGTTCTTATC
The DNA here is from genome assembly GCA_963082815.1 of Melanotus villosus. NCBI lineage: Eukaryota > Metazoa > Arthropoda > Insecta > Coleoptera > Elateridae > Melanotus > Melanotus villosus. The sequence goes on along the minus strand of OY720418.1, from coordinate 111,548,107 downwards.
TACAATGATAATCGAAAATTAAGTATATAGGTACCTTTAACCTAAGTCATGGTCTTGAAACTGGAAAGCCGGTTTAATCTACTCTATTCGTTAACATTAAAATATTTAGAAATAAAGATAAGATAACGTTGGCATTAGAATACAATCATTTTCTCCAAAATGAAAAAACTTTTTTACAAATATATGTATAAAGTATTTTACCATATTTACCGGAAGCCCGAAAAAATATTTTAACAGTTCTATTTTTTGGTTTTGTTGAATTTGGCATTGTATTTCCCAATGTTACAAATATTTGGTACCTATTCCAATATTCCCAAGCGAGGACTGCTTTAAAATTTTTCTTATAGTTTTTTGGACAATATTTAGAGTTGTAAGTACCAAATACAGCAACGATCGGCGACTATCATTACATAAACAGCATCCCTTATATTCCTGTAACTTCAAATATGCATGATTATCCTTGTAACTTCAAATTTACAATAAGGACTGTTCATTTTACTAAGCGGACACTAAATTATTGTTACAAATATTAAACTTTTTATCAAATTTCAGTTTATTTTATTTTGAAATTATAAAACAACTTATATTGAAGTTTATTACTTATACAGTGTGTCCCAGGATTGATGTTACAATAGGTGCGTTGGACTAAACATTTTTGACTTTAATTTTAAGATTGTGGGATTAAGTGCTGCTTGGTTTGAAAAGAATTTTAAAAATATTTTCAGTTTTTGAAAAACAAGTCGGCCTTGACATTGAAGCGAAAACTATTTTCTTTTCGGGTCAAGTACCCTTTCTGTCCCTGAAATTTTGTATAGTATCATAATTTCTCATTCTCAACAACTTTTCTTAGTAAACTTTTGTCGTATCATGAACTAAAAGGGAAGTTTGGTAGATTATCCTTGTTTCTACACAAAATCAACATTTTTAGAATTCAACGGTTCGACTGTCTTAGCAGAGTAGTTTGCAGATGCTAAATCTGACCAAAATAATGGGGAAATATTGTGTTTACGATATAGGGGTAGTAAACGTTTTTGTATGCATTCCTTCCTATAGACTTCTCTTCCAATTGTACCTGTCACTGTCAGGGCCGCCGAGAGCCATGGTGGGCCCCGGGGCAAAACACTGGCGAGCCCCCCCCCCCCCCCCCACATATTGTAATCTATTTTTTTTTACCTACAAACTCTTCATGTTCTACTAAAATGAGTGTACTTACTAATTAGGGACTAAAAATGTTTGTAAAGAACCGTAATTTCTCTGTGAATTGCTACAGTTTTGATCTTGACCAATTATTGGTGTAGCAGCTGAGAAAAATTCATCATTCTTAATACTAGAACACACCTACTGACCTACAACCTACAACCTTTAACATCTTTTTAAGGTTTGTGAAAGTGTGAAACACAAAAAATTTTGCTAGAGGTAGAGGCAAAGTGATGGCGCGAAGGGAGGGAGAAGACTGAGAAGAGGAGGGGTGGAATACGTAGAAGCACAATATTATAATTTTTTATGTCACCGTGAACTTTAAACGAATAATAAAAACTCTTATATCGGCCTACATAAAAAAAAACTGAAATTTTAATTCTTCGTTCTATTATTATACGACTAGCGGTGAGTACTCTCTAAAAAGCTGCCTCCCCCCCCCCAGGGCTCGGGCCCCGGTGATTTTGCCCCCCTGCCCCCCCTCTCGTCGGGCCTGGTACCTGTTGTAAAAAATTTTGAACTTTTAAGGCTACAAGAGCATACGGCCTGCCATACAAGAATTTTTTTCCTGAATTTATCTATTTTAATTGCTTTTACATTATCAGGTATAGGGTATAGAGCATTCATTCCCTCCCATCAATTTGCTGGAGGCATTTTACAACTTAGTGGTGGATTATGAGGGTTAAATACAACCATCATAAATCATTTTAACTAGGCCGGACTAGAAAATTTTTGCATTTTATACCTGAGCACAGAAAAATTTGTAAAATGCCTCCAGCAAATCGACAGTACTGAGAGAATCGACTATACATCTTCTCCCATAACTGCATTGTAAAATTGCTACCCTGGTAACGTACTGCTTTCCATTTTGACGTAGGCGTAGGTTTCGTCATCTATAAGAACGCAACGAGTTTCGTCTTGAAGCAAGGCTCTGTACAACCTCTCAAATCATTTCTTCAGTTGTTGGTTCTCACTTCTCTATATCATTTTTGCTTTTTGTAAGTCCCTATGTTATTTCTCTTTTTTTACATTTTGTACAGTACCTATGCTAACACCTTCCTTTTTAGCTATTTCACGTACAGACATACCTTTGTTTGACTTTAACAGCTTCAGAATGTTCTTCTCGGCTTTTAAATTTACTGGGCCTTTTCTGCGCTGCAATTTAGGCAAATCTTCAAGTGTGTGATCCTCCCTAAATTTTTTGATAATTTGAAAAACCGCCGACTTTGAACACTGCAATTTTTGCGAGTTTTCGCAAGGATAACTTTTCTGAACACCACTTTTGCACGATTATTTTTCTGGTTTCGGTATTAATTAACTTCATTGCCGCAAACTGTTGTAAACAAAAGTAAAGTAAAGTAAAGTTTATTGTGTGGATACCTAATTGGTTTACACTCGTCAGTAATAGCACGTAATAGCTACAATAATACTTATGCTTAAAACAGCAAATTGTACATTATTAATGTATACAGCTTAAACTTTCAAATTGGTCGTATTTAAGATATTCATGAATAGAATAAAAGGCGTTTTCAACCAAAAACTCTTTTACAGTGACACTAAAACTTTTTATGTCTAAATTTCTTATCGGCTCTGGTAAGCAGTTAAAAAATTTCGGAGCATAATAATTGACCCCGTTTCTGCTGCTGTTTACTCTGTGATACTCCACAACAATATTGTTTTTCGATCTGGTTATGTATTGATGATCGGCAGTATTATACAGATTTATGTGCTTTTTTACATAGATTAGACAATTGTATATGTATATGCCGGGTAGTGTAAGAATTTTAAGGTCCGTAAAGTGTGTCTTACAATTTTCTCGATAGCCAATATGGGCTATTATTCGTATAGCTTTACGTTGTAGAGAGAATAGCCTACTTGCAGCAGAAGCGTGGCCCCAACTTATTACTGCGTAAGATAACAATGAATGACACATAGCAAAGTAGACAGTGTGCAAGATACTTGTGGATACGCTGTCCCGTAAGGACCTCAGCAAATAAATGCTTTTATTGAACTTTTTAGCTATATAATCAATGTGATCTCGCCAGGTCAGCGTTCCATCTAGTATTACCCCTAGTAACTCATCAATGCCTAATACTAACCAAATAGTTGCAAGTTGATGGTTTAGCATAAGATTAAAGGTTTAGTAAAATAAACAGTCCTTAAATAAAAAATAAATAAATCCCGTTAGAAACTTAATAAAGGCCTTTTTTAATCGTCCACCCTGTGATGAGGATGTTTTCAGCGTCAAATATGGCATCGTTAATTAGCTGAAATGAAAACACGGACGGTACTTTAGTAGTTATCATCAATTTTTTGTTTTACTCGTGCGCTTTCATAGGATTTTTTTATTTTATAAAAATAATCAATTGAACTATTAAATTTAGGAACTCGATAATTATGTTTATTCATTGTTTAATTTAATGTTGCTCGTTTTAGAAGACTTATATTCCTGGTAGGGGTTCAGGTATTACAGCGAAATAATTTTTAGGCCCGGTTTTTCAATCGATGGTTAACTCTAACTAAAGGTTAAAAGTCACGGTTACCATTATTGCAACAATTATTTCTATAGTTATAAACTTTTAGTTAGAGTTAACCATCGATTGAAAAACCGGGCCTTAGGGTTTTAGAGAATATGGTTTCCGATTTTTGGGTATAAAAATATGTAGTAACCTAGGTTAGAGGTCCCGAGTTGCGGTAGCTAGGTACTCCAGTCTAGCACGATCAGGAAAGTTAAGCTTCGTTGTCTCCGGTCAGTACTAGAATGAGTGGCTCGATTGCTCCGTTAACGCGGCACTTCTCTCCCACGAGGACCGGTCACTATGCGAGAGTAGACCAAAACCCTCTCACTAACAAGTGAGTAGATTTTAGAAGGTGCAAAGAATAAGAGAAAGGGGGAGGCCTTTGTCCTATATAGGAATTTGTACATGCTGATAATAATAATAATGATAAAAAAACAAAATAAAATAATCTCAACTCAACCTTCAAGTCACCAGATTGATGTCATCTATTCGTCCAGTTAATAAAATACACAAATTACTGTTACAGCTTTTTTTTTACTTGTTTTACGAGAACTAAATAATTTACAATACGTTTTTTCTTCTTACACAGAAAAAGTTTCGTTAGAAATAAATATATTAAATATAATCCCTTATTTTTCAACTGAAGATTTATTTTTCAAAATTTTGTAAGACGTGCTTTTTTAATTAAATGGACATTTTTAGTTGACACTTTGCCAGGTCTTTTAGATGACGTTCAATTGGCCACCATTATTTTTTCTATAGCAACTGTTAAAGTGCTACTTTATCTATTAATTTGAGTAGATAAAGTGGCACTTTAACAGCAAGGGTAGATAAAGTACTTTATTTTTTGTTTTTAACCCTAGAACGCCCATACTAATGACATTTTAAAACGTGACTCGATTTGTAATTTTTTAAACGTCAATGTCAAATAAATGTCAAATAAAATTCATGTTATAATTTTTTTCCTTTAAAATAAATGTTATAGAAAAAAATAGAGTATTATACACCACGATAAAATTTAATTATCTTCTCGAGCGTAATTAGCGTCTCGACGCTAAAATACGCCCTCGAAGATAAAATACAATTTTATCGTCTTGTATAATAAATAACTATTACTTAACCTGTAAGAATTAACAACTGAAACTAAAAACCATAGTTGCCAAGTAACTATAGAAGAAATTCATATTCAAAGCTCGAAAGTATTCGAAATTCTTAATTAATTATATTCCGGTTAGGTACCTACTTGAATTGTGGAATTTAAAAAAAAATATTTACACCGAATCAAGAAGGCGTAGCGTACATTGTAGGCAATAACAAACCATTTGGCCTAAAAAAAGAAAAGATTTATTTCACTGCCAAGAAAATTTTTGCTTTAAAAATCATCCTTGAACTTCAAAATCTATAAAAATATAAAAGCTGTTTGGAGAGTATGGTTCATATTTATAACATAGAAGATTGATGTTAACGGATTGAAAATTTGCCAAATCAGACATAAATTGTGGGTGTTTTCATATATTAAAATGTTGCAGACACAAACTATAGGTTAAATATGTAACAAGGTTATCTTATCATAGATATTATTAGACAGGCAAGCAAAAATGAAAATATTTGCACTGTCTATACTGAAGTTAGGATCATCACAACACGTGCCACTTTTAACAATCCGAAACACGTTTATATTAATAGTATATTATTATATGAGCGATTATGACAGCCATTATTCACGAAGATGACGTTTGAGCCCACGAGCCGTCAGGCGAGTGGCACAAATCATCTGAGCGAATAATGGCCATAATCGCGAATGTAATACGATACTTTTTCTACACCTATTAAACAAATATATTAGACTCAAATTAGTCAAATTTGATAACTTTGTAAACAAGCAATATGACAACACACTTGGGCGTGTCACGCGAGTCGATTGTCAGCCGCAGAAGGAGTTGATCGCGGGCGATTTAAAATATGATTGGATTAGCGAAATATTGATTTTTGGATTTGTATTTGTGATTGGCCGAAATCATAATTCACTGCAGTGAATTATGAATCCATAATTCACTGCAGTGAATTATAGGTACTATTTTTCACAAAAAAAATGCTAATAATTGCAATATAATTAAATAGGTGTAGAAAAATGTTGTTTATTAAGAAAATTTTCATTTTAAATAATTAACTGGTTACCAAGCTGCAACGTTTTCTAGAGCACGTAGACGCATTGAATTGAGGACAAAATGCATAAATTTCCTTGAACAACCAACTCCTATTAATTAGAATTTTAAATGATTAATAATTTTATGTTAACTTGCGTAACGAACTTTTTGGCTTCTATCAGACAACATAAAATCCTTTAATTGGTACTAAAAGAGTTTATAATTATTGTAATCACTATTTATTTTCGAACGGATTGTTTATGATCAATTTGACGTATTTCGGGTAGAAGACTTTGCTACCACGTCGCTGGAAATTTAGAGATTTCAAACAAAAATTGGGTTAAATGGAAAAAAGGTTGAGTTATATGATTATTTATGGCAAGAATGGAAATTTTCTGAGTTCTGTTAAGAGTTCGTGTCTAACTAAGATAATGCAGAAAAATAAAAATAAATACTGCTTCTTTCTTTTAGACTTATAGCCTGTTTATTTCAACGATTAAGCCTCGGAACCGGACTAATTTCTAAAGGCGGGCGGCCACTGCGAGCGAAACGAAACTAAGCTAAGCGAAGATAAGTTTTTTATAAATCAGCTGCCATACTTTTAAATGCATCGGCGGCCACTTAAGCTAAACTAAACGAAAGTATGCAAACGAAGATTGAAATCTTAGCTTCGTTTCGTTCATTTTAGCTCGTGTCAGATTCGAGCGAGGTTTTGAGCAGTTTAGTTGGTCACCACGTGCTTACCAGTGTGATGAAAGTCGTAGTATTTACCTATATACTGTGTAATAACATATTTTGGAAAAGTTAAATGCTTAAATAATTAATTATGTCCTGTAAATATCACAAAGTGAATTGTTGATTGAATGTATTCGAAAAAAAGGTTATATTATATGACACTAATTCAAAAGAATACTAGTGATGCAGATTGCTAGTCTCTCTTTGGTACCTATTGCTGGTCGAAAATTTGTATTTTGCTTTTGATTATCAGCGGCTATCAATTCGTGCAATTCATAAAATTTTTCCCGAGTTACTCTGAAATAATTTTTGAATATAAAATCGTCTAGGTCATTGATCAGTTTATGAAATTCTCCAAATTGTTCTTCATGTAACGGCTTATCCAACATTTTTTCTTTTTCTTCTCCATAAAAACTACATTGGCAATGTCTTCAAAAAAATCTGATTCTGAACTTGATCCAATAACAACATTTTGGTTGTTACAGAACTCGTTTTAAACACGTCCTTCTTCATGAAAACACAGCTGACAACTAAACGAAAATCGTTCCCAGTGGCCGCTCCAACGTAGTTTAGTTTAGTTGGCATTCTCTTCGCTTAGCTTAGCTTAGTTTCGTTTCGCTCGCAGTGGCCGCCCGCCTTTATACTGAGCAACTGAGCGATGAAAACTACACATTTGAATATTAACTAAAGTTTAAAAAAGCACAAATATTTTTAAATTAAAGTTTTTTAGTAGTATTTATAAGGAGTTGATTTTCAGCACTGGTGTTAATTCGCAATACCAAATATTATTCTGCAAAATTATGGCACAACTGGATTATGCTAAATTAATAAAACCTAATCTCTGTGCTTGAAATAATAAAGATAAATTGTTCATTGTGTTGATGGGACAAACATAACCTTGAGGCTTAAGTAGTATTAAAAAGTAACGCTACAAATGATTAATGATTTGTTGAGCAGCGTAAAATCGTACATAAAACTGAAGTAAAGCTAGAATACTTCATTCCCCAGTTATTTGTACTTACTTTTACGAAGATTGACACCTTTAACACTAATTTATGTAAAATAAATTTTAGGGCTGATTAACTAACGCTTACGTAAGAACTGCAAATAAATGAGAGGGCTTTCCATAAGTTTTGTTAAAATTGTAAAAAATAACAATAAAATTGCAAAGACTTTGTTTATAATTAATTACACAAAAAAATAGATGAAATTAGTTATTTAGAATTAAGGCAAGACCACAGAGACTTCAACGCGCGCTTAAAGAAATTCAAATAAGAAAATTCAACAATATCATAATAATTATCAAAGTTTCAATAAATAACCAAAATAATTAAAGATACAAAACACAATTTAGAAAGTTGGTTAGCTTAAAAAATAAACTAAATTAACTAATTAGACATGAATCTTTAGGGAAAAAACTATAAAGCACTAAGGGTATCTTGAATCAATTGCACTTTTTATAGAAGTATGTACAATTAAAGCCAAGTAGCGAAACGAAATAAAATTTAAAAAAATTACCGTAAAACTATTTAATATTCCAAAAAAGAATGAATATTCTAAATAAAGGTTGGACTGAAATAGCTCAAATGAAAATGAAATCCAATATAGTTATTTTTAACATAACGGATTTGAAAGCGTGCTAATAAAAAATACGTATTGTGGTATATTTTTAAAAATTTCTCTTAAAGACTTACTCTCGGCATGGCCAACTCAGAGGCTCCAGCAGGAAGCGGCGGTCGTCGCGGCGGAGAAGCGTCACGGAAGAACGCTCGCGGTGCAGTGTTGAAGATTACGGTTTCGTTTGAGGGGATGTAAATGGGAGCACGCGAACCCGCTGGAAGACACCCCAACATCCCCCACGTAAAAGTAAATTGGCTTGCCGATGCGTGATTGCATAACAGGTAGTCAGGAAAAGTCTAAGAAAAGGGTATAATATCCGTTTCTTTCAATTAAATGGCAATTTTTTTTAATCTTAATCCTACATTTTTTATGCTTTTGTTAAGGTACAATTTCGGTACACAATAAACTGAAAATTTTGGAAGCTAATAACAATAAATACTTTTAACATGCGACGCAAAATTGCGAATGATTATGGCATGTTTATGCGAAATCGAACTGTAGAAATACAAAAAGCAATCAAGTTGCTAAATACATCAAATTCTTTGAATTTGTAATTTTCGTTTTGGAAATCATTTAAAGGAGTCTTAAATAAGGGCGTTTATTTTAAATGTTTAACTATTTAATGGGACTAAGAGTAAAAAGGAAACATTGATATTTAGAATAACAATCCAGAATTCTGAAGTTAAGAACATTAAAGGGACGTTTTCATACGACGCGACGCAGCATATAAAAAAAAATTAGGTTAACAACGTAAAATGATTTTCTTTAAAAATTCTGATATTTTGGTAACTCGAAATATTTAAAATTAAATTTGATATTAAACATTTCATAACCAAAATGTATATTTTAACCAGTTCGGAAAACACAGATTTTCAGCTATATTCACAACTGCATATTTTAGCTCTGAACGAATATTTACGTAAAAGTGAGACAAATATACGAGTTCTGAAAAAAATTTCATATGATTTCATCGCAAATTTTCCACCGACGTAGTTATTCTGATGGGTTTTTCTTATCTCAAACTATTGTTTTAACTAAGCTTTCAATTTCTGGTGCACATATTTTGAGTGGTAGATTAATCAGTAACTTTTATTAATAATAATACGAATTCAATCTTACAATTTTATTTTTTGACGAAGTAAAAGATTTCTAGAACACATTGTTTTGTAACATAATTAATAATTATAAAGAATTCGATGATTTTCGTGAAAAATGTTTTATTTGTGTATTTTCATTTCTAATTAAAAGGCAAATACATTTTATTATTTGACATGTTTCTCTAAAGAGAAAGAGAATGTCAAATTTCAAACCAAGATAATTAAAAAAAACATGAGCTCAATTTACAATCAAGAGCTTTTTTTTCTCTTGTCATAAACGGTAGCAAAATACAGACATATTTTTGAAGTAATTTAAAAAGACGTGTTGATAATTTTTATTAACTTAGGGGTAGTTTTTTCATTTAATAAACCCCCTAATAAGCTATTTGTCAAATATGAAAATAATTGCATTAACAAAAGTTCCCAAGAAAAATAACTGGAATTGATTAGAAAACGGAACAAGTGGCCCTAAAAGAAATATTAAATGGATTAACTGCACAATTGCGTAATACAAAACAATCAGCAAGAACAATGAGTTTTTAAATTTATCGTCTCTGGGAAAATTTAGAAAAATCCATTTCTCGATGAAGTAAATTAGAGGGTTTTTTTGCAAACAACCATCCAACTTTACTTTTTTGTGATTTAAATGACTTCGTACTAAAGAATAAGCTATGTGGCAAGAACTACAAAAATATGAAATGGACATGTGAAACAAAAGAGAAAGGAAGGGTATGCGAAGAAATAGGAGATTATATTCATTTACGGAGTGGAGTAAATAACAATCAACGAGCAAAACACGGAGTACCTATAGCTATAAAGAAAAAATACAAAAAAGATATAACGTCGTGAGAAGCGGTAACAGACAAAATAATCGGAGTAGATATAAAGCTAAAAGGCTATGATTGCGCTTTAATTGGGGTTTATGCACCTAGTGATAATGCAAGTAAGCAAGAAAAGCATACCTTTTATGACAACCTCACAACAATTATAGAAAACATCCAAAACAGAAAAGAATAGATTCTGATGGGGGCTTCAATGCGCGAACGAATCAGAAAGAACGAAGTAAGGTAGTTGGACAATATGGAGAACAGGAAGAAAACGATAACGGAGAAAGACTCATTGGTGAAGAATATAAACTTATAATACTGAATGGCTTTTGGTAAATTTATCAGGCAGCAGGTGAAAGCTTACAAATACGTAGCAATATTGTATGTATAATAAAAAGAATAATTTTGGTAGAGTGAAGAGGTGAAGAAACTTATAAAAGCTAAGAACGGAGCATATCTTAAATGGTTAAGCAGTAGGGATGCAGAATATAGGAAATAACGACTATGTAAGTCAAAGCAAAGAAACCAAGAGGTACATAATTAAGGAGAGCAAGCGACTGTGGTAAGAAAAGTGTAGTGAAATAAACAGTTACGTGGGTAGAACCAAGTCCAGCGACGCCTGGAAATTTATCAACAACCTACGAAAAAATGAAAAAACAAAATGAATTTACAATCAATAGCACAAACGACATGGAGTAACTATTATAGTATACTGTTAGAAGATAGAAACGAATTTATAGAAAATTTGGAAGACGAAAATGAAAGACCAAATCAAGAAGAATCAGAGCTAATAACAGTAGAAGAAGTTCAACAATAAAAAAGTTCAAAAACGAGAAAGCGGCTGGGCCGGGGCGGGGGGAAACCCAATTACTAAACAACTCACCACAACAAGTACCTATCTAATACACTCGCGCAGCTATTTAATACGTATTTACAAGGTGATCCATTACCAAAAGATTGTAAAAATAGTTATATTTCCAAAAGAAAAACGAATGCAAAAATTATAGAGGTATCACAGTGCTAAGTTCCATAGGAAGGGTGTATGCTAAAATAATAAATCAAAGAATAAATGGAAACCTAAGTGAAGAAGAAGACCAGAGTAGACAGTTCTGTACGGATAACATTCTTCAAATCGAATACCACCCATTGCTTCCTTGACTGGCTCAAACAACTGATGGTCACAAGGACACAAATCCAGATTGTAAGGAGGATGTGGAAGTGTCTCGCAGTGTAATTTATCCAAAATTCGCCTAGTCAATTGGGTGGTGTGCGGGCGAGCATTGTCTTGGAGGAGAACTACACTCCTAACCGAACACTTCTGTCTTCGTCTGAAGTGTAGGTTTACCTTTTTCGGCAAGCAGTTGCGCGTAATGAGGGGCATTGATTGTATGCCTATCATCTAAAAAATCTGTAAACAAAACTCCCATTATATTCCCAGCTAAAGGGAGAGCCTTTGCTTTTTTAGGCTTTGCTGAAGTTTTGTGTCTTCATTCCATGCTTGATTTTTGGATTCTGGGGCAAAATGGTGTACCCAGGTTTCGTCACAAGTCAGTATTGAGTTTAAAAAAGTTTCTCCTTCTCGTTCGCATTGATAAAGGAGTTCGGTTGAGATTTCAATCCGTCTTTGTTCGACAGAAAGGTGCATTGGGACCCACCAAATTTCAAATGTCCATGGATTATTTCTTCAACACTGCCTATACTTATATGAAGTCTGTTTGATAAATCATGTATGGAAATTAGTTCATCATTTCGGATCAGCCTATCAATTTCCTGAATGTTCAATAATAAGAAATTTAATGATAATTCGCTGGGCAAAAGAATTATGAACTGGTTGTTCCGTCATTGCTGCAGATACTAAACAAAAACAATTGTAACCATAACAACAGCACACACGGCTTGTAGACTGTCCAGTGTATTATCAAGAAAAGCTATTTCGCCATAAACAAATTATTTTGTAAATTGCGGCAAAATTTCGGGATAAATTTGAACCCTACTCGTATATACAAGCGGCTCTAACATAATGGAAACGTCACTGTAGAAATATGAGCATACAAATTCAAGACGACTACCATGAACTACATGCTTAGAAAGGTAAAAACGGAGTACGCGAGGTGGGGATCGCAGGTCGACGCGGGAAAAACACAGTACATGGTGGTAGAAGTAGAAGGGCATGATGACATAATTAACCGTGTAAACAAATTTAAATATTTTAGGAACAATCTTTATAAGCTCTGGAGGTAGCAAAGAAATTAAAAAACGAATGACACAGACAAAAGCAACAATAAGACAATTACACCCAATACTATGGTCTACGAATATATCCACCAAAACAAAGAAAACGATAAATGACGTGATTGTACAGAGTATAGTAACATATGGGAGTGAAACATGAGAAATTACAAAAAGAAATATGGAGACGATAAAAGCAACAGAAATGATGTATTTACTCGAACTGCAGTTGTGGCTTAACAAAATTGGACCAATCGCAAATACAGAAATAAAAAGAGGGGTGGGTGTAGAAAGAACAATGATGAACAATATAAAAACAAAAAGACTAAAGTGCTACGGACATGTCCAAAGGATGGAAAAGGCGAGGTGGCCACAAAAAGTACTTAAATGGAAACCATCGCAAAGAACCACGCCTAATTAAATTCTAAGCTACTTTTTCAAATAATTCTTCGATATCTTGTCATCTAACTTCACTTTTTATGACTTCATGATTTTTTTTTAATTTTCTGTCATACCAGTGGCCAAGCGACATACATAAAATTCGATTATCACTTATTAGGTTATGAGACATGCAGAATCGATCCCCGAGAAAAGTTCTTTCGATAGGTACTCTAATAATACAAATCTTTCTCATATGCTGCGAATCTTCAGAACTCTCTTTAGCCAACGTAATAAGCAATGCTTAGTAATTTAAGTTACCGGAATACAATCTGTCAGAAATACCGTCGACTTTTAAAACTTTTTCATTAGTCATAGGTCATAGCACAAACTTAAAATTTGACTATTACTGGATCTTATATGTACAACATTTATTATTAATTACTGCAGGAATATATCATTTCGAAATTGAGTTGATGCAATTTATTTAATATATCCATGTTTTAATTTTTATCTGAATAGAATATTAAAAATATGTTTAATAATAATATTGTAATAATAGAATACCAATTTTTTTCAGGGAGTTGAATTCGCCACAGGCACTAAAGGCTCTTATGATACACATTTTCATTTGATTTTTACCAGTTACTAAGGTCATTTGGCCATCCTAAGTAATATGATTAATAAAACTTATTTGAACATGAAAACTAACCGCTAAGTTACAGGACGACCGAGTTTTCCAAATACATTTTTTTGATTTTATATACAACAAACACTATTATCAACGCTCCTAATATCATTTTTATAATTTTTTAATCTTTGAAATACGGAATTTTCCATTTTCAAAGAGCAGAATCTCCACAGGGTCTAATTTTTAGATAGTTAGAATACAGTCAAAGTGTCTTAATTTGTTTCAAGCTTTACCTACCATAAACATTTTTGTTAATATAATTTAGAAACTTTTACTAAACAAATGAGAATTGAATATGAAAACTTTTAATAAACTGCAATGACGGTGGTATATTAAATATTAGTGAAACATATACCTAATAAAACACTGAAATTTTAAGCAGAAACTTCATATTGTATTCACTACATTATTTTGAAACTAACTTGTATCTGTCTAGAAATGATATATTTAGCAACAGATCATATTTATTTGAAAAAATCTGCGAATGAAATTAAAATGGCAATTATAAATTTTTTTACCGAGATTTTTTTGCCCAGAAAATCAGATACGCACTGCACAAACGATTCCCAAGAACTAACTCGAAACAGGGTTAAACGACCCAAGGTGCTGAAATTGGTAAAAATTAAAATGAACCATGTAGGTGCACATAACAATAGATCTAATTTATAATGTGTTGACAGCTCTATAAAGGATTACTGTCTGTCTTTTGATAACACACTCCGCCAATTTCAATGTGCAGACTACAGCCGTTTTTCCGAAAATACAGGTTTTCTGTGTAGAGTCTGATTTTTTACATAAATTCATAAAAAAATTAAAAATTAAATTTTTTATTTGGATGTAAATTGATGGTATTTAGGTCAATTCCAAGTACTTTCTCAATCGGCAGTAATAAAAGCATTTTAAGAAATTTATTAAGTAGAGTCCTTTAATAAGAAAATCAGCCTACTCATATTAATAAATGACCGTGTAATTCTCAAATTTACCACAAAATAACAAGAATGATTACTGCACGACAATGCATTAAATGTTACTGCTGGCAATACTTTTCATGTCAAAAAGAACCCTTTAAATCGACATTATTAAAGAATCAATCTTTCCCCTTACATTTATAGTAAGCACCCTAACCCTTATGATATCAGTCCTATATAAACACGGAAAGAATATTAAATATTCATTATCTTTTTTATATTATCAGTTAGTTTACTAAAAAGGCCGTTATAATATGGTTTAAACATAATACAATATCACAAAAAAAATGTAACACTTAAAAATATAAAAAGTAAGTCTTTAATATACTTAGCTATACATTTATTTGTATCTCAGCTAAGTGGGCTGTGAACTTTCAATATGATTCGTCGGGTATAAGAGATAGTAATAAAACGTTTAAAATATTACAAATTGCTTCCGACACTAAGATAAAGATAAAAGTAAGCAACGAAAGCACAATCGAAATAAAAACCACAAAATATCCAAAATAATACAAATATTAAATAATCTACTACCACGCTTATTGCACACATTTACTATAAATATAATATATGTAGTTGTATTAACCACAAAAACAAGATCTAGGACAATCTTCAAAAGCCCATTTAGGGATAAACCGGAAATAGAAAGGAGCACAAGTACTATTTGAATACAATAACATTCAGTAATAGCCAGATTAATGGGAAACCTCAAGGATATAATATGGAAAACCAAATACATCATGATCTTAGAACGTGAGACCAAAGTTTATACTGACATACAGTACAGAGAAGAGTAGACAAAAAAAATCACTTGACAAAAACAATATAAATGCACACTCTAAGAACAATAATAAAAATAAAATCAGATCGGTGATCAATGAACGTGTAAGAGAAAAACATAGAAAATAGCAAAAACCTAAAATCTACAACAGGAAAATACAGTTTGAAAGGGTCCAAAAGACTCCCTAGGCATTTTGTATCCTTAGCTATCCTATTTTGTATCTCGCATCTTTCTTCGTTTTTACTACACCTAAATAGTTAAACGTTTCCACTTTTCCAAAAACTATATTGGGAGCCAACTTTTGCCACTATTTCCATTTTGTTAGTGTATCATCTAGCTTCACCCTCATTTAACACCATATATGTATTTTGTCTGCCCTTAGTTTTTTAGGACTATCTGTTTTGCTTTATTTTGAATTCTTTTTACTGCAATAATTATGTTCTTTTTTGTTCTTGCGAAAATGTCATCTGCGTATACCATAATTTGTGCTAATTGAATGTATAGGTATATAGTTCATTTCCTCTCTAATGGCCCTCTCCAATTCTCTGTTAAATAGGGACGCCTTGGCTTAATCCTCTACTAATACCAAATTTTTCTGATCTATGGGCACCAGTATCTTGTAATCTGTCTCATTCAACTTCATTCTTACTAGCCTTATGATCTTTTTCGGGATACGTATTTTCTTTATAGCCGTATGTTTTATATTTATTGTACCATAGGCGTTTGTGGAATCTATGAAATTTATATACATAAGTAAGCTATGCTCTATATCTATACTAGTATCTAAAATTTGTTGGAACATAAAGACTTGCTCCATCGTCGCGTCGGTCCGTTCTTCGGAAAGCCACACTGGTATTGTCCTACCCTCTGCTCTGCTACTTCGTTTACTTTGGTTTTTATTGCAAATGCCAGAGTTTTGTTAAGTGATATAGTTGTTAAATTCTAAGCTTACTACAGAACCACTCGTTTTCAGCGAAACCTTGCGATTAGGCAAAACCAATAGTTCCACCGGAACTATAAGTATAATGTATAATGCGAAAAAACAGAATAGAAGACATTCCGGTGGAACTACTGGTTTTGCTCGATCGCAGGGTTTCGCTGAAAACGAGTGGTTCCGTAGTAAGCTTAGAATTTAAGAACTATATCCATAAGTGCTATGCCTCTGTAATTCTCACAATCTGTCATGTATCCTTTCTTGTGCAATGGACATATTTCAGCTTCTCTCCATCTTGTTGCCTTAAATTCTTCTTTCCCTGTTGACTTTAGAATTTTATGTGTTTCCTTATAATTTTCCCCCTCCTACTGCCGTTATTCCGTTTTCGTCTGGTTTCTTGTTACTTTTAAAGGTTTAATAATAATCTTTATGGTTTTCCCTTTGCTTCTTCTTTCAGTATCTATCCTCCCTCTTTCATTATTTTTTCAAATTCATTTCACTTTTCTTCTACGTTAGCATTACTATTTTTTTTTATACTTTTATTAATCTTTTTTTGGAAATCTGCTCTGTGTTTTCATTTATTAAGTTTATTCACATCAAATATCACCCACTACCTTTCACTTTTTCTTCCCTTTGGTAGTCTTCTGTTTTAATTCTTGTTGTTACTAGGATGAGGAGCTTCTAACATTCAATATCTATTGTAAATTCTTGGTCAATTTGATTTACTGTTTTCTTGTCAGGTGTAATCCATGTTCCTTGATGTATGTTTGGGTGTTCGAAATATGTTGCTGCTATTCGAAGACGTTTCTCTTTTGCTAACCAAGACAATCGACTAAAAATTTGTAAATATCAACTTAATCATTTGTTAATAAAGCTTTGTTTCGTTCGCTGTCATCTTGATTTTACATTATTTCAAATATGCTCAAAAACGATTTTCAATCCCACAAGATAAATCCAAAAAATTTACACTGAAAATCACAAATTTTTAGTCAACTCTACCCTCTGATAACCTGTTCCAGGGACATACCGTATATGACTGTTAATAATTTAGGGAGCCCAAACTTAATCGCTTAAAGTAAAACCACTAAACCGTATCGATGTCCCTAAAATGTGCATGCCTAGGAGATTAATTAGATTCTCATACAGAAAAAACATCAATGATGAAGAAGTCTCCAGAAATACTCAAACCGAAAAGATAACTTCTTAATACTATCACACATCGAAAGATATGTACATCTGAAGCATATCGTTAACATCTAAATACTTCTTACTGTTTACCTTTTGTCTTATGCCTTTACAGAATCCAAATACAATCTTTTTAAACTCATTTTCATGGAAAAGGATGAAAGACGAAAGGGACCAGTCAAGAACAACATTCCGCGATAAGTTTTTCATCACTTATTTACGTACTCCTGTACTTAAAATTTTCAATGTCAAATATAAACTTTTAATGTTTATATATGAATAACATTTTCACTATCACGAAAACTAAATTGCTAAAATTAATGTCTAGAAAGATTACATTGTCCTTAATAAATGTCTACAACAACACATTTTTTATATTTCTAATAATAACACCAAATACCGTCACGAAATGCCAAATAAAATATTCAATCAATTATATAAAAATTCCAATAACAATATAAAAGGTAAAAGATAAATATCGAAGTTCTTCCCTTGGTTAATTCGTTATGAAACGACGAGGGTATAAAAATAGGAGCAACGCCTCACGATTATTTGTCATTTTATATTCGTTATAATTTCCAAAGACATGAAATCTGAACTTACCCATACCTGTTTATTAAAGAAACTAATGGTTTATTGCAGTAAAAGCGATCTAGTTTAAAAAAAACGAAGAGTAAACCAATGGAGGTAGGGAAAGTCGATATGTTCCCTTCCATTAACGAAGCAGTTAAGTGCGGGTTATTAGTGCAACCCCTATTTCCGATATACCGTATAATTTATATCTCTATTGGGTGCAAAATTGCTTAGGCATTAATCAGACATCTTTTAAATGACTAAAAACGAATTATTGTGAACTGTATTGAAGTAATATTGTCAAGAATGTATATATAACGTGTCACTAAAATTGTAGTCTGTTTAAAGCTGTATATGGTATTTCTAATAATTAATATATAAAAATAATACTTAAAATTGCAATCGCTAGATTTAGAGTTCTCTTTTTAGTGTCAATTCGAGATCTGAAAACAAAGTTCGCCAGCTTTTATTTTTTTGCATTTTGAAAACTTGAAATAGACTATTTCATCTTTGAACATACCTAAATTTAATTTAATTGAAATATAGATATTTTAATTGCAACAATTTAAGAGTTGGTTTTCAAAAATATAATATATAGTGTAGAGTTGTAGAGAAGCATGTAACCGAAAGGCGTGTTGCGAGTTGTGACCGCCGAGAGCAATCTGTAAGTTTTCAGCAGACTGGCGACTGCATATACAGGGTGGTCTTCAAGTAATAGGGCACAGATCAACGCTAGATTCATAGGAACAAAATACTAGGATTACGATTTAACTGTGTCCCATTACTTGATAAGAACGTGTCAAAATTGTTGTTTAAATTATCGAAATGAATAAAATGTGGCATTACTTCAATAGCAAATATTTTGCAAACGGTTAACTTTAGTGCCATTTAAACAGTAGTTATACCTTTTTTTGTGTAAAAACGATAAGGCAATTGTTTTTTTCATTTTTCAGTTAAATCTACCATAACTTTAAGGATATAAAAATTGACTCTTTTTTAAGACATTAGATGTAGCAAAAGTAACGTTTTTATATTATTTTTTATATTTATACAGGGTGATTTGTGAGGAACCCCCCATATTTGGATAATGTGTTCAGGGAACTAAAAGAAACAAAAAAAGTATAATAAACATATGGTCAAATTTCAACCGTTACTGAGATATTGTGAAAATAGTTTTTAATCAGGTGGCCCTGCATGCAGACAAAACAAGGTCACCAGAACTCAATCTTCTAGATTATTGCCTTTGGGGAGTGCTGAAATCATTAATTTATAAAATAAAAGTGGACACAAGAGAGGCACTACTCGATAGAATAACTAACTGCGCAGCACTCATCAGAGATAATCACCGTGCGCTTCAACGAGCTACTCCTGCAATTCACAAACGAGCGGACGCATGCATCGAGGTGAATGGTGATATTTTTGAGAAATCAATTAATTAATTTGTATTTTATGTTATGAAATAAACACTTTTCCTTCTTAATGCATTACAATAAATCCACCTGATTAAAAACTATTTTCACAATATCTCAGTAACGGTTGAAATTTGACCATATGTTTATTATACTTTTTTTGTTTCTTTTAGTTCCCTGAACACATTATCAAAATATGGGGGGTTCCTCACGAATCACCCTGGATAGGTATTATTATTTCTCATTCCAAAGAAGTTAGTTTCACCAATTTTGTTATGAATACATGTTTCGAAAACTATTGAAGATTAAAATTAGAATTTTGACTTTGTAACCCTGTGTCTGATTTAATATTAGCTTTTGGACTAATGTAATTTTAGATAAATGATAATATTTTGATCCCACGAATCTACTGTTGGTCTGTGTCCCATTACTTACGGACCACCCGACCACCCTGAATAAAATGCTAGCCGTTATGGAGATAGTTTACTGTCTTTAGTTTAGAGTAAGATAGATTTAACATGACATTAATCAATCGGGCAAACATGTTTTTAAACTCAGAGAACAAGGAAGTTAATTATTCTCCCAAATTTATTTCTGTTTATTAGGATTACTTGTATCATCAGCACATAACGCTCGGCAAGAAGTAAATCTTACCCATCAATGGAGGAGAAAAAGATCTACTACCTGTAATGCATGTGATTAATACTTCTTATAAATAATAATGCGACAGCCCCAACCGGTGGTTTAAATAATACTGTCTCTTGTGTTTATCGAATCTTTATATGGACAAAAGTAATGTTTCCAATTCGTAAATACTCAATGATATTCTTTGCATAATAGGAGGTAACCAAATCCAGTCAAAAAACGTTGTTGTGCGTCTGGGCATTGACGGAAAATCCAGAGTTTCATTCGAATCAATGCATTACTCGTTCCTTGGGCTGATAGCAATCCAAACCAAATCTTATGCTTTAAATTTTGCCGTCTTTTGAAATTTTTTGTCGACGGCCATACTTGGTTTTCGCGGCAGTGATGTTGTCCAGTATGTTTTGCGATAGTTATCTTTTTCCAACATTTTATGCTTGACTTTTGATGCAACGATTTATGTACAGGGTGGACTTTAACTATTACGCCAATGCAAAAAGTAATATGGGAGTATCGGGCTAAATTTTCCAGATAAATTTGATGGTGCAAACCAAAATTTAATATCGTCTTTTGTTTTCGAGCTACAAGCGAATTTTTTCGAATTTTTTTTTGAAGTTTGTAGAGATAGAAATAAAAAATAAAAACATCTTTAAGACACTTTTTGTGTCTTCTTTATAGTAGTAAAGGTAAAATTGGATTTTTGAATTTATTAAGTTTTACGTTACCTATAACATAAACTTGTGTATTTTCAAATATCAACCGTAGTTGGGTTTGATATATCGCATAAACCTTAAAAATTATTTTTCGACATTTTCAAAAATATATGGTTTAACATACTTACTTTAAATAACAAATTAAATAACAACCAATTCCCTTCTTTTTTTCTCGTTCTGCAATAATGTTACACTCGAAACGTCGGAGAATGTTATATTCGTACAAAGTTCTTTTGGGTACATTTCCTCCCAAGTGTAGCACGGTGAATGATTTCCCATGATTAATATTATTTGAGTAATCCTTATACAGCTGCCTTTAGATGACATTTTAGTCATTTTAAACATTGAAACTTATAGATCACCTTTAACAGTTATGCATACAAACAACAGCGGATTACTAACAGCTGTCATTTTTTACTTCTTTTCCAAATTCACTTGACCATACTCTGTTTTATTTTATTTGAACGTAGCGCCAATTTTTGGTGCATATACGTTAATACTTATTATGAGAAGAAGAATAAATGGAAAGAAGAAAATTGAATCTAACTGAGATATAATATTTAGCAACTTATAAAACTCGGTAAGTCCCAAGTTATAAGAACTTTATGCAATACAGAAATAGCTACCAACAATATGAAATGTCCGAAAAAGAAATTTACAAAAAAATCCGAGAAAACAGTAAAAAAAGTTAATATAGGTAGGTACATATTTAAAAAGGCCAAATCTACAACAGTTATGGAAAATCTTTTAGTTACTTTCTTACATTTTCTCCTCATAAATACTATCTTAAATAAAATGGCCATTTAAAAATACCAAAACTCTTTGAGAACCTATACCTTGTAATAACTTAATAAGACATGCGGTCATTTGGTTTTATATAGTAAGAAGTTATAAAAGCTATTGACGGTAATATTTAATCAGTAAAATCATTCACAGATACCCTATACGATTAGCACAATCTTGATTTCATAATTATCCCTAAACTGAAAAAGAAAATACATAAAATAAAGTTTGGCATTTAAAAGCAAGTTTGATAATTTTAACATGACTACCAATCACTGCGAATATTAATTAATACTTAGTACCACAATGTGCTTAATTTATTTATCTTTCTACAGAACTTAATCGTATTTCTTCGTGAACAGTGACCACTACGATTTTTAACATATTCATCAGAGCTATTCATTTAATTGCGTTTATTTAAGTTTATTATCATAATGTATGCCCTCTAAATCTTAATAAAACCACAGAACACGTAAATAAAACATCTTTAACTGGTAAATAACAAGACTGCATGTACGCTTTGCCTTTAAAGTTAAAAGAAAAAAATACGTAAGATAAATAATTATGATTGCCACTTCTATATAAGTTTTAAATTTATACAATTTTTTTCTTGAAAAACAATAATTTAATTTCGGTTTGTTTCGCATGAAAAACTTCCTAATTATCAATTACCTACAAGAAACATATCTAAAGTCATCAGCAAACGTTGAGCAATTGTAAAATGTTTTTTTTTTCTGCTCATTAACTTCAAATTTTAAAACTAAAATCTGTAATTGTTTAAATAACCTTCACCTTTGACAATTTTTGTTTAAAAAAATTATGAGTAATGGTGATTACTGATTACGTTACGGTTAATTTTAAAATAATAAAAATAACCCATAAAATTACTTGAGAATAAAATTACATTTATTTATTTTAAGTTTTTAAAATTAGAAATTTTTTGTTCCCTAATTGAACACGAACTATACATTCTCAATTCATAATCCAAATGTGACTTCTATAAATATCGACGAAACAAATTTAGGGGATTTATTGCAACGCAAGAAAACGCAGAATTTAGAGATGGTTTTTACGAGTTGGCCCATATTAATAATTCAGTTTATAATATTGAATAATATTAGGTTGTTGTGGCTGGCACGATCAGCACCGAGCCCGGAATGGGGATGTACCACATATCGAACCAAGATTTATCCGGAGATAGGTTTCACGACTCCGTATTCCGGTTGTTAATCCATATGTTGCTTTTCATATTAACACCCTTAATATTACGCTAAACTATTATTATTAAAATTGGCCATTTAAGTTTTTTACGTAGTTTTACCGTAACATCTAGTTAATTTAAATCGTTAAGTACTTAATTAACCAGTTATTTAGGCACTTTTTGTAAAACCTTTCACAAACATAAACGTATCTATACACAGAATTTTCGTAATACGTTAACACACATCTAAAAGGGTAAAGCCTTTCAAACAATACAGAATATTATTCGGCAATGCATTTTGCATAATATCCCTATTAACCCCTCAACTAACTATGTTTCAGTAATAAGAATTTTTGTTAATACATTGTATTTGTTAAGATTGCCAGTCCAAATCTAGGTTATAAAGTTCACAATCTTAGATAACATTTATTTACGAAGAAACCTGTATTTTGAGACAGAAAAGAATGTGATTATGTTGTATTTTTCCATGTTTCATTTCTGTGCAAACAAATTTTAAAATAAAACAAAAACAAACTCGAAATTCTATTTTTAAAATTACCAATTTAGAGCGGTTCCGTTATATCTGAATTTTGTAAGTTTTAAAATGTACATGCATTCCTAGCATGTCTAAAATTGTTATTGGTTATTCCTAATCTGTTCGTATCCTGTTCGAAAATTCATAACATTTTACGCAATAATTGGCAGAACTGTACCTAGATATGATTAATAAGTGTTTATATTATTTCGTTACAGAATATATCCTTGATTAAGACTCGAGGTTAAAGGTGTTCAGTTGATAATAAAAGGTCACACTGTGTTTAAGAAAAATGAGAATAAATAAAGCATTGTTCATATTGTTTTATATTACATTATTATAGTTTACAGAAAACTATGTTTGATATCAGTATAAATATTATTTTATTTTTAAGACAGATAAGTGCCCCTTTCTTGGTTGCCACTTTTCGGAGTCTGCACCGAAATAACAGAAATATTAGAAAATGGTACAAATTTTTGTTCAAATAGAGGGTGACCCTAAATTAGTTGGTCAAAATCAGGGATTAGATCGGACTTGCCATAAGGATAATAAAAAGTTCGCGTAAACGTTGGTCCTAAAACGCATCCTTTAGGAGTCACAACTCATTTAATAAATTATTAATACCTGAAGGCCATGAAAGCAAAAAACTTGATTTTATAAATGTTGAAAATTTCCACCGTTAACTAAATCACACATTTCCATCTACGCAACCATTACGTTCAAAGATTTCTGAGGCATACAGATTGTCTGCAGGTACTAGGTACACACGGTAACTAGATACAAACAAATAAAATGGAAATATTGTTATATTCAGAAGATAACTGCATTTCTTAAAAAAAAAATGCTAACATGGTTTGCATAAAATAAGAAAAAAGAAATAAATTAAAGGTAAGAACTATGACAATCTTGAATTAATGTATTTAATGTTTAATAAATAGTCGAAATCAGTTATTATTATTATTATAATAAGTGTTCGAACAGACCCCCTTCTTGAGCTAAACAATAACCCAGTCGATCGTAAAAGCTCTGCCTCGCATTTGTGGAGTAATTGTGGCAAAAGCTTCTATAATTTTATTTCTTAGGTCGTCTAAAGTTTGAGGCCGTACATCTTTTAATGTAACCCCAAATAAAATAATCGTTCATAGATAGGTCGGGAGATCTTGGGGCCCATGGAATATCTCCCCTGCGACTAATTAAACGTCCCATAAATGTGTTGTGTAAAAATTCTTGCACAACTACACTTCCGTGAGCTGGGCATGCACCTTGTTGCACCCAAACATCTTCTATTCTAATATTCT
Source organism: Melanotus villosus (assembly GCA_963082815.1). Classification (NCBI taxonomy): domain Eukaryota; kingdom Metazoa; phylum Arthropoda; class Insecta; order Coleoptera; family Elateridae; genus Melanotus; species Melanotus villosus. Next base: position 111,523,645 of record OY720418.1, on the reverse strand, counting down.
GCTCCTGAAGAGCAGGAATTATGTGGTTCTCCAATCGATCTAAATATTTGTGTCCATTTAATGTGTCATCAATTTAAAAAAAAACAGTAAAAAAGGGACCAATGACTGTGTTTCCCATAACTCCAGCCCACGCACTTAGCTTTTCAGGGTGTTGAGTGCGATAGCTATAACGTTGATGTAGATTTTCTTTGGACCAATATCGTACTACAGATGCATTATGATGGCCATGAATGGGAAAAGTACTTTCGTCAGTGAACAAAATGTTATTAATAAAATTTGGATTTTGATTGCATCGTTCCATAATGGTTTCGCAAAATTGTATGCTTGAAAAGCGGTCTTGAAGAAATATTTCCTGAGTATTTCTAATTTTAAAACATTTATATCCATTGTCTTTCAATATTTTACGAACTGTGTCTTTTCCCACCCCTAGTTCAGTATTAACTCGCCTGAGAGATCTGTAAGGATTTCCTTCCAGTGCAGCGCATACAGTTATTTCTTTATTGACGTCTTCTACAGTTTTTTCAACAACAGTTTTATGGCTTTCCGGATTAACGCAACCAAATCGTTCAAAGTTATTAGCTATTCTTCGGATAGTAGTTACAGAAGGCGAAGGTCGATTTAAAAAAAAACACACACAAACATACCTGCAATTTGTCGCAAGGAATGTCCTAATATGTACCATTTAACAATTTGGACTTTTTCTTCGACGGAATAAACATTCATATTAAACAACAGCCCTTACAAAAAACAAATTAGGTAAACAGCGTATTAAAATACAAGATTATACTTCTTTCTATTTGAAAGTATGTACCACTTCAAAAAGACATTTACAATAATACATTAATCACAAGAGTGTGCTGCTTAACAACCACTTAAAATTTTAAACGTCTCTGTATCTAGTTACCGTTTGTACCTAGTACCGTCAGTCACACTGTATATAAATAAAACTCATTTAATTAATATATGTTACCATAGCAATTGGTGACATCCAATTTTCAACTATTTATGTTTATTCTTTGAAATTGATAATTAAATGAGTCGTAATTCCCGAGAGATACTTTTTTGGACCAGCGTTTACGGGTAACTTTTTCATCCGTTGGTCCCAATCCAATCCCGGATTTTGACCAAATATTTCAGAACCACTCTGTATTCAACACAGACCTAATATTTGAAAAATTAAATAGAAACCTGCATTATTAAATCAAACCGAAAATCATTACTTGAATTTCCAAACTTTTGGTGTAGGATATCTGAATAGATCTGTGGCCCCAACACTCCCATAATTTCGATAGATAAGTCAAACTGAAAATATACGTTCTTTACGATTTTTTTAGGAGATGAGTTGTTTCAATGTAATAACTATTTAAGTGAACGGGCTCCTTCTTGGCGCTTCTGAATAATGGTCAGTCCATCCCTGATTTTTCAACCAAGCCTCGAAATATGTAAGTTTTCAATATTACAAACGAACCAGAACAAATTTAGTAATTAATCATGTGAGTAGAATAGTCGTTTCGTTTACCTGTAATGTTATATTGTACCATGAGATCGAAAAAAAGATGATTCTGAGCAGGCCTTGACTAGTACAACACGATTGGCAAGACTGATTTCAAAATGTGGCAGTAAGTTAGAGGTTAATAAATGTCAAATAAATTAAAACACAAAACAGTATTTATTTAGGGAACAAACTGAAAACTAAGATGAATACATGTTAGAGTAGGTGTTCAAAATGTGATCCTTCACTAGTATTACAACGATAAACTTAAATAATTCTGGAAACGATTGCAAAACTGACTTACATTTGAAATGTCACTGTCACATTATAATTCATATGCATTCTAGAACCAGTGTAACCAATCGTGTTGTACTAGTCAAGGCCTGCTCAGAATCATCTTTTTTTCGATCTCATGGTATTAAATTAAAATTCATATAAAAGATATTGAAAGGAAAACGTTATCAATCGATAGTTAAACAAACAGTGACAGTAGTTATCTTACCAGTTGGTTTTAAATTAATATTCGCATGAATTAAGGAAATACTTATGATCCATAGTCGCTCGAGCCTGAAAGACTTTTTGATCAGATTTTATATTATCGCTTAAAATACAAGATAATGGCTAAAATGCATCTATTTTTCAGTAAACGATTACAAACCCTAATATTTTGTAAAATACATTTTAAAAATACCTACTTATTTATGGCGATTGCTAAAGTTGAAAATGTATTCTATTCTATTCTATGGATACAATAATAATCCATTGCCTTAATCGCTTAATCCTACGACGGGAATTTGCCATAGCGACAAATAAATCGCAGATTCGAATTTCAGATCTTTCAGGTTTAATTTTTAAATCTGGAGCGACTGAGATGCAAATGCTCTCAGATAAGATAGATTAAGTTAGATGGTCAATGACCTTAGCTGCGGATGTCATACTAAAAAACAAATGCCCTTTTTATTAGACGACTACAACGCTTCAAGGTCGAAATTAGCATTAATCTAGAACTGCTCAACATTTTGATAAAGGTGATGAAACTATTTGTCTTAACTTTACATAGACAGGATACGATTTATTGAAAACAGCGCTGCCATATTTCACCCAGCAGTATCACTAAAACACGACGCTGTTTTGTTAACAAAGGATAATAATAATATGTAGGTACCTTCCTTATTTAGTAATATGACTAATTTTACATTGATCGTACAAGAGTTTATAGTGTCCAATATTTGCTTAAAAGCTATTCGTATATTCTTAACGTACAAACTTAGGTAACCGTTTCTTAAAATTATAAATATTTGGAGCCTGTTTTATTTCCTGTATTATATTCTGGTATTATATTCATGTATGTCTAAATTGTACATCAATGACTGGGACATGTATTCTGGAAGTAAATAATTTATTGTTTTGTAGACTAATACTAGAGTTTTAAAGTAAATACGATGTTTTATGCTTAAACATTGCAAGATATCTAACATTAAAGTAATTTTAGTAAGTTTTGAACAATTTGTTAGATGTACAAAAATACTATTCACTCCAAAGGAATCTTTGCTAAATATTCTCAAAATAAAAATCGTTATTTGTCACAAAACAAATGTAAAAACACACCCAGGTTAAAAATATGGGAATACTTTAGTGCCATAATTCCTTAAAGAAAAGTTAAGTATGATCGATCGACCTGGCCAATAGCGAGTTTTAGACGTGTAGGCATGTGATCACATATCATGATACCCGCCATGTTGTATACATATTATTATGTTTTATACTGATATTGAGTTGACAATTAATTAATGGCGTTAAGTACTGATAAAACTACGAAGTATAATTTGCCAAAGTAACCTTTGTAATACCTGGCACCAATAAATACTTTTATTATTATTTTATGTAGAGTTCTATGGCTCAGGGACCTCGTAGCACGTAGATATATTGTTGAAACGTAATACAAAACTCTTTTATCAGGTATTGGTCTGGAAGACTGATAGTCTACTACCCCGTTAACCTGATACATCCTCTGGGGTGCCCAGGATGGTCAAAAAGACCTATTTCTTACAATTTTACGTTATAGACTTCCAGGTTAGGAGTCGCTTTGACATGAGATGATTTCCCATTGGTCTACTATGTTCTGTCATAGCAGGTATCCGACAGGATAACTGTTTATTAGCAGATATGCAGATAGATGACGATCCGTAGGATCTTAAGATTGTCATCTCAATATTACAGACTATTTTTAACTCAAGAGCATATAGTGCTAAAATGTAGTTACATATTTATGTTTCTTTAATTTACTTCTAACATTTTTGTTTGGCTAATGATTTCCTCGGTGGTGTGAACATATAACGCTCATAGCTTGAGTAGTAACGGCTTAAGTGTCACCAAAACAAATTGTTGCCATGTTTACTAAAGCGAATAAAGTAATTCGTAATTCAATACCTATATGAAACAAGATAAAAATACTAGTGAGTAAGAACTGCATTATAAGACATAGCTGATACTTGATATGGAAAATATAAAAAGCATGCAAGCAGGGGTGTAGTGGAGCCGGAACGCGCCGGAACGCCGTTCCGGCACTGCTTATTTTTTTACGTAAATAAATTGAAAAAATTGTAAAATACCTCCTTAAAACAGTGCGATCTTCGTTACCCTCGAAAATGTGATTGATATTTCAAATTAATAAAAGTAATAAGCCACTGACGGGCGGTGGCTTATTAATAACTACAAAATATACATTGTTTCATTGTTGACATTTTATTATTTCCTCAACCCCCCCCCCCCCCCAGCAATACCACCCAGGTCAGAGCGTTCCGGCACTGCTTAATTTAGGACTACACCACTGCATGCACGATAGTAGTGGACGGCTTTGGAATACCAAATTCGCAAGGGAACAATTGAACAATATCCGACATATCGCTATAGTGAGTGCCATTCGATATATTACACATGTATACAATAACATCGATATGCGGAAAAGCAAATAGGGTCTGATTTATACCAAAACGAAATGCCACTAAGCCTAAGCAATACCGTAAAATTTAAACTCGGTGTTGTAAAATACAGCAGCAGAAATTATTTTCCATATACCAGTGGCGGCTGGTCCATAAGCGCTGCGACACTGCAGCACCCCCAGAACAAAGTACGGAAATTAATTACCTATTAAATTTGTACTTGAAAATATCAATAATATAACAATCATTCAATATTTTGCATAATTATTACATAAATTTAATTAATTAAACCGCTTTTAAAAGGAATTATTTTAACCGAAGCTGTAGATTCCATTCAGAGCGCTGACAAATTTAGCAGTGTCGAAAACGTAGTACATTCGATGCACGTTCCGCCGCGATTTGTTTGTTTTAATAATACATGGTAAAAGTAGTCCGAACGCTGCTATCTAGGCAGCCTCTCAGCATTTATGCATCGTGCCGTTCAGCTCTTGGACATCCGATCCAACAAAAACAATAATACGTGCGAATACCACGAAAAAACTAGGTGATGTCATCATTGTGCAAGGACGTCTTGGGCGACGGTATGCGTAATATAAACAGGAATATTAAATAATAAATAGTTCGTATTTCCAACTTGATTGCAACATCACTGCGAAGACGGTCAAGGCTGCTCCAGGGTTAACAGGTGATCGAAAAATTTTGTGAAGCTAAAAATCGCAGAATGGATTTTATATTTAAATAAAAATTCTTTTTATTTCATTTTCCAGTAAGCTTATTTTTTTTATAAATTGAGTAAAATTTCGATTTGTTTTGTTTTATTTAAGGCACCTTAAATAAAATAAAAGGCACCTTAAATAAAATAAAAGGCACCTTAAAAATATCAAGGATCGTTACTGGTATGTAAGTATATTTCGAAAGCTGCAGCACCCCCATAATTTCAAGCCACGAGCCGCCACTGCCATATACATACATATTTAAAAGTTTAACACTATAATGAGATAAATATACAAAAGATACAAGATGTATGCTGTATTATAACGATATTTTAGTATCGATTTATCATATATTATACAGGGTGTTAGGTAATGCTTCTGCCAATCTTTAGGGGTGGATTTGTAATGATAAAAGGAATAAAAAATTCTTATACCATTTTTTTCTCAGTTGCATTTTTTCTTTCTTTTTCTTTCCTTTAATTATTTTATGGTTGTTAATAAAGTTTTATTGTTACTTATTTATCCGTAAAAATTTTGTTCCTGTATCTTTAACCCTTTGTTTTTGTTTTTCCCGAGAATAAAAAGTAAAATTAAAGCACGCTCTTTCTCAGAAACTATGCATACTAGAAAAAAATTGCATAATACTTTTTTGCTCCATTTGTCATTATAAAGTTATTCCCAAAGTTTGGCAGAAGCATTAGGTACCTAACACTCTGTATACAATAATTTTTATTTGTATGTCTATAACCGATATATCAATAAGTATCTTTATCAATATCAAAAGTTTAATATTTCCCACCCCTAATGGATACAATTTACTAATCATACTAAAATAAAAGCTTGTGTGGTCTTACAAAGCATACTGCAACACGTGGGAATGAGCTGTTGGTATTAAACACCGATCGGTGTAAAAGAAAAATAATAAATTTTAAAAATGTCGACAGAAAGGCAAAAGATAAATTTGATAAATATTTTTACTAATATCTTTAAAACAAAGATTAATAACAAATCTCTTCAGTATTGACGTTCTGAAATGTATTCAATTTAAAGAAGATAAACATCTGAAGTAATATATCTTAAGAATAATAATAATAAACATAATATTTGTTATTTTCTTTTTTCTAAAAATAATTTGCCTAAATATAACGTTACAACATACTGAATAGGAAACAACAGCATGTTAACTGATAACACAGAAAATCTATGAAATCGCCATCTGAACACGCTCATTATTGATAGTTTTTGTTATTTAGTAACCCAAAATCATATATTTTTAAAGGAGCCAAAATTGATTCTTGTTCTTAAGAAAAGTAGGTAGTTGATACCACTTCCGGTTTTATCGGAAATGGTGTAAAATTTATTTTCTTATACGCAGTTGACACTTTTTTATTATTTCATATTTGCTTAAGAGATTTTTTTATCGCTCGTAAAATAATATTATTAGTTAGTTATTATGTTATGTTTTAGAATTCTCATTTTGCTTTTCAATCTTGTACATTATTTTCCCACACCAGCGCCATGTTGTTTACGGGATTTGAACTGCTTTTGAGACTTTTGTGTTTTAGTTTCAAAAGGCTGTATGCTTCGTTAGTTATACATATATCTTTTTCACTATTTGTTTCGTAAACTGCATTTGTTAAATCTGGTGATATTTGATAAAATAGATTGATTTTAGTGTTTATTTAACGGTTGTCCTGACTATAAAAAAGCAAGTTAGTACTTACCTCCCTTGGGAGGCAACTTATTGAAAACCAATTATGTATAGGCAATTGTTAGTGGCAATTAATGTCACATTATTATGTACAAAATATACAAATTGGTGATGGACATAACATGGGAGTTAAGTGATTTATTATGTAAATAGCAGTGCAATCACTCGCTTTCTAGATAAATACCGACTGTCTTAATTATGATTATACATATCTGCGGTCCTTTTCAAAAACTTGTTTCAGTTCTTGGAATCATAACTACATAAAAGAGCTGTTATCTTCACAAACTCTTCAAGAAGTTGGTATCATACAAATATAAATCTATGGTTAGTGGTTAGCACAATATGAAGTTTGCAATGGATTTTCCTGTTTTTTAATATGTATAGTTCGTCTGTTGCTAGATTAGCTATTTATAGTTCAACATTTAATACAAAAATCGAGAAAAAACAATTGCAACTTTAAAGTAAACACTGATGTTATTCGGACTAAACCTTCAAACCTTCTACTTCGATTTTCTAGCAAAATTAAGCTATGTACGAGGGGCCGTTTTTATATTCCCGGACTGGGCAGGTTTAAATTTTGATGCAATTTTCCATTATGGTTTTTTTTAAATCGCATATACCTTGGTAACTTATGTGTCAATTTACAAAACAGTTGCAGCATTATTAATTTTATTATCTGTCAGTTTGTGTTGTCGTGCGTTGTTTGTACATCAAAATGAACAAAATTGAATAGCGGGCTGTTATAGAATTCCTTACAAAACAAGGAAAAGCTCCAAAAATTATTCTTGAAGAAATGTTGGCTGTGTACGGGAATGATTGTCCTTCTAAGTCGACAATCTGCGAATGGTCAAAATTGTTCAAACATGGTCGTGGATCACCCCTTCTGCAGGAAAGATAATGGCAACTGTTGATTGTCAGGGAATTTTGTTGATCGATTATCTCACTTAAGGGTACTACGGTAACGGGAGAGTATTACGCAAGCTTAATGCATCGCCTCACAGAGAGTCTATTAGAGTGAGAAGACGAAGAAAACTCACGCGAGGTGTCTTGTTGCTCTACGACAATGCCCCAGTGCACAAGTCAAAACTTTCGAAAGCTGCTGTTGCTGATTGTGGCTTCGAAGAAATTGAACATGCACCTTATAGTCCAGATGTAGCACCAAGTGATTTTTTCTTTCGAGATCTCAAAAAAACACTTAGAGGGACAAAATTTAGGGACAATCATCAACTTATAGCAGCTGTTGAGGACCATTTTGAGGACAAACCAAATGAATATTTTTACAATGGGTTAAAGATGTTATTGAAACGGTGTAATATCTGTATTCAAAAGCAGGGGAACTATATTGTAAAATAAATTTTTATTGTTGCTCTAGTCATTTGTTTTCATGCCCAGTCCGGGAATATAAAAACGACCCCTCGTATGCAACATAATTCGTTACTTGCCAAGGGCCGTTTGTAGAAAAAATATATTTAAACTATTCATAACGATACAAGACCAAATATACAATTAAAATAATATCATGTAATATTTTATTTACAGAAAAACTTATATCGAATCGATTAAAACCACATCTAAAATAATAATACCAGCATACCGATATCGCATGATCTTCAATCGTTTATGATTATTAGAGCTTGGATTATAAGCACTAAAAAATTGTAAAATATGCATGCAAATATGCACTAAAAATAGCTAAAATATGCACTGAAATATGCAGTTATGCAATAAAATATGCAAAATAAAAATACATTTCGAGTTATTCTTTTATTTTACAGTACCAATATAGGTGGTTATGACTCTAAAAATGCATGTTGGTGTTGGTGTTTAAGGGTTAAATTACCACGTAATTTGGTAGCTAAATTAGATTATTACAGTCAGGAAATATCATTAAAGTTTGCCCTTTTGTCGCAAACTGTACAAAAAACATGAGAAGAATCAATAATCTTCAAATCAGTATGATTTTTACACCATTTTTGTAATAAAACACATCTATCAGTCGATTGTTTCGACATTTTGAATTAGCTACGCACTGTCTTTACAAAGCAACGGATACTTCAAAACTAACTCATAAAATCTAAAAGGACTGAGGAACAACAAATACTATGAAACCCATTAACACAAGGGGCAACCCTTCTTGAACCAAGTAATCCTAATCACCTCACCTCACTGACAAAGAATAATTGCAAGTAAAACTGACAAACAATAAATCCCAAGAAGTTCACTGAAAAGAGATTTTAACTATCTAAAAATAAAAATTAAGATAATTTAAGGGAAATACCCTTAAATATGCAGAATAACATTTTGCATATGCATTTATTAAACATGTGATAAAATATGCATTTATGCATTATAGGAAACACAAAAAAAGCTATAAAACAATTAAATTCGTGTAGAAACAAAATTACAAGAATATACCTAAAAATGATGATATGCATTTTGCATATAATCCAAGCTCTAGAATATAAACGTTCTGTATTAGAACAAGAAGCAACTGAAAATTAATACAAACGCCAAATGCATACAATTTAATAGCTTATTAGTGCGTTAGATTAAGATTTGTTTACATTGCGGTAAACCGAGATTTAATCATTGTTTAGCACGCGGAAAGTGCGTCATAATTTTTTATAAAAATGAAAAATTTAGTTGTCCAATTATTTTAAAAAGTTATATTTTAACACAATTTGGTACAAATGGCTAATTGATATTTGAACTCCAAAAGAGAATCAACAACGTCGCTAGATTTCCTCATTTTTCTGTACACATCGTAACTTGTCCATTTTAACTGGAACGGCCATTTGTTTTTGTTGGAGTCGATTGCTGATATCCACTTTAGTAAAACCCGCAAATTTTCTGCTTTTTTTTTTTAAATTTCGCTACTCTCCGATATCTGGTAATGGGACACTTTTAATGAAAAATAACGAAACCGCATATTCGTTTCAAAACTACCTACCACCAAATTTGGTACAAGGGTATCAAAATAATTAAAGATAAATTTAAGAATTTTAAACTTATTTAAATATTGTTCCACGTACTTTCTACTAAACCAAAAGGTCTTTGGGCTTCCTAACGAATTAAAGGTCTAGCTTGCCATTAGGAGAATATAATTTCAAATGCCAATTGTCGGATATTAATCAGCATAATGGTGCTATCGTAACACCTGAGATAACACCTAATATACAGGCGCCAGAATATGGAATTATCTCCAATTTGCAACTACAGCTACAGCAGGCCTTGGATGAAATTAATCAGCTCAAAGAGCAAGTATTAACTCTACAGGCACAAAACAAGAGATTAGCGTAACCACAAAAAAAGAAGAGACCGCAACGAATAAGAGAGACGGATTGGCTTTTGCCGAAATCTAAAAAGCGTCAGGCTACCGAATCGCCCGAAAAATCAGAAGAAAGCCCTAAAAAGCAAACAGATAAAATTCCTAAAACCGTTAAGCCGCCGGCGGTCATTTTGAGTAATGTAGATTACTATGGTGTGGTCAAGGAGAAATTAAACACAGGTAATTTTGAACATACTCGTAAAACCAGCATGATGAACAACAACGAAATTAAAGTTAATGTCAGCTCTAATGAAGAATATAGAACTCTTACACCTCTAATAAACGAGCCTAACATTGAATGGCAAACATATGAAAACAAAGCTGCGAGACCTGTTAAAGTAATGGTTAGGAACCTGCATCCTTCAACTTCTGCTGAAGAAATTGCCTAGGAACTTAAAGAAAGAAAATACAAAATCATAGAAGTAGTTCAAAAACTCAAGAGAACTATCTCTAATAACAAGGTGAATCACGTTCGCTTGCCGTTGTATATGTTGGTATTTGACAGATCTGAAGATATCAACAAAATCTACGATATCCAATATATCACCTATATGAAAGTCGAAATAGAGGCAGTAAGGAATAGCAAGCTTATTCCACAATGTAAAAGATGCCAAAGACATGGACATTCCAGGAAATTATGTAAAAGAGAACCAGCCTGAGTTAAATGTGCAGGAAATCACCTAACCGGAACATGCACTGAAACTAGAGACCCTCCTGCCAAGTGCATAAACTGCTCTCAAGCGGATCCCGCTAGCTACAAAGGATATACAATAGCTAAGGAGCTACAGAAAAGAAGGGATAATGCTGGCAAGGCCAAGAAAACAATTCCTCAATCAAGATTAGCTGTCCCTAATCCAGTCAGAACTGGGGTATCTTATGCCCAAGTTAACCAACAAAAACCATCAGCAGATTCAGTATGTTGTCCATCATCATCCGAACCATGTATGATGCAGCTTATGCAGAATATGATGAAAAGACTCGACAAACTAGAAGCCAGGAGCACTGGCGCTATATCCAAGGTAAAGTAAGATTATGCAACAACAAGACCTACGTATCGCTACATGGAATGTCAATGGCATTCTAAACATGACCTTGAAGTCTTCCTAAATACTCAACAGTTCTACACAAAAATAAGAGGCTATAAAATGTATCACGCCATCCATAGTGCAATCTTAATCAGAGAATCAGTTAATCATTTTGAAGAATGTCATTTACAACGAGTAGAATTTCAGCTTACAGTGGTTGGAATTAAGACTACAACAGAAGCTGAGAGTTGGTACTGTCTATTCTCCACCAAGACAAATCTTAAAAAGGAATATTACCTAACACTCCTGCAACATCTAGGAGACCGATTCATTGTTGGCGGAGATTTTAACTCTAAACATGTAGATTGGGGATCCAGGTTAACGACAACTAAAGGTAGAGACTGAGAAAAACTGCCAGAGAATTGAATTGCAATTATCATTCAACACGTAAGCCTACGTACTGGGGCCCACTAATCCAGACAAAATTCCCGACTTGCTAGACTTCGTCATCTCAAAAAAGGTATCTCCTAACTTCACTGAAGTCGAAGAAAACTTTCACTTGGATTCCGATTACTCAGCCGTCATTTTGGCACTGAGTGAAAAGATAATCAAAAGAGCAGCCAGGCCCACTCTTGTTAACAAAACCAGGGGAAATAGCTTTTCTTGATAATATACTGGACAATATAGAAGCCGTGTGTGCTGCTGTTATGGTTACACTTGTTTTTGTTTAGTATCTGCAGCCATTAAGGAACACCCAGTTCATAATTCTGTTGCGCAGCGAATTATCATTAATCTCTTATTAATGAAAGCTTTTTAGACGTGTGACGAAATCTGGGTACACCATTTTGTCCCAGAATCCAAAAAATTAAGCATGGAAAGAGACACAAAACTTCACCGAAGACTAAAAAAGCAAAGGTTATTCCTTCAGCTGGGAAGATAATGGCCCCTGTGTTTTGGGACGCAGAAGGGGTTTTATTTACAAATTTTTTTAGAAGATAGACGTACAATTAATGCCCCTGATTACGCTTAACTGCTTGCCGAAAAAGTTAAGCCTGCATTTTGGTTCTCCTCCACGACCACGCACACTGCCCAATTGACTAGGGAAACTTTAGATAAATTACACTGGGAGACACTTCCACATTCACATCCTCCATCCTCCTTACAGTCTGGATTTGTATCCTTGTGACTTTCATTTGTTTGGGCCACTTAAGGAAGCAATGGCTGGTATTAGATTTAAAGATGATGAGGAGGTCAAAATGTTATGCAAAACTGGCTTGCCGCTCAGCCAAAAGGCTTTTATAAAGAAGAGATTATGAAGAGACGGCAAAAGCGTGTAGAGTTAGAAGGGGAATATGTTGAAATGTTGGATGATTGTAAAGATCTTGTTTAAATAAAAAGTTCAAAAAATTTCTGGGTTAAATTTGAACCCTTCTCGTACATATTCTGAATTAGAATACCTCTTTAAATCACAAAGAGTTCAGAAGATCCAAGAAAAACAAAATGCGACTTTTAATTAAAGACTAAACAATTTCATAAAAGTGATATTTACATAAAAAATATTCTGTGATCTGTAACGATCCAACTGCTTACCCAGATAAAAGCCGAACCTGCAAAATTAAAATAGTATTGCCTTTCGGTGCTGATAAAAAAAGGCATCTTATCAGTATAAAGTTTTGAAAGTCAAGGTTAAATATATTATATCAACACAGATTTATGACAATTACATCTCAATCCCGTGATCAAAAATGGAAACAATAAATTAATAAAAAATAAAAGACAATAAGGGAAAGTTCAAATTGTCTTTATCAGTAAGTGCTTATTTACTTAAAACTCTGGCTAAATTAAGCACGTAAACATTTCTTTCTACCAAATCATATATAAATTAAAAGCCATTATTTTAATATCTGTAGTGGTTATTGCGTCTCGTTGTTAAATGAGCTTTAAAACTGTTATTTATAACACGCCCAGACAGTTCTTTATTTTTTATTTAAATTATCTCGTATCGGAGTATAGAAATAAAAGTAATCAGTTTTATGTTCCAATTAAAGGTTGGTATTTTTACGTTTTAATTAAATTTCCGAGATTGCATAACATGTTTACATTCTGAAATTTTTATAATTTTGTAATGAAACTCGTGACCTATTTATATTTGCGATGGAAAAATAATCGAAATCAAAAAAATCAACTTCATTTTAAATGATACGCTTATTTGTCCTTGTAAGCTTTTAATGGTTCCAATGAGTATAACTGAAAGGCTATCGGGTCTTTATTTTCTAGATCATTTAACGGCATATTGGGCAAGCAGAAATTGATATAAAATCGCTGAAAATGGGCGCATTCAGGGACGCTCAGCTGCTTAGCTAAGCGGCAATTTAGTCAGCTTATGCTAAATGTCAGCAAACGGCATTTCCCTGAATGAACAGCTGATAGTAAGCTGCTTTGACAGTTTGTTATTTTGTTTTGTAATGTTAGTTGTCACTTTCACTCAAGGTCTCAAGGAGAATAAACTAATTATCTTTGCTTTCACTATTGTGTATGTAATAATCTAATAATAGTTGTGCAGTGCAAGTATTAAAAATTTAAAAGAATTATGGCTAATGACATTCAAATTATGGACTATTTATTTAATGATGACAATAATGTTCAAATTAATAATGTTATTCGTGTATTGGCCGAAAATGCAGATGATGCTCAAGAAAGATTTTATTACAATAATGAGGAACCAGTGAGAAACAAAAATTATGTCGAAGCAATAGTTCCGAATTATAATTTAAGTGAATTTAAAACACATTTTAGAATGTCTCGAGAAGCAGTAAAAAATTTGACCTGTTTACTTATTCCTTACCTACCTGGAGAACGGCATGCAATTGTGCCACTAAAACAAATATTATTTTCTATTTGGATTTTATCAAAACCAGAAAGTTTTGTAGCAGCTGCTGACAGATTTGGAATCTCCAGTGGAACTGGTCATTATATTTTTATAAATGTTGTATCAGCTATAAGTCAGTTAAAAGAGACGTTTATTCAGTGGCCAAATCAGCATGAATGTAATGAAATTGCCACTAGGATACAGAATCGAAGTGGTTAGTAAGAAAATTGAAATTGTTGGAATAAGTAACTTTATCAATTTATAGGATTCCCTGGGATTATGGGTGCAATAGATGGAACACATGTACTCATCAAGCAACCTACACACAATGCAATTGATTTTTTTAATCGTAAAGATACACATTCTGTTATTTTGCAAGCAGTATGTAATGATAAACTTTTATTTACGGATGTCTTTATTGGCATGCCTGGCCGTATGCATGATGCTCGTGTTTTTCGGAATAGTCCCTTACATCAAAAGTTAACTGATGATCCATCCTTGATTCAACCACATCAACATATCTTGGGAGATGCTGCATACCCTCTCATGGTAAATCTACTCAAACCTTATAGAGATAATGGGCACCTTACAGTAATGCAGTCTCGTTTTAACACAATCTTAAGCAGTCGACGATGCATGATCGAAAGAGCGTTTGGTTTGCTCAAAGGTATGTATCCACATATTATGCAATTAACAGACTACTTACAACTTATTTATTATTAGGTAAATGGCGAAGGCTTAAATTTTTGGACATGTCATTACAACAGCGAATACCAGAAGTTATCTTGGCAACATGTATTCTGCATAACTTTACATTACAACAAAACAACGACGAATATGAAGATGAAATTGCAGTTGAAGATAATAATAACAACGAAATTGAGAACCCTGCAGCAGATGACCAACCTAATAATATGGGCGAACTTAAAAGAAATTATATTGCCTCTATCTTATCAGCTTAAATTAAAAATCTCGTATTTATTTACTATATCTGCATTTATTAAAAATAACATGCATAACTTTAAATATTATTGTTTTGACTGTAAATATTTTTCAAATAAACGCAATTTTTCTCGCTGAATATTGTTGCTTTCTTCAAGTTGTTCCCGCATTTTTTTAATTTCTTCCACTTTCATTGCTTCAATTTCCAACTGGCGTTTACGAAATACATCTAACCGTTTCCATCTTGTTGGTGTTTTAGAAGTCGACGTGTGTGGCTCGATACTTGGACAAGGACTGTGTGTTTCCCTTTCTTCTACTTCCTCATTAATAGGCGTATTTACAGCCATAGAGGCAATAATGTTGGTTGGTTGTACACACCTATCATCTACAAATATTTCCTGAAATCTTGTAAAATATTCCCAACTTATTCTCCCTTTCCCTGTTTTAGTTTTCGTTTTATTATTGTCTAATATTTTTGTATATGTCGCTTTCATATTTCTCATTTTTTTATCACAGGCATCTGCATCTACAATATAACCGTGTTTCTTCATTGCTTCGGCTATTTCAAGCCAGAGAGTTCTTTTTTTAATTTTTGGATTTCTGAATTTTAACACACGTTGTTCATATTCGTTTAGAAACAGTAATGTAGCCTGATGCGTCCATTTAAATTTTGTGTCTACAATGTAATAATTACCCACATTACAAAATCAGTTCCACGATTACTTTTAATAACATACCATCTTGGTGTTTGAGACCAACTTCACAGTCTTCATCTGTAACTTGGGGATCTACAAATAAGAAGTTATTGACGGTTTTGCTTTTGTAAAGGTTTATAAACCTACCATTATTTTCTTCATCATAAAATATGCCCTCCAATGCTGTATTCGGGTTAATAGCTAACGTAGAATAACCTACTACATTATTGGATGTTTTCAAAAAACGTTCGGCTACATTAAACTGCCCTAAAATAGAAAACTTGCAAAAGGTTAATTGGTTGTATATAAATAAATTTACCTTTGTTTGTGTTGCTTTTATCTCGTTTAAGTAATAATTCATCGTTTCCAAAAATGTACAATACTTTATTAGTGTCATTCATTTTATAGGTTAAAGTGATTAAATTACAATTTCCGGTTCCTTTTTTTGGCACCGCTGACAAAGTCAGCTAAAAAATTATACGCTGAGCGAATTACTCAGCGGCTTACTGTAAGCTTAATCACAGCGTGTCTATTCAGGGACTTTGCTAACTTAGCGCGTCAGCCGCTGAGCGTCCCTGAATGCGCCCAATGACTTTTAGGAGCTACTAAATAATCTAAAATACACGGATACGTTTTAAATATAGTTGAACTTTGATCGTACTTCGTAAAAATTTCTTTAATTGAATTGTTACATCATTAAATAGTCAATTTTAAAAGCCATATTTTCGAAGTCACCATTTTATGAATATCGCGAAAAGCGAATGTGATTAATGCTATAAAATTTGGAAACACAATTTTCTTTTTAACTAAAACCATACAAAAATTTACTTTGAATGACTTTCTTGTTTATCTATCATTATATACCCCTAATAATTATAATATAACAGCAATTTAATTCTCAAACAAGACTGCAAGATTGATAGAATCATTATTGGTTTACATTAAAAATAATCGTTTTCATCTTGGAACTTTAATCAAAAAAAGATATGAAAAATATGAATAATTTTAGTTGGCCGGAAACACTGAGGAATTAGTCAATGACCATAATCTATTTGCCCTCATTTTACTGACAATTAGGGCTCCCTGTTCAAAGTACACACATACCACCTGGATTTAAACTTACATAAAGAGGAATGTCTGGTAAAAAATTCCAAAACCAAACTTAAAAAACTATAATGAAGATACGTGCGTGAAGGAAGGTGGATAAATTTAAATATTTGAGATGCTTAACAAATTAGGTAATCAAGAAATTGGATAAGGAATCCAAAACTCAAGGGAAGTGATTAGTGTTTTAAACCCATTACGAACAGAATATAAATAACTCAAGAACAAAACAAATACAGACAAAAGTATGATAAAAACTATCGTTTTACGCTTGCAAAATCTGGAGTCTAAAATAATAATTCTAATAGAGAAGGATTACTTCCAAACCAGTGATAGAATATCTAGACTAGAGAGAATTACAAATCAATATTAGAAATAGAACAGTAACAAATTAGACGGTTATAAATGCAATACAAGTAACGAACTTAACCTGGCTTTGTCATTTTTTACGTATGGGTAGTTTAGAATCAATCACTCACCCTATTCGCCAGATTTAGCACCGGCAGACTTTTTTCTCTTTCCTGAAGTGAAAACTGTTCTCAAAGGAAAACGGTTCAGGACGTGGAAGACATCTAAAAAAAATTTAACCGCCGAATTGAAAGCACAGCACAGCACAGTGAGACCAGTACTGGTATATGCAGCAGAGACACGCGCCGAAACTACAAAAACAAAAAATATGTTGAGAACAACAGAAATGAAAATGCTGAGAACTATTAAGGGAGTAATTCTAAAGGATCAAGTAACAAATGCAACGATACGAGAGCTCAAGGTGCAAGACGTACTAAGGTTTACAAGAGAGAGGCGCCGACACTGGAGAAATCACGTTAATAGAATGAAAGAAGATGGGTGAAATGGACAAAAAATGAAAAACTCAATGCAAGAAGACCTCCCGGCCGACCACCCAAAAGATGGCATGAAAGTTGGACCTCCACCTCAAGAGAGGCTGAATAAAACAAGAGTCTTAAATAAAAGAGGAAAAAATAAAGAAGGGTGGTTTAAATTCTCAAAGCAATTGTTTTTTAATGAATACCTCCACAAATAATAAAAATGCCATGGAAATCTTTGAATGAAGGAATACGGAAAACAATGATAAATAGGGACTTAAAAGTAGATTTAATAGAATTAGAAGGTATGGAGATTGGATGTGGGTACACGATATTTTGTTACATAATCATTATATGATATCTTAGTAACTGTGTTCTGTGTTGTAAGGGTGCGCAAGTTCGGAAAAACTATTTTTCCGTTAATACAGACAAACTTTATATGATGTGCACTAATTTATGTTTTTTTATTTTCTGATTTAAATGCTTTAGATCTTTAAAGCCTGTTACCGACCATGTTTTGTCCATCGAAATAAAATAAGACACACCGAAAATAAAACAGAGTATTTACGTCATCACATCCCGAAATCGGTACTTTTAGTGATTAGTTACTAATCGTTTCTAGATAGGTATTTTTGCTCGCCTTTTCAAAATAAATCAAAATAAATAGTATTTATCAGGAAGTCCATTCGCAGTCATAGTAAATACTCCTACGCTGTAATTTGAACCCAATAAACAGGGTTCGAATAGCTACGAACGTGCACGGCTACCAATACAAATCTTTCCCGTGCTCTCATACTGGCTCCAAAATCGGGAGCCTTCGGGTAACTAAATACTAAAGAAAGCAATAGAGCATCCGCAAACGACAATTTCCGACATTTCCGTTCACGGTTAGTTCTTTCATATATTTCTTATGCGGACGAAGGTTGAGCCCTAGATTTAAAATATAGGTAACCGTCGCGTCGCAGGCGGATATTAATATGTGTTATACATTAGTAATGCTTTATACAGGGTGTATCAAAAATAGTGTCCATCCTTTATATGTCATATACTACTGATTAATCTAACTCTAAAATCATAAACAAAATTTTCCTATGATGAGTATTTTTCAAGTTATAAGAGTATGAAGTTACACAATGCAGATTCTTTAGTTATAATATTTTTTCCAAATTCTCAATGGGAATCTTTTAGACTGATTTAAAGTTAAAAGAAAAATTTGTTAAAATTAATTTCTTAGCTCAGTTTTTGGAAAAATAATGGATATTTTGGTACTTCGTTTAAAGCAGTAAAATATCTGGCAACCTTGGAAGTACTTACAGTTAGTTGTTCATATTTTTATAACAGAGGCCATGAAATTACATGCTAAATTTCTCTTGACAACTAATTAGTTGTCATATTGACAGAAAGTAAAGAGTGAAAAATTTGTGTACTTCTGAATTTAAAAGCATGTATACAAATAGAGAGAACCTCGACATGCTACTTTTGTTGGGTGAGCATGTAGGAAATGCTGAAACTGCTGAACGTTTTCAAGATAGGAGACCCCATGCGGAAGGACCATCAGAAGACTGGAGGACAGATTATTGACCGAGAATGGGAGTGAACGCTATAGAAAATGTTTTAGACTTGGTAAATGAAAATAGCAGAATTTCAACAAGAGATATTGAAGGCATGACGGGCATTAGCCATAGTTCAGTAAACAGAATTCTGCGTTACGAAAAATTTCATCCTTTTCATTTTACCAAAACCCAGGCTTTATTGAAACAAGATTTTCATCTGCGATCAAATTTTAGCAATTGGCTTTTGAACATGTTGGAAGGTGATCCTAATTTTACAAAAAAAATGTATGGCATGAGGCAATTTTTTCGAGGAGTGGGTATTTTAATCAACATAATATGCATTTTTATGGGGTAGAAAACCCAAATGTCAGCTACGAGATTTCACACCAGCACCACTTTTCCGTCAATGTTTGGGCAGGTATTATAGGAAATCGACTTTTAGGGCTGGTGTTCGACAGTGGATAAATCAACACTTTCCAAATAAGTGGATCGGGCGAGGTGGTTTTGTGAATTGGCCAGCAAGGTCCCCTGACATGACCCCCCTGGATTTTTTCCTCTGGGGTCATGTAAAATCCATAGTATACAGAACACCAGAAGAAAATCAAAATGTTTTAAAAGAGAGAATAGAAGAAGCTTTTGGAGATGTTAGCCCTGTAATGTTGAAAAACGTACACAGAAACATTCGTAGAAGAGCTGATGCCTGCTTAAATGTACAGAGTCGAAATTTGGAACATTTTTTATAACTATTTTTTTGCATTTCATTTATTCGTTCTCGAAGCATTATTTCCAACATGTGCATTGTTGCCAAATTTCTTTTATTTAAATTTTCAATAACTTTTAAACAAAAAGCCAAATATTTTTTCTGCAATCAGTTTCATACTCTATAGAGGCTAATAATGTATGCCTATAAAGGATGGACACTATTTTTGATACACCCTGTATAGATATGCAAATTTTGTATTGTAATAATTAACAATAAATTGTATGTTATAATTAAATAAGTAAATTACTTTTACTCTTTCCTAAGAATGGTTTTGGGAGGCTCGAGCCCTTGAGCCCCTATGGAACAGCCGCCACTGACCACTTGTAATATTTTAGGATAGTAATTATGTAGATTAGTTAAAAAGTATATGATCCGCAAAATAAAATGTTTCGTTATGTGTATTTCTATTCTAGATGTTTATACACATTTTCAGGTTATTTATTGGAAGGGCGAGTGTTCAGAATAAGGTTTCAAGCCGCAATAACTTATTGGTGCAGTCAAGCGTGTCTATGGTCTTGGGACTTCGGGATATTAAAAGTAGACCGATATCATACTTCTTGGTAATGCCGTCACGGTACGGCTTACAGAAATATTAAAAAAATCATAATAATTAAAATTCTCATGGCTACAGATTATAAACCCCGTCCGACCAATCAAACTTAAAACTGTAATGGAAAAGTTGATTAGATTTGACAAAAGGAACCCCTTCTATTTTTGGGTTGTCCAAAATTATTGTATAAATACCGTTGATCAGAAGAGCAAAGGGATTACTTTTTAATTGTACGAGAGTTACTCTGAGATCTTACCAATCTCATAAGGCTTCTGCAACAGTCCTTAACCCTTTTAATTATACGAGAGCTACTTCGAGATCCCACAAATCTCATTAGGCTCCTACAAAACTCCGTAACCTTTTTAATCGTACGAGAGTGTCCTATTAGGTTCCTACATCCTTTGTTATATCGTTCTTTTCAGGAGATTCGTAGCCAAAACACACTAACTCGGTTACGGACACCCGCCTTTCGACTACCAGTTGTTAATATTCGCTGTTCAGGAATATCATTGTCTGTGTGAATAAAGCTTAAAGTTGTACTTTGACTTGTGACTTTTCTTTCCTACCCTTTATAAAAGACGGGACTACAGATAAACAACAAAAGTAAACGAGGGTCCAAAGCTCCTGGTTTTTCAAAATTAAAGAAAGTGTTGAATTTTCAACACCCGCATCGTTACAGTGTATAGAGTGTCCACTGGCACCAACATCCAGAAACGAAGCAAACAGTTCCATATGAATATTGACCATTTGGTTTTCGAAGTAGAAAGTGTTGTAATTTGAACAAATGCCCAATATTTGTAATAAAATAAAAACAACAACGCGGAAAAACCTTCTTGGAAGTAATTCTTCGGTTGGGATAAACTTCCTGGTACAGACTACGAATCTTGTTCCCATTTGCCCGTTCATAAGTAAAATTAATTTCGCCATATGATAATTTTCCATTGTTATATTACATAATAAAACCTAACTGATATGCCAACTTCCATATCACAAAAATTTAACAAAAACTACTCAATATACTAAGAAAGTAGTTATTTTTTATGAAAAGAGGAAGGTATAAGACTATATTTTCTGGAATGCAACACTAAATAAAATGGTCAACAATCTAAAACGTGGTGTTAAACTGGAATATTTTTACAAAAAAGGCATTTCTAAAAACATAACTTCTTTTCCAAATCTTTAACACCTCGTAGGTATTTATAAAACCCAGCGCTAGCGGACTCTTATTAATCTACAACTTTTGCTTATTTGTTAATGCCGCATCAGCTAGTGCATTTTAGAACACTTATATAATTTGGACATCCTGTATATTTACCCCAAAAATATACATAATACATATAATAATTTTATTTCATTTCGCAAGACACCTCTAATTAAAGGTATATTAGTTTATTTATTTAATTATTGGGCAAAATCGAAATTTTTACTATATTAAAGTCGATCAGGATCGCACCCAAAACCTTTGGTTTACAAAAAAACTAAACTCGCCTGCACCACCGTAGGCAACTCTAATGAAACGTGAAGCGATTTAAATACGGAATATAACACTTTAAAATATATGGAGCGCTTCGTTTGACGATCAGATTATTATATCTTCCTATATTTACAGAACTGGTTTAAGTGAGAAAGGCGACAATTTTTATTTTGTCAAGAAAGTTTTCAATCTGAAGTACACACTTGGCCTTTTGTGGTTTTCAGGGTTTCCAACGTTCCATTGAATCAGACATCTCTACTTTAGGTTATTTAAAAGTTTTTCATTTTATTTATTTTTTTTTGTTTACCCTGCGATAAGCTTTTTCGAAGTACCTTCATGTTGGGTATTATTCTCTATCGAAAAATCAAAATGGAACAATTATCACGAGCAGAAGAAACATTATAAAAATAGTAACAGAGTTCTACTCATACATAAATTTGTATAAGTCTCATAATCAGGAACACCAAAATGACAGAATAATTGTTGCAAATGTGGGCTTAAAAGAAATGCTGGAAATCACAACAGAAGAAATAAGCACGGTTTTAGATGAAAAATGCAAAATGCCCTGGAGAGGACAGAATAACGGCCGAATTGCTGAAGATAGGAGGAAACGCGATAATGACCTCGTTGCAAGTTTTATATAATAAATGCCTAGAAGAGACCAGAATACCAGAAAGCTGGAGAAACGCAAAGGTTATATTATTATTTAAAAACAGGGATAATACGAATATCAACAACTATCGCCCAATAAGTCTGCTATCTCACGCTTATAAATTACTAACCAAAAATAATATGCAACCGACTAATATGTAAGTTAGATACCTACCAGCCAGTTGAACACTGAACAGGCTGGTTTTCGAAGAGGGTACGGTATTTTAGATCATCTTCAGACTGTAAAACTCCTCCTAGAGAAGACCAATGAATACAACGTCGATATACACTTGGCTTTTATCGATTTTCAAAAGGCTTTCCACTCGGTCGAAACATGAACTTTCTTAAAAGTACTGGATAAAGTGTAGACTCGATTCGAGACATTCAGCCCTCATCAGAAATTCAAATTGACGAAGACGTCAATACAGATAAAATTCCAAGGTCGAGGACTACGACAAGGTGATATTCATCATCAAAACGATTTTAAAAATCTGAAATGGGAAAATAAAGGTATTAAGATCGACGCTTGCTACCTGAGTCATCTATGCTATGCAGATGATATCGTGCTTTTTAGAAGTAATATCGGAGAGCTAAAAACAATGATTCTAGAACTGCAACATACTTCCAATAAAATTGGATTAAAAATGAACATCGACAAGACCAAAGTTATGAGCCCCACTAACGGTAATCTAAAAACAAATAGTGAAACTCATTTTATCTTGAATATGGCCTAAAACTCGGAAAAGAAAACCAGACACTGGAGATAACAAAGAAGAATCGGTTTGACTTGGACTGCTTTTGGCAGATTAAATCATTAAACATTAAAAAGTATGAGCCATGCGTGCTACCGGTTGCTACATATAGTATAGAGACAGTGACCTTAACGAAGAACAGTGCCCAAAGACTCTCAGTAATACAAAAAATTATAAAGCGCAAAATAAATCTGAGAAACTAGATGAGAATTGAAAATATCAGAAAAAGAACCAAGATAACAGACATTATTCAAAGAGTGGCAATTAAAATGAAAATGGGTGGAACATGTTGCTGGGCAAGACCCGGAGAGATGGCTACCAAGATTAGTACACTGGAGGCCTAAAGAAACAAAAATTGGTGCGGGCGGGCCACACCGACGATGGCTGGACGATGTAGGGAAGTACATATAGGAAAACACTGGTTTCAAATCACACAGTGGAGAAGAGCAGGAGAGACCTACTATGTCCAAGAGTGGACCGTGACGGGCTGACGATGATGACGATGATAAGCAAAATGCGACAATAAACTAATATAAAGTATTATTTGTTTCGCACATGCTTTTGGACGTTTTTTTTTAAGAAATAATTTTTTAATCTATTGCTGTTGTTTCTGTAAACTTTTATTTCCGTGCAGCATTCCATATCCATTTCACATGACACATGATGTAACTTCATAGATAACAACAGAAAGTGGTTAAATCATTCATCAAAACACGTTTTCAAACATGTATGGCGCTTATGTAATTATATTTCATTCATCATATACGAGTACATATACAGGGTGGCCCATTTTCGAAGGGATTCCAGGCTATCTCCTTAACTATTACATCTACACAAAAAGTAATAAAGGTGTCTCCGGTCAAATTTTTGAGACAAATCTAATGGTGCAAACCGAAATTTAATATCGTCTTTTGTTTACGAGCTACAAGCAAAAATTGAATTACATATTAATTATCTCTGGAAATATCCTAACGTTCTTTTTAGTAGGTACCTATAGTTTTCAATTAAAGAAACGAAAAGTGAAAAACTTCATATCTGAAAATTGATTTTAATCATTTAATAATAATTGTTTAAAAATCAGAATATATCAATAGGTATGAAATGTAAATAATTAAAATTTGTATAATTTTGTTAGCCAATGGCAATTATTTTATCTTAAATTAATTTTTGCTGATAAGTGAAGAAAGCTGAAAGTACTAAGAACTCATATTTATTTTAATTACTTCTTTAGCAAAAATGAATATAAAAGCCGATAATAATAATTAATCGTATCGTCTGCTGGTAAAGTCCGCTTTGTCTGCTACGAAAACGTCTTTCACGATTTCAGCACGTGGTGATTATTCTAGCCAGCGCCTTTAATTTATTTTTCACATGTGATTTAAATATGCGTGGTCTGGACATTAAAGAATTTTTTTGCAGTTTCAATTAAAGATGGTATCCTTTTATTATTACTAAATATATTATGTATGTTTTCAGTTACTGTCGAAATCCTTTTTGAAACTTATTTCCACATCAGAATCTGTACCATGGAACCTGAAATAGTTATCTAAACAAAATTTACCAATTTTTGAACGTTATAATGCAACAGTGCAACCGATAACAAACATCAAGGCAAAATTCAAGACCGGCATATTATGTCCTTAATTTGTTATTAATTCGCACTTTTACTTTATCTTTTTTTTTAATAATTTATGATTTATTTTGCCAATTAAAAATAATCTTATGATTCATATAATTTTAAATGCATATACATTTACTCATCTTAGGCAATACATATCCGAAAAGAATGGGAGAACTTCATCACATGAACCGGTTAATCAAAATTAATGCAACAACATCATGTTTTTATCGTTATCACTGCTGCTATTACGGGATTTTAATTACCAATTATTTAGTTTCTAGAATATGTTTAAATTGATTTTTTAGTTTAAAAATTTTTAAAACTACCTTATCAACATGCCTCTAGATATTAATTTGTTTATTATACAAAACTCTAAACGTTATTCTTTCAGCGTTTACGTAAGTCACTTTGCCATAATCATATCAGTATTATCAGTAAACCAAAATGAAAAACTAGATATAACTAAAATACCCTAAAATAAAAATACTGTAGTTTGTTAATTTATTGGGCGAAATTTAAGTATGCAAATGCGATTAGAATTTTGTCCCAGCTAAAGGACTTTCAACCCTAGAAGGGATCTTTACAGTATCAAATATCGCATTGGCATGGCACATACTCTTAATCCAAAAGAGGGCAAAGTTTCAAATTTTTTCCATAAATGTAGAAAAAAATTAAATGCGAACCACTAAATGTTATCATATATTTATCGAACCTTACTATAATAGTTGGAGTTTGGGTCGCGATAAGCGGAAGAAGATTAACGGAGGTAGTTTTTTTTTCGATGATTGATATATTAATGAATATAACAAAATTTCGAACACTCATTATTAGGGCACTATACAAAGCGTCAAAACTCAGTTTTTTTATTAGATTCTGTGAAACGCTAATCAATTTTTAGCATGGGTAATATGCATTACAAGCCACACAAGCCACATAAACTAAAATACCATTAAATGCAGTGTTAAAGTAAGCATTTCGAAGTGGGAAAATAAAGGGGTCAGCATAGACGGTGAAAAACTCAACAATTTAAGATTCGCCGACGATATAATGATAGTATCGGACAACTTGGGCGAAGCAAAACAGCTGTTAACGGAACTAGTACGAGCAACAGGAAGGGTAGCACTCAATATAAACACACAGAAAACGAAAATTATAACAAATATGGTACTCGGAGGAACAATAACGATAAACCGGATAAACAACGAGACATAGAAGAAGTGAGGACATATAAATACCTTGGCCCAAAATTACACTAAGTAGAAACAACTAAACACATAAGTTGAAAAGAAGAATATGTTTAGGATGGGCAGCCTTCGGAAGAGTTTAGAATTATCTTAACCAGTAACTTGCTAATAAGCCTTAGAGGACGGTGTATGATCAGTCTGTCCTGCCTACCATGACATATGAAGCCAAACCCTTACGTTAATAAATACTCGTATAACTAACTATAAAAAGTTCCAAATTGCTCATGGAAAAATGGAATGATCAATGCTTGGTACCAAATTAAGAGACTGTATACGGAACATAGAAATACGTCGAAGAACGGGAGTTTGTGACATTGTCGAAAAAATAAGGCTGAAATGGAATAGGGCAGGACACATTGCGAGACTGACCGACTCCAGATGGACGAAGCGAATAGTTGAGTGGAGACCCCGCACCGACAAACGAAATAAAGGAAGAGCCCTAACACGTTGGAGCGATGATATCAAACGACTGACAGGACACTTTATGTGAGACGCACAAGGCCGAACTAAATGGAAACGATTAAGGGAGGCCTACGTCCAACTCAAGAATAGTCTGGATGATGATGATGATGGATAAAATATCATACCATATGTTAATTGTTTCAGAGTTCTGGTATTTGCAGTTAATAATACAATGAGGGTTTTCTGTAGACCAGTATCTGCAGTAGAAAATGTGTATAATTTAAAAAATTACTTTGAGCTCTATAGGAGTAATCCAATCTTTTATTTCTGCCACCTTCTTTCAAAATATGCTAGCATTTTTGGCTTGTATTTTATGACACTTAAAACAACTAATTTTATCTTTAAGCATATTCCATTGCGGAGCCACCTGCCGCAGACTCATTTGAAGATTGCTATAATTTGTTGCTAACATATTATTATTGTTATCAGGTTAACTTTGATTTCGAAGTACATAGAGGACCGTTGATA
This sequence comes from Melanotus villosus, assembly GCA_963082815.1. Classification (NCBI taxonomy): domain Eukaryota; kingdom Metazoa; phylum Arthropoda; class Insecta; order Coleoptera; family Elateridae; genus Melanotus; species Melanotus villosus. Next base: position 111,496,462 of record OY720418.1, on the reverse strand, counting down.
GGTTTCCTGGATACTGTGCCGATTTTACTAAAAAGGGTTTTCGCGGTGGCAGCAATTCCATCACGTTCTAGCGCCATTACCAAAACGTCCATAATAGCAAGCTGTACAGTTCTAGCTTTTTTTTCTTTATTTTGCAGGGATTATATTTTAATGTATTTCTTTTTATTTCAAGCATAATATTAAGGTTGTTCTTAGGAAATTATGTGACAAGATGTGTATTAATTTCATTTTGACACCAAAAATAGGGATATCATACATTTTCGAAAATAAACTCTAAAATCACAGTCTCGTTCTAAACCCCGTATCGAGACGGACCGACACACACTTGTGAGTCCAGCTTTCTAGTAAAGTTTCATATTTCCAAAGAAATTCAAATCAAATCATAATATTGGAGTTTAGAATTTTAATTTTAGAGGATTAACTATGAAATTTATTCGTTTTGAACAAGAAAGAAAAGGTTTGATTTCAATTCCTTCAATGCCACCGAATTTCACTATAACATACGCCCAAATTTTACCATCGCATGCAGTCTTGACTATTTAGTCTATACTGTATGGTGGTCTGAAATATATTAGTACACTAATTCGTGTATCTAATTACTATACGATATACCGTAAGCTATATTGCACTTTGCTGCTCTGCACTAACTTGCGGAATTCTTGATCTTTCGCACTCCGCGTATGTCAATCAACAAGCTACAATAGAATAATTCCTGTTGAGGGGTCTCCCAGCGAAATCCAAATTTAACGAAAACTACAAAAATTAGAATTTTATTTTACTTATTACATTCAAAATTACCCTCAGTCCAAATTATATTAGGGTTGCCCTGTTGTAGATGCTGATCACAATTAATTAAAATTATACGACAATTCTGACTACTGAGATATGTCATGACCATATTCTCAATTGTATAATGGATACTAGGTACTACGACGCTACGACGTACCCCATATTCTCGAACATTTCGAGTCGTGTATAGCACATACTCTTTAACGCCTACACTTTTAAGATTGGTTATGATACCACCTTTTGGCTCCGACCACATACGTTTGATTATAGTATCAATCCCCGATCCTGATTACAAAATAATTATTCAAAGCCACTTCTTCTTTTTGTGCTTCTCTTATTGGAGGTCAGCTATCATATTGGCGATTTGTACTTTTGATACAGCCATACAGAATAGTGACAAGGTGCTTCTTCTATACCATTCTCTTCAGCCAAGATATTCGCCTCCTACCTACGCTCCTCTTGCCTTCGATCTTTCCTTGCATTATTAACTGCAGGAGGTAATATTTCTCATGCCTCATGATGTGCCCGAAGTACTGTAATTTTCTAACGGTGTTTAGAATTTCTTGTTCTATGTCTACACGTTGGAGTACTTGTACATTCGAAAGTCTATCGGTCCAAGAAATTCGTAACATCCGACGATAGGTCCAGAGTTCAAAAGATTCGAGTTTTTTTTGTAAAAAAGCCACTACCCATGTTTAATTTGTACTATAGTTTAGTATTCATTCACTATGTGTATTTCTTGTTCTTCTTGCTTGGCTCAACAACCTTAAACGGTTTTGGCCGCTTCTTTCGAAGCTTCCTAAATCCATTTACTAGGGGTGGATTAATCCCCGTGTTCCATTTGTGCTTGATTTCTTTATACTGACGGGTGTGATTTTGTGTTCCTTTCGTGTGCTTTTTTTTCCAGTTGGATAGTTCAATTGTTTTTAAATCTTTTACCGCATTATCTATCCATCTTATTCTAGGTCTTCCTATGGTTCTTCCTTCGATTGGCTTCCACTCTATCATTACTTTTATGGCTCGTTTTTGATCACCTCTTAAACTATGTCCTAGCCATTCAATTCTTTGTGTTTGTATATGTTTCACCATATCTTTCCCGCTTATTAATTCTTGTATCTCAAAATTCATTAATGGTCTATATTCATCCTCATTCATTTTCTTTTTGTCCAGGTATTGTTCTTAATATCTTTCGTTCGAATATTCCTAGCTGTTCCCCTTTTTGTTTCTTCACACATTTGGTTTCCACTGCATATGTCACTACCGGTCTTATTAGAGTCTTGTATATTCGTAATTTTGTATCTTTCTTTATCTGTTGAGTTTTTAATAGAGATTTATTTGTAAAATATGCCCTGTGTTCTACTTTAATTCTAGCCTTTATTTCGACGTTATTTCGTTTACTGTTACTTATTTGTGTCCCCAGGTAACAGAAGTTGCTTGCTCCTTCGAAGTTGTGACCATCTATTTATAAGTTTTGCATATCATTTTCTACATTTCTTCCATACTTCGTCTTCTGTTCATTCACTTGTAGTTCTACACGTTTTGCTATCTGTTCCATTTTTCTGACTATGTGTGTTTACTGTTTTTAGTTGTAAATATTTGTCAGGTATGACTTTGTAATTAATGCAGGTATTAAACTTGATGTATTTATTTATTGTGTAATAAGGTGAGCTATTCTCAACGAATCACAACAGCATTAAGGGTTCTATGGCTAACTAATCAGCTTTCTAAATAAAGGGTAAGATTTCACTTTACCAATAAGGGTTGAGGATAAGGAATTTTTTAGTGAAAAAGTAGACGATCACAGTAGAAAACTGTAAACGACAACACACCTTGGTACGTACAATTACAAGTTTAAGTAATTATTTCAATTTCAATTATGTTTTTTTAACACAACCATTAACTTCAAATAATAGTTCATATTGGGGGTTTTCGCAAAACGTGTTACAAAATAACGATCTACTAAGTTACAGGTTACTTTAATTCAAAGCGGACATCCAATAACGTTAACGTGGAACATAGGCGTTAAAACGTCTTGTAAAAAGTTGCTATTGAATTCAATTTGCTTAGTCGTTTTCAAAATACCGCTTGAAAATTAATTAAAAATAATAATCAGGCTATTTTGTGATGTGGTTTGAGAAGTTGTGTTCAGTATTTGATGAATAAATAATTCATTATTGTTTTTCATTTGTGTCCAAAAGTAGGACTGTGCGTGAACTTTCAAAAAAAAAATTCAAAATGCGAATTTTGCGTTAAAATTTATATTTTGAACAACTTTTTTAATACCTCAACATTGACAAAACACCCTACTCGTGAGGTTGCAGTAGGCAGGGTTTACAACTTACAGTTGAAATGAGTACATCAAATGATGGATTAAAAGAATCAAGCAATTGGGAGATAACATGCTAGTAAAGGAACAAAGGAAGAATAATCAACGAAATTGCAGGGCTAGTATGAATCAAAAAGTAATGGAACAAATGAAGTGCTATCCGACCCAGTGACCCAGTAATAGCACAATGAAAAGGAAAGAAGCCTTTTAAGCTTCAAACTAACTTTATCAATAATCAATAGCTCCAAAAAATAATATTTTGCTAAGAAGTGAATTTTATTGTACTGTTTCAGAAATCTTTCCTATAAAGGGCGACACTACACCTAAAGATCAAGGACGATTTTTGCTCAAAAACTAACTTTTAGCTACATACAAAATAATTAGTCACAAAACTCGGATTTTTGCATAAGACTAAAAAATACATGTACCTACAGATAAATTGTAATTTCAGATAAACGGTAAGCTACATTTTAAAATTATTAATAACTTGTAAAACTAATGATACATATTTAACATAACCTAACTAGTAAGTAAAAAAGTATATGGGACAGAGAGAGTAACTTTGTAAAGGCTGTCGTTCGTAAAGACAATGCAAATATAATCTGTTTTACAAATTAATTAGCAAGTTTAAAAGTCTTGATTCTGCTGTTTAATTCTGTCTGCACTATTTAGGAACACCCTGTGTATTATTACATTAACTTAAAGCTAAATATTAAAATTTGTGTCAAGCAGTAAAGAATAAAAACGTGTGCATGCAATAACACAATCTACGGTACACAAGGAAAACTGTTCCTGCTAGCAAGAAAAAAATGTAATATAAATCCATATAAAAACGAAAATAAACGCCAAGGTTTTTTTACTTTGCTTGTTTTATTTTATTACCTATATGTGATACTTTTTAGTTTTTATAAGTGTCATAAAATTTCACGAAAAGTTTTTCATCATTTTCACATTTTGCAGAATTTTAAAACAGATATGCGATACTCGTATTATCACTAACTACGCAATGAAATTAACATTTCACTTACCAGTTACATAAATGAAGCCTCAACACTCAACATTATTACAACAATAACTGTTATTTAACGATTAATAAATTTACAAAAATCATACTAGCGTGGTTTCATTGACACGACCCGTTGAATACTGGATTAAAGCAAAAGAATTCTTTCTAACGATTACACTACGAATTGCAGTACCCGATACCTGCATTCGATATCTGTTTCGTTAGATAAGCAAACATGTGCTGTCTTTAATTTTTGTACTTAAAGCAATTAAAAAATATATAATCAGCGCCCAAAATGGTTTTACTGTAAGTCCTATTTTATTTTTGACTCTGAAAACTTATACAGTATGATCTGAAAAAAAAATAATATGACAGCTATAGGGATAGAAAAAATTGCATATACCAAAAGCCACAAAAATATGGTAGAGTGCAAACGGCATTTGTATATGATAGTTATGTATAAATCAATTTTTAAGAAAATTAGTATGCCGTTTTTTGGAAAAAAAAATTATATATTTCCGGCTCTTCCGAAAGGTAACATTGACTGTCAGTTTAAATGAAACGCTTTGAATTTTCGTTTAAATTCTCACATTTACAACGTGTGCGAGTAACTTGACCTGCTTTCCTTCGTTTGAATGTTAAAAAATCAAATTATAATTGACAAATTAATTTATTAAAACTATAGTTGATTCTGAAGATAATTTATTTATTTGCAAACAGTATATCAAAGAGAAATGGAAATATTATTAATTATTAGTAGGGCCCACCTTGATTCCCTTCAATGTAGTTCCCTTGGGCAGATACACATCGATGGAGGCGTTTTTTCCATTGTTCGTAGCAGCCCTGGAAGGCTTCTGCTGGAATGCCTTCAACTCGTCGGTCACGCTCTTCTGGATATTATTCAAACTACCAAAATGGCGCCCTTTCAAATGGTTTTTCAGCCGGGGGAATAAATTTTTCTGCTAAACCTCGTATATAACTGTTAGTAAATTAAAGTATCCATCGAAGTAATCTAAAACTTTTGGGCTTTTATGCACGCGCAATATTGTGGATCTAGTTATGTGTCTGATAGCTGATAGCATTTGGGAACAATTTTGTTTGGCGGTCATTAATCGAATATAACTACACAAGAGGTTTTATTTAGCCGGATAAATATTTTTTGCAACGAAAACGTATTGCTTAGCAATTAGATGAGATTTTATCTGCTGTCAATTTTTCGAGTCTAATTGCTGTAAAACAATATTAGTTTGAGTTTTGCAAATAAATATTTAATCCTGACTAAATAAAACCTCGAGTGCAATTGGGCGAGACAATTGAATGAATGAGCAATACAAATTTAATTTTTTTATTTAGTATTGAAGGCAAAGATGCATAGCAACTAAAGTTAAGGTAGTGTTTTAGCCGGATAAAAGTTAGGGCAAACTTTTAGCCGCTGTCAAAGTGATAAAATCACAGCGGCTTATGGGATTTTTTATACATGAATTAAATTGTCACCTACAAAGCATATCCTAAAAAATATCATTTTTCTACACCTATTTAATTATATTGCAATTATTAGCATTTTTTTTGTGAAAAATAGTACCTATAATTCACTGCAGTGAATTATGGATTCATAATTCACTGCAGTGAATTAAGATTTCGGCCAATCACAAATACATAAATATTTCGCTTTACCGAGTAAAACGAAAGCATTAATCCCTTATTCGCAAATGTTTCAGGTGTCTCATTATATAAAATGGGAATAGAAAAATACTGAATGTTGTCGGTTTGTGTCATAGCCATAGTAACAAAGCAAACTCTTGTTAATTTAAACCTTAGTACAAGTTCAAGTATCGAACATACAAGAATCGTGTTCAAAGTCAAAGTTCATAAATATATTCTAAGTATTAAAATGTATAGCTTTTGGTATGTTCTGTTAATATAAATACCGGGCGTTCGAAAAGTATAAAATATGTCATATATCAATATAAGTAAATGTCCATTTTATCGAAAAATATTACAGCTAAAGGCTGTTTGGTATTTAGTTTTCCCATCAAACGCGTAACTCTTTTTTTAATGACACAGCAACATGTGTTCTATTTTATTTCCAGAAAAAAAACTTACTTAAGGCTGTTTGGCACCTGTTTTGCAGAATTACGATCGAAATTTATTGAATTCTAGAAAAAATTATCAACAAGAAAGTGTATTGACATTAGCTATAGATTGAACGGTTATGAAAATAAATAAAATTGAAAAAATTGACAATTTCTCGTTAATTGTTTCTGAAACATCACAAAAACTTAACTTTACGTTATTTCAAAAAGAAATGTTAAAAACAAAACCCAAATTTACGACGCGTCGCGTCGTCCAATTAATAATTCGGCGATGTCTTTTGGATGTGATAGATTTTTCTCTATATACAGATCTTCTAAAAAGAGGCTACTAATAATAAAACTTGTTTGTAACTGATAAGCAGTTAGTTATTATTTTGTTACCTTTCAGATTCAGTTTCACTAGGTGCAGGTGAAAAACCTATATGGTAAATCTGCAGTTCTTTCTTCTAAATTATAATTTTATGTGTTAAAAAAGTAAGATTTCTAAAATGCTGAACAAAGGAAATATTCCGAACCAACTTAATTATTATATTATATTACCAGAGTTTTTTCAACAGTAATATAACAAGTGATGCCGTTTTTCCGATAAATTTGGATCGGATAGATATGAGTGCTAGTTAATTTGATAATTTCACGAGCCCGTAGGGCGAGTGAAATTTTCCAAAATTAACTAGCACGAATTAATTATCCGATCCAAATTTGTCACAGGAAAATCGGATCACGCGTTGTATTCGTTAAGACTATATCACGAACAGTTAATTATTATTTATGAATTGTTTTCACTTATTAAAACGCACGTGTGATTTTTTCACTTGAAAATTGTTTTTATTGGCTGTTGCTAAGGAAATCGATCAATTTGATTGGTTAAGCAAAATGTGAGTGGTATAGTCTTTTAAAATTCACCCTTGCAGATTTAAAATTGCCATATACTTCTTAATCTGGTAGACTTTTCTCATTGCTTTCGACAGCTTAGTTCTTTTACCAGATTTAGACAAAACATACTTGTTCTTAGGCATGATCTGAAATAATTATACAGTAGAAGGGAATGCGTTGTGACTTATAAATGTGACACTTTTAAAAATTACGCCGCAGTGTTCTTGTACGCAAAGCTACAAACTTGCAAACTGCGAAAACTACAAAATGCATACTAAAAATGTCTCTATGAAATTGTAATGTCAATCAATTTTAAACTGTCATGTTTATCGGTATTACTAATTGTTATGACAAATATTAATACAAAACTAGTACTTACGTAATTGGTTTTTTCTACAACCACCATGGAAAGTGGGATTTTCAGACTTCGTCTCCATAGATACGAGTATTGAAAATGAGTGTTTGCCGAACAAGTGAAATTAGCGTGCGGAAAATTTACTTTCCGCACGCACATGCATGATTTTCGGTGCGGCAAAGTATAATTTTGCCGCACCGAAATCAAAATGTCATAAATGACATTTGATGAATGTCAGATTTGATTTTGCAGAAATATTTAAATTTTTTTATGGAAATGTGGTTGTAGAAAAAATAGTGTGTAATACATGTGTTAAAAGCTTGTATTTGCCACCCTCATGTGACTGCAGCACTCACTATCGTTCGTGCTGCAAACTTCACATTCGTGTGGCAAACGCAAGCTTTCAACACTTGTATTACAAATTACTATTTCACAGCCACTAAGAACAAAAAATAAACAAAGTAACGATAACGGCTCAGCCAAGATTGCCAAATAACGTGTTGTGTCAATTTATTAAATTGTCACAATTTTGAATTTTTTTTTCGACATTATAAATTATCGCAGATGCCGAGTATTCCCCTACATCTATTAATAGGCGGGAGTAATTAAAGTGAATAAGAGCTAATGAAGGATGACAAGTGTTAATTGTAAGGTTCTACCATTTCTAATTGTTCTTGGTTAATACAACACCGATTTTGATGGAAAAGGAATTATTAGCAAGTAGACATCTTGGACAAGAGAATGAATATAATTTCAATTCGATTGACGCCTTGGAAGTCATCTAAAAATAATATTTATAGAGTAAAATTCGCTGCTGTTTTGAATTCTTTTAAAATAATTATTTTACGCGAAATGGTTTTTATAACAACAGTTAAAATTATGTCATCCCAAAATGGACCACAAAAGCTATCATTTCCCAAAAGAAAAATGCTAATTCGATAAATGGATGTTTATCAATTGGAAAGAAAATCGACTCTAAAAGACGTGATAACGGGTAAACTAACAAACTTTTTATATATTTTTATTCCACATATTCTGGATCTAACAATTTAATAAAAATATTTTGCAAAAAATTACAACATTTTTTATCTACCAAACAGCCTTAAGGGAACTTTTCGGGAAGCCAGGTAGCTCAGTTGTAAGAGGGCTAGGCTTGCATGTTGCAAGTCCCGGGTTCGGATACCTACGTTCGTGGAGATTTTTTCTTAGGACTCTGGGATCGGTACTAGATTAACTGTGCTCTACTCGAAAGACTGGTCTATGAGATAGTGTAACAAGGCCACTACACACGTAGTAACACACACAGAACACAGCCGTCTGACTTGAAGTAATGCCTAAAGGCGGTTCCGAGCAGATTGGCTATAAACGCATACAAGACACACACAAAAAAGAAAGAAGTACATTTTTGAGACCAACAGGAAAAGTTATTCTGTACTTTATTTTAACATTAGGTGTTAATGGAGGCACATAAAAAATTTACATTCAATTTTTTCACTAAAATTAGAACATGTGTGTACAAACTGTTAACGCCATTCACAGAATCCTTGACAATAGTATATCAATTATTTTAGGTTTCGAAAGCGTCCATTTCTGTTTAAATACAATCGCTTAAACTTTGAATACCTTTCGGCCTATGTACACGAATGTTACTTTCAAGAGGACCCCCAAAGGCCGGGTGCGGTAGTCAGTGGCGTACCTATCGTTGGGAGGCGGAGGGGGCAATGTGTCTTGAAGGCGCCTTAGATATTATAAGAAAAAAAAATTTAGTTTGGGCTAATTTTAGTAGCGCGTTTTTTTGTCTATTTTTTGCACTTGAACAACGATTTTTTTTGTTTTTTTAAATATACTAGTTCTAGTTCAGTTAAAACAATTTAAAATACGTTTTAAGCATGGAACATAATATAAGCAAATCTTTACTCTACAAAATCATACTGCAAATTGCCGAAATGAAAAACAGAACACTACTCTATTCTTTTTAATTTTGTATACATTACGTCTGCATTTTGACGGATCGGCGGCTCTTTTAAAAATAAAGTTGCACATAAAAGGGGTTCTTTGCCGCCGCGACGTAAATCGTAAATAATGTACTTTTTTGTAAATATTACCGGGAAAGATGATATGATGACAAAGGACAAAAGTTACCGCTGCCGACGCCTACCAGTGCGACGCCTTCGGCAGGTTTCTAGATAATTATTTCTTTGTATAGAAAATTAAAGCGGCCACACTGCCACTATTTAAGAATATTTAAAATGAATGCAGACATTATTTATCAGGGCGGTAAAAAATAAAATAAATACAATGTGGGGGCTCGGTTCTTATAAGGAATATAAAGATCTTGCTCACTGTGCCATTTTGATTTTATCACGTCTATAGAATTAGTATGTAATAAGAATAATTATATTTTTTGTTTTGGTTAATTAAAAAATAAAATATCAAAAAAATGCACGGCGCCGAAGGCGCTAAAAGGAAGAAGGCGGAGGGGGCAGACTGCCCCCCCTAGCCCCCCCGTAGGTACGCCACTGGCGGTAGTATATTTTAAAGAACAGCAAGGTACACTCGGATTCGACTTCGGCATCATACTAGATTTTTTATATGAAAAAATCTAAAATTTTGGCTTCTTCTTGAATACGAGATAAAACCATATATTCAGTGATAATGCGATATATTTGGTTTGATGAAGATCCCTACCAGGAGTTACTTAAGTTTAAAAAACTATACTCGGTACCACACTAAATGATCAAAGCTCTACTCGAGACTCGGATATACAACTTATTTTAATGTATGGCTATGGAAAATTTTAATACATCACTTTAATAAGTAAGTTATATTATATGCATGGATAATTTTAATTCTTAAATCATGTTACCCGGATGTCGCTTTCAATTATGATAATAACAGAGACTGACTCAGATAATGCCATATTATTTCTTGACTGTATCTAACATAATCCATAAAATTTCTATAAAGTTTTGTTCCTTATATGAAGCTTCATTTTTCAGTTTTTCAGAAACAGGTAAGATAATTTTATTGCAATCCACAAAGTGTAACAACGACGTCTTTGTTAATTTTTTTTTTAATTGCTCCAATTTTCTATGTATAGATCAGTGGATGCATGAACAAATTAGAATGATCATATTTAGTTACAATGAATGCCCTGTCCTTTTGAAATAATTATTATCATTTACAACCAGAACAAAAAATATTAAATTATAAAAGTTGCAGATCTCATGAGCTGAAAATATATAAAGCTTGTCCCAGAAAAAATTGTCGCCAAAATTTGCTCCTATTGTATATGCCACTTTACTTTTAAAAAAATTATTGGTCAACCGTTTTTGTTAGTTGGCTATGTAGTAAATAAAAACAATTAATTGACAACTGTCATATTAAATTTGCGAAAGATATCATTAAAAGAAGAAGCATTATGTGAAAAAATATTGTACACATGTATTAAAAATCGAGATATTTCCACGAAAAAAAGTAGCCTTAAGAGTTAAAAACTACAAGAAGGATTGTTCAAAGAGTGTTGAAACTATATAGTGAAATGGGTAATATACGAAGAAAATGTGGAAGTGGACGCAAGCCGGGGTTCGTAAATAAGAATATCGAGAAGAAGAAAGCTCTGTGTAACAATCCAAACTTTTCTATAAGAAAATTTGAAACTACCTACCAAATAAACTGCGCTGAGAGTTAAGCAAAAAATTCCTTAAAATCTTTAAAAAAAAACAAAAGTGGCTAACAGAAGTGTTAAGCAAAAAAGCTATTGCAAAATCAAGATGCAGAAAGTTATACACAAAACTGGCATCAAAAAAATGTATATGATCATGGACGATGAGACTTGTTGCAAGCTCGATTTCAAATCTCTACCAGGTCATCACTATTATTCTGGACAGAAAATCTGTTAGTGACGAGTTTAAGATAATTAAAACAGAAAAAATTTAAATATAAGTCGAAGCAAACTACAAAAATGATGTCTAATGACGCTGTACAAATTTCAATGGAAGAGGTGAAAAGAAAATTGCGAAACTTTTGGATGAATCATAATCAAGGTTTAAATGTTTGTTATTACATTATGTATAGTTATTAACTAATAAAACTATTCGATAAAATAGTTCAAATTTATTTGATTATGTAGTTTTTTGTCAAAACCAATAGGCGACAATTTTTTCTGGGACAAGCTTTAATTTATTAATCAAAATTTATTTATTCTCTGACATTGCTCTTTTTTAAATAAGAGACGTGCCTTTTATTTTACGGGACACTTTTGGAAATAGAGCATTAAAAACTGCAAAACGCTTATTTTTAACAACTTAGAAGAATTAAAAATTAAAAAAAGAAATGTGCAATTTTACAGTTGCAAGATATTGACTTTAATTTTTTAATTTTACATTCAATCAGTTAAAGCTAATTTTACAATTTTGCTTTAAATTTAGACCATAAAGCTTAAAAATCAAAATTTTAAATTATAGTCAGACTCTAAAGGCACATACAGGCTGTTTGATAAAAAACGGAGCAAGCCGTAGCACTCTTATTTATGAACTGATTTTAATAAAAAAAATGTTTGGTCTTATAACTCATAAAAATCTACATTTTGCCGTAAAAAAATTTTTTTTCGGCCTCATTGGTTAAGCGTGGTGACGTCATGATGAATTTTTTTAAATTACACTCTATATATTTTTTTAGATATTCTCATAGAGAATTTTTTTCTCTTTTCAACCGTTGCATAATAAAACTTTCGAGTTAAAGACAAAAACCAATAGGTACAAGACTGAAACATTACGAACGTTTATTCTAGCAACTTTGAACAAATCGAGTGTGCCATGTTAAAATACATTAAACAGATGAAAACTATTAAAACAAAAAAAAACACAAGAAATGGAAACTACAGATATTGTTCAAATTGGGCACCATCGCGAGTTACGCATAGCTGGCATCTTTTTGCTAATTTAATGGCCTACTGGCTTGTATTGGTTTTTTGTCTTTAACTCGAAAGTTTTATTATGCAACCATATGAAATATTTACATGGTTGAAAAGAGAAAAAAATTCTCTATGAGAATATCTAAAAAAATATATAGGGTGTAATTTAAAAAATTCATCATGACGTCACCACGCTTAACCAATGAGGCCGAAAAAAAATTTTTTTTACGGCAAAATGTAGATTTTTATGAGTTATTAGACCAAACATTTTTTTTATTACAATCAGTTAATAAATAAGAGTGCTACGGCTTGCTCCGTTTTTTATCAAACAGCCTGTATATGGGCAACCCGCGGCCCGCGGGCCGGTTCCGGCCCTCTACTTCTTTTAATCCGGCCCTGATCCATTTCAGCGAAGATGAGAATGTTTATAAAGTTCAGTATTTATTCAGTTAAAAATAAACAATAATTCAATTCAAAAATATCATAACAATTTCTAATTTTCATAAAATTATAAAAATAATACTCGAAGTAGCTAATAGCAATTTTATCAAAACCAATATTCAGGGCTTAAGCATAGCATTTAAGGCACCTGCCAACCTAGAGCTTAATATCAGAGCATTATATTATAAATAAATGAAATAAGAAGTACCTAGCAACTTGTTTTATAGCTATTAATATAACAAGAATATTATGCGATTTATAATAGTCGAGGACGTTGCTAGGTGACGAGGCGCAAGCCGAGTCAACTACGCAACGTCCGAGTCGGTTTAAATCGCAAATATTCCAGTTATATTTCAAGCTTTATCGTATCATTGACAACAATTCATGTACACAAATAGTGTTTGTTTATGCTATGTAACTAACGAATTATGAAGTTGGAAGTTGCTATGTTATTATGTTATGTATAATTGTTAATAAAAGTTTAATATAAAGTTGTCTTTATAATCAATGATACGATAATAGTTATTTATTATACATGCGGATTAAATTAATGTTTAACGAGCGGTACGTTCAACCGCGCGAGCGGCGGTAGCCGCAAGCGCGTTGATACCGCGAGTTAATAAATTAATTTAATCCGCAAGTGTAATACAACTGTTTATTCAATTTTGACGTTTATTTGACATTTTTAAAGCGATTTGACATTTTTAAAGCGCTAGCGGAATAAAAATTTTAAATCGCTAGCGGAATAAAAATTTTAAACGATTGTTTATAAAACATCAACTTTTATGGGCAGGCCAGAAACAAATAAACGTCAGTTTATACGGCAAAATTGAATAAATTCATTTATTCAATTTTGCCGTATAAACTGACGTTTAATTGTTTCTGGCCTGCCCATAAAAGTTGATGTTTTATAAACAATCGTTTAAAATTTTTATTCCGCTAGCGATTTAAAATTTTTATTCCGCTAGCGCTTTAAAAATGTCAAATCGCTTTAAAAATGTCAAGTAAATGTCAAAATTGAATAAACAGTTGTATTACACTTGCGGATTAAATTAATGTATTAACTCGCGGTATTAACGCGCTTGCGGCTACCGCCGCTCGCGCGTGTAAACGTACCGCTCATTAAACATTAATTTAATCCGCATGTATAATAAATAACTATTAATATTAATTTATTTTATTTAATAATTTGGTCCGGCCCTTGACTCGGAGACAAACTGATAATTTGGCCCCAGAACTAGGAAAGGTTGCCCATGCCTGCCTAAGGATTAGTATTCCAGTATAGATTTAAACTAAAGTTCAACATAAGCTGGATTAAACTAGAGTTTAAGTACACAGAGGTTTGGCTTAAACTCTAGCTTAAGTTCAGTTAAGTTAAGCTTTGGATTAAACCCGGGGAGTTGGCTGCTTGCTTCGTATTTAAATGGAAAAATGATTTCTATAAAAATAACTAGCAGAAACTAGCACCAATTATAGATGCATGTATTTCTAGAGCGAAATACGATGTCAATATTAAAAAGAGCAAAGAAGTTGTATGTAGCTACTCTTTAACAAACCAATTTATTATATACCGAACAAACAAATTGCTGAACCTCGGTGCTTTTATGGGAATTTAATGGCTACAGATTTGTACATACAAAAGCGAAAATGCTGACAATAAATTAAATTCGAATTGAATTTATAGGTAGCTTTAGTTGTTCTTCTTGTATTTCTCAAAAAAAGAAACCTTTGTTAGTAGTAGTATACTCCATATAAAACTATACAAACTCATTCAAATTCGTGAGTCAACCTGGAGATATTGCTTAGTATAAGAGATAGAAGAGCAAGTTTAACTTTGGCACTTTTTGTACTTATCTACATCTCTTTATAAGTTATCGTAAAAATATATGTATTTCCTTTTCTATTTCTCACGACGTTATTAATAGGTAAAGGTAACGGCACTTACACTCTAACATGGATAACATGGATGGTTAAGGCCTCCTAAGTCGCTTTCATACCCGGTTATCTCGAACGAAGTGATGTGGTAAGCACCACGCCTTCGACAACCGCCTACCTTCCCTACTCCACTACTGTGTTTCGGTTTCCAATTATTTACAGTGACTGGGTAGGCCACCCGCCGAGCATCCGACTCGGGTTTGACCCCGAGACCGTCCGCGCCGTAGCCGAATGCTTTAACCACTCCGCCACTCCGGCGATACGTTATTAATAGATATAATATCACACAAAAATAGATATACAGATGAAGGCGACGCTGTAAATTGTAAGAACTTTTAAAAACATCTTAGTGATTTCAATAACGTATGATAAAAAATGTATTTGCCCAAAGGAGTGAAACATAAAAAAATTTAATTTATAAATAACGTATGATATGCCTACGTTATTTCTATTAACCATTATTGTTAAGTTGTTTAGTTATAAAGATGGCCTTGGCATCTTTATTAGAAAAAAGATTCTTGTAATTTCAGTTGAAACCCTACAATTTCCAATTTTTTATGAAGTACCTTACAACGTTATATATTAATTAAGAACTAATTAAAATACATTGTTGGGAAAGCCTTAAGAAAGTACCTCTAATCTTTTAATATTATTTCAAATGACTGCACTAGAAATTAAAAGTTTTTCGTTTGTTTTGTCATAAATAGGTTTTTTGAAGATGAAATGAGAATATTAAATGCTTGTAACCCTTTTACAACTGGTTAAATAAATATGGTTCTTGTGATTGATTCATTTGTGGGAAGTTTAATTAATTAATAATAATATATAAAGTGCACTAAGTTTTGCTGTTTTGACTTTAATTTATTTTTGCAATTGTGACCTATATCTAATAAAGCACTTAACAGTTTTGTTAAATGTAACTAACGGGTTTTATATTTTGTGCATGCTTTTGGTATAAAACGAATTTTGGTTATCATAGCCATGTTTAAACAGAAATTTTCATAGCTTAATTATAGGGCCGGCAAAAAATCTTTTGCGGCCCGGCCCTACTTAAATAATTGTAATGTATGTATGTGCTCACGAAATCTTTGGCCCTGGAATTAATATTTAACCGATTAAGCAGCTAACATAGATGATCTCTAGCTTAACCATGCACTCAACCAAATAAAAATTACAAAGAACATAATATACAGAATTACGGTGCATCTGAAAGTAATGATAAACATTACCAATTTCAGAAACAGGATGTTCGAGTTCAAAGCCCGATATCGTATTATAGTATCTTACTATACTACATGAAACACAAATCTGGGTCATACACCATATTAATCAACGTGCATTTATCATAAGCAACTCTAACGTAATAACTGAGTACCCATATAACTTCATAAATATGTAGTTGGAATGAAACATGTGCAAATTGAAGTTAAGTGCTGCAAAATATGTATCTTTAGTTGTTGCAGTCTACTGATAATAAAACGCAATCCGCATCACTTATAGTTAGTAACCTTGTATGCAATTTAAATAAAAAAGATGCAAATAAGTACAATTAAATTATATAAAGATGTCGGAATTAGAATTGGTTTGGCAATTTAATTCCAGGACTGCCACAATAAAAAAAAAACACAATTTAAGTAACACGAAAAATGTATCATATTCATTCAAAGTAATCTCCATTTACATAAATACACTTATTGCAACGTTCTAAAAGTTTTTGAAAACAGTCGGAAAAGGCGTCCGAGGGAATTGCTTTCAATTCGCTGGTTACATTTTTTTTTAAATATCTTCCACGTCCTGAAACCGTTTTCCTTCTCACTTTAGGAAAGAGAAAAAAGTCTGCCGGTGCTAAATCTGGCGAATGGGATGAGTGACGGATTTCAACAACGCCGTGTTTCATGAGAAATGACTTCACAATCACTGCGGAATGGGCAGGCGCATTGTCATGTGCGGGACAAACTTTGCATAGATTTTCCTCTTTCCCAAATTTGTCGAATCCTCTCCTTATTAATATTCAACTCATCTGCCATCATTCGGAGAGTCAGTTGCCGATTCTTTGCCACAATTTCACTGACCTTTGCGATCAAATCTGCGTTTCGAACGGTTGATGGATGCCCGGTTCTAGTGTCATCTTAAACATCCTCACGACCATCTTTGAAACGTTTAAACCATTCAAACACAGTAGTACGACCTAAGGTGTTATTTCGTAAGTTTCTGTCGCAGTTTTTCCTAATTTACAACAAAACGTAATATTAATTCGTTGCTCCATGAAGACTGACAGAAACACGATTTGCGAACTAGCATCTTGCGAAGTAACTGACAGCTATTCGATGTTTCTATTAGCCAAGCCTTCTTGATAAAAGTGTGAACTAAAACATGCTGCTTTAATTTTGGCTTAATATCACGTATCTTTAGAACTGCAACGTCAGTCCGGGAATTAAATTGCCAAACCTCGTAGATACCCTAGATTTGGTTTGCAATAGGGCGAATGGAGAAACATAATTATGTAACAATTTTTAATCCTCAATATCAGTTAAAAATTAGGAATTAACAATTTCTAACCTCATCTGAGAAGCATTTACACTATAATTAAAATATGTGTATTATTTGTACGTAAGCAATGCTAGTAACATTTAATAATAAATAATTTCTTCCAAATAACAAATATTAGATCTAAAAATAATCTGTTTATAAAAATAGATTAGAAATAATGTAAACTAATATATGAAAGTTTAAAGCGTGAAAGTCATTTCTAAAGAAAATATAAATATTTGTTCTTCCCGCCAGTTATGGCAATGACGTTGTTCTCCTTGGTTACTGCTTAGTTACGACTTTTGTTTGTAAACAAAAGTCACGCCAGCGTGGATTCTGTCATTGTTAAGAATGTTTTTAAATTGAACGGTACGTGAATAATTTTTTTAAATATCTTTATAAATTTTCCAACCCTAAAAACAAAGCAAACCAAAAAAATACATAACTATTCACTTCGTCCTTAAAAGCTCAACACCATAGATAGCCTAAATTATACCATAACGTACAAGTTACTTAATATTTCTTCCAATTAAAAGTAAATCGTCTCTTAATTCTCACAGATCAAAATAATTTTTTCAGTAAAATGGTGATAGTATTGATAAAACAAGCACAGTTGCGTGAAAAGAAAATCTTGAAAGTACCTCCTCACATTCAGAAACAGTATCCATTTTATACTGAATAAAACAAGCAATCTAAAAATGGCGGATATTAAAAAATAAAATTCTGACCTGGGTCCATTGCAGATTGCAGCAATCTCGCGTGCCCTGACTGACCTGTAGCTCAGAGTCCAGAAGGCTTCAGGGGTCATCGAGCGTAGCCATCGTCGTCAGGACTGTCTGCTGAGATTATGGACTTTTGTTAATGCTTATTTTATCATCGGGACTTGCTAATATTCAATTCCACCACTGAAATAAAATGTCTTAGACTTAATTTAAAAGGAAATCGTTGCTACTTTAACTTAAACTGCTGTTTAATGGCATCAAGGCATCAGATAAATACGTTGTTTTCTTACATTTTACCGGGGAGTATTGAGTATCCATGGGTGAAACAATATGTGATTAAAATTAATAATGCTTAGAAAAATCAAACGGTTCGTCTATAAGACATGTTATGTTTATTTCAATATTTTGACAAAAAATATAATAGCCTGTTACAATCCGGTCCTGATAATGTACTTCGAACTTTTAATAATCCGTTCATCTGAATCGGATTCTTTCACACTTCTATAGATAAATATAATTATAGCAAAAAAAATTATCATCAACAAAATGAAATTTTTTCAATTAATTCTTAGAAGGTATTGTAAGTCATAAAATATTACCCAAATAATGTAACAAAAAGGCTTTAATTTTACTTAAGAGTCGATATTTATGTCAAAAGGAAAAATGTATTTCCTAAATTCAAATTATGTAATTCAGTACAAATTTGACCCCCCTTACTTATCACATTGTTTCCAGCTTTATAAGAGCAACTCTTAAGACTGATTTGAAATTCAACGTAATTCGCAATCGTTGTGGCTCCCAGGACCAAATATACAATTCAAATTTTAATTTTAAATAACTTCAAGGTTGCACTCTAAATTTCAATTTAGCTTATATGTTAAAATTTTACTGCCGAGGATCATCCGAAAATTCCCAATAAAAAGTAAAAACTCATATCTGTTCTGAATCGAAACGTTAAAAATGAAAAATTAATATTTTTTAGAAGTTAGCATTTATAATAAGTAAACTGTAAATTTTTTACAAAACAATTAATTTCTAAATACAGATTAACTAGACCCATTAAAAAATAATTATTCTTTAAAATTGTAAAGCCAAACAAAATTTTATGACATCTCAGATGCGTCATTAACAGATAACATTCAAATTTTACATTCTTTTAACAGATTAATTTAAAAGAACTCGAACCATATGTAAACTATGGTTTTATTTATTTGTTTATTTACTAAAGTTATTGTTTTGCAACTGATTTGTTGGGAATTGGCGATAAAAGCCACTTTAAATTTAGTATAAAACCCCAATAACTGGAAATATCTTGAATACTTGAAGCTGTGAATTTAATTTTAGACTATTATTCACAAACCGACGTGTGAAAGCTTTGAAAATAATGAGACTGCATATACGAGTATTTAATAATTAAATTACTTAGTTCAGTTAACTACATATACCTCTCAGTATTTGAGCTCAGATTTAGAATAAAGACTTGGCTGGTAAAGAAAGACATGTTTAAAAACGGGATAATTTCAACGAATCAAACAATCCAAGGACATCGATCTCGCATTCTTACGTTCTTTAAATACTTTGGCAAAGTTAGAAAAGTATTCCTCCCGAACTTTCTAAAATTAGTTGATCTAGATATGTTTATTTTTTTTACAAGAAATCACAAAGAACCAAACTTATCAAAAACTTCCCGATGCACCCCTGTAAACCACGCATTAATGACTTGAAACGGTAACGGTCGCACTCTCTGAAGTATTACGTAATAATTACACCTGCAAATTGTGTGAAATTTACTTAACCAGAGTGGTTTTTTAAGTGATTAATTGCTGCAGTCAAAAATCTTGCTAAAATGAAGAATCGAAGACAATCCGAGATATCTCCAACAGTTTGCGTGATACCGTGACATGGAAACGTGAAGCAATGTGCATTTTTCCCTGGGTTAATAACGTTTATTCTAATTTTTCAATACTCGTGTAAAATAAAATGTTCGCCGCTAATTGTTGATATAGCTTCAGATTCCAGTATCAACTTTGTTCGTTACTGTGGCAAAAACAAACATGTAGAGGGTAATCAGAAGGTTATCATGCCAATAGTTGGCTTGCTTGTTATTTTTAAATTTAACTCGTCACAATTTACTGCTAAACGAGGAGAAAATAATTCTCCCGAGACAAATAATGAGAAGAAAATAGACGTAATATTTTATTTTTTGTATCATTGATACAATGGTACTACAAAATAATTCGAACTATTTTTCTAAATTACAAAAAATAGTTAATATAACGTACTTTTAATGAATGGACTTATTAGATACGAATTTACAAAAATCTAATCCAATAAGCCCACTGTCATAACAACTACTATAACTAATATAAGTAATTTGTACATATTTTGATTTATAAACAAACTATAAATAATAAGGAGCATTAAAAACTTATAACTAAAATCTAAGATAGAACTAAAAACAAAGCGTCCATTGACTCAGATTCTTTAAATAGAGTTTTATATTTTTGCGCTCTTATCTAACTCACATGTACAAAATAAATAAAAAAACTTGTTTTTATGAGAGTTTAAATGAAAATGATTATGAGTTCAACTTTGTGTCTTTTCAGGCTATTTTTCTCTCTCCTAATGAGACGAGCCTTAACTAACGCACAGGGGCTGCCACTGGTTGGGGAAACTTATCTTGTCGTTTCTGTACAAAACCCAATACATTTTTAAATGGTAACTGCATGTGATAATATGCGCAGTAAGGTAGTGGGTCCCATATTGTAAACAAAACTTCTCGTTTATCTAAAACGGTTCCTATTAACCGCGTGACAGCTTCGACGGAAGGATTTCTCAAAGTAGTTGCTACCGTTTCTGGCATCCAGTAACGTCCATTTTCAACCACCAAAGGTCCAGAATTTTGGCGGCTGAAATGTCTACAAGGCTTCCACAGAAGTCTTGGATGGACACTGGTATAACAAATGTATGGCAAAGATACACCCACTCGACTGCTTAGGGGTACAATGGTATTGTTGTTTTTGGTCACAACAAACCGAAAGCTTATATGCCCAGTCAATGGCCTCAAAAGATTCAACTTGCTGAAGAAGTTGTTGAGCCACTGGGTCACTTCCTTATTTTCGACAGGTACCAAACCTTTACTTTCTTCATCCAGAAGACAAGTAACGTTGGCAATCACTCTCGATTCTTTAATGGTTGTGCATGTCAAGTAATGGTCACCTTCAACATCTTGAACGGCTACCCAAGGGCGTTGCTCGCTTATATCATGAGGAAGCTTCAGATCAGCCCTTGATGGTGGCAACACTATTTTAGCACGTTCTCTTAATCCGCTGGGCCCAGAAGTAGACATAACATATCTTCCCGTTCGAATTTCTCCAGTTTCGTATAATTTTAACACGTCATCTTTTGATGTAATTGCATGATAGATTGGAATTGAAACCCCCATTTTTTCACACCTCTTCAGTACTTCAAGCGTATCATCTAAAGCCCATACCTCTTTAATTCCAGGACAAAAGCATGTGCAACCAAGCAATTCCAAATGAGGTTTTGCGACTGCATCATAATAAGCTGAAGTAGATGAACTTACTGGAATATAATAAGCTGCCTTTTCTTTTTCTACAATTTCGCAAAGAGCTCGCACATAGTTTTGTTGCTTGTCACTGGTGGGCTTTGGAACTGTGTAAAACTTGTTCACAGCTGTCGAAAAACGTGATAACGCGAAAAGTCCTTCAACCTCACACACTACAACGCGAGCACCAGCGGAATAAAAATTTCTTGCCAAATGTAGGGACTGAATGGTACTTCCTCCACTTATAAGAACAGTCCGCTTCTTGCGATACCTTTCAGATGCCGGCGTTAGAAGGAGCGTCATTACTGCCTTGAACATCGTCAATGGGAATTGCACGAATTGCCAAAACATCCAAATCCATAAGGTAATTGTCCACATGGGAATGGCAAATATAATCTGACGCCATGCCAATGGTAAAATGGCAAAAACAATCCCCTTTGCAATACGTAAAAGGAAGCATGGATACCAACCAATAATTCCGGCAAGAAGAGACAATGATTCTTCTTCTGGTAAGCTTTCCACCGGACTCTGGCATCGCGAATCTCTTTTTTCCGAATGAATAACGAAAGGTTCGTGAATAATAGCTCCAGCGGAAGCAGCCCTACGTATTCTTCGTTTCTTCAAAGTGTTGTCTGGAGAAGTTGATATTGGTGAGAAAGAGTATGGAGAGCTGGGGCTGTGAAAGCCCGAGCTGCTGCTACTGCTTCCTCCAGCATGGACACTTTCGCTACTTGACCACATGCGGGTAAGACTCTCCGTGGCACAAGCAGGCATTTTGCCACTAATAAAAACACAGTTAAAATGCTACTTTAGTGGATTCACACACGACACTTCATAACACCCACGGATGCTTTTGAAGTTAAAATAAACACGAGTTTGTTAGGCGCACTCTCTTATATCACGTATTTTGTACTATGCCCTGTCTTTTAGATATCTCCCTTCTCCTCGGCGACCGTCTGTATTCACAATAATCGGCTTATTCATTCTATTGAGGTAGTCTTTATTTATTTAACGCTTATCAAAAGCACTCGTACAGATCATAATTAACCAAAACATAAATTATTTAAGAATCTTCATGCCAAAATAAAATCGATTTCATATTTCAAACGTTACTAATAACATTGGTATTTTCAATAAAAACTGTGAACAAATTCGGAAGGTCTTTTAAATTTTCATAAAAATGCATATTTCTAAATCGTAACTTGCAAACGCGAATTTTAGTACTTTGAAACCCTAAATCGTACGTGATAATCGCAGCATATGCAATATCACGTAAACAATTTAATTTTATGATTCATTCAGATAAATCAAAGTCTATAAATTACGCTTATTTTTCAATCATACCTTTAATGGAGGGACTTTTAACGCAACATATTTAACGAAACGTTTTACTTTCCAATTTAAACAAGCACACTTTTAATGCAAAATCTGCTTATATTTTTGTTTGTAAATTATTTTGAATAACGTGATTTGTTAGATTTGCCACATTTCTTTCAAAACGCCAAGCTTTACTGCACCGCGACTTTTAAAACAGTTATACAAAATAACCACCACTAATCTCACTTCAAATTAATATTGATATCAAAAAGGTAGCTTGTTTTAGTTAATTGTTAAAATCCTTTAATTCTGAATAAATATTTTTACATTTTCTAATAAAAATTTATTTATAGCTGACGTAAATATTTATTCCTTACTTAATGTTATTGCTAAAACATAATTACTGTGGCATTGTTGTAATAAAAATGTATGCTGTATTACCTATGCCAAAAACAAAAAATAAGATGTTCCGGGTTTACACAAATAATAGCATAAACCTTCTAAATTTCATTTAATTATAAAAAAAGTACTTTAAAGTCTTTATTGTAAAAATTTCACAATACAATAAAATAATAGTAGATGTTTACAACTCCAAAATCGACAGCTTAGTGCAAAGGTTATTTACGGTGAGATTTATAACATTATGCAATATACTTTTCCAGTTTATTGCTAGGCCGATCAGAATGCTGACGAAATATTTTTTTAATTATTGGATAATATTAGCAAAGTTATCTCGCTCATGAACAGACCAAAGCCACTTACGTACTTCATGGGCACGTTTAAGATAAACCATTTTAATTAAAAATAACGAAATATTTATACAGGCTCGGAATAACGTATTAGAGCAGCAATTATTAATTTGAACCAAAAAACTTCAGGTACACAAGTTACTTAAAATTTTAATATAATGATTTGACATATTTTGCTTTAAAATCTTTTTTATTACACTCGAATTTTTGAAATTAAATTTTTAAAGATTTGCTCCTTTAACTTAGTCATTTTTATTTTATATTAAGAATTCGCGGTTTTGCAAATATATTTTTCAAAAACTTAAGCTCATTTACTAACATACTAATAATACGACTACAACTCAAAATTGTATCATTCATAGTATTTTACATAAATCAGTGAAAAGCATAAATTAATTAATCTGTCTAATTAGACTTTTCATTTCCACTAATATTTATTTAAAACTAATGATTATTAAATAAATGAAAGTTAACTTTGTTCTGAATTGAGTAATTTTTCGATGATTTAAATTTGGTTAATAACAACCAATTTAAATTTCGCGCCATACAGCAGTTGACATCGTTGCTAAGCAAAGTGTTACTGTTGCCATGGCAGTTATGCCAACATGTCAACAAAGCCTGACGTATATTACTCACTCGACACCGTTTTACATGAAAAATGTCGATCAAATTTGAATACATTTAAAACTACCTCTTACACATTTATACACATAAAAATTAAAATCTTTTAAGAAATTTAAATTTTAATAAATTTACACGATACCAAGGTCACTACGTAAGTTGGCAGTACAAACACTTGTCGCAGTTTAAGGAAACATAAATTCTCCGTTCATTAAAAAAATACATGTTTTATTTTAAATTAGCAATGTGATATTAAGGGTTTAAGTTGTAAGTAAGACCATCACTACTTACGTGTTTAAAATTCTAATTGTCTCGTCAATGTTTATAAGTTAAAACATGAAAGGTGTTACACACCTCTTCTCGAAGGTTATGTTTGACCACAGTTTGACATAAATACAAACAAATCATTTGTCAGTAACGTCATCCGATTAAAATTCCCTAGTTAAACCCGGCAAATATTTTAAAAAATCAAAAATGGAAAATAATTACGATTTGTACGTTGTTGAAATGAAAACTTTAATGCCTTTGCTAATGTATATTTGGAGAACACCAGAACAAGCGGAAGAAAAATTGAAAGAACTTCAGCGAATAATTTCTACAGCTAATCCTCGTACTACCAAAGAGATCCAGAAGTTTTTCATTGCAGCTATAAGTTCTGTGTTAAATTATTACACTGAAAATACCAGGTAATTATTAACAACAACTTTCTCATTTTGTTCATAAACTACCGTACATTTTGTTCCAGCACTTCAAGAAAACTTAAATGTTTAATTACGGAAATATTCAAAATTTTCTTCAATAAGACTAAAGTAGAATGTTTAAAAGTTTTCTTTTTTGTGTACAACTTTTTGTTAGGGGAAATATACGACCATGAACAGCAGAACAATGGTAAATTCAGTAGGACATGTCTGATTAAAATTTTGTCTTAAAGAATATAATTTTTGTAGTAGCTGCAATCGACGAAGAATACAAGTTAGCAATAATGCAAAGCATGACGTCATTAGCAAAAGCATTAACATGGGATATAACAAAGAAACTTTATACTCGTGAAAATGCTATTTCATTGTGTCAAATGCTTTTCGTTGTTATTGAAATGGCAAAAAGTGAGCAACTTCGCAGTTTAAGGTTTGTGAATAAAAATAAACTACTTGTAACTTGTAACATTACATTAATTTGTTAATTTACAGATTAGCTTCTATTGAATGTATAATGTCATTAGCGAAAGTGGACGATACTATGGATACAACAGATATAGAAATCAGAAATCAAGTTGCTGATGTCTTCATGTTCTTTGCGCCAGGTATAGTTAGTGGTCTTGGTGCAATTGCAATTGAAGATGAAAAATCTGGACATAATATTGCTTTGGTAGGTAGTAACTTACAGTTTTAAGCACAGTTCATATTAAATATGTTAACTTGTACTAATTATTACAATATTTGCATCAAATTGACAAGCAATATTTCATTTTATGTCAAAATTCATAATATTTTGCTAAAACTTCATTTATATCTTATTGTTCGATACAACCGCAGCACCGAAACTGCAAATACGTCACTTCATGCATTGAATGCATTTATAGTCTTGGCAACCTAAATAGTTTTATCATTTAAACTTGATAACAACAAATTCATAGTCAAATTCAGATAAAGCTGTTTTTTTTCTACCCTATAATTTAAACATTGCAATTAAGAAGTAATTCTGTCTCTTATTTAACTAATGACTAATGTAGGGCTGGTCTAGATGGTTAATATACTTAACTGAAGGTTTCAGATTTAATTCGTGGTTCAGGTTATTGTAACTTTTAAATTTTTAATGTGTAAAAAGGGGGTCCTGAGTTGCGGTAGTTAGGTACTCCGTTCCTGCAAGATCTGGAGAGTTAAGCATCGTTGTCTCTGGGTAGTGCTGGAATGGGTAGCCCGACTGCTCCGTTGACACGGCACCTCTCTCCCACTATGGGAGAGTATGAGCAATTAAAAGCAAAAATAAGATATGGTAAACTGTTTAATATCAAAAAATTCCAGCGCTCTAACAGGGCAAAAAGGATATCTAAGGGGAAAAAAAATGTGTAAAAAGTCAGAAAGTATGCCATGCCTACTTTTGAATATAACATAAACTAATAGCTTACATGCTTAGTACATTGTTTATTTCGGGCAAAAAATTCTTGTCGGTAGTAGAAGCCAAGCCCTCTAGGTTCATCGCTTTATGAACTTCTTCCACGCCTTCCTATCCCATCCTTGGCTTTAATTCTCCAATTTGTTATATATTTTTCCTTCAGGTCTTCTTCTACTGCTTGCTACCACCTTTTCCTTGGTCTTCTGCGTCCCGTCCCGCATTCTCCCCATCATAATTTTGGGCTTTTATGTATTGTATGACATTCAGGTGTCCATATAGTATTTCTATCTCCTCGTTAGTTCTCCTTTCCCATCCCTCCTCACTATGTTTTCCTCCATAAATTCTTCTGAGAATCTTCCTTTCTCGTATTTCAAGTTTTTGTTATACCGACTTGTTCAGCTCTCATGTCTCACACGCATATGTCACCATAGGTCGCAGTACCGTTCTGTATACTCTCACTTTTGTGTTAACTGATAGGTCCTTTGATTTTAAAATTTCGTTAATAGCACCTGTCACCTTTCACCACTCGTGCGTTTACTTCTATGTCCTTCTCACATTTGTTCGTTATTAGAGTTCCCAAAAACACATAACTGTCCACTTTTTGTATGCACATCACTCTGTCCTTTTCCAATCTCAGTTCTAGTTTTATGTCTTAATTGTGCGCTATCGGCGTACCTATTTCTACTGTCATGAGCTTAGTCTTTTCTTGGTTTATCCATACCATAGTCACCTTTTTTCTGCGGCTTCCTACATTAACTAAATGAAATTCCTAAATTTACTATAATTCTGTTAAGTTCTTCTTTCGTTCTGGCTATAAGTGTGACGTCATCCACGTAGGCTATCATTGATGGTTCTTGTTCTGTTGATGTTGCTGTCCCTTATTATTTTCTCCAAAACTATGTTAAATAATGATGCTAAGAGGTCTCCCTGTCTCAAGCCTTTTTTAACCATAAAATTCGATATAACACCATTTACCTTTATTCTGTGTTTTGTGTCTGTATTCTCAATTCCTTCTTTGCTTTATACATTTTCTTTCTGTCTATGGCATTGTAGGCTTGCTTAAAATCTATGAAGATAGCACACATTGGAATTTTGTATTCGTAGCAGCCTATTATTGCTTGTTTTAAATAAATATTTGAGCCGATCTGCCTCTGCAGAAACCGCAATTTTTTGTTTTATTATTGTCCCTAATATTTTGTACATAATATCTAGTAATGTAATCCCTCTATAATTGGTACATTCTGTGGTGTCCCCTTTTTTGTGGATAGTTGTTATTAATACTAGTTTCCATGCTTCGGGCATTCTTTCTATGTTCCTTGTCTGTTGTAATATACTCACAATACATTGCTGCAACTTTTCACTTTCGTATATTATGCTGTTATTCTACTTTCTCCTGGGCTTTTATTGTTTTTAATCTGTCTATGATCGTTATTATTTTTTCTTTTGACGGTCCGCTTATCTCTTCGTTTCCTTCCACCCCTTGTTGTACATTTTCTCTCTCCTTATCCTCGTCTTTTTCTTCTCCTTCTGTTACTTCATTTAACACTTGTTTGAAGTATTTTCTCCATCTTTCAGCCACTTCCTCCTCCTTTCTAGGATTTCCTTTTTTATTTCTTTTAACTTCTTGATAGAAATTCCTAATTTCCTTGTTTTAGTACTTTGTTTCAATATTTTTTATCTTTATCTCTTTCCATGCTCTCTTTGCCACTCTGCACGTCTGTTTTGTCACCCTTCTTTGTTGCCTGGTACTTCCTCTTTTGTCTTCTTCTGTCCCCGTTTCTAAACTTTTTATCTTTATCATATGCCATTGTCGTTGCAGTATTTCGTATTTGTCTTCTTTTTTATCCTACCATTAGGCTACGGTTACATTGGCTGCGTGGTCGTACGACTATCGAGTCGTACGAACTCGTACATATACGTACGTGTGGAACAAAACCACCGAATTAAGTATAACGGGTTACATTGCATGCGTATTTGTCGTAAGAGTTCGCACGACTACGTACGACTAAAAACTAGAAACAAAATATTTTGTTTTTTCGTGCGTAGTCGTACGAGTAATTCTGCAAAATATGGATCTCGCCTTTGTAATTTGTTCTTAATTCTTTTCAGAATATAGTTGAATGTTTCTGATTTCATTCTGAAATATTCGCAAACTATTTCTGAATTGTTTAGCAACTCGGAAAAAAGTCTAAATTCTCCAAGTTCTTCGCGTGTTGCATATCGTCGCTTGGCGGGCAAAATCTCTTATGTCTCATTTTGTTCTAAAATGGGGTTTTTGTCTATTTCGATTATTTTGACCTTTCTGCAGTGTTTGGTAAAACTCCTTACGCGCTAAATGGTGTATCAAAATTATTAAAAATAATTTTTAAAATAATGTTACCTTAAAGTTATGAACAAACGCATTTTGCTCCTTGAAAATTTTGTTTTTGACACATAGGAAGTTTTGCCCGCCAAGCGGCGGCGTCCATTTTAATTTTTACCGAGGAACTGACGAACACGCGGCTAATGTAACCACATTACGCGTACGATCAAAGTCTGTACGACTACGTACGACTATTAAGTCGTACGACCACGCAGCTGATTAGAATCTTTCCCTTGTTTTTTTCATTTCTTGCCATGTTTCTTATAGCTGCCTGTCTCTGAGCAACTTATTTTTTTTGCTTTAGTATTTCCAGTTTTAGCTCGAAGTTTTTAATTCTCACAACTGTTATCTTTGGCTCCTTTTTTTCCACTTTGTACGCATCCTCTATCATGATAGCTATCTCAATCTCCTTTGAAAGAAATCCGTGACCTCATGTTTTGACCTTTTGACCCTTGAAATCCGCTCCTTTAACTACTGCTAAATTACATTTCCTTCTTCTTTTTTCTCGACTTTCCAGTTTTGTTTTTAGCATATCTATTTCGTTTTGCAACTCAGTTTTTTCTTTTTCCCATTCTACTTCTTGTTTTAATAAGTTTTCTTTTAGTACTCTAATCCCTTCTCCGTATTTTTTCATTGATCCGTTGATAGTTTTCATGTCGTCTTTTGTGGTTTTTACATCTTCTTTAATTTCCTGTAATTGTGAGTTTATGCTTGTATTATAAATTATAATTTTAAAGATAGAGAAATGATTAAATGAACATAATAGTACAGTTTTTCATAAAAAATTTAGAGGGATGGGAACAAATTTTCTATGCAAGGTGTGGTTCAAAAAAAATTAGTAAAAATTGAAAAAATTGTTCTTTCTTTTATTCCGTGCAGTTCAATTATTATTTGTTGAATTAGAAAATATGTCTGAGATACTTTTTCACAGTGTTTTGCTTCAGTAGTTCGACAACTGTTATCAGATTCAAATAATTGGCCAAAGTTGTGTTGTGCCTCATGTATCTATAACACAAGTATCTTATTCAGCTAATCATATTTGCTTGAAGGTTGTTTTTAAAACGTCAAACTCATTTTGCATATACAATGAAATATGTAAACACATGTTCTGTACCGTCACGCTCTCACAAAACTAAACTGTAAACATTGTTGACCGTGTATGTAAGACACTTTTGTCGTAAAGAAGGCAATGAGTTTTTCTATTAAAAAGTCAAAGTAGCCATAAAACCAAATACAGGGTTCTGCAAAAAGCACCGAGTTGAATAAAAATTAAATTGATCAAGTTACAAATGCGACACCATTTTTAACTAAAATTTGGGAGTATTATTGGTACACATGTTTAGCTATCAAAACTTCTAGAACAAACGTGGGTTTTTACAAGAACGTTTACCGAACGAGTAAATTTTAATAAATGATACCTTAGCATGGCCTACCTGTTCTATTGATATTTCTATGCCTGATTTTTTGAGTTAGAGTTTTTAAAATATCAGGTTTTGTAAATATAAAGCAGAAAAGTGTTAGAAGACTTAAGGAGCATCACTTACTTACTTACTTACTTAATCCTGTAGCTCCATAGGGAGCATAGGGCGTCCTGGGACGTTTCTGTAGCAGGGATAATAGTACAAGGTCGCTAGTCTTGCACTATCTTCTCACCTTCACGTATTTTTTACTGTTGGGTCAAGTTGAGTTGAGTTGTCTATTTGGTCTATGATATTATAGTTTCACACACACTTTCTATAATTCCTTTCCACTCCTTTTTGTTGTGTGCTACGGTTTTTAGTTCACTCCACGTTTTGTTTATTAGCCCGCACTCTGTCGTTATATTTCTTTTCCATGTTATTGTCGGTCTCCCTTGTTTCCGTTTCCCCTTAATATTAAAGTCTAATGCTTGTTTTGTGATATCCGTATTCGGCTTCCTTAATGTGTGGCCTATCCAACCCCATTTTCGTCTTGCAACATATTTCTCGATGGGTTCCTGGTTTGTGCGCTGCCACAACTCTTCGTTTGAAATTCTGTTTGGCCAGTATACACCTATAATTCTTCTGAGGCACTTGTTTATTAATACTTGTATTTGTTTCACTTCTTTTCTATTAAATGACCAGGTCTCACTTGCATATAACAGGGTACTTTTAACATTAGTATCAAAGATGCGTATCTTTGTTTTCAAAGAGATCTCTTTGGAGTTCCAGACTTTCTTTAATCTGCCGAACGCATTTTGCGCTTTACTTATTCTTCTCTCTATATCTTTCTGGCATCCTCCGCTATCATCAATTACACTACCTAAGTAAACAAATTCGTGTACATTCTCGATAGGTTTTCCATCCAGCCTAATCTCTTCCATATTCTTTGTGTTAATTCTCATCATTTTCGTTTTTCCAGTGTTTATTTTAATTCCGATTTTAGCCGATTCCTCTTTAAGTTTGTTAATTTTTTGTTGCAGATGATTAAGTCTTTCGGTTATGAGGCACATGTCATCGGCAAATTCTAAATCTTCTAATACCTTTCCGAACCTCCATGCTAGTCCTTTCCTATTATCAGTTACTTTCTTCATCACCCAATCAGAGGCAAGCAGGAATAAAATCGGTGAGAGTATGCATCCTTGTCGCACTCCACATTTGATATTTATTGGTTCTGACACCCCCCCACTGTGTTCGATTGTTGCGCTGAAGTCTTGGTATAATAGTTTTATTATTCGTATAATCTTTTTTGGGATTCCATAGCCTTTGAGTATTTTCCATAACATTGGTCTGTTTACTTTATCGAAGGCTTTCTCAAAATCCACAAAACCAAAGTACATTTCTTTCTGCCATTCCATGCCTTCTTCTATTATTATTCGTAGGGTACAAATTTGGTCTGTGCAGGAACGCCGTTTTCTAAATCCTGCTTGGTTAGGCCTCAGGATATCATCTACAGTGTTTTTTATCCTTTCCAGTACTATTCTTGTTAAAATTTTGCTAGTATCACTCAACAGTGTTATTGCTCTCCAGTTTTTGCACTGGGTTTTATCTCCTGTTTTTGGTATCGTGATAATACGCCCTTTCGTCCAATCTGCTGGTAACACTTCTTGCGCCCAAATCTTGCCAAATAAGTGGTATATAATCTCCGCATTTTCTCTAATTCCAGCTTTTATTAGGTCTCCTGGGGTATTATCAATGCCAGCAGCTTTGCCATTTTTTATTTTGTTAATGGCCCCTATAGCTCTGGTGACCATTCGTCGTTGGGCACCTAATTAACGACGCTCTCCTCCGAATACAGACCTACGAGGTAGAGTAACAAGGTTCTATACGTACACACACATACACTATACACATGGTGCTGTATGCAGGTAAAAAAACGGCGCACCAATCACGTGACTCGCATGCGGGCCGGATTGTGCATTTCACGCGTAAGACCACATACGCTAACGCACCAGCCTCAACACCGAAAGGTATAAGAGGTTAACGATTACATTACATAATGGCCCCTATTATCTCCTCTCTTGACGGTTTCTCTGTATTTATTTCCAGTTCCTCATATTCGTCCACCTCATTTGCTTCCTCTACCTGCATTAGGTAGTCTTCTCTGTATATTTCTTCAAAATACCCCCTCCACCTATCCAGTATCTCCCTTTCCGTCTTTAATTTATTTCCATTTTTATCTCTTATTTGTGTTATTCGACCTTCTTTCCGTCCTGTTAATTTATTCGTTAATTTATACAGTGTATTCAAGTCATTTTGCCTTACTGCTTTTTCTGCTTCATTTGCTATTTCCTCATACTGTATTCTTCTGTCTCTCCGCGCACATCTTTTTACTTGTTTATTTATCTCTTTATAAATTCTCTCTAATTCCTCCTTTTTATTCTGTGTTTGCTCTCTTAGTAGTTTTAGCTTGATCTTCCTTCTTTCCTCTATTTTATCCCACGTTTCTTTCGACATCCACTCCTTAATCGGGTTCTTTTTTATACCTATTATCTCTTTTGCTGTTCCTTTCAGAATTTCTTTATATTTACTCCATAGTTGCTCAATATTCAGACCATTCATGTCAAGTTCGCCATATTTTGTCTCCAACTGTCGCTGGAACTCATTCTGTATATTTATTTTATTTTTTAGCCATTGTGTATTGTACTTGGTTCTTGTTTGTTTTCTTATATTTTGAGCTTTCAGCCTTGTTTTAACCTTCGCTCGTACCAACATATGATCTGATCCAGTGTCGGCACCCCTCATCGCTCTAACGTCCAGAAGGCAGTTTTTATACCTCCTGTCTATAGTTACATGATCTATTTGGTTTTTCGTTACTCCATTGGGCGCTGTCCAAGTTACCTTATGGGCTAGTTTGTGTGGGAATATGCTTCCTCCTATCAGTAAGTTATTCAAGGCGCAGAAATCTAGAAACATGTCTCCGTTTTCATTTCTTTCGCCAACCCCTTCTTTTCCCATTACACTTTGCCTACCTTCATTATTACTCCCAATCTTGGCATTTAGGTCTCCCATTATAATTTTTATGTCTTTCTTATATTTACGTTGTAGTTCGTCATATACCTTTTGCAGCTGTTCGTAAAAATTTTCTTTATTTTCTGGCTCGTCAGTGTTTGTTGGTGCATAGACATTAATTAACGTTATATTAAAGAATCTCGCCTTTATTCTTGCTGTAATAATACGTTCCGAGACAGGGTCCCATTCTAATAGGGCTTTTTTCCCTTCTTTATCTAACATTAGGGCTACTCCGTATTCATGTTTTGATTGTTCTTCCATTTTTCCGGAATATAGGATTGTTGTTCCACATGGTAGTCTCATTTCTCCAGCTCCTAGCCACCTTGTTTCGCTTAGTCCAAGAATTGTAATTTTATATCTTTCCATTTCTTTTGCTATTTGGCTCGCTTTACCCACTTCGTACATTGTTCGAACATTCCAACATCCTAAATACATTACCTTACGTGTATCTAATTCGTTCTTTATTTCGCCTTTGTTTTGT
The DNA here is from genome assembly GCA_963082815.1 of Melanotus villosus. NCBI lineage: Eukaryota > Metazoa > Arthropoda > Insecta > Coleoptera > Elateridae > Melanotus > Melanotus villosus. Next base: position 111,462,799 of record OY720418.1, on the reverse strand, counting down.
TTGAGTTGCCTTATTTCATCGCGGTCGTCAACTGTTTTTCCTTCCTCTTTTTTATTGCTTATAAGTTTTTTGGCGCATTGTCAGTATTTGGGTTCCTTTTTGGTTTCTGGTCTGTGTCACTGCATGGGGATCTCTGACTCATAGTCCTTCCTTTTTTCCTTTCTTCATTCCCCCCATCTCTTCTTTCGACAGTATCTTGTTTTAATTGGTCTATTTGCTCTACGGTGTAACTTTTACCATTTACTATTAATTTATTGTGGATCACAGTCGCTCTCTGCCCTTGTGCCCTGGCATCTTTCATGTGCACTAGCAGGTTCTTCCTTTGTTCTTGTACGTGTTTTGTGTAGTCTTCTGAGATCCAAATATCTGTTCCTTTAAGATTTTTTGCTGCCTTTAGTATTTCTATTTTTTTATTCCAAGAGACAAATTCAATTAGTATTGGTCTTGCTGTTTTCCGGTCTTGAAAGTTCTTGCCTATTCTTTTCACTTCGGCTATTTCGGTTTCTACAGTTGTTGGTATCTTCAGCTGGTGATTTAATAGTTTCCTGATATTTTCTTTGAGAATCAGATCTGATTCTTCTTCCATTTCCTTTATACCTTGTACAATTATCTTTTTCTTGCGCAGTTCTCTTTCTAGTATTTCCATTCTTTTTTCTTGCTCTGCAATTTGCACTTTCATTTTCTCATTTCCTTGCTTCAGCTTTTGATTCTCCTCTTGCACCTGTTTTACCTCCAGCTGTAGCAGGTCGATCTTATTCTCGATGCGCGCATTCCTTTTATCCATGCTCTCCAGCTTGCTTTGTATTTTATCCATGCTCTCCAACTTGCTTTGTATTTCTAGTAATATGTTTTCCATTTTGTGGGTTTATTTTTAATTCACTGAGAGTTCGCAAATTGTTTTCTATATGACCCCGTCCTCGTGATATACGTATTTTCCGCAGTTTGTCGTCGTCGAGTTGATCCGTTGTTTATTTATTTATTTTTATTAAGCTACGATAACACCGATAAATGTATACGTCAGCTGTCCTTTGGTTTTGTTATCACCACGCCGCACTTGTCCGCGTGCCCGGCCGCAGCCTTCTCGCAATAACTTGTATCAAGCGGGTCTTTACTCTTTAACTCGCTTTAATGCCAAAACGAATTTTCCAAAATAGTAGTATTAATAATCCTCTTACCTTTAACCTTTGCACAACTTCTTGTTTTAGGATTACACTTCTGTACTCACTTTCATTAGCTGCTTTTTTAAGTTATTAAACCGTTTTTTAAAACTATTTTAAAACTATTTTTACCTGAGCACTCGCTAACACAACCGTACTTCACGACCGTCCTCACTCCAAGGAGCATCACAGACGCACCAAAATGTATTGCTTGCTGCGTTTGCAAATTTAATCTCGCATTTGGAAGACTACATTGCTGAGAATGCATTTAAGAGACTCCGTTTTTTGGCATTAAATTTCCCAACTGTTAGATTTATGATTATGTACACATATTTCGTCTCAGTTAAAGTTTTTACACATTAGGGATGATGTAGTAATTATGATGGGTAATTTTAATGCTAGAGTGGGCTGCAATAATGAAAACATAGAACATCCTTATTAGGGAAGCATGGACTGAGAAACAGAAACGAAAAGGGCGAGCTATTAATTGAGACATGCGGTCTGCATAATATGCTAATAGGTGGAACTTTATTTGCACATAAAGACTGCCACAAAGTCACATGGACATCCCCTGACCTTAGAACAGAGAGACAAATAGATCACATTTGCATAAGAGAAAAATGGAGAGGAGTACTTTTGGATGTCAGGAACAAAAGAGGTACAGATGCTGATACCGATCATCATCTTACAGTAGCAAAAATACGTTTCAACTTTAAAAAATACAAAAATATTAATCCAGGGTACAAAAACAGACGATATGATACTGAAAATGCATACAAGGACGCCAAAATTAAGCAAAATTTTATATAAATTATAGAAAAAGGCATAGCAAAAAGAAATTATACCGACTTAACAGAAGATATATGGCAACAGTGTAAAGAAACAGAGTAGCCAAAATTGCACTAGGAACTAAAACAAACCAATGGAGTGAGTGGACCAGTCAAGTAACTTGGAACAAAATTAAAAAAAGGAAATCTTTAAAGCAACAGGGGTTACAATCCAAGGATGAACAACAGAAGAAAGAAATACAAAGGCAACATCAAACAGCAAGTAAGGAAGTAAAGAGCAGTATTCAGTATTAAAAGGGATACAGAACAGAACAGAAAAAGCACTAGGAGCGGTAAATATTGGAGACAGCACTCTACCAGATAATAAATAAAATATCTTGAAAATGCAGAAACACCGTAGATGTACCAAGAAGGAGCAAAAATGGAAAAATACTAACATCAACAGAACAGCAGACACAAAGATGGAAGGAACATTTCGAAGAGATTGTGAATGTCAAAAGTGAAATGTTACAGGCTCCAGAAATTATAGAGAGAGAAGAACTACATATATAAACCAAAGCAGTCCAACAAGAGAAGAATTATGCATAACCATTCAACAAATGAAAAGCGGAAAAGCTCCCGGTGCAGACCAGATCACGGCTGATATTCTAAAACTGGACATCATGTCCTGTGTAAACCTACTGCACTCATTAGTAGAAAAAATCTGGAGAGAAGAAGTTTTTCCGAATGGTTGGAGGGAAGGAACGATAATCAAAATCCCAAAAAAAGGAGACTTGCAGAAATGCGGAAATTGGCGTGGAATAAGCCTACTGAGTATATGTAGTTAGTAAAGTATTCTACAAAATAATTTTAAACGGAATAATAGATGTGTTAGACAGCGATATACGAAAAGAGCAAAACGAATTTCGGAAAGGACGATCGTGTATTGACAACATCAATACCTTAAGAATTATCATAGAACAATCCATGGAATATCAATCACCACTCCACATCTTATTCATAGATTACGAAAAAGCATTCGACTCTATAAACCGAGAATGCATATGGCTCGCATTAAAAAATATAGGAGTGCCAGATAATCTGATATGTTTAATAAGAGTAGGATACACAGATTATAAATGTCGAGTTTTACATAAAGGAACATTATCAGAACCCTTTCCAGCTGAAACAGGTGTGAGACAGGGGTGTATCTTGTCCCCCTTACTGATTGTTATTATAATGGATGAAATTATGGACAACACATGTAAAAACTACAAATAACTTACTGTACCAAGGGGAAGCCATAGAAAAAGTTAACAGCCTTATATGTATATCTGGGTAGCGAATTGACAAGTGATGGTGGAACTAAACAAGATATCGAGCAAAGATTAAACAAGGCTAGAGGGTTATTTTGCAGTATGAGCAAGTTATGGCATGCAAGTAATATAAAAAATACCAAACTAAGAGTGTTTAATACAATGGTGATGCCGATTATGTTGTACGGTCCGAATCGTAGTGTGTGACCACTGCAATTAGAAAGAAACTACAAACTTTTGTGAACAGATGTCTAAGACACATGTTAAAAATCTGGTGGTCTAAAACAATCACAAACGAGGATTCGAAAGCAAGGACGAAACAACGGGATGTAAATGTACAAATAAGGCGTAGGAAATATGGTTGGCTGGGTCGTACGTTACAGAAAGGTAATGAAGAGCCCAATAGAGCAGCATTGGAGTGGAATCCACAAGGTTACAGAACAAAGGGTCGGCCGAAAACAACCTGGCGCAGAACAATAACAGAGGAAACGGTCATGACAATTGCAGAATTGAGGAGAACAGCAGAAGATAAGCAAGAATGGAAAAAATTCATCAACACCCTATGTCCCCTTGGGGAATAATGGGACTTATTATTATTATTATTATTTTGTTGTTTTTTCACGCACATTCTTTTGTACGGTTCTCTACCTATAATCAGGAGCATACCTTACTCCTCAGATTATAGTACTTTTCTTAGTATGTGTGCCGTTGAGTATAGTACATTAGATTGGAGGTCTGTGATATTATATTGTCCAGGTAAGTTTTTTAAGTTCTTTTCTAGGCTTCTTGATATCCTTCCAAGCGTACCTATTTTATTACTAGTGGTACTACCATTACTTTCATGCCCCACATTCTCTCGATTTCTAGCCAAATCTTTATACTTTATTTTTTTTATTTGCATCTGCTGGTATCGCTACATCAATGATGAGGTAGGTTTTCTTTTCAAAATTTTTGATCACAGGGTCAGGTTTGTTCTCATTTATTTGTCTGTCAGTTTGTATTTGTTGGTTATATGTGATAGTAGTTTCTGCAGTGTTTACCACTGGTTCTGGTTTATGAAGGTACCATTTCTCTTGTCCTAGATCTATATTAAATTCCTTGCATATCTGCCAATGCAAATATGTACATATTTTAGCATGTCCTTTGATAATTCACTTTTGGCAAGTTCTGAGCAACCTGACACTATGTAGTTTATATGTTCTTCCCCTCTCACGCAAATTCTACATTTACTGTCTTCTGTTGCTCTTAATATTTTCTTCTGATAGTATTTCATTGCAAGTGCTTGATCTTGAGCTGCCGTTATCAAAGCTTCTGTTTGTCCTTTCATCTTTCCCTTGTTAAGCCATTGGTACGTTCTTCTAATATTTACGTCTTTTGCTTTCGTCTGTCTTGGATATTGGCCATGCAGTACTGTAGTCTCCCAATTATTCTTAATTTCGTTGGTCAGTCCTCTTTTCTATCTCTTTACTTTTTTTCAGAAATTCTTCAGTTGTTAGGTTTCTATCATCTTCATCCTTTATATTGTAAGCTTTACGAATTTTAATACCTTTTTTCTGTACATTTCTTGCTTGGTCTTCTTTTTTATAGTAGGTTGTTAGTGTCTGGATTAGGGGGTCATTCTGTTTTTGTCTGATATTGGTGTCTAATCCAATTATTGCCATTTCGTAAACTTTCTGTATTTGCCGCAATCCCCGTCTTCCTTCCACCCGAGGTACATACAGCCTATTAAAATCTGCTTTTGGGTGAAGCTGTCCATATGTTGTCAGCTTTTTCCTCGTTTTCCGATCTAATTGCCTAATTTCTTCGAGGGTCTATACTCCAATGCCAAAACTGTATTCTAATACAGGTACTGCGGGCTTCCGATAGCTCTAATCTGGTTTTTTGCTGTAGGTTGTGTTTGTAATATTAACTTTAAATGTCGGATGTATTCTTTTCTTAATTTCTGCTTCATATTACTATGTTCTATTTCACTGTTTTCGTCTATTCCTAGATACTTGTATGCTCTTCCTGGTTCTAGTTCCTGTATGTCGGTTATGTTGTTACTTAATTCAGGTTGTAGTTCTTGTTTATTCTTTATCTTGCCTTTGATTATATGGAATTTAGCGCACTTTTCTAGTCCCAACTGAACCTCTTTACAATTTGTAGCTGTTTCTTAAGATCGTTCTCGTTTTTGGCGTACAATTTAAGGTCATCCATGTAGAGTAAACGTGTTATCGGAGGTTGATCTCTTACTAATCTATATCCGCAGTTTTCTCGTATAAGCTCTTTAGTAAGCGGTATTATTATTATTATTATTATCAGGGACATACAAAACAACAAGGGGGACAAGGAGTCCCCTTGAAAGATCCCTCTATTTATTGGTATGGGACCTGTTTCTAATCGGTGTTTTTCTGTATTCAGTACAAGTTTAGTTTTCCATTTCTTACAATATTAAACTCTACATGATAGGTTTGAAGCACTCGTAGTATCCAATCATGCGGTATACTATCGAACGCTTTTCTGTAGTCTATCCATGCCATAGATATCGATCTGTATTTTTGTCTATAGTTCTGCATGATTGCTTTATCTATAAGTAATTGGTCCTTACAGCCACGAGATCCTTTACAGCAGCTTTTTTGTTCTGGTGTTAATATGTTATTAAATATTAAATGATTATAAATTCTTTCTGCTATTATAGATGTTAATAGTTTGCAAGTCGTGGGTAGGCATGTAATTGGTCTATAATTAATCGGTTCTTGGGTGTTATTTGATTTCGCAATTAATATAGTTTTTCCTTCAGTTAACCACTCAGGAACAGTTTCAAACACTTTTGCTAGGTGTTCGTGGAGCGCATCTAGTTTTTTAATCCAGTAATTAGTAATTTTATCGGAACCTGGCGTCCTCCAATTCGCTGTTGCTTTTATAATTCTTTAAATTTCTTCTTTTGTTATGGCTTCCGTTTCATTAATGGTATAGTTCGAGTACGACATTCTTCTCTTCTAAGACATTCGCTTTCCTTATTGTAGTGTTTTTTTATTCCCCATAAGTCATACCAGAACTTTTCTACATCTTTCTGACTTGGTATTTCGTTTACAGTGATTTCTTGTTTTCCCATTTGTCTATAGCTAGAACTTTCTCGTGTCTGTTTCGAATGTCTTATTGTCTCTGTAAAAAGCTATTCTCTTTTTATATCGTTGTATCCTTTGTGCATAAGCTTGAACTTTTTGCTTTAATTTTTCTTCTACAGTCGTGGGTGAGTTGCCTTCGTCGATGGCGTATTTATTTAATATCCTGGATATTTTTTCTTTAGTGCCTTGTCTGATATTATTATTGTTCCTCTGTGTGAGTAAGGACAGCTCTGCCCGCCAATCTGTTATTTTATTTTGTATTCTCACCTTCCATTTTGGTTTGTTGGTCTTTCTTCGTTTCTTAGGAGTTAGGAGTGACTTCTTCTATTTCTTGGTTGTCTTTCACTTTAGGGGGTAATATAATGTCTTTTTTTTGTTAAATTTTTTTATTAGCAATCAGAAGTATACATTCTATAAGCCAAATTGATGTAAATACAATTTTTAAATAATATTGTACAAAATAGTGACTTGAAGAGGTACATCATCCAGCGATTTCACCTCTGATTTATAGAAGATCCTGTGGCCATCGTCTTCGTAGACGTCTGTTTTCTACTGGTTGTAAGAGGTGTCTTATTATTTGGTTGGGGTGGACCTCAAGTTTTGCATGATGTCTGGTAGCTCTTTCGTGTATTACTGTGTTTACGTCTGGAACTTTAAGGTCTATGTGTAATGTGTGATTGGTAACGTACCAATGTGCGTTAGCAATAGTGCGGAGGATTTTAGATTGGCTTCGTTGTATTATGGTTGTATTTGACTTGCTCGCACAACTCTATATTTCGATTCCGTAAGTCCATATTGACTTGATGACGGCCTTATAGATGAGTACTTTGTTATCAATGGATAGATGGGATTTACGGCCTATTAGCCAGTTGAGTTCCTTCATTTTCAAGTCAATTTGCTTCTTTTTCTTTATAATGTGTTTTTTCCAATTTAGTTTCGAGTCAAGATGGAGTCCTAGATATCTGACTACTTCTTGTTGTGGGATATTTACTTGGTTTAGGTTAACATTTGGGCAGTTGCCTTTTCTGAGCGTGAATGTTGTGTGTGCTGATTTTTTCTCGCTGACCTTTATTTTCCATTGTTTTGTCCACCCTTCTATGAGAATCAAGTGCTGTTGAAGGTTGGATGCGGCAGTTACTGGGTCATTTTCTATTGCAAGTATTGCAGTGTCATCTGCGAAGGTGCCTATTTTTGTGTTTCTGTTAGTTGGTATGTCTGATGTAAAGATTACATATAGGAGGGGGCCGAGGATGCTCCCCTGGGGGGCCCCTGATTGAGCGTAGTATCGATTGGAAGTTTCGCAGTTAATTTTTGTTTCAAAGTCTCTTTGATGTAAATACGATTTTAGTAAGTTGAAGTATGTGATCGGAAGGGTTAGTTTAATTTTATAAAGTAGGCCTGGGTGCCATACCTTATTAAACGCCTGGCTTACGTCTAAGAAGGCTGCTGTACAATATTGTTTGTTTTCCATAGCTTGACTGATTAGATGTACTAGTCGGTGAGTATAACGTTGGCTTTACGTATTAGAAGACTTAGCTTATGGCTTTCTTGAAGTTTAGGCAAGGGTTTCCTTTCATCAGTGTTTGTTATTTCTACCAGGATTTTAGCTTGTAGTTCTCGACCTATTTCTTCTTTATGTAGGACTTCTGATACTTGATTTTCCTCTTGATCTTCTTCTGTGCTTCTAGGATTTGCTATACCTTCTGGGAGGCTCGTTTTCAGCTGGTCTTGTTTGTTATCTATAGTACCTTGGTGTTGTTCCGTTTCCTCGTCCTCGCGTAATTCAATGTTTTTATTATGAATTTGCTGAGATCGTCTTTCATGTTCTACCGCTTTTTGGGCATTTTGCTTTATTTGTTCTATTATTTCTTGTGATAGTTTTCTGTTAATTACAATGTATCGTCTTTGGTTTGCGAGGGTAATATTATTATTCCAGTTATTTCAGTTCTCGTATTAGGGTTACGTTCTCTCCACATCTTGTACATTTCTTTTTAATTTAAGGTGTTATGCTTTGCAACACAATTATAGTGGCACCAAACTATTTCGCGGTATTTTTCTTCCTTCCAAGCGTTTCTTTGTTTATGTTTGTCTTCCTCAGAATTTATAGTAGTTATTGAGATATGGTCACTTTGATTTTCTCGTTGTGATGGCATATCTCTGGCCGTTAGATTTTCATCTTTAACTTGCTTGTTATTTTGATTGTTGCTATCCGCTGTAATAGTTTTGGGTAACCCGATCCTAGCCCGTCTGATCACCACCGGTTCTCAAGCTGTCACCTCCAGCGGCCGCCTCTAAGATGCCCTGGCGCTCCCCAGGCAGCGACTGGTTTCCATAATTATTCATTTGGTTTTTCTCCATTGTAATGGGATGCTTTTTATACCTACAGCCAGCTGAGGGATAAGGACAATTAAGGATTTATATAGGTATACAGGATAATAGGTGTATTGGGAAAGTTAACAGGACCATTGCCCCAGTTAGTCGCCTTTTACGACAGGCAGGGGGTTCCCTGGGCCTATTCTAAACCGATACCCAGACGGTTATTATTATTATAATACACATTAGAGATGTGCCAGTCATGAACGATTTATTCAAAAAGAATGAATCAGTACACTGAATCGAATGAATCGAGTCTTTACTTTAAAGTGAATCTATTCACTCGACTTGGTGTCGAAGCACGCCGAGCTACTGAGTGTTTGAGCAGGATTTGTGAATCGATTCAGAAGTGAATCGTTCAACTCGTTCGAGTTTCGTGTCTTTAACGTTTCTACGTAAAATTGACCAGTAAATCGGATTTGATCATGAAAAATTTGACAATGCGGTTCTTAGACTATCTTCAAAGTAAATTCAAAATTTAATGTAAAATAGCAAATAAATAAATCAATAAATATAATACTTTCTTCTTCGCATTGATTATTTAAATTAATTTATTTTTGGCAAATCATGTGTAAAAGTGTACAGTAGGGTGGCCCTTAATTATGGTTGAAACAAATTTTGGCCGGGTCACCCCCCAAATCGATTCTAAAAAAATAAAACGTTATTTTAAGATTTACCAGACCTCTCAATTCCATCGTTAAGGGGTGCCCCAAGGAGCCTGCTTTTTCCCATTTAAATAACATAGGTTTCCAGCACACTTCTGATTTTTATTTTTTTTGCAAAAGTACGCGTGCCTTAAAAAATCCGGCGAGTGCTCCGATTCATTGCTCACTGATGCCCCTTTCATGGAAAAAATATGGGAGCCAAGTGTCATATCTTAAGCAAATAAATGGGGGTTGAAGAAAGTGGTAATTTTAAAATATTGTCGTTTTTCTCGGTTGTAACGAGTTGTTAAGATATGACACCTGGATCCCGTGATTTTTTCCGTGAAAGGGGCATCAGTGAGCAATGAATCGCAGCACTCTGCGGATTTTTTCAGGAACACATACTTTTTTAAAAAAATAAAAACCAGAAGTGTGCTGAAAGCCTATGTTATTTAAATGGGAAAATGCAGGCTCCTTGGGGCACCCCTTAACGTTGGAATTTGGAGGTCTGGTAAATCTTAAAATGACTTTTTATTTTTTTAGAATCGATTTGGGGGGTGACCCGGTCAAAATTTGTTTCAACCATAATTAAGGGCCACCCTAGTGTACAGCGTACATTAAGGCGGCATTGTATGTATACGTAGGCATTAATTACTTAAATGATACATAAAAGAAAACAAATGTGCGGACTTTGAATTTTAAGTCTATTTTTGATTAAAAAATACAGCTATAAAATTCTTTTGTTGCTTTATTAATATGTTTTTTTTTTATAAAATTACAAAACATTACTTCTGAACATATTTTGATAATAGTTACTAAACAAAAAAATAGATGCCTTTAAATATTATTTGAGCAAAGGAATTATCCAACAAAAGAGTGGAAATATAAGCTGACAAGTGAACGCTGACCGATCATCGCTTCGGTTCGGTCTTTGTTAAGACTCATTAGTCTAAGCAAAACGAGTGAATATGTAAATCATTCAAGAACGAATCACTTGAAATGAATGAATCCAATGAATCGATTCACCAGAAAGAATCTCTATTACACATTAAAGCTACTCAGTGCTTTTTGCCAGACCGTATATAACAGTATGACGCAAATTCGTGATAGAAGCTGTAACAAACACTATCAAAATAAAATATGATTAAAGTACATTTTTGCCGCAGTTAGCAATACGTGCATGGGGAAGAATTCTAGCACTTCAAATGCAGGATTACAATGCTGCTGATAATATTAATTCCCCACCACTCCTCGAGTCTAATTTGGAAAAAGGTCTTCCTCAAAATATATGGAAAAGCAAGGAAGAAATAAAACAGTATTTAGAAAGCGCTAAGCGAAATCCAGCATGGTATAAAGCAAGTGACAGTAAATTACAAGATATGATGAATTCTATTTCAAAACTCACTCGCCATTCTCATCCAAAAGTTAGACTCGAGTTAGTAAATAGTTGTCTTTTACTTGTGGAATTCTGCTCTACGTAAGTCATAGTTGGTATTATAAAATAACTTTTTAAACTAATAACACAAGTTTCAGGACGATTCCTTGTACCATTAGTAAAGTGATAGAAATCTTAATAATTCTTTCAGAAGATGAAGATAACGAAGTATCTGCGGCGAGTAGCACAATTTTAACAAAATTTTCAAATAATTTTTCGTCCAATGTTTTTAAAAGTGTTCTGGAAAATTTAGAAGAAAATTTCTTTGGAGCCATAACTGCCTTACCTCGAATTTTCAGTGGCCTGGGTAATGTTGAAAATACACACTGTTTTGTAATTAATTCATATTTAATATTGTTTTGTAGATGACCGAGAGCAATTATCTGGAATTAATCTACTCATTGGTTATTTAAGACTGTTTGGAAAAACTTATCTTGCTCAACTTTTACATTCGGCTACACATTTAAAGAGATTAATACAAACATTAATTCATATTTGTGAATTAGAGAGGAAAGACATTAGCCTGTATGAAGAATACATGATTCAAGGTATTTGACTTACTTATACATATAATCACATCTTAATATAGAGTAATTGTGACTTTCTTTTGTTAATAGATTTGGAATTAGTTGCTGATTATCGTACGCCATGGAAAAATTTTAGATATTTCCGTAGTGATGCTGTTCAAACAAAATTGGAAGTTGCCTGTACATTGCTTGCCGATTGTGATATCTTGGATATGATTTCTGATTTACTATTGGAAATTTTTAGGAATTGCAATGAAAATCGTAAAGAAGCTACTCTGATTTTGAATAATGTATTAGGAGGAACCCCAGGTACCTATAACTAGAAATATTCATTAAGTACTATATTTTATATAAGAAATTGCAAAATGGGAATTGCTTCAAATTTTTTTTATAAGTTCCAGTGTTCTGGCCAAAAAGGTACAATAATCAGTATTAATATCATTTAGTGGGTATCAAAGTTGAAAAAGGAAATTCTGTAATTAATACAGAATTTCGGTTTTGTTTTTTATTAAAATTACATATAAGACAGCCCACCTATTTGAATAGGTATTTTGAATTTGGAGGTGTTGATTGTAGGAATTTTTGATATATCCATAGCTCGCCCAAGGCAAATTCAATAAACACACTTTTTACAGTTTTAAGTTCTTACTTTTTCTTGTTGCAATCGAGTCCGAAAAATAGAACACACTGCACTTAGTATTAATTTGATTTATTCTTAAGTCGCTTGCAGCGAATTTAGGCCTTCTGCACATGGAGCTTATCGTCATAGACATGTATTAGACGCCGCGTACAGAAAGCATACGCTTTTGTGTCGCTCGCTTTTGTTTAAATAGACAACAGTACACGACGAGTCAGCTGCGCGGATTCGTCAAAGCAGACAAGCAGTAAATCGCCGGCCGTACAGCTGTGCCAGTCTCTTGTAGTACGCTTTTTGTGGTATAGTTGAAAATTCTCTATTAAAATGACGGATGGAACAGTAAAATTTGTACAATCGATTGAAAATTATCAATGTTTATATAATAATACCTTACAAGAATACTCCCGAAAAGATGTGACTGAAAAAGCTTGGTCAGCAATAGCTCGAGAAGAGTAAAATGTCTGGAATTTAGAATCGTCTTCTGCTAACTCTTTGATGGCAATAAATAACCTCCTAATATGTACTATTTTTGTGGATGTAGGGATGCACCCAAAATTTCCTACCTCTTTTCTTTTCATTGTGGTGACGAAGATAATTTAACAAAAGTAGGTCCTCTTCATCACTTGACATCTTCGCGACTAATAAATAAAATATGTTTGAAAATCGATGCATTTGTGGATTATAAGGCGTAGAGGAATCGTCGCTGCAGGACGAATCTTCTACGTGTCTATGACGATACGCTCCATGTGCAGAAGGCCTTAATTTAATTTATGCGTAGTGGAAGCGTACTGGGCCCATAACCTGTTGACGTTTTTATTTCAACTCACTTGTATTTGTTTTACACATACCAAAGGTAACTAATTTTAGATACAATATGTAGCCACAGTCTAGTAATACAACCAGTCGTTTCACTCGCCGGATTTTGTGGGTCCGAATTCCAGTGCGCCTTTGCAAACTTTAGCCTAATGCGCAGTTAGAATAAAACGTGTTTGCGGTGCAGCTTGCAGTTGTTTGTTAACAGCCATAAACCACGTGCATATATATGTTTGCCGCACAATGACACCATTTTGAACATCTTTAATTTTTGTACTTGTTTTGATATCTTAAAAGATTCTGTTCATTATTAAACCATTTCTTGCAGTGTGTGTATTCATTGAATTATTTTCACAACAAATTCAAGCTAAAAAGTTGTAATGCCTATAGCTAGCTAGGGGGTCATTTACGAACCTGTGTTGACAGAAACTTTTTCCGTCACTTTTATGAGTATTACCCACTCTTAAAGTAGCAGACACCTGTTTTTGTTTCACCCTCTACAAATACAGTGATCAGCAAAAAGTTCGCAACATATGGGAAAATTTTTTATTATTAGAGTATCGAAAAAACTTTTATGGGGGATGGGTTCTGCATGTTCGATAACCCAAAAATCGAATTTGAGGTATGTCATGTGACCACTGGTATGACGGCAAATTTAAAAAAATTACTGTGAAGTTGCCAAAAATGGGGTTAGAGGAAATGATATCAAAGAAAATTATTAGAAAAAGTTGCTTCGAATTTTATTCTAGGCCCATATGCAAAATTTTAAGCATTTATTTAAAAAAAATTTAAAACCACAATTTTTTGTAAATATTGTTTTATCAATTTACAAATAGCCAATTTTTTGGTTTTGACTAGCTTGATTGAAGTGGAACCTGTATTTGAATAACAGTGGCAGAACTTTCTAGTTTTTTCCATAATTGACAGGTCTAAATCTAAAAAACAGGTTTTCGCTAGGACGCTCGCTGTTGCAATGGTTTGTATCTGACAGTTGTATAAAAGTTTTACGATAATTTTTATGCTAGAACACTTAGAAACTTAAATTTTCTAGGTTGTGGTCAAAGTTCACTAATTTATAAAATAAAGAAGAATAAAATATCCAATAAACTAAAAACTACATTTTTTATGTAATTTTATTTTTCTTTTTCTTTCTGTGATATTTCAGGGAGATGTATTCACGGTTAGCAATTAAACTTGATTATCAGCGAGAAAATTGATCTTTTCTAAGTGCTCTAGCATAAAAATATTTCGAAAATTTTGAAATAGCTGTTAGATACAAACCATTGCAACAGCGAGCGTCCTAGCGAAAACGTGTTTTTTAGATTTAGACCTGTCAATTATGGAAAAAAATGAAAAAGTTCTTCCAGTGTTATTCAAATACATAGGTTCTACTTCAATCGAGCTATTTAAAAGAAAAAAATTGGGTATTTGTAAATTGATAAAACAATATGTATTTACAAAAAATTGCGATTTTCAATTTTTTTTAATAAATGCATAAAATTTTGCATATGGGCCTAAAATTAGATTCTAAGCAACTTTTTCTAATAATTTTCTTCGATATCTTGTCATCTAACCCCACTTTTTGCGACGTCACAGTAATTGTTTTAAATTTGCCGCCATACCAGTGGTCACGTGACATACCTAAAATTTTGATTTTTAGGTTATCGGACATGCAGAATCCATCCCCCATAAAAGTTTTTTCGATACTCTAATAATAAAAAATTTTCCCATATGTTGCGAACTTTTTGCCGGTCACTGTATATGAAATTTGGAACACCCGATGCAGTTTTAAATATAAAATTTTTGAATATTTTAGTAATATAATTCACGTATTATTATCACATACTTATATAAAAAATCAAATTTCTAAAATTCAAAAATATATGTTGATAATGTTTCTAAAAAAACATCATATTTCAGGAAATTCCTTCATTTGCAACAGTTTGCACATTATTAGGGGCGTTATAAATACTTATTTGGATCCAGAATATTGGAATTTACCTTTAGAAGTGAGTCACCAATGTATGATGCCACAAGTACAAAATAATATTATTCAAATTTGCTTACAAGTGGAAGGTTTAAGTAAAATAGCTCTTGCCATAAAAATCCACTTCCTGCAATTTTTATTGAAATCATTATACCCAATTTTGGAACGTGCAGGTTTGTATATATAAACATTATGTGCTATGGTCATCCTACTTTTTTATTTTATTTCTTCTTTGTAATATTAGGTTCAGGGCATCCTCTGATTAAAACGGCTGGTACCGCTGCTATTGCGAATGTTTCAGTAGCTTGTGGTTACGCTACTGTAACAGAATTGATTAATGCAAATTCGGATTACTTTTCTTTCCACGTTATTCATAGAATACATAAAGTTGAAGAAAATGAAAGTGTTCTTAACGTATTAGCGACAGTAATGAAATATAGTAATATTGATGTATTACCTTCCATATCTGATATCGTCTGTGGAGTAAGTTTTAACAGGTTTATTAAATTCATCCAATAACAAAAACTTCTTGCTTTAGGTTTTACTGCAAACGTGTGATAAATTTTTCTTGGAACAAAATGCAAATGCGTATCTGAGACTATTTCAAATGTTTATAAAGTGCTTAATACGTTGGCTTTCGATTGAAATTGAAATCAAACCTATAAAATCAAAACTCGAAAAAGAACTGGAACATGAAGCATTTCAGATTTCTAATATGCATTTAGATGAGGACGATGATACTGATACAAGCAAAAGTGGTGAAGAAATGTATAAAGAAGATATGGAAAAATGGAAACTAGAAATGGACGACGATTTTGAACCACCATGTAAAATAATTAAATTCTAATTTAACGATTAAATAATAATCTATTTCGATTTCAGCGGACGAATATGAAAAACCAGAACCTCCAAGGCATATCATGCTAGCAGTTAAATTATTGCAGCGGTGCCTAAACTTTTTGCCCTCTAAAGATAGAGCTCGAAAGCTATTAGTACTAGAAATCCTAACAGATGGTCTTGAAGTAATTCGTGATTGGGAAAATGACCTGTTACCATTAGTGCATCAAATTTGGTCACCGTTAGTAGAAAGATTTAAGGAAAAAGATGATTTGTTAATAATAAATCGTAGCTTCCAACTGCTAGTTACCCTGGCCCGCTTATCCAAAGACTTCATTCGTTCGAGAACTGCTAAGTATGAATTTTATTACTTAGAATTATTTCGTTTTAATATTTAAACTACAATTTTTTTTACTAAAATACAAGTTTATAAATAGATGGAAAGATAAATTCATATAAATAAAATATCAAAATTTCGCACAATGCTAAACTATAAAAAGGCTTTATCAATTAATAATCATTCACCAACCCCTTATGTATAAACAATTTTGATAATATACTGTTGCAGAGACGGTTTGCCAAGAATAACAGCACTTCTAGTTGAACTTTCCAAGTCAAGTTATCTTCAAGACAGAGGCTCAGCATATCGATACACTCAGGCGTATAAAATGCAACTTAATATTTTGCAGCAACTTGTACGAATTGTAACTGATCTTGACTTAGCAGATGCTCATATTAATTCGACCATGGAAGCATTAATTCCATATCTCAGCGACAAGCAACCTATTCCGCTACAGGTATATAAATTTATTAATTAATTTCAATTGCTGTTGTAACACAGAACAACGTCCATATGAACAATTTCACTACAACAATCAATAGATTACTAACAGGTGTTCGAAAAAAACTGTCGTCAAGTGACCTATGGAAAAATTTCAAACAGGGCGTAGTGTATATGTTACAGTTGTGAACATAACCCCACTTATAAATGTCACTTTTTGT
Source organism: Melanotus villosus (assembly GCA_963082815.1). Lineage (NCBI taxonomy): Eukaryota > Metazoa > Arthropoda > Insecta > Coleoptera > Elateridae > Melanotus > Melanotus villosus. The sequence goes on along the minus strand of OY720418.1, from coordinate 111,446,197 downwards.
TCTGTACTAAAAACGATCGTGATTCGCAATTGAACCGTGAAAAACTGGAAAGTTACTCCCTTGCTAGTTCTAAAAAGAACTGGTTTTCTAATAAACTTCAAAAAATTATTTTGTTGCCATATACGTGTAAAATGACGTTTGACAGCTAACATTAGATGCCAGCTAACTCCAGTTGTGGCTCTAGTTACAACGGTGATGTTATTAAGATATGGTGTTCCTACTCCCACTATTTTCCATAATATAAAACTTTTGTACTTTATCGTTTGACAGTATACGTACTAGTTTAGATATTTGCCGCTAGATGGCAATTTTTGATATTTGATATTTTATAATCATAATCTATTATAACGTAACGTATTTTTATAAATTTTGCACTTTTTGCAGAAGATATTAAAAACACATAAATATAATATAAACGCCGCAGCTTTAAGAACAAATCGATTTTTTCTTTGAATTAAATAGGTTTTTTTTCGCAAAAGGTTTGCTGCAATGCTACAAACAAGCATTTACATAAATTGTTCTCCCAAATGTTTTTCTGGGCATTTTCGAAAATCAGGTAAAAAGCACGGGCGAAACATAAATACTTTGTGTCACCAAGAGTTGCGATAACATTCAAAATTAAATATTTTGGCAGTTCTTGGTGTCAACATTCAACTGTCATTAGCGCCATCTTACAATTGTTGGAACTAGTACGCAACTTGTCAAAAAATACAGTTCACAAACAATTGAAGGAGTGGAGACACCATCTTAATAACATCACCGTTACGACATACGGTAACGCTGACAATTGCAAACACCAGCCAACTTGATAATAGGTTTTTTTGAACGCTTGTTACCATTGTGGTAACAAGCGTTCACAGTAAGCTAGATATCTAGTTTACTGTGAATTTCCCATATAAAATGAATTATGCCACTCTTGCGCAATATGTGAGTAGAATATTGCGATTCCCCATTTATAAACTGTCCTGATCGGGAATATGCATTGATAATGAAGATGTTTTCTTGTAAAGTGTACATTTTGTTGTTGATAAATTAATTAGTATTTAGTATTTATTTATTTACAGCAACAAAAACAGTTTAGCAACTGGTACATGTGCCTTACACAGTTTCATAACATAGCAACTAAATCATGTTTTACAAATTCCCAAAACAAAAAACAACAAAAAAAACAAAAAAAGAAAAAAGTAATAACAATGACAATAAAAACAATTTGGTTCTATAGTGCCATAACACAAGGAACAAAAAACAAAAAAAAAAAAAAACAATAACAATAACAAACAACAAAAAACAAAACAATTCATTTAATACATAATGTTGAATATTGAATAAGTTATGTTAAGATTTTAAGATTTTACCGTAGGTAGGTAGGTAGACGGCAAAGTTTTGGTTTTCTTATGAAATATACAGGGTGTTCATTTTAAAAGTGAACGCCTACCAGCTTCTGAATAGGCAACACACATTGCATTCCAGAGGTAACTCTGTAGTATAATAAATTTCAAAAACGTTAACAACATAGTAGTCTCAAACCATTTTATGTCAGTGTCAAAATCGCAAATCGCTAAAAGGTCAAGATGTTCAACGATTCAGAACGAACAGACATGTTACTTCTTTTAGGCGAATGTCATAAGAATTACGATGCTGCGGCGATACTGTACCACCAACGATACCCAAATAGGCGAAGACCCTGTAGTAATACACGTCGAAAGTTGGAGAACAATTTAAGAGGTTTTGGAAAATTTAGGAAGGATCACGCAAGAACCCGCACTGTTACGAATGAAGAAAATGAAATTGCAGTGATTACGGTTATGTTGTTTAAGATTCATTATTATTATCTAATTTGTACTTGACTTTTATATTATGTAATTAAAAAAGTTCAAAGGCTACTGTGTTACATAATACTTTTGAAATTCATCAAACAGAGAAGTGATCTTTGGAATGCAATGTGTGTTGCCTATTCAGAACCTGGTAGGCGTTCACTTTTAAAATGAACACCCTGTATATACATTTTTTGCTTGTTTAGTATGTTCAGGTAACCTATTATATAATTGTATACTTCTGTATAACGGAGTATCTTGCGTCATTTTAGTTCTACGATATTTATTTCTAATATTTGTTCTCGATCGTACATTATGTTGATGAATTTCTTCTACTCTTATTATGCTACAGTTACATTTTATTTTGCCATGCACAACATTATACGCTAGTTTAACCTGCTCAACATATTTAATAGTTCTTATATTTAAAAGTTAATGTCTTTAATTAAAATTATTATTCGAAGTGAGAAATCTAATTTTTTAATTAGTATAGAAACAAATTCTGCAACCAACTAGCTATAGCTCTTTTTTAACCACCATGCATAACAGATACCTACCTACTATCAATGACAACATTGAGCGGACACAAATTTACCATAATAAATTCTCAAAAAAAATTAAAATCCTGAAAACCCAATTCTGAAGTACTGAAGTTTGAAATGACTAAAAACAAAGCAGGCTTAACATAAAGAAATCCTGAAAATCTTGAAATGTATCCTAAAATTAAATTACAATGCATATAAGCACCGAGTTATCACCAGATTTGATGCAAAAAAATTTATCTAAAAATCTATTAAGTATACTGTAATTATTAATCATGTTAAAAATTTAAAATGTGGCGGGCTAGGCCCTTAATTGTTTTAAATTAAAAAAAATTAAATTTAATATTACACTTAAAAATTTAACCTTTCAATGACAAAAATTACATGAATAATAAATATATTATCTGAAGACAACGAAATACAATTCTATAACAAAAATAAGCGTTTGATATAGGTTTGATCAAATAATACGCGAAATTTTCGTTTTTCTCAAAAAATATGTATTCTTAAATACTTACTTACTTAATCGCTCCTCTTCTACCTTTTTTTCAGGTGTAGAGGTTTCCTTTCTAATAATTTGTGATTTTCTTCCATTCAAGTCTGTTTCTAGCCATCTCTACAGCTTGGGCCCAGATAAATTTTTATTTTGTAGTATTTTGGCTATCTGATCATTCCAAGTGTAGCGAGGCCGTCCACTGGGTTTCTTTCCATTTATCTTCATCTGCCAAATTGTTTTTGTTAATTTCTCTGGGTTCATTCTAATTAAGTGTCCCCACAATTGTTTTGTTGAGGTCTGTTGTTCCTAGTCTTCCTCTGATTTCCCCATTTCTACGCGGTCTTTTATTCTCACACCTAGCACCTTCCAGTAAATATCTCATTTCTATTACCTGTAGTCTGCTTTTGTGTCTTTCATTTAGCACCCATGTTTCACTCCCGTAAATTAACGTCGGCACAAACACTTTTATTTTTGTTTTATTACGCGAGATTTCTCTTTTACTTATAAAACTTATCTAGGGCATATAATAGTTTGTTTGCACTTGCAATGCGGTTGGTTATTTCTCCGTCTATTTTTCCATTTTCTTTTACTGTGTGTCCTAGATATTTGAATCTATTTACTTGTTCTATCTCGCTATTATTTACATATGTTGATTTTTATTGTATGTGGTTCTCTAGCTATTACCATGACGTTTAATTTATTAGTATTGATTTCAAGGTTTTTCTTCTATAATGCGGAGTTCCATACGTTCATATTATCATGTTGCAGATTTTCCTCGTTGTTTGATTGTAATTGCTAGATCATCCGCATATGCTAGGTTTGGTAGTCTTATTGGGTTTAATCTATAGTTTCCCCATATTTGATTTTTTGTATCTTTTATGCATTTGGAGTTTATTTCGTCCATTAAGATTATGAATAGGTAGGGACTTAATGCTCCTCCTTGTCTGATTCCTGCTGTAGAGGTGAACTCTTCTGATTCAATGTTTTGTGTTGTCTTTTAAATACTTTCTATACTTGCTATTAGGTCTTTGTCTACTTTTTTGCTTCTGAGCGCATTCGAGATATCTGTAAGTCGCACTCTGTCAAATGCTTTGATTAAGTCTATGAAGCCTATACTAACAGGTTTGTTATGTTCTATCATCTTCTCTATTAATTGTTTGAAAGTAAATAAATCTTGAATTCCCCTTGTGGGTCTAAATTCATATTGTAGATCATTTAGTTTGTCTTCTACTTCAATTTTTAATCTGTTTTCTAGTATAGCCCCATATATTTTCGCTGGAACACTTATCAGTCGATCAGTGAGATTCCCCTATAATTGCCACAATTTTTGGAATCACCTTTTTTGTATATTGGAAGGATAATGGCAATTTCCCAATCTTTTGGTATTATTTTCAGCTTTCATACTTTGTTTATAAGGTGCAGTAGTACCCCGAATCCTTCTATTCCCATATATTTTAGGTATTCTGGTGCGATTCTATCGTAACCTGGGGCTTTTCCATTCTTCATTTTCTTTATTGCTGTCTCCAATTCACTTCTTGTTATTTCATTTTTTTTATGGTTGCCATTTAAAAAAAGCAAAAGTTTATGTTATAACTCAAAACTTAATGTGCAAAGTAAAAATCCAATATCACCATTAAATTCTACATGAAAAAGTGCCTTAAGAATGTTCCTATTTTTTATTCCTATCTATAGTATCTATACAAACAAAAGAGTTATAACGCCGAAAACAATTTCCGAAAAATTCAATTTTCGCTTGTAGCTCGAAAACAAAAGACAATATTAAATTTCAGTTTGCACCATTAGATTTGTCTCAAAAATTTGGCACCTTTATTACTGGCTACCCTGTACATAGGATGAAGGAAAACAGACTATCCAAAATTGCAGCCGAGATTAAAGTTATAGGAAAAAGACAGCGAGACAGACCGCGGATTTTGTGGGAAAAATACATTGAAGATATAATTACAGCAAGAGGGAAGACGCTACCAGAAGCAAGAGAACTAGCTAGAGATAAAAAAGGATTTTGGAAGTCGATAGAAGAGAAGTAAAAATTTTCCCGATGCTTACCTAAACTTCGCTGACTGTCCATCTGCAGTTTTTATTTATAGTTACAATTAGCTAGCCATGTGATCGAATATGAAACAATGCCATACTCTTATATTTACAATTTTTTCTTTGGTACGATGCACTCTCACTTACGTTAACTACAGCTCAATCTACACAAGAATGAGAAAACCTTATATTGACCGATATTAAATACGCAAACAAAAATTAAAATTAATATGTAAAAGTACTATGACTCACAATAAGTAAATAAGCTGAATACATTTGATTTCTCAACATGCATATTTTGAAGTTTTACCGCTTTAAATTGGAGAAAGTTAAAGTAAACAGATTTCCGAGATTAGTCGAAAAAGTAATTCCTCTTGGAATTAGAATTCAAAAATGTAACTTTTAGTTGAAATAGTGAACAATCCGACCCCTGTACGTAGTAGTATAATCACTTCAATATTGAATAAAATGCCACTATAAGTTTAACTACTTGCTCTTAGCCTAATTCTTCTATTTTTGAAAATTAATAAAACAGAATGGCCATTGCTAGATTAGTGACTCTATTGCTGAAAATTTTACAAGTCACATTAATAGCGGATTGCAAAACTATAATTATTTTTAACTGTTGGTTATTTAAACAAAATCACTGAAACAACCTAAGTGTAGGACTTACTGAACTGTTTTATGTAGTTCTTAAATTAATAATTATTATGTTTTTTGACAACGAATCTCTGTTAAACAAGAGTTCATAAACTTAACACATTTATTTCAAAAACAACCTAAGTCCGTTCATTTTGCAATAAATTGCAACTATTATAAATAAAAATAAATATTGCTGTTGTGCTTATCAATACCCTAAGATGGTAATCTTCAACTATTTACTACATATTTCTTCTCAAGTATAACATAACGTTTTTTTGATTCCCTAAAAGTTATGAAAATGGACTTAGTGGAATAAGTGATTCAATTATAAAAAGCCTGTTCTATAAATTGTATAAATAAAATTTATGTTTAGGAAGCTGCTATGGGTTTCTACTGCGATCTTGCAATATTTGATCAGACACTGGTTCGTATGATGCTGCAAAAAGTTTGGGATGAGGAATCGTCCGATGAAAAATCAGAGTATGGAAGGAATATTGAGGCTGTGTTACAAAACATTATGTGATTATTGTTTTGTAAAAATCCCTTCTGATATAACAATAAATATTTAATAGAATTACAATTTTTTTCAATAAACAATTCTTTATTCGGTTTTGTTATTTTACTTTACCCTACTTATACATTACTGTATACAAAACTCAATTGCACACATTGTAATTCCTTAACTATTATCACTTATAGTACTTAAGAAAACAGCGTGAATTAATTTAAACTATGTACATTGTTATATAATTCTTTAAATTCTTAAAATTTGAGAGTTGGACTAATTTTTATAAGACATAGATAAAACAAAATAGACGATAAGAAATAAAATAAATTCATTTGACACAGTCTTTAAGTAAAGTAAATTCATACAAATAAAGGATGAAAACAACAGTTTAAAAATCATAACCGCTACAAGAAAAAAGTTGAAGAGTTAGCACAGATATACAAATAGTATTACAATTGATGATGCAAAACATAATGCAGTAGAACATCTGCACATCGTATCACTAGATTTTAACATTAATTATTAAAAAAAAAAAACCTGTAAAAATTACTCAAAACTTTAAATAATTATAAATACTACGATTACCATATTGCTTCTTTATTTATTTTTAAACATTCAGGTAAAAAAATTTAAAATGTATTAATTTTACAATTTCTGCATACTCATTACAGAAATATTATTTCACGTAAATATATAATAATGTTGATACAACATCATTTGTACGTGGGTAAATTATTTTTTTTGGAAAATATACAGGGTGGCCCACTGAAAACAGTAAACGCAAGTTTTGGCCACTTAACATTATCAATTTAAATGCTCACAAACTCACAAAATACTTGCTTATTACAAACAACTTGTCAGATGAAGTGCTTTTGTTTGCTACGTTCAATTGTTTAAGCCTACTTGATCAAAATTTAAATGTAATTTTTTCTGGAATTAATTTTCAGATTTGAAAAATAAAAAGACTATTGAAAAGACGTTTGACGCCCCTTTCTATTTAAAATTTTTGGGGTGCAATTCACCCTCACCTTAGGGTTGAAGTTGCGTAAATAATACTAATCAATTCAGATGTCCCCCTTGATACTAAAATTGACGTGTTCGAGCGTTTTTCGCAAAATTGATGTTAAATGGCCAAAACTTGCCAGTGGGCCACCCTGTATATGGCTTAGGTAAAAGCCATAATTAGTATTCTATTATCTTATAAATGTAAAAAATAAAAAAAAAAATAGTTATGGCAATTAGCGCCTTACATTGAATTAATTATAAAATTGTCTTCTAATTTATACTATTGTATATCTAAAAGAGGTCTCGAGTTGCGGTAGCTAGGTACTTCATTCCCGCATGATTATGAGAGTTAAGCAGCGTTATCTCGGGACTGCTCCGTTTAACGCGGCACCTCTCTCTCACGAGGACCGGTCGCTATGGGAGAGTAGACCAAAACATCCTCACTAACAAGTGAGTAGATTTAAGAAGGTGCAAAGAATAAGAGAAATGGGAAGGCCTTTGCCCTATATAGGGATTTGTACAGGTTAATAATAATAATAATAAAAAATCTAAAAGAAAAACTAATCTTTTGTAAAGTCGCTTTAAAATTTCCCTAATCAAGAAATCCTCTTTCAGTAGGCAATAAAACTATCGATTTTCGGAGGTATTAATTAATATGACAGAATGTCAGTTAGTTATGTGACGAATATCAAGGATTAAAGTTTTTTTTTTATTGGCAACTAAAACAATATTTCGTAATTACACTAGTAAAAGAAACCCTAATTTTCATTAAATCGTTTACCTGAATATCAATCAATAAAGAAGAAATATGATTCAAAAATTCCTAAAATAAAACCTACAATTCTTTAAAATAAATCAATAAAATTACTAACAAAAATGTTTAAAGTAAAACATTGCATGCTTTACAATAAAAAATTATAAACGATTAATTCATAATTCACATTGCCAACGTCAATTTTCAGTGCTAACAGGTTCTTTAGCATGATGTATCATAACATGCTTATTATGATTAGATTTAGTAGTAGATGTTTTGCCACAAATGTGACAGGAAAACGGCCTTAGGCCACTATGCACTCGCATATGATCTTTAAGATAATATGATCTGTGAAAACTTTTACCACAAACCTGACATGCAAAAGTTTTGGCTTTCTCATGTTCTTTAACATGCCTCTGACAGTTATACTTCCGTATAAACTGAGCACCACAATGATTACACGTATAGGGCCTAACACTTTTATGAGAATTCATGTGAGCTGTATAGTCTGTTTCTCTGATGAAGGCTCCCTTACATTGGTCACATTTAAAAGGTTTCGAAGCCCTTGCTGCATGTGTCCATTTGTGGAGCTTCAAATTCCACTTGGTAGTAAAATCTTTACTACAAATTAAACAAGTGTACGGTCTGTGCCCACTGTGATTTCGGATGTGGACTTCCAGCGAAGACCTAAGATAAATTCCTTTACAAATTGGACATTCTACATTTTCAGTACTTCTTTCTTGTTTTGGCACAAAACGTTCATTATGTGCTCGTCGCATGTGCCTCGTTAAACTAGCCATGTGTACAAATTTTTCGTTACAGTGGGCACACGCTTTTGGTTTAGTATCGTGAATTTCTTTATGCCACGCTAATTTCTTTTTTGAGTGAAGAATTTCTCCACAAAAGCATATGTAATCTTTCACCTTCTTCTTGATATTTAAATGATGACGATTTCGATGTTGTACTAGATTTGAATGTCTTCGAAATGTTTCATCGCACATCGTACATTTAATAGGGGCCTCCCCTGTGTGTACATTCTTATGTTCGTCTAATTTTTGTTTGGTTAAAAATGACTTCTGACACATGTCGCACATATATGGCTTGATACCCAAATGCCGTTTCATATGGAGCTGTAGGTTTTGACGCCTGTAAACAATATTAATGTTACTTCCATATCTTTTTTAAAACTAATATGAAATTTACTTTTAACATCTGAATTATCTCTTCTTAAAACAATAAGTATAAAATTTTCTAACATATTTTAAAAATAAACCAAGCCATGCAATTACCTGTAAAAATACTTTCCACATAATCGGCATTCTAAGGGATGAGTTCGTAAATGTTCAGTATACTTGGCCTCATTTTGTAGATTTTCTCCACAAGTATCACATTTATAACGAGTTCCATAAGACCTACCATGAAGTTCCTGTTTATGCTTCTTTAATGACCGATTATCAGGAAACACTAAATCGCAGATGGAACAAACACAATACTTAACATCTTTCTTATCATCAATATCACATTCATTGCCTACAGCTGCTATCACCGATGCCCTTTCTTCCTCTCTTACACCATTTTGTTCGTCTACACTAGTATCCAACTTGAGCTTATTGGTGAAAACGTTATCAAAATTATTTTCACTTTTAATTTCAGTTTTCTTCGGTTTAATAATTAACTTTTTAATGGGCTTCTTGTTAACTACTCTTGAGCCAATAATATTGGTGGATGTTTTAGCATCATTTTTAATGCCAGTTTTTTCACTATGCACTTCACTCTGATGTACCCTACGTTCCTTTGGACATTTGAAACCTTGGCCACAAATGGAACACTTGAAATTTAACGGAGGGTCAGTAACGCTTACAATAGTAGGTGTATCATCCACATCGGGACTATAAAGGATATGGGGTGGTATCCGGCTTTGGAGTGGTGGTACTTCAGAATCAGAACAATCTGAACCTTCCCAAGTTTCGCGAGCTAAAAGATCGTAAGATGTTGATGTTGCTGAACTACCTTCGTACTGCATTCTACTCCATGCTATATCACTCGCAGCACCATTACTTTCCTAAATTAGGAAAAAGAGTGTTTTAGTTACTTCTATACAATTATTATATTTGTTATTTGTACATTATGAAATTACAATTAACATTAATTTTCATGAGACGATTTTTAAAACATCTTAGGGTGCATTGTCCAAGCTGCAACTTTAGCCTCCTCCATTGCAGCTATTGTCTTTTGGTAGCTAAAACGATCACCTTTGCAGATATGCAATTTTAATTTAAATTATACCACCCTACCATACCCTACAATCTTATACGACCAACAAAATACAGTGCACAATTGAAGGGCTCGGTGCAAAAACCGGTCAACTCCAATATTTGCCGAATTTTAGTTTATGAGTTTAATGCATAAAATTGCTTATTCGGCATCGTTTGGTGCAACAATCAGTCTAATTCAACTTATATTAACTGAAATATATACGTTGAGGGCTTGACTGAGAGAAATTTCGGCTGTCAACGGTTACCGATTAATCGGTTAACCGGTCATTACTGTTGACGAAAACTGCGGTTTTTTATTCAACAAAAACAGTTTTTTTGGTTAACCGGTTAATCGGTCATGACCGGTTATCGATCATTACCGGTTGTCGGTCATGACCGATTGTCGATCATGACCGGTTATCGGTCACGACTGATTGTCGGTCATAACTGGGTTTTATCCATGACCGGTTTCCGATCATGATCGATTTTCGGTCATGCTCGGTTTACAGTTAAGAGCGGTTTCTGGTCATTCCAAAAAGATTTCCGGCCAAGAACGATTTGCGGCTTTCCTTTATAATCAATTATTGTAGCTGTACAATTAGTACTCAACTTATTAAGTCCTTAATGATTAAGGAAATTTGCAATACTGATATCTAATTCCAACTTGTAACGCGCCCGAGACCCCATCCAGATGTTGGGGGTTTAGTAACACCAATTTTAGGGCATTTTGTTTGCGGGCTGCGGTATGGAAAAGGCACAAGCGTGGGTGATACGGTAAATTGGCGGCAAAAAAGGACACTTGGTGTGACACCAAGAAAGAAGCCAGAAGTGCTTCGCTTCAAGACAAGTGGATTGAGTGAGTGTACAGCAAAATATTAAGCAGGCATTGCCTTATAAAATATAGGACCAGTGGTGTCCATTTTATAAGACATGAAGCCACTGTCGACTACAGAAAACGAGACCAGCGGGTCCGTGTAGAAGACAGCTTACGCATACGACGCCACAACATTATTGTACCAACGACGCTTCAACCACGCTACGGCTTCCTCATACGACGCAACGCCATTGCAAATACGACGTGACGCTTCAAACTCGTTACGTCCACGCTGCCCTCCGGACGTCGTAGAGTGTAAGTGCACTAACTAAAAAGAATATTACGTAAACGAACATTAAGTGTAGCATAAGGTTAGATAATTAAGTTGTTCGGGTGTCTTTTTACATAAATATAAATTTAGTAAAACATAACTTGCATGGGCTTTTTATTTTGTTTAAGCTTTATATTAGGATAAAATACTCGAAGTATGGAAAGAATACTATGAACAAAAATTCAAAGACAATATCAACAGAAGAACGTTGGAAAGAAGAAGGAACAGGACAGTAGACGAAGAAGAAGAGGAAAGAAATATTGAAATTGAAGAAGTAGAGGAAGCAATAAGACAAGCTAGAATAGGGAAGGCAGCAGGAAGAGACCTGATAATCCCGGAAATGGTGAAATATGGGGGAGAGGAGGTAAAGCAGTGGATTAAAGAAATATGCCAACTTGCACGGGACGGCCAAAAGATACCTGAAGACTGGGACAAAAATATAATTGTACCAGTATATAAGAAGGGAAGCTCGACTGAATGCAACAACTATAGGGCAATATGCCTCTCTTCAGTAGTACTAAAAATTTATTCTAGAATACTGGAAAGAAGACTACGGGAAGAAACAGAAGAAATCATGGCAGAAGAACAAGCAGCGTTTAGATCACAAAGACAGACACAAGATCACATTTTCACGCTACGAACAACAACAGAGAAAAGACTAGAGAGGAAAGGCACTTTACTTAGCTTTTATAGATATCGAATCTGCATTCGACAGGGTGCCGCGAGAAAGCATATGGAAAGCACTGTCACAATGCAAAGTAACAAACAAGCTACAACAAGCAATTAAAAATCTATACGAAAGAACGAAGGGCAGAGTGCGAATGAACGGGAGAGAGTCGGAGGCCTTTGAGATGAAAAAAGGGATAAAGCAAGGCGACTCATTGAGTCCATTGCTGTTCAATCTAATTATGGACCAAATAATAAAGGAAAGTAAAGAGGCCAGGTACAATGTAAGAATAGGCTATTGGAATTTAGAGGCAATCAACATCCAGTGCTTGATTTATGCAGACGATATAGTGCTAATGGCAGAATCAACACAGAAACTGCAGCAGATAGTAAACAAATGGAACAGCGCAATCAAAAGGTGGGGAATGGTAATTAATGCGAATAAGAGCAAAGTAATGGAGATAACAAAGAAGGATGGAAAAGAAATTAACTGGGTGGATAATAATTATGAATACCTTGGAGTTATAATAAACAATACCGGAACAATAGAAGAAGAAATATTAAACAGAAGAAATAAGGCAAGTAAGGTTTACTATGCTTTAAATAACATATGTAATTATAAATAAGAAAGAAATAAGCAACGCCACTAAACTGAGAGTATACAAGAGTATCTATGTGCCTACATTAATATACGCCTCAGAAAGCTAGATCATGCAAGACAAAGTGAAAGGAAAAGTAACAGCAGGGGAAATGAAATATTTGAGAAGAATGGTTGGAAAGACGAAACGCGACAGAATTAGAAATATAGCGATTAGAGAAGAACTGGAAATGGAACCATTAGTGGAAGAAGTGGAGAAAAGGCAGTTCACTTGGTTTGGGCATGTCATGAGAATGGGAAATGGAAGATACCCGAAAAGAATAATGGAAGCAAGGCCGGAGGGAAGACGATATGTAGGAAGACCTAGGGAAACATGGGAAGAGAGAATGGAGAAAATGGCACTGGATAGCGGAAAGAATTTAGGACAACTAAAGAGAATGGCAGCTGATCGTGACCAATACCGCAAATGGATGAGCAACCCGACACCATAGGCATAAGGGAAATGGAAAAGAAGAAGAGACTAAATTAAAAATATTTCGTAAACATTCATTCTTCAATATCTTTCAAAATATGAGCACATCTATTTTATCTGAGTTGTTAATACGCATAGAGAAAGTTAAATTTTAGTAGCGGAACTGCAGAACTGATTTTAAACTCGATAGAATCATGCAAGCAGCAGGCAAAGCACGATATATTCCAGATATCTTTTACCTCCCTTCCCGTGACATCCGTCCTATTTTAAATTAACAACACTAAAAGATATACGTCGTTGGTTCAGTTGCACTTCAATCGACATCTTTTGTGCAATGGTGTCGCAAGCAATGCTAGCTATTTGGATCGCCAACCTCCGAATGTAGAAGGTGTAAGAAGAAGAATACCAAATAGCATGCTTAATATGCGAACTGAATACCGGAAATATAACAAAAATAAAAAATAACCATGAATTAACAAATGAAATAGAAGTAAAGGCAGAGATAAGACAAGGAGATAGTCTGAGTCCATCACTATTCTGTAAAATTATGGACAGGATAATCGAAGAGTTGTTAAAACTGGGTAAATGATGGATATCAGCTAGGAAATAAAGTCATCCAAGACATTAGGGTATCCAGATGATGTGGTGTTAATAGCACAGTCAGAGGAAGGACTACAGAGATTGCTACATAAATTTGAACAAATAACATGGTTATAATCATCGACAAGACAATAGATGAAGAACCTTTAAGGTGTAAATTAGAAATCAGAGAAAAAATTATAGAACAAGTGATGAAATTTCCATACCTTGGAGCAGGGGTGCTCAGACTTATACTAAGTATTAGGCAGCAAGCGATCGACTAGATAAGGAAAAAACAAAGTTTATAAATGGTGAGACATAGTAGAAGTTAAAATTCAAACAAATAAAGCTGCAGCAGTATCAGGAGCCCTAAGAGAAGTAGTGTGGAAAAATAAAGATCTGGGTATTAAGGCAAAAACAAGAATATATAAATCTTGTGTAATGCCAATAGTGACTTACAGCATAAAAACTCGCACTGACACCAAAAAGACCAAACAATTGAAGATCTCCCTCGAATGAAGTAACCAACAATTTTGTACAAACGGCGACTTCAGTAGAATTACGTTGTATGTGACCAACGGCATCTATTAAACGTACATTTGGATGTAAGCATTGTATATTTTCGATTGTTTGTGGAATTACGTTGTAAGTGTTTGGAAATGGCGGCCACACGTGATGTTTCGATTACGCCGAGCAGACTTAAATCGTTAAATAAAGGTAAAAAAAACCTAAAATATACATAAATGAGTGGAAAAATATTAAACTAAGAAACTTAAAACAATCTGGATTGAATTATGTAACTAGAAAAGGACAAACAAAACCTGCTGACCTGCTCTGGTAAGTGGAGAGACGTTTGATGTGTTTACCTTCTCCTAATAGTGTGCTTTGTTTTATTTCAGCTAGCAACATGTAAATGTCAATATGCTTGCGGTAAAATAAACCCCGAGTCAAGGAGCAATCTTTATAAAAAATTTTATAAGGTTAACCATTCGGATCAAAATTCCCTTTTGGTGAGTTGCATAGAATTGTGTGATATAAAGAGGCATACAGTTGCCGACATTGCACGTTCAAGTATACCATTAACAAAATAAGCACTAAATATCCTGTTTGCTTGAAAACTTTATGTGCTATTTATGCTGTTACACCAAGAAGAATTCAGATTATCCAGGAAAAACCGAAATCCAAAGATTCTACGGAAGACAGACGTGGAAAGCATCTGAATCGTCCCCACAAGATTGATACAAATTTGAGAGATCTGGTAAAAGAACATATTGTGTCCTTTGCTGCGGAAGAAAGTCATAATAGTCGACACAAGAATAATAAGATGATCTTGTCCTCGAACCTTAATATACACAGAATGTTTGAACTATTTCAGGAAAAATATAAAAATAGCAAGGCGAAACTGCACTTCTACCGCGACGTTTTTAACGAAGAGTTTAATATTCGATTTGGTGCTCCCAGGTCAGACACCTGTGCAACATATGACCTATTATATACAAAGATCATAAATGCAGAAAGCAAAGACGAACGGAGGAAGTTGAAAGTAGAATTACATCACAGAAAAACAGAAAAAGCATACCAAACTCTAGCGGAGGATACCGAAAGGGCATCTACAATAGTCATTTGTATGGATCTTCAACAAGTGTTATTTTCTCCTACTTTGACCCACAGCAACGTTTTCTATCAACGACAGTTCGCTACATACAACTGCAAACGGTATGTCAAGAAATTTGATTATCTGGTCCGATAGATGCATTGGACAGAATAACAATTTTAAAATTGTTTCTGTTTTGCACCATTTGCTCTTATGGAACTATTTTACCCAGATTGAACAAACGTTTTATTATAGTGGGCACAGTTTTTTGCCTTGTGACAGAAATTTCGCCCTCATTGAAAAGAAAAAGAAAAGTTCAAGGATACTTCACCCATTTGAGTGGATAGAACTCATTGCGAATGCACACCCATCCAAGCCGTTCCACGTCAAATTAATGCAACAAGTTGATTTTTTGGATATCACTCTACTTGAGCAGAAGGCAATCCATCCAAAATAATTCAAGGTTACAGAAGCTATGTGGTTGCTCTTCAAAAAAGATGATCCAAAGTGTGTGCATCTACGCAAATCACATTCAACCCTTATGCCTTAGAATGTTCATATAAATTGCCACTTCATAAATTAGAAGACTTGTCACAACTAAACTCCTAGACAATATTAACGCATCAGCAAAACTTCTCATTATTACTTGTAATTTTTCGAAGTTTTAAATAATTAAACATTTTATGTAGGTGGCCTAGGATATCCTCTGTCACTACTGATAAACAACTGCAATTGTTTTACAGATGTAAAGTAACATTTTGCAATTGCTTGTTAATGAGACATTTAACGTTGTTTAAAGTGATTTGTAGAAGGCAATAAATTCAGTTTTACTAGTGATTTTTTTTTAATTTAATGTCATTAAGTGAATGAAACACTTTGTACAGTGCACTTAGAGTAGAAGAAATGAATCGTTCACGCAACTTAAGAGAAGATGAAGCAGTGAAAGCGGTAGTTCTAGTTAACAAGGGACATAGCCAGCGATATGTGGCTAATTTCTTAGGAGTTAGACAATCAACAATTAGCCGAACAATTAAACGTTTCAATGAACTTTGAAGTTACTGTAGAACCCCAGGACAAAGTCTTAAGAAGTCTACAGATGTAAGAGATGAGCGATATCTTATGCAAGTCGCCTTAAGAAACGGGCATTCTACCAGTTTAGAGCTAAGCAGAGCTCTAACAGGAGCTCGAAATGTAGCAATTTCTGCATGAACGGTCAGGAGAAGGATTAATGAAGCAGGATTGGATAGTAGAAGACCAGCTATTGCACCACTGCTCACCAGGGAGCATAGAGTTACTAGACTGCGTTTTGCAAGGGAACACGTAAATTGGATCATTGACGACTTGAAGCAAGTTTTGTTTTCTGACGAAACAAGAGTAAGTCTTAATTCTCCAGATGGACGTTAACGAGTCTGGCGGAGGCCAGGAGAGTGGTTTGCTACCTGCAATATCTCTCCGAAGATCCCATTTTTTGGTGGATCAATAATGTTTTGGGGAGGAATTTGTTTCGATGCTCGCACGGATTTGGTTCCTATACGGGGGGATCCATGAATGTACATTTCTACGTTGAAAATATCGTAGAAGAACATGTGCTGTCATTTGCTCCATTTGTCGGGAACAATTTCATTTTTATGCAGGATAATGCACCGCCCCATGTTGCTAGAGAAGTACTAGACTACCTTCGATTCGTGAATATTCCAGCTATGGACTGGCTACCAAGAAGCCCAGATATGAACCCCATAGAGCATCTGTGGGATGCACTAAAACGATAAGTTAGGCGCCCCATACCTGCTCCTATTAATCTTAGGGAACTCGAATAAGTCGTTCTTGTCGAATGGGAGCATATTCTCCAGGAAATCATTCACAGCTTGATCAATAGCATGCCCAGACGAATGGAAGCAGTGATAAAGGCTAGAGTAGGATCTATACGCTACTGAATTCAAATTCTTACGATTTAATTTCAACTTCAATTTTTTTTTTAAAGCTTTTCATTGACACCGTTTTCATTGCATTTGACATAATTGTTTCTTCCTGTTATTTATTCATGTTTCTTTTCTGATAATACCATTCTAATTTGTCAAACATTAGTTGAAATCCTATATTATAATATCACGTAGGTACTATGATTTAAAACTTTGCAAAAATAAAAGTAATAATGTGTATATACAAATTCTATTACCATCAACGCGGCAAAAAAAGCGAATTTAATAGACATGGGCAAGTATATTGAAGACCTGCAGAACACTAGATTATTTTTCGAATTTGCCATCCGAATAACGTTACAAGGTTTTTCCATTTTTAGAATACTGTCTTAGAATATATCCTGTATTATTTTATTGTAAAGCTTTGTTGCTAACAAATAAATATCTATATGATAAATTTTTGTTTTCTGCAGTTTCTTTATCAAGTAAAATGAAAATGGTTCCCCTGCAAAATTTTTATTTTGCAAGTTACGTTATTCGAGCGAGGTCTTCAATTATTACGAACAAATGAAATAAAAGTACTACGAACTATAATAGGAAAAAGAATAACAGATAGAGTAAATAACAATACAATAAGAGATCAGTGTGGTGTAAAAGTTAGATGGGGAAGAGAAAGAAGATGGGAATGGCATAAACTCGTACAAAGCATGGAAGACAATAGACTCATAAAGATATGCATGAACGCAAGACCAAGAAGACGGCCACTTAAAAAGTGGAAAGTTAGCTGGACGTTTTTAAAACAATTCACTTGGTAATTTTTTAACTTTAAAAAATTGATACATGTCTGAAAACAACATAAACTTAAAAACACTGCTACTAACATTCCCTGAACTCAGTGTTATCAGTTAAATAATCATATGGTGTAAAGTTGATTTATTGATCTTATTTTTTCCCGAATAATAACATTAAAATTAGTTTATCATCTTCTTCCATTAAAATATTCAGAAAATCCCTGAATTGCCTATGTTATCCATTAAAACTCTAATCGATTAGTGATTAAAGTCATATTTAAAAACACTCCAGTGCACGCAGGATAGATGGAGTTGCCACTGATAGTGGTAAGGTCAACTGTCATGATAAATAATTGTTGCAGCTTTGACAATGCGCCTTTAAACTGATTTGCAAATATTTATAAAAGAAAACATTTTAAAAATTCATAAACAATTTTATGGCTATTCCCATTTGTTCTAAATTTTATTGATTATGACAAACATAACACTTTATAATTAAAAGTTTTAGCTTTACCGAATAAAAATGAAATATTTCCTTCAAAAAACTAATTACACTGTTGGATTATTAATTAGTTAGTTATTTTTTATTATTTTTTTTCGTAAGGGTTGCCTTGAACTCCGAGGTGGATTAATTATCAACCAACACCATAATAATAAAAGAAAAAATAACAGCAAACACAAAAACTAACTAATTAATAATCCCTAACATACGAATAATAAAATCCTTACCTGTCCTGACAATTCTCCTCTGGGTGGCATATGTTCATCAGCCCTAATACTCATATTAGTACTCTCTCGGGATATACTTTCTTCTAAATGTTCCATATTGACACTAGGCTCTGTAAAAGTGTTGGCTGTCCCCCCATCCATTCCCCCAATATTCATTAAAATGGTCCTCTCACCACGATTGTTAATACACTCAAAGTCATCTACTTGAGATATCAACTGACTTCCCATAAAATCATTACATAGCACCAACTGCATACCATCCATATCGATAACCTGATCGTTTGGCTGCACGATATTTATGTTACCGCCTGAATAATTTATATCATTATTTTCAAAATTTCCATGAAGAGATAAAATTTCTGCTGGAGCTTCAGTTGAATCTTGAGTGTTGTAATAATTTTCCTGATCGCCTTCTTCAGAGGCATTAATGTCGTCGATTGTATTAATCTGTGTTACTTGCTGCGTCTGACAAGCTTTATTTAAGTCGGTTCTTACACGAAGATAATCTGATCCTGTACTAGATCCAGGAGAACCCAAATTATCATCGTGTCCTAAAAATTCTTCGTGCTCTGATTCTTCACTTTCTTGCATTTCTTCTTTCTTTTCATTTTTTTGTTCGAGTGTTTCATCGTGTTTCAGTACATTTTCTACAGTTAATGGAACTGGAGAATGATGTATTATGTCTATTCCATCTTCACCTAACTGAGAAATTTGTTCTCCATCTATAATAATGTTTGTTCCATTTTCTATACTCTTTGAAGTTTCTTTTAATATTTCTGTGCCATTCTGAATATCCACAGAATTTATATTATCATCAATTTGCATCATTTCTTCCTGGTTTTGAGTGTCTGGTTCTGGATCATTAGACAAATCGATCACTGTAGGTTTACGAAGCAACGGTGGTAAGGATGCACCAGCAGACATAATAACTTGCTGTTGCTGGTGATATAAATATGGCTGACACATCATTTGGGGGTTAAAAACTGTTGGAATGGTAATGTACTGTTGAGTTAATGGATTGACATTAACCACATTCGGAGGTGGTTGGCTTGTAGTACTCATAAATTGTTGATAAATAAAGGAATGGTTACCCGTCATTGATGGGAAGCTTGTAACGGGCTGATTCCAGTTCTGTGAACTGGATGGTATTTCAGGTGGTGGAGGACTAGGTACGGCCACTTCTTTAATTTCATTTCTAGAATTGGTCAAGTTAACGAGAGCATCGATCACTCTTTGTTTTGGATGACTTGTTAAATGGGCCTTCAAAGTAATCCCAGGCCGGAGGTACAAAGTACAAACGGGACAAATTGTATTTTCAGAATCCATTGTGTTGTTTAATATTCAACTATTTCATCAACACCCTTATGAGTTCAATTGGAGCTTGCAGAAAATTCTTGCACACCTTTTCATCAACATTCGGTTTTATTCTGTAGCTGATTAGATGTAAATATGTACACTCCTAAGTTGGCTATTGATCTGTTAGAGAGTAAAATCAATGGTTATCAAGTTATTCAGACTAGGTAATTTTACAGAATATAAAATCAAACGTAACAAAACTACAAAACAAAATAAATAAAATGATGTCAATTTCATGGTCAAGCAGTAAAATAAAGACTTAAAATTGATGAATTCCAGAACAGTGCAAGGAGAATGGTAGGTATGATATAAAACTAAAATTAACATTTAGAACGATAATAATCGATCAATGTTTTATAAAAGCTTACCTGTATTGTGTAAACTGTAAAATAAAGCCATTGTGAAGTCATTTTTAACACAAAATATCACAAAAACGATTAATGTCCCCTTACGAATGCACACACAGAGGCTGCTGTCTGCTCTGTGTCTGCGATAATAACTGTCAACCAGTGGCGTAACTATAGAATGAAAACGACCACCTACAATAAACATCTCACAACACAATACAATGTTATAAAGCAATTCCCTTTTTATGTAGGTAAATGTTACCGTAATATTTTGGTTTGGCTACTTAAGAATTTATCTAACTAACCGTTTGTTCGAAACATTCTCATTAAACCAAAACCTTAAAGTTATTTATTTACTTCACCCAAGGTGTTTAAAACATAGAAAATTAACATATTTTATCACTTTTTAGCTTTTAAAATACTACGACTTCCACTTTTTGCTATTCAAACAGTTTTTAAAACACTTTAAAAAAATACAAAAAATTAAAGCAGGGGTTTTCAAAAATTAACTTTTTATAGAGCTTTAAAATGGTACGCTACTGTCTTCTATGAACGCCAATAGTATAATACAAAATATTACTAGTTCACTGACACTGACATTTACGTTTAGTTAAGTATAACCATGAAATTTCATTAATTATTAATAAAAACTAAACCAGTCGTGTTCGACATTAGGTATTCGCGTTTTTAGTTGCCATATTTTCTTTAAAATATCTCCTACAATGAACGATTTGAATCAACTGAGTTGGTCAGGTAAAAAAACGTGTATTAGTATGTGTAATTCTAACCTTCTTAGTTTAATCAAATAATAAATTGTTTAATTAGATGCCCGAGATTTACTACGTACTTGGAGGGATAATAATGACCGAAAAGGCGAGGAAGTTCTGCTTTTGTGGAAGTCAGTATTGGAATATAATGTAAATAAGTTGGGTAGTGAAAGTAAGTAGCTTATTTATTACACCAATTTGCAGCCCACATAATTTTTTTTTATTTAATAGAATTCGTAGTATTAGAACAGGTCTGCATAGCAGCTCTTGATTGTTATAACATACCTGTAGTGGATTGTTGCATTAAACATCTATCAAATGAGTTTCCTGACAGCGTACGAGTAAAAAAGTATTGTGCTATGAGACTAGAAGCACAGGAGCGTTATGATGATGCCTTAAAAGTATTAGATGCTCTAATAAAAAAAGATGAAACAAATAATGCACCAAGGAAAAGAAAAATTGCTATTTTAAAAGCCCAAGGAAGAACTGTCGAGGCAATTAAAGAACTCGCAGATTATTTAAAAATGTAAGTAACGTGATAAGTAAAGCTTTGTAAATTAATAAAGAATGAAATTTCTGATATAAATATATATTTTTGAAAGGTTTGTTGTGGTGAATTTGACATTTTCTTGATTGGTAAATTGGGCATTTCGCTACCAGTTGCTAAAATAGAAATTAATTTAATAAACTATTAATTCACTGAAAGTTGTAACGTTTTGCAGGCAAACCAAAATAGGTTTAAATATGAGCAAAATTTTGTAATTTAATGTATAATGGAACTGATGGCGAAATACCCAATTAAAACGTATAAAATAAATTAATATTTCCATTTCCATATCCTTTGCATATGATGTTTAATGCTGAAGTTTAATTGTTAGAGTAGGTATGTGGTAAAACTTTAAGTCATTAAAGAATATTTGAAAGCGGTTGATTATGTAAAAATTAAAGGAAATACAAACTTTACTTTACTAATTTTGCATATTGACCAACTGAACAATGAATAAATTGTGAATGTTCATGAATCACTATTACACAAGAAAGAAATTCATTTTGTTTTTAGTTTTATGGCAGATACCGAGGGTTGGCAAGAGCTTAGTGAATTATATATTGCCGAACAAGATTTTAATAAAGCAGCATTTTGTGTAGAAGAACTTATACTTCATAATCCTCACAATCATCTTTTACATCAGCGATATGCAGATGTCCGTTACACACAAGGAGGTTTTGATAATATTGAATTAGCACGAGCATATTATTGTCAAGCTTTGAAATTAAACCCGTCTAATCTGAGAGCATTATATGGTATTTACTTGGTAAATAAAAAATAGTGAAATATAGTATTTTGTATTTAATAAATATATTTTAGTCGTCAAGTAATTTGGCTTCATCAGCAAAATGTACTGCGCAGAAAAAGAAGGAAGCTATAAAGCTGACAGAATGGGCACTATCTGAAATTAAAAAGCGATATTCGGCTGTAAAAGAAGATTATGTAGATACTAATTTCGAGGATCGACTTGCAGCATTGCAAATCAGTTAATTTAATATAAGTAAATAGTAAATGTAATTCCTATAAATTTGTTAGCTTAAAGCTGGTAAAATGAGTATTTGTGTTATGAGCGAGGTTTTTGTTTTTTTATTATATACGTATAATAAATGGATGTAATAGAAATGTACAAGTTTTTCACTGTTAAATAAATTTTATTGCAAAATATAATTCTGCTTTGTGTATAATTGGTTCATAAAGTATTGCTTTAATATTGATAATATGGTATGATAAATATCAATTTCTTAAAGACATTGGTTTCATTACAAACATTTTTTACTTGCATTGTTTTTGTTAACATTATAATGGGCGTTTATTTCAAGTTGTGGTCTATTTGCTTTGAATTTGTACAAGTCATGCCGTGGATTAAATGATATGACTGGACACAACCTCACATTTAATGTTTTTAATTGAACATTTGTTTTAAATAATAGGTACACAAATTATTAATACTAAATTTTTAACGTCAAGTTCTTTTTCATGTAGTGTACCCTTTACAGGGTGTTTTGGGAGCTATTTGGCCATGTTGTACTAAGACTTTCTCTTAATAATAATAGCCGCTCCACCCAGGAGCTCTTCGGATTCGTTTCTTACGGTGAGTCACTCCGTCTTGTCTGTACATCAAATTTCCTATGGCTTATTGTGTGTGTTGGCTTTATGTATTGTTTTCCTCCATTCCTTTCTGTCTTTCATTATCTCCTTCCACTTCCTAATTCCCATTTGTTTGATGTCTTCTAAAACTTGATCCTCCCATCTTATTTTAAGTCTTCCTTTGAGTCTATCTTCGCTCAGTTTCCAGTTGCTGACTTTCCTTATTAGTGCTTCAGGTTCTTTTCGCTGTATATGTTCAAACCATCTCATTCTTTGTGTCTTGATATTTTTAACAATGTCCTCTCCTTCTAGCACTTCTGTTACTTCGTGGTTCATTAATTTCCTGTGTTTGCCATCATTCTTCTTTATTGGTCCCATTATTCTTCTTATCACCTTCCGTTCGAATATCCTCAATCTTTCTCCATCTTTATTTGTGAGGCACATTGTTTCTGCTGCATATGTGGTTGTTGGTCTAATTGCTGTCCGGTATATTCTTAACTTGGTTTTCTTACTTAGATTTCTGTTTTTTAATTATTTATGATATCTCCAATAAGCTCTGTTTTCTGCCAGGATGCGCTTTGTTATCTTTGCACTTCTTTCATTTCTCCCGTTTATTATAACCCTTAAATACTTCAAATTTATCACTTTATCGAATCTATATTCTCCGATCTGGATGTCCTTTGTGTTGTCTATGTCACTTCTTCTGCTACTTCTGATGTATTTGGTCTTTTCTTGGTTAATTTCGACCCATAGGTTACACATTACACTTACCTTTTGTATATGTAAAGGTAGTTTAAACTTTAACCATTATTCATGCAAAAATAAGCAATTAATAATTCAATTGGGTATTTTCCATTTCTTTCAATTTTCGTTATATTCATGTTTCTACGCAGAAAAATACGCCGCTAACGGCCTAAACATATTAAAAACATGTTTATTGAGTTTTTTTTGGCAAAAATCGCTTTAGAAAATACCTTAAAATTGGCTATTTCAAACCCGCTTCCGAAACGCAATCTCATTGGCTATGAATGTTGTGACGTTGCCGGCCATATAAATGGCGTCTACTACCTTATTTTAACGTGGTTTCTACGTAAAGAAGATCGTATCCGTGTCTTATTTCGGTGTTTGCGAATTTTTTGAGTAAAAAATGGCATCAGTTGGTTTTGTGAAAGCCTCATCCAACAATTTACCATCTGTAGATATGTTTATGGTGATGGAATTCATCAAAAATGATACTGTTGGAATATAATGTAATTATTAAAGTTACTATTATTTAACGGTATTTATTCAGAAATAAACAAAAGAAATTGTTACAGGTTTGGTAGGTATATTACAATAGGGGTATTCAACACAATAATTGATTATAAGATTATGATTTGTATCATAATCGCACTCCAACAGTAGGTGCGTTCGTTTATCTGTTCGAAACGCTCTTTTTACTTCAAAAACTCTGTTCCGCGTTCGTTTATTACAGAACTCCGGGTTCGTTTATCCAGTGGCGGCTGGTCCATAAGCGCTGCGACACTGCAGCACCCCCAGAACAAAGTACGGAAATTAATTACCTATTAAATTTGTACTTGAAAATATCAATAATATAACAATCATTCAATATTTTGCATAATTATTACATAAATTTAATTAATTAAGCCGCCTTTAAAAGGAATTATTTTAACCGAAGCTGTAGATTCCATTCAGAGCGCTGAGAAATGTAGCAGTGTCGAAAACGTAGTACATTCGGTGCACGTTTCGCCGCGATTTGTGTGTTTTAATAATATATGGTAAAAGTAGTCCGAACGCTGCTATCTGGGCAGCATCTCAGCATTATTGCATCATGCCGTTCAGCTGTTGGACATCCGATCCAACAAAAACAATAATACGTGCGAATACCACAAAAAAACTAGGTGATGTCATCATTGTGCAAGGACGTCTTGGGCGACGGTATGTGTAATATAAACAGGAACATTAAATAATAAATAGTTCGTATTTCCAACTTGATTGCAACATCACTGCGAAGACGGTCAAGGCTGCTCCAGGGTTAACAGGCGATCGAAAAATTTTGTGAAGCTAAAAATCGCAGAATGGATTTTATATTTAAATAAAAATTCTTTTTATTTCATTTTCCAGTAAGCTTATTTTTTTTTATAAATTGAGTAAAATTTCGATTTGTTTTGTTTTATTTAAGGCACCTTAAATAAAATAAAAGGCACCTTAAAAATATCAAGGATCGTTACTGGTATGTAAGTATATTTCGAAAGCTGCAGCACCCCCATAATTTCAAGCCACGAGCCGCCACTGGTTTATACAGAACGGAACATTGGAGTTTGCTCGGAACAGTTTTTGGAGTAAAAAGAGCGTTCCGAACAGATAAACGAACGCACCTACATGTATTTTCATTTTTTGACAACAAATAAACAAGACTCTTTGACAGAAATGAGAAGTGTCAAGTTATCAAACGAACTGACATAAATAGTTTGGTGTATGTTGTAGGTATGTGGTCGGAATATCAAACCTCTATTTTATAATTTTTAACGGATGACAATCGCGCTGTAGCAGTAGCTGCTCTTTTTCCATCGACTTGGCAATCGAAGATATGTGGTACTACGTCAGGTTTTAAAATAATGCTTCCCCCCATTAACTCGTACTTTACAAAGTTCTCCATGTCTTCTCTGAACTGTAAACAAATTAAATTATTAACCTAAAAAACTTACTGGTAAAATATCCGCAAAACTTACATTGAAATGATCTTGGCAACAATAAAATGTAGATTTTGATTTTGGAAAAACACGTCTCGCAGCTTTAAACCATCTTTTTCTGCGTGCGTAATCCTTTGGCACCGTCACAAATTTTTTTCCTGGTGTACTCGCGGAAGTACTTGTGCAAGTTGGCACAAAACACCACTTATTTTGCTTACTCGCCATTTGTATTGAATGTAAATAAAAACGACTGAATTACTTTACAAAAAGACGAACAAATACCACACGAAACACGAAATAAACCATGCGAACTGTGGGACACCTGTGTAAAGATATGGCCGGTGACGTCATGTCCAACAACGTGACGTTGATCGTGCTGTCGAGCGTTTACGCGGGAAGTTTTTAGTTTTGAACTTAAATAATTTTTTTCTTCAAAAACTCAAGCTGAATTTTTTTTAAAATTAGGTTTTGGTGATATGCTACCAATAATCTAACGTTTGAAACACAATTTGAAAAATGAGAAAATACCCAATTGTCGTTTGGTTTTTGTAGCATGGTGCGCACATACGTGAAGAAAAAAAGAGGATCCGGCTACTCCAAAGCTACGCTAATGGCGGCAATCGATGATGTAAAGTCTGGAAAGAAGGTCGTTTACCGAGCGGCTTTAAATGCTTCTATCCCAATACGTACGAGGACAAAGAGGCATAAAAAAATTCCAGCCAAGGGAGACCAACACTGCCCTTCCTCCTGAAATTGAGGACAAAATTGCCAACTCGTTAAAAACTCTGGAGAAGTGGGGGTTCGGCCTCTCCAAAAAAGAGACCAAACAATTCATTGGTGATTTCGTGAAAGTGAATAGGTAACATAAAGACTCCTTTTAAAGACAACATACCCGGGGAAGACTACCTACTTCAAAAATTTTTGCAAACGATTTCATCTTAACCAAAAGAAACCACAACTCGTGGAGATAGCGAGGAAGAAAGCAGTCGATCCATTTGTAATAAATGACTATTTCAAACTTCTTGAAGAAACTTTACCTCGCTTTCTTCCCCAAAACATATACAATGTCGATGAAACCAGTTTCTGTCTCGACCCTTTTCGGATTAAAGTAGTTGGTGAAAAGGTGAAAGCTTCCCATCGAGCAACTGTTGGGCCTGGAAAGGAGAACTACAGCGTGCTCATGGGCGCCAACGCTGTCGGAACCAAACTTCCCCCTTTAATAATCTTCAAGGAGAAAAACATGTGGGACTCATGGTTGCCGAAAGAGGGTGATGAGTATCCAGGAACAACATACAGGGAAATTTTCTTTTTAGTATACATATCCCCTATATATACTTTTATAATAAACGCAATATATAGGCAACCCACTATACACTATAAACGTCACGTCACATGGAGCGTAAAGGTTATGTTTCATGTTCGTAAATAAAAAATAAATCAAAATTAGTGGAATATCAAAATAATTTTAATTCAACGATTATTCTAAAATATAAAATATCAACAATGCAAAACAGAAAGGAAAATAAAAACAGCAACAGTTAAAGACTAATTTTTTGAAATTAACTTAATTTGATGATTTAAAAAATTAGGATGCTGTGGCAAAACTGTTGCTGTTTTTATTTTCCTTTCTGTTTTGTATTGTTGATATTTTATGTTTTAGAATAATCGCTGAATTAAAATTATGTTGATATTCCACTAATTTTGATTTATTTTTTATTTACAAACATGAAACATAACGATGTTAATGTTAATTGGTTGTATTACTGAATAAATTGATATTAGAAATGTGGAAGTAATAGTTTTAGAATTTTCTCTACTGAACTATTACTTCCACATTTCTAATGAAACATAACCTTTTTTCACTACTAGTATTAGAAGATGTCATTATTGACCTTATTTTCGAGCCCAGAAGATGAATTTCTCTCCTAGTGGTCAATAATTTTTTATTATTGACTACTGGTTAATAATAAAAACAATTGCTATGCATTCAGGTGCCTATTTTAAATATGTTTTACCCAAATGTCAATTGAAATTAACCTCTCCCCTTGTTTTCGAGCAAGGTTATTTGATTTTTGGGGATATTTAGAAATAAATATACGCATCTGTCATTTTATTTTTTATTTATGTAAAAATGATTAATTAAAAGGAATAAAGGTGCTAGTAGTGAAAAAAATAGTATATAAACCACGGTAGAGAAGACTTTTCTCAGCCTCACAACTTATTTCCCTCCATGCTTCGCATGTCGGGAAATAATACTGCTCGGCTGAGAAAAATGTCTTCTCTACCTTGGTCTATAATATACTATTACGCACCACGTGACGTGACGTTTATAGTGGGTTGCCTATATATTGCGTTTATTATAAAAGTATACATAGGGGATATGTATACTAAAAAGAAAAATTCCCTGTATGCAGTTCTTCTCTACACCTCATGAGTCTTATTTATTTTTTCTTCAATGTATTTCTCTTTTGCTGTTAGGTACAGCCTGTTTATTCTGTTTCTTAGCTGTTTGTATCATCTTTGGTCTTCTTCGTTTCTTGAATTTTTATACCTTCTTCTCTCGTTCATTAAATCAAATAGGTATTTACCTAGTTATCCTAGGTTTTCGTTTCTCAATCACCCTTTTCCCCAGTAGCATGTCCGCCGATGTCCATATACAAATACTTTCTTTGCTGACTTCCCATGTATTTGCTATATTTTCTTCTTATATTTCTTTTTTGTCAGTTTTTCCTTAATTTTTTCTTCTAATCTCATTATTGTCATATCTTCTAGTTTATCCAGTTGCCAAGTTATCCTTTTTTGTTTTTCCAATATTTTAAATATTAGATCGCATGTCATCATCACCAAATTATGGTCGCTGTCTATATCTGCCCCTGGATAGCATTTGTTTTTAATTTGATTCCTGAACCTTTATTTAACTAGAATATAGTCAATTTGGTAACTTCTGTCACCGGGCATTGGCCATGCATGTGTATCTTCTGCGCTTGTGGTGTTCCAAAAGTGTATTAGCTATCACTAGCGTGTGCTATGCGCAGAAATATTTTCTATCTCTTCATCTTCGTATTCTGCCCTTAATCAGGGCCGCCGAGAGCCATGGTGGGCCCCGGGGCAAAACTCTGGCAAGGCCCCCCCCCCACATATTGTAATCTATTTTTTTTTACCTACAAACTCTTCATGTTCTACTAAAATGAGTGTACTTACTAATTGTAATTAGGTACTAAAAATGTTTGTAAAGAACCGTAATTTCTTTGTGAATTGCTACAGTTTTTATCTTGACCAATTATTGGTGTAGCAGCTGAGAAAAAATCATCATTCTTAATACTAGAACACATCTACTGACCTACAACCTACAACCTTTAACATCTTTTTAAGGTTTGTGAAAGTGTGAAACACAAAAAATTTTGCATCGTCATAATTTTATTTTATTAAACTTATAAGTAAGAACCAGGACTACGCATTGAGTTTTTTCTAAACTAATTGGCTATAGTTGTGGTTGGTGGATGTAAACTGATGAAAGCATGTTGAACGAATAGTAATTTTTTATTACATTTATCATGGCTAGCAATACATTGAGTGAAAAAAACTAAAACTGATTTTGTAGCTACTAAGTTAACTAGAGGCAAAGTCATAAAAAGATAAAAACACTATCAGACTACAGTTAGATCAACGCTTTTCTGGCCTTTTTTTCGGCAAATGTTTGAATTATAGACTCAAAACTAATGCTTCTAGCCAGTTTGGATTCAATTGATAAAATTCCAAGATCGGTCAACCTTTGCTGACCCATTGTGGACCTTAAGCATTTTTTTGTAGAAGCACAATATTATAATTTTTTATGTCACCGTGAACTTTAAACGAATAATAAAAACTCTTATATAGGCCTACATAAAAAAAACTGAAATTTTAATTCTTCGACTAGCGGTGAGTACTCTCTAAAGAGCTGCCGGGCCCCCCTTGGGCTCGGGCCCCGGGGATTTTGCCCCCCCTGCCCCCCCCTCTCGTCGGGCTTGCCCTTAATGCATGACTTGAACAATTTCAAAGTACCTAAATTTGACCACAAATTCAAATGAACACCCATTACATTAACATTTTGTTAAATGCAAAAGGTTTCTGCTCCTATAACAGGAATTTTTATCATGCGAAATATCATGTTGACTTGGAGCCTATTGTTTAACCCTACGAATAAAAAAAGACAGGAAGTAGCATAGCACCAACAGTATGCAATTTAGATGGTGTATCAATATGGCGGATTTTAGTTGGTTGAGAACACTAAATACGTCAACTGTCAAAGACAAAAACGTAAACAAACAGTTGGTCTACCAATAAAAATTCGTACCGGTTGGTGTTTCAATATGGCGTGTGTGACGTATTTCCGTTGCACTTGTAGTTATGCACCATAATACCTTAGTGTCCTTCCTGTTTCTTTTTATTCGTAGTAAAACCTTATACAGGGAATTTTTCTTTTTAGGTATACAGTATACATATTCCCTATGTATGGTATAAAAAAAAAAGTGTCAAAAGTCCTATATTTAGGCAACCAACTATACACTAAACGTCACTCTGGCTGTGAATTTAGGGACATTAGTTTTTATTTTTTGTGGTATGTAAAGGTTATGTTTGTAAATAAATCAAAATTAGTAGAATATCAAAATAATTTTTATTCAATTTTGCCGTATAAACTGACGTTTATTTGTTTCTGGCCTGCCCATAAAAGTTGATGTTTTATAAAGAATCGTTTAAAATTTTTATTCCGCTAGCGATTTCAAATTTTATTCCGCTAGCGCTTTAAAAATGTCAAATCGCTTTAAAAATGTCAAATAAATGTCAAAATTGAATAAACAGTTGTATTACACTTGCGGATAATAGTTATTTATTATACATGCGGATTAAATTAATGTTTAATGAGCGGTACGTTTAACCGCGCGAGCGGCGGTAGGCGCAAGCGCATTGATACCGCGAGTTAATAAATTAATTTTAACCCGCAAGTGTAATGCAACTGTTTATTCGATTTTGACATTTATTTGACATTTTTAAAACGATTTGAATAAAAATTTTAAATCGCTAGCGGGATAAAAATTTTAAACGATTGTTTATAAAACATCAACTTTTATGGGCAGGCCAGAAACAAATAAACGTCAGTTTATACGGCAAAATTGAATAATATTTATGTATCTAGGACGAAAAGTAAGTCTTTAAGGTATGAGCAAGTTGTTTACTTGCGAGTACCTTAAAGACACTTTTCGTCTGAGGTACCATCGTGTTCAAAGAATACTGGTACAGCGAAATTTTGGCTGTTTAAATTTGGTTTGAAGCCACATAATCAATTGCGTTAGCAGGCTATGACCATGAAACATCAACGTGACAGTTCTATGAATGAATAATCTAAAAAACTTGTCAGTTTGACAAATACTTAACCTCTATTTGACATATCCGATTTACACACAAAAGAAGTGTCTACATCAAATTTTGAGTTTTGGAAGTGTCTGCAGTAACACACTGTACCAGTATTCTTTGAACACGATGGTACTACATACATAATTTTATGATGTCATACTGGTTTCTAAAGTTGTTAAATTATTAAAAGAAATCTCCAGCAATTTGTAGCAGTATTAGTTTTAAGTAAGTAGTCTAAGGCGCAACAATTCGTATCTCCTAGCAACGAGCATTTATAGAACAAAAAGTGACACTTTAAAGAACTAGGACTTTAAAATGACACTTTAAAGTCCTAGCACTTTAAAGTGTCACTTTTCGTCCTACAAATCGTTCGAAAAACGTTGCTTTAGAAACGAGTATGACATAAAATTAATTTAATAACTTGCGGTATCAAGGCGCTTGCGCGGTTAAACGTACCGCTCATTAAACATTAATTTAATCCGCATGTATAATAAATAACTATAATTCAACGATTATTCTCAAACATAAAATATCAACAACACAAAACAGAAATGAAAATAAAAACTGCAAGACTAAAGACTACTTTTTTGACATTAAGTTAATTTAATTATTTTTGCCACAGCATGCTATTTTTTTCTTAAAAAAATTAAAATTTAAAGTTTAGTACATAGTTGGTTGACTGGGCTGGAATTTACACCATGAAATAGGTATACCTCATTTTAAGCACATTTTGTTAAATTTTTTTTAGACTCATTGTTTAAGCTGGAACAGTAGAGCATTTTTTTTGTAACTGTCCATGCTTTTTCTGTCTATTGATAGAAAGTTTTTTTTAATTTATAAAAACCAACTTTACAGTATTAAAAAATTTAAAGCTCTATTTTACTTCAAAAATTTCAAATAGTTTTTAGAAAAATATTAATACTGAAAAAATCGCTCTATCAGTTGATAGATACAACCACTCTCTTTCAAACGCCACAAGAATTTTTTTTCAAAATGCAAATTATTCCAGAAAAAGTGGAAATAAAGTTCTATAAAAATCGGTTTCAATTTCCCATTTCTAATTTAGCGTGTAGACAACACAAATAGCACAGTACTTATCGGCTTCAAATCCGAACTTTACGGAAACTTGACAAGGTGATTACAATTTAAATACACCGAAAATCGTAATTTTGTTTTTGCCATATCTTTTACAGTAATAACACAAATAACTATGTAAATATGCAAAGTTTCAAATATGAATCTTACGCAATTCTTGACCTCTACCCTCAACTCGTTTTTGACGTTTTGCTAAACGCGCGCGTTTTAATTATTTCGTATGACTTTTTGATTTTTTAAGTAGTTATGCAACTTTAGATACGTCAAATAGAAAGTGACTGTATGTAAATCTCAGTCTTTTAAAACAAATATGTACCTACTATTAATCTAAGACAGAACTGAATCTAAAAAATTTATCATAAGATTGTGCCAAATCACAATAAACCATAATTTCTGTTAAACCAAATCTACTTGTCATGTAAAAATTAAATATATCTTAGGAACTGCTGTATGATGGTTTTACTTTTAATTTAATTTAACGATTTAAAATAAATTTATAATTAAAAGGAATTTTCTTTTATTAAAACGTCTGTACAAAGGCTTATACCCTACTGCATATTTTTATACTGGCAGATAAATTAATCTCATAACAAGTATTTACGCCAGTTATCTCACAAATTCATCGTTGATTTTAAATAAACCGCCTTGAGTGTTTTTTGAAATAAACTATACAAAATTTTTAAGTTTAATTCTAGTTACTTTTGTTTAACAAGATTGGTAGAGCTGTTATTTGCTGTCATTCCTAGTACACTCGAAGGAAGTATGCTTCAAGTAAGATCTTGTGAATACTACGTACTTGTGCAATGTGTACTAAGAACTAGTGTTAACATCAAAAATTAAACCGTGTTTTTTAACACAAGAGATTATAGAATATGGAAGCGATCGAAGAAGAATCAGAAATGCAACATAACAACGTGCGATGTAAGAATTCAGATTAATTTAAACCTTTTAATCTAAAAGAAAATTATCTGTTTTTTAGTGGATCATGAATGGGTACAAGTACTGATAAATTTACGCATGAAATATGCTAGATCTTTTACGGGTAAACGTAATTCTGCTACGACCGCATGGGAGTACGTATATTGAAATGTAAATTGTATTTCTAGTGGTCTAATAACTGTTTTTATGCTTAGTGAAATTCTTCGAGAAATGCAGGAGCTGGGTGCACCGAAATCAATTTCTCGCATTAAAATTAAGAAAAAGTGGATGAATCTTATAGCTAAATATAAAGTTATAAAATGATTATTTTTCCATAGAAGCTTTCTACAACTGTTATGTTTTAGCAATTAAAGTCAGATTCTGATTCGAAAAAACAAGGTACTTGGCCATATTTTGATCAAATTGATCGGGCATACTCGAAAAATCGAAATAAACAAATTAATGAGGTGGATATTAATAATTTATTAGATGATTCAAAAAAATATTGTAAGTAATTTATATGATTTTTTGAATATACCTACTTACTCATCTAGAGTTTATGTATTTATACATTATTTACAGTGGACAAAGAAAAATTTATGAGAACTTTAATTGATCTTAGATACAAGTATCGGCACTTATTTACTGGTAAAAAGTATGCAGCACAAAAGGGTTGGATGTAATATTATAATTTTAGATTATTAGAAAGTATCATAAAAAAACTGTTCACTTCTTCTTTCAGGGTTATACAAAACTATTTACCAACTGGCGAGAAATATTCTGTTGATCAAATTCGTAAAATATGGCATAATTTAGTTCAACGTTATAAAACTTTGACTGAAAATGTACCAGATCACACTAAAATTTCTTGGATATATTTTCAACAGTTGCATAAGATTATGTCACATAAAGAAAATCTCAGTCAAACCAAAAATTCTATTGAATTTGTAGATCAAAAATTAGTAAACATAGATAATTTAAAAGAAACATTATCTACTAAAGACCAAAATCCATTTGAAAGTATTAGTCCTGACCAAAGTTCTCAAGTTATACCATTTTTAAAAGAAAATAATGCTGACCTTAAAGAGGATGAATACTGTGCTACAGAAGAAATTGTTGAAGAACCAGAAATTAATTCAGCAGTGCCACATGTAAATGTTATTGAAGTTCCTAAAATATTTTCCTCTGCAAATAAACGTAAATCCACAACTTCACTAGATGATTTGTTAAATTACATGAAAGAAAGGGATAAAAAACGGGATGAACAGTTTAAAGAATTGGTACGAGTAATGGAAGATATTTTATTACATTTAAAGCAATGATTTAGAAATAGTTTGTTATGGTTAGTTTGGAAGTTCAGTTAACATGTAATTTTGTTATGATCTATTAATTTTGTTTGTTGAATTAAAGAAAACTAAATAAATATAATTTTTCTGTTTAAGTTTGTTTTCTGATGGGTAAAATTTAATGTTATAATGAACTGTACGAGAACAGAAAAACGCAAGAGAAGTATCAAAGTGAGTGCAATTGAGGTTTTTAATAATCTACCACAGTGGTTCCCAAAGTGGGCGATACCGCCCCCTAGGGGGCAGTGGAACGATCAAGGGGGGTGATAGTAGCCTCGGGTGCATTTGGGGGGCGTTTAATAAAATAAGGGGGCGGTGAAATCATAAAGAAGGAAGAGAAGATAAGAAAATTTAGAAAAATTATTCGTACATGTTTCACCTATTGTGTAACATAGTGTAACATTATTAATTAACATTAACATTATTAGGGCGCTATAGGGGGTTTCTTACATATTTTAAAAAGGCAGTATACCGAATGCATTTGCTGTACACTGTGTCATCCATCGTCAATATTTAGTTGCCAAAAATCTGAGTGAACGTCTACCTAGGTCATTAGATTATGCCATTAAAGCAATTAACAAAATCAGAATCAATTCATTGAATGACAGATTCTTTACACAACTTTGTATTGAAAACGATGAAGAATTTAATCGCTTGCTGCTTCAAGTTCGTTGGTTATCAAAAGGTGGCTGTTTGAATCGGTTTTATAATCTCTTTAACTCCGTGCTAGAGTTTCTACAAAACAAAATGATGCTTTACGAGCCAACTTGATTGATTCCAAAAATGACAAAGCTTATTTAACAGACTTGTTTAACAAATTTAATGCAACAAATCTACAACTTCAAGGCGATGAGCTGAATTTAATAAAAACAAAAGCTGTTACATATTTCCGCGTTTGTGGCAAAACTTCTTCTGTAGAAACAAAATTTAGGACGACGGGAATCCAGCCAGTTTCCAAATTTATCAACAGTAGAAAAATATGGTGAAGACTTCTTACCTATTGTCAGCACTTGGATGCTTTCCATTCTGACTTCAATCAACGATTTGAAGATATTTTAAAAATGAACATAAGCGAGTGGGCTCTGGATCCTTTTTCAAGTACAAACACAGAAGAATCTCCAAAATTACAAGAAGAACTGATAGATGCAACAACAAATGAAGAATTGAAATTTAAATTCAAAGACGGCTACCAAAAATTCTGGCTGCAAAAGCAGATACCTACACAGGGTGGCCAGCGATTTGGCCCTTACAAATTTAAGGTTTTTTCCCGGTTTTCCAGGTCGTGAAACATGTTTTTTCCAGGTTTTATTTTTAAATAAACCTATGGATTCCTCATGCTAATTATCAAATTTAATGTTCATAATTTAATGTTCATTAATCTGCTTTTTGTTTTTAAATTCTAAGTAGAGATTAAAACTGAAATTTACGATTAAATTAAAAGAAAATTGATCTTGACTGTATGTGGACTATTACATTTGTTACTACGAGTTACCATCACAACTCGAAATTAGTTATCAAAATAAAAATAAATTTTGATCGCTTATAATTACTCTCAGTATTTATTATTCAGATACTGATGTCGGAGTCCAGGGCCCTTTTTTGATGCAGGTTCAAGTCCCGAAAACAAAATTCCGCTATATTTTGTTATTTTTTAGTTATAGTTAAGATATTCAATAACGGTAAAAACATTCTACGGGCACTTTTTCAAGTAGAATACGATAGTCAATTCAGATATCTTCCAATTTTCATGTTTTACGAATTATGATATAAAGTTGGTATTTTTTAAATATAAGTCGTAGTTGGCCATAATACTATTTATTAAATTGCATATTTTTTCTGCTTTCCGAAAAAATATATGTAGTTTATAGGGGTTAAATGCAGTAACAATACCTTTTTTGAACACAATCAGATTATATGATGTTGTTAGCAATTAGTAGGCCATGGTTCATGATAGCAAAACAAAAAATAATAGAGCGGTTGCATGTGACATCACTAGGCCACCGGTATACTAATTTTACCAAAAAGGAAATATTACAATATCAAACTGAATAAAGATGTGGTTAACCAGATGAGGGATGGTTTAGCCTACATAATTACGAAATTTTCAGTTACTTATAATTTTCCCCGCGGTCAGTTGATATGAACGTAATTGAAAATTTTATCATGAATTAAAAAGAGGATTAGGGAACGTGATACTTCCTAGAGAAAGCAGTTAGAGAAAAGCTCTGGAAAACAAGGAATTAAAAATTTTGCCAGGTTATACGTAGAAACTTGTAAAATCTCCATATGTCAAGATAATTAAAAGCTATTAAAGATAACGCGAGATTTTTGCTTTTACCCTTTTTGGATATCTTCAAAACCAAGAGAGTTATTTGAAGTTTTCGATATGGCCAAATTTTGAATTTTGGGCTATAACTAAAAAATAACAAAAGATAGCGGAAATTTGTTTTTGGGACTTGAACGTGCATCAAAAAAGGGCCCTGAACTCCGACATCAGTTTTTGTCTATTACCGATATTAAGGGTATTTCCCATTTAAAAACATCGAAAATGAGCCACCCAGTACAAGACTTTTGTCTATTTTGATATTTTCTACGTCTCCAACATTTTTGACAGCATCATAAACACGTCTTTGTGCAATAAGACTTTTTTCTTGTTGATTTTCACCGATACATTCTGCGTTTACCGAAAAACTACGCCCCACAGCAGCATTTCCGTGGGACAATATTAATATCAGTTGAGCGAAATCTACAAATTCCAGGTTTTTAAATTGAATTTAAGGTTTTTTCCCGGTTTTTTATCGGTTTTTAAAATTCCCGGTTTTTCCCCGGTTTTCAAGGTTTCCAGGTTTAGCGGCCACCCTGCTACAGTTTATCCCGGATTATGGGCTATAATATAAAAGTTTTAAACTGCATTTCCTTCATCACATTTAGTGGAACGTGGGTTTAGTGCGGTCACAAATTTGTTAACAAAAATAGAGCCAGGGATTAATACATTGATAGCAGCACACCAGGTTCATTTTTCATGTTATTCGTAATTTTTATTTTCATATTATCCTTCGTTATCTTAATTTTCTATGTGTAATGCGAATGTTACTATGGTTGATTTATAATTTCAAGCTTCAAGGTGTCTTATTTACAACATCTTTATTTACTATGTTTTAAGACGTAGGTAGATATATACATAGATACATAAAAGAACGCAAATTTATTACTATATCTTTCGCTTAAAAAAGGTAAATTTCCAGGGGGGCGATGAGTAATTTTTTTTCTGAAAAGGGGGCGGTAGGACAAATAAGTTTGGGAACCACTGATCTACCAGATGAAGTGAAATGTGCTACAAATTATAATAAGTTTATGAGAAAGGCAAAAAAACATATTAAACAGTGTATGGTGTAAATAACATAATGCGAACTAACCTAGGCTACGATGGGGAACTTACTCTAATACCAGTGATAACTGTCTGAGTGGCCCACAGTAGTTCGGAAACCTCAGATCAGATCATCAAATATTCTTAGTTATTATATAAATGTTATACAATTACTATTTACTGTAAAACACTATTCAAATTTCTTTTGCATCTGTATTGAATTTTCCGTTAATAATAAAAAATAATAATAAATTTATCTTTTAAATGACTGCTCACGTCATCGAGTTAAATTTAACTAATATACCTTAAGCCTGTGTAAGCACATCTTTGCATGTAGTCTGTTTAGTAACACATATATTATTATGTCTTTTTAGGGGTTTTAAATTGAGCTTTGTTACAAAATATCATCCAATTTATCAAAGTAGGTATGAACTTTGATGGCAGTGATGTGAACTGCACTTCTTAAAAAGAAATGTAGAAATCTAATGTCACAACCGTAGATAAAACTCTGTTAACTGCATAGGTTTGCACCATACACATAGTACGTTCCCCGGGCATTCCTATGAGGGGAAGGATTCAAGCAGTTTCAGATTTCTTCTGACAGACTTAATTGAAATGCGCATTCCAACTACACACGCACACATTTTTGAATGTATTGCACATTCAAGTCTTAAATGGCCCACAGACGCTATAACCAGTTGTACGATACGTCCTACTACAAGTTCGGGATAAAATTGTTTAAGACATGTGGTTCGTTTTTCTTACAAAC
This sequence comes from Melanotus villosus, assembly GCA_963082815.1. Lineage (NCBI taxonomy): Eukaryota > Metazoa > Arthropoda > Insecta > Coleoptera > Elateridae > Melanotus > Melanotus villosus. Next base: position 111,407,456 of record OY720418.1, on the reverse strand, counting down.
GTAAATACCTGCAGTTCGACAGGTAGTACTGATTGTTGAATTATTTTACAGATCGTATAATTGGTGGTGTTCACGAGTAGATAACAATCGGAAATTAATAGAGTGCCTATCTTGAGTGTAGTATCATGCTAACAAAAAAATGTGCTTTTTGTGTAGTCAATGGTAAACGGTCATTTTACTTTGTAGAAAATAGTAAAGTAAAGTGGCATTTTACTCGTTAGCAACCTTTACTCATTAGCAACGCTTAAGTCATTAGCAACCAACACTTTATTCCTAGCAACACAGTCTGTTTGTTTACTTGTTACTATGTACGTGTTGTAGTTGCTATGTTTCCGTACAAACATAACCTTGATAAATTTAACAATTTTTTTTTTTTTATTTATTATTAACGGAAAATTCAATACAGATGCAAAAGAAATTTGAATAATGTTTTACAGTAAATAGTAATTGTATAACATTTATATAATAACTAAGAACATTTGATGATCTGATCTGAGGTTTCCTAACTACTCTGGGCCACTCAGACAGTTATCACTGGTATTAGAGTAAGTTCCCCATCGATGGTAGCCTAGGTTAGTTCGCATTATGTTATTTACACCATACACTGTTTAATATGTTTTTTTGCCTGTCTCATAAACTTATTATAATTTGTAGCACATTTCACTTCATCTGGTAGATTATTAAAAACCTCAATTGCACTCACTTTGATACTTCTCTTGCGTTTTTCTGTTCTCGTACAGTTCATATGGAGATTTATAGCCCCTCTTGTATCATGATGGTGAACATCCTTATTCTTCCAGAGACGAATGTTGTGCTTGCTTTTACCTTGCGATAGTTGGAATGCTAATCTTGCCTTTTCCAGTTGTATTATTTGATATACGTCCATTTTGTTCGCTACTTTGTATACCTCTGTCGTTGGAGTTCGCCAGTGCATTCCGTACAAGATTTTTATCGACTTGTTAAGGATGCGGCCTATATTTCTAATGTGGTATCTCGGACCTTGGGACCAGGCTCCACAATTGTAACGGATGTGCGGTACTACATGAGCATTGTAAATCAAGTCACTTACATGCCGATTGAATTTTCCACATCTTCTGAGCGCCCCTATCAGTGGCAGAACTTTCTTTTTGATTTTCTTCATGTGTTCTGTCCAATTTAGCTTTTCATCTATAATCATCCCTAAGTATTTAGCTTTTTGGACCCTGTTCAGCGTAGTCTCATCAATGACTATTTTTGTTTCTATAACTGGTTTGTTTTTTTGATCAAAGATCATATATTCTGTCTTAGTTTTGTTTATTGTGAGTTTGTTTCCATGCAGCCAAGCACAGAATTTTTCCAAATCTCCGTTCATCAACCTTTCCAGATCAGTTTTGGTTTTTGCATGGTATATTAGCACAGTGTCGTCCGCAAATATTGTATATTTTCCTTCTAAATTGGCTTCCCGTATGTTCTGAATATATAATAGGTACAGCAAAGGTCCCAAAACTGAACCCTGAGGTACCCCTATCTTGATTATTTTCTCGTCGCTAAGGTATTCTCCGTTTTTGGTTCTGGCTGTTCTGTTAGATAAGTAGCTGCGAATTTGTCTAGAAAATTCGAACTTTTAGTACTTACACAAAAAAATAGCGTATTCAACGCGTAAGAAAAGTGGTTTTCTAGCTCGTGAAATTGTAATTCACTCGCTAACGCTCGTGAATCAAACATTTTCTACTCGCTAGAAAACTGCCACTTTTCTTTACTTGTAGAATAATCTACTATTTTTGCCATTTTCCAAAAATTACTGATTTTCGCCGATTTTTCAACGCGCCTTTGCGCGGAAACCATATGTCGTACAAAAACAATTATAAGAACATGAATTTTAGATAATTTTCTCGTCTTTATTTTAATATAATAATAATAATACTTTTTTATTTCCCAAAAAGTTCCATAATAAATAAAAAAAAAAGTACAATTTATATTATTTTAAGTACATGGAACAGGAAAGGAAAAAACGATGGTGATCAGATGGTTTCCAAATAAGGAAACCCCTGCTCTACCCCACCACCGTACGTATAATAAATATAAATATAAATATAAATAGCAGAAGGTTATTAAAAACGGATTGCTACATTAAAACAAAATAACATACTTATATCTAAATAAGTTGAAAAATAGGGTATAGTAAAAATAAACAAAATGATTCAATAGTTTAGAAAATACTGTAAAAAAAAAAAAATAATAATAATAATAATAATATCAATGAATTATTGGGTTGCAGCATGGAACATTATCATGAATGGAGAAGAACTGATTTAATTTTGTAGAATAATCCAGTTAAATAAGTCATTTCTAAAAGTTCTCAAGGAAGTTTCTCTCTGTCTAAGTGCGGCTGGTAACGCATTGTATATGTCCGAAATGGTATAAGTGAAAGATCGCTTGAAAAGTTCCGAATGATGTAAGGGGATATTTAATAGACCCCTGTGACGAAGATTAAGGTTATGAATATCTGTTCGAAAAGTAATTTTATTATAAAGATATGCAGGTGATTTAAATAAAATAACTTTGTGATAGAAAAGAGCAGTATGAAAAAAGCGCCGCCTCTCCATATTTATCCAGTTAGTTTCCTTAAGCTTATGTGTTATATGTTCATGTTTTCTTATGCCATGAATTAAACGTAAACAAGAGTTTTGGACTAGTTGTATTTTTTTAGCTGTAATTTTATCAATACACGATCCATAAAGTACGTCGCAGTAATTGAAGTGCGATAATACCATTGTCTCACACAGAAGCTTCCTAACGCTCCTATTTAAAGCTCGTCTGTTACTGTAAATAAGTTTTAAATTACAATAAGCCTTACGTAAACAGTAGTTAATATGTGCGCGAAATCTCAGGTCTTTGTCTAGAAAAACTCCCAAATTTTTAACAGAATCTGTACAACTAATACACGTACCTTTGATTTTTATTTGAATTTCTGGTAAATAATTATTCCTGTTAGTTGCGTTACCTAATACTATAACGGCAGACTTCGACGGATTAATAGTCAGAGAATGGAGCTCTGCTAAATTGACGAGATTGTTTATTTCACTATTTATAGTAATATAGGCCCACCTTTTGCGTAAAAAGCTTACTTTGCAAGTTATAAGCCAAAAATTAAAAAAAACTGTTATTTTTAGTGGTTTTTTGATGATTTCTCATATTTTCGGAAAAAAAATTTGTTGGACAACTTCAGATTCGTGTTCAGCACCCCAAAAAAACATAAAGTAAGCCACTAAAAACAATTACACCAGAACTATAAGAAAATATTGTCTAGGGAGCAAAAGTGTTTGGTCATCAACTCTGGACCATGTCAGCCATCAGAACCTTTTCCAAAAGACGTGCGAGGAAAAAGTTTTTCTCAGTACTTTTACTTCAGTGTTTCTAAAGCGTGTATTACATTGTACTTTTTTTGTCTAGAAAACTTTGACAAGTTTGTAAACTAGATGAAATACTAAACTAGAAATTCAAATATGCCACCTCCCAATTTTAATGGCTGTCAAGTCACCGTTCTTTTTACGCAGACTCCGCTAAAGTTCAATTGCCAATTTAAAGAAAAAAAATTGTTAAGTGTTTGTTTTGGTTAGTTTCACAGAATACATTTTAGCTTGCGCTGGTTAGTATATTATTAAAGAAGGAAAAAAGGAACCGCAATAAAAAAAACTACAAAAATTTAGGTTATAAAAACTAACAAAATTGAAAACAAGTTGGATGTAGTTGGCAGCTCTGAAATTCGCTGCAATGCGCAAGTCTAGTACGAAAACTTGGACAGAAACTTGGTCCGTACCTAGTTTCAAAACTTGTATCAAACTTGTACAAGTTTCTGAATTACACTATCAAAGTTTTGACAAGTGAATCTAGTACAAGAACTTGTCAAAGTTTTCTAGACAAAAAAAGTACAATGTAATACAGCTTTAAGTCCGGTATTAAAACCGATCGTGAGTGGTTGTGCTACTCGAAAATTCTAAATAAGTGCTATTGCAAGCCCTGCTGGTTGTTTTCGCTGAAAATAGAAAATGCCTTTGCTGACGGTTATAGTGACTGGTCTCACTTATATCAGGGTATTAAAAGGCATGAAAGTACTACAGAACACAACACCTATTGCGTAATATACAGGGTGTCTCTAAAATGCGTGGGCATGGATTGACCACAGATTCCTGGGCACAAAATAAGATGATTTAACCCAACTTACCTATATCCAAATTCGTTTCATTAAGCCAGTATTCTGCTTCAAAGTTCTTTGAAAAAAAATTAATTTTTCTTATAACAACAAGACGCTTGGATCGATTTGGATGATATTTGGCATGCCACTCCATATGGACATAAGACATCTTTTGACATGATAATGGTTATTATCAATGGACCACTAGTGTGTGAAACATGTGTGTCACAGCACATATCAGGCAGTAACTCTTTAACGGCAAGACCAATAATTAAAATAATATTTTTTTCAGAAAGAAGCATTCAATATTAAACTTTTTTGTCTCTTTCTAATTTGTGATATCTGTTACGGTTTAATCACAAAAAATTAAAATATGAGTGACTGCACTGAACATTTCTTAAAACAAACTAGGTATTCTAAGAAACAAATGAGAAACAGATGAGAAACAACTAATTGCTATCTACAGTAGCGATTGTTTATCGTTTGTCAAACATTTCAAGTAGCTAACTTGTGATTTTTAACAGTTCATTTTTTTTTTTTACCTAATAATGGCTATAAATCACCCTTATAATATTCAGCGCAGTTACTCATATTTTAAATTTTTGTGATTAAACCGTAACAGATATCACAAATTAGAAAGAGACAAAAAAGTTTACTATTGAATGCTTCTTACTGAAAAAAATATTACTTTAATTATTGGTCTTGCGATTAAAGAGTTAGGTACTGCATGATATGTACTGTGACACACATGTTTCATACACTAGTGGTCGATTGATAATAACCATTATCATGTCAAAAGATGTCTTATGTCCATATGGAGTGACATGCCAAATATCATCCAAATCGATCCAAGCGTCTTGTTGTTATAAGAAAAATTAATTTTTTTTCAAAGAACTTTGAACTAGAATACTGGCTTAACGAAACGAATTTGGATATAGGTAAGTTGGGTTAAATCATCTTATTTTGCGCCCAGGAATCTGTGGTTAAGCCATGTCCACGCATTTTAGAGACACCCTGTATGATCGTTGGAAGTTGAACAAAACGGTGGATTTCGAGCAGGGAAAACTGGTTCGTGAAGAAGTTTCTTTTTGGAGAAAAATTCTGGAACGAATTATCAACGTAACTTTAATGTTAGCCACTTCTAATCTTCCATTCAGGGTCCACAACGAAAAAGGCAGTTCTGATAATCCTGGAGTATTTTTGTCTGTAATCAATCTACTTTCAAAATACGATCCAGTTCTTCAAAATTTATTAGAAAACAACACAAGTTCAAATATGCTACGACGACGCCATTATTTCACACCTTGCATGTAAAAATAAAAGTAGTAAAATGATATTGTTGATGGTATTATTATTATTACTTACTTACTTACTTATCCGGTCCTCTTCTACCTTTCAGTGTAGAGGGTTTAGAGTTAAGTTTTGATTTCCCTTACAAAAGTCTTTCCATTTTTTTCTGTCCTTTGCTGTCTCCATGGCACTGTTCCACTCACTATTATTTTTACTTAAAACCTCGACTATTTGCTTATCCCACGTTTTTCTAGATTGTCCTCTTCCCTTTTTTTAACCTTTACCTACCATACTTTCTTTGCTGTTCTTGTGTCAGGCATCCTTACCATGTGACCCCACTAGTTTAGCTGCTTTCTTTCGATCTTGTGCTCTATTGATTCTACTCCCAGCCGTTCTCTAATTATTTCATTTCTTAGTTTATCTCGTTTAGTTACTCCTCAGATCCTTCTCAAAAACTACATCTCACATGCTCTCACCATGGATTTGTGCCGCTCTGTAAGATTCCAGGATTCTGCTCCGTATAACAAAACTGGTGTAGGTATATACTGTATTGTAAATTTTAACTTTCGTTTCCTTGCTAACCTCTCTTTTATTTATAAATGGCTTTACCAATGAAAAGTAGACCCTATTTGCGCTATTAATCCGATTATTTAACTCCATGTCCATGTGTCCATCACTCTGAATCTTTGATCCTAGATATTTTATGTTATCCACTTGTTTCATAATGTCGTTTCCAATTGTTATCTGGGCATCTATACCTTGCTCACCCAGCACCATTATCTCTGTCTTCTTTAAATTGATCTTCATGTTATATTTGTCCAATTCTTTTTTCCTCTGATTTATATTCTCTTGCAAATTATCCTTAGTTGTTGCACACAATATGAGATCGTCAGCGTACAATAGCTCTTTAACTATAACTGGCCTTAAATTTCTATAACCTATTGTTACACCTTTAGTCTTAGTTTTTACAGCTTTGGTTACTTCATCCATGGTTATAATTATAATAAATAAAAGCGGACTTAATATACTGCCTTGCCTAACACCCTTTCTTGTTACAAATGTGTTTGTACTGTAATTATGAATTCTTACTACATTACTTGTTCTTCTATATATATATATATATGGATTGTATAACTTCTATTAGTTGTTTTGGTACTCCACTCCTTTCTAAGATGTTCCAGATTTTAGACCTATCTCTATCTACTGCATCGAAGGCTTTTTGTATGTCCGTGGCACATGTGTATATTTTCTCCCCCTTTTGTATAATTTTCTCACTAATTTGTCTCATCGTGAACACCCACTCTTGTGTATTTCTACCTTTTCTAAAACCCGCTTGCGTATCTTCTAGAGTTGGCTCGATTATTTTCCTCAATCTCTTTTCCACTATTCTTTCGTATATTTTACAGGCCATGCATAGTAAGGATATACCTCTAAAATTTTCACATACCATTTTATCTCCACGTTTGTGTAACGGCATTATGAAAGATGTTTCCCATCTAATTGGAATTTCCTTGTCAAGCCAGATTTTATTTAAAATTCTTCTTAATACTATTTCCCCCTCTTCTCCCATCTTCTTTAACATTTCGGGTTTAATATTGTCTTTACCTGGAGCCTTGCCATTTTTTAGTAATCTTAATGCATCTTTAAATTCTTCTATCGTTATTTCATCTTCATAATTTCTACTTATTCTTATCTTCTCTTCTTGGTTCACACTCATTTCTCTTTCTTCAGTCTCTTCTGTCCCCTCTAATACTTCACAAAAATACTCGTTCCATCTTTCTTTTATATCTTCATCCTTGATTAACACATTACCATTGTGGTCTTTAACCCAGTGTATGTTTGGTCCTTTCTCTCGCCTCAAACCTTTTAACATAGAGTACAGCTTTTTACCTTTACCTTCCCCTCCATTTTCCAGATCTTCTCCAAACTTTACCCATGACTCATTTTTTGCCTTTCTAACTAATCTTTTACTTTTTTCCTTTGCTCTTGATACCTACCATAATCTTCAGTTGATTTTGAAATGAGATATTTTTGCCAACAGTCTTTTTTTATTTTTATTTCCGACTTTACTTCGCTGCTCCACCAGGGTGTCTGTTTTTTCTTATTAGATTTCTTGTTCACACCACATACCTTCTCTGCTGCTTTCGGTATTCCTTTTTAGTAGCCTAATAGGGCGGGTACGAGCGCAAAAAATCCCCATAAGAAATACATGGGGCAAAAAGTCACTCCGAACTTCCGGTCTCGCTCATTAATATTCACCCTCCGGACTGAAAATGGTCATTAATATTCACCCTCCGGAATTAAAATGGTCATTAATATTCACCCTCTGAAATTTCAAGGGTCAGTAATTTTCACCAAATTTTCAATTTTACCAGGACGGATATTGATTTTCAACGGTTTTTTGTGACCCCAGCCACCCCCGCAACGGTTTTTTTGCCCCCTCCCCGCAACGGTTTTCATCTCGTATATAAAAGGATCAAGAAATGTGGTGCAGGTAAGTAGTGAGTGAGTGAGTGAACTTAGTAGCAATATGCTGAAACAGTGAAGGCGTGCTTTGTTGGAGTTAACCAATAATCCCGATCAACTGGACCTGTTGATCAAGCAGGGGACGAAAAATCTGACGTTATTAAATCGAGCTTTACAGAAAGGTGATTTAAATGTAGGCGCTAAAAAGCATGTTGAGTCGAATATTGGAAAACTCAAAGGTAAATAATCATCATCATTATTATCTCGGAAAGAATCAGAAAAAACTGTTTATTTTTTTTAAGGTTATCGAAACATGATGAAAGCATTTAGGTATAAGAGTGTTGTTGGTGGTGGTGGTGGTGGAGTTCAGCGTAAGGAATTTCGTAGCGACAGGATCAAGTGGGAAGATGTTCAATCGGCCTTCAAGAGTCGGCTCAGAACAGAAGTTATAATTAATTTAAAACACGTGGATCCGTTGACGTTTTTGGAGGATGCATTCCCTTTATTTAAGGTTCGAATAGGTCACGGTTTAAAGGACCATCGTTTGATGAAAATAAATGTGGACTTTTGTTGTGAATTTGCCAAAGCTTCCGGTGCCGAGACTATTCACGAAACCAAAAATTTCACCACTCGAAACAAAGTTATCGACAAGGAAACTATTCTTCAGGAATGGTGGGAGGAGCATGTTCAAGATGACCTTATTGTTCAACTGGAAGACTTTCAAGAGAAGGACAGCGGATGGACGTTAACGGCAATTATTAATCTGGACGTAAACATTAACAAGTAAGAAGGTAAGAACCCTTTAGTTTAGAGGATCCTCGTACATTTCTTTACCGCCGCAAATCGGTAGAAAGCAAGCCTGCATCAACGTGAAAAATGATGACGAGTTCTGTTTTGCGTGGGCGGTAACTTCCGCTTTATATCCGGCAAAGAACGATTCGGATCGCATTTCCTCATACCCACATTATTCAGTAATTCTTAACTTAGAAAATATGGAGTTCCCGATTGCAATTAATCGCCTGAAGAAGTTGGAGAAGCAAAACAACATTTCAATTAACCTGTACGAATTGGAACGGATAAAGGAATCGTATAAAGTCGTGCCTGTAAGATTGACAAAGGGTAAACAACGCGTTCATGTCAACCTCCTTATAGTTCAGGACACGTACGATGAGAAAGCCGAGCAAATCAAATACCACTATTGCTGGATAAAAGATCTGAGTCGTCTAGTAGCGAGGCAATTAAATGTCGCGAAGAAACGCCTTTGGATTTGCAACAGGTGCCTACACTATTTTTATTCCGAAGAAAAACTGAGAAGACACGAAAATGATTGCGCCAGTATAAACGAATGTAGAATAAGTATGCCTCCGAAAAATAGCGTTGTCAGCTTCAAAAACTATCAGAACAAACTGCGAGTGTCGTTCGTAATATATCTTGACCTGGAAAGCTTGTTAAAACCCATTAAAAAGGCAGTAGGCAAAAAAACGTCAACATATCAGCAACACGAAATATTTAGCTTGGGCTACTAGGTACTTTCATTGCAGCTACGACGACGACGATGAGTTATCGCACTTCAAAAGCCGTCGAGGACGCGATTGCGTAAAATGGTTTAAGAATGAATTACGTCAAATAGTCGAAGACGTCGAACCGGTTTTCTGGGCTCCGGCACCGATGATCCTAACAAGCAATAAATACGTAGCAGCAATTAACTTTTATACTCCTGAAGAGTGGGAATCTCTTGAGAGTTGTGACGTGTGTTGTTTTGAGGGCTGTTCATTGAACGGAAATTCCAATTGCCTTATAGCTGAGAAAGGCTACTTTATTCGCAGCAATAATTATCACCCGTAAGTATAAAAAGAATTGGTTTTTTATCACTTAGTACTAATATTTTCAATACGATAGGTAATGGTAATAATGCAGCGAGCGGCAATACACGTGTTGAAAATGCATGGATCTGTGCACAACCGGCTGAGAAGCTATCGTTACCATAATTGCATGATAATTATAGTGATTGAATCCATGAATCAATCAGGAATTAGCTTCCCGACGGAATTTGCCTTCGAACGAACAAATCCCATCGATGTGGCAATTGTGACTGTTGAAGGGGATGAGAACGACATACAATTCGCGTTTAGTCATACGAATTTTATAACAGAAGGATCAAATTTGTATACCTTGTTCCGGGGTTATCACAGTCGATTTATAACGCCGAAAGATTATTCCCGGGTTTCTCAAGCACATAATTTTTTATGTAATTTTAATGGCATTTATTGTAATGTGGCATTTTAAGAACAATAAATGATTACGTAAGAATTATCTGTTTTCTAAGTGGAAATTAGCAGTAAATTGGTGCAATTTTTTTTGCAGAATAAGTTGAATTAGCAGTAAACTGGTGCGATTTTTTACAGAATAAGTTGAAATTAACAGTAAACTGGTGCGATTTTTTTTACAGAATAAGTTGGAATTAGCAGTAAACTGGTGTGAATTTTTTACAGAATAAGTGAAAAAATTGTTTCGTTTAACACAAGCAGTATACAATTAAATGAATTCTTACAGTTTTTTTTTAATAAACAGGAACTAATATCCTTAAGATTACGAACAGAAACAAGCATATTCAAAAAAAATTCTTTTTATTTAAAAAATTAATATAGGTACATCATGTAGAATTACGTAATCGTATAAGGCAATGCAATGATTTATTGAACAATGTGCTAGGTCACAGCCGGCTGTTGCTAGGTCCAACAAATGGTTTCGTGTTTAAGTATCTCCGGTAAATGCTTAAGGCCGGCGAATCCTCTGGACCACTGGAGACCGTGATGGTTATTATCCAGCCATATTGCCTGCGTTCGCAATTCATAGTTTTTAACATGTAAAAATCGAACGGTTGCTTGAACAGATAGTGGCTGGTGTGCTTCCCATCGTAGATGGAGAGCTCTTTCACCACGAACTCTGGGCACGAACTTATACTATACATAAAATGAACTGCTAAATACTGTAGGAGAAATGACAGATGACACCCTAGTGGGCGCTGCTCTGAGTCGCACTTACCTATACGTCATAGGTCACGTGTTACGCGGCGCGAAGTTTAAAATGCCAAAATTACCTAAAAACACGAACTTATATTTAAATATAATTTCGTGCCTAAAAATAATGCTGTAAAAAATAATGACACCGCATTATTTAGTATTGACCATTACTAACATTAACACAAGAAAGTGTAGAATTATTATAAATAGTGCCTTTATTTAAAAAAGTTAAACATAATTTTTTAAACAAAACATTTAGCTGTACATAATACTTATTATTTACAGAGTATTTATTATAAACAAAAATATAATAATTATCTATGTAACTAAGCTGTTAATTATTCCAAATTAGGTATAATTTTAATCTTCCTTGCGATAACAACTAATAAGCAATTAAATGTTTTTCTAAATTGTCAACCGTAATAGTAATTTGTAATACAAGTGTTGAAAGCTTGCGTTTGCCACACGAATGTGAAGTTTGCAGCACGAACGATAGTGAGTGCTGCAGTCACATGAGAGTGGCAAATACAAGCTTTTAACACATGTATTACACACTATTTTTTCTACAACCGCATTTCCATAAAAAAATTTAAATATTTCTGCAAAATCAAATCTGACATTCATCAAATGTCATTTTGATTTCGGTGCGGCAAAATTATACTTTGCCGCTCCGAAAATCATGCATGTGCGTGCGGAAAGTAAATTTTCCGCACGCTAATTTCACTTGTTCGGCAAACACTCATTTTCAATACTCGTATCTATGGAGATGAAGTCTGAAAATCCCACTTTCCATGGTGGGAGTAGAAAATAGTAATTTGTATAACAAGTGTTGAAAGTACAGTTTTGCAGAACGAAAATGAAGGTTGCAGCCTGAGACGAAGTCGAAGGCTGCATTCATTTGAGTTTTGCAAAATACTTTCAACAAGTGTTATTACACACTATTTTTTCTACTCCTACAGAAGAATAGTATATTAAAACACAAGTTACAGAAGGCAACATTTTCGCGGACGAGTCCGAAATTTGGACACGAGCCGCTTTGCGGCGAGTGTCCGAACGGACGAGTGCCCGAATTGCCTTCTGTAACGAGTTTTTTATACTATTTTCTCTGTTTCGGCTTTCATTTACGTTATTTATTTATAATTTTTTATAAAATTAGTTGACAATTTCCATTAGGGAATTTTTTGGTAGAATAGTTAGGTTGGTAACAGTGGTATGTTTGACGTTTATGGTTTTGCACATTAATATTATTGGAATGTGTATTTTGTACGCATTTTGTAAATTCGAATTTGTTATTAATATTGATAAAATTAACTAAATTGTAATGTTGGATGAACAATTGAAGGGCTCGGTGCAACAACCGATCAGATCCATTTGTTTGAATTTTACAGTAGGTATCAAAAACAAACTGTTTAAAATACGATAAGAAAAATTTAACAAAAATAGTTGGAATATGTAGATATTGCTATCTTAACCCTTGTCCTACTAGCCGGGGTGCACGTGCACCTCAGACTTGAATTTTCTTAGAATAAAGTGTTTTAGAATTTTTTTTGGGACCTGAGCCTTTTAGTAGCTTCATTTAATTGATTTTTAGGTTAAATACCGTTGAAAATATCCTTAAAGCAGTACTCATTAAAAAAATAGTTTACTTTTGGTAGAGCGGGGTGCCCCAATCCACTATGAGCGCAACAGCATTTGCAACAAAAGTACAAGATCGTTGTCATCTCTGCGACTGAAAATGTGACAGAAATACGAGGCAACAGTGTACTCTCTGCAAAAAGTTTATTTGTACTGAACATTTCACAAACAAATTGATTTGTCAAAATTGTATTGATGAATAAGCGTTAACTTGTTAATAAATTACTGTTTTTGATATTTTTGCTAAATAAAGTTTTCTTTCCATAGTATTGGTCTTACTAGATGTCAATAGGGATCAATTGTTCTCACAATAAGGAAAACTGGCCATTTTAATTTGTTTTAGGCCTTAAAACAACTGGGGTGCAAGTGCACCCCACCTGGGGCCCAATTCTTGAAACCACTCGCTACCGATACGTATACGCTAGGAAGCGAGTACTTGATAGCGCATTAGCTAGTAGTATCAAGTACTCGCTTCCTAGCGTATACGTTTCGGTAGCGAGTGGTTTCAAGAATTGGGCCCCAGGTAGTTATCGTAAAAAACATAGGTCGGTAAGAGAAGGGTTAAGATAGTTATAAGGGAAAATGATTTTATTGCCAAGAGTAATGTATAGAATTTTCTTTTCTCAAATGGAGCTGTCCAGTTTTTGCCGCAAGAATAAAACACAACGAAAGAAAATGAGTGTTATGAACGTTTATTAAGGAAAAAGCTATAAAAAATAGTTTCTCTATGTTTAACCCATTTCAACTTCAACATCGTCGGTTACAGGTTCTTCTGCTTTTGCTACAGTATCGTAGTACCATTTATCATTTTTGGGTACATATTTGTCCGTCAGAAAAGACACATTTTGTAGTTTTTTTAATTGTAATAGTTAGTGGATACGTAGCATATAACTTATCAGTTGGTAAAGAAAATAATGTAGTCGACATTTTCTTAAAACTGAACTGTTTTCGCCTAAAAGTGGAGCCGACAGGTTTTTACCGCGCTGTATCTCTATAGGATTTTTTTAGGCTAATAAAAGTAGGTGATATATAACAATTAGAGTTCGGCAAATATTACCCATTTTTTAGTTCTTATAAATAACGTTTACACGACTGAAAAATTGCTGAAAAAAACCTGACTAAGTTGTACCGATTTTGGGACAACTTCTTCGCCTAACTTGTGTTCACCTAAAGACGAAGTTGCACGTTTGTAAAATCAACTTCGACATAGTATAAACAAAATATATAAATTTTGGCATCAGTTTTTATTTTTTTAAGTTATATTAACCTTCCCGTACCCGTGGTCCAAATCTTCCTTTAGAACCGATGCGGGGTATTTCAGATACCCCAGTGTTTTTTCGTTCCTATGACTTATTTTGGCTTTGTTATTGCCTTTTATCATAAAATTAGTATAATTTAGTTCTTGTAACACAAAAGTTTATTGAAAAATACAAATTAAAATTAAAATTAATGAGGTAATTGTGCGCTTTTACACGACTCAACTTGTGCGCAGCTGCACGAACTAGTTTCATCCGGATTTTGTCATAAACGGGTAAAATATTTCAAAAAATAATTATTATACAGACAAAAATTAATTGTTTTAACACCCTAACAATTAATTTTTTTAAATCAAATTTTAGAATTATAAAGATATTTTATATCGCGGGGAATACCTAGAATTTGAAGATTATTTTTTTATTCTTTGCTAACATAATATTTTATTTTGACTGATATTTTACCATTCAGATGAACATTTATCTACCGAGGAATACATAAAGGCTCAATTCGATTAACAAAGTTATTAAAAAGTTATAGTAAAAAAACTGCACTGGGGTATGTAAAATACCCCGCACGGGTACGGAAAGGTTAAAGCACAAAATGGCTACAGTATAGGTTACGCTTCATGTTGGTCGCTGATCTTTGGGTCAAGTTGTTTCGTTCTATTAACCCACACAGGAAAATCGTAATTGCAACTCCCTGTTTAACGAGATAACCTTTGATAATCAGTCTTATTTCAAACTTTGTTAACAGATAAGACCAAGCCGAAAGTTGATTTATAGCAGCAGGCACCGAGAGGCCATTTCCAATATCTTGCAGTGCGTGTTCAACTAAGTGGAGGTCATAACGCTGGTAACTGCTACCTGCCAACACTTTTCTATTTCTTTTCGGCATTATTTTCACAAAGGTACTAATCCTACAAAGAACAAACACGCGAAATGCAACCACAACGGATAGTGTGCAGGTTATATTTACAGTGTCCTACATTCAACTTCCAAACTGACGATGTTGCCCCGTTTTACGGAAACTAAAATAAAAGATATTTTTTAGCTTCTAAATGTTTTTTTTAATCTAATGAAAACTAGGAATATAAACAATAAAAACGATTCAATCTAAGCCAAACTAAACCAACTTTATTAAATTAAAAAATATTTTGAAATTAAATGTAACTTACGATGAATTTTAGTGTCGGAACTACTGACGATTCACTATTATCCTGGTTTTGATTGACCTCAGGTTAGGGAACAATTTGGATTGGTCTGAATCTCTAGAATTATAGTTGCATTTAGCTAGAAGTTATACTAAAAAACTTATTTTTAGGTTATGCCAACAATCACCTTTGAAACGGTTTTTTTTTTTAAATTTTATCAAATTATAAAACAATTTTTATACTATAACATAAAGTCCTACCTTTAGCAATATAGTTTTCACTCATTTTCCTAACCAAAATACGATTTAAAGCGTTTCCACGCTTTTTTCAGTTCACTAGTCGATCTCGATGGTTGACTTTAAAACATCGAAAATCACTTGGTTCGTTTTGCGGGTTTTGCCACCAAGTAAATAGTAGTTTTAAATATTGAAATTCTAACCCCTTCATTTACGTTTTTGCTAAATCAAAATATCAAAAAGTATTCATAGCTTTATTGACAGGCTTTATTTATTTTGTTAGTTGCTTAGATGCAATGTAGCATACCAATTCCTGAAAACAAAATATCACCAAAAATCATGTATTAATGAAGCTCATTAAAGCATCAAAATGCGTGCTTTAATGAAGTCATTCTAATGCCGAAACAGAGAAAAGCTTCTTTCAGCGTCAACACTAGTGATTGAGGTTCTGGAAGCCATTCGTATTGCAAAGATTCTGGAATTCTTAACAACAATTCGAGTGGGTAATTTTTTAATACAGTTTGACTTACTTGTGAAACGAAACACCCGGCAGCCTTCTTTTGTCACTCATATTTGAACAATTCAATTCAAAACACCGCATTATGGCACTAACGAGTTTAACGATAAAAGTTTTAACACAATAATTACAGTAAAAAAAGTAACCTAGAAATCTGCAACCACGTTGCATGCCGCAAACAACAACAAACGAAGGAATATTATCGTCTGTCGTCTGTCAAAATAGTATATTAAAACACAAGTTACAGAAGGCATCGTTTTCGCGCACGAGGCCGAAATTTGGACACGAGCCGCGAAGCGGCGAGTGGGCGAACGGACGAGTGCTCGAATTGCCTTCTGTAACAAGTTTTTTTATACTATTTTCTCTGTTTCGGCTTCCATTTACATTATTTCTTTTTATAAAAATACTTGATAATTTCGAGTTGGGGAAATTTGGTTAAATAGTTAGGTTAGTAATGGTGATTTTTGCTTGACAGTTCACAAAAGTTTGACATTTGACGTTTTTGTTGCCTAGCAACTGACTAGTTACCTAGCAACTGAATAGCTGCGTAGATATTTTGTGTATTATTTGATACAGTATCGCCAATTTCTGAAAACAAAATATCACCAAAAATCGTTTAATAATGAAGCTCATTAAAGCATTAAAATGCGTGCTAGAATGATGTCATTCTAGTGCCGAAACAGAGAAAAGATGTTACTCAACGAATTAACTAGGCAAAATCCCCTATAAGAACATAAGAAGTGCGACTCATGACAGCCTACAGGGTGGAGTCAGTATACCGGCGAAGCATTATAGCAAATAGCAGTCCATTTTAAGTATAAGTTCGTGACTCTGGGATTCTAAAACCCTGGACGTCCAAAGTCATAATACACATGTTGACGTAGGTAACTTTTTGATTTCACAACTGTTATTTCACAAGACGACGTTTGATCGTTTCATAACTATGTTTCACAAGTCGACGTTTTTATATCATCTGAACGATCCCACTAAAAGGGTCATACTCCAATAGGACATCATGAACCAAGCAATAACCAATTGTCCCACCAGGAAATACATTTGTAGCTTCGATTTCTAATTTTAATACTAATATTCCGTTCTGAACGGTTTCATTTTGTTTCGAGCAGTTTATAACAAAGAGTGGATTCTTTTTGTATGTTTCGTAATCGAGAAGGGGTTCGGATGAATTCTTGTTCATGTATTTGCGTTGAAAATCTACGTACTCATCATAGGCCAACATATATTTGTTCGCCCCGAAGTTGTTATGCTGATTTTCGAAAGGATAACGATCCGAATTAATGAAGGCCACGACGTCCGAAATATTTATCTGACTGAAGGAGGAGGCTGCTTTGTTGTTTCTTTTATTCGTTTGGAATGTCACAAATACCCATCTAGGCCTTCGTATACTCCTACTGTATTTTGTACGGGCCAAATAACTAGATTGGTAGCAGTTGGCAGGGCAGGATACTGAGCTACGCTCCTTCCTTTAATAGGTTTTTGTTGATTTATATGATTATAAACTTCCAACTTTGCCCCGTCGCTGAGGGTTATGTGGGGTACTTTCCATTGAATTTTAGTTAGTTTAATATTCACTTCGGTTTCTCCGGAGTAACAATCCACGTCAGATTTTCAACGGGTCAAAATTAGTTCCTGTCGCATGTTGATAACATACCTATGGACCCTATGATAAGTGGATGCGAAACCTAGCACGTGACTTAACGGTATCACGGCGCTGAAGGTCTTTTTGTCATCGCTACATATCTGAATGCCAGCGTTTAGGGGGTCCCACCCGCAACATGTTAGAGCTTTACTTTCACCTGGCGAATATTTAGCATTCCCAATTAGAGCTGATGTAATTCCAGGTGTTCTGCAAGTATCGATGACGACTTCTCCCAATTGAAAGCTTACAGTTTCAAAGAGGAAAAGTGGCAAGTTACCGGTTAATGAAAACTGCTTGTTAGCTTCGGCAGGTGTGATTGTGCCCTCGAGGTATATTTTACTGTTGTACGTAGCAATTATGAGGTCCCCCCTTTCAATTATCATACGTATTTCGTCCGAATTATCGAAAGCATTTACTGTGTATGGATGGTAAGTGCGTTTAGAGGCGTCAATAACCAAATCTTGGTACGACACGTCGGTGTACACGTTATTTAGAGCTTGTTCTTCCTGCATGTTGTTGTTGTTGTTTGATCACCTTGAAACCCAACGACTCTAAGAAACGCACGTCCTCTTGACTAAGCTCGCCCCCGTTTGAATGCGAACTGATTGACCTCGTTGATTTGCAATCCTTTAAATAATCATTCAGATTTAGGCCCATAGTTCTTGAAGTCCAGACGAATGGTTACAGGTTCGTCACCGAAGTCAATAAGGACACGGTCCTGATCAACTAATTTGAGGGTGATGTTAGAAATGGTGTTGTCGGTGACTGGTAAATATGTCACTGTTGCAGGTTCTTTCACAAGTCTGAATCCAGGCTCGACTGCAATATTAATTCAGCGGGCCTCGCATTTTTTAAGGCGCTATCGTCCTTTCTAATTGCGTCTTGGCTAAATGAAGTGGGCAGGCCTTATCAAGGCCCGCTGAATTAATATTGCATATAAGGCCTGTCCACTTCATTTAGCCAAGACGCAATTAGCAAGGACGCAGGCGCCATTTGAGGTGAACTATAGATTTGTCCCTTAAAAAATTTATAGTTCACCGCAAATGGCGCCTCCGTCCTTGCTAATTGCGTCTTGGCTAAATAAAGTGGTAAGGCCTTATATGCAATATTAATTCAGCGGGCCTTGATTTCTGCTATTCGGCAGGCTTTTTAAACTCCGTTTTTA
This sequence comes from Melanotus villosus, assembly GCA_963082815.1. Classification (NCBI taxonomy): domain Eukaryota; kingdom Metazoa; phylum Arthropoda; class Insecta; order Coleoptera; family Elateridae; genus Melanotus; species Melanotus villosus. The sequence goes on along the minus strand of OY720418.1, from coordinate 111,388,886 downwards.
ATCAACGCAGGCGACGATTATAATATACCATGAGATCGAAAAAAAGATGATTCTGAGCAGGCCTTGACTAGTACAACACGATTGGCAAGACTGATTTCAAAATGTGGCAGTAGGTTAGAGGTTAATAAATGTCAAATAAATTAAAACACAAAACGGTATTTATTTAGGGAACAAACTGAAAACTAAGATGAATACATGTTAGAGCAGGTGTTCAAAATGTGATCCTTCACTAGTATTACAACGATAAACTTAAATAATTCTGGAAACAAGATTGCAAAACTGACTTACATTTGAAATGTCACTGTCACATTATAATTCATAGGCATTCTAGAACCAGTGTAGCCAATCGTGTTGTACTAGTCAAGGCCTGCTCAGAATCTTTTTTTTTTTTGACCTCATGGTACATTTTCTGGTTTCGGTTTTCGGTGGCGTAGAGGGCGGCGGCATAGTTGCCTTGAAAACATTTTTTTTAATGTGAATTAAAAAACCTGCAGTTATATTGCCTTGTAGATACAAGGTAAAATAGTAGGTGTCATATTAACGTTGCGTTTAATGTGATAAAAATCCCTACCAGGGGTGGTGGCCCTATTGATCAGTCAACACATTTACTAATTTAAATTTATGTAATAATTGTAATATAGGAACTCTTTAGTAACAAGAAAAAATATAACAAAATACAATGAAAATAATGTATGTTATAAAATGAAAACATCAAACGAAAGGAATTTAATTATTAAAAACAATTAGTCAACGAAGATGAAACGGATTATACGATGGTATACATAAATAGTGTGATGTGTACAAAATTCTAACCTAAAAATTTGAATTTGAAAGAAATGAGTGCCTCGTGGAGAAAGTATTTGTTGTATTTTGCACAAGAACATGTTGATTTCCGATATGCAGTAAGTGATCAAAATAAAAATTCAACAGAATTTCAAGTAATAATTTGTTTTTTAGGAAATACAATCCCTTTTATCGTTGTTTAAAATTCCAATGCGATTTGTTGAACAGCCGACTCCTTCAGTAAGATAGCTTTTACTTAATTTAAAAGAGACAAAGACGTATTAAAAAGGAAATCTGTTTTAGCAACCATACTGGATTGTAGAGTTTAATTCAGAAGAAGACGTTAAGTTATTAGCTAACAGATCGGTTTCATTACGTTCTTGCATAGAGCTATGGGCACATGCAAAGAATGCTGAAGAATTACATAGAAATTTAAAGGTTTTGCCAAATAGTACATTCGAATCCCACTTACAACCACATAAAACTTTTAAAATTGCTGTTCACAGTTTTTGTAAACATTTAAGCCAGTCTGATAAACTTCAAAAGATTCAGGTAACAATTTATATGATAACATTTTGCTATTAATACATTTTTCAAACTTTTATTAGACCTTTGGCTATCTTCCATTTAAAGGAGAAGTTAATTTAAATCAGCCTGATACACATTTGCAATATATAGAATACTACGGAACCAATTCAAATGATCCCCCAGAAGAACCATATTATGTATTTTTTGGTCGTTTGGTAATATTAATTATATATAGTTTTAAAACTAATTTTTAATGAAACGTAATTTTAGGTTACAAGTGGTTTTAGACAACTTATTCGGCAACTTTCATTAAAAACTCGTAAATTTATAGGTAACACAAGCATGGATCCACAGTTATCATTATTAATGGCAAATCAAGCTCAAGTTAAATCTGGGGATCTCATATTAGATCCATTTGTTGGTTCAGGATCGTTATTAGTACCAGCTGCCCATTTTGGAGGATATGTTGTAGGCACAGATATAGATTTTTTAATGTTACATGGAAAAAGTAGACCATCAAGAATCACGCAAAGGGTAACTATTTCTTCTACCACTGTGCCTAAAGTAGGATTGCTGCTGCACAGTTAAAACAGTGTATAAAGTTCTACTTTATCGCATAAATGCAGTAAAGGAAACTCGATACGTAAAGCAAGTCACACAAGTTGCTTTACACACTGTTGGATTCGTTTTTGTGAATGATAAAATAATGCGAATAATTTTTTCCTGATACATATTTTGTTTTTGTAAGTTGTACAAAAAAGTAGCCTACAAACCCATAAGTAAAATAGCTTTATGCACGATCGCATTATAATGTGTCAATTATGTCTGAATTTGTTTGACATAAACGTCTCTTTATAGCCCATGGGTATATTTATAGCCCGCCGGTCTATAATGAAACGTCAAAAATTGATAAACAGTTTAACAGTCTTATAAAGAATTTTTTTTAATTAAAATCGATTGTATGCTCTTTATTAGAACTCTATTTAGGGTATTTTGTATTAACAACACAGTTAACACAATTATTTATGTGAATATTCCTAGGCGTAAATGCTTCAACCATTTGACAGTTGTCAGTAAAAAATTAAAATAATTGAGCAACTAACTACTCGATGTGGGTAGAAAATTAATTTATTCCTTTTATTTCAGTTTTAAAATCTTCGATCGTGCATAAAATTATGTATGTACCACTGGCGTAACTTGCTTTTATGGCCTTCGACGTGTCTCAAAATTACGTCTCAGACCATAAAAGCATCTTTACGCCCTTGGTACATAAATAACTATTATGAATCATTTAACTACTTATGTAATATACCACAAATTTAGTTAAAAAGTACAAATCAAAAAAAATTGTTCAGTTATTATTAACTGAACAATTACATTTTAAAAACATTGCAAAATTATTTGTTAAACTAATAAGGTACATTCGTATCTCAGCAATCAAGTAAAATTTGTGTCTGTCAGGTAGTGCGGTATGTATTTTAGCAAATCACACCTATCACAAAGACTTGATTGTTGACAATGCCTTCTCATACCAATTAGTTTTATACAAAACCAAAGTCAGTTGAAGTGTACGACCAAAACTGTCACTCATCAAATATGAGTTGCCTAAGCCCCATTTGCGATTGCAACGTTTGCCAGAGGCCCTAATGTCCTTATTTGTTTTGCATACAAAAATAAATGTCAATGCAGCACCTAATGGCACAACGTCTCTTGAATTAAGCCAAGTGTAGGAAGTGTCAGTACTTGATCATACACATCAACTGGCTTTGTAGAAAACAATCAGGGCATGCCCTTTTTCGGATGAGGTAAAACAGTAGATCCAGTTATAATGAGATCTTTGGCATGATACAGATTTCGGAGTGGAAGCAGTGCATGTCGAGATACTCGGCATCTGCAAGCCTAGATTTACCATAAATAAAAAAACAAAAACGAAACTATTGTTTTAGAAAAGAGAGGAAGATGAAAGTATCAAAGCAAACATGGAACAATACGGTTTAAAAGATAAATATGTAGACGTATTAATTAATGATTTTGCAACACCATTCTGGAGGGATGGTTTGCAATTTGATGCTATTATAACAGATCGTAAGTTTTGATTAAATGTTAAGAAAATTAGTTTCTATTGTACCTTTCTAGCACCATATGGTATTAGAGAAGCCACAGAAAAAGTGGGAATACATAGAGAAAATTATTCGATTAGTGAAGAACATTTACCAACTCACATTCCAGCAAAAATAGAATATGAATTTTCTCAACTATATCAAGATATTTTAGCATTCTCAGCAAAGCATTTAAAGATAAGTGGTCGACTAATATGCTGGTTTCCTGTTTTTAGGTAATATTATATTACTGTTTGCTCCTCAAATATTTGTAAAATTAATATTACAGGGGCGATTATACAGATGAAGGTTTACCAACTCATGCTTCTTTAAAATTAATAGCAAATAGTGAACAAGTATTGAGCAAATTTACATCTAGAAGATTATTAACATATGAAAAAATAGCAGAACCTAATAAAGAAGAAAATGAAAGTGCAAGTAATATAGCTGATTTTAGAGATAAATATTTTAAGGCAAGAGACGAAACACGAAAAGAAAGGAGGACTAGGCAAGCTGCTATTAGGGAACAGAATAGGCTTGAAGCGTTACAGCGACGAGTTAATTTAAGTAAATAAATAATTATTTTACTGTTTACTTATTTAAAATAAATTTATTTTAATTAATACCTTTGGTAACAAAATTTCATTGTGAAACCTATCTTTCCAACCTATTTAAACTAAATGCAGATGTAATAATTAAAGATCAGATACATAGTTCAATGTTAATGCCATTCAAAAAAATTAATTAGCTTCAAGATGCACTTCTGCTTCTGCATTTTCTCCATCACATTATAACATTCGACACTTCAAATATTACGATCTTTATAATGTCTAATAATTCTATTATTAAGTTTTGGGACATAGGGTATTTGTATATTCTTTCCAGTTGTTCTTTTCTCTTGCTATTTGTCCTAGTTGGGTAATAGTTCGGACTGTTTCCTGTTCAATACTCTTTCTCCATGTCATCCACGGGTCTCCTTTCTGTCTGTACCATCTGAGGGTTTCAATTCACAACTTTTCTGCAGATTTCAATTTCATTCTTGCAAAGTGTATACCGTAACCATCCATATTTTCTTCTCTTTATTTTTGTATTGATGTCCACCTGGTTTGTTCGTTCCCATGGTAGGTACTTTGTTTGAGATAGTGTCGGATCATTAAACACCTACTATTTCCTGTAAACACCTGTTTACAAACACTTGAAGTTTCTGCTTCACTGAATTGGTAACTAACCATGACTCCGTATAATAGTACAGGTTTCACCGTTTCACCATTGTATCAAACACATGCGCTTTAGTTGTAAGTATGGAAAATCATTGTGTTCTACATGCTGCCGTATGCTATCATAAAATTCAAGTTCATAAAACTCCACCATACCTATCTTTATTATAAAATTAAATTCAGAACTGACATACATAATCTAAATCTGAGGCACAGAGGTTTATTAAGTATACCTAAGCATAGTAATGGTAATATTATGTAAACGATCATTTTCTTACAACATTTTCAAACTGTATAATCCTTTGCCCTCAGATTTTAAAAATATGGAGTTAAACGCCTTTAAACGTCATAATTATGTTTCTGCGCTTGATGATAACGTGAAATATGCCACAGATTTTAAATTATTTGAGGTCGTTCTATGGAAATGTGAGCCTGTGCAATGTTCAGCTGCTAGTACTATTTGTGCCGCTTTAGAATAGTTTTTTTTTTAAATACATATACAGGCTGGCTGATATTTCATTGGCCAGCTTATATTTCGTTTATTATTAGAAATACAAGAAAAAGTCAGAGGAAATAGTTTTTTAGTATTAATTTTGCTATAAAATGGCATAATTAATTATTTTTCATGGCCTACTGTTTTTCGGGAAAAATGTATAACTTTGTTTTTTTAAATGGAACACCCTGTATATTTAGTCGCTAATGGATCGAGGGTTAAATTCTCTTTACAAAAATGTATCACATGTCATATTTTAAGTGAATTAGTCACACCAGAAATGTTACAAAACGTCAGAAGAAATTTAGTTTTGAGGGCCAGGAAGTGTCTAGAGAACAACGGTGGCCATTTTGAACATTTATTAAAATAAGTAATTATTTGATTAATTTTTTTTTTTCTATTTGGGTTCTTTAATGACTACTTTATGAAACTCGTTTGAGTGTTATAAAGTAACACTTTAAAGAATCGGGCAATCAAGGCAAAACAAAATGTCAAAAGGGGCGGAGCTTTACTGAAGGTGTATAGTAACTACTGTTTTTTTTTAAATAACGAAATTGGTATTTCTTGACGTTAAATAACCAAAATAGAAAAAATATTATAAAATACGTTTCATAAGACGTTTAAGCGCACTTGTCCATTAAAAAACTCGCCGCTGCGCGGCTCGTTTTCTAAACTTGGACACGAGCTCTAAAATCGTGTCTTATGAAACTAGTTTTTTAAATTACTATTATAGCATTGTTACTTGGTAAAATAAACAGCAGGCATAGCTAACTAGTACGATTCTACTATTTGAGTTTTTTTCCTCCAAATAAGACGTAAAATATCATACGTGATACATTTTTAAAAAGAGAATTTAAACCCTCGATCCATTAGCGAATAAATATACAGGGCGTTCCTTTTAAAAAACCAAAGTTATACATTTTTCCTGAAAAACAGTAGGCAATGAAAAATAATTAAGTATGCCCTTTTATAGAAAAATTAATACTAAACAACTATTTCCTGTGACTTTTTCTTGTATTTCTAATAATAAACGTGATATAAGATATAAGCCGGTCAATAAAAAATCAGCCACCCTGTATACATGGTGATTCCTAAATGGCGGATAATATGTGCATCACACGATGCTTGCCGCCCGTTTCATTTCTCATTTCGTGTTGTGAAGTAAAAATATCGTGACGCTGGATTACTTTAATCATTGTTATTTTTGATAGTTTTTTTATAATAGCCTGTGTTACATTATACCTTTTTCGTTTAGAAACTTTGACTAATTTGCATTCTAGATTCCAAACTAGAATCGCCTTTAATTTAAAGGAGCTAAACCTGTTTCAAAGCGTATACTTATTAATTACTCACAGTTTTTAGTTATACGCAGGCGCGGAAATGCATGTGACTTAAGTTTTGCTCACATCCAAAACCTGTGTTTTTATGAGGAGCTGTTCTGTGGTTTTTATTAGTTTATCAAATTCAAAGAGGTTAGGTATATAATGAATTTTCATAGACGTAAACAGAAAAAACCACTCAAAATTTGTAAGATTTTAAGACTTTGAGGTTATTTACACTTCTCATATACAGGGAAATTTTCTTTTTAGTATACATACATATACCCTATGTATACTTTTATAATAAACGCAAATAGGCAACCCACTATACACTATAAACGTTAAAAAATTAGCATGCTGTGACAAAAATCATCAAATTAAGTTAATGTCAAAAAATTAGTCTTTAACTGTTGCTGCTTTTATTTTCCTTTCTGTTTTGTATTGTTGATATTTTATGTTTTAGAATAATCGTTGAATTAAAATTATGTTGATATTCCACTAATTTTGATTTATTTTTTATTTACAAACATGAAACATAACCTTTACGCACCACGTGACGTGACGTGACGTTTATAGTGTATAGTGGGTTGCCTATTTGCGTTTATTATAAAAGTATACATAGGGGATATGTATACTAAAAAGAAAAATTCCCTGTACATTGCACAAGGTTGGTAGTACCGCAATTACCGCCAGTGCGCAGGTCTAGTATTAAAACTTGGCTGGAAAATTGGTCGGAAGTCGGAACCTAGTTTGAAATAAATTTAATGTTTCTAGTATGAAAACTTGAACTGATCTTTTTCTTATTTAAATTATCCAAGTTCTTACAAGTGCGTCTAGTATGAAAATTTCTAGACGAAAAAAGTATAATGTAACATAGGTTTATTTAAGTCTTGAAAAGATATCTAAAAAAGTAAAAACTAAAACCAAGCTTAAGTGGATAGTTCAATAATTTGTAATAAAATATGCCAAACATTCTTCTGAATGGGAAACTAACTGAAAAAAACAGCCAAGTGCATGTCTTAACACTTGGGGTTCCATAGTCATGTCATGAATTAAAGAAAAGTGAAATTATTATTTCATGAGGCAACACAAAGTATTAATTTTTAAGATGTGATTTCCGAGTTTGCAGCTGTTAAAGCTAGAAAGAAAAGATTTTAAAACTTTTAAAATATTTTTAAATTAAAAGTGTTTATTTCTCGCTTATTTAGTTAGTATCTTCTAAATATGTTTATCTACTCCTGCTAGGATAAGAACCTATTATATCATTCATTTGAGTTCGATAATGAAGTTTATTATCGCACTGAGTGCGATAATGAATTCATTATCAAACTCAGTGGGATAAGACAATATTTATGACCAAAAGTTTTATTTTTTATGAAGAAAATACCTTTGTTGCAGCTTCTTCTATGTCCAACGGAATACTTCCACAAATATTTACCGGTTTTTCTCCACAAATCAAGGAAAAATTAAAAATACAACATTATTGACGTACAAATTATTTAGTTGCTATGACGAAAATAAATTATGCAGACACGATGCTACGCTGATTTTAAATAAAATACCATGCTACTCTGATTTTAAATAAAAAAGATGGTCTGTCAAAATTATGTAATTTTTTCAAATTGAAAATTATCTAATTTTTTCAATTTTGAGCAGTCATAGATAAAATTTTGTATTATATACGTGTGATAAATGCCATTAACATACTCATGCTCTTACTCCGACTCGGGCTAACGCCCTCGTCGGCAACTCAACGCATTCGTATGTTAATGATGCCTTTATCCCACTGATATAATAAATAACTATTATGATACTTGATTGATAGTATTGCAATTTGATGATGAATGACTTATAATTTTTTAAATGTTTATTTAAATATGTTGTATTAAAATCATACTTCACGCTTATCTGATTTTTTGTTTTATTTAATGTTGATTTTAACCGTTTTCATGGGGTGCCACCCATGCTAGCTACGCCACTAGTACAATTACAGATTAGTTATTTCTTTTGTTGATTAAACTATAGCTAAAAATATCACGACAAGCAAACCTGAATATGACTTAAGGCTGCCAATAACTCCATAAATAAAGAGTTAACAGCAAATTGATACTGGAGTTTTTTGCTTTGTTTTTGATGCAGAATCATGTGGTGTGGATATTATCCGCCATTTAGGATTCACCCTGTATATACGGTAGCTAGAAGAGCAGGGGTTTCCTTGGAAACTTGCTGAACACTACCTTATTTCCTGTTTATGTATACAGGGTGTCTCAGACATGACTCCCCAGGCCTATAACTTTGTTATTTTAAAAAATAACTATAATAAACTATATATATTCGTAAATGGGAGCAAATTCTCTATAAGATGGGGAAATAAAATGTTAGAAAATCTGTACTCATATTATGGCAGCGATATTCAACTTTTTTTTTTCAAATTGCACACTATGTTTTTTTCGGTCATTCTGATAGTACTCTTTATTCTCTTTATAACCATGTAAACCAATATTGGTCTTACATAAGAAAATTCTCGAAAAAAATACGATTGAAAGTTGAAGTACGGTTTGCTATGGAAACAACTGATTGTTGTAATTTGTAATCGTCGGCGATGAAAACAATAGCGTATAGCTGTAAAACAATTGCAATTTACGTTGTAAAGAATGACAGGTACTCTTTCTGTATTTGTATGTTCTTGTTTAAAATCATAGGAGTATATTAGAAATGAACTACACTAATTCTGAAAAGCTTGATATCATTCTTAGTTATGGTTTATGCGAGAGGAATGCAAGAAGAGCAGCAAGGTTGTATGCAAAAAGGTATCCGCTATTGTTTTTATCATGTCATGTCTGAGATACCCTGCATAGTTATTTATTTTATTATTATTTTTTTGTTTTTTAAACGGGAAATAAAAAAGTATTATTATATAGGTAAAAAAGATAACCAACAGGAAAACGGCCAAGGACAAAAAATCGTATTAGACATGGTTCAGCCTCTAAAACCTTGGCACAACGTAACTACAGACAACTTTTTCACGACCTTCAGTTTAGCAGAAAAGTTATTGGAAAAGAAAATTACTACTTGTGGAACACCTATAATAAACAAAAGGGGCAATCGATGAGGTGGACAAGTATTCAGTATTCAGCTCGCAGAATATCTGACTGCTAGCCAATGGTTATGTTTGAACATTTATTAGACACGGCTTGGATAAATGCTTACAAACTGTGGGCGATTAAAAATCCCAACTACAAAAACAAGACACTGGATAGCCGAAGAAAGTTTTTACTAGACTTAGGTAAACAGCTAGTAAAAGAAAACATAGTGCGGGGCTACAGTAGCCCTAAGATACCTATCTATATAAAACAGTCCATTGAAAGGGTGTTACTCGAACTCAAAACTTTTACTCAACCTCCTCCTCCTGAACAATAATGTCAAGGTCGGTGTTATCTGTGTGAACGAAAAAAAGAGAAAAACTAGGCAACATTGTACTCAATACAAAAATTATGTTTGTACCGAACATTCTACAAAGCAAACCCCCTGTAAAAGTTCTTTGAAATAAATTTAATTTTATAAAAATCTAAATCTAATTCTAATACCTTTTCTAAATAAAAATTTTGTTGAATAAACACACATTATTTGCTTGATTTGTTTACTTTTTCGATAATGTAAACACATAAATATTATAGGTTTATCCAATTTTTATCTCTATTAAAACAAGGTTTACATGAGGTGCATTTGCACCCCACATGACTGGGCATGTATGTCAAATTATGTTGGACCCACGAAGGTTAAACTATTTTTTAATCTTTCACAATTTGAAATTTTTTCTTTTTGTCAATGCATCATTGTAATGAAACTTTTAATTTACTTCACCTTTTTGTGTTTTCCACGTGTAAATTCAAACATTTTGCAAATTATATCGGCACGTTTGCACTCTTTCACGTCATGAACCAAATCTCGAAAAATCTATACAATCTTTAGCTGTGAGTAATTGATAACAGGCCAAAAGGCATAAAAACTGAAATTAAAGAAATGTAGTTATATCAATTTTTTGTATGGTATTTAATTAAACTAAAATAACTTCAAAATATTTATTTTTATACTTTTAAATAAATGCATGTCAAAGCATACAATAGAAAATAGAACATGTTACTTTCGTTTAGTTTTTCCAGCCTTGCCTTTACTTCTCATAGAAGCAACTTTTCCACCAATTGGTCTCTTATCTCGAAATCTGGAATTTGTTTTGTCTACTTTTTTTGAGCCAAATTGTTTGTTTTTATTAAATCGTTTTGTGCCTTTTTCTTCATTGAAACCTTTTTTGTTTTTATTAAATCGTTTTGTGCCCTTTTCTTCATTGAAACCTTTTTTGTTTTTATTAAATCGTTTAGGGCCTTTTTCTTCATTGAAACCTTTTTTGTTTTTATTAAATCGTGTTGTGCTTTTTTCTTCATTGAAACCTTTTTTATTTTTATTAAATTTCTGATGTCCCTTTGTAATATTTTCATCTAATTTAGGTTTCTTATTTCTGAAACTGTGGAAAGTTTTTGGCCTTTTCGTACCAGCGTGTGCGTCCATAAATAAATCTGTTAATCAAAAAAATTAGGAATACTGTTATCTTATCAATTTTTAACAAAAGAAGTATTTTAACGTTTTTTAAAAATTATGTACCTTTATCTGGTTCCTCCCCAACTTCTTGTCGATAATATTCAGCATCATCATCATTTTCAACAGGAGCTTCTGCATTGGCTTCTTTTGAAGCCTTTCGCATGATTATATCAGTTTCAGATTTAGGTTTTTGCATACCCTTTAGAGACTTTTGTTTCTGTTCTTCTTTTTCTGTTTCTTTGCGTTTTGTATTAGTTTCTTGTATTCGTTTACGCTTTTCTTTCAGTTTTCTAAAAAATGTAAATAACAATAAAATTTCAAAAACTGTTATTTACAAATATACTTTTTTGCATTTCGTTTTTTCTGTATCTCAAGTTTTTCTTCTTCAGTTTTATGAATAAAATCATGATAAAGTACAGCACCATCCAAAAGACCATCTTCCACCTTAATGAGCTGGAGCGTAAGACGAGGACCAAGTTCACTCAATCTTACTGCAGATTTTCCTTGCTCAATATTACCTCGTGATATTAATTTTTGTGAAATTGTTACATGACTGTTTGGATCATCCTCCATTTCACTTTCTGATAAAAGACCTGATCTAAAAGATTATTCAAATTATAATAATGTTTATAATAGTGAAAGTTCATAGCTTACTTTGTTAGGAATTCAGAAATATCGTTGCACTTTGCTAAGTTGGGAATTTTACCTTGAACAACTTTTTTAACTCCTTTAGATACACCAACAGGTGCAATTTTAATAATATAATGTCTAAAATCAATTACATTGGTTGTTGGATTGTAGTTCAACAAAACACAACGTCTTATGCTATTTAAATCCACCTAAAATAATGATAGTTATAAGTATACATCAAGGTCTTCTATATGTTGTCTTTGTAAAAACAAATCAAACATATACGACTGACTTGGCTGTTAATAATACAGCAAATTTATAATACATGTACTGCTTACATTGGTTAAATTAATTGTAGGAAACATATTTTGAAACATAGATGCCATAAGCTTCATATGTACTCCTTCACCACTAAAACTATTCAAGACGATCAATGGAGAATGCTTGAAAGCTCTTTCAAATACAAGTTGCTTTTTAAGTGAAGAAACAACATCTCTTGCTAATGAAAAATTATTAATTTTAAACGTTAATGTTGGTCCTCTTGGTAAACGAGCTATTTTCAAATACATTCCATGCTCTGTCCTTGAGAAAATACACATGTGGGTTACGTGTAGCATTCCAGCTATAGATACAAAATCTTTTATGGTATTTTTTTTACGCTCCTAAAAGAAATCGTTGAAGTAATATGGGTAACAATATTAAGCATTAAATTACTCACTTTTAAAGATGTAGCAGTGAAAGGTTCCATTAATTTACGAAAATCTTTTGTAAGTTCTAAAATATGACCACCTGGTAAACCTTTGTGAATAACGAAAGAATGAGGAGCTTGAACTAATTCTTCTGGTTCTGAATTCACATTCTGATTTTTTCTTACGGAACGACCTTTCCTTTTTTTAACCATTTTTTGAAAATTTTACCCAATAAAACGTAAAAAGTTAACAAAACCTTCTACAAAAAAATGAGGTTATGAAATTGGAACTCCTTAAAATTCGACACTTCGAAATTTTTATACGAAATATATACTTTATTTGAGTAAGTTTACCTCTAATAATGGGATAGCAAAAATATCGCTATTTAATTCAAATATTAACCTGCTTTCACGTTATTTTCGAGTTCACATGTGCGTTTGGTCATGCTTCGAAGCTATTCTTATCACATCAATAAACTTTCGTTCAATTGTAATGACTGACGTGAACTCGACTAAATATTATAGTACTACCATTTTTTGAAATTTATTTATTCGGCGACCAAGATATTTGAGATTGCTTTAATAGGACTAGCCGTCAACTAGAATTTTGCCAATTTACATGACTTCCCCCCCTGGCAGCAATTTTTTTTATCGTACCAGTGTAAACAAACCATCATTATTTTATTGTTTCTTTATGTTTTCCAGTACGCTTCGACTGTTATTACAAAACATTTAAACCTTAGATAGGCTGTTTAAAATTGTTTTTAACAAAAGTCGTATTTAAAGTAAACATAAAACGGTATAGCTTTACACCGTTATTAACGTATAGACAAGAGACGCACAATATTGCCATGGTAAATATAATTAAACATGTTAAATTTACGCATGAGGTGAAAAAATAGACTAATATCATAGACTAACTATACTATATTTTTTTTAAGATTGCAGTGTGGAATAAGATAGGGAGCAAGTGACCTTGCTTGTGATTGGTTAAAACCCCAACCAAGTTTACAACAGTGAAAATTATTTGAAAACGGCTATTAATAACTTAAACATGAAGACTGCCTTGTAAAAACATACGGGGCGCAATTATTTGCAATCTGTCAATATGACATAATCTTTCATACAATCGGCCCTGTTGTGTTTTGTGATTTGGATTTGATTTGTTTGGTTATCGTTAGTAAGTATAATATTATACTATTTGAAAATGTACCTGTGTAAATCGATCTCTGCCCGCAGCGCCACCTACTGCAATCTTAAAAAAAATGGAGTATAGTCTATGCTAATATGTTTTATGGTTTAATTCTTTTATACAAAATAAGCCCACACAATTGGAGCAGTACTTTTTAAATGTTAGTCTTTTGGTGTAGGTACCTATTTTCAGCATGATACAGTATTTCTTCATCACACTGTATATCAATATTTATGTATATTGCAAATTAATACATATCAATAGTCTTATCCTTATCCATATGTATTAAAACATCAATATCAATTTGTAGGTATCATTGAATCATTGAATACATACCACATAGCACATACCACTGATTCAATACAATGATAATAAGAATCAATATATTGATCTATAGCATATTATGACGAGACAAGAAAGTGATAAATCTTAAAAAAATACATACATGAAGTTTACCTGTGATTGGCATTAAAAGGCATTGAAAAAATATACACTATGAATGGCATTAGATTCTTTCTAATTAATACTGGATGTATTTATATTTATGAGTTCTTCTCGCTTTTCTCATGTTAGGAGATGTCATTGTATCGATTCATTCTGGTACATCAAATCATGTCATTTTACCAATGTTTGATACATATCGATTTTCAGTATATCAATTTCATTACTTCGTATGAAATGTATAATTTATACCTTATAAGGTAAGTTTGTAGTTTAGAGACCAATTAATGTGCATGCCCCAAGCCGAGACAATCGTAATCCCAAGCCTATACAGGGTCCTGCAGCTCACCTCCCGTCTTATGTAGCTCATTTATTAATAGACATAGAATTTTTATATATCGCAGACGTTGTCTGTACCCGAGGGCGCATTTCAGGAAAATATTTTTGATTATACAGGATGTTCTCAAAAAGTGTGACGTCATTATGATATATTTTTTTAGATTACACGCCCGATATTTTTTTGCATATTTGGGTTCCTCTTGTGGTTGCCTACATACCCCTAAAATTTGGTTGAAATCGGTTCAGCGATTTCAAAAAAAAAAAAAAAAAATAGATAAAAAACTGTTTTGCACTACTGATTTTAAAACTTGATAAAAGATACAAGTAGTGCCTCGTTAATAAAATTAAAAGAGGTACCTATTAAGTAAGGTAATATCAGTTTCGTTAACCTAGTTTGGTTGATCCGAATTATACAGGGTGTCCAAAATGTAGTGTCAAACTCTTCAAATTTTAAAGCAATTTATTTGCCTTATTTTCAATTGGAGCCCCTGTATATTTTTATGTCATTCGATGCTAAATTAAAAAATAAACATTTTTTCTAAATACAACCCTATCAAAATTCCTAACACATTAAAAGTTATTCGGCGAAAACTCGTTTTGGTAACAAACTATTCCAATAGTAATTTCAATGAAAAAAGGTGGCATTGAAATAGTAGTTTATTCTACAAGTAAAGTAAAGTGGTTGTTTACTAGCGAGTGGAAAATGTTTGATTCACGAGCGTTAGCGAGTGAATTAAAATTCCACGAGCTAGTAAACCACTTTACTTACGCGTTGAATACGCTATTTTTTGTGTACTCAATGGAAAAGTTCGAAAATCAAATTTCTCGAGGTTATGTCTGTACTGGAGCAACGCCTTAAAACAACGCCCACATGCGCAGTGGGCGTGTTTGTGTTGCTGCGCACTTTACTTCACTACTAAAGTAAAATGCCACTTTACTTTACTGTTTTCTACATAGTAAAATGGCCGTTTACCGTTGAGTACACAAAAAAACAATTTATTGATATCACATGTTTTTTTCACATTTCATACACTAATGTATTACATTAGTACACCCAAAATCGTGAAGTAATGGGTCACTTTACAGTATAGCAACCATTACTGCATAGCAACGTCAGGTTTCATTAAAATGCAATTTGACAGCTTCTAGGGCAGCATTTAAAATATCTTCTGAATGGTTTTCCAAGTTATTTTCGTCACTCAAGTCCATTTCGGAATTAGATTTCCAAAAAAAATGTATTTATTTGTTTGAATTGAATTCTGTTATGTCAAAAACAGTTCCTGTCAGATTACTATGTTATCGAGAATCCGCCTACTTTTTTCAGTGTTTTTATTAATTTTATTCAGAATGTATCTCAATAAATTTAGATAACGTTTTATGTGAGAATATAAAATGCGAAAAAAATAGTATGGCATTTAAGTACTCGCTGTCGCTCGTACTCAAACCTGCCATACTCGTCTAGTAAAAATCCACTTTTCTGCACTTGGCACGTAATCTACTATTGTAATTACAAAATTATGTCAAAATCCGTTAATATTAATAGGCATTAATCGAGAATAGTTTGTTACCAAAACGAGTTTTCGCCGAATAACTTTTAATGTGTTAGGAATTTTGATAGGGTTGTATTTAGAAAAAATGTTTATTTTTTAATTTAGCATCGAATGACATAAAAATATACAGGGGCTCTAATTGAAAATAAGGCAAATAAATTGCTTTAAAATTTGAAGAGTTTGACACTACATTTTGGACACCCTGTATAATTCGGATCAACCAAACTAGGTTAACGAAACTGATATTACCTTACTTAATAGGTACCTCTTTTAATTTTATTAACGAGGCACTATTTGTATCTTTTATCAAGTTTTAAAATCAGTAGTGCAAAACAGTTTTTTATCTATTTTTTTTTTTTTTTTTGAAATCGCTGAACCGATTTCAACCAAATTTTAGGGATATGTAGGTAACCACAAGAGGAACCCAAATATGCAAAAAAATATCGGGCGTGTAATCTAAAAAAATATATCATAATGACGTCACACTTTTTGAGAACATCCTGTATAATCAAAAATATTTTCCTGAAATGCGCCCTCGGGTACAGACAACGTCTGCGATATATAAAAATTCTATGTCTATTAATAAATGAGCTACATAAGACGGGAGGTGAGCTGCAGGACCCTGTATAAACATACGGTCTATTTCACCTAGGATTTGGTTTGTGACGTCAACGCGCTGCTTATAAAATCACAATCCAACTATACTTAATCTCTTTCTAAACTAGGTTTTCATTACCCATCACCTACGGCGCACGAACGCGTGTCTACCCATACAGTTTTTGGGCGGAGCTTGTTGACGTCACAACCCAAATCCTAGGTGAAATAGACTATACATGCATTTAAACATAAAATAATTGCAATTACACAAGTAAATTATAACTTCCTTAGAATTAGGGCCGATTTTCGATTTTTCAATCACGGTTTAAGGGGATATTCGCAAAACTGCTGACCTAAGTGTTGGTGAGAGGTGAGACCCATCAAAACAACAAAGAGAGTAAATTATATTGAGTTAAATGCGACTGACGTGTTAATGCGGTTTATGATTACAGGGGACAGTCGTGTAAGAAACATTAACCACCGTTTAATAAATTAGCTAACGTGAGATCGAAAAAATTTCACCTCAAAGTTTGCCATGAAAAACAACGAACTATAATAGTAAACTATTATAGTTCGTTGATGAAAAATATAAATCGTGTCTTTGCTAAAGTCATACAACATAAGCCATTAAGGCCGCTTTACATTTAAGCAAGACCAGTGCAATGCAATGCAAGATGAAGAATTGCATGTAAAAATTAAAATTGCTTCCCACTTTACATTTATGAAATTAATGTGCAATATATGACGTTTATCAACAAGATTGCCAATCACCAAACATAAAAATGAACATATTAACAAAGTTTGGTTCTTTTATTGTGATTCTTTGCTGTGGATTTTTCTTATTAAAAAATGTTGACGCGTAAAATAAAAGCAGTAGTTCTATCTTTAACCATTGATCCGTATTGCGAATTACTGTTCGAAGGATTTGCTACTACTTGTAAGTGTTGGTAACACATTTATTACTAAAAAAATTACTAGAATTGCATGAAACTTGCAACAAAATTAGACCCGGCTCTAATCGTCTCGTCTTGCATCAGCTGACTGTAAAAATTGCATTGGCGCATGCGCTCACGATAATTTTGGTCTTGCCTTGCATTGCATTGCGAAAGAATTGCATAATGTAAAGTGGCCTTTAGAACTACTAAATCTAAAACCACGCCTAACTGATAAAAATTAGAGCAGATTAAATTATTCTAAAAACTAAAATTAAATACAAATTGAACAGAAAAATGTTATTAACGGAAAATTATTTTAAAGTAGATGAGTTATGTGACCTCCATTTTCTTGGTGGCAGATTTGAATTCTGTGTTTAATAGAATTAGTGACTTTTTATATGCCTGACAGCAAAACGGACATAGCCTCACACACCTCACATAACCTATAAAACAACAGCTGACATTTGTATGACTTAAAAGTCGACATGCCTAATTTTGTGTTTTCATGTTTCATAGCCAACTTGAGGTGAAATTTTTTCGATCGCATGTTATATTAGGTGCGTTCGTTTATTTGTTCTAAGAACGGGGCGAGCAGAACATGGAACAAGGTCACGTGGTGTTAGAACGCACGGGGCTTTCAGAACAATAACCGAACGCTTCGGAACACTTTTTTGTCGGCACAAGAAGGATATAAACCAAAATATAAAAATTTTTCCTCTTTAATAGTCTTTTTCTAAAAAGCAACTGTAAAATTATCGTCTACAAAATAAATAATTATTAAGATCTTCAATATAGGCAAAACTAATAGTGAAGTTCGTACTTATTACCATGTAATAAATAATTTATTAGTAATTCATCACCTTCAATGGTTATTAAAATATCGGTAATTTTAAATTTTAATTCCATTTTAGTTTTTAAATAAAAATATGACACCCAAAATTGATTTATATAAAGGTATTCTGACAAAATATGACGTAATATTATTAATATTAATTGATAAGCGGTACAAACTATAAAACAACAATAGATATTTGAATTTCCCGCGTTTTAGTTTGGTTGCGCTTAAAGCCCCAAGTATTTGTTCCGAGCGAAAAGAGCAAACTCCAAATGTTCCGTTCCGTAATAAACGAACGCGGAACAGAACATTTCGAGCACTCCGAGTTTAATAAACGAACGCAGAACAGAGTTTTTGGAGTAAAAAGAGTGTTCCGAACAAATAAACGAACGCACCTAAAATCGACATTGACATTATTGACGTACCAAATTATTTATTATAGGTTCACGTCATCTGGCAATATAAATTTTGCGTGAATAATATTGTTTGTCCACGACTAGTCAATAATCTGTCAATTATTCATGTGTTTGGTCAAACATAATGGTATCCATTATACAAATCATTATTCTTATTCACAGTGTCATGGTAACATCATTGTCTATGGTGTATAATGAACGGCATAGGTTATGTTTCTAATCCTACCACTTCGTTTAACATAGTCCTACCACATGGTTTTAGTAGCGTTGCCTGTCGGGGGGGGGGGGGGGGGCGCTCGGTGGCATTTTTTCGTTTCCTATGTGGACAGCGCTACACGGTGCGTTAATCGTATAGGACTAGTTAAATTCAAACTGGGGTTTCATTTCCTATAAGGCTAGCGCACATCGCATCCATGCGCGCAGACCTCTTATGCATGTTGCCAGATTTCTTAGTCCATTAATTGGAGTGTTTTGAGGTTAAGTGGTAAGTGCACGTGCATTTGTTCACTTTCGTGATTATGGAAGAGTTAATTACCATTTGCTGTGTCAAGACAGAGTTTAACTTGCCAGCCTAGCACTGGGACATAATCACATAATGTTAATAGTTCTTTTTTTATGAGTATGGACATGAATTCCGACTCTTTGCCAGAAGGTCGGTAGGATTTTAATAAACCTATGCAGTCTGTTCTTAATGTAAACATTAACAACGAACCTGACGGTGACAACAATATAGACTCATCTAAAGAAAGTACACAAATATTACGTGAAAATTGCACGGACAATATAACACCAGAGTAGACTGCAGAGCTAAAGTCATTGGAAGAAAACTTGAAAAAACTGCAGAAATTTGCAGAAGCCCACCCATCCAAACATATGCTACAAATATTAGAGAACTAAATGCTAAAATTAATAATATTGAAAATGAACAAGGATTTTATGATATTTGTTCGGCTGTAGCAAACATAAAACAAGGACAAAGTACAACCAACTTCGATCGCACGTCGTGCAGAGAGAGGCCTACATGCAGGTACCAGAGCAATACAAGCAGGTAGACCATCTAATGTGAAAAATCATGCAAAAAAGTAACAATGAGAAAAAGGTCTTTAATATGCAATATTTTGGCAAATCAACCCAATGCGAAAAGTCATGGAAGTGTTCATTAATTTTGTAATTTTTTACCTTACAAATTCATTAATACATATAAAATGCCATATTTTTTAATTACAATAATAATCGTTAACTCTATATTTATCGCATTACCCTGATGTGCGATAGCCGTATAGGAAATACAATTTAACTAGTCCTATACTATTAACGCACCGTGTAGCGTTGTCCACATAGGAAACGAAAAAATGCCACCCAGTGCGCCCCCTCGCTGGATCCGCCACTGGTTTACTATAGACCGCTACTTATATATACAATATTTTTTTTTACAGTGTACTGAGTGTATCATTTACATCTGACATTTTTTTTTTAATTAACATTAGTTGATATTTCGGTATTTTCGTTATGTAAAGTTTGATCTGGGGTAAAAGATGCAGATGTAAATGATACACTCAGTTCGTCACTTCCATTACCAAAAAAATGTTTTTTTAATAAATAATCAGTGGTTGGAGAGTCACTATAGATTGTTCTCGATGGTTTATCATTCCTGTAAAAAAATATATTCTAAGAATTAAGTTGATGTAATTTGAAATGAACTCCAATAACGCTTATTAATTTCATATTGTTTACCGATCGAATTAAAATATAAACAGAAATACAATAAAACTGTAGTGGTTAATAATACATAAAGACAGTTGCCCTATACTAGCCATTCTGTCAATACATTTTTTTAATTTCCTTAAGGGTGGGTTTTAGTTAAAATATTTTTCGTTTTTAAGTATTTTGGGTTGCCTGACTTAAAAACAGGCAAGAAAGTGGTAAACCAAAAGGTAGAATGTTTATGCAAAGAAGATTATCTTGTTTCTATTGTGCGCACTGGAAACTATTTAGCTATTTCGCAGAAGGACTAAAATCTTTAAAAAATATACAAAAACTTTAAATTTCTTTTATGGATATTTTTTCTTTTCATCTTTTACATGAACTGAAATCTAAAAGAGAGAATTTAGTTGAATTTTTCCTTCTCAATATTCCTAAACCTGCAATATTTAGAAACTTAATTTAGTAAATAAAACTTTGATCTAAGGGTATAAATAATTTTAGGAAGGCTAATAGGAATTTTATATGAATCTTAAACCTAAAGTATAAAACAGGATTAGTTATTATTTTATCTTAATCCTAAGGAAGCTCTAATCACCCATGTAAATACATAAGCTTTATAGGTATATTAAAATGCTTTTCTTCTTATACAAATCTGGCAATCATTGTTTGTATTAGTTACCTAAGCCAGGTCCACAAGACTACGCTCTTTGTTGCTACAAATATATTTAAATTTTTATTTCAAATGGGTTGAAAATCAGCACATTCATTAAAATACCGGCGTTTAAGTGTAAATAGGTGTAGTTTAAAATTAAAAAGAAATGATAGTTATATTTATGTATATTTCAAGTACAGGGACAATTGAATATAATAAATTGAAAAGAATATTTGTTATTTTATTATTTGGACTCCTAGTGATATTTCAATAGAGATAATTAAGAAGGACACACTCTTCTGGCAAATATAACGGGTGTCAATGAAATCTGGGGCACCCCTATCTTTTAAATTATATTTCAAGATATCAAAATGAAATTTGGTATATGTGATATATTCTTAAAACTGCATTGTTTGACGTAGAACAGAAGTTTCTGTCACTACAGGTTTCGCCGGAATTAACCTCAACTTTATTATTTCAAATAGAACAACCTACACATTTATACATTTTTTGAATCTGTATTAAATTCTACGTATGTTACTGTCGAGTTTGAAACATTTTCATGACAAGGTAAATTTAAGCAGAAATTTTATTTTACTCTAGAATGACATGACCTAGGTTTCATTAACTCCCTAAAATAGTGTTACTGGCAGTCACAAGTCACAATATCAAATAATGCAATTATGCACATAAAGATAAAATTCTTACAAGTTCATTCAGAAATGAAAATTTAAAAAATCTACACTTACGAATTAAAAACATATTATAGATAATAAAAACTATTAAGTTAGGCAAAAATAAAACGATAACAGTAATAAAACGATATTGATATTATATTCGTATTAAATTAATGTTTTTTTTAAGTGAAACAATAGTGGCTCACTGAATTAGTCGTATAGATCATGTTTTAATCAATTGAACGATATTAAAATGTTAGAAATTTGTCCAACATTTTTTGCAAACCAACCTTAGAAGATTTGGACAAAAACATCGAAAAATTAAATAACTGTCAAAAGCAATCTAATTACTTCAGTCATAGTTTTTACTCGTTTTTACGAAACCCTTCTAAGTTAAAAAAGAATTTCTGAGTTTTAACTTATCGCTTACGCTTACAAACTTATTTATTATACAAAAAGTACTGAACGGATTTTTTTCACTACTAGTATTAGAAGATGTCATTATTGACCTTATTTTCGAGCCCAGAAGATGAATTTCTCTCCTAGTGGTCAATAATTTTTTATTATTGACTACTGGTTAATAATAAAAACAATTGCTATGCGCTCAGGTGCCTATTTTAAATATGTTTTACCCAAATGTCAATTGAAATTAACCTCTCCCCTTGTTTTCAAGCAAGGCTATTTGATTTTTGTGGATATTTAGAAATAAATATACGCATCTGTCATTTTATTTTTTATTTATGTAAAAATGATTAATTAAAAGGAATAAAGGTGCTAGTAGTGAAAAAAATAGTATATAAACCACGGTAGAGAAGACTTTTCTCAGCCTCACAACTTATTTCCCTCCATGCTTCGCATGTCGGGAAATAATACTGCTCGGCTGAGAAAAATGTCTTCTCTACCTTGGTCTATAATATACTATTTAAATTATCGTTAATTGTATAAACACATATTATAGTATATTCAAATAACCCAGTTAGACACTATTTGAAACAAATCAAAGTCAAAAAAGTTTAAAAACTTCAAACAGTTCAAACGGTAATTTATCGTACATTCATACATATACATTTAAACTACAACTTATTATTTATTTAATTACGGGGTCTTCATCGACAAATAAACTTTTTCCTCTATTCCTATTTCTATATTTTTCAACTCCAAAAAAATAATAAGAAAGCCTGTTATCATTTACACACTGTATACTTGTATATGAATCCTATCATTTATTCAGTATTTGTGGACTCGATTTTTTAAACACTACATACATTGTCCATAAAAAGAAAATCTGAAATTATTTATTTTTAAAGGTTTTTATACTCCATAAACAGCAAAGCATTTGGAACTTTCCCATTCCTATAATCTCTGACCAGTTATAATCCTCTTAACCCGGCATTTAATATTTCTAGGAAATGAGTAAGCAATAGTTAACTGTGTTGCCTAACTTGTTTTTCATTTATGGTTTTGATAATGAATTTTTAAAAATTTATTTTGAGAATTACACTTTTATAAAACAATTTTAAAGAAAGATCTATACATATAAAACTTCAGAATGGATAATACTTTGCTGCTATAGAAAGAAAAATAGCAGTTTTTGAATACTCTGGATTTTATGTTGTAAAATATAAATTTTTTATATTAATCTATAAAAGACTATAATTTTCATGAAATTTGATTTTTTCGTTCTATAGCAGCAAAGAAAAAGGATGGTTCTATGCGCATACGTATTGCACTTTGTATTAACTTACTAACTATTTTAGTTATTTGTGATTTAAAAGCTCAAATTTCAGCCATTCGGACTGGTACTAAAATCCCCCCTTCGGCCCACTGGACGTAAAAAAACATTATTGTTTTGTTGTGAACTTCTGTCATCTTCCATACTTCTAGTATTTCGAATTGGAATATATTTTGGTGTCTTACAGTCTTTGACCACAGTCAGAATTTACGTGATGCGAATGGGGTGCCCGCACAGAATATTTTATGTACGACGGCATTCGAGACCTTAAAAACAGAGGTTTAGAAAATACCTTCCTATTTTTCAACCGTTTAATCCATCTTATCGAAATTAGTTTTAGTTTAAAGATAAAAGTACATGGAAGGGCGCGATGAAACCTAATTTTATATTTTTACATTATAGCAACTTTTATAATTGTTATAAACAACCCTACGTTGAGTTGTAAGAATACCACATTGTATACAGGGTGTCCATTTAGTGTGTCATTCTTCGATTACTCAGATATACAAAAATCTTACATACAAAAGTTCTATGGCTATACAGGGCACATCGCCTAAAATTATTTTCTTATATACAGGGTGCGTCACTAATGCATAGTAAATAAAAATTTAATTTTTTTAAATAGAACACCCTATGTATTTTTACTGAATTCCATGCAGCTCTAAGTCCTCTATCTGACCCTATAATTTTGTAGGCATTGGTGGCGGCGTTGGCAAGTTATAATTTTTTCTCCTAAAATTTATCGTTTTACTGGTCACCAATAAAAAATTCACTGTATCCACAAATATTGATCTTTCCAAAAAAATATTTGGTTGCAGTCATGTTAAGGCTCTAGTGATCTAGTTACGAAAGATTAATATTCCCACGATATACAGGGCGTTCAAAATGCATCGCCATTTTAGACCGACTTCAAACTTACAAAAGTCGTTTTTTTTCAAATGGAATATTATATTATTTAACAATCTGATGCACAAAAAAATTTTGCATCGAACTGTATTAACATTCCCTATACCTATCTCGTTTAGTTTCCAAACTGTTAATGATTTTGTGCTGATCTATTTGGAACGAATAATTGCATTTATTTTCTGTAGTAGCCCTCGAAAAGTTATTGATTTTTATCTAAATAAAAATTCCAATTACCCTTACCAACACTGCCTCTGCGTGGTATTTGAAATTTGAGGGTTGAAATTAAAGATCAAAAATTAAATAAACCCCAAAATAAAAATTACAGACATACGGTTTCAAATTAAATGTTCAATATGCCGCCCATTCTGACGCAAGCAAGCACCCACTCTATTTCTAAATGAAATTCGTACACTTCCTAGGGTTTCTGGACGTACGCTGTGAAACCCTTCTCTGATTCTCTCCATCATATCTTGTCTAGTTGTTACTGGTGTTCGATAAACAATGTTTTTTACGTAACCCCATAGGAAAAAGCCCATGCTAGTTAGGTCAGGCGACCTAGCTGGCCAATTAACTGGGAAATGTTCAATAAGATGTTCTCGTACTGGTCTACTGAAGTGAGGTGGAGCCCCATCTAACTGATACCACATTTCTTGCTGAATATGTTGCGGTAGATTTTCTACCAGTCGCGGGAGATCATCCTGCAGAAAATGTAAATAGATGTCGCCTGTCAGATGGCCATCGAAAAAGTGTGGCCCAATCACATAATCGCTTACGATTCCACCCCAAACATTGAGAGACCATCGATGTTGGTTATCGATTGTCCTTAAAATATGGGGATTCTGAGTATCGTAATAATGGAAATTGCGACGATTCACAAAGCCATTTCTGTGAAAAGTAGCTTCATCAGTGTATAAAATAAAATTTAGAAAATATTCGTTTTCTTCCATATTGTAATGCGCCCATCGACTAAAAGATAATCTATTTTCAAAATCAGCATCTTCTAACTCTTGATGATATTGAATATGATATGAGTGAAATTTCAGAGGCGACTACGGAAAATAAACGCTAATGGCAATTCGTTCCAATAGTTCAGCACAAAATCATTAACAGTTTGGAAACTAAACGAGATAGGTATAGGGAATGTTAATACAGTTCGATGCAGAATTTTTTTGTGCATCAGATTGTTAAATAATATACAGGCTGTTCCATTTGAAAAAAACGACTTTTATAAGTTTGAAGTCGGTCTAAAATGGCGATGCATTTTGAACGCCCTGTATATCGTGGGAATATTAATCTTTCGTAACTACATCACTAGAGCCATAACATGACTGCAACCAAATATTTTTTTGGAAAGATCAATATTTGTGGATACAGTGCATTTTTTACTGGTGACCAGTAAAACGATAAATTTTAGGGGAAAAAATTATAACTTGCCAACGCCGCCACCAATGCCTACAAAATTATAGGGTCAGATAGAGGACTTGGAGCTGCATGGAATTCAGTAAAAATACATAGGGTGTTCTATTTAAAAAAATTAAATTTTTGTTTACTACGCATTTGTGACGCACCCTGTATGTGAGAAAATAATTTTAGGCGATGTGCCCTGTATAGCCATAAAACTTTTGTATATAAGATTATTTTGTATCTCTTCAAATAAAAGAGTAATCGAAGAATGACACACTAAATGGACACGCTGTATATGTATAACTGAACTCAAATTAAAGCTCGTAGGGCCCTAGAACAAAGATTTAGGAAAAAATATACGTTTATAGTAACAACTAATTGCAATTAATAAATCTGTTATTTGTCAGGGCGTTACTGCAAATTAGAGTAAAATAATCCACTGACAAGTAGCGCTGCGTGTTACCTGCAAAGCACTGTATGATATAAGCCGGCTACTCATTACGCGGTACTTGGCAAGTACTTCTCATTACTTCGCGAGTGCTGAGTAGTGTGTATCTAGACGCGGCATGTAACTCGGCACTACTTGCCAAGTTACTTGTACTTCCCGTTCGTTGTCGGTAAACTATCCCAAGTCAAAGCGACGACTCGTTACTTGCAACGTGTTTTCACGTCCGCGCTACACTACTCGCCCTACTACACCGCATTATTTCAATTTACTTGGATCGCAATGGCAAGCACTAATTAAACCGACGACACTGCAACAATAGACTGGAATAACGACACATTAATGACATTTTTAAGCTGCTACATGAAAGAATCAATTATCTGGGACCCTTCGCATAAACTTTACAAAAATAGAAATGAAATGTATGACGCGTGGAAGCGAATACCGGCAGAATTTGGTGACGGTATTTCCATAGAGGATTTAAAGAAAAAAAAAGATTCGTTAATGGCAACATGTCATAACCACAAATGCAGCTGTAGTTTCAATTTCGCCACTTTCCATGATGATGATCGACACAAACAAATGAACAGTCACTACTTGCCGAGCATCTACTTGTATGTCCCAGCCGGATTGGCTAAGTGGAAGTGGACGCGTAGTGTGTATGCTGTGACTTTTACTTGCGCAAGTACTCGTCGAGTCCTTGCCAAATACCGCGTAATGAGTAGCCGGCTTATATCATACAGTGCTTTGCAGGTAACACTGGCCATAGGGATTTACATTGTAAAATCTTTATATCGTGTTAACGGTTGTGCCATGGTGAATTTTTAAATGAATTTTAGTCCACACATACTTGAAATGATTTTCGTGAAGTTTTGAGAGGTTTCATACCTTAGAAAAAGAAAATAACATTCAAAATATGGAATAAAAATAACTACCCATATTTTTTCAAGAAAGCCATACCTAGATAAAGTGATACGTTATTTAATTGAATAATACAACATCATAAATTAAATGTATTATTATAAAAAAAATAAATTGTCAGTGGCGTAGCCAGGTAAGGGTTAGGGGGGGGGGTTTAAACCCCCCCCATGAGAACCTGGAAAGGCCTTTATTTTATTACAAATTCTAATAAAGTTATTATATTACTTCAAAATATATTGATATTATATCTTCCCTTTAGTTAACCCCCCCCCCCCATGAAAACATCCTGGCTACGCCACTGCAAATGATCATCATAAGGAATTAATTAAATCAAACAAGTAAGTGTTCAAACTGTTGACCAAACGCTGCTAAACAATTCCCTAATCACTCCTGGAAGTGAGCTTTACATTTTGAAGATTTCTGACGGTTATTTCTCTAAATGCTTCTACAATTCTATTTCTTAGTTCATTTAATTCTGAGCGTCGATGTCGAATATTGTCAAATATCTTTGTTGCGATGTGCCCCCAAAGAAAAAAATCCAAGGGGCTTAAATCAGGACTCCTAGCAGGCCATTTCAGTGGCCCATAACGTCCTATTCACCCATTCGGAAATTCATTATTTAAAAATTCCGTAATTTCCCTACTACTATGAGGTGGCGCACCATCTTGTTGGTAACTTACCCTCCCATTAACGGGAATATTTCTAACAGCCGTAAGAATTGTGGTTCTGAGTAATTCCAAATACTTTTCAGCATTTAGTGATCCATCAATAAAAAAAGGGCCAACCATGTGATTACCCAGAATGCTAGCCCACACGTTGACCTTTTGAGGAGTTTGGGTATGAGTAGGCTGAAAGAAATATAGGTTTTCCCTTGCCCATATCCTGGTGTTCTGCTTATTTACGGTTCCATTCAAGAAAAAAGTTTTTTCGTCGGAAAAAAGAATTAAATTTAATACGTTTGGGTGTCCATGTATTCTTTCCATCCAGTATTCGCAGAATTCCATTCTTGGCAAATAATCCCTTTCAAGTAATTCCTGATGGTTTTGAGTTTTGTAACTTTTAAATTTTTCTTCTTTTAAAGCTCTGTAACAATTAGACTTTGATACCTGAAATTGTGCCGATAACTCAGATAGGGTAGATAAAGGTTCTTCGTCAAGAGCCAAAGACACGTTTTCTCTTAATTCTTCGTTACCTATTGCACCTGCTGACCTGCTCTTTTCTTTCGCTTGCCGCTGTGCTGTGAATTTACGCATCCAGTTGTGAGGAATTGCTTGTGCAACTCCAGTATTGTGGTTTTGCTGGATATGAGGCGGTTGCGGTTTTCAGCTGCAAAATTGTCCCGTACTTCTCTGCTGGACATACCTTGAATGTAGGCTGTAACCAGTTTTACCCTTTCTTCTGTTGTATAAACAGACATTTTAGCTAACAATTAGATAGGAACCTATTTGACAGTTCGATTAAATGTTTGGTGCTGTCATGCAAATGTTTCAGACACAGGCTCCTGTGTTATTTAATAATAATTCATTTAAAAATTCACCATAGAACAACCGTTAACACAATATAAAGATTCCACAGTGTAAGTCCATATGGCTAGTATTACCTGAAAAGCACTGTATGTTTTCTTAAAATAATTTTGTTCGTTTTATTTTATAAACTGGAAAGAGTTTGTTGTAATTTATATTATTTATTATTTATTATTATTTATTATGGGGTAGGCGGTAAAACCGATAATACCCCCTTATGTACAATACATGGTGGCAGTAACAATAAATGTTTGACAAAGCATTAACAAACTTCTTAAACTTATAGCGGTGCCATATAATTATTAAGCGCATTCTTAAAGTTTTTAACATTGGTAGAACCTACTATTTCTGCTGGTAAATTATTCCACAAATTTACAACACGGTTACAAATAAAGTTTTGCCTAGGTAACTTGCGACAACGCTCATTAACAAGTTTAAATTTATGTCCCCGTAATTGTGTATTATGACTGAAGTTTAAGACATTTGAGATATCACAAGCGTAATGTCCTGATACAATTTAAAGATTTCTATAAGGTCGTTTCTTTTACGTCTATCAGATAGTTTTTCAATTTTTAGCAGCCGGTGTCGATCTTAGAATATAAAACTACAGGAATGAGGCTACACAAAACATACGTGAGATCAAGATAGATGATGCAAATGGCGGCTGGAATATAAAATATTCAAAGACGTAAACTGACAAAAAATGTAGTAAAAGTATGAACGAACAAAAATTAGATGCTGCAACAAATAAAATATTATAATACTGACTGTTAAAACAGTTTTTTAAATATACACTCAGGTGCAAAAAAAAGGGTCAGTTCTTTTTTTTTAATTTTTATGTTGTTGTAGTACATAGAATAAAACTTTTAGTGTTTTACAATGAAAGAGACCATCAGGGAGTAGAAAAAAAGAACATATGGTACTTATCAGTTTATTTAACGAACATTAATAAGCGAAAACGGTAATGTACGTATACAATAAAGAAAATGCATTTCCGCAAAATAAACTTAACAGAGATTAAGAATGAAAAGTTCATTTGAATAGATTTCAATAATTTGTATTGCCTCCTCTAGCCCTAATTATTGCCTGCATACGGCGGCCCATGCGACTAATGAGCTCACGAATATCATTTTGCAGAATATTCCGCCATTCTTCCTGAAGTGCCACACGAAGATTATTTATTGTGGTTGGTGCAACTGTACGTCCTCTAACACGCCTGCCTAGCATGTCCCAAACATGTTCTATAGTCTATAGGATTTCCATCTGGGGGTACATGCTGGCCAGTTTAGTTTTCCTACCCCAACTTCAGCCAAGTATTCAGTGGCGCACCTCGCTGAATGCGGTCTCGCGTTATCCTGCATCAGAACAAAGTCATCGCCGATAAATGGAGCAAATGGAACTACGTAATTTGCCAAAACCTCCTCAATATACCGCTGTGCAGTCAGCGACCCTCCATCAATAACAATCAATTCGGTGCAGGCATCCATTGATATTCCTGCCCACACCATCACTGAACCTCCACCATGGCTAACCCGGGGGTTAAACGTCCACTCCGCAAATCGTTCTCCCGTTCGTCTCCATACTCGTTCTCTTCCATCTGGTGAATGTAGGCAGAACCTAGACTCGTCAGTAAACAGTACAGTACTCCATTGTGCCAATGTCCAATTCAAATGTTCGCGAGCAAATTGGAGTCTGGCTACTCGGTAACGTGGGAGTAGTTTTGGTCCAGCTGCTGGTCTGCAAGCTTTTAAGCCAACTTCTTGTAACCTTCGACGAACCGTCTACACACTCACATTTGTACCACGAACCTCACGGAGTTGATTTTTTGTCTCCACTGAAGTCAAATGACGATTCCGTAGAGTATTAAGAACGAGAAATCGGTCATCGTTAGCAGTCGTTTTTCGTTTCCTGCCAGATCCCGGCCTCCGCATATTTCTGCCGGTCTCTCTAAACCGTTCAAGTACTCTTTGGACGGTAGAGAGACTGATATGAAGTAATCTGGCCACATACCGCTGACTTCTTCCGTCTTCCACAAGAGCTACAGCTTTTGCACAATCTTCAGCACTTAGAACCATAATGAACACACCAATCTCCAAATGAGTCATACTAGAGCGATACACTCATTCCTATAGTTTTATATTCAAAGGTTCTTTTTACCATAAATCTCACGAAATCTCAGATCCACTTGAGTCGATTTCACCTAATAAAGTTCTTTTTAACTCAATTTAAGTAAGTTACCTCTCCCCTTACCGATCAAGCACAACCTCGAAAGGTTATTCAAAACGAAGTGAGCAACTCATTTAGAGTGGGGGAAATGTATGGTTTATGTATTATTAAGTTTTTTATGTTAAAACGTATTTTTATATTACTAATAGATTTTCTTCTAATATTGCAGCCTCCATAATAATTGCATCTCTTGCTTCTTTACATACACATGGAAAAGACGTAAACAATTGTTAGAATGTTAGGTTCGGTTTGGTATGCTAGTCGATTCAAAATGTCAAATATTAGGGGTCTCTTTGTCAACTGAGCTTTCATCGTTCTTTTCGCACCTCGCTGGGGCATTTTGTGTAAACATATCAGGCTCGTTGTTGTTTATAGGAGCTTGAGGATCCGAAACCCCTTTAGCCGGCTATTGCTTGGGAACTTGGTAATTCGGCGTGGTTATTAAGGGCCCTTGACCTGGTTGCATTTGCATTTATGCAGTGCAGTGATTTCCGTGTTATGCTGTCGGAGTGGCCAGGTAGACCCGCCTCCGTATCTCTTTTTTTCTGTTGGCTTCCTAGACCGTATGGGTCATCTAGGATAGGTGGAACATCGACATGGGTGGATCTCCCATTGGTTGGCTATGCTCCGTCATAGTCGGCTTGCGGCACATTTCTGCCTGATTTCAGGTGTATAAGTAGCTGAAGGTGGTCCCATCACGCATCACTTCCCAACATCCCCGAGGGTTTTCTACTAGATGCAACGTGGAATTCCACAGATGGATTCCCTTCCCCTTGTAAGTAAAATTATCTGAACTCTGAACCTATACTGCTAACTGTAGTAATGTATGCCCGTTTTGCTTCCATATGCCGTTTCTATCTGTATCATGGCGCCCAAAAGTTGGTAAACACTGGAGTTTGATAACGGTACTGAGATCTGTTGGGGCCTGGAAAAGTATAGTGATAACTTACACTTGCGCACTAGTCGTTTGTTTATTGTGCTGGAAGTAAGTTTAGTGATACATGTGTTCGTCCACATCAGAAATGGAAGCGAGTAAAGTAGAACAGAGAGGCGTGGTTAGCTTTTTGACTGCTGAATGAGTTGGAGAAATTCATCGTCGCATATTTGCTGTGTACGGCGAACACAGCTGGTCACGTTCACGTGTGCTGGAGTGGCATAGGCATAAGAGATTTCGAAAGGGAGTGTATCACTGCGAGACGATGCTCGCCCCAGGACAGGCCCATCGTGTCATTATTCCTGATGTTATTTTTCGGGCTGATGGTTTTATTGGGGAAAATCAACAGAGTATAGTGGAAGAAATTCATCTTTTGGCGGGAATAAGTCATGGGTCCCTACACGCCATTATCACAAACTACCTGTAGCACCGAAATATCTGCGCGCAGTGGGTTCCACATCATTTGACGAAGGAAAAAAAGACTCACAGAATGGCTGCATCTCTGGGTCTTTTTGGCGTCTGACCCGTTTTCATTTGACTGTCTATATATTTAGAGTATACAGGGTGTATTTGA
This sequence comes from Melanotus villosus, assembly GCA_963082815.1. Taxonomy (NCBI): domain Eukaryota; kingdom Metazoa; phylum Arthropoda; class Insecta; order Coleoptera; family Elateridae; genus Melanotus; species Melanotus villosus. The sequence continues at coordinate 111,356,530 of OY720418.1, read as the reverse complement.
AGTGACCGTATTCCTTTTAGGAGGTGTTAGTATAGGTCATTTGTAATCGATTTGACCCTATAATGTATTATCCAAAGCCTACTGGTTTTCGAGATATTTTAATTTTTGTGTTTTTCCAGAAATACACCATATTTTAGTACTAATATTGAAAACAAAACAAATTAGTAGCAATTATTGTCGATGTATCGATTGTTATCGTTAGTTTAGATTCTGTTGTTAACTGTAAATCAGAATTTATGTCAGTTAGTTTGATAAGAAAGAATTGCCAGAGCTTAAATCCACAGTTACTGGAAGAGAAATCAAATAACTCGAAGATTTATCCTAATTTATTCCAAAAATTTGATAATACATTAAACGTGCAAATTATTTGAAAAACTTCTCTATTTTATTACCTTTCAAATGAGGTATAGTTTTTTAAGAAATACCTCATAGTTCCAAAGATATCGTAAAAACATTAAACGCGAGTGTTGCGAATTCATATTCTACTATTTTTAAAGTAATCCAATAAATTAAACTTGACAAGTAAATTAAACACGATTAAAAAAAATATTTTATTAATAGGTTTTTACAAATTATTTTCAAATTGAGCACCTCTGTTTCTGATGCAGGCTCGAGCTCGTTTTATTACCTCACTCTTGGTCGGTTTGTTGGTGATATTATTTTGTATAATAACTGCAGCTTCTTGGATTCTGTTTACTAGCTGCTCCCTTGTATTTATTTGCACCGCGTAAACTATTGATTTAAAATGTCCCCAAACATAAAAATCAAGAGGTGTTAGATCAGGGCTCCTTGCGGGCCACGATATTGGTCCGCTCCTTCCAATCCAACGATTTGGAAACCACTGATTTAACAACTCCCGCACACGTCGAGAGTAGTGCGCGGGTCAACCGTCGTGCTGAAATATCATTGAGCGTCGGTTAGCAAGGGGTACGTCGTCTAGCATTTCAAATAAATTGTTAAGAAGAAGCTCTTCGTATGCTGCACCATTCAGGTTATCAGGTAAAAAATGGGGCCCTAATAAATTATTTCCAATAATTCCCATCCAAACGTTAACGCTAAATTTTCTTTGAAAGCTTGTTTCCCTGGTTAAATGGGGATTTTCTTCTGCCCAATGATGTAAGTTATGTAAATTTGTAACACCTTCACGATTAAATTTTGATTCATCTGTCCACAAAATTCTCGATAAAAAAGTTCTGTCTTCGGTATTTTTATTTAAAATGTACCGACAGAATTCAATCCTTCGTCCCAGATCCCCATGTTCTAGTCCTCGGACTGTAGTGTAATGATAGGGGTGGTGTCTTGATTTATGAAGAACTGACCAAACTTTTGAATGTGACACACCCAAGTGACGAGTTACCTCTCTTGTACTGCGTGAAGGATCTTCGTGAAAACTATTCAAGATTTCTTCCTCTACATTAACATTAACTCTTGCACCTGCAGCTTCATGTGCAACACGTACAACACTACCCGTTTCGGAGATTCGTCGGAAGGTAGTGGAAAACACGGATACATGCGGAACGCGACTATTTGGAAAACGACGCTGATATTCCCGTTGCGCTTCTGCAGCATTTCCGTCGCAAAATCCGTAAATAAAAAGAATATTGGCATATTCTCTATTTGAAAACGCCATTTTCACATTCAAAAATTCATAAACTTGTTGAAGCACTTTAACAAGGTTTATTTCTTGTCAAAACAATTATTGTTTCGTTTGTATCAATTGTTTTTCTAGCTTTAATTTATCGGCCTACTTGTAAAAATTAACATAAAAGTAAAACAAGAGAACCAATTTGATTGGGTGATATGCCTTAGAAATAATAGAGGTGCTAAATCTGAAAATAATTTGTAAAAACCTATTAATAAAATTTTTTTTTAAATCGTGTTTAATTTACTTGCCAAGTTTAATTTATTGGCTTACTTTAAAAATAGTAGAATATGAATTCGCAACACTCGCGTTTAATGTTTTTACGATATCTTTCGAACTATGAGGTATTTCTTAAAAAACTATACCTCATTTGAAAGGTAATAAAATAGAGAAGTTTTTCAAATAATTTGCACGTTTAATGTATTATCAAATTTTTGGAATAAATTAGGATAAATGTTCGAGTTATTTGATTTCTCTTCCAGTAACTGTGGATTTAAGCTCTGGCAATTCTTTCTTATCAAACTAACTGACATAATTTCTGATTTAAAGTTAACAACAGAATCTAAACTAACGATAACAATCGAAACATCGGCAGTAATTGCTACGAATTTGTTTTGTTTTCAATATTAGTACTAAAATATGGTGCATTTCTGGAAAAACACAAAAATTAAAATATATCGAAAACCAGTAGGCTTTGGATAATACATTATAGGGTCAAATCGATTACAAATGACCTATACTAACACCTCCTAAAAGGAATACGGTCACTTCAAATACACCCTGTATATACGTTTAACTAGTAGGTATAGACATGGTTATAGAAACAGTGAACAAATTATCTTAATAGTAATAGCAAAATTTATGTAAAACATTATAAGAATGTAATTAAATATGTATCCTAAAATATCTGTATCTATCTCGAAAATGTAGGGTCGAAGGACAACAAATAACCGTTTTGGTTTCGTTAGGTCTACAGTATTTTTCATCTAGCATTTCGGTTGTGACATCAGCTTGCCCCGCCCAAAAACTGTCTGTTTAGACACGCGTTCGTGCGCAGTAGGTACTGAAAACGTAGTTTAGAAAGAGATGAAGTATAGTAGGATTGTGAATTTATCAACAGCGCGTTGACGGCACAACCCAAATCCTAGGTGAAAAATACTGTAGCTTTGGTTATAGTTTCGCTCTTCGCTCTCAAAAACTAAAAGGGGCTACGGCCCGGTTTTGGTTCCTATATAAACTATAAATAACGAATCAGTAAAGCAACATTAATTAAGTCAAACTTCATAAATAAATATTTTTCATTTTTAGTACAAATACGATGTCCAGAATGAATTATTTAATATTCTTACATCATCCTGTTCCTCTTTTACCCGGAGGTGTCGTAAGCTAAAATTAAATTATGATGGAAACAAACACTGTCACATACCGGATGTTTTGACTGTCCCTAATTTATTATACTTAATTAATTTGAGATATTATCATCAGTGGAACATTTTAATGTTCTATTTCAAAAACAAAAAACTATACACAGTATCAAATTTTAACATTTAGTAATAATATTCCCCATTATTTTAGAAATTAAATTTTTATGGATTAACTTCTTTGGAAATACTTTTTAATGTACTTTAATGGATTATGAAAATACTGTAGATGTGATATTTTTCTATTTATATCTAGAACTTTCATAATTTGTTAAAATAAATTGAACTGAATCAAATTTTATAATCATATTCAATTGCCATAACAAAATTGTATACATTCTACATATTATATTTAAAACCATATAAATATGTATATGGTCGAATTGGCGAGCCAGGTAATGCACGTCATCAATAAATTTTATGACATCATAACTTGGTACGTCTACATGAAGTTTCAAAGGATTTACAAATTTTAGAACCTAAGTTTTCTGTTGACATTTTCCTATTCTATCGCAATGACAATGACATACAACACTATCTGTCAAAAATTTGTAAGTGAAATAATATAAACATGCCAAAAATAATACTAACTTTACAAAAAATAAATATGAGCTAAATTAGAAAATAAAAACCCGATTACTTTTTATTTTCAAAAATTTAGAGACCTTGTGATTAAACACGGCTGCCTAATCTTAGAAAACTATAAAAATAATTTATATTTAGGAATTACATTTTGAATTTTTTTATAGCGCATTATTGGTAACGCCGACCGTTGATCATGTGATTGATGACGCGCATTACCTGCCTTGCCAATTCGACTATAGTTGTGTCTTGTGTCATATTAATCATGGCTGTACGTATTTTTCACCTAGGATTTGGGTTGTGACGTCAACGCGCTGTTTATAAATTCACAATTCAACTATACATCATCTCTTTCTAAACTAGGTTTTCATTACCTACTGCGCACGAACGCGTGTCTACCCATACAGTTTTTGGGTGGAACCAGTTGACGTCACAACCCAAATGCTAGATGAAAAATACTGTGTTTTAAATATGAAGGATATAATACACTGGCCCAGTCGCCCATTGACATTAGGTACATAAATTCAAATTTGCAGCAAGCCATATTTTCTTTTAATATAGCTAAGTTTGGAAGAATATACAAGATGTTTAAACTAACTTTGAACGATGTACAACTACCAAACTGAAAATAGCAAAGATAAATTGTTTATTTAAAATGCTATTATAATTTTTTTTATTGCAGTTATTTTATCTATTGCAGAGTTCCTTTTTACTATTATAACATTTTATAATAAATTACTTCTTCCTGTTGTGGCTTGTGGCCGTTGGCTTGTTATTAAAACCATAGGTATGAGTTCTGTGAGCTTTTTTGTATGCTGGGCAGGAGGCTAACCTTACCCATCGAAAGTGGTGAAGAAGATTGACCCTCAGTGTTGAAGGGTTACAGTTATCAAAGCATGATAACCGATAACCGGAACCGTTGGCTTAACAGGCCCTCCAAAGCACGAGTAATAAATTACAACAGATTTAAATAAGGTACAAGATTTTATTAAGTTTCATCGGCAAATATATTTTTTAATGTCGACTTTGTACTTCTATTAGAATACAAAAATATTTGTTACTGGGGTTTTTATTATTAATCAAGTTAACTGTTATTTTAATAGTGCCAAAAGGAACAGTTTGAAGAGGGATTTTCTTAAAATCCAGTAACGCATTGTGTGCTCGGTAGCGACCCTAAAATATATTAACATAAACACATGAGAACAATTTATAAAAAAAAAAAAAATTACCGGTGCTACTGGACAAACTCCAACTGCCATATGAGAAGCACGTTGAATGTCATGCCAAAATTCACTCAAATATTGATTAGCTGTTTTGCAAGTATTTTTATCTTGAAATGACACAAGTGGTACAAATAATTGACCATGTGCTGCATATTCTATTTTACAAATTACCTAAAATAAAATATCATAATACTGCTTCACGAATTTCTATTTATTAAAGTTAACTGCTTACGCCAACATTATCGTCTATCGGGATTTTTGTTTCTCCATCGAAGTTCACATACTGATTCTTATTTCTGTTTGTAATATTTATGAAATGTAGCTGCAACGGACCTTTGTCTGTACCACATTTTTCTAATTTGGTTATTTCAAAGTTTGGTTGTATTTGCGCTACTGTACCTTGTGTCTAAGAGTTATTTAAAACAATATTAATGATATATTTATTAATGTTTTTTTGCACCTACTTAATTATGAAATTGTTGTTTGTAAGTAGGTAGGTATCAATAAATAATTAACCTATTTTTTAAAAAATATAGTATTTGTTACTTACAGAATAGAGGACAAGTGCCAATGTTAGAATTATTCCACAAGATAACATTCTGAAACACGTGTGTTTAAAATCATCAGCAGAAATGTTTTGTGACTGATTATATAGGTATGTTTATATAATAGGTTGAACAAACATGGTCATTAAATTCAGGGTCTGATTTTTATCCTACATATCAGATTTTCTTTCTGTCATGCCAAGCTGAATATATTTCCAAAACGTAATCTACTTTTGTTAACTAGCAAATTAATTTTTGTTAAATAAGTATGTGCTGTTACGTGTAGAAAATGTTGATACCACAAATGTTATAGGTAGGAAACTTATTTATTCTACTTAACTGTTACCTATACAGGGTGTCCCGGGAGGAACCTGCAAAACTTTGGGAATATGTTACTGAGGTCATTTTAAGAAAAAAGTTCCTATAAATACGGGTCCGAAAGTACTTCCTTTTCGAGATACAGGGTGTCCAAGAAATAATCTTTTTTTTTTAATATCTCGAAAACGATTTAAGATATTATATTGAGCATGGGTATGCACTATACTGGCATGAAGAGCCTCTTTTTCGATCCAACTACTTTGGAGTACCCCCCAGGTAGAAAGGGGGGTTCGGGTCCTCCCCCGAAAAATTTTGGAAAATTTGAGTTTAAATCTACAGTTTTAACGCTCCCAATTGACTATATTTTTGCCACTGATTATCTAATTTAAGCTCCGGAAAACATAAAAAATAACGCATAAAATTAAAATCATTTTTATTGAGAAACGGAAAAAACAGTAACTATGTATAATATACAATATACATTGTATATAATAAAAATTTACATTACTTGAAACATATTGCGCCTCATACTGGTTCGTGAAATAAATTCGTTGGCGATATTGTTTAAATTCAGTTCGCTGGTTTCTTCTCTATGTATGTTTTTCGTTTCTTCAAAATATGCCGCCCCCTTAAAATTTGCCGCCGGGGGCACGTGCCCCCCCCTGCCCCCCCTTGCTTACGCCCCTGAAGTTATTCCTATCATTTGACGTTCCATGGATCTCTGACATACACGAAGTTTGTCTAGGTTTCTTTTAGTAAATGTCCATGTTTGTGTACCATACGTTAGAGCAGGTAAGATACATGAATTGTATACTTTCGTTCTGAGCTGTTGTGGGATCTTATTATTTTTAAGGACGTAGGATAATTTGCTAAATGATGCCCAACCGAGTCTGACCCTTCGGCTTACTTCCGCGGTCTGGTTCGTTTTGTCTATTTTCACTAATTGGCCTAAATAAATGTACTCATCTACATACTCTATAGGTGTTGTTCCTATTCTGATGATTTCTTGATGGACTGCGTTTGTCATGAGTTTTGTTTTAGTCATATTGATTTTCAGTCCCTTACTCTCCGAAGCTACGTGTAGTTCATTGAGCATCGTTCGCAGGTCTTCAAAGTTTTCTGCTATAAGAAGGATATCATCCGCGAATTTAAGATGATTCAATCTTGTGCCGTTTATTGAAATCCCTTTATCTTCCCAGTTTAACGACTTGAATAGATCTTCCAGAGCAAGCGTAAAAACGTAAAAAGTTTAGGTGAGATTGGGTCTCCTTGCCTTACTCCTCTAAGAATATTTATTTTATCAGTTTTTAGGTCCTCGTCTATCTGTACCGTAATTGTTGCTTTTTTATAGATGTTTTCTATTGCTGTTGTGTATCTTGAATCCACTCTACTGTTGATTAGTGCTTCTTTTATTGCCCAATGTTCTATACTATCGAACGCTTTTTCGTAGTCGATAAAAGCGAAATGCAGTGGCAGATGGTATTCATTGGTTTTTTCAATGAGGATTCGTATGGTTAAGACTGTTAAGAGATGGTCGATGGTACTAAAGTTTTTCCTAAAGCCAGCTTGCTCTACGGTTTGGTATACTTCGACTTTATGCTGTAATCTATTCATGATTATCTTAGTATAAATTTTATATAGTTGTGAGAGCAAGGCTATGGGCCTGTGGTTATTTAAGTTAGCGGGATCCCCTTTTTTGTGTATTAGAATGACATTTGCATTATTTCAGCTGGTGGGAATTGAACCTTCACCTTCAACAGACTCTTCAAACTTTGCAGTATATAATCTCCTCCTTCTTTAAGAACTTCTGGAAGAATTTGATCTTCTCCTGCTGCTTTATTTCTTTTTATATTGTTAATGACATCTTCTATTTCGTCTTCCGTTATTTCGGGAATCTCTTCTGAATTGACATTTGTTATTACCTTGTTCAAGTTGTCCTTAGAAGTGCCTGTTGGATTCTTTTTAGTTTTGTATAGATCCTCATAATAGGCTTTGCAAATATCAATCATTACTTTCCTGTCATTCGTTATGTTTCCTTGGTTATCCTTCAAATTGATGACTTTCTTCTGTTTCCCATAGTTGTTGTTTAATGTTTTTTAGGCTTTTATTATTCTCTATCACCTGCTCTATGTAACTTTCCTGTTGTTCTTTCCTTTCTTCTTTTATCTGTTTTCTTATATTTTTATTTAGTTCTCTATATTCCTCAGTATCGCGTTGACCTTCGTATATTAATTTTCTTCTTTTTTCTATCATTTCTTTGGATTTCTTATTTGTAGTTACCTTTTTCTTATTCTGCAATGCTGCTACTTCTAACGTTGTTTGAAGTAGTTTTGTAGTAATATGATTGTTTGCTTCATCCATCGTCAGTTGTTTCATACTTTCTTCTACTTGACCCAACCTGGTTTTATATGCTTCTCTCTTTTCACTTAGTAGAGCTTTGTCTATTTTTATTATTTTCTTAATAGGGTTTTTTTCTTGGGGTAATTCCAGACACTTCTATTGTTGCTTGAACCATTCTGTGATCGCTTCAGATCGATACATTGTTTATCACTGTCACATCTTTAATAGATTGTTTTTCTTTTGTTACTATAAAGTCAATTTCATTCCTTGTTACGCCGTCCGGAGAACAACGCGTATTTTCCCTGTCCTTTTTTCTTGAAAAACGAATTCATTGCGAATAAATTTTGAGCCTCCAAATAGTTCATCAACGTTTCTCCCCTATTGTTTCTTGTGCCATATCCGAAGTTTCCCATTTTATCCTCGGTTTTTTCCTTTTTCATTCCCAGCTTGGCGTTGAAGTCGCCTATTACTAGAGTAAAATCTGTTCGTTCTGTATACTATACAGGGTGTAAATTAATGCCGTGCAGATATTTCAAGGGGTGATAGTACTCGGCAAAATAAGAAAAAAATGTTAATATACACATGATCAAAAACGCGCCATTTTCGATATACAGGGTTGCGTAGTTTCAAATTTGTTTTCGTATTTTGCGTTTTTCTCCCGAATGTTTTGAGATAATAAATCGTTTGATTGATGCACTCCGGCTTCGCCGTCGTGCATCAAACTTCAAACTCATGAAAAAAAGTATTGCTTTCATTACTAGTTGTACAAGTAACTATTGTATAAGTAATAGATGTTTTATGTCAAATGTTTATAATTATAAAACATAGAAATAATGATGCAATTTTTATATGCATCGCAACTAATATCATTTATAATATTCTTAAAAGTTAGTTGCATATGCTATTGAATAGGTATTAATTCTTTGCGGATTTATTAAGCAAAATCTAAGTTTGTAAGTTTCAAGTATCTCAGCGAGAGTCATTGGTTGAGATTATTATCAGAAGGAATTACTGATCCAAAAACAAAGAAAAAATTTCGCGCATAATGTCATAAGTGGTGCAATTTTGCTGGTATCTTTTAATATTATTAAAGTTCATTGATTGACAAGTTCCTAAAAGCAACATCAACAACCTCCAAACCTTGGCTATAATCGAAAAATATCGTGATGCATCGGTCTCAGGACGCGCCGAAAGGGTAATTCTTAGAAGCCTCATACATTTGTCCGTAACGTAAGTTCAGTATAGTTTAAAGAACTGCTGGCTCTCAGATCTACTCTGTGGTTATAGTTAAGCTCTCTTTATACAATGTGTCCACGGATAGGTGACACAAGAGGTATAAATGACCAAAAATTTTTAGATATCAATACGCTGTTTGGCAGTCTATCCCTGCTTGTTCTTAAATTCATTTTAAGCAGACTTTCGATTTTTTTAAATCAAGGCATCTGTGTTAGCACTGTTAAAACGAAGGTGAGGTTTAGGTAAAGTCTTAGTATTTTAACAAATATCGCAAAATTGTATTAGAGTAAAGTTGTTCGAATACAAAATTACGCTTGTATGCAAAATTTGAAGTTGTTCAGACAGAATTGTTTTTTGTTAGTTTAAGGCTTTTCTTGTGCTCGTAGACGCTTCAAAAACACAAAATTAGGATATGTTATTTCGAAAAATTTATTTTAAATTGAAAGTTTCAAGCACAAAGGAAAAACAAATATCACAATTATTCAAAAGTATAACCTCCCACTTCTACACAGAATTTCAAAAAATTTTTCAAAGTCCAAAACTGAGGAAACTTGTGAATTTAAGTCTTAAATGATTACCTGCCGGAAAAGTAACATAAGAAATAAGACTATTAAACACAGCAAAAATTATTATCAAAAATAAAATTTTCTGCGAAATCAATAATAAGAAAGGTTTTCCTCTTGTATCACCTATCCGTGGACACATTGTATACTTGCTTTACTTAATGCTTTCCCTTATACCTTTAAAGGTGTTGGGGTGTTGGTTCTACGTGTTCTTGTGGAGGCTCTTCCATTCCGCTCGTTGTTTAACCAGTTACCTGGTTTGTTGCTATTTGAGCCCTCTGCTCTGTAGCATCTTACCAATTGTCTCATTCCACGTTTGCTTTGGCCTACCTCTCCTTCTCTGTCCGGCACTTTTACACTTCCATACTCTTTTGGTAATTCTTCTCTCCTCCATCCTTTCCATATGTCCCCACCAGCCCAACAGGTTTTATTCTACCTGGCGTTGTAATGACTTGACTCCAAGTCGACTTCTGATTTTGGTGTTGGGGATTCGATCCATTCTCGTAACTCCTTCAATGCTTCTTTTAGTACATTCATCTCAGATGCCTCTAAGCGAGATGCGTTTTTCTTTGTGAGCATCCAAGATTCGCTGCTGTATGGGTATATCGATTTATACACTTTAACTTTTGTGTTTTTCGAGATTGTTTTATTTCTTAAGAAGCTTTTTCGTAGTGCATGGAATAATTGATCTGTAGCTCCTATTCTACCATTTAGTTCACTGTCAACACTTCCATTGCTCTCCAGAGTGGCACCCAAATATTTAAAACGGTTTACCTGCTCTAAGACTTCTCCCCTAATTGACCGGTTTGTTTGCGTTTCTTGTTTGGCCACTACTAATACTTTGGTTTTAGCCTTGTTTATTATCAGTCCTCTATCCCTTAATGTTCTTCCCAGATATTTAAATCGTACTGTATAGCCGCTTGCGTATGGCTCATTAGAATCAGATTCAGATCATCTGCAAAGCTCAGTCCTGCGATGTAAAGTGGTTCTCTCTTCATGTATAAATGTAAAATAAATAGGTGTGTCTAACACCGCATTTCATTAAATAAGACCTTACCAATGGTACCCAACACATATTGCTTGGGGGAATTACACCAAGAATGATATTCAACATGACTATTTCACAAGTTGTTAGATGACTGCTAAGAAATACGAAGTTGTTCGGACTGTTCAAATAAAGCACAGTAAAATTCTCCCAAAAATCGTGTATAGGTAATTCTGAAATCATATTCAAGAAATGTGCAGTAAAATTCAGGAAAAAATAGACAGTAGGTATAGATGTGGATTTAAAAAAAATCTCTTGAAGAAAACCAAAGCAACAAGGACGAAATAAAACAGCTAAGATTAGCAATACAGAAAAAACAGAAAATCAAGAAAAAAGAATTGTGGAATTGGAAACCAAATCCAAACAACAAGAAGAAACGATTGAAAAACTGGGAAAAGATATCAAGAAAAGAAACATAATCTGCTACGGAATACTAGACGAGGACCAAGAAACAAAGGAAATTCTTCAAGGAAAATTTCAAGAGGTCATTAAAATACTGGAAATTGAGCTCGATATCTCAAGTGAAGTTGAAGACATTAGGAGATTGGGGAAATTTAGTGACACAAAAAAGAGACCAGTCATTATAACATTTTTTAGCACCCATTAAAAAAAACTGAAAATGTTTAAACATGCAAGCAACTTGAAGGGAAAAAAAATTGGCTAGAAAATGATTTACTACAAAAAGAACAAAATGAGAAAAAAGTACTTCTATAACATTTACAAAACGCAAGACGGAAAGGTTATAAAGCTTATTTAAAAAGAAACCTACTAATTGTTAACGGAGAAGAATTTGGAGTAGGCAATCTAAAAGATTTAAAAAACTAGAAAATGGGGAAGATTCAGGAGACGCGATAGAAGCAAATGGGAAAACAACAGGAAAGCGCTCATTAAATAACAGATCCCCAGACGATTACCCAGGTTCCACAGGGAATGCGAATAAGAAATATAATCAACCACCTAAGAAAACAGGTACAATCAAAAAATCTACTACGCTGTCCCAAACTTTACTAGCGGGGTTTCGACTAACAAAACCCAACCAAAAGTAATAAATAAGAACATCCACAACCAACAAGAACAGAAACTCATAACAACACATGCCACGACCTCGGCCAATGATTCAAGGAATAAACATTTTTTAATTGATTTGCCGCTCCCTACAACTTTGGACAACAAGGGAGTCAGAGGCCAAAACCCTCATAGGAAGAAATCTGAACTACATATCTGCACTTATAATGTAAGAACCTTTCTCTCAGAAGACAGACTCCTCGAACTAGAAGAAGTACTAAACTACATAAACTATACTTCATTCAAGTTAAAGATGAAGTGGATGTAAACAATGATAGGCGCGTGATCAACGCGTGATCAGCACGTGTGCTGCATTTTGGCTAATGCGATTGGCTGAACCCTCACCACTGCACCCGGGAATTGATATCCGTCCATGTCCGGCTTAAAATTATTTTATTTTCATTTTATTTTTTATTTATTGTACCTAACTTTATCATCGAATAAAATGTTCTTTATAAAATGTTATTCCTTACCAAATGTCTAATTATTAACATCATTTCAAATTTGATTTTTTAAATATTTTTTGTGCTATACTGGTTTGTATGCAAATCTTTACGAATTTCCTTAATACTACCCTGCTTCTTTCAATCACGTGAACAGCGCATGTATTTGTTTACATCCACTCCATCTTTAACTTGAATACAGTATAGGACATAATGGCGGAAATAAGAAGAGCGGACGAAAAAATAGAAACAAGGAAAAATGGAAACATACTGTGCTACATAGGAAACAACAATGGGCAAGCTGGGGTAGGTTTCTATATCAAAAACCATATATCAAGTTCTATAATTGAATTTAAAGGAATAACAGAAAGAATACCACACTTAAAAATTAAAATAGACAACAAAATAATATCATTATTCCAAGTTTATGCCCCGACCGAGAACTCTATCGAAGAAGAATTAGAAACTTTCTATAACGATTTAGAACACGAAATTGAAAAAATAAACGAGAAAGATACTTTAGTAATAATGCGAGACCTCAATGCTAAGATTGGCAAAATGGAAGCACATACGGGAGTAGAGAAAGTTAGAAATATATATGGACTTGGTACAAGAAACGAAAAGGGTCAAAAACTAATTGAATTTGTACTATCACAAAACCTAGTCGGAAATAATTATTTAAAAAAAAGACCAGGTAAACGGTGGACGTGGATATCACCAAACGGCACTTACAAGAATGAGATAGATTACATGCTAGTAAAAAACATGAAAAATGTTCAAGACATCGGAACAATCAACCAAATTAGATTCACCAGTGACCACAGAATGTTGAGGCTAACCTTAAAAGTTGACAAACAAACAAGAAAAAACTATGCGAATCAAAAACAAATAGCATGGGAGCACCTTAGCGACAAAATGATAAGAGATGAATTAAAGATTAACAAAACAAGGTTGAACATAACAAACCGGGAAGATATACAAAAAGAATATGACAAATTAGAACACAATCTTAAAAAACTATGGACAACTTAAGCACTAAAACTAGACAAAGTACACTTAGACGAATGGTCAAAAGAAACAATGGATCTAATAAATTTGTGAGAAAAATTAAACAGAGAAAAGACGAGAAGTAAAATCAAATACATAGAATGGTGCTAAATTAATAAAAACACTAAAAGGGCAATACGAGGAGACATCAGAACAAAGAAAAACCAGATAACTGAACAAATCCTAATAGAAACAAATTCAACGAGAAAGCTAAACAAAGCATTAACAAACAGAAAAAAATGGATTTCAAAATTGAAAAACAAAAACCGCAAAATAGAAACCAACAGAAAAGAAATAATAAAAATAGCCACAAATTTCTACAAAGAATTATATACTTCCACTTTGGAAAATGAAGAGCAAACAGACATAAAATCAATAAACGACAACTTAGATACTTAGATATCCCAGAAATCCAAAAAACTGAAATTCGAAGAAATCTTAAAGACCTGAAAAATGAGAAATCACCAGGAGAAGATAACATTGTAAATGAAATACATACTAAAAAAGGGCTCCGAGGAATTAATAGACCAATTTTATATTCTGTATAATAAAATACATACTTGAATCTGAAACGCTTCCTCGACAGTGGTTAAATTCAGAGATTATCGTGATATTCGAGAAAGGCGAACCTGAAAATTTAGCAAATTATATACCAATTAGCCTCATATCAAACCTCTATAAATTATTGATTCTGATAATACAAAAGAGAATTAAAAAACAACTAGACGAAGGACAACCAGAAGAGCAAGCAGGGTTTTGTAAAAGCTACTCCACAGTTGATCACATCCATTCAGTTGCTCAAATAATGAAAAAATGCAGAGAATTCCGGATTTCAGTAGGTATACATACTTCTAATAGACTTTGAGAAAGCGTTCAACACTTTAGAACACCAGCCACGATAAAAGCATTGTTGGAACAAGCGAACAAGGGATACACAATAAATACGTCAGAATAATTAGTTCAATCTATGAACACCAAAAAGCTCATATTAGGCTCAAAATAAATGGGCAAGAATTTGAAATACAAAGGGGAATACGTCAAGGGGACCGCCGGTCCCCATACCTATTCAACGCAGCATTAGAAAATTGCTTTCAACAACTTAAATGGCAAAACTTCGGCTTATCAATAAAAGAAGGAAAACTAACAAACCTGAGATTTGTCGACGATATTATATTAATGGCAAACTCTAAAAGAGAAATCCAAACCATGTTAAACGAATTACATGGGCAAAGATAGGTTTAAAAATTAACATACAAAAAGCAGTAATCCTAACCAACAGAACACAAGAACCCGTAATCATAATTATATTCATTTATTAGCTAACAATAAGTTTGAACTGCATTTATTTCTAATTCATTAATAATAGGATTAGTTAAAATTTTTTTTATCATAATACAAAAATTTCTTTTCGCACCCCCACGAATAAAAAGCTAATCTAATTCCTCATTTCAGGGACTTAAGTTCAATTGTAGTCCCAGAGGGATTAAAAATGATACACAATCCCTAGGGACTGAAGTAAAAATAAACAAGATGTTTCCATAACAACATAGTAACATACAACTGAATAATCAACTGCTATAACCTAGTTACAATTGTATTTAGAAAAACATTGCTACTATGGTGAATTTAAACAACAGTTTTCATGAAATTGGTATTGTCAAAATTGTAAGATTAATTCTTCTTTTACACTATTATGGTTCCATATGATACGGGAGTGCGAAAAATAGCGTATATACCATAGGACTAAAGTGCATTCAATTCCTCAGGTGAGTATTTCCCTCGCCTGCGGCTCGGGAAATAAACTTCACCCTCAGGATTAAATGTTGCACTTTAGTCCCTGGGTATATAATATACTAATTTACTCCCGGGTGTAAAGGACTACTTTCCGCCCGCGAAGAAGGGCGTAAAGTCTCGGATTAAAGTATTCACGCCGCAGGCTAAAATCGCTTTCCTTACGCCCTTGATACATAAATAACTATTTTATTACTGTTAAAGGTTTAAGGCTAAAATAAATAAATAATAATTCTGAAATCTAATTGGTCGTGTTAGATATGGCTGGAGTAGTCAATGCAATGTATTAGTAATTAAGTAACTTGGTTCAGCTATAGAAAAAACCCTTCGGTAACACTTATACATGTAATATATCTTTTTTAACTTAAACAAATATGAAAAATAGTTAATGTAGCTAGGTTGAAAAGTTACTGTTTGGCAACCGAGGGTTTCAATAATTGTTGGCAGAAAGGCAGAAACATCAGCCAAGACCAACAAGATCCCAAGGGCCAGGGCCGGCCCGAACAAAAGCGGGGCCCGGTTGCGGGGCTTCGAAACAAATTTAGTACCACAAAATAGTAATTTATTGCATTTTGCTATTTATTACATTGCACAAATTGTTATAGTAAGGAGTACGTGAAAATGATAAATAATTAAATTATTTTAATAAAATTGACATTTCAATTCACACAAAAAATCGTTAATATTAATAAATTAAATAACAAAAATAATTGCTTCATATACTTATAAAATACAATTTGGTATGCGACTTACTAGAATAAGGTTACAATATGTAATTTTTTTTTTCATTTTTTTACACGTTTTATAGCAAATTCGTTGATTATATCATCATAATTTAGTTTTTTCGGATTCGAAAGATAAAATGGCTAAGGAGGTAAATCATTCGTGGCTAATGCTAGATCTCAAGTAATTTTTTATTATTTTCAATCTTGAGAAAGATCTTTCTGCAGAAGCAACGGTAATTGGTAAGGTTAATATAATTTTCAGAACAGCAACAAAATTTGGATACAATTCAAATAAATTATTTTTGAATAAATATTGTAATATTGTGATCCTGGAAGACAAAACCCGACGACAAATTTTGATTTCATTAAATATTTAAATCAATGCAATCAATATGGTCTTGCAAGGTCGCATTTAAGTCATTTAAGAAGATCGTCTTCAGTTAGGTTTCGAATATTATCCGAATTAGGTACCTATATAAAAAACCATATCACCATATGTCTCATGTTCGTGATAAATTTTGAATCTTTTGTTAAAAGAAATAATCGCACTAGATTATGACTAGAAAATATTGAATTCGGAAATATTATTCGCCAGATGAAATCGGCTGATCGGTTCCTTCATAACGAAATTGTTTTGTTTTTCGTCCAGTTCTTTGATTCTTAGATTCAGGTGTCACTTTCAATTCTGCTGCTATTTCCTTTGCAGTTATTAAAGAAGATTTGAATCCCGATTCACGATACTTTTCAAAACATTTTAAACGTGAATTTACAGTACCGATATCTATATTGGAATTTTGAAATATCTTGCTCACAATATTTACTTGATTCAGTATGCCATACCAAATGACCAAACTTAATAAAAATTCAAATGAAGTAAGTTTATTTTCGATTGAATGGCGTGATAATGAAACCATTTTGATTTTGCAAAATCAGTCAGAGGCGCGGGGGCCTTCAAAACGCGGGGTCAAAACGCACCTCCCTCGGTCCGGCCCTGCTAAGGGCACTAAACACATTTTTCAGTCAAGGCCCATACACTATTTTTTCGAAATTGTAAATAGCAACGGCTGCATAACAATTAAGCAGACATTGTCAATGAAGTAATGGAGTAATGCTGTACTCAAAAATATAGAATTTTGCATATCGAATTGCATACGTAAAGGTCAACTTTTTTGGCTGTTTTGGAACAAATTTATTTATTGTGTAATAAACAAATGATTCTACAAAATAGTCCCCACAATTCCAAACACAGTACAACAAACAAGTGGGAATCAAAGTCAAAGCCCGTAACCTAACTAAGTGGACAGAAATTGTAGAAAGCTTAACTTCAGCAGCGCAGGAAACGCTGTCCAGGCCAACATCCCCAATGACACCCAGCACCCAGAAGGAGGAAAGCGCAAGCAAAATACCAACAAGCGCTCTTCAGAAACGGAACAAGGAAAAATGCGGAAAGCAAGGAAGAACTTAACGAGTCCATAAGGAATAGGAAAAAGGCCCAAGAAGAACACGAAACTGAGAAATGGGAAAAATTCTTTAAAGATATACAATCACATCCACCAGATTCAAGAATCCGGGAAACATACAAATACATCAAACAGAGGAGAGCTGACACCGCATCTAGAAGGCAATACATCCCAATGAGTAACTGGGAAAAAGAACTAAAAATATCGGAAGAACACCAAGGGACATCCGAAATAAAAGAAGCGGACCACTGGCCTCTAAGCAGGCCTCCAACGCTAGAAGGGACAACCGAGATCATCCAACAAGTGAAAAGGAACAAAGCTCCAGGAATGGACAGAGTAGAAATAGAACTGCTACAGAATGCCCCACAATCCGCTATAGAGAGAATACATAAAATAATAAAGGAAACATGGGAAAACAATACAGTACCGGAAGAATGGAAGACGACAGTACAAATCCCGCTCCCAAAAGTCAGGAACCCCAAAACAACAGAATACCGGAAGATTAGCCTCTGCAGTGTGGGATATAAAATCTACGCAAAACACCTACTGAAGACCCTGGACGATACGATTCAGGAAATGCCATCATACCAAGCAGCGTTCCTCAAAGGAAGATCAGTGGAGCATCACCTGTTTGTCGCCAGAAGAATTTTAGATGAAAGATGGAGAGCAGGGGAACGAACAGTACTAGTAACCCTGGACCTCGCCAAAGCATTCGACACAGTCTCACACCCAGCGTTTATAGAAGGATTAAAGGACAGCGAAGCACCCCACCACCTAATAAATAGGATAATTAAGGCGGCACTGGAAGAAAGCACTGCGATCCAGTGGTTCGGACAAAGAACAAAGTTATACCGGAAACACAGAGGAATAAAGCAAGGATGTCCACTCTCACCCCGACTCTTTACCATTGCACTCCACAAAGCACTATGGGATCTATCAGCAAAGCAACAAAATCGGACCCCTACCGGAAATGATCTACTGCTCCCAAAAATCTTAGTATACGCAGACGACCTATTGATTCTAGCGATGGCCGATGTGGGACAACTACTACAGGAAATAATAGAAAACCTAAACGGTGCGGGACTAGAAATTAACGTCGATAAATGCGAAGCCATGATAAGACAGTCAGGACTGCATAACTTAGGGACAATGGAGAAAAACCTGAAATTTGGGAATTTCGAAATAAAACAAGCCAGGAAAATGCAGTATCTAGGAGCTTATATAACCAACACGCTGGAAAGACCAAGAACGGTAAATCAACGAATCACAAAGGCTCACCAGCCTGCCTTCGCCATACTACCCAGATAGCACAATAAGCCTACTTTAAACTGAATGTAAGCTTGCAACTGCAAACCCAACAACTTGCAATACGCTTACAAATGTAAGTGTGTAAGCCATCTCTTTAGGTTAATGCAAGCTTCCTAGTTTACACCTTGCAAGCTTACTTTTAAGTGTTTGTAAGCTTACTTTTTAATGCATCTAAGCTTACTTTTTGGCCTTTGCAAGCTTACAAATTACACTTGCAGTAGAGTTTTGTAGGTCACAATAAAAGGCATTCTGCAAGCTTGCAGAAGGCTGGTTATATCGGTTATTCCACACTTTTTACACCAAGCACCCCAACATGCACTTTTGCGTTCGGTTATGTTGTCGGTGTAAAAAGTGCGAAAATGGTAAGCGTTCGGGATTGTACGGTGCAGGGTCGTAAAGTGTAGATAGTGTAGCCCCACGCACACCGTGGTCGTTTGATGGTGTACTCGGTGCAAGAGCGTATCTGAGGCGGGAAAACAAGTTTTTTTAAAAACCACGTAGCAGAAATTCAAATATCCAAACTCGAATAATTTTCTATTTATATGTAGTGAATGTAATAATTCATTCAGCAATCAATCTGAAGCCGTGCAAATGTAGATGGTGACATACGAAAATGCAGTTTAAATTGATGGTTTGGCATGCTGGGTACGATATCTTCTGCAAAACCATAATTTTTTTCTACATCATCATCACAGTCGTTGACTTCATAATAAAAATGTTTGAAAGCATTGCATACCGACGGTAATGTAACTCTTAGATCTTTCCATAGTATTTCGAATTGCACGGATCAATTACAAAAATTGCGTAAACTGGACTTTTGCGTTCCCGTTAGAACGAAGTACACTAGAGCGTTCGAGTATTTGACTCTGACGGTGTGCGCACTTAAATTCACCGCACTGGTTCTGCCTACACTCTGCACCGTTTGCACCTGCACCAAAATTAATAACCGAACGCAGCTATACTTACATACAGACGTGTGTCCCTGGCTCGACTCCGGGACTGGTGTGTAACGGTCAAAAACTTCATTGTACGAAAAAAATGCATTCTTTATAAAGTTCCTGCTTGTTTAAAAATTGACGTTTACCTAGTTAATAATGCTTATAAACAGTAATGAAGTAGGTTTTAAGACATAACACCATTTTTTTTTGTTTCAATTTATTTTTTACAAAACATAATATAAATTAAAAACTAAATAATATAAAAAATATAAAATAAGGCACTACATATTATTTTCCAAGTTACCACCTGGTTGGGGGAGATGTTTTTTTGTTGTTGCTGTTCTCTGAAATAAATGGAGAAAACGAGGATGTAAAAGTCATCTTTTCTTTAGTTCAAGTTTAGAGTTTCAAACATAACCTTACTTTTCTAGCGTTTCTCGCCATACTCTCATAGTCCAGGAGCCAGCGCCCTAAAAGATGACTAATTTCCATCAAGCTGGAATTTGTTGTATGTGTTGGTACGGTTATGTCTGCCAAATGTGGGTGGTAAACAAAGTATGACCGCGGGACATAGAGCGCACAGAATTGTTGTATTTTTAATTAATTTCTAATGAAATTGACATACTTCGTGCAAGCTGATTCCTTTTTATTTTCGTTGTTTAAGACATTTCGACAAGAAAAAGTCAAGTGTCCGACAGAAAAGTCGGAACTGGTTCTGTGTCTGCCATTTGGGGTTCGTACATTTTTTTATGACAGTTGACTTATTTCCATCGACTTGATTTTTTTTTTATAAATTAATAATGAATTGAAAATGACAAAAATCATGTTGTCCGACAATTTGTGCGGGACAGAACCGCTCTCTGACGCCTTGGGTTCATTTGTTGGCTAATTGTTTTTGACTGATGTCTATCTGTCGGACAATGGTACCAAATTGTCAGAAGTTGTATGTACAATCAATATTAATGTTTGTCCGACAAAAATAGTGGGACATGTTGGCTATCTGCCAAAAATTAATTTCTTATCTTTATTATTACTACGGAAAACATGCTTGTAATGACTCTTATTTCATTAATTTTCAAAATTTCAACTTCAACACATCAACTTTAACGACTTTCAAAAGCTTGTATCTTTTAGAGAATGTGTGACAGCCCATTTTTGACGAGTAGAGAATGAATTTGTCTGGTTTATTACCCCTGAAGTTCTTCGAGCTAGGTCAGCATTAATAGTTTGTTCAAAAACGAGTTAAATCGATTGGACTTCGGGAAAAAGATTTCGATGTTCTCTTTATACCTATACCACCATGTTGAAATTCGTTTATTAATCCAGGGTGGGTCGTTTCTACATTCAATAAGTTGTTATGGTATAGGACCAGCCACCTTGAGTAATTGGGCTGATTGAAGGCAAAAACAGATTTGTAATCTTTGGTAAAATATACTTGAACAGTTCAAAATTTCCTTGTCGAATACTGGTTTCCAAATAAAGGTAATGATTTATTAATTGAACGTACATTATACAAAATTGTGGCGTTATGCCATGTTCTCCGTTTAATCGTTGATTGAGGGAATTCCTTCAATCAACGGTTTAATGTTGCTCGAGCAAAAGTATTATAATCCGTAAAGAGTTCTTCTAACGCTTCGTTTTCAATAACTGGACTTTCACTCTGATGTTGTTGAAATTCTGTTAAATAATTTTTAATATTGTTGTCAACTTCAGTTTGTTATATTTCTTGAATTAAAGAAATATTCGAGATGTAAAATTTGAATTGCAGCTGAAATAAGAGGGTGATTTTTCCTACATCTATTAAAATGTGTTCCATTTTGTTCTAACTGTTCAATCTATACGCTTATTCAATAAATACCTACCTTTTAAACACTTTTCCACCCTATAAAACGACTTTGTCCCATTTATAATGTCGGACATATACACCAATATATTTCGCATTTACATACGCAACTTTCATACAAAGAAATAGCCTGATGGACATCGGTCAAAAACAATAAATTAGCCAACTAACGAACGCAGGGCGTCAGAGAGCGGTTCTGTCCCGCACAAATTGTCGGACAATATGATTTTTGTCATTTTCAATTCATTATTAATTTATTAAAAAAAAAATCAAGTTGATGGAACTAAGTCAACTGTCATAAAAAAATGTACGAACCCCAAATGACAGACACAGAACCAGTTCCGATTTTTCTGTCGGACACTTGACTTTTTCTTGTCGAAATGTCTTAAACAACGAAAATAAAAAGGAATCAGCTTGCACGAAGTATGTCAATTTCATCAGAAATTAATTCAAAATACAACAATTCTGTGCGCTCTATGTCCCGCGGTCATACTTTGTTTACCACCCATATTTGGCAGACATGACCATACCAACACATACAACAAATTCCAGCTTGATAGAAATTAGTCATATTTTAGGGCGCTGGCTCCTGGACTATCATGTTTTGAATATAAAACGGCAATAAGGATTCGAAATGCTTCTATTTTGAACCGTATTGCAAAGTACTATAAGGTCGTAGGTACCACGTCTTGGATTTAGGACTGAATATTTGTACGGATGCAGATGAAATTTCACTGCTGTAGGTATTTTTAAAATTATTAAAAGTTAGGTATCTAACTATTTATAAAATTGTTAACTATGGGATGCTATGGGGGATATTTCTTATTTTCTATATACTACTGTCATACTGTGTAATTATAGGAATTAAAGTAATGTTTAATTGTACTTACTTACCTTATTACGGGGCACCCCATCCGACGGAATTTTTTTTACCGTTCAAATTCACTTGATGAATTTGAGGTTAGGTTCCAGTGGTTCTCAAAAGTATCCGATAGACGGTTATTTTGCAGGTAATAACTGCATATATTATGCAACCCAATGTAGAGAGTTTCATGCAAGGTGTTATTTTAATGCTTTCCAATTAAAATCAGTGGCGTAGCTACATATTCGGCGCCTTGGAGCAAGTAAAATCTGTGCGCCGCCTTGTTTCTCGGAAGAGGTCTGGCGAAATTTGTTTTGAACATTTACTTTAAACAACATATATGTACTTATTTCGATTTAAAACCTTACTTAATAACAAATTCAAATTTAATGAGCTCATCTACTTGTAATTCATGAAAGAATTTTTTCTCACGACGCAATCTTTTTTTAGGAAAAGAAGGTTCAAGGTTCAATATTCCGTATGGCTGATAACTCAAGGGCATCATTTTTAACAAACTCGCAATTATTCCTTAAGTTCTGGAATTGGGTTAGGAGTGATGAAAGCATCTCAACGGATTTCTCTATATCTTCATGAGCACCTTGCAGCATTTTTGAGACTGTATTAATAGGTTCCAGTATTTCCCTATGTACTATTATCAAAATAATTGTTGGAAATTGCTCAAAATAATTAATCGAGTTTTTAGCTTCACGTTGCTCATCATATTTTTTTTCCATTTAACGATAAATATGTCAATATTTTAATTACATCAAAATAACGAGAACGTAATGTATCAAGAGCCTGAATACGGGAAGACCATCGTGTTGGGCAAACTCTTTTCAATGTTTTTGCTAAGTTGGTTTGATTCGTTTTCATTAAAATTGCCCAACGTCTAACAGAACTGAAAAAAAAACGTAAATTGTTCATAAAATTGCCTGACTTCCTGTACATTGGTGACACTATCACTAAATTCAAATTATGAGAACAGCAGTACACGAATCTGGCAGCGGGGTTTCATTGTCTAATTCACGATACACTTAAACAATCGTGGTCTAATTATTGCTTGTAACTCTGACTAAGCACCACTCATATTGATATTCGCAGCCCCATTGTAACCTTGACCACGCAATTTTGATAGATCGGTGAAATTTTCGATAATTTTTAAAACTGTTGTTTCTAATGCTTGCGATGTTTGATCAATAGCTAATCTGAGTAAATCCACAAAGCGTTTCCTTTATTTGCAGCTCGAATGGTTTTTTTGTTTCATATTTTTTTATTAAAATAACGGAATACGGTACTTAGCTGATCGATTTTTGATAGATCTTGCGTTGTATCTGTTACTATTGTTATGAAAGCGGCCTCTTCTATTTCACCTTTAATTTGGACATTAATTTCATGTGCAATCAAATTAATTAATTCGTTTTGTACGAGCCCAACGTCAATGAAATTCGTACACCTGTATTTTGCGTTACACCTATACTTTTAGAATGCTAAAAAGTGACTCTTTACAACGACATTCTGAAAAATTTATATTTAGCGTAGAAGTTTGATTTCTTCTTTAAAAATAGGTGTACTCATTTTGCTGAATTTTAATAACTGATAGGAATGAAATTAAAATCAAACCTAGACATACAGTTCAATGAAATTCGTACACCTATTTTGCGAGTTCACTGAAATTCGTACACTTAGGGATCTTATTTCGTATTCATCTAATTGCTATGTTTTTAATCGTTATCGTGTTTGTTTACAACATGTATTTACAAGCCCGAAGTCAATGAAATACATACATTAAACATGAGTATGAGTAATTTTTTAATAAAGAGCTATGCAAACAAATTTAAAGAAACGGGTTTTCAACATATGAACCGAATTTATTGACTTTTAATTACATGAAACTAAACATACGTATTGAGGCTTTTATTACTAATTTGGTGGCCAAACAGAATATAAAATGTTTAATTATGGAGAGCAAGAAATTAAACCAAGGAAGTTCAGATGGTTGGGGCATGCTCTGAGGAAAGCCAGGGATGCTCCATGTTGTGTTGGAATGGAACCCACAAGGTGGAAGAGCCAGAGGACACCCCCGCATTACATGGAAAAGGGCAGTAAAAGAAGAATATGGAAAAACCATCAGACAGTTATGTGCAACTGCCCAAGACAAGGAAGAGTTGAAACAGTTTGTAGTAAAATGTTATATGTAGATAGTATGTAAATAACCACACAGTAAAATACAATATCATCTTTGTAAATAATTGTAATAATTTAATGGTAATAATAATAAACATACTTAGATACTATATAGTTAGGAAAACTCCATTATTTACAATATCTATGTATGTACAATATACATACTTTGGTATTGAGTGGCATCGCCTTTATTTGCAATTACTGCTCTTAGACGCTTGTTTATGCTTCCTATTAGTTCTTGGCACTGCTGTGCAATGATAGAATTCCAAATTTTTGTTATTGTTTCTTTAAGAAGAGTTTTCGTACTAAGACGACGTTTACGTAGAATCCTTTTGATAATTCTCGAAAGGTTTTCAGTGGGGTTCAAATCGGGACTAGATGACGGCCAGGTACAAAACATTGATGCTGTGATTTTGTAGCCACTGCAACTTATCCCATCTTGTTGAAAAATAATGTCATCATCAGTACATAGCTTTTTCATGGACGGTAGAACATGATTCTTAAGAATACTTTGATATTTTTCGGCATTAACAACACCGTCTAGAAAGTGAAGGTTTCCCACAACATTGGCACTCATGTAGCCCCATACCATTATTCTATCAGCGAATTTAACTGTTCACAAGGTGAAAGACTTCAAATTTATTGTGAATAACTCTACCGCGGTAAATACGTAGCAACTGGATGAATACTAGACCAAATTCCTAAGTGTACGAATTTGACTGAACTCAAAACATAGGTGTACGAATTTCATTGAACCGTATGTCTAAATTTAATTTAAATTTTATTGGTACCAGTTATCAAAATTCAGCAAAATAAGAATACCTCTTTTTAAGATAAGAAATCGAAATTCTACGGTAAATATAAATTTTTTTAAATATCCTTGTAAAAAGCCGATTTTTAGCATTTTATAGGCATATGTTTAGCGAAAAATACAGGTGTACGAATTTCATTGACGTTGGGCTCGTATATCCAGACTCCCGAATATTTACCTGTATTCTGCTCCGATGTTAACATGCGCTCGTGGGAATGTGGGATTCCCCGGATACATGTAACTTCTTTGTTGTAAAACACAACTTGGAATACGTCTAGTGAGGGCCTATAGTTTTGTGCTTTTAAACATTGTTAGCAATCATTATACATTTTTACAGGTTTAGGTGTATAAAATGTTAAATTTATAATGTACATAGGTATTTTCTGAAATCAAAATTATGATAAGTGCATACTAAAATATTTAGGTGCTGATAGTTTTATTTATCTAAAAAATATTTTTTTAGTTTTTGTATATTTTATAGATTATTCCACTCATCCAATCAAATCACAGTATTTTGGTGAATTGAACCAATCACAATCGAATTAAATCGAAAATACCACTACTAGTGAAATTTTCTAGAAAATTTTGCGACTAGCAGCGTTGCTTAGAGACAACGTCTGTCAAAATTTTTTGAGGGACAAGTATTTCAGTAATTTCATTATAATTCGAGGAATTATCATTCCGAATACCATTCGTGACTAGAATTTTACAGGAAATTTTTGCCGTCACAAACACTCTTGCTTGTTGCTTTGGAAAATCGTAACTCGTGCTATCGCACTCGTTACGATTTTCGTCGCAACAAGCAGTCGTGTGTTGGTGACAGCAAAAAAATTTCCGGTAAAATTCTAGTCACTTGTGGTATTACTTCTGAAAATCGGGCAAATCGAAATTGTTTTTATATTTCGCCCTTTCTAATTTTGCGCCCTCATGATTCGTGCGCCTGGAGCAGTTTGCTCCAACTGCTCCACGGTAGCTACGCCACTGATTAAAATGACTGCAAATATTGTTTGTACTTGCTTTAAAAATACATATACTTGGTAATAGGCAGTTAATTGTAGTTCTGTTTACTGCTATTCGCTTGTATAATTATTAAATTTGTAAATAAATGTGTAAGTATCTGTTAACTAGTTTACTAGTGTGGAATAATAGACAAAAGAAATGCAATACAAACATAACAATACTAAATCTCTTTTATGTACGTATACACGTAATAAAATATTTAAATGAATTATTTTAAACTAAAGTAAAAGAGAATATTTAGACACAATTATTATTTATTATGTTTGAATATTACATACATACCTACATAATCCACTTCCTGTTTTACAGTAATGCAGTGTCGAGGCTCATTCACACTTGCTGGTGTTAATTAAAAATACAGATTTTAGTTTTATTTACATCTAAGTTATTAAACTATCAAATTAACAAATTTTTAAATTAGGTACTTTATAACTCACATACCGGCCGTAATGTTGTAGATTTTTTAACGAGGTTTCAATTTCGATCGCAGTCAAGTGGGTCAGATCTTTTTCTTTCTTAAATAGACGTGTTAGATAATACGTACAGATAACTTTACCCAGCTAATTCATTAGTAACTTCTATCCATATTCAGCAGAGTGATCCACATTGATTGAAGACAGGTTGAATTTCCCGCCGCAGGTTTTAGTGTTTTTCACGTTGTTAACTTGGCAGTAATAAAATATGTTGTGTCAAAGTACAGCGTCGACTCGTTATTGTTTTGTTTATATCAGTGTGCTTTGCCTCGTTCTTCCAGGTTTTCTTGAGTTTTTGCTTAATTTCGCTCGTTTTCTTATTTTACAAAACAGTTCTTCTCAGAACTACAATTTGTTGGAAGATTTTGTTGTTAGGTAATTTTGAAATACACCTATACCACTCCCTTATGAGACGCCACTGAAAAATAAATCATGATAAATTCGTGTTGCCAATGTGACAACAATTTAATGTGGCGGGAAATTCAACCTGTCTTCAATCAATGTGGATCACATACAGTGTGGTACAAAAGTATGGAACAAATTCAATATCTACTGAAATAATTGTTTTTTGGAAAAACGCTCGGACAGGTATAGCGATTTAAATTACGGTGCATATTTTAAGAGGAATCGAATTTTTTTTGCGACAGTCATTTTTCTACGGTGACGTTATCGCCCTTTTTTTTAAATAGGAACTTGCATATTTGACAATTGCAGTAGAT
Organism: Melanotus villosus; assembly: GCA_963082815.1. Classification (NCBI taxonomy): domain Eukaryota; kingdom Metazoa; phylum Arthropoda; class Insecta; order Coleoptera; family Elateridae; genus Melanotus; species Melanotus villosus. The sequence goes on along the minus strand of OY720418.1, from coordinate 111,328,926 downwards.
AGTCCTTTTTTTTCTCTTTCTAACCGTACAAAAGTTTTATACCTTCACATAAGATTTTTTTTGAGATATGGTCCTTCGAAAATGCCAAAATCGACTTTTTCGTAGAAGGTTGAAATTCGGATTAGGGGGTAATGAGACCCTCCTATTGACGTTTCCGTGGTCGGTTGTCCCTTAGCGTGCGTAATTTCGAAGATACGGCCGTTCCCACCTATCAAAAGTGGTGGGGGAAATTTTTTAAAACCCGTTTTTTCGTGTCCGGCGGGGTCGCTTTGGGGATTCGGAAAGAGAGGGGTCAATTTAGGAGAGAACCATTTTTTATCCGAAACATTTTGGATTCGAAATGCCCGAATGACACCACCCACCCATGCGGAACGTGAGCTGGGTCTAGTACCCCAAAGCGACCCCACCGGACACGAAAAAACGGGTTTTAAAAATTTCCCCCACCACTTTTGATAGGTGGGAACGGCCGTATGTTCTAAATTACGCACGCTAAGGGACAACCGACCACGGAAACGTCATTAGGAGGGTCTCATTACCCCCTAATCCGAATTTCAACCTTCTACAAAAAAGTCGAGTTTGGCATTTTCGAAGGACCATATCTCAAAAAAAATCTTATGTGAGGGTATAAAACTTTTGCACGGTTAGAAAGAGAAAAAAAAGGACTATCTACTGCAATTGTCAAATATGCAAGTTCCTATTTAAAAAAAAGGGCGATAACGTCACCGTAGAAAAATGACTGTCGCAAAAAAAATTCGATTCCTCTTAAAATATGCACCGTAATTTAAATCGCTATACCTGTCCGAGCGTTTTTCCAAAAAACAATTATTTCAGTAGCTATTGAATTTGTTCCATACTTTTGTACCACACTGTATAATGATATGATATTGCTATCATATCATTGAATTCAAAAGTCAACTTTTATAGGCAAAAATTATTATTTTCAGATGAGAATCTAATTATCTCATTCTTAACACGAGACTAATACATATAATCACTCAAAAATAACTTTGTGCGGTAGAAAGGCAGCTTAATGACAATCACTAAAAACTATAAATGATATGCTATCTCTTTGTGACAATTTATAATGCGTACCAGCCTCAACGCCGAAAGGTACCTATAAGAGGTTAACGATTACATACATACATGTCAATTTCGGTTAATTTTGTACAGGAAATCAGAATTCCTAAAATAATTAATATTTCTAGAAAGCCCTCGGTCCGTTCTTTATATTTTCTTAGGCATGCAAAAAGGTAGCACTTTAGATACTTGCCGTAGAGATAAATTACGACAAATTAGAAATTTACTAGTGTTGGAATGTTCTTAATTAGTTTAAGTATTCTAATCTAAACCGCAAATATTTACGTGTATGGCTGTATGCTGTAAAACATCCATGTAAAACCATCAAGTATATGCCTATTAACTATTAATAGTTTTACAGTTTTACTACAGTCTTATACCTAAGAAGAAATTATACAACAGATACCGGGTGATCATCGGAATTTATAATTAGAGGAGGCTGTGATTGGTGATATTTTATGCTGTGTGGTTGGACACACTGAGAAATTAATAATAAATTGACAATTGTTATATTTGAGGTTATGCTCGTGCTTTGTTCGATCTTTGATGATTTAGTAAACATTATTTTGCTGAAACGCAGAAATAAAATAAGTTTGAAGAAAAAAGATTGAAATTACTTTCAGTGGGAAAAATTTTATGTTGAATATCAAACATTTTTAAAAATAAATGTCACAATTCTGACACTTAAAATTTTTAATTTCAAACTGCAAGCCTGTGTTGCCAACTTTATGGTAAATATCACAGCCTGCTCTAATTATAAATTCCGTTGATCACCCGGTATATCAGCACATCATTGCACAAATGCGCCTACGCGTGTATGAAACCAGTTATACAAGGGTCAAATCAACATGTTTCGAGCCACTGTAATGCCGTTCTGTGGGCTCTTTTTTTGACCAGTCAATCACGAACAGTTTTCAAGTCATTAATTATTTCGGGGATTCTCTGACCTTATCAACTAACATACATAAGTTTTAGAAACTCGTATATTCGAAATCATCCCTGAGTTTGCACGCGTTCTTTCTAGAATATTCGTATGTGGACAAATTTTCGAGTCACACATTTTAATACATTTGATCAGCATACTTAATAATTGCTTTAGTCACATTCTTACGTCAGTTGCCTTTAAATATAATTTAAAAAATGTTCGATTTAAAACAAAAATGTAAAAACCTCCTGAAAAGAACCGCAGCAATTTACAAAATAGTGGAATGTGTAGGATGGCTGATGGGTAACGGGCGGCGGTTGTGGTTTCGTGATATTAATCTTGTAAAAACACATTTGACCAATAATCAAATTTAATAAACAAAGTCGAAACCGCAACCGCCTGCTACCGAACAGCCATCCTATAATAGTTATTTATTACATACAAAATTTTATATGCTGGCATCAGTATGTATATTTTTAAAGATTTAAAATAGTATTTTTGAAACGACAGGTGCATTCAGTTATTATTATAAAAAATAGTAAGCAAGCCGCGCTTTATTTACTGTCAAACACTGCTGTCAAGTAGAAAGCGCTGTTAAAATTAATTTGCAATTTCACAATTTGCAAATTGAATTTGTAGTAAAATTTAAGAAAATGAGTGATTCTAATGAAAGTTTACCTTCGAATTTGAAGAAAATTGCAGAAAATGTCGTGTAAGAGTACTTTTTGAATTTAGTAGTTTTTAAATTGAGTACCATAATGGATTCATTATGGTCCTTGGCCCATAATGGATTCATTATGGTCCTTGGACTATAATGAACTGCCTTACGTCACTCAAATACAATGACATAAAGTTGTCATTATGATACGCCGGCATATAAATTCATTTTTATATTCTAGATGCAAGTAAAAATTAAATCAGGCAAAAATGAAAAAGTAGGATTATACCCAAAAACCGGTACCGTTACCTTTATTGTTATAGAAATTGTTAAAGAACACTAGAAGCTGTGGAATAGATGGAATTCCAAGTTATATCTTTAAAGGATGTAGTGAAAGCTTATCTTTCCCTTTGCTTATAATTTTTAATCTAGCTTTAAAACTGTCTGAATTTCCAGAAGCGTGGAAGAGATCGAAGATAGTCCCCATTTTTAAATCTGGTGATAAAAATGATATAAAAAATTATCGACCGATAGCCGTTTTACCTGTTCCCGCAAAGATTTTTGAATACGTAATATATGATAAAATTTATTCCCATGTAAGTAATGCGATCTCCAATATTCAACACGGTTTCTTAAAAAAGAGATCGACTGTCACAAACTTAATGGTCTTTGTGGATGAAGTGAGCGCTGAATTGGATAGGGGTGGCCAGGTTGATGTAATTTATACAGATTTTCAGAAAGCCTTCGATAAAGTTGATCATGAGATATTAATAAGTAAACTAGAATTATTTGGCTTTTCCTTCAACTTGTTACAATTTATTAAATCTTACCTTACCGATCGTCAATTATTGGTGTTTTTTGATGGTGCTGTCTTTTATGCAAAGTCTGGTGTGCCCCAGGGTTCAAATTTGGGACCACTCCTGTTCGTATTATTTATTAACGATCTACCAAACAGTATAAAGTATTCTAAATCTCTTCTCTATGCGGATGATCTAAAACTATATAAACCAATCTATAACTTACAACAAGCACTAGAGCTGCAGGAAGACCTTAACGGCATCTTTCAATGGAGTCTTGCAAATGAGTTAAAATTTAACTTCTCAAAATGCTATGTTATGAGTTACAATGTAAAAAAAAGCAATATAAACGTACGCTATACAATGAACAATAATGAGTTACAAAGGGTAACACAGTTTAAAGACCTGGGAGTTCATTTCACATCGGATCTTAATTTCAAAGTACACATTGATAAAATTGTTAATGCCTGCAGCAAAAACTTAGGTTTTATTATCAGAAATGCCTAGGCATTTCGTTATAGTCAATCGGTTATCGTTCTATTTAACGCATTTGTCAGATCCCACTTGGAATATGCATGCACGATTTGGTCACCGCATACGCAGTATCTTCAGCATCACCTTGAGAAGGTACAGAATAAATTTATTAAATACTTACACTACAAGGAATTTGGCATCTGTCCTGAATTTGAATCTTATCAACCCATTAGGGATTACTTCAATATAAAAATTTTACAATACCGACGAACTTCACATGTTATTATCTTTTCTTTTAAAATCCTAAATTATCTTATAGACTGTCCTTATCTACTCTCCCAACTCGCCTTTAGAGTGCCTCCACACGGTATTCGACCTACCTTTTCTTTTCATGTCCCATTTGCAAGAACAAACGTACGTCTCTATTCACCTATTGTTAATCTGTGTTCAACTATGAACACACATTGTCGTCATTTAGATTTATTTGAATCTTCCTTAAATCAGTTAAAGATGCAACTAAAGGATCTAAAATTATAGTTCTCGCGCCCATGCATTGTGATGGTACCGCCATGTACAACATGATTAATTACAATTCCTTTCTTTTTCTTGTATAGTTTTAGTTTAGCTTGTAATTAGAGATAAGAGCAATATCTATATGTTTTATGTTTATAAGAAACATGTAATTAGGCTTTGCCTGTTTGTTTCTTCATAATAAATAATAAATAATATGCAGCTAAATCTAAAAGATTGCTAAGGGTCAAGACATTATTAGCTTAGCTTTGCATACGCAAAAATCAGAATAGAAATTTTGCTATTGTTGGCCCACCGTTGTAGTCATTCTGTAACTAAATACCTAATGTTCACGATTTTTTGGGAAATTTGGAGTGATTTTTTCAAAATTGAAAATTAGAAGTGGACACTGTATATTTTTACATTAATTTATTGCTGCACCTTTAACGAAATGCAAATGCGTTTAAATTTTATTTAAAGTATCAAAACTTTGGTCCTTTTAAATTTAATAACAAATTTTATTCTAAGGAAAGGTAAGTTTCTGCTAAAACTTAGCATCTGCGTGTTATCAGCTTGGCCTCGCATACTTGAGCCACAGTATACTATAGTATACTGTGCTTGAGCACCAGTTGGCCCACCACTGTCGCCCCTCTGCCCTTTAATTTTTCAATTAAAGGTGCAGAGCACAAGTTGCAGTGTTAAAGTAATGACATCAAATTAAATACTGTTAATTATTTTTAAAAATAACGTTTTAAAGTTTTGACATAAACAGTGATTATTGTTGTTGCTTGGGCGTCTACGTAGGTAAGAATTTATAAAATTACCTAACCAGCTATTGTTTGATATTTAATATCAAAGAAATAGTTTATACTTCTACTTACAAAGCTCCATATTTGCTTTGTAAAGCCATTTTTGAGAATATAAGAAGGAAGAGGTAATCTCTGTGAATTAAAGCAGAATTAACTGAAATATTTTTACATTTTATACAAATTTGAGTTGGAGTTTATTGAGTACTATTTTATTGAATATCAAAGTGTTTACGTAACTACCAAAACATTTGTTGGCCTTCTTTTGATATTTTTTGTTTACAAACGCTTCCCTTAAAACACCATGTTTTTGTTAATGTAGTAAATTATTTCAGCTTTGATAACAGTTCATTTGGTTGTGCAATTAATTTTGAAAGTTATTCACAAGCATTCTAAGTTTAATAATCATAAATATTAGGCAAAAATGGCATTTATTTCCCAGTTCCTGTTGGTTTAGAAACGTTAAAATCGCACATCTTTTGCTCACTTTAAATTTAAATATGCGATATGAACATTTTTAATCTAAAGTCAAATTGAAAGTTAGATTTGGTTGTATTTATAATTTATTGCTTGCGTCGCGTCGTGACAAACCATGTACAAAAATTTTAATTCTAAAAGATGGAGAGATTGCTCCATTGCTGTATTTTGTACTATTCATCTCAATTTATAAAATGCACTTCAAACTGAATAAATTATTTTAAGAATTTTATTGAGAAATATGAAATATAAGAAATATTTTAAATTATTATTGTTTACTGCATTCCAGTTATTGATTCTGCTCTTCACTATTTTTTTTTAATTTTAAATTTATTTAATCACAGACCTACGAGGTAGAGTAACAAGGTTCTATACGTACACACACATACACTATACACATGGTGCTGTATGCAGGTAAAAACGGCGCACCAATCACGTGACTCGCATGCGGGCCGGATTGTGCATTTCACGCGTAAGACCATATACGCTAACGCACCAGCCTCAACACCGAAAGGTATAAGAGGTTAACGATTACATACATACATTTATTTAATTAATTTTTAGAGGTTAGTGTTTGAATATTGTTTTAGCCTTAAATTTTATCTTTCATTTACAGATTAATATTTAAAAATAAAATACTTTTAAGTTTTTTCGGAATTATGAGAGCTGAAATATTTTGCTGTTGTTGTAAAACAACAGAGCCGCAGTTTCGACATTTTGTAATTTAATATCTTTTCGAATTAATTTAACTTAATCAATTTTGGAATTAAATACTATGTAAGTAATGCTGTAACTAAAAATAATCTTTCGAGAATATTTCAAAAACAGTTTTGGTCGGGACGAAGTTTTTTCTGAATTAGATTTTCGTTTTAAACAAATTAAGAAATATGTTACAATTTATGGAGATGTTTTGGCAAACTTAAAAATTTGTTTTACGTTGTCGTTTTTTCGTCGGAGTGGCAGGCGGACGGTTTCCTAGTCGGATGCTCGGCGAGTGGCTTGCCAAGTCACCGAAACACAGGAAGGCGTGGTGTTTACCACACCAGCCCGTAAATATACCGTGCGAAACAACTGAGGTATGAAAAGCAACTTTGGAAACCTTAACCTTCCATGTTGCCGGCCATGCTCTCTCGTGGGGCGTTGGTCAATAGCTTACCTTACCTTACGTTTGTGTTTTGAAAATCATAAACGATTTTAATTTAAATTTAAATGTGATGAACGCAGTTTGTATTCTAAAAATTAACACGTTTAATTAAAAGACCTAACTTGTTATTCTGAAGTTGCTAAAACGTTATTCGTTTAAAATTCAATACCAAATTTGTTTTCAACGTTTATATATGAACGCAACGTCACCAAACAAAACTTGTGAATTGTTTAAAAATAATTTGACGGTTTTAATTTAAATTGCAGTGATGTTTGAGTACATTTAAATGGTAAGCTTTATTAAATTGTGCAAGTTGTTACTATTTAATAATATTTTTCAAATTTATTATAGGAGAAAGAAAAAAATACGCATTTATACAGTTATAAGACAGACAACGTCCTAAGATAAGTATTCTTAAGAGCTAGTATTTTTTTATTAAACATTTTCAGTTAATCATTTGACTACAGTTTGGTAGTAGATAATCCCGTTGTTGTTCTTAGTTGAGACAACTTTTGCGGACACTGATTTTTAAAAATTATTATTTATTTTGCAACACCTTCGCAGATGTAAATGTCTTTTCAGCACAAGATTCTCAACTTCTGTACAAACGTAGTGAATAAATTTATGACTGAGGTGATTCATAAATTGAAAAATGTTATTGTCAACCCAATCTAATTTTAACAAACAATAATTAAACATTTCTATAATTTTGAAGATGTAATTTCTATTTTTAATTAATACGAATTAATGTCGAAAGTTCTTAGTAATTGTATCTTTAAAATTTGGATTTTATTCATTCGGTCCGTATGTGGACATATGCCTCCTCCATTTCTTTCCATTTATCTCTCGTGCCGTTTCCATCCATCTTTTCCCACCTATCGACCTATCTTTCTTATGTCATCGTACCATCTGATAAGAGGGCATCCCAGGCTTTGCTTTTTTCCCCATGGTTTCCACTCTGTTGTGATTCACGCCCACCTTGTTGGGTCTATTCTTGCTGTGTCCGTCACATCATAACTTCATTTTCATTACTGCCTGTCCAATGTCTTCAATTTTTGTTTGTTGTCTAATCCAGTGTATTGGCTTCCTATCTTTCAGTGTGATGTTTAATATTGCTCGTTCCATGTATCTTTGGGCTACTTGTAATTAATGTAGTGTACTTTTTGTGAAAGTCTTCCTGGGCTTTCACATGGGAAAGGAACTAATTAATGTATGTTTATTATTATAGCATTGGTGCAGACCTGTAACTACTTGAAAAAAATCGTGAGCAGTTGTGGACCAGGTCATGTGTCAAACACCAAGGAGGGTATTTCAGAAACGAAGATGATGCTACTGAAACATTGGGAACGACAGAACCAGGAGAATACATTTTCACCGTGGATGGGATTGCACCAATAAAGGACTGCTGCAGTGCCAACATTTTCAAGCTGGGCGCAAGGTAAGTGCACAGTTTTATTAATTACCGTTTATAATTAAGAATTGTGTGAATTAATGAGAAGTTGGCGTCTTAAATAGCTTGTATGACACGATACTAAATTTTTGCGAAAATTTACGAATAAATGTTATTATTGTTATTATTAGCTTGTAGAAATCCCTATATATAGGGCAAAGGCCTCCCCTTTTCTTTTATTCTTTGGCTTTGCACCTTTTAAAATCTATTCACTTATTAGTGAGGGGGTTCTTGGCATTAAACTTAGTCCTAGAATTAATTCTAAAAATTCACGTTTTGAGACTAAATTCACTATTTTGAAAATTTGAAAGGAACTATTTGAAGCTGAAATAATAGCGTAAACGTTCAATAAAATTCTAATTATTCTAAATGACACAGTATTACGGCTAAGTATTTTAAAATTGGGCAACAAAAATATCAAATTTTATATTAGAAATTTAAGTGCCTACTTAAATTTTTAGAATCAAATAAGCCAACGGTTTCGGACATATCCATAACTTGAAGTTTTAAAACTTTACGTTTTGAATAAATTAAAAATCTGATGTTTATATCTTTAATTTAGTATTTCAAAATGTTAGGGTTTTTTGCTTAGCTTAAAAAAGGGCTTTCTAAAGTTTCTACCTTAAAGATTTTAAAACTGAAATCGGAAATCTTAATCAGTTCTTATTTTCTAAGGTGGCAAATAAAAATTCTGCAATTTTTCTAAAATGTCAAGCTAAGCCCAAGGGCAAACAAGGGTCACCAAGGAAGATATCTGGAATAATGCATCGCAGGGTATATGAGTATGAAAAGGGGCAGGGCTGAATTTGAGAATCCTGCAAAAACTAATTTCAAAAATATCTATTTAAATCACATTTCCAAGAGAAGGATTTTTGAAATTAAAGAACGAGGTAAACAATTAATTTCTAAGTTCCAGTTTTCACTTTCAAAAATCGAATAACAAATCCTACAAAAATTGAAACAATAATGTTCCTCCTTTTTAAAAACTTTGCAAGGTTTATCGATTTCAAATTAAAAAAACCTATTTCCATGTTCAAATGTTCAATTCAAATGCTGAAGTGGTTATTTCGAAAAAATGTTCAAATTTTTTATCCTAAATAAAGAAAGTTATAATGTTTTTGTTAAAACATGATCAAAATGAACTAAAATGTTGTTAATTTATTAATAGGGCGACTAAAATATTATACTAAATGGAAGGTAAAATATAAAAATTAAAAAATATCCGTTCTCGTCACAGACCTACAACTATTTTTCTACATTTTTTAAATTTAAATACTTTTAAGACTAAAAATCGTTTGGAAATAATTCAAAAACAGCCTTAATTAGGACGAAGATCCTTTCATCATTGGTATTTTGTTGGTTTTTGTTAAGGAATACATTAGAAATATTTCAGCAAACTTAAAAATTTGTGTTACGTTATAAATAAATAAATTGGAAAATTTCAAAGTATTTTAAATCAAAATTCAGGTTTGGCGAACACAAATTACATTCTGAAACTGAAACATTTTGAATTATAAAACAGTAAAATGCAATTTTAAATACAAGGAAACATTTTTTCAACGTAGAGGACATGCAACTTTTTGATAAAACATGAATACAAGGCCGTTTAACAAATATTTATTCGTTATCATCTCTGCCCAAAACGAGTTCAAACCTTTCACAAAACTGGCTTTCTGATAATTTGTAACATTCTCGCTCTTTTAATATTGAACGTTGAAATGTGCAGAACTCAGTGCAACATCGTCAAAGTAAATTTATAAATTATCGTTAAATTATAGTGACATTTGAGTGCATCGAAATGGTAAGGGTTATTAAATTATGCAAGTTATTGTTTAATAGCATTTTATTTAGGACTCCCTCTGTTTTCCTTTAAAAATTATAAGCCTTTTATTGTAAGTTGTAAGTCTTTTTATTCTCTCCACTTGACACTTTTTGTCACTTATATTATTTTGTTGAATTATTTGTTATTTCCTGATTTTACTTTTATTAGTATCATTAGCATTATATAATTAGTCCCAAGGAAGTACCCCAGCTTCATATTTTTATTTGAGTATATTCATTAGTTTAATATACACAATTCATCGAGAACTATTTGTTGAATTTTAATAGTTTGTGCAAATAAAGATGGTAGGATTTATTAGATTATAATAGGTAATAAATTCTTTATTTATGAAACATAAAAAATGGGTAAATTGTAGAATAATAAACCAAAAACCGCCTCGAAATATTTTAAAAAACTATTTTTTCTAGTTAAGCATTTTCGGTGATTTTTTTCCATAATTAGTTATTAGTTGCGTATCAGCAGGTCTCTTGTACCTACTTATCCGAAATACCAGTCGCAGACAAAAATTGAAATATTTGATAAGAGGTTTCATAAGATACATATGGTCGGCTGTTTTTAGTATCATTCATTGTTTAACATGTCATTCTAATAAATTATGTAACGTAGGAAATGTAGCAATGATGGAGACGGATTTACCTGTAACAATATTCTGAACTTAGTAGAAAGTTAAGTGAATATTTTTATTACTGGGGTGATTCGTAAGTTCCTAATAATCTAAATTCTTCTAATTTTGGAAATTTAAACTTCGTTTTTAATTAATGTGAAAGAATTGAAAAAAATCTTACTATTTGGTCTATAACATTTGGATTTCATGCATTGAAAAGAATGAACTAAAGTTCATCAATAATACAGTTCATGATTGTATATACCGTAACTGTTACAGCATTGATATAAACCTGCAAATACGAACAAATTTATAATGGGCTGAGAACCAAGCCGTGTCTCAAACAGCAAGAGGATATTTGAGGAACGAGGATGATGGGGGTTGTGACATTGGAGCAGATGAAAGAAGGAGAATATCGATCACCGTGGATGGTCCTGGACCAACAAAAGACTACAGATTGAGAACATTTCAACATAGGTGTCAGGTAAGAACACATTTTTATTCATTAGTTTTATTAGAAGTGGTGCGAATGAATGAGAAGTAACTGTCTTAACCAAGACCTTATAAGTTCCCTACTTCTTCTTCTTACTCCTGTAGTTCCTTAAGAAGCAAATGGCACCAGAGGGGGCGTTTCAAAAGCAAAGTGGATGGCAGAGTTGCTAGTCCTGCCCATCATGGGTTGAGTTCATTTCTATTGCTCTTTTCTGAACAAATTTCTTCCATTTTTCCATGTCCTGTGCTATGCATTTGGCTTTGCTCCGTGATAGATTTTGTAATTGTAGGTCTTTCGGCAGGTATCTTTCGGTCTACCTATTCTTCGCTTTCCTTGTGCGTTAAATTCTAATGCTTGTTTTGCTATCTTGTTATATGGTTCTCTAAGTGTATGTTCTATCCTGTCGCATTTCTTTCTTCTAATTGTGGTTTCGATCTTTTCCTCATTTGAAATTTCCCACAGATGTCGACTTGATATTTATTCGGGCAAATTTATTCGATGTATGTATCTAAGGCATTTATTAACGAAGGTTTGAAGTTTCTTAATGTTTTGTTTGTTTCTAACCAATGTTTCTGCCCCATAAAGTAGCAAACTTCTAATGGTTGTATTGCATAGACGGAGTTTTGTTTTGATCAGAATGTTTTTTGATCTCTATGTTTTGTTTAGCATATCAAATGTTGTTTGTGCTAAGGCTATTCTTCTGGTTATATTTTTTATGCGCCGCCGTTGGTATCTATCGAATTACCTAAATAGTCCACTTTCTTTATGTCTAAGTCCCCGAGTGTTATCGTTGGTTCTTCTTTATTTGCATTTGAGAGAATTCTTGTCTTGTTCCCATTTATTGTTAAGCCAACCTTTTCTGCTTCTAGGTTTTAACTTGTTTAACTTTCCTTACATTAGCTTTTTATTCGGTGTGGGCAAGCACATATCATTTGCAAACTCTCCAAGTCATCCAGTTTGCTGAAAATGCCCCAATTTATTTGGGATTTGTTATCCTCTGTATTTCGCACGACCCTTTGGTATATTTAATGTAGGTTACGCCAGTTCAGTACCTACTTATGCTATTTCATGGCAGAACTCGATGATACTTTGACGTCTAAATCGCTAATGGGTCTCTTAGACCTTGTCTTTTAGCACTGCTCACTATCACTATTTAAAAGGTCAGGTAGTTAAGTTTGATATGCAATGATTTGTTGCCAACATTGTAAAACACTGCGCCACTATGCTGATGTATGTTACGATAAAATTTTTGGTTAATTTTCTTTATAAAGTATTCAACTGTGGGAACGCGAGTTTCTCCACGACCTGTCGATAATAATAAAGAAAGGTATTGGGACAGAATGCAACTTTTTATATAGATTCCCTGTGATAGTTTCATTGAATGTTCAACTCTTGCGGAGAAGTTGTCACACATTAGTTTGAGTGTTCTTATGTATTTGTCAGGTAGACCATATTACTTCAGTATTTTTTACATTTCTTGAAACTGAGTCGAATGCCTTGTTACAGTTAACACATTTGTCTTGTCCCTTTTCTATTATTTGTTCTATTACCCTTGGTTACAGACTACAGATCTATGCACGAACGCCTTTCCATAAATCCCTTAGCTTAATGGCTATGGCAGATTTCATTCTCTTCAAAATTAATGTGGTCATAATTTTTACTTGCTGTTGATGGAAGCATTATGGGTCTAAAGTTTTCGCATCAAGTTAGGTCGCCCTTCTTTGGTATCTTTATTAGTATGCCCTGTGTCCGATCATCTGGGATCCATTCTGCGGATTAAGCCTTGTTTACTAGTATGTACAATATTTCTATTGTGCTCTCCTTATCTATTTTTAGCAATTCGATTCTTATTTCGTCTATGCGTGGTGTTTTTAAATTTTTTATTTGTTTAGGCGTTTCTTCTATTTCGCCCTTTGCTGCGAGCTTTTCTTACTTATGTCAAGTTGTTGGGTTACCATATTGTTATTTATTTCTTCCTTGATTTCTTTTACTTTGTAGATCTCTGTAAAATATTTTGTCAGTATATTTCCATTACTTCTCCGTCTGTTTTATATACTTCGTAATTTTCCCCTTTAAGTCTTGATCTGGATTTGTTTGTTTAGTTATCTTATATAGGATTTTCATATCTTTGTTGTGAGCAGCTTCTTCTGCTTCCTCCATTAAATTTTCCATGTTTGTTCGTTTGTCTTTAAGGTACCTCCTATTTTTGTTCCAATAATTTTACTGTAATTCTTTCATCATTTTTGTACCTCGTGTTTAATAATTTAATTTTTTATTTTTGCCTTCCTTCGATTGTGTTTATTGTAACACGAGCTTTATGGTTTTATATCCATGGTCTCTCTTGTTAATTGCCGTTTTATACACTTGCCATACATTCTCTACGGGATGATTTCTAAGGTGATCGAATACTCCTATACAGAATATATATTTTTTTGTCCTCTTCGATATTGTTTAGCTTTGCGAGGTTAAATTTAGATCTTGCTGGTATGTTTTTGTTATTCTATTTTGTTATCTCATCTCTCGTTATTATTTTTGCTTTTACGAGGTGGTGGTTGAAGGCTATGTCGGCATCTCTTATCGCTCTTACATCCCGTAACGAATTTATCCATTTTTCTTCGATCATTATGAGGTCAATTTAGTTCTTATATCAGGTGACGAACACTTGTGAAGGAAACTCTTAAAAACTTTCTTATGTTTGAAAAATATACCGCCAATTAACTATTAACTAGGCCATTTGTCTTAGAAAAATCAACAAACTCCTAATCCATGTTTGTCCATCACATTTTCCTTTTCTGCATGATCACTTCCAACCTAGTAAATTGCCCACAAATATATTTATTTTCAACCAGTTTGAGAAACTGTAACGTAATACAGTCGAACTTCGATAACTCGAACCATGACTTGCCAGAAAAAAAGTTCGAGTTATCAAGACTTCGAGTTATTAAATAAAATACATAATACGTATGTATTATTTTACAGAGGTGAAACGAATATTTGGTTAACGGTTAACTATTCGGCAATCGTAATATTCGGCCATTTTAATGAATATTCGGCATAACCGAATATTTCGCTGACTTTATTTAAATTTATCATTCATGACTACTTATTTTAAGGTAAATCTAACTTATTTCATTTTAAGTTTGCTTAAAAAATACCAAAAAAGTTTATAGCCGCATATCTAGCCTTTTTCTGAAATTTCCCGTCTAAAACATATACTATTGAATTATTAGAAATATTTTACGTTGAAAATAATTAATACCCCGGATTCAAAAAGTTTGATGTCCATGACTAATTAATTACCGAGAATTTAGGGTTTGTAAACAAATTTCTGAACCAATGCATTCTTGTGTTGTCTACTCTTAGCAGGGCAGTTTAATAATTAAACAATAAATTAGTTTGCTGGTGACCGCAAAGAAACCTAAATAAAAGCTACGATTTCTTAATCGGTGTAACAATAAGGCATGGGCGGGGGAGGGGACATATTATGGTTAAGGCTGGCATTTACACCATGAAATATACCTCATTTTAAGCACATTTTGTTCCAGTTTTTTAGACTCATTTTTTAAGCAGGAACGGCAGAGCATTTTTTTTTGTAATTATCCATGTCTTTTCTATCTATTGATAGAAAGATTTTTTTTAATTTCTAAAAACCAACTTTACAGTATTAAAAAATCTAAAGCTCTATTTTACTTCAAAATTTTCAAATAGTTTTTACAAAAATATTAATATCGAAAAAATCTCTCTATCAGTAGATAGACACAACCACTCTCTTTCAAACGCCACAAGAATTTTTTTTTCAAAATGCAAATTATTCCAGAAAAACTGGAAATAATGTTCTAGAAAAATCGGTTTAAATGACCCATTTACGCTACACTAGACTAGGAAACACAAACAGCACAGTCACAACGGCTTTAAATCCGAACTTTCCACAAACTTGACAAGGAGATTACAATTTAAATACACAGAAACTCGTAGTTTTGTTTGTGCCATATCTTTTACAGCCATACCACAAATAACTATGTAAATATGCAAATTTTCAAATATGAATCTTACGCAATTCTTGACCTCTAACCTCAACTCGTTTTTGACGTTCTGCTAAACGCGCCTTCTTATGACTTTTTGATTTTTTAAGTAGTTATGCAACTTTAGATACGTCAAATAGAAATTGACTGTACAGTACATGTAAATGCCAGCCTTAAGGGTTCAATGTTATTTAAACCATTGTACAGAGAATCGGTTGTATGTTCATTTGTTTTTAAATACGAACGCAAAACACTCAACGCTTCCCAAAAAATTCGACTTATCGAAGGTGGCGCCAAATATTCTGTTCGAGTTATCAAGATATTCGATTAATAGAAGTTCGAGTTATCAAGATATTCAAGTAATAGAAGTTCGAGTTATCAAGTAAAAATTACACATAATTCTCACTCTTGACGCTAACGCCAACCAATTTGTTTCGAGTTATCAAAAATTCAAGTTATCGAAGTTCGACTGTATTTGATTAAAATGAAATATATACTGAGCACTAAAACATAATAATCATTTGTTCTACGTGGAGTAAACTACAAGAAAATAAAAATTATCATAATTTACGTCGCAGTTTTATCGTAGTTTATCTGTTTTTCCTTTTTCCACAGAATTCAGGCCGAAGTTTACTTAACAAATGGAATATCTTTTAGATTAGCTTTCTCTTAATTTTTTAAATTGATAGGGTGTGTGTACGTGTTTGTGTGTGTATTTACAATAGGTATCTAAATAGGATGCAAAAACTGCAGATGGTTAATGTACAAAGTGTGGTCGATCATACCTAGAAGAATTGTTCTCTTACAGGTATTCATAAAAATGCGTAATTATTTCACATAAGTTGTGATTCTAGGCAGATTTCGAAATGGCAAATTTTCAATATATAGTCCAATTGGCGATCCAGGTAATGCGCGTCATCAGTCACATGATCAACGGTCGGCGTTACCAATAATGCGCGATAAAAAAATACAAAATGTAATTGCTAAATATAAATTATTTTTGTAGTTTTCTAAGATTAGGCAGCCGTGTTTAATCACAAGGGCTATAAATTTTTGAAAATAAGAAAAAATCGGGTTTTTATTTTCTAATTTAGCTCATATTTATTTTTTGTAAAGTTAGTATTATTTTTGGCATGTTTATATTTTCAATTTCCAATTTCACTTACAAATTTTTGACAGATCGTGTTGTGTCTCATTAACGTTTGTTTGACATTTGACGTTTTTTAGGTTATAAAATTTGTAAATCGTTTGGAACTTTATGTAGACGTACCAAGTTATGATGTCATAAAATTTATTGATGACGTGCATTACCTGGCTCGAAAATTGGACCATATACGATATTTTAGTAAAACACTGTGTGAAATTTACATACATCTCTGACAATTTATTTCTTATCATGTAATTTCATAACATAACAAATAATATCATACGCGTAATTCTCGATATTTTTCAAAGACGTAATTTTATGAAATAGAATTCTATTCTCCTCATTCTTGCCTCTCTTTAAATTGTTGAAATAAAATTATAATTTTTTGAAATATTAAGTATCTAAATTAAGCAAGTTTTTCTAAACACCCAATTACCTGCTTATTAATTATATTTCCATATTTTCAAATGCAAGTCTTTCACGATTTTCTTTTTAAATTACTTAACCTAACCTATTTGGCGTTAACTAATTTTTCAACTTGCTTTTACAAAATTCAAACCGACAAATACTCGTTTAGTTGCAATTTTTTATATATTTCTCATTAATATCAGTTGGTGTTGAGACGATTTTAAGTTATTTTAATCTGCATAATCGTTTCTCGTTCTCGTTGTAGTCTTCGTATGGTCTCATTTTGTTTTAAAATTTAGGTTCTAATGTCAATTCAGGTTTCTCCCCCATATTAAGTAATCTCATCATTTCCCTCGCGATCCTTTACCATTTATCCTCTCGCTCGAGAACTAGAAACTGTGGCCTGGTTGTGCATCTATGTTTGGGGTAAAGTTGGCTCATCTTGGTTGTCCGTTAGGTGGGGTTACCGCGGTTAGCACCCGGCGAAGTATGCCACACCGCACTTGATATATTTATTATATCTAGTTGGGTATTTTTATATCCGACCGCGGGTGTTTAGGCTGCTTACGCGTTCCAACAATGGTCCTTCTGGGATTGGTGAGTTGGACGGGGCAAAGCGTTTGGTACCAAAGACACTCTTGGCTTGAGGAAGTCGCCACTGTTGGACCGGATTTGATTGGGGTAAGCCGCTGCCTCACCCATCTATGTACGATCGGAGTTCGTTTTAGTTTATTAACAGTATATAACGGGAGCAAAGGCCTTAATTGGTCAGTATCTGGTTAGCCTCTGTTAATTATGCACTCCTATCCCTTCTATGCTCCTCCTTTTTTTGCCCGAGAACTATAGGTACAGGTTTAGGATATGCATCTATGGTCGGCGATAATTCTGGAAGTCGGGGTACAGTAACCGTCCTTTCATGGGGTTGACGACCCTCATACTCCACGATATTACGACGCACATCTTTGCTACCCGAGATTTTGTTTCTGTTTATTAGTGGTGTATAACGGGAGCAAAGGCCCTAGTTGGTCAGTATCTCGTTAGTTTCTGCTAATTAGGCAAGAGATTCACTTGAGTTGGGGAGAATCACTTTTGCTTTTGTCTAGTCACTTTCTTAATCTGATTAAGCCAGATTAGAGGCCATTCGAGGAAAGAGTGGAATATAGAAACGAATTACTAAGTGTAGTTCCGTGTTTATTAGGAAAACTTGTAATAAAGTTTATGTTAGGTGTTACATTTTTCGTTTAAAGTAGTTGTGCAAGTGAAAAAACAATAGTAGCTCAGTTTTCGTGTTTTGAAAGGCAAGCTGAAATATTAAATTAACTTCAAAATTGTTGAATTTTGGAATTCGTTTTGATATAAAGTGTTTAGGAAAACGGCTTAAATTATAGAATAGCAAGTGTCTGAGGATCAATTTTTGTGAAACATTGGTTTTTCAAAATTACATTTTATAAGAAGAAAGTGATGTATAATATTGAAACCAGACAAAATTGTGTTTCTTATGCTTCGTCCTTCTTAGTGCAAGCCAGTGGCTAACTGTTTAGATATTAAAATCTAATTAGCTAAAAACATATTCAACAAATATTCTAATTAATATAGCAGAATTACCGAATTAATTAATTTCTGTAAATCTTTAAAAGGAACATATTTAAAAGCAAGGTAGTTATTGCTAATAGTAATTTAGGGTTATTTTTCAAATTATTTTAGAGAATTGGATATTGTTTCCAAGAAGATTTTCTACAATTTGCTTTTGGGAAACTTTCTGCAGCACATAATTAGTACTCTACTCTTTGTAATGTTTTAAGGGTGATGGTCTCTTAATAATGGTTTTGAAATAATATATTGATATGGTCTTGCTCTTTTAAAAGATTTTATTTAAGTTTAATTAATTTATTTTTTTAGCCCACAATCAATATTTTAAATTATCCCTTGCTTTGCTCTTTAATTTTACTTAATTGTTTGCATTGCTCTTATCTCAGGTCGTTAATTAGGTTCCTTGTTTATTATTTTTCTAAATTTATTTTTAACCAAAATAAAATGAATTACTCAAATAATTATAATGCAGATTTTATTTATCGTTTATCCCTATCAACCCTGCCTTAAAATTAACTTAACATTATCCTTTAAACTCACTATGTATTCTTGGCCCCCTTTTCTTTTCCAAAAATTTCAATCTTCCCCAAATTCCAAAATTCCAATCTTCCCCAATTACCAAAATTCCAATCTTCCCCTGTTTTTCTTGTCCCCTTTCTAAATTGTCCCCCTTTTTGAATTTCTCCCTCTCGAACACCTTTTGTTGAATTTCCTCTGCTGATCCTCTCCTACTAGAACTGCTTTTTCACCTAACTGGCTGAAGCTCAATCTTAATATTTCGTTTCTTCAAAATCCACCCTCCTTTTACCGGACACTGGTTTCCTTTGATTTAATTTTTTTATTCAAAATTAACCCTCCTTTTACCGGACACTGGTTCCTTTTGATTTCAGCGTTTGTAATTGATTGTTTATCAAATATTTGCTCTTTTTATGGGAGCAAACCAAATTAGATGTTGCTTCGTCGATTATCAATTTACAACTAACCATTCACTTTGTTTTTTCCGTTTCCTGGATATTTTATCCCCATTTGTTTTCCACTTTTAAAATTATTTACATCGTTTCTAATAGTAACTTATTTTACATTTCTATAACTACCAATTTAGCTAATTATTACTAACAAACATTATAACAATAACTTATTTACATTTCCACATAACTTAAATCTAATCTAGCTATCTTAAAATTATATTACAATTTTTAATAATTTAAAATCTGCATTACTTATATTTGGCAAATAACATTTTTCTTTTATAAATTAAACAAACAACTTAACCTTAATTATATACATCCAATTAAGTATCATCTCAAAAGCCCCTCGATCTTTTTTATTATATTTATTTTCAACCCTGTTCATTTCAAAATTTTTACTAATTTATATTTTATTTTTAATAATATTCATTTTCACTTTATTGTTCAATATACGGATATATCATTGATACATGAAAAATCCCTCTGATTTTATCAGAATTTATTTCTTTTACTTCGTAGGAATTATCAAAAATTATTTTATTTATTTGAAATGGACCTATATAAGGTAATTGTAATTTTGCACATTTGTTCTCTTCTTTATTTGCTACCTTTAAATTTTTTATTATTACTAAATCACCTATCTTAAAACGTATTTTCTTCTTTATTTTGTTATTCTGTTTGATTTCATATCTTCTATTTATCTTCATAATTCTTTGTTTTGTTTGTTCTAATAATGAATCAATATCGGTTATTATATCTTGCGATCTCCATGGTCTTTTTGGTAAAATAGCTTTCATTAACATCACAGGTGAGATTTCAGTAACAGTATTTGGTACATCATTAATAAATTGTTCAATTTTCGACAAGTACTTTACCCAAGCATTGTGTTTATCAAAAGTGACTATTCTTAAATATTTAATGACTTCTTTTATATATCGTTCCGCTGGATTTCCTCTTGGATGACGAATACTACAATAAGAATACCGTATTTCTAATTTTCTTAACTGTTGTTTGAATCTATCATTATGGAAATACGTTGCGTTATCTGCTAAAATTCTGTTCGGTTTTCCAATTTCTAATGAATATTTTTTTATACAATAAATTACATGATTTGTATTACATTTTCTTGTTGGATATAATTTTACATATTTTGTAAATACATCTATCATGACTAAAATATGTTTGTTTCCGGCATGTCCAGGAATAAGATTGCTTATATAATCAATAGCTACTAATTCTAACGGTCTTTCAACTTTTACGCTTGTTATTGTATTTGCATTTTTAAAATTTTTCTCTTTGACAAAAATACAAGTTTTACATTTATTTATAAAATTTTTAATTAGTTTGATGTCATTTTTTATATAAAAACATTCTCTAAACATTAACCATGTTTTTCTAATCCCAATATGTCCATAATTTAAATGTATTTCTTCTATGATTTTAAGTGCTAAATTTTTATTTATTACAAAAAGTTCTTGTTCCCCTATTACTTTAATCAAAATATTATTTTTTTGTTTAAAACCCCTATTTTCCAAAATATTATTTAATTGTAAATCATCTTTTATTTTAACAATTTCCTCATGATTTTGTTGATCTCTAATTGTTTTCAAAGAAAATCTACCTGATTCTTGAATTAATTTATTTGCTATCATTATTTGATTTTTCTTTGGAAGTATATCTTTTCTACTTAAAAAATCTGCAGAAATATTATCCTTACCAGGTTTATGTTTAATATCAAATTCGTATTCTTGCAAAAATAAAGCCCAACGATATAATCGATTACTTAAGAAATCTTTTTTCTTCATAAAAGTTATTCCTGAATTGTCAGTTTCAATAATAAATTTGTTACCTGTTAAATAAAATTTTAATTTGTTTATTGCAAAAATAATCGCAAGCATTTCTTTTTCCGATACTGTATATCTAACTTCATAACCTTTTAATATTCTTGATATAAAACATATTGGTACTTCATATTCATCTTGTATTTGAATTAATTCTGCTGAAATGGCAAAATTTGACGCATCTGTTCTTAAAATGAATGTTTGTTTAAAATTTGGAAAATATAACAATAATTCATTGTAAAAATTTTCTTTGATTTTGATAAAGGCTTCTTCCCTTCTTTGATCCCATTTCCATTTTTCATTCTTCCGTAATAACTCAACTAATGCTAAAGTAAGTTCTGAATATTTTGGAATAAATTTCTTATAATAATTTAAAACTCCTAAAAATCTTCTTAGAGATTTTAAATTAGTTGGCCTAGGAAAATTTTTAATTTCAATAATCCTATCTTCATTGATATGCACTCCTTGATCACTTATTTTATATCCTAAGTAAGTTACTTGATTTTTAAAAAATTCACATTTTTCTAAACTCAATTTTAATCCATTTGTTTCTAAGGTAACCAAAATGATTTCTAAATGTTTGACATGACTTTCTAGATCTTCACTAAAAACAAGCACGTCATCTACGTAATGCACACAAAATTCTTCAAAACAATTTAAAATCTTCTGCATTGCTCTAACTAATGCAGCACATGAAGTAGATAATCCAAATGGTACAACTTTAAATTGGAAAATTTCCCCATCTACACTAAATCCTGTATATTTCCTACTATCTTTATGGAGTGGAATCAACCAAAATGAATTCTTAAGATCTAACTTTGAAAATATTTTTTTATTACAAATTCTACCTAATAAAGAATCGATAGGTTGAGGAGCCTCAAATTGTGGTTTTGTGATTGAATTAATCTTTCTAGCATCAAGACAAATTCGTATCGAATTATTTTTCTTTTTAACAATTACTAATGGGTTTATGTAACTTGTAATTGCAGGTTCGATAATTTGATTTTTTATCATATTTTCAATTTCCTTTTTGACTTCAGTTCGATATTTAAATGGAATTGGATAATTTTTAACATTAAAAGATGCTTCGTTATCAACTTTTAACTGATGAATGTAACCTTTTGCTAAACCAGGTTCATTATCAACCAGTTTTATTCTTTTACGTAATAACATTAATAATTCATTTTTTATAAATAAATATTCTTCCCCTATTTGGTTATCATCAATTAAGTTTTCAATTTAACAATTATTTACTATTATATTTTCGTTTATAAACTCAATATTATTTACCCAGGGTATTTTAATTTCATTAATAAAAACACACCTTTCTTTCGCGTCAATAATCATCTTTACTTGTTCAATTATGTCAATTCCTATTATGAAATCAAATTGTAAATTAGGTACAATAAAAAATCTCATTGGATATTCAATTTCACCTATTTTAACCTTTACATTAAGAACTTTATCAATATGAGTTAATTTTCGTTTAGTAGCAGCTAATAATTCTAATTTCGCAATTTTATAAATGTTTTTGATTAAGACATTTCCATACGAATTAACTAATTCTTCCTTAATTAATGAAACTTGTGCCCCTGTATCTATTAATGCGATATTGTTATTTTCAAGAAAACTTATTTTAATAAAAGGTAAATTTTGAATTTCATCTTCTTCATCATCTTCAAATAAAAATTCCCTTGGATGCATATAACTAGTATTTAAAATTGAACTTTTTAACAACATTTTAAAATTTATGTTTTTTTTTTTTTATATCCGGAGGACCGTGTATTTCAGCTATTTCGATTTTATTGAAATCATCTTGGTTTTTCTTCACATAAATCTGACTGATAACTTTTTCGTTATTTTTTTCTTGTATCATTTGATCATACGGTTTTCGTTCTTGATAATTGTTATTATTATAATAAGGACGTTTATAATTTCCCTCATATCTGTTATTATAATTTTGATTATAATTCGGTTTCTGATAATTGTTCGATCTGTTATCATGATATTTACGGTCTTTATAATTTTCCCATTTCGTATTTGGATTCGGTCTATTGTTATTTGATGTTTTCTCTTCTTCTGGATTATTGTTTTTATAATTGGGTTTCTTGTCATTGCTTGTAGCTGAGTCGTAATTTCTTAACGTTTCTAAGAAATCCTTTAATTTTTTTATGTTTTGTAAAGCTACGGACCTTGTTATCTCATTCTCAAGATGTCTTGACAAATGAATTATGAGTTCTTCTTCTGTCATTGGTGGTTTAAGAAATCTAGCCTTGTTGTATAAACCCATTATGTAATTTTCCCTTGTAATTTCCTTTTTGTTGTCATACTTACCCATAGTTAACTTAATTCTTACATCCATTTGATGTGTGTTGCTCCAAAATTGTTCCATGAAGTTTGTTCGAAAATCTTCATAATTGTTACAATTTTCTTTTATCAAATTGTACCAGATTTCTGCGTGTCCTTTTAAACACATTCCTACCAGGTTTAATTTCTTCTTCTCGTCCATCATACTTTCTACTAAGCTGTCAATTTTCGACAAAAATACCATCGGAAATTGATTTCTAAATCCTTCGAATTTCGGCATCATTTCTGAGTTTAAAATTTTACAAGACGAAAATATATCAGAAGACCCGTTTGATGTTGAACCCATATTTTTCTTAATAATGGTTATTTGTTCTTGGTTCTTCTTGACCTCACTATTAGTATTCTGAATTTTGTCTTCAATTTGTATTATACTTACGCTGTTTTGTGTCGTTTTGTTTTGTAACTGTTCTAAATTCTTTAAGGAATCTTCTCTAACTTTCTGAACTTGTATTCTGATGGATTTATTTTCTTCGGTCATCTTCTTCTCAATTCCTACCACTTCTTTTCTGATTTCTTCCCGAATTTCTTGTTTATTTTTCTTCAATTCTTCCTTTAGTTCTTCGAATTGTCTATGATTTTGTTGGATTTCTTCTTTTAACTCTTCATGTCGCTTCTTTGATTCTTCTTCTCTCTTCTTAGTATCTTCTTTGATTTCATTTAATTTCTCATCTTGTTTCTTTGAATTTTCTTTCAGTTCTTCAAATTGTTTATCTAATCTATCATCCCGTTTCTTGGAATCTTCTTTGATTTCATCTATTTTACTTAACTGTTTCTCTAATTTTTCATCTTGTTTCTTTGAATTTTCATTTTGTTTGTTTAATTGCTGCATTATAATTTGTAACATTTCATTCGTATTATCATTTCTTGGAACTTGATCTCCAACACTTTGAGGTTCCTCTTCTAACTGTTCACCTGCATTTTCATGTTCTTCTTCGACTTCAACCACCTCCATTTCATTTTCCTCTTCAGTTTCTTCTTCATCCCTTCTTGAACTACTTCGTAACATCCTCCTATCTGCCATCTTTTATTTTTATCAAATTGAGTACAAAATTTTTAAAAAAAATTAATGTTATTTTTTATTATTATAATTATTTTTTTAGTTCTGGATTTCTCAGATATTCAATTTGTTATTAATGTATCTTTCATTTTAATCATATTTAATTGAAAATAAATATTATCAAAAAATCGAAAAATTTGACAAATGACATTGACATTAGTTTTGACTTTTCTCCAAATGACAGTTATTAATTATTTTTCTCGTTTTACCTTGCCCCACAAACCTTTTAATATTATTTTTGTATACTTCGCCCCTTTTACTTTATAAATCTTATAAATCACCCCACTTTGCTATCAACATTTATTATTTGCCTCACGTTGCTGCGCCAAAAATTGAAATGTTTTTGGGTTTTTTTTAAAAAGATTTTATTTAAGTTTAATTAATTTATTTTTTTAGCCCACAATCAATATTTTAAATTATCCCTTGCTTTGCTCTTTAATTTTACTTAATTGTTTGCATTGCTCTTATCTCAGGTCGTTAATTAGGTTCCTTGTTTATTATTTTTCTAAATTTATTTTTAACCAAAATAAAATGAATTACTCAAATAATTATAATGCAGATTTTATTTATCGTTTATCCCTATCAACCCTGCCTTAAAATTAACTTAACATTATCCTTTAAACTCACTATGTATCTTTTCTACTTAAAAAATCTGCAGAAATATTATCCTTACCAGGTTTATGTTTAATATCAAAATCGTATTCTTGCAAAAATAAAGCCCAACGATATAATCGATTACTTAAGAAATCTTTTTTCTTCATAAAAGTTATTCCTGAATTGTCAGTTTCAATAATAAATTTGTTACCTGTTAAATAAAATTTTAATTTGTTTATTGCAAAAATAATCGCAAGCATTTCTTTTTCCGATACTGTATATCTAACTTCATAACCTTTTAATATTCTTGATATAAAACATATTGGTACTTCATATTCATCTTGTATTTGAATTAATTCTGCTGAAATGGCAAAATTTGACGCATCTGTTCTTAAAATGAATGTTTGTTTAAAATTTGGAAAATATAACAATAGTTCATTGTAAAAATTTTCTTTAATTTTGATAAAGGCTTCTTCCCTTCTTTGATCCCATTTCCATTTTTCATTCTTCCGTAATAACTCAACTAATGATAAGGTAAGTTCTGAATATTTTGGAATAAATTTCTTATAATAATTTAAAACTCCTAAAAATCTTCTTAGAGATTTTAAATTAGTTGGCCTAGGAAAATTTTTAATTTCAATAATCCTGTCTTCATTGATATGCACTCCTTGATCACTTATTTTATATCCTAAGTAAGTTACTTGATTTTTAAAAAATTCACATTTTTCTAAACTCAATTTTAATCCATTTGTTTCTAAGGTAACCAAAATGGTTTCTAAATGTTTGACATGACTTTCTAGATCTTCACTAAAAACAAGCACGTCATCTACGTAATGCACACAAAATTCTTCAAAACAATTTAAAATCTTCTGCATTGCTCTAACTAATGCAGCACATGAAGTAGATAATCCAAATGGTACAACTTTAAATTGGAAAATTTCTCCATCTACACTAAATCCTGTATATTTTCTACTATCTTTATGAAGTGGAATCAACCAAAATGAATTCTTAAGATCTAACTTTGAAAATATCTTTTTATTACAAATTCTACCTAATAAAGAATCGATAGGTTGAGGAGCCTCAAATTGTGGTTTTGTGATTGAATTAATCTTTCTAGCATCAAGACAAATTCGTATCGAATTATTTTTCTTTTTAACAATTACTAATGGGTTTATGTAACTTGTAATTGCAGGTTCGATAATTTGATTTTTTATCATATTTTCAATTTCCTTTTTGACTTCAGTTCGATATTTAAATGGAATTGGATAATTTTTAACATTAAAAGATGCTTCGTTATCAACTTTTAACTGATGAATGTAACCTTTTGCTAAACCAGGTTCATTATCAACCAGTTTTATTCTTTTACGTAATAACATTAATAATTCATTTTTTATAAATAAATATTCTTCCCCTATTTGGTTATCATCAATTAAGTTTTCAATTGAACAATTATTTACTATTATATTTTCGTTTATAAACTCAATATTATTTACCCAGGGTATTTTAATTTCATTAATAAAAACACACCTTTCTTTCGCGTCAATAATCATCTTTACTTGTTCAATTATGTCAATTCCTATTATGAAATCAAATTGTAAATTAGGTACAATAAAAAATCTCATTGTATATTCAATTTCACCTATTTTCACCTTTACATTAAGAACTTTATCAATATGAGTTAATTTTCTTTTAGTAGCAGCTAATAATTCTAATTTCGCAATTTTATAAATGTTTTTGATTAAGACATTTCCATACGAATTAACTAATTCTTCCTTAATTAATGAAACTTGTGCCCCTGTATCTATTAATGCGATATTGTTATTTTCAAGAAAACTTATTTTAATAAAAGGTAAATTTTGAATTTCAGCTTCTTCATCATCTTCAAATAAAAATTCCCTTGGATGCATATAACTAGTATTTAAAATTGAACTTTTTAACAACATTTTAAAATTTATGTTTTTTTTTTTATATCCGGAGGACCGTGTATTTCAGCTATTTCGATTTTATTGAAGTCATCTTGGTTTTTCTTCACATAAATCTGACTGATAACTTTTTCGTTATTTTTTTCTTGTATCATTTGGTCATACGGTTTTCGTTCTTGATAATTGTTATTATTATAATAAGGACGTTTATAATTTCCCTCATATCTGTTATTATAATTTTGATTATAATTCGGTTTCTGATAATTGTTCGATCTGTTATCATGATATTTTCGGTCTTTATAATTTTCCCATTTCGTATTTGGATTCGGTCTATTTGTATTTGATGTTTTCTCTTCTTCTGGATTATTGTTTTTATAATTAGGTTTCTTGTCATTGCTTGTAGCTGAGTCGTAATTTCTTAATGTTTCTAAGAAATCCTTTAATTTTTTTATGTTTTGTAAAGCTACAGACCTTGTTATCTCATTCTCAAGATGTCTTGACAAATGAATTACGAGTTCTTCTTCCGTCATTGGTGGTTTAAGAAATCTAGCCTTGTTATATAAACCCATTATATAATTTTCTCTTGTAATTTCCTTCTTGTTGTCATACTTACCCATAGTTAACTTAATTCTTACATCCATTTGATGTGTGTTGCTCCAAAATTGTTCCATGAAGTTTTTTCGAAAATCTTCATAATTGTTACAATTTTCTTTTATCAAATTGTACCAGATTTCTGCGTGTCCTTTTAAACACATTCCTACCAGGTTTAATTTCTTCTTCTCGTCCATCATACTTTCCACTAAGCTGTCAATTTTCGACAAAAATACCATCGGAAATTGATTTCTAAATCCTTCAAATTTTGGCATCATTTCTGAGTTTAAAATTTTACACGAGGAAAATATATCAGAAGACCCGTTTGATGTTGAACCCATATTTTTCTTAATAATGGTTATTTGTTCTTGATTCTTCTTGACCTCACTATTAGTATTCTGAATTTTGTCTTCAATTTGTATTATACTTACGCTGTTTTGTGTCGTTTTGTTTTGTAACTGTTCTAAATTCTTTAAGGAATCTTCTCTAACTTTCTGAACTTGTATTCTGATGGATTTATTTTCTTCGGTCATCTTCTTCTCAATTCCTACCACTTCTTTTCTGATTTCTTCCCTAATTTCTTGTTTACTCTTCTTCAATTCTTCCTTCAGTTCTTCGAATTGTTTATCTAGTTTCTCATCTTGTTTCTTTGAATTTTCTTTCAGTTCTTCAAATTGTTTGTTATTTTGTTGAATTTCTTCTTTCAACTCTTCATGTCGCTTCTTTGATTCTTCTTTGGCATCTTGTTCTCGTTTCTTTGAATCTTGTTCTCGTTTCTTTGAATCTTCTTTCATTTCATTGAACTGCTTCTTGGAATCTTCATTTTGTTTGTTTAATTGCTGCATTATAATTTGTAACATTTCACTCGTATTATCATTTCTTGGAACATGTATTTGAGGTGTTTGAACTTCTGTTCCATGATCACCTATCTCCAGTTCAATTACATCTCGCTCCTCCCCTAATTCATCTTGTTCCTCTTCAGGTTCTTCATCTTCCCTTCTTGAACTACTTCGTAACATCCTCCTATCTGCCATCTTTTATTTTTATCAAATTAGGTACAAAATTTTAAAAAAATTAATGTTTTTTTTTTTTTTTTTTATTATAATTATTTTTCAGTTCTGGATTTCTCAGGTATTCAATTTTTAATTAATGTATTTTTCATTAGAATCGTATTTAATTGAAAATAAATATTATCAAAAAATCGAAAAATTTGACAAATGACATTGACATTAGTTTTGACTTTTCTCGAAATGACAGTTATTAATTATTTTTCTCGTTTTACCTTGCCCCACAAACCTTTTAATATTATTTTTGTATACTTCGCCCCTTTTACTTTATAAATCTTATAAATCACCCCACTTTGCTATCAACATTTATTGTTCGTCTCACGTTGCTGCACCAAATTATTAATAAGTATCTCTACTGTTACGCTCCACGTTGGGTTCGACAAAATTATTGATATGGTCTTGCTCTTTTAAAAGATTTTATTTAAGTTTAATTAATTTATTTTTTTAGCCCACAATCAATATTTTAAATTATCCCTTGCTTTGCTCTTTAATTTTACTTAATTGTTTGCATTGCTCTTATCTCAGGTCGTTAATTAGGTTCCTTGTTTATTATTTTTCTAAATTTATTTTTAACCAAAATAAAATGAATTACTCAAATAATTATAATGCAGATTTTATTTATCGTTTATCCCTATCAACCCTGCCTTAAAATTAACTTAACATTATCCTTTAAACTCACTATGTATTCTTGGCCCCCTTTTCTTTTCCAAAAATTTCAATCTTCCCCAAATTCCAAAATTCCAATCTTCCCCAATTACCAAAATTCCAATCTTCCCCTGTTTTTCTTGTCCCCTTTCTAAATTGTCCCCCTTTTTGAATTTCTCCCTCTCGAACACCTTTTGTTGAATTTCCTCTGCTGATCCTCTCCTACTAGAACTGCTTTTTCACCTAACTGGTTGAAGCTCAATCTTAATATTTCGTTTCTTCAAAATCCACCCTCCTTTTACCGGACACTGGTTTCCTTTGATTTAATTTTTTTATTCAAAATTAACCCTCCTTTTACCGGACACTGGTTCCTTTTGATTTCAGCGTTTGTAATTGATTGTTTATCAAATATTTGCTCTTTTTATGGGAGCAAACCAAATTAGATGTTGCTTCGTCGATTATCAATTTACAACTAACCATTCACTTTGTTTTTTCCGTTTCCTGGATATTTTATCCCCATTTGTTTTCCACTTTTAAAATTATTTACATCGTTTCTAATAGTAACTTATTTTACATTTCTATAACTACCAATTTAGCTAATTATTACTAACAAACATTATAACAATAACTTATTTACATTTCCACATAACTTAAATCTAATCTAGCTATCTTAAAATTATATTACAATTTTTAATAATTTAAAATCTGCATTACTTATATTTGGCAAATAACATTTTTCTTTTATAAATTAAACAAACAACTTAACCTTAATTATATACATCCAATTAAGTATCATCTCAATATTTATAGAAAAGCCTAAATTTTATTGAAAATGAAAGTTACGATTATGTTCAAATTTCTATCGTCGGAAGGCGGGTGTCTTCAGTCTTCAGAGACGTCGCTGGATGTTGTAAGTCAAAGGTGAGTGGTGAATACATGACGTGATTGATCACACTATATACAAATTTAGGAACTGCATTTAAATGACTGCGTAGTTAAGATGAATTTTTAGTCTAAGGTCTTACATTATTGCAATAGTTATAAGTGTGAATAAAAGGAAAATAAACATTTCTACTTTGAAAAGATTTTTTTGTTAGGGTGGTACTAACGTTACTTTTTATTTTCATAGAAATTTGTTCAATTCTTTAAATGTATGTAATTACTTGTTTATGTTTAAATGTTGTATAAATAGAAATATAATATAAAAATTAGTGAAGATCCTGGTTATCCCAGGGCAGGCGGGGGGCACAATTAAAAAAAGGAGCGGTAGTACCTACTTATTTGTAATCATCTGCAGTCGCATCGTAACAAATTGAGACATTAAATGTACTCATTTTCTTCTTAAATATGCAACTTATAATTTCATATCCTAAATCTTTAGTGACTCAGAAATTTGTTTACGTTTGCTATTTAGTATTCGCAGCTTGCTTAAGAAATTGTAACATGAAGGTATATTTTGCAACAAATATACTACGAGGGTGTTTTTAAGTTATCTACCCAGCTACGAAGGAAAACTCGCAGAGCTCCAAAAATTAATTTTTCGACATAACTACCTTCCACACTAATAATAATACACTTAAGTCCAGCGTTTCCTGCGTTGTTTCGCTCCATTCAAAAATCTGCCATTGCGACAGGCGATTATTTCATTGTTTATATTTATATCTGTCAATTTTGGCAGAACCTAAAACTTTCGTTTACAATAAAAATACGCAAAATACGTAATTTTTTAAATCGCCGTTTCCGTATTCTGCATATTTTAAACAGCACACGTGAAGAAAACGTAAGTAAATTCTATAAACACGGAATAGTATTGAATCCTATCAAAAGAAAGCAAATGAACATCAGTCATCAGCCAGGTACCGAATGAACTTAAAAAAATGTAATGAAAATAAGAATTTGTCTAGTCAGAAGTTATTAATGCAACTTACAAATTTTAATGGTTCATGTAGATAGGTGTGAAATTGGTTACATAGAAAAAAATGTAACAATTGTACGTTTACGTAAATAGTGATTTTAGTAAATATGTAAAGTATTATGGTTATGGCATTATAAATAAGTTTTTTAAATTATACTCCTACTTATTGTTTTAGCATAATATCTAATAATAATAATGAATCTATAATTGTGCTTCATTGCATTGTAGATGTAGATTCTTTAGTAACTGACAAGTTTAACAATTTGACGTTTTGTCGCTGCCAAAATTGACAAATATAAAAAATAAATAATGAAATAATCGCCTGTCGCAATGACAGATGCTTTCAGTATTTCTATCTCTTTCTAGTGTTAAATAAATCCAATAACATACGTTGAACGCTGAATCCATACATATTCCAAAGGCACAGCGGATCCTTTCTGAAAAAATACATTGGAGTTTCCCTATGGTGCGACTTACCTGAGACACCCGGTATATAGAATTTACATAATTCGTTAAAATTATAAATAAAATAGACTGTTATTTTGTTATTAAAAGATCTCAGAACTAAGTAATTTTTTTAAATTATCTATTCCCTTACATAAAAATAATCAAAATTTAAATGTAATTGAATCGATTTAAGACAGTTTCAATATAACGTTATTTCTTATTATTTGATTATTTAGGTTTATAATTGGCATAAAGGCAATGGAAAACAATCAGTTGCATTTCACTATTTTTATGCAATGTAGGAAGAAATCCGTTTCGAGTAATGTTTTTAAATTTACTGTGTACTTTTAAAATTACAATAATTAATTATAAAAATTTCTTTCAACTTTTAGCAGCAGTTTTTTTTTTCGTTTTGAATTTTTGATGTAATCGTTTTTTTTTTTGCTTTAGTTTCTTAAGTGTTTGGCTTAACACCCTTTTTAATATTGGCTTCAAAAACATTATACATATACTGGCTGTGCACGTTGTTTTAAAATCCTGAAAAGAATCTCAGGTATGAACTATTTAGCTTTAGGTAGAAATAATTAATTCAAAGTAAATACTATACAGCAGAAGCAAACAAGGCTAAAGAGCGAATTATCTTTCCTAATTTTGTAAATTTAGGTAACTGTGTGAATGTTGTGATTACTAAGGTGTAGCTAGCTGTTAGAGCACACGAATTATACCAGGACAACTTCTACAAAAATCTGCAAGGAGAACGTACAAGAAAAGGACGTCAAGATGACTACGGTTACAACAAAGGTAACTGAATTCGCTTTCCTTAAAGGCCAACGCGCACTTAACCACGCCACGGCGCGCCACGCCGGACGGCAATTTTAAAAATTGCCGTCCGGCGTGGCGCGCCGTGGCGTGGTTAAGTGCGCGTTGGCCTTAACACGATCAAAGTCTGCTTTTACTTAGTTCCTTCCTTATTTTTGTAGTTTTTGAATGCTTCATTGCTTTAATTTTTTTTTTTCATAACTGTAAGAACTTAATTTGCCAAATGCCAAAATGTAACTTCAAATCCTTAATTGGCTTAATTGGTGACAAATAATTCGATTATTTTTAGGTTAGTAGTATTAAAGATTGCACATTTTACTTCAGAAACCTTTCCTACCCGTAGGGTGTAAAGGTATTTTAGTACATTTACAAATTTACAAATATTACAACTAACATATTCGATACTTCACGATTAACTGAACTTATTATCTAAACTAAACGTCTTCTTCTTTAGCACGAACGAATTCTTGTTCTGTCAAGTTACATCTCTTTGTTGTAGTATTTCTTCCATTGTTTGGTTTCATGTTTTTTTGTGGCCTTCCTCTAGTTATTCTAGCTGTAATTCTTGCCTCCCATATTCTTTTAACTTGTCTATCGTTGCCCATTCTTTCGAGATGCCTCAACCACTGTAGTTCTTCTGTTTTGCTTTTCTAGTAAGCGTTTCAACTTCTAAATCATTTCGTATTGTTTGACTCCTTATCTTGTCCCTTCTTGTGACCCCCTCACTCTTCTTAAGTACTTCATTTCCATGGTTTGCAATTTATTTTCTTTTTTTTTTTTATAAGATCCAGGATTCACTACCAAAAGTTAAGGTCGGTTGATACATAGTTTTGTAAACTGTAATTTTTGTTTTCCTTGAGATTTCTTTTTTAGTTATAAAGGTGTTCGCTATTGAGTAGTACAATTTTGTTGTATTATCTATTCTTTTTTTGTTTCACTTTCGTGTCTTCCTTCCTTATTTATTGTAACTCCCAAATATACAAATTCGACTGCCTGTTCTATTTTTATTATTTTGGACTTCTATATTTATTTCTATTTTTTTTTTGCTATTACGCGGCCGTAGTTTTTCTGTAATTTATTTTCACGGTGTATTTATTTATCAAGAGTTTCCCTGTAATGCCATCTCACTTGCTGCGAACGTGCATTCTGTTATAAGGGCCGTTCCTGCGATTTTTGCCGCTTCGCGCAAAAGATAAAATTGTCACCCCCTTATGTCGTTTATAAAATAAAGTCGTAAATTTAGTAGCATTATATTTAAATATTTAACAAAATTTTAAAAATGCAAATAAGAATAAAACATTCACTTTTTTGCAATTTATTACCAACAAATCGTTAACAAAAATCACTGTTAGCTCTTAACTAAAAATTAACACAAATAAAACGAATAAAATAAAAAGTATTGACCAAACAATTATATAAATTAAAAAAAATGTTACATTAATTTTACGTGATTAATAATAAAGCTAAAGTAAAACGAAATTTTTTGGATGCAAATTCATCTATTAGGTATGGATGATACGTTTACATTTTGACTTAACTACTACTTTTA
Source organism: Melanotus villosus (assembly GCA_963082815.1). NCBI lineage: Eukaryota > Metazoa > Arthropoda > Insecta > Coleoptera > Elateridae > Melanotus > Melanotus villosus. Next base: position 111,294,719 of record OY720418.1, on the reverse strand, counting down.
ATTTTAAATGTAACTTACTACTATCTAAAATGTAGTTTAGAGTTTGGCTTTTACAAGGAATTTAAATTTTTTTTAGAATTTATAAAATTTGATGTGGAAAAATGCCGCCCCCGAATTTCTGCTGCCCCGTGCGAGTGCACGTGCTGCACCCCCGCCAGGAACGGCCCTGTCTGTTATGCTTATCTTTTCCATGTTTTTAAATCCTATCTGTAACTCGCTCATTCTTGATCTGGTCATCTGGTCTCAGCTATAAAATCATCCATAAATGTGATGAACAACAATGAACTTAGGACTCCTCCCTGTCTTAATTCGCGCGTGTTTTCTTCTAACATAATTTCTATTATTCTTGCATAGACTTTTAATAGCATTAATTAATTTTCGTTCTACTCCTCTTCTTGTTAGGCTATTTCAAACCATATTTCTCGGTACTCGGTCGAATGCCCTATCTATATCTATAAATATCATGTATTTTAGGCTTGACCCTTGGCCCTTTCTAAACCCACTCTGTGAATTAATTAATTGTTCTTCGACACCTTTTCTTAGTTTATGTTCATAAGGCTTACGGGCTGTACTAATCAAACTAATTCCTCTATAATTCTGACAATTTAATCTCATGTTTTATAAAGCGGTAATATTTTTCTTAATTCCTAGTCTTTTGGAATTTTACTTATTGTGTTCCATATCGTGTCCTGCCGATTTTCCACTTTTGGTTTCCTTATTGCTTCGTGCAGTTTTTCTTTTCTCAATTGGTCGTTGTTTATTTTGTCGTTTACATCGATTGGTTCATTTTCATCTGATATTGTTGTTATCTATTCTTTCTCTTCAGGTTGTAGCAACTCACTCACTTGTTTGTTTGTAATTTTGGGTTTGTTGTATTTCCAGTTTATCCATTTCTTTGTTTCATTTCCACATTTGTTCGTCTATTTTTAATTTTTGGTCTTTTGGCCTTTCCATCTTGATTGGTTACGTGGATTGGAATGCCAGATTTAAATTAACAAATGACCAAGTTGATAAATGTTGTTTATTTGCTATATATACATTTCATTTTTGATTCGGCTTGGAATATTTTTTAAATTAGAATTGGTTAAGATTTTAAAATTTATTAAATAATGTCTATTGTTACACGTATTATAGCCAATTAAATAAATCTTCGAAAGTAGGTAGTCACTAGTTAAGTGTTTTTGAATAAACATTTTTGTACAAAATAAATACAATATCAAATTCTTTACAAGTTAACTTATGTAAATTATGTGAATTAAAATTAAATCTGCAAATTTTGCCAATTTTTTGGTGATTTTGTTGGAGAATTCAAAGCTGTTTAAAAAGTACACCGATTAAACACTTTCATTAATAAAATGTTTACGTAAAATAATTTTCCTGAATTTACTATGATCGTTTGCTCAAGGAATCGCATTCAGTTCATCTCTGAGATAGTAAATAATTTGACTTTTAGACCAGGGCTAAAGCCTTTGAAAATGGTAAAAAGTGAAAAAAAATAATAGTAGGATGAAACCCATTGGAAAAGGAAGAGAATATAACAAAAATGAAAGGAAAAATAATTTACGGGCGATCTGAGGTCGGGAAGTGGAAGGGGGTGAGTTTTTAAGAGTAGAAAACTGTTTATCTCGATTTCCGGCAAAACTACAAGTCCTATGGAAAACAGTTAAATGGCAAAGTTGTAGGTAATAAAAAGATCTACAACTTTTATATTTACACTTTTTTCACATAACCTCAAAATTTATGTGAAAAATTCAAATAACCAAGTTTTTGGTTTTTTATTTTTATCTTTTACAAAAAAATTTTTTTTTTCACGAAATTTGGTGAAAATTTACCTTTTTATGTCCCAAACACACTGTAATTTTTTTGATTTAAAATATTTATTTTTTCACCTTATTTTGACTTAATACCGAAAAAGCACCCTAATTTTCAATCGAAAATTCTCGCGTCAAAATATCTGCTTTTTTAAAAAACTCGGTGGGCTTTTTGTTCGTTGAAATCTCTACTTTTTGATGGTGTAAAAAAAAATACATTACTATGGTAAATGTTCTCAAAAAATGCAAAGAAACGAAAAAAACTCGAATCCGAAATTTATTTTTTTTAAATCATCATGTACAATTTTGAGCTATTTATTAAAATTTATACTTTAATTACTCGAAAAACGTAAGATTCCATGTTACATTGATAAACAAAAAATTGCAAGTCGAAATATACTACTATAATTAACAACCAAATAAGTTAATAAAGTTAATATTTAATTCGAATTCGAGTTTTTTTTCGTTTCTTTGCATTTTTTGAGAACATTTACCATAGTAATTAATATTTTTTTTACACCATCAAAAAGTAGAGATTTCAACGAACAAAAAGCCCACCGAGTTTTTTAAAAAAGCAGATATTTTGACGCGAGAATTTTCGATTGAAAATTAGGGTGCTTTTTCGATATTAAGTCAAAATAAGGTGAAAAAATAAATATTTTAAATCAAAAAAATTACAGTATGTTTGGGACATAAAAAGGTAAGTTTTCACCAAATTTCGTGAAATAAAAATTTTTTTTGTAAAAGATAAAAATAAAAAACCAAAAACTTGGTTATTTGAATTTTTCACATAAATTTTGAGGTTATGTGAAAAAAGTGTAAATATAAAAGTTGTAGATCTTTTTATTACCTATAACTTTGCCATTTAACTGTTTTCCATAGGACTTGTAGTTTTGCCGGAAATCGAGATAAACAGTTTTCTACCCTTAAAAACTCACCCCCTTCCACTTCCCGACCTCAGATCGCCCGTAAATTATTTTTCCTTTCATTTTTATTATATTCTCTTCCTTTTCCAATGGGTTTCATCCTACTATTATTTTTTTTGGTTTAAAAAATTATCGACCCTGGTCTATTTGGTAAAATTTACGTAGAAAATTATGTACAGATCGTCACATTTAATCAAGGAGATCCCTCATTTTTTAAAATTATTCTAAAAATTAAAATAATGTCTAAATTTTTAACTTTAATATTTTTAAGTTGAATTGCTGCAAAACTCTTTGTAATATCTTTGTTTTATTTTTTGTTTCTCAATTCTACGTAAGATTTTGAATTTCAAATTTATTTATTATTAAAACGTTGTAACCAATTCAATCCAATTGGTTAATCTTAAGTTGGTCCATCTTCCTCAGCTGCTCGTGAAGAAAAGAAGAGTTCATGTATATATTGTTTATTTACTTTCATGTGTGTATTTTGAATAAAACTGTTTTTGTTTTTTTTTCTATCCTAAGCGTTAGAAGTCTAATGCGTCATAATGTTGAATATTGCACTTAACATCCGCTATTTTGATGCATTTGGCTCTAAAATTGTTATTTTAGACATCCAAAATTACTCTTCAGTATTCGAAATTTACTTTTTAAATACTGAAAATAGATTTCGAATATAAAGTTGTTTTTTAATGTTTAGAATAAATTTTAAAATTAATTTTAGAACGTCTAAAACCTTGGGCGTTAATAGCTATTAAGACAACAAGTGTTTTATAGAAGGTTTAAAAATCAAGGTCGTAGTTCAAATCCGAGCGAACGAAGTGAGCCGAGGATTTGATAGACCGAGATTTTTAAACTATAAAACACGAGTTGCCTTCAAGATTTTTTCTAACACTAATATCTTTCACTAATATATTATGAGAAATTTTAATAAATTGTTATTTGAGACGCGTTACAATACACAAAATGCGAAGATTGCTAGGCAACGACGTATGTTATAGAGAAAAGCGTATTTTAAAGGCCTATAAAATACGTTGTCATTGACGACGTATTTTGTAGAGAAAACGTATTTTAAAGGCAACATAACAAGTGAGCTCTTATGCACCATAGAAACAGTATAAGATATTAGTGTTAGAAAAAAATTTATTATAAACACAAATAATTTGTTAAATATTAGAAGTTTTAGACGTCAAAGGTTAATTTTGATTTAGGTTACGGTTTTATTTTGTTTATTTTAAAATCATGTTTGAATCTTGATATATTTGTAAGGTAAGGTTAGAATTTTTAATTAAAATTAGGTTAGAATTTTGTGCCGTTAGTATAAATAAAAGATTTCCTATAAATAAATTTTTATGAATCTTAAATGCTGTGTAATTTTCTACCCAACTAAAATCCTGTATGAATTTTGTCCGGTAGATCAAATGAAAGATCAGATAAATTATGAAGCTAAAGGTTGTGGGTTCGATTCCCAATACCTGCCATACTAACTTAGCATTTTTTGGACACAAGGAGCACGCAGATTTGGAAGATGGAATTTAGTGTACGAATTACACAACTAGTGACAGTAACAATTGCCTTGCAGCGCATTTGAGGTAGGTTTTCTAAATTTTTTTAAAGTAGTATTCAACTGGAAACATGGGTACTTGTGTGATCATAAATTAATCAATGTGAAGCGTAGGTCAGAGGTTTTAGCATTGGGCTATAAAACCAAAGGTTGTGGGTTCGATTCCCATCACCCGCCACATTAAAAATAATCGTTTTTGCACTCTAAGGTGCACTCAGCCTTTGGAATTGAGTATATGGGTTACATAACCGGTGGTAAATAATTAGTCGGCTTGTAACGATTCAAGTTTTTCGAACTTTTTAAAAAACAGGATTTAACACGGTAAAGGTAGGAACTTGCATCTTTGTCTTTCTCAATCCATATAGGATGATGCGAGCTGTGAAGGAAAATAGAATTTAAGTTGGAAACTACCAAAACCCTAAGATATGCTAGTAGTTTATACTTCGATTGTTAGGCATTGCGATCCAATTTTGTAGGGGTCACTACTACATAATATACAGTGTGTCCACATGGTAATGTATAAAATCGATAAAATTGTTAAAAATGAGTTTACGAAAAATCCGTCGGACATGTCGAGCGATTTGTATTAAATTCTATATTTTGACAGGATTTCCTGATTTTTCCCGCCATTTTTCTAATAGATATGACGTCATCGATATTTTTTTAAATGGTAACCCCTATTTTTTATTACGTCATTCGAAAGAGCGCATTTTTTTACAAATGGTAAGTTAAAATTTATAGTAGGTTGTATTATAAACTTCTTCAGCAAAAATTATTTTATAGTAAGAAAAATTTATTTCTTAGAAAGTAACACGTGTAACATTAAAATAAAATTAAACTTAATCAGGTGCTCAAATTGTGCTCCATTTACAGCTTGACAGTGTGCAAGCCGTGTGATAAATTCTTGCTGCTCGTTGTCGATGACGTCCGGGGTTATAAGACGGATTTCTTGTCGAATTCGTTCTTTCAAGTCCTCTAAGTTTACGGGCTTAGTTTTGTAAACCTTACTTTTCAAGTTACCCCACAGGAAATAGTCGAGAGGAGTTAAATCCGGTGATCTAGCAGGCCACTCTATAGCACCTGTTTAGATACCGACATTCTATATTATATAATTTAATTAGCTAATCACAAACAAAAATGGTAAAATGCGCTCTCTTCAATACTAGGCTTCGTAGGCGACTACTGGTTTGCATTCGTATGAAATGACACAATAACAGCATGGGCAAACTGCAAAGTTGCAACTTGACAGAAGTACCGCAGCTGCGCTCCGTCACAAAAATTAGTACCGGAGCCCGGCTCCGGTGAGCTCCGGCTCAAATTAATCCCTGGGATTAACAAATATTAAACTAAAATTCAATCAGTAAAGCTAAATCTTTATACATGCAACATGACACAAATTTTAACTTGACTTTACTTAAAACTTGCGACAATGAAATCTTTAAAGGTGAATTGGTACTGACAAACTTGAACTACAATCTGAACACAAAAATCTTTACTCAAACACAAAATTACTAAGACAAACTAGTCAACCGTTTGCCAACGGTCCTCAACCTTTGCAATGTGAATATTATCAAAGCCGCCTAAAGGCGAATCACAAAGCCTGCACACATATTATCGCCGGATCGAACAAATTGACCAGACATCGGCTACTCTAAAATTACAAGTTGCAAACAAAACACAAAAATAATAAAAAGGAGGTACTTACTAAACTTCAAACCCAACTGAACAACATTGATAGAGGCCTGTCCGCAAGCGGCAATCGTAGGAATTGAAACAGTTCTCAGAACTACAATTTGTTGAAAGATTTTGTTGTTAGGTAATTTTGAAATACACCTATACCACTCCCTTATGAGACGCCACTGAAAAATAAATCATGATAAATTCGACTTGCCAATGTGACAACAATTTAATGTGGCCGGAAATTCAACCTGTCTTCAATGAATGTGGATCACATATAATGATATGATATTGCTACTAATTATCATTGAATTCAAAAGTCAACTTTTATAGGCAAAAATTATTATTTTCAGATGAGAATCTAATTATCTCATTCTTAACACGAGACTAATACATATAATCACTCAAAAATAACTTTGTGCGGTAGAAAGGCAACTTAATGACAAAAGACGTACATCACTAAAAACTATGATATGCTATCTCTTTGTGACAATTTATAATGCGTACCAGCCTCAACACCGAAAGGTACCTATAAGTGGTTAACGATTACATACATACATGTCAATTGTCAATTTTGGTTAATTTTGTACAGGAAATCAGAATTCCTAAAATAATTAATATTTCTAGAAAGCCTTCGGTCCGTTCTTTATACTTTCTTAGGCGTGCAAAAAGGTAGCACTTTAGATACTTGCCGTAGAGATAAATTACTACAAATTAGAAATTTACTAGTGTTGGAATGTTCTTAATTACATATTAGTTTAAGTATTATAATCTAAACCGCAAATATTTACGTGTATGGCTGTAAAACATCCATGTAAAACCATCCAGTATATGCCTATTAACTATTAATAGTTTTACAGTTTTACTACAGCCTTATACCTAAGAAGAAATTATACAACAGATATATGCACATCATTGCACAAATGCGCCTACGCGTGTATGAAACCAGTTATACAAGGGTCAAATCAACATGTTTCGAGCCATTGTATTGCCGTTCTGTGGACTCTTTTTTTGGCGCATGCGGTTAAAAGTTTCCGTACGACGGCCCGCACCCCCTTATTATTACTCCGTTTTCAAAATTCACACAAAAATAACCTCTTACGCAGTCAGTGTCAACCTGTCAACTAATCGCCAAGGATGGGCGAGCACGAGAAACGAATAACGAAAACACGAACTTCGACTAGGGTAACGAAGGTGAACACACGAACTGCGCAGGTTGCCCAAGACTACTTGAACATGCGCGTTTTAAGAACTCCCGCCTCCCGCCCGTATTCGAAATTCCAGTAAGCAATTAGCAATTCCTAATTATATATAGACTTCGTTCACAGGCAATTATAAATTTGTGATATCAACTTGCAGAAGAAATAATAGTGGCAACTATAATTTTCACAGTGTATATATAAATTATCCAGACTTACATTTGTCGCCTCGTAGAAAGCCTAGTGTAAACTTGCAAATGTAACCTTGCATTTGTTCCCCTACAGCAAGCTTACTATAAGCTTAGCTATGTAACCTTGCACGTGCAAGGATAGCGCAACTCGAAAGCAAGCTTGCAATAAGCTTATGTGCTATCTGGGTACCCACACTACAACGGCATAAACTGCCCCTGAGACTGAAGAAGACAATCTACACAACGATAGTCGGAACAACAGCCCTATACGGAGTAAAAACCAGCGCAATAACAAAGGGGAATAGAGTGGCTCTGAGAAGAATGGAGAACCAAATCCTAAAACTCTTCAGGATAAACTCAAAAGAAGACGAAGGGGTTACAGCACACGAAGTACTAGAAGGAAAAACAATAACTAAAAAGCTGACAGCAGCACGGCTGAAATATTGGGCACACATATTAAGACGAGAAGAAGATCACATATTTAAAAAGACCTATAACCTAACAACAGACGAAATGAAGGTGGGAAGGCCTTGCTACAAGTGGAAAACAGCACTGAAACAAGATATAGAGCGATCGGGTATACCACAACAAACTTGGAAAGAGTGGGCGAGGAACTAAACTAGAATGAAGAGGGAAATAAATCGCATATATGACTCAAGAGAGGATTCGGACAACGAGGAAATAGAAGCAGAGGAAGAAGATATAAATATCGAAGAATAATGTGTAGGAACGGGGAAAGAACCGATACCACAATAATAATGAAAATAGAAGGGGGGGAACAAGGAATACACAGTGCAAATTTTGTTGCTACGAGCATGGCGGACGATATGACCAATTTACAAATGCCGAAAATTTATCGTTGCCAGATAACGAATTAGTAATTAATTGGTTAATTTACAAAAATTACGTCGGCCTTGGCGTTTTTTTGGGTATACGCAAATTGGCCTTGATTTGCGTATGTTCGCATTTCATTGGTCATATCGTCTGCTAAGTTCGTGGTAACAGAATCTGCACTGTATATGTATAATAATGATTAGATTTAGCTAGAATAATGTAACATGTAACAGGGCAGGCATGTCTGCGCTAAGGCGTTCCATACCATAGATTTAGGAACTAGAGGTAATACTACAAATAGTGTCAGTATAAGAGGAAAAACAAATCTTGTCTAACCATCTCGGTCATATACTCAACTCCCATTGAATATATGATCTACTAACTACCTGGCACTAGAGAAGCGGTGTTCTGCGGCAGACGTCACAGGCATGTTAACGTTATACAGTGCTCCCAATCCAGGATTGATCCACGGGGATCTGCTCCATGTTCAATTGATGATGATGATGATAAACAAATGATTCTACAAAATACTTCAAAGAAATATAATAGAATGGAGATAACACGTGTTGTTTGTTATTGTTTATTTATTGGGTAAGATGTAAGTCCACAGGTATAAGAAGCCCAACATTCAACTGCTATGAGCATTTAGCACTACCTATCTGATTAGAATTTTGACGAACTTGAGGATCTTCTTTACACCAAATAGCCAAATAACGCTGGACAAGGACGTACCATCATATCTGAAAGATAGAGTAGGTACACTTTCAAATTTTTTTCACAATAAAATCTCACTCGGACCTCAACTGAGATCGGACCCAAGACTTTTGGTTTACAAAGGAACCTTGCACCCTCTACAATACCAAAGCTGGTAATAGCAATTTTCCATATTTTCAAATTGCAGCTGACTGGAAGACTGAATAATTTCAATAAATAAACAACTGAAGAAAAATGATATTCAGAACTAAAATTATTGTGTTCTCGAGCTCAAATGATTCACTTGGAAATGCCGAATTAATTCAAATGGCAATTATTCACATCGTGGTCGTGGCTCGTTGGTTCAGCGTGCGTCTGACCACTGACATAGCCCGTGTTCGATTTCCAGCAAAACACCCAACCACTTCCCTCGGCAAACCACCGAGGTATTCTGCTTAGTAAGTCTTCTTTAGAGTAGAAGTGCAAGCACTTCCATGATTATGAACCCACGTAAAGCTGTAGGTCCCTTATACCTTGTAGGCTATTTAACACACACACTACAGACATATATGGAGAGAAGTCCAACAATGTCCTGTAAAGGGCACGCCACCACAAGAAGAAGGCAATTATTCACCAATCTTAGTTCGAAATTAAGTCTAGGTAACAAGAAAAATATGAAAAGTACTACTCAGAATTAGATTATTAAACATCGGAACGTATTTTGCTTGGTATTGTTTATGTAGCTACACCGAACCTTTTATAGATTTCCTCCTGGTTAAAATTTTAGAGTGGCGATGAAGTTGACAACTACACTTACTATAACGATGCGGGTGTTGAAAATTCACAATTTTCAATAACTGGTGAAAAACCCCGTAGCTTTTGGACCCTCGTTTAAATTTTGTTGTGTATTTGTAAACCAGTCTTTTAGAAAGGGTAGGAAAGAAAAGTCAAAGAAACGCAGATCTCAAACATATTAATATATTTATTCAATTGCATTCGTGGTGTGATCCCTCAAGGGTGGATGGTCGGTACGGACGGCGTAGCCTCAACCCAACGGACTGGTCGGTGCGGATGCCGTGGACGCTGATGGAAGGGCGGTGCCGGAAGGGTTTTGTTTTAGAGCGTTTACGTATGTGTTCCTGAAAAATAAACAAAGTGGGTAGGAATATAGGAGCCTAATGAGGCTGTTTTACGGCCCCAGAGTAGCTGCTGTAGGTCAAAGGGGATGCAGGAGGATTTCAGTACGCCTAATGAGAGTGTGAAGCTCAGAGTAGCGTCGGTTACGGAAAGAAGGTTGGAGGCACGGAAGTCAGTAAAGTATTAGGATCGCAATTAGCCTAATAGAATGTGTGAAATTCTAGAGTAGCTCATGCGTGGAGTAAGGAATCGGAATCCCCTTTGATCTGATGATCCTTGTATTTATACGATTATTTTGGAACACCCCCAACTAGAAGGGGTTCCTTTCGTCAAATCAAATCGAACTTTGTGTTAAAGTTTAGCCGTGATTGGCAGACCGGTTTTGGTATAAAATACTTCATAAGAAACTAATTTTCTTAGAAATGCCTTTCTATTACTAAAGAGATTTATAGTTCCGTTTGTAGTATCGCAATATAAGCAGATCTCTTTAACAATTGGTAATTTACTACTCTATCTGGTTGGAGTGCATCTGGTTGAGCACATCTCTTAGCTAGAACAAAGAAAGACCCATTTCGGACACCACCCTTCAGAACTGGCCTGAAAAGCAATTGTTATATCCCTACAAAGAAAACATAAATTAAAAGACGAAAGGAACCATTTCGTTTATGGTCCGCCTGTCCTTTAAATCTATTTATATCTCGCATTGTAAACTGTTTACAGAATCGGCCTTAATATTACGTACAATCATTTACAAAAAATAAAGGAAAAACCAATAAGTCCTTATTTTCAAATGTCTATAACATTCGCAACATTACATTACTTGCAAGTAACAGTAACTTAGTAGATAGCTCTTGAGTTTGGTGAAAGAGTAACAGCATGAAATTGAGAGTTGGAATTAAATTTGTCTTCATTTATGTGTGTAATCGTTTAACCTCTTATACCTTTTGGAATTGAGGCTGGTGTGTTAGCATATGTGCTCTTACGCGTGAAATGCACAATCTGGCCCGCTCTGCGAGTTACGAGATTGGTGCGCCGTTTTTTGCCTACATGCAGCATCATGTGTATGTATAGAACCTTGTTACTCTACCTCGTAGGTCTGTATTCAGAGCAGAGCGTCGTTAATTAGGTGCCCAACGATGAATGGTCACCAGGGGTCGATACCGAACTCCGGGAAATCTTGTACTCAGCGTAATTCGAACCGGGGACCAGAGATGGGTAAAATGCATTCTAAAATCTATTTAAAATAGAAAATACAAAATGATTTCTATATATGTATTTAAAATACAAAATACAAAATAGTTTTTTCGATTGTATGTAAAATGCAAAATGGAAAATAGGTATTTCAAATGAAACAACAAAATAGAAAATACAATTTTTATTTAAATAATTTACAATTTGCTTTTAACAACAATTTTTCGAAATTGTGATCGCTTAATTTCCCTCTCTTGAGTCTCATGACCATACCACCATACGAAAATAATCTTTCCACTGGTCCTGATGATGGTAAAGGAGTATTATATTTAATGAATACTTCTTTAACATATTTATAATTATTTAATATATTTAATTCGGTATTACGGTCTTGCAAATACTATAATACTTGAAGCTCTACAGTATTTGTCGTCGAAATTTCACCATTACCATCGTCCTCGTCATCAAATAAAAATATTCATCAATATTCTTATTTTCTACAGCAACATCTTTGTTTACAAAAATTGAAATTTCTATTTCTTTTATTAATAACTGTTTAATATAATTTCGCTTTTCCTTTGCTGCCCATTTTAGCTTAAAATATGGGTGCGTAACCGATTGCTACTTACCAAACTGAGCAAATTTCACCACAAGAAACTGATTGTTCTTTACACAGTCTATCACAAAAGGTACCTGCTATCAAGCCAATAGTGACTAAAGAACTAAACACCCGACCATATAAAACAGACAGGAACAAAGCTAAACTTAGCATGTAAAAGTGGTGTTTATTTACAAAAATATAGGAAATTCCCATCAACTTGTACCGTTTATGTAGGTATTAGAAAGTTCCCACCCTTACCCCTTGCTGTTCTTACTTAAAAGTAAAACTTATTTATTTAGGAACTTTGTTTGTTGTTGCAGAGGATTATATATTCAGTAGAAAGAAATCTTCTTTAAGCCTTTCTAAAAACTAAATCTTGTTCTACGAATCAGAAAACTGAACTTCCTTCTTAAAATAAATTTGGGGAAAAGACACCTAAACCAGTATCTGCAATGTATTTTAAATAGGAAATGTTCTTAAAAATCCATTTTAAATGAAAAATGGAAAATACATTTTTAAAATGTATTTAAAATGTAAAATACAAAATGCCATTTTCCATTTTAAATAGCTATTTTAAATAGAATTATTCAAAATAGTTACCCATCTCTGCCGGGGACTAGCGCAACACTAGCCTGATGCTCTTACCACTGCGCCACCCTGGCCTCCTTTGTCTTCATTTATATTTATTTACATCATCCTATAACGTTATCATGCTAATAACTCCTTAGCAACGAGTTATGTTATGATACATTTAACAGCACTAATGCTGTAAAGCTTATAACAGCACGATATGGCTGATTAAAGCTTTGGTTTCCTAGGAAGCGGTGCCGTCATTTAACGGCCGTCAAAATACGGTGGGTGACATCACGAAAAACGGTATCGTGTATTTTAAGCGAAGTGTTTTCCAAAAGAGCGGTAGCGCACACCGAACGTAATAGAGCGGTGCCGTCTCATCTGAAGCGGTGGGCCAGTACGGTACGAATCAGTTCAGCAACGGTTTTTGGCGGTGTGTCTTGTGTATATAGTCCAGTCAAAATAGACATAACAGTTCGGAATAATTTGCAACGGCCGTATTTTTTCACCGTTTTTCTGACGTCACCCACCGTATTTTTACGGCCGTTAAATGGCGGCACCGCTTCCTAGGAAACCAAAGCTTTACTTTACTATTTATGAATTGTCATTGAACTGTCATTTACCGTCACTGAAAATAATTTTTTATTTTTTGAAACAAATTATTATAGGATGATATAAACCGTGTTACGACACGCGTAACGTTGTTTGCTGGTTACATTACTCGAGAATTAAAAGAACTCACTCCTTCGTCGCTCGTTCTTTCAAACTTTTCTCTCGTAATGTAAAATGCTTCATAACGTTACTAGTATCGTAAATTACTATTACATTATAATATAAAACATATTTTTGAAGGCAACGAACAGCACTGAGAATGTTTACCGAACACTCAATTCGAGTTGTGCGATCTGATGGAATCTTTCAATATGTCAGCTGTAGTTATAAGAATATTGTTCCATGCATAACTTGTTTTGAATTATATAAATAATTGATCATTCAATTATTATTTTTTTAATTTATCCATTTTTTATCTAAGTTTCAATTACTAGCAGTATTACTTTATCTTTAAATTCTTTGCTTTTGAATTGAAATCAATTTGTTTAAACAATACCAATAAACATATAGTAACACTGCTTCATACATGCAGTATTAAGAAATAGATTTTGATATAACTTACCCATGGTTCAATTACTTTGTTACACATACATCACTTCAGTTTAATTAATTTACAAAAGAACAACCTATACTCGCCAAATAGCCCATACACGACTAAAGAATAAGGAACACACGATAAAACTTGTTGCAAGACCTCTGCACATGTTGATAAAAAGACCCATTTTAAATGTAAGAACCTTATCTGTATATAGAAAACAAATTTCAATATTTTATGCTTTATTAGCAATAGATAGATGGGAGAGAGCATTATCTATAATTTATTTCTTACTTAGGATGCTTGTCTGTGTGTAACGGTTTTTAAATATTAATAATCTATTTACATACAAAATGTAAACAATTCTATTACAATAAAATACAAAATCATTAAAAAATCGATTAATACTAAACTAAAACAGTCCATAAGCTAAGCCAATTCACTATTATCGCTTCACAGAAGCGACTGTTTTCAATTTTCATTAATTGTAACCGTAATAAAATGACAATGAGAGTTTCGTATTCAGAATATTTATTTACAATCTAGTTTTTATTGGCAGTCAAGCTATACATACAAATCAGAAATCAATTATTAAAAATTTGTCTAAATAAAATTCATTCGCTGTTAAATTTTACATATTTAATTACAATAATAAAATAATACTTTAAGAAATACTGTAAACTAAAAAGCCGCTTGCTGCATTTAAGGTTTACTATATTAATATGGAATTTATAAAATCGTTAATCGATATTATGATTTTTGTTAAGAGAAACTGTAAAAACTTTAAGAATTCCATATTTCATATAATCCTTTACTGTTGTATAAAAAACTTTAGAAAATTGATGCACAGCTCCAGAAAATGCCTTTTTCTACGTAATGAGTAAATAATATCATGTTGTTGTACACAGGTATTTACATATTGGGTTAAACAGGTTCAAATATTTCTTTCCTAAAATTTAATAATTCATAATGTAACTCCTGACGTTAATGCAGATTTTGCAGGTTTATGTAACGCCAGCAGTGTTGTTACTTTGCATCTTTATATACACTTATAAATAGAAACCAATTGTACAAACAATAACAGTTTGCTTTCTAAAAATTAAACAAAAAATACATAATATGCTAAGTTGTGATTGTCTAGAATACAACAAAAAAGAGGTAATACAAGGCAATTAAATACAAAAGAGTAACTATATTTACATCTTTTTACCAAATGTTAGGAATGCAAAAATAAAAAATTACAGTTAGTAAAATATAAATACTTATTACAATAAAAAAATGGTGACTGAAAAAACTAATTTTTAATTACAAAATTATTAAAGTATAAAATATTTAAGAAAAGATGGCTTTGTATTCCAATTGCCTTGTATATTAGTATAAATTTACAATTAGATATGAATATTTCAGAAATCTAAAAAATATCTATTTTTGATACTAAACATATGTAACAATATAACAGATAATATTGGCATACGTAGGAATCTGCATTATATTACTTGATTATTAGTAAGGGACCATCACAAGCGAAAGTATTGCTTTAAATATGCATAATCTTTACAGTATACATTTTCGGTGTTTCTTAACAAGAGTTCATTCACTTTGGTCCATTTTCTTATCGTTTCTTATCGGTTAGCTGCTTTGCATATGTACATTTTAAGTGTCAAATAATAAAATATGCAATCTTGCATATTACGATACACATATATCACAGACCTACAAGGTTTTTAATAAATACTCGTGTGCATTATACTGAAAAGCGAAGCTAACAAAATTTAATGTAGGTACAGTAAAAGTTTCATTTAATATTAAATTAGAATGCAACCTAGAAACAACTAACAATACTATCAAAATAATACAAATACATCAAGTTCAGTTGCTCACTGCAAAGTCGTCTGATGTAGACGTGCAATGTCGGCACAATTTTTTTTTTATTTCACTCTTTTGCACCAATTTGCTCACCTTCACTACCAGATTAGGGCACTTTCAAGTGATTGATTGCAAATACTATAACCAAATATAAGTTCATCACTCAAATCTGACGATTTACACAAAAAGTATGACAGTCCAATACAGAGGAATTCCTAAGGGCGTAAGGGCCAACGGGCCATGTTCCACGAGCTATCATAATAAGGGTCGGAAAATTTCATTTGGATGGTTGTTCTGGTCGCTGTCATTTTGTCTTGCAAGGCATTGCTGTAATAAATATAATTTTGTTAATATTTTCATTTACAACTAACTGAGAAATTATTAGTTAAAGTTAAAGATTTATTTTCTGCATAAGTGTTAAAACATACTTACTGCTTGTTTTCGCTCCCACGTCCTCATTGCAGACTTATATTTCTCAAATTCATGGCACCAATCAGAATATACTTTTTGATAATCGTTGCTTTTTGATGGAGCAGAACAACGATGAGAATCTACTGTAACATTATACGAACACAGTAAAGATGCTCCCATCCAACAGTCATAACGTCCAGCATCCGCTTCAGTAACAGAAAGAATTATTAATCCATGTTCTGATGTTTCTATATATTTTTCAGGCCTACAAAGAAATAATTGATTTGAATGTTATTACTGAGTATTATTGAAGATATCGCGAAGAATTAATTAACATACCTGTACATGATTTTGTATCGGCCTTTATCTTTTGAATAGTGATGCCAAGTGATAGTTTGTGAAGCTAACACAGCAGGCATTTTTAAGAAACAACCTAAATGTAAACTTTGACCCCATGTTGCAATCATTTTCTTTTTAACAACACTGCTGTCACAAATATTTACTGTACTGTTAGAAACATCTTGAAGTAATCTAAAATAAATACAGAATATTTTTAAAAAATTATTCTGATTTTGGCGAAGCAGTACATACTTTTTTTTATGTATTTTTTTCACACAAAGTTAAAAAAGTATATAAACAGCTTACATAAAAGGTATTTATTTATGTATTATTATTATTATTAAAGTAAATCTTACCCAGGAGCATAAGGTTTACAAATATAAATATCTTTATCCCATCCACAATACGGGTCATGAACACACCGTAGGCAATTGTCATATCTTCGGTTGCACATAACAAGATCAATTTGTTTCACTCTATGATCTGAGGCAACATACAAAGTTTTATGTTTTTTAGAAAGTTCCATCGTTTGTATTGGTTCACCAGGTGTTATATCAAATACATCAAGAAGAATTGAGGATGAATCTCCATTGTCAGCATGCCATTCAACAATTTTGTGAACACGTCCGTCATCTTAATAACATCAACGTTAATTAAAAAATTAACAGAACTATAAAATTCATAACTTACTTGTTCCTGCATAATATACGATATACTCTAAAATGCTGCCACCAAGATCGACTCTAATTTTATCAACTACCAATTTTGTGAAGAAAACATCTCTCTTGAAAAACACTGGTTTTTCATTGTCATGAGTTACTGCTGAATCCATCAATGGATGGGATCTGATAAAATTTAATACGGTATCGGGAAGAGTTTCTGTGTCATTCACACAGGTCCCAGGTCTAGGTTCGGGTACACGTCCAGATAGTACAGGTAGCCAAGCTGATGAAGAAGATGCTTGCTCTTTGAATTTACCACTAAATGCCTCTTGGATAGCTGACAATGTGAAAGAGCAGATGGCCGAGCCCATCAAGCCATTAGTAGAAGTTGTAAAAGTTCCATAGAATTTGGCATCGTCTCCAGGGACCTTGTAGATACTTTCTGTTATAAAAATATTTAAAAAATTAGTTTTTGTTTACATTATTAAAGAAGAGAGAGTAGAGACATACTTTCAGAACTCATATAGCAATGAAACAATTCATTTTCATGTGTTAGTGATTAGCAGATTAGCTATACAAAAAAAGTCAATTCAATATTCAGCAATTCAGCTGATGTTCTCAAATTCTCCTATTTATTTAGATAGTAATAGTATTTTCATATTCAACCTCTGGATTTTGAAGAAATGTTTGATGCTAATGTATGTATAAACACTTTTGCTGTTTCTCAAAATGTTTTACGAGGTTTGGCAGAAAAATAATGAGACTGGCAACACTGTGCGCGAACCGACAACGCTGCTGCCGCCCCCTTCACACGGCAGTTAGAATAACCTCTGCCGTAGACTCAGTACACTTTCAAACTTGTTATAGTTGCTACGCGATAGTTGAGTGAATGAAAATGGACCGGCAAAAGTTTAGCAACGTTGTGCTATCAAATTTTATGCAAAGCTTGACGAATTCGCTACTGTGATTTACGAAAAGTTACAAAGGGTTTATGGAGAGCATTCCTTATCCAGGCTACAAGTGTTCAGATTTTAGAGGGCCTAGAAGAAGTGGAAGATGAACTTCGTGCGGGAAGATCTTCAACCTCAAAATCGGACGACAATGTGGAAAGAGTGAGGACTCTTGTGATATCATATTGGAAAGTCCTTGAAAGGCCCAGGAAGAGGGTGGCACGTGTGCGACCAGGCATTGCAAGCACTTGGTTGATGCACCCTGACAACGCAACGTCCCATGTCACACGGCAGTTTCCATCAACGAATTTTTGTCAGAAAAAAGCATTCTTGTGGTTCCCAGCCCCTCTTACACCTCTGGCTGAAAAACCATTTAAAAGTGCGCCATTTTGGTACTTTGGATAATATCCAGAAGATCGTAACCGGCGAGTTGAAAGACATTCCAGCAGAAGCCTTCCATGACTGCTACGAACAATGGAACAAACGTCTTCATCGGAGTGTAGAGTGTAGCTGCCCAAGAGAACTACTTTGATTTGTGAAAAGAAGTTCATGGTTAAAAGAAAATCAGTTTCATTATTTTTCTGCCAAATCCTGTATACAAACTAATAACATGTCATGTTACTTTATTGTTTTCTCTGCTTATGGGCAATTTTTTAAAATAGAAGTTATAAAGAAAATATTTGCTGCATTAAAGCGTTGATTAAGGGATCAATCAGCGATTAAAGGAGTAAATGAGTATGTGTAGTACCTACAGGTTGAAAATAAAAAGAAATAAATGCAAATTAAATCAAAATTGCATGCTTTACTAACGACAAAAATTGCTTATTGAACATTCAAATCTGAATTCCCTCTAATAAAAGAGATTACAGGTATGCTCATTCACAACCACAAAAGTTTTAAAATTGTCATCAAATATTTGTTCTGCACTGTAATTATGAATTATTCAATATATGCATTCAGGGTTTAGTTAAAAAGCACGCCAAATTGATAACTGTGTGTTGAATATGCTTTCAGACTTGGATTCAATTTTTATAAATACTCTATAAATTCTACAAAGTAATGGCGGTCCCTGCCCTATTGTATGGCTCAGAGAATTGGACACTAACCCAGAAAGAAAAGAAGTTAATTGAATCTACAGAAATGAGATTTCTAAGAAGAGTAGCGGGCTACACATTGCTTGACCATAAAAGAAGTGAAGAGATACGACAGAAACTAAACACATATGAAATATTAGAAAAAATTGACCAATACAGGAACAACTGGTTGGACCATGTAAATAGAATGGACGATAGCCGTATCCCCCAACAAATCCTGCGCTATAGACCACCTGGGAAAAGGAGAATAGGTCGCCCCAAAAAACGATGGACTGACCAATTCCCATGAGATCGGAACAAACCTTATAGGTTTAAACTTGGATGATGATGATGATAAATACTCTAAGTTTTCTTCCTTCAGAGTATGAGGGATTAACTTTTAGTTAACATTTAGATTTAAACTAATTCACTGAATGAATAAACAACAAACATTTTTGGATGTATATTTTTCACATAAAAAATTCAATACACTCACAAATGGGAAGGTTGGAACCCGGTTCATTTTTTGTATCGACTTTAAAGTAAAAAATTAATATTTTGTACAATACTTCAAATTGACAATAAACACATATTTACAGGGTAAGTAACACGACTCAAGGGAACAATATTGGAAACTTGCTTTTACATAATTGATATTCCCAAATATAATATAATACCAAATCAATACAACCACTGGGCAGGTAATTTCTTTCCAATTAAATATGCTTTTTTAAAATTCTATTTATCAGTTTTTTGATAAAATAAAGTAGAGTAAAAAGCCAAATTAAATAAAGAAAAAGATTTTTATATCAACAGCAAACTCGAACTCGAACAAAAATATGACAAATTCTGATTTTACATTAATTTAACCCCATCATGGAATGTCGTGTATCTCCTTTTTACACATTAAAATTACATAAAGTTGTGTTCTTTTATGCGTATCTCAAAAACTATGAATACATGTTAATTTTTTAAAATTCATGGCAAGAGAACTTGGAAAAGTTTTCAGGGAAAAACAATTTTGAAAATGTAATTGCAACGTTATCTATAAAGAACTTGTGATGTGTGTGTTCTAAATATTTAAAGGGGTGGTTTGAGACAAAATAGGACGTGATATTCTCCTTTGGAGATAAAAAAAAGTTAATTTCATTAATGATAGAAAACGAATTAAATTACATTTTCAAAGCAGTATATTGACTAGTGATATTGAATTTTATTAACTTACGGATTTCGTTAAAGTAGAACGGAAATTCTCCAGGAATGGAACAATTAAGACGAGCTTTAAGATAGGTGGCCCAGTTCTGAGCGAGGATGTTTTTCCCTCCGGTATCCTTCTTGCACACGCGTGCAACCCTAGAATAGACGCTCTTGCCGCAATTTATGTATTCCACGGCAGTTTCTCTAAAGAAGAAGAATACGTATTCGGCGATGTCGAAGGACCCGACGAAATTCGGTTCTGGAAAAGAAAACAAAACTTGTTAAAGCTAAATTGGACGGATCTTGCAAGTTAAACAACCCCGCCGCCGAACGTCGACGCACCGAAACGGTAATAAACCGTAAAACATTCGTTTCCCAAAAAACGGAAGAAGGAATCATAATCGGTCCGTTTACGCAAGGCAGCCCGTCAAATTATTCACGTTATTTTCCAGTTGAATCAGCCGAAAGTGGAAACAGCCACGCATAATGCGAACGGATATATGCGTAAAGCGGTAAAATGCGTGTGTTTCGCTAAGCAGAAAGATTTCCCGCTTCATCCCCGAATATGACGTTAAAAGGTGCCATTAAAGCAAACGCTCCGTTCTGCGCTCTTCCACTCATCAGAATTAAGCCGTGTTAAAGTAATTACCTGTAATCTGCATTGTAACAACAAACGAGCAAATATAATAGATAATTAAATCACAGAAGATTGTATAACGGGGGGCGACGCATTCGCGATACGAGCATGGTTACCCTTATGACCATGGGAACTACCACATGGGGGCGATTATCGGGGTTACAAAGTGTAACTGTACACTCAAAAGGTGCTTCCACTTCTTCGACCTTTCTAACAAGATTTATATTAAGTACTCCTTCGTGGTTATTCATTAATAATCGCCTAGTTCGAAAATTAACATGTTCTCCCATCAATTCTCTCTAAATTTTAATTAAGTAAAGGGTTTTAACAAATTCTATTCGTCGAAAACATTATTCACGTTTTAGTACTGATTGAGATTATAAGTAAAACTAACTATTTCAACATAATTCGCAGTTAATTAATCTTAATTCAAAATGGAAAAGCGAAATGTACTTAAATTAATTTTTTCTCACTACCACCTTGGTAAATTGACATTTCATTGTCAAAAAGTCGACAATAATGGAAACTAAAACATTTAGTTGAACAAAAACAGACTGTATCTAAGGGCAAAAAAGACGATTTACCGCGCCAGGTCATTTTCCGCGCATGGTACCCCATAACGCTACACCATAACGGATATAAAAAAAATAAATAGTTATAATGGAGAATACGTGCTTATTTATTAATATTAAAACTAATTTTACAATTGGAACAACGTTGAATGTTAAATGAAGGTGTATTTACAAAATGTTTGATTTCATTCTTTTCGTTACTGAAAACAGAAATTGCGTTTATGTGTTTGTTTGTACCATAGCAACAGCGCCGTTAAACTGTCATAAATATAAACGTCACAATTTTTGTTAAATTATTAATGAATTTTATTTTGTGGTAGTGAGAAAAACGTAATGCGCAACGCGTAGGTAAGTTTCTTTTTTATCCTCGGTGGCTTTATGGACCTCAGCTGCGCTTCGGTCCACAAATTACCACCTCGGATAAAAAAGTTCACTTACCATAACTTGGAGCGCAAATAACTATTTCTACTCCCACCATGGAAAGTGGGCTTTTCAGACTTCGTCTCCATAGATACGAGTATTGAAAATGAGTGTTTGCCGAACAAGTGAAATTTGCGTGCGGAAATGTCAGATTTTGCAGAAATATTTAAATTTTTTTATGGAAATGTGGTTGTAGAAAAAATAGCGTGTAATACATGTGTTGAAAGCTTGTTTTTGCCACACTAATGTGACTGCAGCACTCACTATCATTCGTGCTGCAAACTTCAAATTCATGTGGCAAACGCAAGCTTTCAACACTTGTATTACAATATACTATATTATTATCACTTTCTAATAAATAATAAATGCTTCCAACAGTATATCAGAACAGTAGGTGGTTAATCACAATCCTATATTCTAACATCAGAAATGCGAAAGAATTACCCAACTGTTCCACGTACAACCTATAGCAAATATTTTTCGAATGACACTTGTACGTTAGTAAATTGATGGCGAGTTTTAGTTTGGGATGAAATTCAAAAATGATCGGTTAATTTTAATTTAAATGTACGGTAATCGGGCAATTTTTACCAGAATCGGCTTATTTATGTTCCGTAAAATTTAATAGGCACGAAAACACAATATTTGACGTAAAATTACTGCCCAACAACTTAATCCGATGCCAACGACTTAATTTTAGACTAATTTGCATTTTTATAAGTTACTCGTTACGGATAATTTACATATAAGAAATACATTGGTGAAGTTTAAATAGCGAGGTCGAGCTCATTTTTGTCAAAAAAAATTCTAACTCGAAAATAATATCTATGCAAATGCTTCAAAAATGAATGGAAATTAGGAAATTATACTAGGAAGTTTATGTTTAGCGTACTAAAGAATACGAAAAGTTAACCGGTGTCACCTGCAAGATATGCAGTTAAGAGACGGCTTTGTTATTAAATATTAATGCCAAAGTGCTGGTCGTTGGACGTTATTTATTCAGTTAGCATTTTAAATATTCATTTTAAAACTGCACTTCTTAACAGTCGACGAAACTTTTTGATTACATCCTGAATAATAAATATGAGGGAATTAACCTCATTCATTAGACAATTTGACACAAACATTTATGATGACAAACACTAACATACTAGTTATTACCATTTATTTTAGCACTGATTATTTAATTTACTTGTTCATATATATTACATTTAATATACACAAAGAATTTATTTCATTAAATTTATGTTGCAAATTTTCGGGACGAACGTAAATTCCCTTAAAAAATAGATTACTATAATTGCTTTCATAATTACTTTGCTTAAAATTGAAGAATGACAACCGTACTTAGCAAATAGGAACAGCTAAGAAAATATTCCAACAAGGAACTTGCCATCCTCGGTGATTAATTCGATAATGTTTTAAAAATAATTTTTTTAAGAGTTCACTCCTTGGAGATATACATTTAACGAACTCAAATTAATTTTCGTATTTAGAAAAATTACGTCGTTTATACCTACATACTACACCATCTGTAGAGTGTAATGTGTTACCCACAGTTAGACATACATACATTTAGAAAAATATCAACTCCACCTGTCTCATCAATAGATGGATTGATTAGTTCAGTGTGTCAGATCAGCAATCTGCATGCTATAAAAAAAACCGCTCATAGTCCTAGCGATAGCCTCGGATGTGGATAGGACTCACGAAATTTGACAAGGCAACGATATAGGACAAAACGATTTTAGAAGAATAACACCATTAGATTAGCAATGTAGAACATCATGTCGTGGAATAATAGGGATTAGGAAGTAATACAAGAAATATTAGACAAAAATATACATATGCGCACTGTCGGAAACAAAAAGAAAAGGAACTCGCCAATATGGAAACTATATAATGGCAAATAGTGGAAGAAACAAGGAAAAACGAGCAACAGAAGGACTGGGAATACTGATTCATAAAAGATGCCAGGCATGTATAGAAGATATAGTATACACAAACGAAAGAATAATAAGTCACCTTGAAGATCGAGAATATCATAAGCGTATATGCCCCAGACATAAATAACCCAGAAACGTAAAGCAACAATTCTACGAATCACTACAAAACGAAATAGATGCAATAGCACAAGATGACTACATAATAGTAATCGGCGACTTGAACGCCTGAATAGACAACGATTCAACAAAGAAACTGAAAACAATAATGGCATTATGCTAGTAAAGCTCTATATGCGAATTATCAATACGTTTTTCTACGATCCTGAAATATACAAAATAACATGGCAAAACTTACGAGGAAAAACTTCAATACTGGATTATATTATAACAAGCCGATCTGTACACCCAAAACATGTCTTAGATATAATGTATAGAGACGGCAGCACTTGAAGCGTGTGGATCGAGAACAGTTAGTATGAATGGAAGTAAAAAAACACGGAAAAAATAAAACAGTTAAGCAAAGAAAAGAAAGAACATGGAAAATCATAGAACATACAAGCAAATAAGGAATAGAATTAAGGACAAAATATATAGAATCAAAGAAGAATAGTGGGAAAGATGAAGTAAACGAATAACAGCAGACCAGGGGACCCAACATTTTATTAACCTTTTTAACTATGACAACGACAATAACACTATTAATAAACAAGATGACAGAGTAAAAGAGGGAGATGAAACCACAGTGGGAAAAGAGGAAATAGAGAAGGTAATAAGAGGGCTAAAAGGGAGAAAAGCACCCGGAATCGATGGAATACCTAACGAATTACTGAAATACGGAGGTGATAAAGTAACGACCGAAATTTGGAAACTAGCAAAAAGAAATTTTAAAGAACGAAAAAACGTCAAAAGAAATGAAAACCGGCTTCACATCACCAAAAAGGCAATAAGCGAGGCCCCGCCAACTATAGAGGTATCACGCTCTTCAGTACAGTTCTAAAATTAATAACAAATGTATTCAGTGGCGTGTCGTGGGGTTTGAGTTTGGAGGGGCGCACCAGAAGTCAAACACCAAATAACCTACCAAAAGTTACGGGAAAATTTGTCTCTTTATTTTCCGAACTAATTTACATAAATACAAATCTGAAAATTGGCACATTTAAGTAAATATTATAACCGCAAATAAATGTATTCGGTACTTCTAGTGATTATGTAGTTACTATTATCATTCTAGGTAGTTTTACTCGGCCTTTCACGAGTTCTAATAATTGCTTTCAAAATAATTAGGTATCGATTACTTCATTCTCAGCCATAACAAATATTAGACTGCATGACGGTTATTGCGTAATTTATGCTATCGAAGCTGAAACCCAAACAATATTTAGATTTGAATATATCCATCTTTACCCACTTTTTTAGATATTTTAAATCGACTGTAAATAAAATTGTAAATATTTTTAGTTATCTAAGCAATCGTACATATTTTAGTTTGTTTTTTTTTAAAATACCTATATTTTCATAATATGATATTTTTCTTTAAATGTTCTTGAACACCGAATATTGTAATGATATACAAATTGAAACAAACAATTTCATGTAACTGAAAGAAAACCATCTTTTTGTTACAAATTTAAAGTTCTAAAAGGCTCACTAGTTATTTTTTATTTCTTGCAGTAAAAAATATATCTACTAATTGCATTTATTATGAAATAATTCTGTAAAACGTTTCTTAATAAAATAACAGGATTTGAATAGCTACGAGTAGACGAGTACGAATCTTTGCGATGCTCCGATTAAATGAAAGAAGATTCATTGCTCCAACAATAAGTTACAGCAGGCCGCGCTAAAATCGCGGCCTGCTGTAACTTATACAATCGGCTATTATCGGCTAGTCTCCGGAGTCGTTCGGCGGCAATGTATAATGTTTGTTAAAGGCCGCAGATTTTCCGCGGCCGTTGGTTGAGGACGCGGATAATTAGAGATCTCAACGAGGACGGACAATTAGAGATGGGAGCGGATGTTTGGATAGAGTTGAATTTTTTGTTGAAATTTGAACTTAGTCATAGAATGTATGTAAAATAAATATTAATAATTTAGAAAAAAATTGTGTGTTCCTTAGCATTTCTTAGGAGGGGCGCGCGGCCGCGCGGCCTTATGGAGCAACCGCCACTAAATGTATTACTTCATAAACTCAACAATAGCATCACAAACAATGAGGAACAAAGGATTCAGGACAAACAGATCAACAACTGACGCCATATTTGTCATCCGTCAAATATGCAAGAAAGCAATACAATTCGATACTCCGGGGTACATGTGTTTTACAGACCTAAAGGGCCCCATACATTATCGAATGCTTCGTTCGATCCATTTGATCAGACGTATGTGATGCGATTATTGGAAGGTGTATGGGTAAAAAATCGTAGTGATTTTCCGTTTACGATGGATCGAAGATCTGACCGCCCAGACCATCGATAAATCTGACGCAAGTGTAATCGCTAGATGGATCTGCAGGTGTGTGTGTCTATTCCGATTAATCTTCAGTTTTCTTAGTTGTACTTCGACTGTTGATGTGTTAAACGTTATTAAGTTATTATTAAGGGCCGCTTGCACAAATCGAATTTTGATTCGTTTTTGTTCACTTTGACGAATGATTAATTTGACGATTCTTTAATTTAATCATGTTTGTGTAACCCGCTTTTCTTTTCATTAACGATGACTTCTCCATCTAGTTCTTTTTCTTTTTTCTTTCTTTTTTTCAATGGCGATAACTATTGCAGCATTTACAGAGAAGTTCACTCTCGAAAACCATGCCCACAACTAAATAAAAATCGGACGACAAATTTTATAATGTGTGGTTCCAATCCGATTCGATAAATCGCATCAGATTTATCGGATTCAATCAATCTGACAACGTATTTGATAATGTATGGGGCCCTTAACGAAGGCCTTCGATCGGATCAGATTAATCGATGTATTACAAATAATGTGAGAGAAAAATGTTCCACAAACACTGATCAACTCAATAAATGACATATACAGCAACAATAAAACATATTATGTAAAAACTAATGACGTATTGACTAATGACCTAAAAACAGACGAGATACAAGTGAATTCCGGAATACGTCAAGGAGACTTGCTCAGTCCCATGCTATTTAATATAGTGATGGATAAAATCATAGACAGATGTGCTGCAGAAGCCCGACAAGATAACAGCAAAACAAGACAAATGTCAGAGACAACCGAAATGAGAACATTAAGGCCAATAGTTGGGAAAACCTTGAGAGACAGAGTTCCAAGTCACGAAATTCGTCAACAGTGCAACATACAAAACATTAGAAAGTTCATAAAAACCAGGAAAAAAGAGTGGAACGACCACGTTAATAGAATGGCAAATGATCGCCTACCAAAAATAGTAAGAGACAACAACCACGTGGAAAGAGAAGAGTAGTACGTCCAGCGAAACGACGGAAACAGAGTTGGATATCGACTTCAACTAAACACTAATACGGTCCCAAGCTATCGTCAAAGAAAAACAGGCATGGCTTAAATAAAGGAGGAAGAAGAAGAAAAATATCTATAATGTTTGGGTTTGGTTTGGGTTCGGCCAAATTATAGTTGGGTAGTGCCAATGAAAGTCTAGATTTCGCCCAATAAATAAACAAACAAATAAACAAATACAACGAAAAATAATAAGTACAGTATTTTTCATCTAGCATTTGGGTTGTGACGTCAACGAGCTCCGCCCAAAAACTGTATGGGTAAACACGCGTTCGTGCGCAGTAGGTAATGAAAACCTAGTTTAGAAAGAGATGAAGTATAGTTGGATTTTGAATCTATAAGTTGACGTCACAACCCAAATCCTAGGTGAAAAATACTGTATGTAGGTGACTTTATTGCTGACAAGTTGATTTGACCTTTCATTTGTGAGCGTTTTGAACATTATTATAACAGTTTATTAAATTTACGATTTTTTTCTCCAAACTTCACCAATTTTCATTTCGAAAACGAAGAACTTGCGGACATATGTTGATAGAATCTTTTTGTCTCAAGATAAGCCAAGAAGCATGCCATTGAATTTTCTTCACGATCTTCGGAGCCCTGAATATCCAGAGAACTTTGCAATATAATGTTTTTTAAAGAAAACTAACAAAACACCAAACAAAAGTGCTTCGATAGCAAAACCACTTTTTAAAAGTAAGAGAATTAATACAGAATTTTTTATAATAAACGGATGCTGTAGATGTAGATTAATGATTTTTTTGTCATCTTATTAACCGTTTTCGCAGTAAATTTACTGTAGTGCTCGTCTTACTTCGTATTAGGGGTGTATATGAATTCTGTCCAAATATTTTTATGAGTGATACAGAGTGTCGAAGAGAACAACTTTTGAAAAATAATCTGCGTACTAAGGATAATAATTCTGGAGATGTTAAAAGATATCGTTTGAAAATGTTTTGTAGAAGGTAACCAGGTAAACTATCGTCCCACTCGTTCAAACGACTGTTGGCTTGAAATGATTGCAATTATCAAGTAATAATAGGACAAATAAACACCCAAGCAAGTCAACTGAACAGTAACAGTCGGCAGCATACGACCACGGTTTATTAATTATCCAAACCTACGATTTAAATAATTATTGTAGCTGCTCTCAATTATGATAGGACAAGTTGCCAACTTCTTTTGGCACTTCTGGCGTTGTTATCCGACGTGGAGTTTATTTACAAAAGTTGCTTCCATTGACACCCTATGCCCTCGAAATTTGTTGGTCGAATTTTGATACATTCTGCATTATCCAATCCCACTAAAATGCAGTTATCTTTCACATTAAGATACGTATTTTTAATATCAGTTCATAACTAGAATGCCTCATTTTGCTTTGCAAATAATTAGAAGTAAAATTTAATTTAAAAAAATCTTGTTACTTATAATAAAACTACCTATATATTTGATTAAAAAAAAATAATACGAAAACATCATCAAAATTAATTTCAAAGATTCCCACTAGGAATTAAGAATTGAGAACGATTTTCTGAAAAGTAGTTCCTTAATAATTATTTAACAGATGTTTCCGATATATATTCGAATTGTGGAATTTCAAGCGTTATGTTGGTCATTCCAATAAATTCTTAATGCGCAAACGGGAATGATGTTGGGGAACTCGCAACTAATTCGAATGGATCGTCAGAGCGACCTTTATTAGTGTTCTGGGATACGCGGAATTCGATTCAAAGACCTGTAATTTTCAGCACCTCGAAGAAATGGCATCATCAGACAAAAGCATGTGCGAACTCCGATAATTAAAGCGGGACGCTTTCTTCCTCACGTTGGCACTCATTTATGATCAGTTCTTTTGTGAGCTTTCCACGGCAGGATCCGCTTTGTTTGATCTACGTATGAGCTTTTTAGGACGACGGTGACGACGATGGCGAGAAAACTCGGGCCTTGCTTGCTTCACTTTGAATAAAAGTTTGCGGATTCCGTTTGCCGAGAAAACTTCCATTTTAGTTTCTCTTTTATAAGGAGCAGCATAATAACCTATATTCTAAAGCTGTTTGGAAGTTCGTTGCTGTTAACTCGGTGTAACATTGTTTTAAGTTTTAGATTAACGCCTGTTCTTATAAAACCACTTAATATACGTCTTAATAAATAATGCTCTCCTGAAATACAGCTATTATAAAATCGCACTCAACCTAAAATGCTCTGCGAAATTGAATGCGCCATTTTATGAGCGATCATAAAAGCTTTTACATGGCTACAAGCTACGAACTTTCAAACACAAAAACGTAAACACTCTACCATCTTACAAGTTTATGTAACTTTACCGTTTTTAAAATGTGACCTTCTGAAGAAACCGAAAACAACTTTTATGTCTTTATCGTCTTTAAATAAAACCTACAATAAAACTGTTTAACGAAAATCTCCAAACTAAAAATACAAAGACGGCAATTTTTTTTATAAATTCTTCATGAGGTTTGATAAAGAGTTTTTAATGAATTTGAATTAATTTAGGAAAATACAAAAATCAAAGAGACCACTGGCCTCTGGTTGCACAGGTTTTCCAAAATTAATTCAAATTCATTAAAAATATATCCCCAAAGGAGTGAATACCTGTACCTCTAAAAATAAATATTTAACTTTTATATTGTACGATTATTTCACATATTTAGACTAATTAACAGAATATAAATAACACAAAAAAAATTGGTGAATGTTATTTATAATAATTTGCAAATGTTCATTATTTTTGAACAAGCAATTCGATACAAATAAAAGTGTTTCTTTTACGGTCAATCAACAAAAAAATAGACCAGTAGAAGCTAATGAAAGCTAAGCAAGTTTCGTTTTGATTATGAAAATGTTCGATATTTTTTTCACGTTTTGGTACCTTAGATTTTCCGGATAATGAAGCGGTAGATTTTGATTGCTACGTGAATGTGGTGTGGATTTTTTGATTTGAAATCAAAATGTAAATTTAAAAAAATTAGGCCGATTTGTAGTCAAGTACGTCCCTGGAGTGAATCGGATTTGTAGCTGTTTATAGAAGGGGCAAACTTTTCCGGAAGCACATTCTATGTGGTCAAGAGTGTTTAGGGGGTGGCAGTAACGGTGGCATTTGCGGAATTGCACAGGTAAGGGCAGGGTAATTCCGTCTCATTTACGAAAATACCGTTAAGCTCTTTATTAAATTCCTGTCGAGTTATGAGTTGTTCCCGATAAATTAGATGTATGTAGTAGTTGAGAACTGCATTAGAGGTAATGGTTTGGAACAAAGTTGGGACTTGTGCATGCTAAGGGGAAGGAAAAGCAGCAGGATGAGTTTGTAGATTGCCGTGCAAGGAGCTCGTAGCGATCGAAACGTAAACCTTTCAGGCTCAGCTCGATGCTTACATGGAAATGGCGTTACTATCCGAGTTCTGCTATAAAATTCACCGCGTTTCTCCAAGTCTATTTGCAGTGAAAGAAACTACGCCGAGAGTGCACACCCATAAACTTCTTATTGCAGCTAAAGCCGAAATGGGAAAAGTTAGCTTATATACATATTGAACCCTTTTATTTCTTAATCTGCCCCCACTCTATTTGACATACGTACGATTAACTCCGGAACTGTTTAAACAAAGTTAAGGATGTAAAACTTCAACATGTTCGTTATCTTTATAACGAGACGGATTCTGTATTAATGTGATTTGCATATAAAAATTACAGACCTACACAAATGTCTTCATTAATTTCTACCTTGTTTGTAAACTACAGGCGGCCTGTTAAACTTAGTTCAGAACAAAAGCATGAATTATTACAATCAAAATTGGAACGACCCGTATCTAACACAGGGCTTTGTTGTATAGAAAAAGACCTAAGACGGAACTGCGCCCGAAGGTTCATAATAATTAAGGGAACAACACATTTTCTGCCATTAGACAAACGATTCATTCCATTAAGCTAAGCTCAGCATTTCCTAAAATTTCGGGTAGATTTGCTAAAACGTTATCGTTTGTGGTCTTGTCGTGGGTTTCGGGCACTGTTGTTACATAGAACTAAGGGTGTTCTGGTCTGTTGGTTTCATCTAAGTCTAGAAGACATACTTAAATTTCCTTAATTAAGATTTGTTACCGCACAACAGCGCATACGTTGTTAATATTATTAGACGCCACTCATATTCATAAAGGGATTTTTATAGATAGAATTGTAAGAAAATGGAAAGAAATACTTACTGTCCAGCCATTTAGAATCATATTTCAACGTCCTCTTAAAACTATATTCTCTTCTTCCAGTAGTGAGATTGTGAAGGTCCGTTCTGAAGATAACAGTATCGGCTTTGGTAAATTCTGCATTTGTTCCCGAATATAAACCCGGTAGATCTCCAGGATTTCCCTTTTCGACCCACACGGCGGTTGAATTATCAGCAGGATCATATGGACATTTAGCGATGCCCATTCCAATACCCGGAATAAAGGTGGTGCGACTCAAATGGGTCAGGTTTGCCTGAAACACAAACATTTATTATTATATGCTTATTTAAGCTCTTATATTTTCAAAATATTTTTGAAAATATGAAACAGAAGTTATTAATGTTCGATTCATTGATCAAACTACGGTCTGCTGGATTTTGACGACAGACGATCTTATGCGGCCTATTACATTTTAAAAAATACTTCCTTCTTAGTTTGAAACTTAACTAAATTCATTTAAAGCATATCCAACGTAAGTATATTATTATTTTCATTTAAAGTGTATCAAAAAAAAAAGTAATGGTGGAGTTAACAATTTTTTAAAAGGTTTGGAGTTTGTCTAAAGTGAAGGTTGTACAAGTCATTAACTTACAAATGATGGAGAAATTAGTAAACACAGTGTAGGAACTGTATCTTGTTCTAACAACGTTCTCCCCGAAAGAGCGTAACAATCACTTTCAAAATAAAATTACAAACACAAGTAGTTTCAGATATTTTTGTTTCTAAAAAAATTAATCAAATAAAGATGGCATGTATATTAAGGAAAATATATTAATTCGTATTCGTATTCAGTCATGGGTTACAGAACAGAGTAGACGTGTTTCTGAGTGCTCTGCTGCATCGTATTTATTTAATGTTGACTATTATTTTGTGTATTTATTTATCTCTTGCTAAAATGTGTGATGAAAAAGTTAACCCGTAGTGTAGTTAGTGAATTAGGGAAGGAAGAGTCTATAGCGGCGAAAGGTGTCGAAAAACTACTAAGTTCTGAGCACAGTATAGTTCTATACTGTGGTTCTGAGGTTCTGACTTGTTTTTTGATCACCTAACTCGTATGATCCACGAAATTGGAACCATCGATTGCCAGGACGAGAATCAGAACATAAACCTATAATTGTTATATTTTTGAGCCGTAACACTAAAAGCTTAATTTACAATAATAAAAGGAAGCTTAAAAATTCAAAAATAATCATTAGGGAAGATCTTACGAAGAAGCGAAATCAAGTGTTAAAAGAAGCTGCTGCAACTTACGGTGGTAGGAATGTATGGTCTCAGAACGGTAATATTATAGTGCAAGTTAAAGAAAAAATTCACGAAATATCAAGTTACCTTGATTTGCAAAATTTAAAATATTTTTGCGGCGATGCTACTAGTAAATAATAGTAGATTATTCTACAAGTAAAGAAAAGTGGCAGTTTTCTAGCGAGTGGAAAATGTTTGAATTACAATTTCACGAGCTAGAAAATCACCTTTCTTACGCGTTGAATACGCTATTTTTTTTGTGTTTACCATTGACTACACAAAAAATATACTTTTTTTGTGTAGTCAATGGTAAACGGTCATTTTACTTTGTAGAAAATAGAAAAGTAATGTGGCATTTTACTCGTTAGCAACCTTTACTCATTAGCAACGCTTGAGTCATTAGCAACCAACACTTTATTCCTGGCAACACAGTCTGTTTGTTTACTTGTTACTATGTACGTGTTGTAGTTGCTATGTTTCCGTACAAACATAACCTTGATAAATTTAACAAATTTGTCTAGAAAATTTGAACTTTTAGTACTTACACAAAAAAATAGCGTATTCAACGCGTAAGAAAAGTGGTTTTCTAGCTCGTGAAATTGTAATTCACTCGCTGACGCTCGTGAATCAAACATTTTCCACTCGCTAGAAAACTACCACTTTTCTTTACTTGTAGAATAATCTACTATTAATTCTTTGCAGTATTGCTATCACATCACGCTGCAGCACTTTGCGCACGGTTTTGTTTAAGGTTGCTGTTTTGGTCTCCACTTCACAATTCAGTTTTAATTCTTTTAATTGTACTAAATCTGAAATTTTGTCTATTTGCATTTAATTTGTTTGGGAATTACCTTTATATCTATCGTTTTATAATATTATTATTATTTTCGTCTGTTTGCATAAACACAGAAATCTTTTATTTTAAAATGTTTTCTCTTTTTTAGGTGAGTGGAACTCCAATTAATGAAGGCTACTTATGTAAATTGTCAATCACTACTACCTAAACTAAATGATATTAAGGAATATATAATTAATTCTAAATTGGATATATTATAACAATATCTGCTCTATTGGCTTGGATAGTTCGATCAGTTATAACCGTGCGATTCCAATATGTATAACTTATGGGTTTCATTTTCCAGTACTGTCTGAGGTGTGTATTGGTAGTATGGTGTGTATGTTCTTATGTACCTATGTTCTTTATGTGTTTGGTTTGGGCTAGTTGTGAATGTATGATTTTTGCCACCTGATTGTGCCTGTGGGTATAATTAATCAGTAGCCGCAAGCATCTGACAAGCAGATGTACATTTTGAATATTTTCAGGAGCTCGAAGACATCTTCTGCACAAATCATCTTTTACAATATACTTTATGTAGTTTTTTGTTGCGATAACCTGGTCTTGAATTGCTGTAGAAAATCCTTCTGTTTCGGGAAACAGATCTCCATGAGTGAGCCAATAGTTCGATGTTACTTTGTCTACATGTGCTTGGCTCATGTCATGCGGGTGCCTTCCATGAAAAGGTTTTCGTTTCCGTTGTTCAATCAGATTTTCTTCTTTTACTTTATGTTCGGGAGCGGGTATATTGTGTTGGAGATCTAATGGTGTGTATTTATTGTCAGCGATATTGATTGCGCGATGAAGGGCGGAAGTGGCGCCTTTGTTGCTAAAATATTCTCGTAGGTTAGCAATTTGTCTGTCATGATACCTCTACCTCCTGCAGCACGCGGTAGTGTTACCCTCTCAACAGCAGATTTAGGGTGATGTACTCGGTGTTTTGTCATTATGGTTCGTGTATTTCTTTCTAAGTGTTCTAGCTCTGTTTTGGACCACCTCACTGACCTCACTATGCCAAAAGTATAAGTAAGCGTTGGTATGGCCCTGGCGTTGATGGCATTTACCAAATTTTTTTCAGACAGCTTAGTTTTTAGCAGTTCATTTAATCTTTCTGTGTACTTTGCTGTAGTTCTCAGGTACTTGTATGTATCTTCTGTTTCCAAAGGGTCTATCGTTCCTCCTTCTTCAAGGGCGAATTCTTCTAACTCTCGTATTCCTTTATTTATACTTAATGTCTTGCACTTATCAAGTGCAAATAACATATTAATGCCACGAGTAAATGTTTCAGTGGTATAGAGTAGGCATTAAGGTCTTCGTATGTTGGATGCGTACAGTTTCAGATCATCCATATACCTACAGCAAGTGGCTAATCTTTTCTATAACTTGGTTTCCTTGTTTTATGACATATCCTGGACCTGTTTTATTTAGCATTTTGGGCAGCGGATTAAGGGCCAAGCAAAACCACAATGCACTCAACGAGTGACCCTGGAATATTCCTCGCTTTATGCTGATACATTTGGTAGTTATTTTATTGCCCTGATAAGTGAGCTGTAGGGTTGTAGTCCAGGTTGCCATAAGATGTTTTAGTAGGTCGATAATTAATGGACTTATTTTGTAAAGCTCGAGAACGTAGTAAGTAGTAACTAAGAATGTGAGATGGAATCAAACGCTTTACGATAATCTAATAAGGTTTCTGCGTTTTGCCCTTACTTGACCTAAGATGACAGAATCAATCAGAAGTTATTCCTTGCAACCCTGAGAATTTTTAGCACATCCTTTTTGTTCTTCTGATAGAACATTATTTGAACGGCAGTGTTGTTGGATCTTATACAGGCAGTATATTATTGTTATTATTATTATTATAAAGAATTTAATTTAAACCGCAATACTAGAATGAAGCCATTTCTTTTTAAAGTCGGGATCTGGAGTAAATTCGTGGAATGATCTAAATGGATTGGAACTAGTGCAGATAGAAACAAAACATCTCTTAGAAGACGTTATTAATTTAATTAAAGTAACAGTTACGGCTGCCAATAGTACCATCAAAATGTCTTATCAGCAACGAGATAACGGAAACAATAACACAAAAATAGCAATACACAGAAACCACTACACCAAATTTGAAAGCAAAAGATAAAAAAAAAGCGAGAGCAATCTCAGTTATCAACCGTTTAATTAAATTTAAATATACTGCAATCTGACATATCCGATATAAAACAATTTCCGGTGGTAAGTGGCGCTATGCGTAGCGCCTCTGAAACTGTTATTTGAACAATTCGTACAACGACGTTTGTTGTCAAAATTGTGCAAGCCATGGATCAAACATATGCAATGAAAAAAGAAAGAATAAATATCATAAAGTTATTGATAAAACTAGCATTGGACGATGCTCTAAGAATGCCTCCAATAAACAGTTTATATTTAAAAAGCTGGATATTATTAGGATCTTGGCAGTACAATTATGTGACGTTTAAGGAGAGAAACCATACGTTTCGTGATTATATTTTCGAATTATATTTTCTTCAGTTCAGTGTATTCCACACAATTGTTTTTCTTCTAAATGACAGAGTAAATCTTTATTTTTAGTATTCCTTAAACCTTTCCTTTTTTGTATTTATTAAAGCACTTTAATTAGCAAAAATTATGTATTCCTTTGCAATTACTTTGTTACTAGTGTTTTTAACATTAAAACTCACTTTTCTTCACGTCAGTAAGAATCCAATATTTTATTAAAAAATGGGCACTATTTCGTACTACAAAGTAAAAAATAAACGAAATTACTTTTGTACCTTTTAGTAAGCAAACGCCTGGCATTTTCTTTGCCATCAGAAACCACGAGAGACAACATAGTCTTTTATTTACATTTTCCATTATTCAGGGGTTGCACACATAAATGCAAACGCGAAATCAATATGAGAATCCACCTAAGACCATGAGAGGGTTCTTAATGTGGCCCTGAATTTTTAATGCTCATTGCCGCTGCATCCTCGTGGTATAGAAGTGAACGGGGGTGAAATGTCTTATCGCATTTTGCAAGAACGTTTCAAAGTCGGTGGCATTTCGTTTCATCTCATGTTTCTGTTACTCCCCGACGCTAATTTTCTTCTAGGATTTCAGCGCAATTACAATAACAAATTTTAATAACGTCTTCAAAGCGCTAATGCTGGATCCCTCCCCGATAATTCTTTCAAATTTAATCTCTAAAACGGCATATTAGTATTTGCTGTTCGTTCCGCTACATTCCCTTCCTTATCGTGCCTTCCTCGAGTTCTCAGAGCCGGGCACGTATCTTGCTTTCAATTGCGCACCCCACGCATAATAATTGTCAAGCTATAAGCAAATAAATGTTCATCCATGCGTAATGCGCGATATTTGGTTATATTAAGACAAATCGGTTGGGGAACGACGAGATTGTTGAGGAACCTCCGCAAATCTACCCGCATACAGAGTTAATTCATTATATTTACCTACTTCTCTTTTACTTATTATCCTCTTTCTACCTTGACTTGTTTAAAATTTAGGACGTAAAGTATTTTTTAAAGGTTATACTGTAAACGACACAAATCTGGAAAATACGTTTATGTATTTTTTCTTCGATAAATCAGTTAAACTCACAGAAATTTGTCGATAAAAGATAAAATGAAAAACAACATCCTTGTAAATTTTAAAACAGTTATTATTCTAAATTCAAAGTTCTATATCGCTACAGTAAAGGTTGAAAGGTAAATCATAATTATAAATATATTCAGTGAACTGCAAGTGTGTGTAATTCGAGATATCAGTTGTTATCTTTAGCAAAGATTATTTACTTATAGATGGTTAGAGTATACATATACAGGGAATTTTTCTTTTTAGTATACATACTCCCTATGTATGGTTTAAAAAAAAGTGGCAAAAATCCTATATGTAGCCAACCAACTATACACTAAACGTCACTCTGGCTGTGAATTTAGGGACATTAGTTTTTATGGTGTGTAAAGGTTATGTTCGTAAATAAATCAAAATTAGTAGAATATCAAAATAATTTTAATTCAACGATTATTCTCAAACATAAAATATCAACAACACAAAACAGAAATGAAAATAAAAACGGCAACAGTTAAAGACTATTTTTTTGACATTAAGTTAATTTAATTATTTTTGTCACAGCATGCTATTTTTTCTTGAAAAATTAAAATTTAAAGTTTAGTGCATAGTTGGTTGCCTACATATAGGACTTTTGACACGTTTTTTTTAAACCATACATAGGGGATATGTATAGATGTACATATGTATACGAAAAAGAAAAATTCCCTGTACTTGTACCTTGTATTAAAAATAAAGGAAATTTAGATGAAACTCCGGAAGGTTTGTATTAAAAGTAATTGAATAGGTACTTTGTAAAATCGTATTAAAATTGTATATTAAGTCACGTTAACGACTTCTAAATTCATAATCTACTTCTTATCCTCGGTTCTTAGTTCGTGGTCTCCTAAATGAAATGAATGTTTCTAATATGTAACGGAAATTAAGTTTCAATTATTGATGTAAGTAAACGTGAAGAGTGACTAGAGAAACGCGCCGATTACCCTTAAAAAGTTTAATTATTAAACAAATTCTTATTGAACAATAAAGTGGAAGTGCTTGGGTTTAAAGCGTTGCCGGTGCTTCTTCTTCATCGTCTTCTTCTCCGATGAACACACTCATTTAATATATACAGCTTTAATGAAGAACGCTTGATATGAAACTTATGAAATTTTAATACTGAAACTTAGCTCCAGGTGGGTAATTGAGGCTTGCGACCCTCATACCTCTTAAAACTTCTTATTACCTTTCATTACACGATGTCGGGGTATATTTTAATAACAGCATTTTTATTGCCAGAATTTATTAAACACGAAATATTACAATGTTGCAATAGAAATCACAAACTGTAATTTTATAAATAGTTAAAAAAATACTCACATGAACCACCCAGTCTTTCGGATTATGAGCATTCGTTCCACACAGATATAATCTGCTTCCATCGCCAACGGGTTGTATTACTCGTAGGTGGTTTCGACAGTCAAAATGCTGTAACAAAGAGATAATTATATAAATTTCAGTCACTGAACTGTATAGATATCAATAGCAAGTATTTAATAACATTTACAATAATAGCTTTGATTATTTCTCAACTAAACAGAAAATAATTCCAATTTATTAACTACACACTAAAAGCCTTGTAGCAACGGCATTTATTATTATCGATGCAATTAATTAAAACAAGTAAAACGCCTAAAACTTTTAACATTAGGTTTATATAAAATTAAAATTTTCGAAAAACAGTTTGAAATGCATTGACGAATTTTAAGACAAATATTTAAGAAACAAGGGCTAATCCCCCTTAAGAATATGATAACTTAAGTTCTTGTACAAGAACAGCTACTATTTCATATGAAATGTATTAGCTTATTAATTAATTAACGTGTGATCAAAATGTTTTTCAGTCTCAAACGAACTGTCGATTGGCAGCGTTTGCAACGTTTTCTGTGAACATTTTACTAATGAATTTTGTTAACAGCATACATTTGATTTTGATTGAATATTTAACTCTTAGTTAGGTTAATTAGTAATGAGTAAAAGTGTTTATACATTAATGATCTAACTACGCTCTTCAATAAATAGCCAGCCGTAACTAAAGGATTTTTTGATCGCATGTTATTACAAGACATATTCGAATGAATACATAAAAGCGTAAATAATAAATTACTGCAACAAAGTATTTCCTAGTTAATTTAGGTTCTTTCTTTCTCCTCTGATACTTTGGGAATTAATTTCACGGATATCAAGTTTAAGAAAGATATTTTTTACGAATCTTTGTGAAACGTCAAGATTCATCTCTATTTTATTTCTTCACGCAGATTACAATAAAACATTTTTATTCGTATATTAAAATGTAATCGTCTCGTGATAATTCTGGTTTTACAGTTTTCCACTGTTTTTGTTACTTTCTGCTTCTATATTTTATCGTGCATTCTTACTGTTCATTAGATCGGGGTTTTAATAACAAGTAATTAATTAAGGAATGTAAATTAATATGTTTCATTCAATAGCAGAAAAAGAGTAACGCAAGTATTGTTGTGTTTGAAGGTTTTTCACGGAATTTGTTCGCCGTAATGAAAACCTGTCCTGAAGTTAAGAAGATTTCAGGTACGCGGTCGTGTCTACTACACCAATCGGCTTTCCTTAAGCGCTCCATAAATAAACCCCTCTTTCTTTCATAAACAAAGCATGATACAAAAATCCCTAAGTAAAAGATTAATTCTAAGAGCCACCTTTATACTTTTTTTTATTTCCTCCGAGGTTTTAAGGCGAAAGCTCAACGCGAATCATAAATCTTAGCTTGTTTGCTCGCTGGTCATTTCGCAATTTATATATTTACCCGCTTAAAGATTTATGAGCGTGTGTTTTATTACAGAAACTAAACGGGAACCGCTGCCATTAGCGGAAATTTGGAAAATGAAGCGCGGCATTAATTAAGCATCATCGTTGCTCGTTTCGCGCAGTTCCTAACACTAATAATAATAGTTGTTGCGCTGAAAAGTCTTTATTTGTGGAAGCCAGGAATCACTTTGTCGCTTTTGCATTTTTCAAAAAATTGCGGAACGTTCGCTCCATTACTCGCGTTTAAAAGGAGGGACGGGCGACGTCGCTTATATGCGTTACGCGATAATTTTTAATGAAGTGAAATGTGAATTTCGGCAACAATTTTAGATAAAAGCAGTTCAAATTCGGACGTTGAAGTTTAATGTAGTTTGACAAATGCAGGAACTGAAGTGTAACCAAAGCGTTTTCGCCCGAATCGGGGACTATTAATAACGTAGTTTAACTTTGCTTAACATGTGAACTCTGCGGTTTTACCAAGTTATGTGGAGCATAATGCCGACTGTATCTAAAACTGTCGCTTATGTGCTTAAATTTATTGGACAAGTAGGTTACATTCTGGCAGCTTTCATCGCCAACTTCCAGCTAATCTGAAATTAAATTACTTTACCGAATAATAAGGAAAATCAACATACAACATGATAAACTATGCCAAATACGGAAACACATTAACAATAATTTACCAAAATTTACATCGAAGGCGATGGAATCCACAACTAATTGCATTCTGAATCAAATACAAACTATTCAAACCCGTTCCTTCCAATTATTAACCCTACCTTCAATTATTATTCAAAATTTATAATTAATAGATCACCCCCAACAATTTAAATTGGAAATAATTACAGATTTTGAATACCGAATTAGTAGATTTCGGTATTTAATATTATAAACTTATTTTAAACCACTTGACGAGACAGCTTGCGAATTTGGTAAAATTGGCATTGGAAAGAAATTAAATTTGGCAGACATTTAATCGATACTACAATTACCTTAGATTTCTATAAATACTAAACAGCATTTTGTGTTATGCTTGCCAAAAGTTTGAATGACAGTTTTGTTGTAACCAAAGTAGTTTGGTATGTAATCTGCCAAAACGGCATATTACCAAAACAACTAAACGGATGTTGCATCAGACAATTATTATTGTATTATATTAGGTTTCATGAGTTCGTAAGCTTATGTAGATTTAACACAACGTACGAAAAAAATTGAATGCCGGAACTTTTTTTGAATAATTCATTCAATATTTATTTAATTTAGCTCCCACGATGTGGTTCTAATTTTTAAGTTTGTTATCAGGAAGAAAAGGGAAAAAACTGTTGATAGGAAACCCACGTAGTATTGCTCCAGCAGAGGCTTGGTAAAGTTTTTATAATTTGCTGGAGGTTGATCATACATTCTTCTTATCGAGTTGAATAAACTGATTCTATTACAACCAATTTGACTTACAAGGAAACAAATATTCACCTCAATTTCTTGGTTACAACGAGTAAGAACATTCTGGATAGCAATGAAATTTTTGATAATGTAGGAAATCTGAACCGTACGGTAGATGCGTACACTCACGAAAGGGTACTGTATTGGATATTTTAACCAATTTGTTATAATACAAAGAATGCTGTTACATTTTAGGTAGTTTTAAAGAGTCAAAGCAATATTTAAACGTTTAGATTCTATCAGCGCAGAACAAACGGAAGTTGTCGCTAGAAGCAGGGCAATTCCTCGCCGCCTTAATTTTTTTTATTAGTACACAAATTTTAAGTCCCTTTCATACGAAATAAAATAAAGTAAATGTTTGGTTGTTTTAAACCCAAATTTTGCAGTCCCTAAAATTTTGCAATAAAAGCGACCGATTCTTCTGCTTTATTACTAATACAATATGGCCCTGGATTCTGTTAGATTTTACAAATTGCCCTTTTTTCCTAATATTTTTCCATAAACCACATATTCTCGTATTTAAGTTACACTGTATTAACAATGAAGGCTACTGTTTTGGTGGTTTGTGTTCTGATCGCTCGTTGAAGTCTCCAGGTACATTCCCAAATATTACAAATTCTGGCTTTAGCAAATTTATTTATTGTAATTTAAAATTGTTAATTAGCTTACAAATATGTATTTCAAAGTGATTTGGGTAAAATTTTTATAAAAGGAAAGTGTAAAATAATCGAATAATAATACGATACATCGAAAGAACAATAACTTTGGTAACACGATATATGAAGGACATAAGTAATAAAATGTAATTGATATTTCATACATTCTATAATCAAAGAAAGGATGGCTATTTCTGTAATAAAAATGTTTAGATTAACTATGTATTATTATATTTTGAGGATGAATTACATTTAAAGGTTTTAAAAACTTTCTTGTCTTGAAAATAATTAATTAATTCTTATGAACAACAGAGAATGGAAGATTCAGCTTTTTTCAGGATTTAAAAGTTCTAGGAGCTTAAATTTCGATCCCTGCTTTTTACAAAAGCCCAAAATATACATTAAAGTCAAGCACATCATACATAGCTTTATTAATTGTTGATTAATTCAAAAACAACACATTGATTTTTGTCTACACTTCAATTTCTAAATTATCAATATTGGAATTTTGAAAAAACTATTAAAATGATGAAGCATCCTAAGCATGTAATTAACAACTGTTTGAAATGGCCAGCTTTGTTTTCATTTTTAAACGGTATCAATAAATAGAAATGTAGTTATTTGTTCCACAAGGTAAAAAGTAGAAGTGCTGCCGCAGCTAGCGTTTCACAGCCGAATGTTTATAACTAACATTGAATTGATGATTATTTTGAATGTATTTTATGTCATCTAGCCCTCTACTCCTGTGGTGTTGGTATAGAAAAATAAATTTCATAAATGTCATTCTATTGGAGGAGCGGATAGCCACGTGTAAAAGGTCTCGGTCTCTCACGTAGGTATCTTGGGTTCGATTCCCGAGATTAGCGATTTTCCCCCGAAATCTTAGAGATTAAGCAGGTGGCCCGGTTATCATACTAACACCTTTGATTACTGCTAACCTAGTAACATTGCGAGTAGACGGGTAAGGTTAGCCTCCTGCCCGGCATACGTGTAAAGGTAAAGGGAGCTCACAGAACCCATTGTTTTTTGCAGTCAGAAAAAGTGCCTGCCAAGACAGTAAAAGTTGAACTTTTCTACTTGCCACTCGCCTATAAAATGACACTTTTAATGTTAATTGGCGGAAAATGCATTTTTTCCAGTCTCCTCCATAAAAAAAAGAAGATTTTAGATGAACTAACTTATACCTGAAAAGAATATTATTAATATCTTTTAGGTACATTTTCATATGAAGTGTATATATGTTCCAGGTTTTGAATATGGAAAAATAGGAATGCACATTTTAAATTGCAAATCCCAGTATTGGTACATGGCACTTCAATCTTGCAACCCTTTGTATATCGGTTGGAACACTTGCGAGTAGGCAATAAGAATTGAAATTGGTATTCTACAGGTTAAATACAAATAAAATATCAAAACAAAATATACATATTTGCACTGTGATAGTGATTTCATGAATTCAGATTTGAAAGTTATTGAAGTTGCATTAAATAAACGTGTCTAGCAAACCATTCAAAATAGTTTTCGAGACATTCCAGTGATAGGAAGGAGTTACGCAAACGTTTACACACGACATTTGAAATTATTTTAAGGTAAGGCAGGAACATTTCCACGTATATCGTAGTACATGTTTCAATTTATCCTTTTGTAGACTCGTATATTCTGCAGTACTGAGCAGACGTACAAGGCAAATCCCCGTGCAAGGCTTTTACGTGTCAGGACGTCAAAGGTTTTACACAAAGTGCATTGCTTCTGTAGCTGCACCAGCAGCAAATTTAGCACTGACATCTCAATCTCGTAACCGCTTCATGGGTCATAGAGCATCCTATGACCCTGCATGTTCTTGCTTCGCCGAATCCCGTTATTTTCACTCTCTTTATGTTTGCTATTGATTCTGATTGAAAACGACTTTTTCAATCGGCCAGAGTTTGAAACAGATTTTAAATCTGTATCGACCAAAAAAATGTGTTTAGATCAGCTCCTAAAAGTTTTGGA
The DNA here is from genome assembly GCA_963082815.1 of Melanotus villosus. NCBI lineage: Eukaryota > Metazoa > Arthropoda > Insecta > Coleoptera > Elateridae > Melanotus > Melanotus villosus. The sequence continues at coordinate 111,250,805 of OY720418.1, read as the reverse complement.
ATTTCCTTTATATAAAGTGTAACAGATTGTAAGGCTGGAAGTGCAGGGGGTGAACGCATCACATCTGCACCTACCATTACTCCCAAGTGCGACGTAAACTAAATTTATGTGTCTAAAATTAAACTTAAGCGTTATGTGCCATTTAATTCCAAGTCGAGAGCGCTAGCCGTGATTGCCTTCATACGTTCTAATCAATTGTGCGTGTAATTGCTACATAAGATTTGTAGAAACGAAGGAAATTGTTAAGGGACGAGAAATGCAGTTGGTGCTTTTGTTAACCTCCCAATGATTGGCTATTTCAGGAAACTAGTATGTTGGTGAAGATAACTATAAAGCTCTCCAATTGAAAGTTTAGCGAAAAGCGAGGATCTCATGCTAAACGTAAATGATACAGAATTTATCTCAGACGAATCTTTGTTAACGTTATTTGTAAGCGCATTCTGATAATACACACAAGAAAAGTCGAATCGGGAGCTTTGTAGGGAATGAAGTCACGCCATGTGACCATTAACAAAGTTTCTTGGCCAATTCTGTCAAAGTGGGCGTCTGACGTGTCTTAGCTTTGTAAATTATCCATGTAATGATTCCAACATCTAATTCTAAGGGTGATACAATATTTATTATCCATTAGATGACGCATCCAATAAGTATTTTCACTTTTCAAAATCGAAAAGATAAATAACATTATAAGTGATATCACATTTTCTACTAAAAACACACGTTCAATTTCCCTACAGCTTTTTATCCGAATTAACTGACCAGGTATCGTTTCAGAAATGCAAGAGCTCAATTTTCAAGTTCCCTGTGCTCGTTAGAAGGTGAAGAATGGCCGCCTATCGATGTCAGTCTGACAGTGTCACGTAAAAAAGCAATTAGAGTTATTCAAGCGCATAAATGAATAAAGTGCAATAAAAAATCGATAGGCGAGCGTATAGATAAGAACTAATTAATAGTCTAAATTCAGATGGCAGACAGTTAAAGCAACGGCGAAATGTATTTCCTGTATTTTGTTAACATTCACCATAATTTGTTTTAGGTTCAGTTGAATGTGATGATGGTCGATTTTTACAGAAGACTAGGAACATACCATGTTGTTTAGGGACATCATACAGTTAAGTAAAAACCTAATGACAAGCAAGGTGCTTTATATAACGTATGTAACTAAAGTTTTGGGAAAATTTTTCGTATGATTGTTTTCATATTAAAAATAAAGCAATCACGTTACCATTGGATATGAAACCCATTTTTTTTAGCTGCTATGTGATACATTATAATTATCGTTAAACCTTCACTGAATAGTTTTCTGTAGTACTTATAAATTTAAGTAAAACAATTATAGTTTGTATTATTAGATTGGAAGATGTTTCCCAAAACTTTAGTTACATACGTTATTTATTATTATTATATATCTATATTTTGTTATTATACTCTAACAATACATATATTTGCTTCTGTTCAACTAGCGTGGCATTTTTCAGGAATACAGCTACACAATCATTCACAGTGTATCACGTCGATGTTTTTTAGTTAGAAAAAACACACAAATTCACAAAGCTTCATCCAGTGTCTACACATTTGCCTATAATAAATTAAAATGAAATTATATTCATATAAAACTTTTATATGCAGGCTAGCTTTTCAGATAAACTATCGTAATTTTCGTAATATCAATTTTATGAATGAACGTAAACAACTTTGGAACTATGTTAAAAAAGTAATTCGAATAAAAATGCCCTACAAACATTCGTAGGTTTTATCCTAATTAGACAATATAATAAATTAAAATACTATTAAAGTATTTTGCACTCCGTATGAAACTATAACAATAAAACTCTTTAATGCAAGAAATTCCGCTACTCGTCTACACTACACTACACATTTAAAAAATGTGCGGTGTTTAATCATCCGCATACATATTTTAAATGCTTACAGGGTTTTAAAAGTTCAGCCAGCTTACATATTGCACGAGAAAATTTTTGAATGTAATTAAGGGTGGAAAAAACGAGTGTACATTCATTAACGTCATTTTAATAGTGAGGCCATTTAAAGCTTGTGGATATTAATACATATAACAAGACCAGGTGACTGTCAACGTAAATATTTCACCAACACAACGCCCTTGAATTTGCTAGGTTGGTATTGGTAGGTACTATTTTTCACGAAGAAAATGCTAATAATTGCAATATAATTAAATAGGTGTAGAAAAAATTATTTGCTATTAAGAATTACTAAATAGTTTTGATATTAATGTCAGGTAATCACGAAATATGGTGGATGTCTTTCATTGTCTTCCGTGCATCTTAGTTGCTAAAAATGTTTTGGTATTGGCATACATGCTTCGGTATAGTGACGAAGATCTTCAACATTATCGTACCATAAAGGATAGATTTCAAATGACCCAAAGACAAAAAATAGGGAATGCAGATAGATGAGCTGTACGAGCACGCCACGTAATAGTATATTGCGTCATAAGGGAAGATATAGGCATATTTCATCCCGAAGATTTCTGCTGCACGAGCGAACGTAGTGAGCGAGGGCAGCAAAAGCCGAGGGATGAAATATGCCGTTAGATTCCCGTAGGGCACAAGTTATTTTTCCGCATCCATGAGAAGTTCGTATTAAATAAAAATAGTTATAATATAATACGTACCTACGTTTTTGACATATAACCTCAAATTACACATGTCAAATTTTCGTATTAAAAATAACTTCTATAATGAATTTATGTAAAAAATAATCGTATTTGCTTGAATTTTAAAAAATAATTACACTTATCAATCACTTAAATGAAGATTTTTGTATAATCAAATAATAATTTTGATTCAAAATTCTATCGGTAGATGTCACGTCGATAGCATGCACGGTAAAAACCCGCAAATATTCATATCGTCCCGCTTTTTCATATTTACCCGCCATCCGCCATTGTTAACCTCAAATGAGATAAATAATCTGTCAATTACATACCATGGATACGGAAAATAGTTTTCCACGTTCAATACGTATATTGAGAAAGTAAATATGCTATGCTTACAAGATTAAACCAGAGCTGGAGAACCGTTGAACCATGAACAATTTGTGTCTTTTACACTCCAAAGGGATATTTTTTTAACATATCTGATAATTCGTCTTTTAGGAAAGAACTATAATTTTCACCATTGTGTCAGTCAAAACGGAGGCCCTAAAACGTATTTGTGATCTCTATAAATTATTCCAGTAATGACTAAAACGATCTAGAGAAAGTCTTCGACATGATAAGAAGGGAAGATGTGTAGAAAAGTTTACAAAATAGGGGAATAGAAACTGGAACTACGGACCAATGTATGAGGGATCCACTCCAATATAATTAAAATTCAAAACGAAGAATCAAAGGAATTTCAATCAAAAATAGGTCTAAAACAAGGGTGTGTCTTAAACCCATTACATTTTCAATAGTCTTAGACGAAGCAGTAAAGAAAACTAAGCTAAAACTGAAATTGTTTAAACTTAGAAATTGGAAAATGGAAGCTACGCAGATATTCGCTGATTACATGGTATTGGTAAGCATAACAGACACAGAGGATAATTTAAAACACAATATAATTGTAATTAATGAGGAACTAAGGAAAGTAAATATGAAAATGAAGATAAACAAAACGAAAACTATGGTTATATCGGCAAAGGAAAAGACACATAACAAAAATAGAAAGAAAGAAAAATACAACAAGTAACGCATTTCAAATATTTGGGTACGATAATAGAAAACAATGTAAAAATGGATACAGAGGTCGAAGAGAAAGTTGGTAAAGTAAGACAAGTGTTCAATATTATAAAAAATACATTTTTGGGCAAAAAGAGAAGGGCCTAAGAATGTGAAGGCAAAAGTAGTTACAAAAGTTGTTATACCCACATTGTTACACGGTAGTGAAACCTGGACGTAAAATAGGATCAATGCCATAAAAATGAGATTTCTCAGAAAAATTGAAGGAAAAACAAGAAAAGATAAAATAAGTATTCAGAGAAAATTTAAATGTGAAACCGGTTGGAAAAATAATAAAAGAAAACTAAGACTAAGAAAACAAAAACTAAGAACTAAGTAAGATGGTTGGGACACATTACATAGAATGTCGGGCGAAAGGCTAACGAAAAGAGTCTCGAAACAAGAGCGCTGGGGAAAACACGAGGGGCAGACCAAGGAGAAAGTAGAAGGAGGAGGTAAAAGAAGTAGCTGGGGAAAAAGGGATAAGATGGGAGAACATAAGAAATAAACTCAATCAAACAGTATTACACTTCACGGTAGAAATACCTAGAATTAAGAAAAGTAAAGTAATAAGGTAATAACTAGACAATAACTAGTTAGTAATTTTTAAGATCTCTTTTGCTTTAAATTTAGATTTAGTTCTGAAATAAAAAATGTCCCTGATTTCGATGAACAGTCTGAGTCAGTATACGAATACTGTGGGAATTATAGCAGACAACATGTTCAGGTGGGGGTCCCGTGTGCATCGGGGGGTCAGAGAGTAAGTCGGGTGTGTGAGAACATCGACGGCAGACGTACGAGACAGTTTGGAAAGTACTAAGTATGACTTGTAATTTAGTTAAAATAAAGATTTTGTGCAAAGGCTCTGTTTAGTTTTCCTAGGATCTCACAATATTATGTTATAAACTATACAAAATAAGAATTGTTTTAAAAGCGACTGTAATTTTGTTAATACTAAATACTTGTAAAAAAGCGCAAACTTGCTTTGTTTTTTTGTTCAAGAAAATTTTAATTTTCGAAACATGTGAACCCATCTCGTTAAAAAAATTTTTCTTTTCCCCCCAGCTTCCCTAAATTTTCTAACTGTTTTTTTGCACTACTTATTTTTAGATGTTTTCAGAGTAAACGTTAAAGCAAATAAAAGGGCCGACGTTAAACCGAACAGAAAATTCAACTCACACCCTGAATCTGAAAAAGAGAACATTTATGCAGAACTCTTAAATACAAAAGGTTTTCTTATTCATTTCTTGCGAATTTGAAACGGGAACATCGCAGTTAATTAAGAGCTGGAAGTTAATATCAATATCTGAAAGCAATTTCTTTACGTTCTTAGAAACAAAAGGGCGAAGCGATGTTACAAACAAGAAAAAGCAAAAAAGACAATGACTGTCGACACGCCGTTATCAGAAATAAGTCAGAGCATTTCATTTTGTTTATGAATGCACTTTCCGTGTCGTGATGAACTGACAGCAAAGTGATGCGAATACAGCAAGAGGTGCTTGATAAGCTTCACGAACACAGGAAGAGGAAGCAGGGCAGACAGCCCTTGCGATGCGGAACGGGCGCCCTCCAGAATGCCTCGCTGACTTCGTAAACGCGTTTGGCTATCGATGCCTGATCTCATCTCATTGTCGTTGATGATGTGATGAGTTTCGATCAGTAAGCACGAAACGGCGAGTGTTTCTTTCTTTGTGCAGTTACACACCTGCTTTTCACTTTTTGAATAGAATAGACTATTCAAATGAGTTTCGTTTAACGGACTTCTATCAAAATTTAAAGAAAAAATACGGATTAAGTTTCTGCTTGAAATTCTGTTCCAGGACTAGAATCTGGGTACAAAAAAATACTTAATGTTTGCAAACTATTTTTATAGAACATTGTACTCCCAAAATTGTTATGACTTTGTGTACCGAAAATTTAAAAAATCATTGAAAATGTTTGTTAAATTTTCTGGGGCAGAAATTTAAACATATTAAATTGTTGATAGTATTTTATTATAATTATAAACTTTTTCTTCTAAGTACACAATTCGGTTTATCTTCAAACTGACTTTTTGGTTAACAAAAACCTACAATATTGTTAATAGCGATTGGACTATAGTTGGAATAAATCAGACTATAACTAAAGGCTAGTTGCTGGTGTAACAAACACAGATTTCTGCTTCATTTTACAGAGCGATATCTAGGCTTGCGGTAACCAAATATCCCTGAACCCGTTACTGGAATTTTTCCAAATCTTGAGAACACCTACTCTTGTTGCGATCTGTGAGACGCTAACAATACCAACAACAAATTCTTTATTGTATTGTGGCACAAATTAAAATTAAGCAACAATCTTATCGATCGAAGTTTTTACTTTCCACACAATCAGTGAGTGCCCAAAAAGTCGTCGGCAATATCATAACATTATCCGATTCAAAATAATTGTAGTTAGAGTTGGCTGTGATTGGTATTTGGTTACGTGTGTATTTGGCAATTGCCAAATAAACTTAATACAAATTAATATCAAAGGCAATCACAATCAACTCTAATTATTTATTTGTTTTCCAGTAGCGTCACAGTCCCGAATGGGTTTTGGCTTCTTCAACATTTTCGTTGAAGGTTGAAGTATTCCAAGCTAATTTGTTTTTACAAAGCAGGGTCGCTATTCCTGCGTCCAACTCCATGTGCAAGTTTCAACTGTATCTTTTATCTTCTACTTTTTTGTTTTACTCTCCCATAGTCACCGGTGCTTGTGGGAGAGAGATGCCGCGTTAAGGGAGCAATCGGGCCACCCATTCTAATACTGACCGGAAATAACGAAGCTTAACTATCCTAATCGTACTGGACTGGGGTACCTAGCTACCGCAACTCGAGACCCAATTATAAATTTATTAAAGAGCTGATAAACACAATTGTCAAATAAAATCGTTTCTGGTTTAACGACAAACATTATTCATGACGGACTTGATAACGAAACATTCTGGATGACTAACTGTAATAACCGACTAAAATTAAAACTTCCAGTTTATAGAGACAACTAGTGAAGAGACTAGAGACTTTTCTGTTTAAATCAAAAGAATATTACAGATATTACAAGATTCCACTTAAATTACTTTTTAATGGAAACAGAGTTAATAAAAAATGTTATTCGTAAGGTTTTCTGAACATTAAATAAAGCACCTTTAAAAAACTTGAAAAATACAGGGTGAGTCAATTTATATTTCGCGGCTATTATTTAATACTTACAAGTGCTATAAATTTTAATTATGTGTTATTTTAGTATACTGGTGATGCTCTACTACTTTATGAATATCAATCAAATTTATCTTTTAAAATGGCGGAATAATGATGTCAGGATAATATAGTTTTTAAAACTACATTCTACGTATTTTTTTTCATTTTGTAGGGTTTGGTTTTCTCTTTTCTCAATTCCTTGTTACATTATAAAATTTCCACAAGAAACCTAAAAAGAGAACTACCGATCAGTTGGCCATGCTTTACTTTTTAAATTATTGTATTAATTGTGTTGACTTGGAAATTTTAAGCAGATCCATTTGTTTACAAAGCCGTCTCGATAAAGATAATTAGTTGGGAAAGCAAACAAACCATGATCAACCAACAGGGTACTTCCTCTCTGTACTTTTTAGTGACAATTTTATTATGTTATGTAGGAAAAAGTTTGAGGCAATGCAATGAGAAATAAGACAAAACAAAATGGCAGAAAATAAAACATAAGACACCATTGAAAAAATTACCATGATGTCATTATTCGGTCATTTTAAAAGATAAATTTGATTAGTGTTAATAATTTTGTAAAGCATGTCCAATGAGTATATCAAAGTAAACCACAAATGTAGAGTTCGTATAAGTATTAAATAATAGCCATGGAATATAAACTGACTCATCCAGTATATTAAAAGATTGCATAGACACCAAATCTTGGAATATAGTATAGTATAATAAAAGATTTTTGAATCCAAGAAGAGATTTGCAACTACCATTTCATTGGGTTATCTGTATATAATTTTTTTTTAAATATTAACACAAAGTTACTTATAGAAAATATAAAATGCAAAAAAATATTTTAAAATTATAGAAGAGCTTGATGATAAACATGGAAATTAACTTCTGGGAAGATTAAAACAGCGAAACATACGAAATTTAAAATATATTTGTATATAATTTCCTTTGTAATTTTATGTAGTTATTGTTGCTTTACACCGGTTGAATTTTATTTCGGTTGTGGATATTTATACTCATTATTCCTACCGTTAATTAAACATTTTTTCATTACCATCGTTAGCGTTAATACTAATTATCTTTTTTGGTTATGCAGTATTCGCGTAATTTGTTTACCATTCTCATTTAGGAAACTGTCCGAAAATATGGTTTGATTAAATTTATGGCGGGCTTCACCAACCAATTTTGTAAATGTTACCCGTATTTTTGGTCATTTATTATTTATAAATGTTAATTACTCGAACATATAACTTTCAAGGGGATTTATATCCAATTAGGAATATTTTACAGAACAAATACTGGAAAACCAAAAATTACAATTAGAACGAAAACGAGTTCAAATTAGCTAATGGAAATGTAGGAAAAGTAATGCAATAGGTATAAAATTTTACAAGGGCGAAATTCGGGGACATAACAAACGAGAAGTAGCGAGTAAAAGTACGATTTGTGATGGGAATAATATGTTATGGGCCTAACACATCCATTTATCGAGTCCCTAGTGGTCAGAAGCGAATAACACGCCAATTTCCAAAGCAATCGGCCGATCAGAGCTTTTTGCAGTGTGAGGAACTCAACTTTTTCCAACTATATAAGAAGTTGTTCCCGTGGGGAATCGATAGCCAAGATGTTATTTCCGCGGTCGGAGGTTAAGAGCCATTGCGATTTGGCAACGACAAACGTTATAGTCGTTTTCCTGCTCCACAACACGCCGTCCTCGGGCTCGAAGTTCTTCGCCTTAAGGGCCATTTCGTAGACGGCCACTTTGTCATTCGATCGCATATACGTTCCAGCTACTGTTTCATTTTTCTTCTTTTAAAGTTGGGATTAACCTTTGCTTGTTGGAGCGAGCGAGATGTATTGCGACCGTGGAACACATACGCGATTGCCAAATGTCGAATTCTCCTTCCAGCACTTTTCGGGAGATCTGATTCCGACGATAAAAACACGTAAAAATCAAAGGGTTGCTAAATTTATTGTTTATCGATTAGTTTTAGTTGTTATTTTGGCAATAAAGGAGCACCCGCTGTATTGATGTGACTCGAGGCGATAGTTTGATTTAAAAAACCGTACACATTCTTCAAGATTTACTCAAGAGGAAGTCTTACGCAACGCACTGTCCTATTTAAATTTTAATCTAAATAAATTTCCACCCTTCTGTTGTATGCAAAATTATCATTTATATGGTACGATACGCAGAGATTAGGATTTAAGGTATATTTTAAGAACGTTTTATGAATACATATGGCTGTTTGCGTTAAAATTTCGACTGCATAGTTAATGGACTGCAAGTTCTACGATTGGAGGGAAGTCTAGCTATTTAACCAACCCCAGTATGTTGAATATGGACTGAATATGAAATATGAGATTAAGTTGGTAGTTTCCTTTTACTAGAATGCACAACCTTATTTAGGTTTTCTGCAGACGAAAGAGATAGATAAGCGTAACTTCAGACTTTATGTTATTAGATCTTCACTTTTTCAATTAGGGGACCAAAATAAAATATCATAGGGCAATATACAAATGGCTTTGAAATTGCGCTTACGATTTTTTTCGAAAATAATCTAAGAAACAGAAAAGATATACAGGGTGTACAACAATTCCGTAGCCCTTTTTTCAGTTAAAATGAGCTAAATTTTAAATTTTGAAGGAATACTGGATATTTTCACATTCTTATTAATACCAAGGTTTTAATTTTTCAATTCCAAAAACAAGGGGACGAGCCGATATTCTTTTATGCTTCATGTGCGAGTTGAAAGAAGAAATTAGTTAGAGTTAATGAGGCTTATTATAATTAACTTTTTATACTCTTAGAACTGAACAAAAAGTTTTACAAAAATAACAACTTTCAAAAAACACTTGCGGGAAACCTTTTCAATTTGCATTAATCCAGATAACCCTTTTATTTTTTATCTGTTTTATCACAAAACTACATATTTTACGATGCCCTTTTTTATTTTCTTGAAACTTTATGAAGTAGACTTCCATTTAGATTAAAATTAAGATTAACTGAGGTAATTTCAAACTTCTAGCAATTTTCTTGAAATTACTGCCGTTCTTAAAAAAAAAAAAAATGCTGGCGTAATCCGTCGAGCAAAATGTTTTGTTTTAAAGGTTTAGATTAAATTTTAATTTATTACGCTGATTACATTTAGTTTATAATTGCACTATTAACTGATTTGTTAATTTTTTAAAAACATCTTCTTTTTAGGAGAAGCTTGATTTTGTTTTTCCACAACACGCACATACGAGGCTTGATCAAAAAATACGCGAAATTTTTGAATTTCACGGGCCAATTGTCACCATTTTTTGTTGTTGTGTTGGTACACTTGCCCCTGACGTATATTGACATTTGTAGTCACATTGGATGCTTACTTTATTATTGGCTGTTGAAAAGGTTACACGTGTTTTGGTGTGCTTGACGATTTTTTACTTGTAGAAAAAATGGAACAAAGAATTTGCATTAAATTTCGCTTTAAGAATGGAATAAAGTGCCGCACCGGATTGCAAATGTTGAATGTTGCTTTTTGGCGAGTCCTCTATGAATAAAACAAGCGTTTACAAGTGGAACAAACGTTTCCAAGAGGGCCGCGAAGACGTTGAAGATGACGAGCGCCCTGGACGCCCCAGCACATCAGCAACCGCTGACAACGTCGAAAAAGTGAAGAAAATATGGACAATCGCCGAATCACTATCAGAGAGGTTGCTGATGTTGTTGGCATATCATTTGGCTCATGCCAAGCAATTTTTTCGAATGTTTTGGACGTGTGGCGGCAAAATTTTCTCCGAAATTGTTGAATTTCGACTAAAAGGAATGCCGAATGGACATTGATCAGGAGTTGCTGAATGAAGTCAACGACGATTCAGAACTTTGGGGGGCTACTTTGAATGAGACAAAATTAATATTGTTGAATAAATAAGGATTTTTTGAGAAAAACGAAAATTCCGCGTATTATTTGATCAAACCTCGTACGTACCATGCGATACGTTTTTTATTATTTATGATAATTTTAAAATGTTGTAGCTATTATAAAAATGTTATCTAATTCTATTAATCAGAGGATCGCGTACACTGTGGGGTTTTAAACGTTAAAATCCCTACGAAGATTGATGATACTTTTACCAAGACAGTATTAATGATTAAATGAGATGAGTTACTTGGGAACCATAACCCTAAGTCTCGACTAGAAGTAAATAAACAGCTACTTAAACAATGACTTAATTTTTACTTTTAACTTATCTATTCATAAAATTATTTATTAATTCCCATAAAAACGAACGCGTCAGACATACGAAACGAAACGTTGGCAAGTTACACGCAACGGTTATGGGTTGAAAAAGTAACAGTTACATTGGAGCTTTGGTTTAGATTCGGTATGTATTACAGAATATGTAATTTGTTTTTGTTTTATTTTTCAGTATTTGACATCCTGGAAAAAGTCAAACAATTGCGGACACATGACAAACCAAAACATTAATTAAGCTGAGATTCAACGTTACCAGGAATTTTAATACGAGAAATACGAAGTCGTATTTTTATGTTATCTACCTAGCCATGAAAAAAAAACACGTGTCACATTAACAACCCTTTGTTTTTCTACGTAAATCCTTTCAACATTTATACACTTATTTGTTTTTTCCAATTGTTCCATACCTTCAGAAAAAAATTCCTTCTGCAACTCCGCAAAATATTGTTCAACAGCTTCTTTGAGTGCTTCATCAGATACAAAACGCTTCCCCTGAGATGCTTTTTAAAGTTTTTAAATAGAAAGAAGTCTAGCGGAGTTAGGTCAGGGCTATAAGGCGGATGCTTTAACTCCATGAACCCACAGTCATTGATTATCTGCTGGAGTTGGTTTGTCTTTTGAACGATGTTCCACCTTAATTTCACTCATTTTATCAAGAAACAAACCTTCCCAAATTTCTATAAACCGCATAAGTTAAACACAACTTAGCACATGCACTTCTAAATGTCACAGCTATTTTTTAATAATTGGCTTAACATCGTCGCTCTTTTGTTTCATGGCTAGGTAGATAACATAAAAATACGCCTTCGTATTACAATAAGCATTAGCAGGAAAATTAATAATTGTGAATTAATGTATAATGTAAACTATTCCTACAACATACAGTCATTACAGAAAAAAATTAGTTTCTCAATTTCTACTCGCGAATTAATCTTAATAGTTACCTTCTGAGAATGAACTTCTGACGACAAAAAACTTTAGTTATGAAAATTAGTTCAGTTTAATAATTTTTAAAATCCACTTTGTACTTGAACTGAATGTTAAAACGCTTTTGATAATTTCAGAATTTATTTAATCCCGGTAATAGTTCCGCCAGTTTTAATTTTTCAACGTAATTAGGTTGTTGCCGTTTTCTAGAATTAAGATTTATTTTCCTAGCTTTAATCTTGTTATATACATTCTGCCCCGTAAATGTTTTACATTTTTTGCTCTTTCGTATCCTTCGGAGTGATTCCATTAGGTAGTGTGTTTGTTAGGCGTTTTTATTTATTTCTTTCTTAAGTAAATATTTCACAGTTTCCTACTGCTTATTTCCCTTTCTCAAGGATATCATCATTTTAAATTAATCTGTATTAGGGTTGTTGAAATTAATGTTGTACGTCCATTTATTTGTGTTAGGTTTTATAACATTTGCCGGTTCGGATGAGATTATTTTCCAACTTTTAGTTACTCTGTGGTATTCGAATCGAATTCCCAATATAACCGGAAACTGTTGAATGAGTTGCGACAGAAAAGTTATTTCGGTGGAACTACCGATAAAAAACTATATCCACCAATTGAAGCAGGTTAAAGCGTTAAATTCCATGAATAATCTACTGGAGTAGGCGAACTGCTGCAACGTCACAAACAGTCCGAACTTCAGGATAATTTAGAAGTCCCCGAGTTTGGATGTCAAGCCAAAGTTGGCCGGCAGTTCCACCGCGTCGCTTTGCATCTGCAAATGAAATTTGCGGGGCTGTAGGACTCCATCCAAAATCGCAACGTCGTTTTTCATTCGTAATTAAAAAGTCATATTCAACCCGAACATGTTCCCTTTTACAATTAGCTAAAGTACCGTACACTAAATTGGACATAATTTGAAAAACGTCCCCCTTAAATCAGCCAGTAACAGATCGCGGTTTTGGATTAATGGCGGCGCTCTAGTAATTATTATTTATCGCCGGGCCTAAATATTTCCCGAATTAATCGTTTTTCGTTATTGCATTACATTAATTCCAAGTTAGAACGTATGAGTGCACGCGCGGCGTAAAATATTTTAAGGCGGAGCGGCGCTTGAATAAATTTAAAAGCTCTCTGGAAAATTACTTGTTTCCTATTATTTGCAGTCCTAGTCGGTTTGTGCGGGGCTTGTTCCATATATTTACATTAAATTTTGAACGGCTTCGATTAAATCTTTGATATGCCGGGTGCCTCTCGGCTTTTGTTCTTTTTCTTTGTCGGACAACAAAGATAAGTGGCTGAATTTATAAATTGAAATGGTAATCCGGCCATAAAATCACGTTAATGCTGTAAAAGGAGGAATTCCTATGCTTGTTTATCTCGTAGGATTCATTCAACTGAAGCATAAAACATAGATACATAATTTAATTTGCTTGTTTATGAAATGCTATAGGGTTGATGTATGCTATACAAAACGAGCAGTTAAATTGAGGGGTTATTTCGACTGTTCCGGATTTAAATAGTGTTTTATCCTGGAAAACTGACTGGAAAAAGAGCATGAATATAAAACATATAAATGAATGGTGATACGGCAGACAGATAAAGCATTGCATTTTTATGAAAATGGCACGCTATAATTTTATTTTCGCCCTGTTTTTATGAGAAAATTTTTGATTAACAATTTGTATCTGAAGTTTATAGTTCGTGAAATACTCAGTTTCGAAAAACATAGTTTATAGGGATTAATTTCGTCTGAGGGGACAAACGTTAAAAATTTAACATAATTTGTGATACACATCGCCAGGTACATGTGCTGTGGTATATATTTTGGGTGGTTTGTGTTTACAGTTCAGTTTAATATTTAAGTGCTAAAAATGAAATAATTTAGTATATAACTGTCGTCTATGTAATAGCCTCTGCAGACCAGAATTTCAGTTGATTAACAGTTTCTGTATCCGTTTTAACTTACATAAGCATACAATACGTCTGGGATATGTAATGGAGTAAAAGTGTTGTCATCAAGTGTTCTTTGATTATAGATGAACGAAGATCAAGCAAGCTGGAAATGATTACGTAGACTGAAATTAAATGTTCTAATGGCAATCAGCGAAATAATTATCGTCTGAACTGTGGAATTAGCCTAATGCCCAATGAGCAGCAAACACTTCAAAATTATGATCGTGTGCTGCTGAGTAATACTGTTCAATAGATTTGCGAGAATAGCTTTTCCTTGTTTTATTTATTGCCCTATTTATTTATTTTTTAATTCTGAATGGTCAGTTCGGCATTTTAAATTAGGAATGTTGATTGACTCAAAGATTCACAGTTCGCGGTATTGTAATTTTCTGTCAAATATGTCGCTGAAGTTTACTCTCGAATAATTTCACTTTTAGTAATGTAATCGAAAAAAAAATTGAGTGAAATTATGTATGTATAGTGTTGGTACCTTGGTACTTTCAATTAACAGATTGGAATAAGCACTGTCCATACAATATATATTGGGCAACAGTAAAATAGTTAATTCAGATACAAAAAAGAGAAACTAATCGGATTAAATGAATTTATTATACATGTAAATAAAAAGTGAGACAGTTAAAAGATCCCATTTACAAATTTCTAAATATTGAGAAGCTCTACTCTAAGAAAGCGACCTTACCCACGCGAGCTTTGGTTCCTAATCCACTTCCTAATATTATAACGAAGTGGCTTTTGGCAACATAGTGGGTTAATGCCGCCTATGTTTTTATATTGATTACAATGGTAGAGACTTTGAGCCTAACTTCATTACGAGTGTTCTGCTTGGCGGTTGCGAAAGGTTATATTAAAATACGGAACGGGCTAACATCAGATATATTGGTATAACATTATTTACAAACACAATTCAATAGTTCGACAAACGGGATCCAAATATATAACATGATTTAGGTCTGAACAACCCAATACGGCGTACAAAACAATAGTATCAATTTGTTCTAATAATAATAAACACTATAGTCTTACATGAACATCTTTAGAAAGGCACACATCTTGGTAACAACGTTGGAACTAACTTTTAACCCAATACTTGGGTTACTCGAAGGGATGGCCCCGTTTGAGTCTGTCACCTAGGCCTCAATCTGCCTACTCCTAGGCTCCAGCTCGGGGTAACCTGGAGTAGACTCTAGTCTAGTGGAATTGGTCTCATCTGCCTACTCCAACCCACCAAGTACAGCTCCGCCAGAGAGCTCAATTCTGTATGAAATCCAATCATACTTATACTAAAAGTTGTGACCCTTCTTTCCCACATTTTCAACAGCTGCTTAAGCCAACTGTTTTGTGTTACATCATTTCGCATTAATTCTTACTTTGTATCAACATGAATCATAGTTTTCCACGAACAGATTAAGTCATTTTGTTGCAGGTGGTCTTTATTAAATATGAAGTACTCTACAACATTGTAGTAGACGCATATCTATCTGCAGGTGCATGCTTGGTTAGTAAACACATTTCATCATTGCTACTTTGTAAAGATTACGCAACTTGGTATATCAGTCACACCCAAACGCTAACTTATTTAATACATTTCTTATGGCGATGTTTTACATTATTCTTTAATATAATCCACTTTATTACAATATCCGGAATGAAACCATGTCCAAACCCCTAGCTTCTATCCATACCATATTCTAACCCATTCTCGAACCTACCCCATCCTGCATAGGATCATATCCCATCCCATATCTTGCCCCATCTTCCAAGCCGTTTAGCCAAGGTGGAAGATTATGGCTAATACAGCCCCATGGCAAATTTCAAAACTACTGGATGTGAACCCCAGGTGGGTAGAACACTATGTATCAAATCCCACACTTTGACAAAGGTCTGCCTCTAGGATTTTGTGGGAGGTAAAAATTCGCCCTCACCTCCTAGAAATACCATCGATTCACCAAACTATCATAAAGAGAACCTACTCATCACATACGCGTAATATCCAAACTATGAGAAGACAAGAACACTTAATACAATATTGTAAGAATAATTAAAACGAACAAAATGGGATATCCTGGTATTACAACAAACAAAACTATCAGGGGAAAAATGCACCAGGCTAAACTCCAGACATATGTTATATCAAAATAACACGGAAGAAAACACAGGTTTAGGTCGGGCTAGTAGTACTTATACATAAGAAGAAGATTAGATCGAAACAAAAAATAATACAAAAACTTAAATGAACTGATTAATCAAGAAATACCAAAATATGTAAGAAAGAATAACACAAGAAAAATTAAAGAAACTATAGCAAATAACAAAAACATGAAAGTATTCAGAAACAAACACTAGGAGAGTTAAACTGAGCAAAATAAGGAACCCAAATAACATAATTATTGTAGACAAGACCAATATAATAACCACAATAGAAATTTTTTATTAAAATCTGTACACTGCGAAGGTGCCAACATAGGCATAGAGGAAATTCCAGAAATTACTACTGAGGACATTGTCTCAGCGTTAAACGGGAAAGCACCTGGTGAGGATCAAATTACCACCGAAATGTTAGGAGGAAAATCACTACTAAATGCCATAAATACTGTTGAACCAATGTTTAGAAGAGGATAGAATACCATCATGCTGGGAAAACTCTGAAATCATTTTAACATATAAGAAAGGCGACCACACAAACATAAAAAATTACTGACCCATTAGCCTTTTATCATTTTTACAAGCTCTTAACAAAAACTATCAGCTTATCGAACAAACAGGCGTCAGAAAAGGTTATAGTATGATTTACCACCTACAAACTCTAACTGAAAAAAACTGAAGAATGCAACATACCATTACATCTAGGTTTTATTGACTTCAGAAAGGCATTCGATAGAGTGGAAATATGGTCAGTGATTAAAGGCTTAAATGGTGCAAGAGCAGGCTCTAGATATGCAACACTAATTAAAAACATATACTAACACGCCACGACACATAAAAATAGACGAGGAAACAATAAGAAATAAAATAAAAATACAAAGAGGTGAACGGCAAGGAGACCCTGTCTCCGAAACTCTTCACGCTGGTACTTGAAAATATTTTTAAAGAACTGACGTGGGATAATAAGGGACTTAAGGGAGTAAATATTGATGGCAAGTCTATCGACCATTTTAGATTCACTGACGACATCGTCTTAATAGCACCAGATGAAAATGAACTAGAAACAATGATAAACGAATTAAATACAATAGCGAAGAAAGTAAACATAGAAATAAATGTTAATAAAACGCAAATTCTATCAAACAGCGACAAGAAATATTCACTAGAACAGCAAAACATCGAAAAAGTGGAAGAATATACATATCTGGGTCATACTGTAAAACTTGGAAAGCAAAGTCAAGCCACAAAAATAATGAGAAGAATTCGTTTGGGTTGTATGGCTTTTGGACGTCTATCACCTTGTATTTTGAAAAATCACGACATACCTATATGCTTAAAAAGAATTGATATGTGCAAGTGCATTCTGTCTGTTCTGACATGCGGTATGGATGCAACAACACTAAACAGAAAAAAAACAGCGGAAAAATTAAGGATCACACAAACAGCTATCGGGAGGAGGTTGTTGGGAGTAAGCCCAAGAGACAAAATAAAGAATATTGACATCAGAAGACGATCAGGTGTTACAGATGTTGTAGATACGATAGTGAAACTACCTTAAAGTGAAGTTGGGCAGGACATATTAGCCGAAAAACATCAGAAAGCCAAACTGCAGTCCACAATGGCGCCCTAGAATATCTAAGAGAAGCGTGGGAAAACCAACAAAAATTGCTGAGTGGACGATATAAAGAAGATTATGGGATCGATGGATCCAGAAAACACAAGACAAAGTAGCTCGGAAACGACTTGGGGTGGTCTATTTTCAGCAGTGAATAAACAAAGACCGAGGAAGAAGAAGAAGATATTTTAAGTGTATTTGCAGTATAGTTCTAATAACTCGCTATTGCTACATACCCGCTAATTCGAATGCATTTAACTATTTAATTCTTAATAAAAAAAAATAGAAGCTACAAGAATATGTAAAAACAAAAGACGGGATTGGCTACAAAACTTTATAGATGAAATGGAAGCAAACAGCAAAGACAACACGAAATTATTTAATTATATCAGAAAATTATGCAACATGAAAGCAAACAGAATTGAAAGGATTGATAGCGAAGAATGGGAGAAATACTTGACGGAGCTATACAGGGATAAAGAAGGGACAGCAGAAAGCAACAAGATAGAAGGAATACATGACGAAAGAGAAGATAAAGCACCAACCTACGACGAATTTAAAACGGTGGTAAACAAATTAAAGATGAGGAAAGTGGCCGGCCCAGACCAAATAAACTACGAATTAATTAAACAAGGAGGCGAAGTCACCTTAAAAAGAATACACGGCCTCATAGCAGAAATATGGAAGAACGAAACCATGCCATCAGACTGGAAAAGAGGAATACTAACCCCGATACTAACGAAAGGGGATCCCACACTATGCGAGAACTACAGAGGAATCATGCAACTAAACACCACGTACAAAATCTTAATCTCGATTATCCGCAACAGACTAGAAACATACTTAGTAATGGAAATGGGTGATTACCAGCAAGGCTTTAGAGGAGGGAGATCCAACATCGACGCTATTCACATCTTAACACAGATAATGGAAAAAGGGCACGAACACAACATAGACCTGCATATACTGTTTATAGATTTTAAGAAAGCGTTCGACAGCCTCATCCGACCCAAACTTTTAGAAGAAATGCGTAATCTACATATACCAGAAAAACTTATCAACCTGGCAGGAAAGACAATGACAGAATTGGAGGCAATCGTAACAACTAGGAGTCAGACAAGGGGATGCTCTGTCTCCATCACTCTAGAACATAGGATTTGAAGGAGTTATCAGAACACTAGACGCCAAGCGAACTATCGCGCACAAATCGACACAATTAATCTTATATGCAGACGATATAGCGATTGTCTCAAGAAATAAGGAAAGCACTGTACACACAGTACTTAAACTGGAAGAAGAAGCAAGGGAGAGAGGCCTAACAATAAACGAGAATAAAACGAAATACATGGTAAGCGCCAGACAAAAAATAAATACAAGAGACATCACAGTTGGGCAGCACGTGTTCGAAAGAGTGAAGAATTTTAAATATTTAGGAGTAAGAATTAATGAAAACAATGACAGAAGCAAAGAAATCCAAGAACGCATACAAGTAGGAAGCCGGGCCTACTGCATTTTTAAGAACCTGTTACACAACAAAAACTTGAGTAAAAAATGAAAATGAAGTACAAGGCAACAATACGACCAGTGGCAACTTACGCTAGTGAAACAATGAACTTAACCAAAAAAGACGAGGAAAATCTAAGAATCTTCGAACGTAAAATTATTAGAAAAATAGAAGGTCCCAAAAAAACGGAAGGAGGTAAATACAGAAGACTGATGAATTTCGAAATAACGAACATACTACAAGTAGACATAGTAAACTTTATAAAAGCACAACGAATTAGATGGTATGGACACGTGCAAAGGAGAGACCATAAAACGATTAAAAAGATACGCACATGGAAACCCGAAGCAGATAGACCAAGAGGCAGACCAACAGGAAGGTGAGAAGACCAGGTAATAAAAGATTTACATACCATGGGAAGCCAGAACTGGAGAACAGATATAATGGGCAGGAAAAAATGGAGCAAGACTGTAAACAAGTCAAAAACTGATAGAAAGCTATAAGAGAAACGTGGACTGATGCACTACACTTACAAGCGAGTCACTAAAGCTCCATGAAGGAACGGTCTCAATCCCGAAAGGGATGTATGACCTCATATATACAATGTGATTTTTTAAAAACTCAATTGCAGCAGGCCGTATTCTGACTTAATACAGACAGTTCTAAGGTTATTAAGACAGAATACGGCCTGCTGCAATTGAGTTCTTAAAAAATCACATTGTATATAATTCTTAATTGCTTTTCCCACATATTTAAATGTGGTACATTTTCTATCGTCATTTAAACCTAATATGAGTAAATAGCATTTTATGTTAACTTTTAATTTGTTAAACATGGCATTATTAATTAAATAAAAAGATGGGCGTTATTTTATAAATACTGCTTGCATTATGATTAAAACTATAGTTGATTTTTAATAAATATTTGTATTGTCTTCCTAAGTTCTGTAGAATCTTTTACACCCTGTATATGTATCTCCAAAGTTTCGATTTTAATATCTTTCTTAAGGATTAGATCTCATCAAATCTGTTCTTATAACCTTTAGTTAGTTCGCTTTTTTCTTGATCTGACCACTGACCACAGCTTTGTTTCAAGCTTATTGCTCACATTGCGAAATAATAAGAAATGTTTTATCGGTATCCAATAATCTGAATGTTCTGATTATCCGACTTGCCTACATTTTAAACAATTAGGCAAAAAAGCTTTTACTCCCTGGGTGTAATGTACTTTTGCTCATATTTTCTTTTGAGAAGATGAATTTTCAAGAAAAAATCTTTGGTTTCAGCAAATGCATGTGACAATTTTGAGGAAGTTTTAGTGTATATGAGAACAGAATATGCTATTTCCGTGCATGTAAGAGAACAGCTTTTCTTTCTCAAATTTTAAAGCGGAAATTGAATTCCTAGAATATAAATAAAAATGCTATAAATCAAAAACCTCTTTATCCTCGATGCAGTATTCAATGAAATAAAGGCAATTTTTCCTAATATTACGTCGTACCTAGCTTTTATTTCTAAGAATAGATTCCCAGTTCGATCAACCGTTGTTAGAGAAAACTTTTACAGTTTCCAAGAAAATGGCTCTCGATAATTTAGCGGGATAATAGGTCATGTAATGGTTGTAAGTTAAAGTAGAAATGCACAATCGAACGTTTATATCTGAAAATATGTTTCGCCCCAAATGTCAGGGAGCTGAAAGCGAGCTAATAATCACACAAAACCGTGAGCTGGCCATTCAAAATCACATTTATCAATATTATCGTGACAACTTCTATTGAATTAAATAACGTTTCGCGTTTTTATTATTCATAGCTCCTTGGATCATGTTGGACGTTGACAGCCGTGTCATTCGTCAATCAAAACGAGTTTCTGACGTAATACATCTCACGCACTCCTGATGAACTAAAAGCGAATGATGGATTACCGTAAAGGAGTTTTAATACGAAAACGATTACTGGGTTCCCGTATAAGTAATTTCAAGTTTGCATGCCTTAGTCGAAGACGTACAAAATGGAACTATTATGTCTAAACCGTTTTTCCAACAGCTGTATATAATTTGTGGTTCTAATAGAAATTCGAAAACGAAACCTCCAACAAAAACATGGATTATTATTACAACCTCTATTTCAAATTATAAAAATTTATAGCTTAATGTGATAACCTAAATGACTATTTTCGATTTTGATTAAACTAATCTGAACTAAAACTACAAAAAACACGATCTGCAAAGTAATACAACAAAGAAACAAAGTGCTATGAAACTAGAAGAGATTAAGGAAATGAAAAGATATTGCCTGATTAAGAGCAAATTAAATAAGAGCTTAGAACAAGGAAAAATAATGTTTAGGATTTGTTAACGTTGATGGACATATAACATTTCTACCCGAAACATTTGAAGTTCCGGAGCAAATAAAAAAGAAAAGCTTAACTTGCATATTGTTGAATTTAGATTGAACTTCTAATGCGGACTTTCTTCATGGATAAGAGTTATGTATACTACCTTCAAAAAATTTGTTCTGTTTAATGTAAAGCCAATACAATAAAACCTTAGTAAAAGAATCGCTTGCAACACAGTTGAAAACTATGGGTACTCCCCTTTTAGGACCGGTATTTTTCTTAACGAAAAATAAATATTTTCATGATTATGGTAGCAAATTTCATATAACAACATTCCAAACAAAATGCCAGGGTATTAAAGGAGCAATAAAATTAAATATTTATTAATGTGGAAGATAAATGCAGCTTGCACAAATTAAATTCCGCAATGGATAACTTGATATTTCAATTATAAGGATTGCTTGTTTTTCTCCTAAAATGTTTACTACATGGATTTTCAAAGGCGCCATTTAAAAAATATCCCGCGGGGTATGTTAGTCGGGTTAATTTTATTCTATAATACACGGATGTTCAGCGCTAGGCGCATTGTTTCAATTGGTGATCTCGAGAGAGGCAACATTTGAATTACAAATTAGGTCAGACGAGCGCGGCAAAATTAATTTCAACTTCGTGTTAGTAGCGTCATTTCGGTCGACTGATTGAGATTTCAATTAGCAAATAACAATATTTAGGAACGGAATAGATGTGCTCAATTAAAGCTTTGAGAGAGATCGAATTATACAAGCACAACTGGTTCTTTTTTATTGCTACGATGTTAAAAATTTTCACGCATTTGAATTTTATTAAAAACAAATAATTTTCAGGCAGATTCAACTTCAAATTAAATTTCGGGGGTGTTTACCATAATCCAAAGCTATTTGAAATTAATTAATGTTTGTCAGTCAAACTTAATTGCAGATTAGCATTAATAGAATACAATAAGGATATATTCGATTCTTTAAAACAGTTTAGAGAAGTATTTTACATTTATTGATTCATCTTTAAAAAAGTTGATTTCAATATCGAATAAAACAGAAACATATGGTCTAAAATTATAAAAGAACTTTCGATTGTTGCGATGTTGGACCTTAACACTTAAAATACATGAAAATGAAACAAGTAGCACAAAAAGTCGATATTAATTTTTAGATTAACGATGTTTAAAAATGCAAAAGCAAAAGGACGTCACACTAACTTGTTTACAAAATATTTACAAAGACAGCAATTGACGAAAAGGAAAACAAGAAGGGTCGGCGGTGAAATAATAAAACGCTCATTTCGAAAGCAAGCAGCGGTGGCAAATGACTCTCGGTTTTAAATAAAAAGCTTATTGTTAATTGCAACGTGGGGGAGCAAATGAAAGAGTGAGTGGCTCTCGAGGTAGATGCGTTATGCGGGCTAAAATGCGTAAAGAGGCTTAAAAAGCTTTGAAAATTACCCAAACAAATTTATGTAAGCTTTGCTAAATTACCTAAAGTGATATTAAACTATAAATGCTCCAATTTTAACAGCCCCATAAACATTTTTGATGACACCGAACTTGTTATTTATGTTGATGTGATGCGATAACAACCTTTCTTTACGCTAAATGACTTTATGATCGCGAAATTTCAACAAAGTTTATAGGTACCTCTGTAGACTTTATGTAGTAAGCTAAAATAATCCTAGCATTTATTGGTACTTTTGGTGAGTCTCACTTTAATTTATGACTCCCTTTTAATTTTACACAAAAGTAGTAAATATTTTTTAAGAAAAAATGTCATCAGGTAATTGTTAATAACTCAATAGAAGTACGATTTCTATCAACTTATCTATCTCAATTTAGATCAGGTACAATCTTCTTTGACTTTGTATAGGCCCTTAATGTCGATTTGCATTTTGTAACATTACTCTACCAAGACCAAGAGCTGGAAACCGAGTAGCTTTCAAATTTCAGCGTTGTGTGCTGTCGCAATCCATTAGCTGCACTTTAAAGCGGAATAAGCGAATTGCTTAACTTCTAAGAGTCCAACAAGAAGAGAAGCGTGTAACATTAGGAAACTGCAATAAGGCGGTATTATCTAAAGTAACTCAAAATCTTATAAACTTATAAACAAAACACCTATATAGGTACAAAATAATTTTTTTGTATTTTCTTTAGCCTTTTTCTTTTTCTAAAATGAGTAGGTATTTGTTTTATATTAAACAACTAGCTAATTTCGCTAACTTTAAAACGAATCCAGACATAACATTTAATTCGAGGCTACAAACTAACGTATGTAACTAAAGTTTTGGGAAAAACGTTCAAATCTAATAATACAAACTATAATTGTTTTACTTAAATTTATACTACAGGAAACTATTCAGTGAAGGTTTAACGATAATTATAATGTATCACATAGCAGCTAAAGGGTCATGGGTTTCATATCCAATGGTAACGTGATTGCATTATTTTTAATATTGTCAGAGAGATGCGTCAGCACACGTGTGGGATCATATTCGTCATCCGCCGAGAAGCTTCCACAGCGGTCGACGGTTACTCATACTTGGGCGACTAGTGGAACTTTCTGGAATGGAGTTCTGGAAGGACGAGCGCCACGAGCGGGGATATACAAGGCGCGAGCGCGCGACCAAACGAACACGGGCAGTCTAATCCAACCTACAAAAACGGTCGCGAATATGTACGTCGGAAGTTAATATAAATATACGTGAATAGTTATAAATAAACTCTACAAATAAATTAATTAGTGTTACGGGTTAATATTAGTGTTTTGTATTAGAATTCATATTAGTGTTGTGTTTTAGTGTTAAGTTGTTATGTCATGTTTCTTCGTTGTTTAATAATAATAATATTTGTTAATAAATAATTCACACAACGAACCGAAGTTTTAAATAAACGTTTTAAAACCGATACAATATGAAAACAATCATACGAAAAATTTTTCTAAAACTTTAGTTACATACGTTATTTCAGTTACAGTTCTCACTGTAACTAAAAATGATATACAACATTTATCAAGACTTTGACATCAAAATTAAGTTCAAAAAGCTGAATTAAGTTACAACGAAATCAAACAAGTTAGTATTTAGAAACAATAATTAGTTTAAATTCTTAATTCATAAGCAGCTTCTCTATTTGAGTGAACAGGATTTTGTGAACTATAGATAAAATGAAGCTGATAATCGAATAAAATTGCAGATATCAACGATTAAAAAGTTATAATTTGAAATAAAAAACAATTTTATGAACAAAGACACGAACAAGAATACGAAGAGTCGGAAAAAGAAAGAAGAAGCAGTTGAGGAGGAGGAAGAAAAAAGAGAAAGAAAGAGACATGGGAAAGGAAAGAGGAAGAAAATAATAATAATAATACATATATTATGGTGTTAATTATGAAATATACAAAACTTTATAAATACTGAGAAGAAATTGGAAAATCTACTAGCAAACACCGCACATCTCTACAGCAAAATAAATGGCAACTAAAACGCTGAAGTAAGATAAGAGTGAAAAGAGAAAACTGCTGCTAAACGGTAAATAAAAATGAAACGAGATAGGAAATAGGGAAACAAATATAATAAGTTGCTATACGAAATACGAATAACAGTAACCGGTTGCGAAACTCTGTAAATATTTATAACAAAGAAGCTGAAATTTAATATATGGCATGTCCATTGACATTTAGGATGGTATTGAAGATGGGCAGAATTAGGCTTCCAAATCTAGTATTGTTATTTCATTTTACAAGTGTATTAAAAAAAATAAATGTGTGCCAAAACTGAATCATTTATTATACCCAAACGTTGTTAATTATCAATAATTTAACTACAACACAAATTTTGTTCTGAATGCTGCTTAAAAGTAAAACTTCTGTTGACTACTAACATGCTGTTTAATCTTCCAATTTAGATGTATAAATTTGGTAATTATTTCACGAGTGCATCCAGAAACTAACGTTCTCTTGAAACAAACAACTAACAAACAATTTCAGAAAATCTAATATTAACATGGCTGTTTTACATAGAAACGTGAGCTTTCTTGTTAACGGCACACGAAATTGTCGTAGAAAGTACGTACGGTAAACTTTCTGAGGCGGTCTATGTATGTTTCGTAAATAAAATTAGACATTATGACCTGCATAATACAGTGCAATACTGGCATTAGAGCAAGTAGTGAGCAAATTTACCATTCAAAGCATATACTAATAATACAAAACATAGAAACGTTCGCAAACAGTTAAATATCTGGGTATTTTGGTATAGCGTGAGTGTGCCGGGAGTTCGCTGGAATATCTCAAGTGCAGTAATAATTTAAAATGCAATATCCTAGGAGAAACGTGACATGTAAAAGTATAAAATTTGTAGTCGTGAAAATGGTTTCGCATGCAGCACCTAGCTGTATACACGACGTTTTACATAACACGGTACCTACAGGAATTATGCGCATGAAATGTGAAAATTACCTATCAGAAAGAAAATTACTTATGGTACGATAAATTGTAAATGGGGATAATAACTTTGAATAGAAGCGTACGTACCTCGGATTTGCCTTTAGACACACAATTTGCCACATGACTTGGTTCCAAGATTAAAGCGTCCCTCTGTAACAAAAACCAAAGTGTTAGTACATACAAAGCGAAAATATTTCACCAAAAAAAGGGGGTAAATTGATTTAAATTCCGCACGAATTAACAGGAATTAATAATTCATAAACAGTATGTGATAAATTAATGATGCGGTCGTGCCTCAGGTGTAAAAGACAAACTATTGTGTGTGCACATCACATGGAAATACGTGACTCCAGGGTATTTTGGGTTTTGTATTGTTTGCACACCGATTCAGCTAGAAAACCGAGCAAATTTAGTGGCAAAATCGTTAGTTGTTATTCAACGTTGTTACCTAAATTATAATTAGGATTTAAATTTTAATTTGATTAATATGCCCGTGAAAACTTGCAGACAACAAAGTACCTAATGACACATTGTGCTTTTCAGTGGCAATCAGTCACATGCTATCCCAGTTTTGCTTCGGAATGAACGGCACGATTATAAACTGTAAATAATTGAACCATAATTTCAATCCGACTGTAAATTTTCCTAATGATCTGTTATAAATTATAACGTTGTAAATTAATACCTTCATTTAATGAAAACATGGCGTATAGTTTGTACACATTAATTATTGGATGAAAATAAGTCACCTGCGAGCTGACATGTTATCAGTAATATCTAACACAATTTCGTTACACAAATGTTAAATTCATGTGACGGTATTTATGTCTATTTCTTTCTTCACATACATTCAAATAAAAATTGCTTAAGGGAGGGTAGATCATGAGTATAACACATACTTAATAACTATTTACTTTCTAATTCTACAACCTACCAGTTATTTAAAGATTTCTCCCAACGGTCATACAGAACTACAAATCCAGACTGATTTTTGATTGATTGTTCTGTAGTGGAAAGATATGTTACCAGAGATTTTCAGTGGGCCCATAAAGGAGAGAAAGTTATTCACGAAATAGAAGTGATTGTTAAAATACTCCAGTTATTAAATATACCAACTCCAAAGGATCCACCTTCACGATTTTGTTTTTCTTTACCAAGCGACGTTTGTCTAGGTTAATTGAAAACAAATCACGACCTTATTTTTTTCTAAGCGATGAGATTCCACTTACTTTAAATTTTCTATATTATCTTCTTATAGAACGTTACGAAGATTCATGTTGTAAATTGTATAAGTCTAAGTTACCGCTTCAGTTTTTCCGAACTGCTTAACACAATGTGAACAAATAAACGTTGCTTGGCAAAAAATATATAGTATATGTACGTACATACATATTTTACATTTTATAGCTTATGAAAATCGTTCCATTCTTTTATGAACGGACACTCTGTATTTTGAATGTAACAACAGATCAATAAAAATACCAATTAGGGTAGGCTGTGAAATTGAATTATTTTGAATTGGTACTTTAGCCACATCCACAGAATGACATTTTATAACGTTTCTCAAAATAATTCAATTTCACAGCCTACCCTAATT
Source organism: Melanotus villosus (assembly GCA_963082815.1). NCBI lineage: Eukaryota > Metazoa > Arthropoda > Insecta > Coleoptera > Elateridae > Melanotus > Melanotus villosus. The sequence continues at coordinate 111,223,025 of OY720418.1, read as the reverse complement.
GGTTTTTTTATTGATCTTCTGTTATTAAATATTGGGGGGTAGAATTATTCTTCAGCCTTTGGCTTTTAAGAACACTAAGACGTTAAATGCCAATCTTCTTCTTAGAGTGGCATACCCTTACAGTGTGTTGCCGTCTTCTCTCCATATGTTTGTGGTGTGCGTGTGAAGTGGCCTTACAGTTTCACCTGGGCTCCGAAGCACGGAAGTGTTGCAGATTTACTTTAGAGAAGACTTACTAGGCAGAAATACCTCGGTGGTTTGCAATTGCCTTCCGAGGGAAGCGGTCGGGTGTTGTGTGGCCCTGGGAATCAAACTCGGGCTATCTCAGTGGTCAGACGCACATTGAACCAACTGAGCCACGACCCTCCCAAATGTCAACATTTTAAAGGAATAAGAATCGCTAATAACACAGAAGCTTTTACTTTTAAGAAGAATTTAAGTTTTTCATGTAATCTATCAAGATTTATATTAAAATCTAGACTATAGTAAAAATCCTATAAAATCATAATAAGGTAAATAAAAAACAAGGAGGGCGAAACACCTTACCAGCAAACAGTGTCATTAATCGATTAAAAAAAAACTTTAAAAAATATTTATAAATAAAAGGATAAAACAGAAATGCAAACATTTGAGCTAGTTTTTTGTAGAAATTTCCCGATTTTTGCTGATAAGTATAATCTTATTTTTGAAATTAATCTCTACTATTCTACTAATGAGAAATTAAGAATAAAGATATTTGCGATGGAGCATTTTAATAAAACTAAAATGAACCGCTACTTAGTAATGAAGCTGATATAGGCATTTTTGAAGAAGTATCCCGAGTTCAATTCCCGAGACCGTCGTAAAAATTACGGTGGGCCATTCAAGTGGTCCTTGTTAAAGCTAACCTTATAATACTGGACAGTTTTTTTTTAATAGTTAAGGTTAGTATTTTGCTTTACATACGCGTAAAGAGCATTCCAAGATCATATTTTGAGCAATTTTTAATTATGCCAGCCACAGTCATTGTTGTGGATTTATTAATATAAGCTAAACAAACGTGTAGGTTTCAACCGCAAAAGAAAGAACATAGTTTAGCTAAATAATAAGTATATTAAATAAGCCAGTCTTCCTGTTTTTATAGATCTCAATCATAATTTTCTACGCTGCATGAAAGCTTGCCGGTGCGAGATCTAGAAGGAAGCTTTACCGAGCATTATCGCTGGTTCTACTGTTTTATCCCGTATTTGGTTTCAAATATTTTTCATATTAAACATTCACAAAGTATCACGACATTTCTAATCTTTTTAGTTTACGAAGCAAATATGATAACTACTACTACACTCTCGACGCTGAATTTAATAATGATTGTAATACAAAACATTTTTCTAAAAACAACACAATTTTATTGAGTTGCAATCAGTTATTATATAAAAAAATTGTTACTAAAAAAAGAGTACAATGCAGCATGATTTATAAAAGTAGCCTGATCACCAAAACCACTAATGAGAAATTCATTTTTTATAAGATCATAATGGAGAAGTTATATTGTGATTGAAGCTAATATCAGATAAAATAAATGTTAAAATAGTTGAAGTACCTACACCATAAATATATGAAGCAAAATATAGATATTGACTATGTTTTCGGAAGACTCAATTTTAAGTTAAATTTCGATGTAAAAAATGATAATTTTTTGAATGCACCCTGTATTAATTTAACACAAAATAAGGGCAGAGGAGTTGATAAATGGGAAATTATATTAATGACACAAAAACACACACGGTGGAAAATTAATGCTCCTAATTACGTTAGGAAAAACGTATTTCGTGTATGAAAAGCGATGACACAACGCATGATAGATCACGAAATCACGAGTAGCTCCAAAATCACATAAATAAAAGCAGCGGGAAAACCTCTTAGCTGAATGACAAAACAAACTATTTTGTGCTGTATCCAAACAAGCCGAACCAACATTAGTTCATTTACTGCGGAGTGGGTACTACAAATCACCCTTCATTTATTTTCCACTCGCAACTATCCCCCGTTCGAACGTAACCTGCCCTGCCGCGTTCTTCTTTTAAGAGGGTGGACCTTTTTAATTATGCCCTTCTATTACCTTGTACAGTCGTCTTCAGAAATTGCTAGCCCAGGGGTATACAAGCTACTTAAAACTTCCCGTCCAACCCTTGCTTTATTACCAATAAAAAATACAGCGGCACCAGGAAAAAGAGTTCTTTTTTAAATTTACTTTTTACTGCGGGGGAACAGGCGATAAAAATAAAAGTTTAAGGGATTAATATAAAATCATAGGAGGATTATGCAAAATACGGAATATTTTACGTTTTATGAGGATTCTATACATACTTGGGCTTATGCGCCTTTTCGTGATTAATAAAAGCTTTTTGTTGCCGAGCTGCTTCTGTCTCGTGAAAAGAGAACCTTTTTAACCCGGATACGATTCATATAAACGTATAAAATATATCTATTATGTTTCTATTATGAATGTCCATTGTGACCAGCTAAAAATATGTTTTATTTCTGAGGAAATCTCTGTATTATAGTGGACCGTTCTTAGGGGATTTTTTTATACTTACGGACTTTTCCTTCGAAAATATTGTTGTGATTTTCTTAAGCTGAATTAAGAACATTTATTCGGAGAGCTTTTTCAAAGAACACGTTTTGTTATTTTGGACTCCCTGGCTGGGCGGCAGGAATTTAATTTGCGTTTGACTGATGCACAAGATGCCACTACAACGACACTCTTTTCATTTACATAGGTCGCTATTTTAGGGTAGGTTAATTACTAGAATAAAAAAAGAGGGAAACTTAAACAGTATTACTTAAACCTGCTGGATGATCTTCAGCACTGAAACAAATTCTCCAAAATTTTGAATTCTTTGATAACTTCGGATATTTCGTTACTAATTTAAAATGATTTGTGTGTGATACTAAAATTACTTTATTTTATTCATTCACGTTTTTGGGTTCAATTTGTAATATGAAGCCCGAATTGCTCGTCCATGAAGCATTAAAATATTTTAGTGTATTTTATATGGAAAATTCATGGAATTTAAATGTTCGATGCATGTATCGTTTTGACACGTGCAATTTTTGATATATTAAAGTAATAAGTTAGCCAGCCGTTGATTCTGCATTAATTGTAGTTTTTGTTGTTTACCTTTTATTTGAAAAATGCATTGAAATTAATTTCAATGACGAAGTATGACCAATAAAATAATAACGGACTTAATTCAACATTCAAATGGCTTTGGCTATAAAAAAAATAGATAAAGCAGCCATTTTTCTGTTTATTGAGAATTATTGTATTTAAACTTTGATCTTGATAGTACAGACTTTTTGATTATAATTTGGACCTTTTGTCAATAATAAATTAAAATTTTCCGATGCTGTCAAGATTAAGTTAAAGTTTAAATAAATATTTGCGTATTGTAATGTTAATATACATCGCGGATTCGAATTTAAACTATAATAATGCAAGTTACAACTTCCCAACTTTTGATGGATACGACGAGGTGTGTTGGTGACACGAACTTGATAGAACGACGAAAAGTTCAAAGCGCACCCCTTTGACTGCATTTTTCATTGCATATGCGGGTGTTGATAAGCAGGGCGTTTATTCAGGATGCATGCATATGTTCGAGAAACAAATGTTTATATGCAAATCGCAGCCAACTGTGCTGACTCAGCTGCATGATTAGCAATAAAACGTTTACTCTAACAAATAGTGCCATTTTTTACGAGCAGAAAAGTACGTGTCGAAAAATCCTGGCGTTGCAAGGGAACGCTGGGTCCTTGTAATTTGTTTAGGTCTGATTTTCCGCAGGGAAACGAATTCGTTTCCATTACGGTTGATATACATCACGCACCCAGTGCATTATTTAGTAACCGCCGTAAACTTTCACCCCAAAAGTGCGAAACATTACTGTAACGGTCGTAGCTGCACACAAATTTCCGCCAAGTTTCATAATTACTGCCAAACTTTTGTAGTTAATGTTAAGCAACGTAATCACATCGCGGCCGACAAGCTTGTTTTATCCAAGTTAACTTTTTAAACTGTTTTTTAAAGTTTGCCGCGCGCTCTATTGAACGTTTTTAGCACTCGAGTCAATTTCAAACACAGAAAAACTTCTTGTTCGTTACGAGCAAAAAACCTCACGTTTGGTAACATTAAAGCAAAAGAAAAGTGGAAAATATTCGATTAAAATACTTTTAAAACTCCCACATAGTTCGATTAACCAAAAACGTTTGTGACTTTGGTGGAGGCGCCACAATTCACACGAAGTACGGAGTATTGAATTGCAACGTGGCCATTTCTCTTTAAAATTACACAATCTAAAAAAGATGAAACACAAATAATTTTGAAGAAAATTCAACTCTAACTGAAATTAACTCAACCAACAGTTTTATTATGATTAATACCCAAGCAAAAGTAGTTAATATGCAAAGACATTTTTCAAATACAGAACTCCGATTTGACTACTTATGCAAGAAATGAAAAAGCTTTCATGCCACTTAAAACAGTGTGCTGAAGTACTAACTTAAAGTTAAATCATTTTGTAACCTGATACTTCCAGGGCTTTATATTCCCAAAACGTCAACCTCGTCATTAATCTCCCTTAAGTCACCCTCTTTATGCAGCTGCATTAAGATAGCTACATTCGATACACCTGCAGGTGTTAAGTTGTAAAGTTAAAAGTTTTAAGAAACAGGGAGGAAAACCGCGATACAAGTTTTATGATACCCTAAAGTTAAATTATGTGCATTTATTGATGTTACAATTTGCTACTACGCTTAAAATATGTAATTCAATCTCTCAGCAACAGAGTTTGTAATTTCATTTTAATTATTTGTTTTATCTGAGTAAATAAGAAATGCGTGTTGTATTATTAATTATTATTCACTTATGACTTGAGTTAAGAGAACTATACACAGTATACACTGTTCGATCCTTAATTGAACAATGGTTGGCTATGAGTTTTATTTATTAGGTTGTCAACCTGTAAATCGGTTATTTGTTCGATTTAGATTGCTCCACGTGTTGCTTGGCTTAGTTTATATGATTTTAATTTAATTTATATTTTGTACAACTTAAGGAACCAAAATACATCGTCGACGTCAGTTCTGCGTAAATAATAACATAACCTTAAAAAATTAAGTCAATATTATATTTACTGACGCAGATATATATAATAGAATAAATTTGTCGCACCACAAAATGATGGATGAGTTGGTAATTAACATATTTTTGCAACGGTTTGTTGGATTTTTGAAGTTTGATTCAAACACTCGAGCTCAATAATAAACAATTCCTCAAAACATTTTTCTTTATTCAAGGAATCTGTATATATGAAAACTTTGTTCCAACTTAATCCAGGATCAAACTGAATAAAATAGCACGGGATTTTATTCAGTGACGCATAAATTGCAATAAATACCCCAGTTACGAAGCGCTTTTATTCATTTTGATAGAGGATTAACTTACCGCAACTCAGTCTACTTTTTAATATAACACATCGTTGGAAAAATGGTGGAGGCGTTGTGTTTGCACCCGTTGAGTGTTTAATATCATTTTTGTCAAAAACAATTAAGGAAACGTTCAAATAATTACAGTATTTATGATGCATTGGTTACTTTAACGAGTGTAATAAAAATACTGCAAGTGTTAAAATGCATCTAATTTCAAAAGACTTTTAGTCAAGTATGCATTCTGTAAGTAACGTAAATAGCTAGCTTACTCGACATGATTGCAATGTGTTATTTAATGTGCAATAATAATCGCCAGCAGTTGTTTCAATTATGGTGGAGGCGCCGAGTTTAATTAGGTATACGAGGTCTTAATACCCAGTACATATTTCTGAACGTTCTTATTTAAATAATCAATGATTAGGAATTTCTATCAACATAAGCCAGCGTGTTTCAGTATAAGGAAACTATAAATAGCGTTCAATAAATTATCGTTGGGAGTAAATACGTATCTTACTGAATAAAATAGAACAAGATTGGTAAACAATATAAAGTCATACACTTCCCAAAACAGATCCTTTACTAATTCTATTTTTGTAGTAAAAAAGATTTATGTGACAACTTAATGCGTGTTGCACCTTAATCTTGTAATCTCATTGTACATTTATTAGGCAAAACGGTAATTATCTTTAGCGGTAATTATTTACAGAACACTAGGTTAACATTAATTACAGGTTTGAAGAAGTAGCGTAATTAGCTGTTAGGTGCTTATATTAAGACCGAATAGTCAGTCTATTAAAAAGTTTTCTTTGTTTCCTAAGTAATTACACGCCTTTTGACCTATAAAACTTTAAAATCGTGGCACGCCTCTTTGGCAGCTATATTTTAAAGTTTGGTTAGATAATATTAGGTGAAATAACGTTTTCATTTTAAATTCCGGGTAGGTGAAGCAAGAAGTCTCATGAGGAACGTGGTGGTAAACAGCGAGTCCGCTAGACCGTCTCGATCCCTTAAAGCTGGGGTTCAAAAGGAGACGAATAAGAGACGCCATTTGTTCCGGAAGCGAAATTAACTACTTTAATTAGTTTGAGACACGTTGAATTTACAGGTTTGCTGTCATTCGGTTACAACTGCTGATTTCTCCCGGGTAGAATTGCGCCAATAACAATACGGCCCGTTTTAACCTTTGCAAATTTATTAGTCGAAGAAGTTAGCGAAAACGCAAAAGCAGCCGCATTAATTTATATAACGACTTTGTAACTCACGTTTCGGAACTTTGCGGATATTGCTTTTACCGCTCACTTGTTGGATGCTTTGCGAGTTGTTACCGCGAAATAAGCACTTCGAGTATTATTATCATTATTGAATTCCTTTATTCTAGAATTATACAAAAAAGAAAAACTTTTACTTTGATACTAGACTTGAAAAACAAATATTAAGAAAATTAAAATAGAAAATACCGAATAAAGTTTAACGAAAAGCTCTTGTCATAAAATATTAGCAGGGAGACACCTACTTGGAAAACAAGTTATAAAAAAATAAACTTTTAAAACTTTGAAAGAAAGAGCGCATGGTTCCTTATTTCTGATTGGTGAATCATTCAAGAATCATTGATAGTAAATGATTAGTAGAAATCGAGCGTTTCCAGAAAAAGCAAAGCGGAAATGTGCCACGGTTCAACCTAATACATTATGAAATTTCAGGAACTTCAGACTCGAAAGCAAGATGTAGATGTTTTAATTTTTACTACTTATACAGGGTGAATCATTAATGGCGGATAATATCCACACCACGTGATTCTGCATCAAAAACAAAGCAATAAAGTCTTATACCAATTTAATGTTAACTTCTTAGATGATGAGTTATTGGCAGTCTTAATTCGTATTCTGGTTTGCTTGTCGTGTGATATTATTATTAAATATTGATTTTTAGCTGTAGTTTAATCAACAAAAGGAATAACTACTCAACATACTTTTGGTTTACTTAGAATTTCCATCTGAAATTGTTGCTTTTCATAAATGTTGCAACGATGTACAATCCATTAAATCATGTGGGTTGCTATTGGTGATATCGCAGGTAACTTCGTATGACTGACCGACCACACAGTGTTCCTAAGTTTACAAAACTTTAATTAACAATTCTTCAAAAACTACATGTTTTGGCCTAAAACGGCTATACAATGTTTTGTCCAGTTTTTAACGTAGAATCGTGTGGTGCAAATATTATCCGTCATTAAGGATTCACCCTGTACATAAAAAAGGACTTATCATTACTTTAACTACATATGAATATTTCGGTAGTATCATCCAAAGTAAATAATAATGAACTAAATTATAAAAATAATAATAATAAAATTCTTTAAATTATATCTTACAAATATTATGTCAAGTTAAGTTCGACAGATATCAAGCCGTATCAGAAGTTCTTCAAGATGCTGTTTTAGGGCCATACAGTTTTTATTATTTACTAATTACCACCCGGATTTCGTAAAAAAATCAAAATATGTCTTATTTGCGGATGACTTTAAAAAGTGGTCTATTATTAACTCAATATCTGACTGTAGGTCGTCTCAATACAATTCCCCGAAGACTAAAAGGTATCGGCACTTGCACTCCGCGGGGAACTATACCCGGTTCTTTGGCACGCTATGCGTACGGGGTGATGTAGTAAGCACCATGCCTTGGACAACCGCCTAACTTCCCTGCTCCACCATGTTGCGGTTTCCAATTATTTTCAGTGACTGGGTAGACCACCCGCCAAGCATCCGACTCGGGTTTGACCCTGAGACCGTCCTTGCTGTACCTTAACCACTCGGCCACTACAGCGATTCTCCGAAGATTAGGATTTATAATTAGAAATTCTCATAATTTTTACAAATTTTTTTCTTTACTTAATCTTTATAATACGTATATGTTAGATCCAAACTTTTGTGCAATTATACTGCCTCCATTTCGCAAATGTCGAATTAAGTAAATTGAAACTAAACTTATAAGATGCTCAAAGTAATATCCAGTTTTAGTACCTTATCGCTGAGTACTAGAAAATTACAACATTGAATCTTTAGAAGGGAGAAGGCAATTATCGGTTCGCATGTTTTTGTATCAAGCAATTCATTATAAAGTAGATTCTTGTGAAAAATGTTTAAGCAAAATTGACTTGGTGGTTTCCAAAGTATCATCTAGAAAGAAAATGGCATATAATTTATTTTATTAATTTGCTTCCTTATATCAAACTTTAGGACAGGAAGACAAACAAATGACAATATACATATACGTTAAGAAACTTAATAGAAAAAAAAGAAGAAAAGGGAGAAGAACTTTTTGTTACCTTCATTGACCTAAGCACTACCTTTGATTCAATACAGAAGAAAATAATATGGAAAGCCTAGAACAACTAGTGGTACCAAAGAAATGAATAAAGGTTATAAAAAGCATATACAATAAAGTAAATGGAGTAGTTAAAATAAATGGGGAAGAATCAGAGAAATTTAGTATGGACTTAGGAATATAGTTTATAGTGGCTATGGACAGACTATTAAAAGATACCACACAATACCAAACAATGATTGGATATAATAGACTAGTACCAATAAAAATCGACTGCCGATGATATTGTGCTAATATCCGATAATCATAGAACAATGAAACAACTAGTGAAAATATGGATTGAAGAAATAGAAAAACTAGGAATGGAGGTAACATACATAAATGCAAAACAATGATAATAAACAACAAGGCAAAAGAGGAACACGATATGAATATTTAGGGAGCGTAATTTCAGAAGATGGGAAGATAAATTTAGATATAAACAATAGAATAAACAAAAGTGTAAAGATTTACTACGCGTTAAATAAAACAATTTTTGGAAAACGGGAGATAGACAGGAAAACTAAAATAAGGGTATATAATACAGTGGTGATGCCAGTGTTGATATACGCGAGTGAACAAGATAAACACGAAGATAAAATTAGTGCCGCAGAGTTGAAATTTCTTAGAAGAATCACAGGAAAAACAAAGATGGATAGGGAAGGTAATGAACAAATAAGACAAGTGACTCAACAAGAAGCAATCACAGTTAAGATAGAGAAGAAACAACTAAAATGGTATGGCCATATACTACGAATGAACCACAACAGATTGGTGAAAAGGATAATTGAGGCAGGCAGAATAGGGAAACGAAGAATAGGAAGACCCAGGAAGAGCTGGATGCAGAGAATGGAGGAACTAGGTAAACGCAGAGGAAAAACGAGAGAAGAGATGAAAATACTTGCGATAGACCGGAAGGGATGGAAAAATTGGGTTAACACGATACAAGAAAAATAATCCGACGCCCTTAAGGGTATAAGGATACTGGAACAAGAAGAAGAAGAAGATATTATAGGTACAACTTTTAACGGGGTAGCATCATCTGTAATGTGCTGGGTGATTCACATAATATGCGACCCTTAAAAACTTTAAATGCAACCCCAAATACATGGTTTCGAAGCTACTAGATATCTGTAAATTAAAAAACAAAATTTGATCTAGTTAGTAGATATGTACAAATACTAATCATTGTAGCTTATTCATTAAAACTGGCGGTTAGAAATTTTTAGTTATCAAAATAATTTTTCGTTAAAGTAATTTATACATATGCAAAATTGTTATTTTTTGGGTTTTCCGTTTTGTATTGTTCCTTGTGTATTTTTGTACTAACAATTGATATAAATTAATTTTTGTTATTGATAATATTTTTTAATTTCCTAGTATGTATGATGTATGAAAGTTTTCTGTTGGGAATGTAAGCTTGACATGTTTCAATTATGTATTGTTCTTCTGAAATAAACCACCTCTGATTATGTAAAATGTAATTTATATGCAAAATTGTTATTTTTTGGGTTTTCCGTTTTGTATTGTTCCTTGTGTATTTTTGTACTAACAATTGATATAAATTAATTTTTGTTATTGATAGTATTTTTTAATTTCCTAGTATGTATGATGTATGAAAGTTTTCTGTTGGGAATGTAAGCTTGACATGTTTCAATTATGTATTGTTCTTCTGAAATAAACCACCTCTGATTATATAAAATGTAATTGAGAAATATATCAACGTTATTTATGAGTTTGTCAGTTGGGTTGCTTATTTCAATTTTTAAGGAGCTTGCCTTATGTAAGTCTCCCAGTATTTAACGCTGTTTATGCTAAAAACTTTTGCAAAATCGTATTGTGTGAACTTCTCTAGTGTGGTGAATTAAAATTTATAAAACTTAATTTTGTTTGTTATATTAGCAGGCAGGCATTGTTGGACTGAGTTTTCTCATTTCTTTAATAATTACAGGATGTGATTAGCTTATACTTTCACTTCTTGCTCGAATGAGCTTTAGTTTTACTTTGTTAATTTTTAATATCATGTTGCCTATTATTGGTAACAGTTAAATAAATGATTAAGTAAATATCATACAGGCTGCCCTATTTCTTGAATGTTATGTGGGCAATTTTTTTATTTGTAAAGATAGAAAAACGCTGGAATAGGTAAAGTAGTGCAGTTTTCTTATTGGGAATTCAATGGTGCGAAGAAGTTTGATATATGAGGTGTGTTTAAAAAGGTATCGGTGAAAAACGACAAAATCGTTTTTTCTAGTATTCCACGTAGTTCATTTACTTTTAGAATTAAAAAAATTTTCGCCGTAGGATGATAATGAGAAGCAGGGAAAGAAATTTGATTCGACAAAATCGTTTTTTCTAGTATTCCACGTAGTTCATTTACTTTTAGAATTAAAAAAATTTTCGCCGTAGGATGATAATGAGAAGCAGGGAAAGAAATTTGATTCGGTCTTTTTCAAGGAAAATATCGTGTACAGTACTAAACTGCACTTAAGCACAAGCTGGCATACAAATATAAACAAAATAATTATTAGTTTTCAGAAAGATTCGCTATTGCTACTTTAGATTTCCCAGAAATGAAATAAAGTAAAAGTTAAAGCAAAATTAATTTAAAACTATTTTATCTTAAAAACTGATGGACTCATGTGTGTTAATTTTGAAGTCTCAATAATAAAACCTGCTTCTATTTTTTTTAAACCATTTTTTGTTGAGGTAGAATTTAAAGTTTTGTCCGTTTTTGTAAAAGGTTTCATTAGCAGCAAAAGACTAAAATAGTACGGTAACTCAATGTGTCAACCACGTGTGTAGCTGAGAAGGTTCTGCTGAAGTTATAGAGTTAATTTCGTATTATGTACTCTACAGGAAATAAAGATTCACAATTAAATACCTTATAGCAATAGTCAAAGTGGTTGTCTAATCAGAAGCAAGACATCCTATATTAAAAAAAAAACAGGTAATATTCCCATACATTTTAGAAAGTGGAAGTAATATGTTCAGTAGAGAAAATTTAAATTTCTAAACTATTCAGTAAACAACCAAAAATAACATTCCCATACATTTTTTTAAAAGGCCACCTTTCATCTTAAAGCACTGTTGGAGACGAAGAACAACTTGGAACGTCCGTAATTATTAACGCATTTAAACCCGCTTTTCGTATTTATCTTATCTCTACTTAAATTAAATAAGGGAAGCGGTTTATGGCAATCAAAATTTTAAGCAGATATATCACAGCATAAATATTTAGAGCGCCTTCCACTGCCTATCTGTTTTTGTACTACGTTTTAAAAGAAGCCGGTAGACGGTAGAGGTAAAGTAAGGCTGAAATTAAAGTAAAATTATTTAACAGTCGTATATTTTATTCAGTGGTATCCCTGAGATGTTAGTACTGTTTTATTTGTAAGTGCCCTCATAATTTCAGGAGTGTTTGTTCGTGAGTTTGGAGGGTTCAGCCGTTCATAAATATGGTCGCTAAACCTTGAAGGCATCCGCATTTTCGTAAACTTTCGAAAACATAATTCGCGGTAATACGTCTTGACATTCAGTATTTAAGCGGAAGCGGACGGTACGCCGAATATATCTCTTTTCCTGCGAAATATTTATAATAGCTATTAACTGAAACACTCTTAAAGCTTTTAAAAGCTTTTTAAGCATTAAAATCGTTCATCTACTGTCTGTGTAGTTTAAAGTTTAAACTGCTCTTAAAAACAATCTAATCCCATACCCTGCACTTTCACCTTTCCGTCGAAGCTTTTAGGCGTTAAGCTTCCGTTGAGTTTAGTTACTGACAAATAGTAATCGGGGTCGGGGTCTTAATTTATCGACATTCGATTTAGTCGTCGCCCTTTGGCCCTTCACGTTTTTCACCTCCGGAAAACGCGGCCAAAGAGTAGTTGTTACGAAAACTACCCCCGGCTTTCGGGGAAAATTCGGAACACAAAGGCCCTTTGAAAAACTCCAGTTTTCGATAGCAATTATATGTCTTTGTATTAACACAGAAAATGTTAAATTTTTGTTCGATAGGCCCACCTACAGTTCCAGACGAAATTAATGTGCGAACACCCGGCGAGTTATTGCCCTTATTATACTTCCATTTTCTCTTAACATTTTGTTAATGGTTCCAGGCGAAATTGAGCCGGATTTAATAAGGTGTTGTAAATTTGTAAGCGTCTTGGATGCATATTTCTCTTTGTCTCTCTGTTCGTGGACGACGTGGCACCTTTTTTTCGAATAATAATTTAGTGCGCCCAGATGCGAGTATGCTTTATGCTCTCAACCTCGAGCAAACATGATATCTCTATTACAGACACACAAGATCAAAGAAACGGTGTAAGCCGAGGGAAAATGTAATACCGAAATACATATGTCTGTGTCAACAACAATCAAAACTAAAATTGAAATTGCAATTTCCCCCCGGAAAATTTAACGCGACGGAATAATTTTTTTTCATGTCTTACGTTTCTTGTTTAATATCCAGAAGAGCTTGAATTACCTTTTATCTTGTCGGGAAAGTAGGTTCTTATTTACAAATATTTTCAGTTTTTGTAAATGTGGGCGTCCCTAAAATTTCTCTCGAACGTAACAAGATATCTCTTACATCTAATAATACAACGGAAAATTTTCTTTCGAGGTAAACGAAATGCAAATTTTTAAATTCAGTTAATAATAAGGGGCAACAAAACGCGCTCATTCTTTAAAAGAATTTAGGGTAACCAAATTAAAACCCTCGTTTTCCGAGTGTAATTTCCAAATAGCGCTTGCAAATGTGGCAAAAATAAAACTAAGTTTAATAACGTCCCTAAATTGTGGAATACTACTCCGAATAACCCAAACATGTTCCTCATCAGCTCTAAGCACGTTCAGCTTAGCAATAAACATTAAACGTAAACATACCCAATTTACACGTGTTTGTATGCACTGTTGGTGATTATTTCCGCTGCGAGTTACGTCCAGAAATACATGCTTCTGGCGATTCGTACAGGTTTAATGATGGTTTCAAGACTGCACCACAACCTATTTCGAGTGCCTAAGTACTTGAGATTTATTACTGCGGTCATTTCAATTTTCAGTTTATTTAGTTCTTGCCTCGAGTTTACCACAAATTTTATTGCTGAAGTATTGGGGAATTACTTACGATTTTCTGTGACTGAACATAGCATTTATATCTTACTTCTGATATGGCATTTAGGGACAGAAAAAACACTTAAATATTTATGTATTTAAAACAATATTTTAATGTATGTTGTTGGTTGGTTTTAAGTTTTAATACCTGTTTAAGGGTTTTCCGTCATCAAAAGTAATATAAATGTCTTCAATGCTAATTTGGTAAGTTAGATTAATATGGCATTTGATTATATTTGTAGGAGGTGTAAATACTTATTTATTAATTTGCCTCCATTAGGACGTACCTATACCTTAGAAACCAGGCAGAGGAATACGTTTTTGATGGATTAATTTTGTGGTAATTAATGTCAAATTAATACGTCAAAAATTACCAAAATTGTTATAACGACAGTGTGGAAAAAACAGTGTAAAGTTTACAGTCAATCAGGTGTAGATGCATGCTTTGTCCTCCACGCATTACAATTATGACACATGCACATTTTGGCATCTAGTAAATCCTAGAAATTTCTGAAGGAAAGGTTGCTCAATTAAAGAATTAAATATAAGTAAAGCATACGGATATTATCAATCAACATTATTAGAGTATTCACATTAATATTGGAAGACGTTTTTAAGAATATCGAATGGAACAACTGCCGAATTAATATCAACGGCGAAAGATTACACCACTTAAGGTTCGCCGACGACATCGTAATCTTTGTAAAATCCAAACCCGAGTCTAATAAACGACATAGAAGAAGCAACAAAGAGAATAGGCTTAAAATTAAATTACCAGAAGACCACGAATATGACAAACGAAACAAATTGCAATCGAAAACAACAAAATTGAAAGAGTAAGCAAATATAAGTACTTAGGGCAAACAATGACGCTGGGAAAAGAAAATCAGGAATTAGAGATCGACGAACGAATAAGAACGAATAACTTGGGGCGGATACGGAAAACTAAGAGACTCTATGTAGATGGATATACCTCTTCCCTTGAAAGTTCAGTTGTACCATTAGTGTAGCATCCCAATGACATTATATGGGTACATTCTGGGTAAACTTCAAATAAACCAAAGGGCCATAGAAAGGAAAATTGTAAGAAAATCTCTAAAAAATCGAAGAACAAATTAATGGATCAGGTTAAGAACGAATATGCAAGATATAGTGAAAAGAGCTGCCCAACTCAAGTGCAATTGGGCCGGACATGTAGCTCAAAATGTGGAAAACTTGTTCAGCAAGCTTATCGACTGGCGATCCTGGATGAATAAGAAAGGCGTAGGACGGCCTCAGATGAGATGGGGTAACGATTTTAAAAGAGTGGCTGGGCACAACTGGATACAGGTAGCCCAGAATAGAGAAACCTGGAAAGGTTTAAGGGAGTCCCAAACGGTAGAAACAGGCTTATAAAAGAAAAAGAAGAAGACAGATATTATATATGTTTGGTGTATTTGTGTTGTATAATCGAAAGATGCAAGGAGTTATATGATTTGACCTGTTTCATATAGTTGTAACCCTTCCCTGTGTTAGACAGAATAAATTTCTCTTGTACCAATCAAATTTGAAAATTTTGCAGAGAAATATTAACATAAGTTTGTTACTTTTGGGCAACTCTGTTGCTGCAGCCAACTAGGCCCAATTTTCAAGTGAGCTTTGGGTTACGTGCAGCCTCGTAACTTGATTCAACTGATTGATAAATAAATCAAATAAATGGACTTTTAATGTTACATGAGAACCAATTATATACCACAAACTTTAGACATATACGATTCTGATCTACACCCTCTGTATACTTAGATGATATAACAGTCCTTCGAATAATTTTACATATTCCAATCAATGCTTGAATAAGAACTGGTCGAATTATAAATGTTAGATTTAATACTAATAATTATCTTGATAAGTACTACAAAGTCAAGATACAAAATAAATAATATAACATAGAAAAATAAAAGCAAAATGCGAAATGAAAAATATGTTTTAAAGGAAAAGAAAAAAACTGGCACCTGCTGAAAGCTATCATTAATTATAAAAAGTTTTTCTTAAGTGCTAGGAGATTCATTACGGAAGCTTATTTAGTGTTAAAAAAATACCAGCAAATAAAATTCTGGCCAACTTTCAGAAAATACTGACGTGAGACAAATGGAGATTTCGTTAAAAGAATGTTTCGTCACCCACAAAATATATGGAGGAAGTTTGCTTCTTGCCAAAAATTTAGTTATTGTAAGAATATTTATTCTGCTTTAAATTAAACAAAGTATTTTTCACGTTTAAATATGTTTTCAATGTTTCACTAAATAGGAACACAAGAATTTTCTTTAATGTGGAAGACTGTGTATTACCAGGTTAGAGAAATGTGAAAAGTGATAGAGGCTGCGGTCTTTTATGAAAGCTGATGTTTATATCAAGTCAATGACGGGTAAAATGTTATTTTGACATTTTAATTCCAAGTGGGTACGTGGGTAAGCCTATGTCCATCGCAAAAAGATTTTCAGTTAGCTGGTATATCTGGCACACAATATAAAAATTTATCATAAGTTAAGGTTTTTCCAGATTATATTAAGCTATGCTAGGAAGACAGTTTCGTTGATGTTGGTAAAAACCATGTTAGGTTATAGTTCTTACCAAAATTAGCGTTACAAATTACACAGAATTGTAAACAATTTAAGTCGCATACCAATCTGACTGCATTTTTTAAATTCTAAGTGCATTTTTGAGTTCAGTAGAAGAAGCTTAGTGTGTTTTATGATGCACTACGAGAACATGATTTTTTAGTAAGAATTAAAGTAGGACTAGCTAAGCAACGTTTTACCCTACAGCGAATTTCGAATTGGACAATTTCGGGCGTCCCATTTTCATTACCAACGTTAAAACTGAAATCGTTGCTAGCTAGCACGTCCGGTGGGAGACGAGTGGGGTTCTCTGGGACCTGGGTTTTCTAGGAAGACCGTAGTTTTCTCAGATTTATTATTTATTTTTTTATAATATCCATACAAAATTAGGGCTCCCAAAATTGGGCCTCTTAGGGCCCAGATTATCTGTCCACGGCCTTGCCAGCCACTGTCCCAGTAAGGAGCGAATATTCTTAATTTTTGTATTTTTATTTAGCCGAATTTACAACTTAAACAAACTTTTAAAGACAGCAAAGAAATGAAATATCTACACGTAACCTGAAAACATCTGAAATAATTAACAGAGAGCGCCGAGTTTAATTCTTGTGTAAACTTTAATTTACAAAGTAAAATTTGCTAATGAAATTATGACATATCAAGAGAATAGGATTTCTCGAAACAATTATAAGTATAACTAACAGTTCTAGTTCTGGAACACTGAAGATTTAAACGATAACAAGAAAGTGTGCCAAAAAAGGTGCAGGAAGCAAAATTAACTGTAATTAAATATCAGGTCCAAAAAGTTCTTTCGAGACAGAAATAATAAAGAAAGGAACGAGCGCAGCAGGCAGGTTCTACGAGGTAGAAGCAGCCACGTAATGAATGGCCCCCCCACGTCGTCCCCAGATGCTCTGGTATTGTTTTAAAGTTTTAAAAAGCTCATCCTGCTGTTATAATAATCCTCGCCAATTCCCCGGAGTCTCCACTTTCATTAAGACCGTGTTAGGTATCGCGAAGGAGCAGAATCCAATATTAAGTTTACAATATGACTGCTTATTTGTTGGCGCCCGCCCGTAGCACTCGGTTTGCTCTTAAATTTCTACTATGGGGTGTTAGGAAATTCTTATTGTTATTGGATCATAAACTAAGCTACATTATTGCCTTCCAGTTTTAAAACGGCGACTTAGTTTCGCTTATATGCCATCACGCACGGAAAGTTAATAGCATTATTAAAGCAAAATGCAAATTGGCAGTTTCGTTATGTGTTATTTCGATGGGCTGTTTGAATTTGTTTGCTCCCATATATTGTGGGATTTGAAACGCTAATATTACATATTTAGAGTTATTTGATCATAAATTTAATAGCAAACACCATTCACCTGATTGGATGCAATATATGTACGTGTATGATTTGAACAACGTAATTAATGTTGCTGTCAATTTGAGAATTCGGCGGACGCAGAACGCTATAAATAAATTTCTCGTTTTCGGCGTTTCGATAACAGTAAGGTTCTCGATTTAAACTCTAACAATTACGCAATTTACGTAAATAGCAACAAAACGAGTAACCTTCCGTCGGTGGTGAGAACATCGATTAGTCTCAAATACATTATCATTCCGGCATGTTAATCTCACAGCGTTATCCTCGGAAGTAAAACAAATGCTTTTCGTTTATTAGTTCAGTTTCAATTTGAGAGAACAGCCATTAGTTTATTTTGGAAATCAGTTTCCAAGTTGATCGCATTCAGAATGCGAAATTAGTTTGGTTTGGCGTTTGAATTCCCTTAGTTCGTCTAATCATTTGAGGTTCCGACGTGCCTTGTGATCCTAAACTTTACTTTGATTTTCTCTCCTACGCGTCCTGGCCTCGCCACCGAGAACTACTTCTAGCTTTATAAAATACTACAAAGCTCTCTTTGTGGTCCGACGACTACGCCATTTATTTAGAAATTTAAGATAAATCCGGCTTTTTTTAAACGATAAAGTTTAAACATAAATAATCGCTTTCAAAAACTAGCAAGGATAAAATCTAAACTTTTCGGTAGTTTTTATATACTGGGTGATTCGCATAGGACGCGCTCCTTAGCAATTTGAATAGGAAACCCAACTTACAAATTCAGAAATAACCCTGATATTTAATAATTAAACGTATATAATCAGAGGTAGCTTACTTCAGAATGATTATAAATGTCATGTCAAGGTTATATTCCAAACTGAAAGATAACTGGGAAATTAAGAAAAATGGTATCAATAACAAAAGTGTAAGATAACAGTGAAAAACTCCAATCAGTTATGGCACGAATTTATTGAACACTAATTATAATACGTGTACCACGAACAAATTCTTAAATGGAACTGTCAATGCTTGTTATTTGTTTTCTAATCGCCAGCTGGATAAAACACCTAAATCTCAAGTTACGATACAATAACCATAACAACATGCTCGAGCTGGATGATGATGTCATCGGCGTCGGTAATGCAATCTTACATTCGGCCATCCTACAAGCGGGATGTCTCAGACCGCCAGATGCTCCCGCTATCAGCTACTTTCACTTCGCCTCTACCACCCTACGATTTTAATTCCGACAGCGATCCGGCAGTATCGGCCGCTCGTGTCATCATCAGTACCGTGCGCCTCTCGGTGGTCACTTCCCTTATACATTGTCGGGCAGTGTCGGCCCCCTTTAAACTTATGCTTCAACTCCAGTAACAAGTAGGCAGTATCGGCCTCAGTTGTTACCTTCCCAGTATCAGCCTCTTTCGAGCAGTATCGGCTCCCTTCAAACTTATGCTTCAACTCCAGTAACAAGTAGGCAGTATCGGCCTCAGTTGTTACCTTCCCAGTATCAGCCTCTTTCGAGCAGTATCGGCTCTCTTCAAACTTATGCTTCAACTCCAGTAACAAGTAGGCAGTATCGGCCTCAGTTGTTACCTTCCCAGTATCAGCCTCTTTCGAGCAGTATCGGCTCCCTTCAAACTTATGCTTCAACTCCAGTAACAAGTAGGCAGTATCGGCCTCAGTTGTTACCTTCCCAGTATCAGCCTCTTTCGAGCAGTATCGGCTCCCTTCAAACTTATGCTTCAACTCCAGTAACAAGTAGGCAGTGTCGGCCTCAGTTGTTACCTTCCTAGTATCTGCATCTTTCTGAGCAGTATCGGCTCCCTTCAAACTTATGCTTCAACTCCAGTAACAAGTAGGCAGTGTCGGCCTCAGTTGTTACCTTCCTAGTATCTGCATCTTTCTGAGCAGTATCGGCTCCCTACAAACTTAGTCCACACTCACCTTTAAATACACTTACTCGTGCACCATCGTAATCCATCTTTCGATGTTATCCACCGACGCAACCATTCGTAGCGTCCGTCTCCTTTTACCTTCGCGCAGGTCCTCGACTTCGTATCTATCGTTAGGGAGCACTCGTACAATCCTGAATGGTCCCTTATACTTCGGCAGCAACTTCTTACTTGAGCCGGTACAGTTTTCACTAGTAATTCTCACGCGCACCAAATCACCAATTCCGTACACTGGTGCCTCCCGTCTGCCCTTATCGTACCGCTCTTTTTGTTTGCACTGGTCGCGATCAATATGTTCTTTAATTCGTTGTCTCAATTCTTTAATGTCAATTCGATCCAATGTGGGCTGGATAGAATTCAACAAGCTAGCCTTAGCCATCGATTTAGTTTGATAGCCAAACAGTGCATTAACCGGAGTGGACTGCACGTTCTTTACGTAGTCGTTCCACTTGTTACTCTCGTCTTCCGCACTCATGGTAGATAACATAGGGACTATTGTCTTATTGTACCTCTCGCACTGGCCGTTAGCTCTCGGGGTGGCAACAGCATTTAGCACATGCTTAATCGCATAAGAGTCACAAAACAGACGAAAAGTCCTGGACGTAAAGGCACTTCCTCGGTCGCTGACAATTCGGGTTGGAACCCCAAAAATGCACATGACATTTTGCAGCGTCTTAGTTACGGGTTTCATTTTGTGGACTTCACAGCTTCCATGATTACGAACTTTGTGAAAGCATCCACAATCACGAGCAAGAATTTCTTTCCGGATCGACTCGTCTCGAACGGGCCCACGTGGTCGAGATGTATCGTATGGAATGGGACGGGCTGTTTTTCGATCGGGTGTAGCTTTCCTTGCCTTTTACGTGCGACACTTTTGTAATAACTGCAATTCAAACATGCGTTTATATACTTCGCTACGAACCGCCGCATTTTGGGAAACCAATAGTTTTCGTGAATTCGATGCAAAGTGCACTCCACACTTTGGTGTCCAGCATTGTCGTGACACAATCTCACAATCTGCCACCGCGCGGCTTTAGGAACGACCCATAGTTTCCTACCATTCGGTAACCGCCGAAAAATCTTCTGATTGTGTAGTAAGTAATCCTTGTAATATTGTTCCGTTGCGGGATTCAGGACTCCGCTTTGCAATATTTTGTATATCCTGGACAATTGTTCATCCTGCCATTGCGCGGCAAGGATCCATTCGCCTTCGGTGATATCAACCTGGTTAATTTCAACACCTTCTGAGATGGGCAATCTACTGATGGCGTCTATTCGTACTCCAGGACGGTATTTGATGTCAAACGTGTATTCTTGGACCTGTAACCACCACCTGCCGACTTGAGTTTCAACGTCAGATTGTGCGAACGAAGAGCCTCCAGTACCATGCGAAGTCGCCTCAAGCCCTCGTCGACCGACATCGCTGGGATGATAATGTCATCTATGTAAGGGAACGCTATTTTATTCCTCAACGGTCCTAGAACTGAATTTATTAGAAGCTGGAACACCGAGGGTGCATTGCACAGCCCAAACGGCATACGCAAAAACTCATAATGAGAATCGGGAGTGATGAAGGCTGTCACATGTATGGAGTTTTCGTCCATCGGTACCTTCTTCATCCTTCCCCAGTCGGTCTAGTTGTTCCTCTATCAAAGGAAGCGGAAATTTATTCTTAACCGTGATTGCGTTCAAACGCCTGTAGTCGACACACATTCGATAATCATTGGTTTTCTTCTTGACCAAAATTACTGGGCTGGCGTAAGCGGAGGTCGATTCCCTAATAATCCCATTGGATAACAGGTCCTGGATCATGTCCCCCAGAATGTTCTTCTCGGTCTGTGGTAATCGATAAGGGTTGTAAACAATTGGCTCGTTAGTAGTCAATTTGATTTCCATTTTTGCTGTCGTGGTCTTGCCCAAGTCGGTCATCGACTTAGACACGCGATCTTCGAATTCATTTAGTAATGCCTCACATCGAACCTTTTGGTCCGAAGTCACGTTACCAAAGTTTATTTCCACCTTGCCACTTTCGAGAACTCCGAAACACTCTAAGTCGCTTACCGGCTTCACAGTTCCTAACTGACGCATAAAGATTTGCTTACCGACCGTCACAAGCATAAAGTTTGGCAGATTTATAAAGTCACGCCCGATAATACAGTCATACATCAATTTATTGTCGTCTAAAACAACGGCGTCCAAAATAGCGCCGGCTTCGCCTAGTCGCACGTGCACTTTCGCGACACCGATGGGTGTGACGCGATCCCCAGCAAAACTTCGCAACAGATACTGCCTATCCGCGTCCCAACTTACACCCAAGGTTTCCAACACCGTTTTTCGAATTATCGTACGCGAACTGCCCGTATCCACTAAGCACGTAAATTTCCTGCCATTCAGGGCGACTTTCATAATATACGGGTTTGTAGTACTACTTTGCAAATCCTCCACTTCATTCACGTTACCGCCTTTCTGTCCCTGTTTGGTATTTTTCATGGGGCAGTTGCTCTGTTTATGTCCCAAGCGGTTGCACGAAAAGCACTCTACCCTGGGTTTCGGGCACTCGCGCGCACGGTGCGGTCCTTTACAATTAAAGCACTGTATTGCAACTTTATCTCCCGAAGACTTCTCCGAGTACCACTGCGAAGAGCTTGGAACCATCTTGCCGCCGATACCTTTTGACCCTTTTGGCAGATGTCCCAAAGTACTCAAATGTGCATATAGCTCGTTAGTGTCCTTAAAACGCGACGATCTAACTGACCTGGCGATGCTTTCGTCCGTAATTCCCCCAATTACGGCGTCTATTAGGTATGCCTCCGGTATATCTATTTTCAACGCTCTTAACTTCGCCAGTTTATTGAAACAATACTCACTCAATTCTTGACCACCGTGAGCCTCATACAAGGCCGCCTCCCGAAGCAATTTTGAAAATGGAAGAGGTTTAGAAAATTGTTTGATCATCAGCTTTTTCATTTTTCTTCAATTTATAAATTCCTCCTGCGTATCGTACCATCTCCGTGCCATCCCTGTCACTCTGTTCGCGACCAGTCGAATAACCGTACGGTCGTCCCATTTATAGCATTTGGCCAAATCATCCACTCGACGGACCCACCAGCTAATTGACTGTTACGTTTTTTGCGGATCGAATACGGGAATCATCTTCTCTTCCCCAGGATACGTTTGACTAGGCCGATCCTCCATTCGGTGTAGTCGCTTCTCCAACCCTTTCAGTTTTCGTTTCTTCTTCCTTCGTTCCTCGTCGCCAGACGTGGAGGATGTGGAGGACGTGGACGAACTCGACGTGATTTCATGCGTTCTCTTTGAAACCGACTTTCGCTTAGGCATTGACGGGGTAGATATCGATGAATCGCGAGGCGAAACATTTCTCCGCGTAGACGGCCCCGGTATTGGACCTTCCGGAGTCGTGGATCGATTTTAGACATACTGAACACACAGGCACTTGATGCTTTAACACACGCGTACAGGTCGCAAGTTAGGTAAAAATCCCACTTCTGAGATGTAAGATAACAGTGAAAAACTCCAATCAGTTATGGCACGAATTTATTGAACACTAATTATAATACGTGTACCACGAACAAATTCTTAAATGGAACTGTCAATCAACGACTATACACTAAAAGACTTGTCAGAGTAGTGCTTTCAAAAATTACTTATTTCAGGCCCACCCACAAAACAGCGCACGGTGCGGTGCCGTTGACGAACTATTTTTGAGGCGCGAATTTTGAATCCTGTAATTTTTTTACCTCTGATTTATATTTTGAAGGTAGTGTAATAGAGTAAAACAACAAAATTTGCATTATGTACATTTATTATAGACAATAAATTTATAATAGACATTAAATTTAGAATCAAAATACAAATATAGAATTACGTTCTTTATAATAAAAATAAGGTAAATAAATTAAAATAGGTTAGTCATGTGCAGATCTCATAAACACAAAATAAGACTGATGTTAACATTAAGATATTAAGAAATAATTACTCACACACAAGCCCTGCTTTCTGTGAGTTAGCTTGTTGATACAATAAATCTGACATTTAGTATAATAGTCTAATAATGGAAAAACATGTATCGTACACATTGCAACCGGATAAATTGGATTCAAGCGGCACAAAATAGGAATGGCTGGCAAAATTTATGGGAGGCCTATGTCCTGCAGTGGACACAAACGGGCTGATTGATGCTGATGATGATAACATGATAACAAACACTGTAACTTGAATTAAAATTAAAATAATATATTTATACTTACAGTTGACATGGTTGATGTTTCTTCACAAAATAGAAAAGAAATTTTAATTTAAGGCACTCAAAGAACGAACAGATCTGTTGGTTCGAATGACACGTTGGAATGACAACAACAAACGAATGTCCTTTTATTTTTTTGAAATTCAAATTGCTGTCATTCAACGGTCACGTGAGCTGCACTAGCGCCAACGGCAACTCTGGCGGTGCCGTTGAAAATTACACAACTCACCAAATTCGGTAATTTTTTTCCGTATATGTGTGACAGCTGCCTGCTGTCAATGCTTGTTATTTGTTTTCTAATCGCCAGCTGGATAAAACACCTAAATCTCAAGTTACGATACAATAACCATAACAACATGCTCGAGCTGGATGATGATGTCATCGGCGTCGGTAATGCAATCTTACAAAAGCAAATTTATATAAATTGTTGGTACAAAAACATACACAAAATAGCAATTTTATATACAAATTACCTCCATGAAAAATTATTTTTTGTGCAGCCGGACGCGAAGTGGTCATTTCGCGTACGCAATACAGAACGCGAAATCCGATTTCGCGGCCTTACCCTTAGTAACGGCCGCGAAATACCCTTACCCTTAGTAACGGCCGTTAAACTAAACGTCACTTATTTGACACATGAGAGTTGACATAACAGATAATATGAAAATGTCAGTTTTATTATGTATTTTTTACAGCTGCACAAAAAATGTTGTGTATACTTCGGCCGCGAAATTCCATTTTAGCGTACCGAGAGAAAAATTGTCGCCGAGGCCGCTTGCGGCCGAGGCAAGACAATCTCGCATACAAATAACTATTTACGACTACACATTTCTAACTGTCACTTTTAATGAATAAGTAAACAATAATATTTGTGAACATATTATTCATCCTATTTTTTTAATTTACAGCTATATCTAGTAGCTTTGGAAAAATGTAAGTTGGGTTGCATTTGAAGATTTTAAGGGGCGCGTTTTGCGTGGATCACCCAGTATGTGCACTGTTTTACCTTGAAAACAACAGTTGATCATGATTTTATTTTTATTATAATCGAAAGTGACGGCTTTTACCAACATTTGTCCAGTTCCCATATGTATGCAGTTGTAGCTATGCTGCAAAATGTTGCTTAGTGATTACAAAATCATAGTGGATTATGTTATTTATTACACATTGTTATTTGGTGTTTTTTTCGGAATAAATAGATAATTTATATTGTTTGTTTGTGTATTTATTTATTGGGCTAGATCGAAGTTTGTGGCTGCTAAATTATTAACATTTATTCTTCAGTAACGTATAAAGTATGAACAAAAATTACTTTCATTCAGTATAATAGGTGTGTAAGTACATACTAACACTACCACTTAAAATTTAATTTAAAATAAAAATCATGCTGACACACATGTAGCTTTGTTTACTAATACCTACCAACTAAACTGACTTTAAACTACAGGAGATGTTGGACACATCTGTCTTCTTCTTCAACACACAGTGCAACATGACTCTTCATATTATCAAAATGTGATAATTGTCAAGAATTTTGAAGTAAAGAATTAAATTAGATGTGGGCAATTTTAAAGATATAAATTTCACAGCCATACTAGATGAAAATAATTTCCGATCCTACTTTAATTCATGCGGAATAATTTGATAAACAAATCATATAGGTAACTTTGATATACTAAGGTAAGGTATCAGCACTTATCTCGCGACGAGAGAGAGTACGGTCGGCAACACGGAGGGCTAAGGCCCCCTAAGTCGTACTACTTACTAAAAATAGAAAATTTTGTTTAATTTACATTTATGTAATTTCAGGAAAATCGTACAATTGGCAAAACTAGTCTTGCCGTAAAGCTTATAATTAAAATTAATCCAATGTGTTTTTTATTAACGAAACTGTCTACTTAAATATAGCCCAAATAAACTATAAAAACTTTATATTTTTAGGTAGATTTTCCAGTTTAGCAATTGTCGCGTTGGGAGCTGACAAATTGAAATTTATTTATTAATGTATCTTCTAAACACGTGTCTGAAGTACGATTTTTTGTTTATGTGGTATTGTAGAGACCAAATTATTAACGATTCCCTTTTTTTTGGGAAATATTTTTAATGAATTTGAAAGAGTATGACAGTATTTTAGTTTCAATTGTGTTTACGTCCTTTATGCATTGCTCAAAGTAAATTACAAAACAAAAACCGAATTTACAAACAAAATCAACATGCATGTATGACAGTTTGTTTGTCCGTCTGTTTTTAAATTGGCTTGTTTTTATATTTTATAAAGTTAATTTTTAATTTTCGTGTATAAAATTTGGAAGATCTGTTTAAGACATTTGCTTAACAAAACTGACTTTTTCATGTTTATTTATTAAATTAAATTATTCGTTACCCATATGGTAAAAAATATAAGTCCAGATTAAAAAAAAAAACCTTCAGAATTAAATACTAAAAGATTTCATTATGAAAGAAAACCTTTAAAGTCAGGTATAATAAACAGCATCAATTTAGCACTACCACAGTCAGAAATTACTGGAAATTATTAAAATTTCAGTTCAGTTTGAGATATTTCGTATCGTTTGATAGACGTTTGGTATGATATTTCAGTATAGGTATTAAAGGCAGTAAGTGCTTCAATTAAAATGTCAAAACTCATTATCAAGTTAATCAGTCGTACTATTGCGGATTAAAATAGAATGTTTTCCTATAACCACAAATTTGTAATAAAAATGTTATCTACTCCGGAAATTCTTGTTCTGCACCCTAAACCTTACTTTATCTTCTACAAGGCACATATTGTTCCCAGATCGATTACGGTAAATTTATATGAGGAGGTTTTTTAACAAACATCAATCGATTTCGTTTATTTTGTACTCGATGCAGTTTCTTGAAAAATGGCTCAATAAAGGCAATAACGGGGCGGTAGTTAACACGTGTCAGGCTATCAATCGCTTCAGTAGCAGCGTTCCGGTAACTGCAACTTGCACGCAACCAGCGGGAGCTTACAGCTTTTGTTACAGGCGGCTTTATAGTGCAATCTTTCGCGATTTTATCCTGACTGCGACAACTTTATTGTAACCTGTCCCGCTAAAACTGATTGTACCATAAATTATCCTTAATATCCGACTTACCTTTAAAGGCTGTGTTTTAAAATCGACTTATTAACTTGTTAACATAAATCCCTTTATAGCTAATCTCGTTTTCGAAAAATTGTTTAATTAAAATTGCCCTCGTAAATCACCCAGGGGCGTAAATCTTCGAACAGTAAGTATAACTGTAATAAATTACAGTCAAGAGAGAATGTGATCAATAACAACAGTCAAATGTAGATTATTATATTAAGCAATAATTGAGCGATTAATATCGAGAGGATTACTTAGCCGAATTAAGAAATAACGTCTGAGCAGTGATTGATATGTCTCTCATCGAAAACGAGCTAGAATACGGCTGTTTACTATAGGGACATTTACAGAGATGCTTTATATTTGCCTCAGGCTCTTAGGGAGATCACAGACATTCATTAGTAGTTATATATCTTTAACTGTGTATCCACTTGTCTCTTGCAAATATAATTTTATATCGAGCACGTGCCGGAACCCCCTTATGCTAGAAGATGAGCGTTGTTCTGCAGATTTGTTTGATATTGAAGGATATCAAAAAGGGTTGTTTGTAGGGTCGACGATTAAAATTCAATATAATATAAAAGTTGTATACTGGGAGTGCACACCAGTGGGTAACTAATTTTATAATACAATTTGGCAATTTTGAGTGTCATGCATAGCACATCATTTTAATTAATACATTAAATCAAGTAACATGGTACACGTTTTGTTTAGAAATACATTAAATATTTATCAGAATTAAGCGAATGATGGTTTCATTTTATTAAATTGTTGGTTCTCAAAGATATGGTACAAATACTGATTATCGAAATCTTAGTCACTTGCTCTACTTCTGTATAAGCTTTTGCTACTCAAGTGTTTCGATACTTTTATTCAGCACAGAATATCTTTAAAATGTAGATTGTATTGTAGAATGTTAATATCTATTAATGTTAATGCCTGTTTTCTATTAGCAAGTTGCTGAATAAAGTACCTATTTATTTATTTATTTATTTTTATAAAAAGTTGAGGAAATAAAGAAACGTTCCAACAGCTTTTTATGTGTACAAATAGAAGTAATATGATTTATTTAAATAAAAACCAATTTTAAAGCTTAAAGAAAATTTAATTATAAAGAGATCTGGGTTAATAAGTATTTACAAATTATCTTATCCCATCAGATTTAAAACAAAATTACTCAGTCGAGTAACAAGAACAACTGCAAATTCCGGGTATTAGATGCCGAGATGAACGGACGAATGTAAACAAGTAGTTGTGAAACTACAAATACTTCATTATCTGTATATAATATCATGGATTAATTAATATACGTTAAAATTAGCAAACAGAATGTGTACGTTAACGAAAATGTTTGCAACAACAACAAAAGCCGCAACTATTTAGAACTAGCGGTTTGCAATTGAATCCCGTCTAAACTTTAACGATTTTTTAATTGAATCTCAAAAGTATAATTTAGTAAACGTTTTCCTAATAAGTTGCTATTTGGGAGACTATTCTCTGTTTAATTTGTTTAATCTAATAGCATACAATACACGGTTTTATTTATAATTCATATACGATGTTTTTTATACTAATTAGTCACAAAGAAATTATACTTACAAGATGTTAATGTGTTAAGTTTTCACACAGGGAGTGACCATCGCTTAGTAAGAGCGAAGATAATAGTCAGGCAAAAAGAGCAAAATGAACCACAGGTAAACAACATACATATATTAGATAAAACTGAAGAAAAACGCCGAAATGAATGGGAGAATGCTGTCGTAATTTCGCTACATAAGGAAAATTACCGACCGATAAGTGTACTCTCTCAGATATATAAATTGTTCTCCGGAATAATACTAAACCGATTAGAAAATAAATTTGATCTATACATATATAACTAAAGAACAGGCAGGCTTTAGGAGAAATTTCAGTACTATGGACCTTTTGCAGACGATGAGAAGGCTAATCGAGAAAACTAGAGAATATAACATACCATTATGGCGGGGATTGGTTGACTTTAGAAAAGCTTTCGACAGCATAGAGATATGGGCAGTAACAAAAGCATTAATTGACACCATAATCGATCACAGACAAAGCAAAATAATAAACAACATCTATAATAATGCTACTATGCAAATACAATTACATGACAATACCGAAAAAGTAAAGATAACGCGAGGTGTCCGTCAAGGTGACGTAATATCCCCCAAAACTATTCCCAATTACGTTAGAAAATATCTTTAAAAAATTATCATAGGAAAGCAAAGGCATCTTAATAGAGGGAGAAAGATTAAACCATCTATGCTTTGCGGACGATATCGTTATTATAGCTCAAAGTAAGGAGTTGCAGATAATGTTGAACCAATTGCAAAGAGAATCCGAAAAGATAGGTCTAGAAATGAACCTGGATACGACAAAAATCTGTACAAATGACAAAAACAATGAAGAAAATGTGATAGTAGCAGATACAAGCATAGAAAAAGTCGAAAAATATAATATATAACTATCTGGGACAATTAAAAACATTCACGGGTGACAATCACACAGCAGAAATAAGTCGGAGAATTAAGTTATCTTGGGCGGCATATGGCAAACATACCACTACATTTGAAAACAAAAATATACAACCTATAATGTATACTACCAGTGACAACTAATGCCTGCGAAACATGGATCCTTACCCACAAAACGATAAACAAACTACGAGTACATCAACAAGCGGTTGAACATCGAATTTTAAATATATTCTTAAAAGATCACAAAACCAACGAGTGGATCCGTCAGAAGACCATTGATATTGTCCAAAGTAGAACTGCACTTAAATGGAGCTGGGTAGGACATGCTGCACGAAAACAAGAAGGGTGGTGTAGCAAAATCTTTAATGGCGACCTTGGAGAGAATATCGAAGTAGAGGCAGACCATTCAAACGTTGGACGGACGACATCAAGAAACATGCAGGACTTTTATGGTATCGAATAGCAGAAAAACTGGAACAAATGGTATAATGTGAGAGAAGCCTCTACTCACAAATGGGTAGAAGAGGGCTTATAAAGAAGAAAGAGGAAGAATACGATGTTTTTACTAAACATAAATAATGTTAGCATACAGTCAGAAAATGATGTAGAAGAAGCAAAATTATTTCACTACGACCGTACAGGAAGCTGTTTGGAACTCAATGTCAGTACATAAAGAAGACGAACGACAAACACACGACATTCCCACGGAAATAATAAAGTTGGTAGCTGAAGAAAGACTAGCAAGAGCTAGATGGCAATATAGTCGACATCCAACAGATAAAACAGACTAGCGAATAGATTAAAATCCAAGTAAAGAGAGGCCAGGAACGAAAGTTTTAGTAGATATGTAAGTAATTTATCAAACAAAGATTATTCGATATGGAAAGCCACAAAGGCTTATACCTACTGTCTCTCCTATTTTTTCACCATCTTGCTCAAGTGTTCCAGCCGCATACAAATGAAGTAAATACAGAAGAGAAATTAAGACTGAAATAAAATATATAAATAAGAAGACTCTAGGTTACGATTTACTTACTGAAAAGGTATTATCAGAACTATCAGAAGTCGGACTGCGATACATAAAAATACTATTTGATTCCACACTCAGGTTGACTTATTGGCCAACTAAACTTAATACGCACAAATCATTTTACTATTCAAATCAGGAAAACCTCCAATAGAAGCAACTTCGTACCAGCCTATAAGCCTTTATCAGTTGTGTGTACACTTTTGGAAAAACCTTTGCTGAAGAGAATGAGGGAGAATAATTTAATAGAAGAATGCCTACCAATTCATCAGCTTGGATTTAGACACTGCCACCTAACAATGTCATCGACTTACAGATGTCGTATACAAAACCTCTTTCTAGATGTTAAGTAGGCATTTGATAAGGTTTGGCATTGGGGCTGGGGCTTTCCATTTAAGATCAACCAACATCTCCCACATTACTATTTCCAACTGAAAAGTTCTATCTTATCAGGTCAAGCACGGTGAAGAAATATCAGATGTACACTCTATGGCTTCAGGCGTTACACAGGGCAGCGTGCTGGGCCCGATTTTATATTTAATTTATACATCAGACTTACCCGTAACCCCGGATACTGTAATTGGAACCTTCGCAGATAACACGGCAACTTTAACGACAAGTGAAGACCCAACTACTGTTTCACAACAACTATAAAATTATATAAATCTGCTACAAGAATGGATTAGGCTGTTGAGAATTAAAGTAAACGAAGGCAAGTTTACCCATTTGTCCATTACGTTAAAAAGACAACGATGCCCTCCTGTCTACCTTAATAATATTGAAATACCACATGCGACAGAAGTTCGTTATCTAGATCTACACCTGGACAGCAAAGTGACGTGGAAGCAACACAAAAAAGAAACAAAAAGAAATGGACTGAAAAATAAAAAAGATGAGTTGGCTATTAGGAAAAAAATAAGCTCCTGATATACATCAAGCCAATTTGGACATATGATATGAAACTGTGGGGTTGAATTTGGACATATGATATGAAACTGTGGGGTTGTTATAGTATGTCCAATTTAAAAATTATTCAAAGATTTTAGTCTAAAGTTCTTAGACAAACGGTTGACGCACCATGGTATATAAATTACCAAACACTACATACTGACCCAAGAATTCCTTTCATAAAAGAAGAGATTCATCAGTGCAGCTGGAAGCTCATCCCAACCCTACATAACTTAGCATCAAAGTATTTAACAAGATAAGGTGTTGTTTACTAATCAAAATTATTTCATACTTTAATAGTACCTAAACAATTAGCAGCTAATCAGTCTTCATCTATCAATTACTGAACTTAGAGCTACCCTGTACTCTGCCTTACAATATACTTACAAAATTAGTGTCGCTCTACTGTTTTCTTTATGCAGTTTATATTTCGGGCAATATTAAGAGTCAATTTTTTTATCCTTTGCTATGTTAAAATCATTCCCAACTGTACGAAAACTCTTCAACTCCAAGTTTGCTAAGCTTTGTTGTTTTGACTCGTTTTTTGTCAAAATTGGTAATTACCACATCAAGTGTAGAATTGGCACTTCGAGATTTGGTTATGAAAAGCTTTCTAAAAATCTATTTTTTTATAATTACAATGAATTATACAACATTATAAGTTTTAAGCTATTCGTAAAACTTGTTACTTAGCATACCAGTAATTTATATTATTATTGTTGATACCTTGTGTGTTACATGTCTTTATCTTAGTTGATTATAATAAAAGAACGAACTTATGTACAGCCCATAGATGTTTGATCATTTTCACGTTTCGATTATGAAGCACAGTGGTGTATTTACAGGGTTTGACAGATTACCACGTAATTATTCGAGTTATATCTCAGCTTGGATATTAACCTACTAATTGCGACTGAACTAAAATATAATTTTCAAGAAGAAAAATAATGCCTAATAAAACAGAAACAGTGTAAAAAATGACTTTTGTAAAACAATTCCCTGCAGTTACGCCACTGGAAAACGCGTTGTCTCCTATAAATAATATCTAGAACGATTTAACCCCGTAAGTTGTAGATACCAAAGAAAATAATAGGAATTTAGGAGTTTTACGTGAATGTTTCATGAGAAAATACAAAAATCATTAGAACGTCACGAAACAGGAAAGCCATAAAGTAAAGCGCCGTTAAAATTAGTTATACTTTTGTAACAAATAACGCACCATAGTCGTAATCATAATAATAGGGGTTGTCGGCTAGCCGGCATGCAAAACCGTAAAAAAACGAGCAAAATTTTGTTATTACAGAATTTTAATGAAGAATTTAGAATGGATCGTAGTGATTGAACCACTGGCTACTGCAGCCACAATTTAAGCTTGCAGTTAAAATGACTGAGCTATAAATCCTCACTTTTATATCGCAGGCGGTCGCTGTCGCCGCCACCTATGATCGCCCTACCGTTAGCCTGCCTTTAATTAATGGCCAGTGAAAATAAAAGGCAGCGCCAATATCGGATTTCTTTTATTATAGCCGTTTTCAGTCTTTATCCGAGGAAAAAAAAGAGCTGACACGAACTAATTTTTGATTTTTATTTTTCCCCTTCAAACTTATGAGAACTAAAATATGTAATCCTTATTGACAGCTCTTAAAATCGCCAGCGAATCATGGCTTCCTTCTATTAATTTTACAACATTCAATTTTGAAAGAACGTAACCTAGATGGGATCCAGTCTGAAGGATTTACGATCGGGAAATAGTCTAATAAAAAATATTACGCTTGAATACCCTCTACCGACGAATTAAGAACCTGGAAATCATCTTTTTAGTAACTTCTAATATAAAATATTAAAAGCATCAAGACGATAAAGGAGGGATTCGTAAAAAGAATTTCAGGGTAAGTTATGTAACATCTAGAATAAAGTTCAGAAAATTTTGGATCAATACTGATTGTACGTCTACTTATTAGTATGTTAACTTTTCTGTTTCATAATACATCGTCTAAACTCCAACGTTTTGGTTTTATTAAAGTGTTTGAAAATATAATGATATAAAACAATTTAACAATATTAATAATCCCGTTTTTCTATAATAATTTTAAATTAAATCGACTTTTCTGAAAGTTAAGTAAATTATCTTAATAAGGATAAAACACTTGAATTGCGCCCCAAGGCTAATAAAAAGCTAAATAAGATACTTTTGCTTTTACTGATAGTGGGGTCTGAGGTATCAATAAGTATGGTTTTATAAATTTAAATTTTCCAGTTGCATATGAATTCATGGAAACATTTATAAAGTAAAGGTATATTAAAAAAAGCATAAAATTTTGAATCAATTCCAAAAACAACTTAGATTTCATACTACTGCTAATATTTTGGCAAACAAATATTAATCAGTTATTGCAGAGTTCTGTTAACTACAACTGGCGATTTAAATTTTATAATAGAATACCCAGCTAAATTAAATAGAAAAATTTTCCTAATTTTCTTGGAAAAGAATCTTCCAACACACTTGAATGGCATTATTATAAACACAAGCCATAAAATATACAAAAGTTCGCAGTTTCAGGGTACCTGATCAAACTAAAAGATTTTCTAATTATGGGAATAATTTGCTTAACTATTTACAATTTTAAATAAGTATGTTAATATCCGCGCTATATTACACTAAATCACGTGTAGAAAATTTTAATAAATTTGTGAAAAATGAAGGTAATTACCAACGTCCACGGCGAATCTTGATTTTTGTATTTTTTAACAATATTCTCTCGACTACATATGAGATGAATATTCATGGCAGTTAAAAACCCCCAAGCAATTCTAGCGGAAGAATTTGTATAATTTCGAACTAAAGCTACAAAATCGTTACGTACGCGTTAAGCCTATCTGATTATGATATTCAAAAATAGTAATCTACAATTTTTAGTTAATATTCCCACTTTATAAAAAGTAAATTAACCTACCCCGGTGAAAATTTTCTATTTCGCTTCTATTCACCCAAAACAGGAAATAGTCCGAATCAAATTTATGTGGGAAGCTTATCAGCTCGGTTACACAATAGTGGCACCACTTTAAGTGTTGAATGTGACTAAATTTTAGTTGGTGAAAGTTTAATATCAGTAATAACAACGGTCTGTGAGCACACATTCATTGTCGCTTTATCTTGTGTAATTGTGTCCGGCGCTTTCGCGTACCCGCAGCAGCCGCCGGCCTTATCAAATTCACGAACCCATTCACACAAATCGTCCAAATGTAATCAACTGTACATGACAAATGTAGCACATTTAACGGGTCGATCTATTCACGAAAACTCTGTTAGCTACTGCACTTCTCTCGTCCTCAATGTATTGCGAATATTATGTGCAGCCTCCACCGTCGCAATCTTTCTTATATACATATATACGTATTCTTACAAATGCACCTTCTTACAATTTTCCACGGTTACGGCATGATTTCCACATATTTCGTATTCCATTCAAGCACGGTTTTGGTTGAAAAATCAGCAGCATTGACACACACGTCAATATATCAACGTTATTAATATATTTCTAACCATATCACTCCCTTTTTTCCGTGAATGTAGCACAGTTATCAAATGCATTCTCAAGAATTTCGGTTCTGAAATAACAATTGCCGGGCGAAATTAATTCATTTTCCTTGTTTCCCGATGGACACATATCCCGTTTATTGGAATTCTTTTTCTATTGTGCAACCACGATGAAATAATGCCCCAATACCGGGCGATTGTTGTGTATTTATTGATGTTTCTGGTTAGGTGCCCTTAGCTCTTAGCTTCAGAACAAATTTAGTAAAAGCTCGGAGAACGAATATTTTTCGAAAGGAAAAAGAAATTGTTTATTCGAGTTCGTACGGTTTCAGGTTACTACTGTTGGGATTTTCTTGATGTGTAAAACACATGCAAAATACTACATTTCTCACACTGTACTCGAACCCGCAAGCGATATCAAATTGCATCTCGCTTTAAAAACGTTGTGGTGTCGAGGGCATATCTAATTCACGTAAGTTACAGACGCATATATCGAATGTATCAGTTTCAATTTTCTTTTTATTAATAAACACTCAATATTTCTGCAGCACTTTATTGAAGATATTCGCTTCACCAGTGTTTTCCATTTAAAACTATGCAAACCAAATTGAACCATAAAAAGTTTTGCATAAAAAAGTGTGATAATTATTATAAGCGGCATTAGGGCAACCACGTTATGTTTTTGGATACCTCAAAGCCCTTTGTACCAAAGCTACTTTAATTTTAAATATTGCTTAAATACACAAAATGGTGTAGTAACGAAACTTTTAGTTTAAACCAGGTTTGGATAAGTAGTGTAAATGGCCGTTAAGGCCAGTTTAACGTTAGTACTTAGGTCCAATATTCCAATCTCCCGATAAATTATCCTTGGTAACCTTTGTTAATACAGTCGTGTCTAAGTGTCTATAGTAAATATCTTAAAGTCGAATTTATCAGGAAATTTAAAAATTAGTAATTTTCTTAATATTTTCCTTGGAAATCCTTGTTGATATGTATAATAGTTTCTGTAGTAAATATTTGGGGACTGTAAAACAGGGCCGATCTTTTCATCTTTTGGTAAATTTAATTTCCAGATTTTTTTCCTTGGTAACCTTTGTTAATACAATTTTATTGTTTACATGATAGTTATCTGAGAGTTAAATTTATAAGGTCATGGAATGGTCGGTTTTGCCAAATCTTAGTAACTTTAAATTTCAGCTGTTTCCCGCAATAACCTTTGTTGATATAGTTTTCACAATAAATAATTAAAAATTAAATTTATCAGGGAATTAAAAGATATTCCCTTAAACTTGCGTTAAACTGAATATTTTCTTAGTAACCCATTGTATTGTTATGGAATTTGTGGTGGCAAGTTTCGTACAAACTACTCTTAGTAAATTTTACCTGTTTTATTCACATCATGTGGAGCGTTCTACCATATTCAGCAAGCAAATCTTTCACAAAAAAGGTGACGATATGGAAAACTTGTTTCGTAAACTGAAAACTTCGAAATCGGATGGTTAGTTCTTACAACCTTTTCATCATCATCATCATCAATTGACATGGAGAAGATCCCCGTGGATCAATCCTCATTGCATTACAAAGGCGATGAGATCCAGTTACCTATGTAGGTATCTTAGCACCTCTGAACTTGAGTCTTAAAGGTCCATTATGCCCCCTTTAAATTACAGGAGCTCTTCAAAGAGGGCGGCCTGCTGGGTTTTAGTGGGCTCTAGAAAGTTTCTTCATGTTTGCCGCACTTTGTACATGTGAAATATGTATTGATTCTCATGGTATTTTAAGCAATGGCCAGCGAGAGCATGGGTTACTATTCTCAGATTTAAGAAGAAAAAAACACTGGAAGCCAAGTTTCTGCAAAAGTTTCCCGCAGTCCAGTTTCTACTTTCTTGTTGCGACAAAATAGAAATACATGTTTTTTCTTTCAAAATAACAACAATTAAAGTTGAAGTATATACATATATTATTAAAATTTGGATAGAACTCAATAAAAAGCCATAACGTTTATTAAAGAAAACCCAAAGTGAAAGAAAATGAACAACGAAAAACTTTGTAAAGATTTGATCCCGTTCAATAACAACACACAACGAAATATATAAATAATAAACCACTGCTTTTAATAATTTCTTAGTGTATTTACCAAATAATAAAACAAGCTCTACAAAAAATATATTTTTTATGCGTAACCCATATTAATATTAATTATACTTTTCTTTTCAATCCATATTGAGTAAAATACATTCAGTTTCGTGAGTATGTGTTGGTTTGTAAACGAAATGACATTTATTAAATTAAAGAACAACGAATAAACATTAGACAAAACATAAAAAATAATTATATGTTCCTACACCTCAATTTATTACATGTATCACACACAACATGTAGAAAAATAATCATTATTTATTTACTTGTTTTTTTCTGGTACTTTGTATTTATACCGCTGCCATACAGACGAACAAATTTAAATAACTTTCATTTATTCAAATTATAATAAATATTTATAGTTGCCTGTCACATGGGACAATAATGGTTATTTTGGAATTTTATGACTGTGAAAGCAATAGAAAGAATTGGATAACATCGATAAGGCTTACTGGGAAAAAATGTAGAAATAAATGAAAAATAAGAGTAGTAACACCACGAAAGCATACATAAAAATCTCAGAAACTAGTAAAAGATCGATATTTAAAGAAACTACACGAATTCTTATCGTATATCAGCAGTGTTTTCTAAAAAATTAATAAACCAGTTGTAGACATGCAAAATATTCTAAAAAACTGAAAAAAACACTTATCCAAATTTTGATACGGCAACGAACTTTTTTTTTTAACAATTTCCTGCTGTAATGATATATGTAGGTGATTGACATATAATATGAATAAAATTAGTCGGCCCATATTTATAAAGTAATTAATCTTGTTTACAACGTGCGTGCACTACCAGCTACCTATAATTATACTATCGTTTTCCCAGAAGTCATGACCAAATGGAAATGAATGAAAATGAAATATACAAAGGCTTCCACATGCATTGAAACCCATAATTAGACGCTATCTAAAACTGACAACATTAATCTCATTAGATTGTAATGTAATTAGCTTTAAACCAAAATAAAAACAGTGTTCTGTTATTTATTTTCCAAAGACACAACCTCGAAACGTAACGCGATAGGAAAAAGACGGAAATTCTTGGTCTTTCACCCCTTACGCACGACAAAACACAACAGTACCTCTTATTTGTCTGAAATGAAAAACTTAAACCCTCGGGGAGGTAAATTTCAATCCTCCAAGTGAAATGTGTAATTTGATATGGGATTTCGTGAGAAACGAACAGCCAGTTAGCAAATACTAAAAGTAGTAATTTCGTGGCAAACAAAAAAATAATTAGAGGCGCCTAGATTCTTGCGATATGAATTTCAAACGGGTTGTTGTCGTTTTAATAAATTTTGATAAACGAAAATTCGAGTACAACCCCGCGGCGATAACGCAATAAGCAAAAAAGACGCGCAATGAGCGGCCACCAAAAATGCTGACACAAAAACTATCTTAACGGAATTGAATTTTGAATTTAGGGTTGGGGTTAGAATTCCCAGGAGTATCGAAATGCGCTCAGAACTTATCACTGAAAAACATAAAAATACGCCTCCCTGGGAACACTGGATCGCGAAGGTCAGAGAAGATTGATATCGTGACATCATACATTTTATATGAGAGAAGTGTTTGGAAATAAATGATGTTCTAATGGAAAAACACGTCACAGATTGTAAAGTTGGGGTGGTTTCCAAAACGTCAAACGAACATTTGTTAAATAATATAACAGCCAGAGCTTTCCCTAAAATATTACATATAAGAATCACTCACTTCCCGTCACTTAAACTAAATATCTTCCACAGATTTCTTAAAAAATTGCTTTGACGTTTATTTCCGCAGAATTTGAAATTCATGCAGTTTATAAATTGTAATTCAAAGTTTAATTACTGGACCGCCAATTATTTTTACAAAATGTTTGTCGTTTAGAATTTCATAATAAAACATCTAAAAAATTAAAGTCACATTTACAATTATTTTTTATTTTGAAATAATTCACTTTGCACGGTCATCAAGATTGAATTAGTGGACAAACTGCAAATGATTTGAAATTTCGCATAATCCTACTGTTTGCTGATGAATAAATTTACCGCGTAAAATTTGTGTATATCGGGAGAAATTAATAGTAAACATTGCAAATTAACGGCTAGTTAAGAAAAGTGCAATGACAAATGCAGACACAATCACCAGTATTTAAAACCAATTCGTAAAACCGACATTTCGAAACCGTCCATGAGTTTTTTTTAGTTTTCAAAACAAAGCCTTAAATATAAATGTTATTTACTACAAATAAAATGTTTTACAGAATTTTTAACAATAAAGAAAAAATAGAAAATACCGAAGTTATTTTGATCAAAATTAATGATTCAATAACTCACAAACACTGTAAATTTTAAAATTATTGCACGAAACTACGGAATACTCTAAACCAGTGGTTCTTAACCTTTTGTTCCTCGCGGACCCCTATCAGCAAATTTTTGAATGCCGCGGACCCCATGATTTTTTTAAGACGCAAAAGCATATACTTAAATGTGAAATCGAGTAACTCTCAACATTTTTCGCGGACCCCTTACAAAGGCGTCGCGGACCCCTGGGGGTCCGCGGACCACAGGTTAAGAACCGCTGCTCTAAACAATTAGATCTTAGATCATTAGATCTTTAGAATAACGGAACCAAAATGGGACCTCTGTTTACAGCTACCAACAAAAGAAGTGACAGTTCATGTAAAGGGATATGGAATACCTACTATTCTTAATCTCTTCTACTTGCAAAAAATGTATCATATTTTTGTTAATAATTTTTTTTTATATTGCAGTAAGCCTTATCGTGGTATAAATCAGGCTTTCCAATGAAAATTATACTAATTTTTTAAGTTATTGTTTTTACCTTCCTTCCCTAATTTCTAAATGTTCCATGTTTTGTTTATTGTAGGTAGTTATTTATATTTCAACTGAAGAAGAAAACAGCATATTCCCTAAGTATTTAATTTTTTCGTTTTTATCGAGGAATAATTTTTTACCAAAAAATGTAATTAATTTGAGAGTTCGACTTTCACCTAAGACATTAAATTAATAGATAAACATATAGCAACACAGCACCGTCTAAATACCCTAATTAAACAAATGGCAGGGCTACAGGCTTTCAATAATGGTCAGCCCAAATACGGGATTACGGTGTGTAAAGAGACGATTTTAATAGTGAGTAATTATTTGACTTAATAACTCTCCAACTACTACTTATTGGAAAACCTTATTCACACGTAAGTAAATAGCTTATGCTTATGACGCATAGTTTCAGAACCTTCTGACTTCAACAATTTAAAAGATCAAAGAATAACGATAAAAATAATAATAATAATTATGACTTTGTTTTCACAATTTTATCCACATAACCGTCACATGCAAAGTCACATTTAGAATTAATTTTCAATTTTGCAGTATTTACCTACTATTTTTAATGTAACCGTTATTTACATATTTTGTTAGTTATCAATACAATCAGTAATTAACAAAAATAGAGCAAAATATTATACTTGCAAATTTGGATATTTCAGTACACAGGCTAATTAAATTTAAAAATTCAAAAACTGTCATTTATAATATCAAACAAAAAGGTATATTAAAATTATTTAATAACAACATCTGAAATTTAATCACATATCAAATTATTAACAGAAACATACGAGGGCCATCTAGAATCTAATATCCGTTTTGTTTTTAAACAAAAATTATTTAGGTAGAACTCATACAGCAAAAGCACAATACCCTTGGTCAACAGTCCTCGGCGTTTATTTTGAATAGCACATCTCAATCATTGGGATATGAAAACAGTGGCCCGTTAAAATTCGCTCTGAATAAGTGGTTGCCCGAACAGGCAGGAGTGTTTTACGACATCGGAATACAGAAGCTCGTCTCACTCTACGAAAAATGTTTAGTCTTGGGTGCTGACTATGTAGAAAAATAAATTAATTTGATAACGTATAAAAATAAATTATCAACTGGTTAAATAATTTTTGTTTAAAAGGAAAACGATTCTGGATGACCCTCGTATAAGCTGTTTCATTTTATTGTGATTCAGACAATCAAAGCTTACCTTACGTTGGATCTTTTTTAATGGTGCATTGAAATTTAGTTATAAAAAGGTACAAAATTACTGAAAAAATGCCAGTAGCACAGAAACCAAGTTTAGAAGCTTACCATTATTTGCTAATTGCCGATTTTTATTATACAGCGTGATTCAAAAGTATTGTCATAAATTTTAAGGATAGGTAGAGCATATCAAATAGAACAACTTTTGTCAATAAACCATATGTCGCAAGTAAACGGTAAGGGTGGAAAAAAATGGAAAAATCAATACAAAAATTGTTTTGGGGTCACTGGAATAGGTCAGTTCTGTTTACCTTTAAAATTTAAATTTATCAATCGTCTTTCTTGTCCGTACTGATAAGAGCCCAGGTGTCATGTGACGTAGCTTAGCTAGTTCATTATTCACTCTAAAACTGCACTGTTGGAACGCTTTAATGGAAGGTTATCCTAACCGTATGACCGAATTAATTAATAATTGACGTTTTAATTTACGGGAAAGTTCTTCAATGCTGCAGCAGCTCTGGAAGACAGTTTTTTGTTTGTGTTGTGTGTGTTTGTTGGAGGAAAATTTTCTGTAAGTCCAGTTTCTCTTTATTAACAATATTTTTTTCTAATATCACTTTTTAAACATGCCACTAATTATGTACTGTCATCAGTCTTAAGCCTGAAAAAACTGCAGAGAAAAGTGAAACCTGTAAATTACATAATTGTAATTTCTATCGCGGACTTTTTTAAATACATATTCTCAAAATGTGTAACAAAATTAAATAAACAAAAATCGCGATAAGCTATAAATTTTTGCTGGAGCGTACTTCTATTAAGGTCAGCATATACCCATTTAATTTAATGACAATACTTTTGAATCGCCCTGTATTTAAAAATATTAATTGTTTGGCATAATCCTGACAATTAAGGTTCAGTAAAATTTTAGAAGATAGTGACGTTCTTTCTTTCTTTCTTTATTTTCTTTTCCCTCTTATACAGGGCCGGCCTTCTCTACAAAGGAGCCCGGGTGTAAGAAACTTATTGGGGCCCTAAAAATTTTTGTTTTCAAAGACAAAAATGGTTGAAACTCGATAATTTTAAATAGGTTAAAGCTACTTTTATTAATGGTTTTATGCTATTTTAAACCTCTTGAATATTCTACTTTTTTTAAATTTTGTTGTTTATTTTTTTAGTCTCTTTAGGGGCCTCTATAAACACGGGACCCGGGTGCATTGCACCCGCTACATCCCCCATGCTCTTATACCTTTACAGTGTCGAGGGGGCAGGACACACCAAGCCGCAGAGTGGTTTAATTTTTAAAACAAATTTACAGTTTTAAAATATCAATTAAAGGGACATTCTGAATCACAAAAAAATGAAATAGATTATAGCAACTGTATTTTTACTTCCGAATAAATTGAAATTAATATTCAACTTTAAAAATGTAATTTAATTTAGGTAATTCTTTATTATGCTTAAATGTGCGCAAAAATTACCCATTGTTTATAAATGTACATACTACAAAGCAGCGTTTAAAATTACAATTCCCCATTCCTGCAGGCCAACAAAAAAGTGAAAATGGCCATCCGATAATACCATTACCTCTCTAATTTTAACAGTTGGTATGTGTATTTAAAATTCCCGAAATCATATTTAAATTTGCGTTTATATTTCAGTCGTAAACCGTACGAAATAATTTTATCAACAGTTTTTATGCTCATATCTAAACAAACGAACTCGTTCTAGAATAAAGTAAATTAAATAAAAAAAATGGAATATATGGAACAAGGAATGACGTTAAACTTACATTTGGATTTTTTGCAGTAATATGCACACATCATCGCCTGTTCTTTTTATTACCACTGCTCATATTCCGTTTTTATTATGCATTAGCAATACAGTGGGTGGATATGCTTGCCTGATCCACATTATATGTGTGAGTAGCTGCCATTCCATAAATTCCAGTTTTCGTGTTTCGCCGTTGTAATTCGAGGCGTTCGAACCGATACATAATTGAAATGCCTCTATTTTTATAACGAATATGGGGATAACCAGCCAAGTAAATATTTGTTCGTGTATAGAGATAAAAGAGGTAGCAATTATTTACCACGCTTTTTACTTCTAATAATGATATTGGCGTAAAATATTTGTTGGAACTGGATTATTTTCTACTATAAATAAACACCCTACGTCCCAATAGGGAATAATGACATAATGATATTATTTACAGCGTGTTCCAAATTACTGTTGCTGGTGTTTTCGGTTTGAATAATTTTTGATTAACGGATGCCGGTATTATAAAAAAAGGCCACCATGTGGTAAATTATAGCAAGGAGGCAACAGGGTAGTTTAATCAACTCGGTGATGCAGCGTTAAAAAGCTTCTTAGTTTCATGTGGGTAAGACAGTAAAGCGGCGCCCTTATCATGCATTATGGCACCGATATGACGTGCCTATCCCATCTACTATGTTATGTATATTACGTAATAATTTTTGGGTCCTCGGTTCATACAGATCCATATAAGAAGTAATAACGAACAAATGATGTTATAAAATTTTTTATGTACGGT
The DNA here is from genome assembly GCA_963082815.1 of Melanotus villosus. Lineage (NCBI taxonomy): Eukaryota > Metazoa > Arthropoda > Insecta > Coleoptera > Elateridae > Melanotus > Melanotus villosus. The sequence goes on along the minus strand of OY720418.1, from coordinate 111,179,080 downwards.
ATAAGTCTGAATTACTCTGCAGACAATTTTGAGGAAAAGTGGAAAAAAGGCGTCAACTCACCTCGCAACTTGACTGGTTTATGTTGCTCAAATTCAGTCGGTAGACGCGATCCCTGAAACAAGAAAAAAATTTAATATAATGAATCAACAACCAGCGATATATGGGGAGGTTCGAATATCAAACTCTTGACAGTATTGTTGTTCGTGCCTACTGGGGAAATTGATACTGCCACAAAAAACAAATCTAAAAATATATTTTACAGGAGAAGCTTGCCTTCATGCAGTTGGAAATTTCTACAACATAGAGAAATTTTCAAATCAAAAAGTCACATTTCACTGACACTTCATTTAAATTTCCAAAGAGCGGAGCGCCAGAAATTAAGAATTAATTAAATTTTACCAAGCACTCTGTCACGCAAGTGAGTAGTGTATTTAGATTATTTTGGATTCTAATTCATTTAAGAACAAAAATAAATTTTGAGAATTACATTTCAATAAAAGTATTTGAAGTCAATTTATTTGATTTCAAAAACATTCTCTATCCGAGTCTAGCTGAAAAAGTTTAAAAAATGTTTGAAGACTGAGTCATAATATCAACAGACAGCTCTTCATTTGATAAGAAAATAGAAGCTTTTGGAATAGTTCATGGAAAACACGTAGTACCTATATCTAAATCAACTTAAAATTTACTGAAACTTACTTTCTGTGATATACATATACTGGGAGATTCACGTAAAACGCGCCCCTTAAAATCTTCAAATGCAGCCCAACATACAATTTCCTAACATGCAAATTTAAAAAAAAACAGTGTTTGATCTAGAAGGCTAGATATGTTGGGTTACCTATTCCAATTGTTAAGGGGCGCGACTTATGTGAATCACCCAGTATACTTAATACCGATATATTTTAGTTTTGAATATAATTCAATAAAGCTAGGCGTGTGCCATAAGAAGAGGGATGACCCCCCCCCCCCCCCCCGCCACGCCGGTATAGTACAATTTTTATTGCAAAAGAAACACATCAGTATATGTATAACAAACTCTAGTGTGAAAATTACAGAAGTCACTTAAATTAATTTATCATATTTTGGATTAAGTACCAATATAAAAGGTAAGCTCGTTCATGTTTGCAGGCTTTTATTTTCTAGAAGTAAAAAAAACTCTTCAATTATTAACTTTGTAGCAATTAGATTTGCGATTTATAAATTAAATTTTTATAGGATTCACTTCTTTGGGGAAATATATATTTTTAACGAATTATGTAAATTCTATTTAAAGATAAATATCATTTCCGCGCGTATAACCGAAGGCCGAAGTAAGTCACCACTGATTATGTGATTATAGGTACATATACGAAGCTGCATCGCAATTTTCGAAATATTTAATTTGAGCAAAATTTCCAAATTTCTAAAATGGTGAAAATATCAAGAACTAAAACGGTTTTATAAATTATTCACGTTCTGCATAGTTTCCAAGAGCAATGAAACTTACACTAAACTTCCTGTTTACACGTTTACACGATTTCAGTAATTTGGAATAGTTTGCTTGTTCTGTAAATCTGCTGAGAATCAGTTTCGATATTTGGTGAATTCCATTTGTACATGTTAGTTTAGTTAAGATTCTAAGTTTATTAACTTCCTAACAGTAAGGACTTGTACATTTTACAACTTGAGTAACGCAGATATATTAATTTCTATTTGTTGCATGTTTTATTGTTCTACGAAGGGAAGTCAAACTTGTAAAACCAAAAGGGAGACAGAGAGAGAGAGAGAGAGAGACATGGAGATAAACAGATCACGTTATGAAATAGACGCGGAGCCGTTGGATAATTAAAATTTAACCTAGTTTAAAGCAAAAAAATATAACCAAAAATTTTATATTAATTGTAATATTCATATTTTCTCTTTTATAGCTTTAAATTGCAGGAGTCAAACTATTAACTAAATAACAAAACATTTTCTATTTCAGTCTTAAAATTTTCACCTCGATTGTTTCTTCTAGTTCTACATCGTTAACTACAAACTGCTGGCTCGACAAGCTAGAATTGCAGCTTGAAAACGTTCGACATGTTCTGTATTTGCTTTAGAGATAAATGATCCTGCAGAATTGTAATCATCAGCTGGAGTAAGGTATACATAGACGAAATGCAGCATGTTAACTCTATTCAAAATAATGTCGAACAAGCTCAATAAAGCCCTTTGATCTGCTTTCAAAATCAATAAACATGGGCAATTATGTTTCATATAACGTCTATTTATCTATATGAATGGTTTGTTGTTGATGAGAAAATTATGTTTGTCTAACGGAACGGTTTCAATTAAAGATGAATACTCAACTCTCAAATTCTATATGAGAATTTTAGTTTGGTTAATTTTTTACTGCAAAAAATGGGAAATATCAATTAAAGATAATGCAATAAAACCGAAGTCTATAATCGTATTCAGAACAAGACAAAAGACTTGTAAAGCAATTAACACGCCTTGTGTCGCACTTTGAATATTAAAGTGACAAAGAATTCGGGAAAGCAATTAAAAAGTAATTGGGCTACTAAATAATAAGCACAATATGCTTTTCAGATGCAGGCATTTTTCATGAACAATTAGTGAAAGCCTTTTGTTCTCGTCGGCTGATTTAATGAATTCTTATATTCAGAATCGATCGACGCATAGAAGCAATAAATTTAAGGGGTTGAACTTCTAGCAGCAAAGGGTCTAAGAAGTTAGAGGAGCCATTCTTATTTTCACTTTTATAAAACACTCTATTGTTATCGAATACATGAGTTTAAATAATTCAAGCATTTGGGTATTGCTTCTCTAAACATTTGTTTAAATGTAAATATGGATACACTTACAAATAAATTTACCAGAAGATCCAATACTTTGACACGCTATTAATTTTTGAAGTATCAACTCTGAAGATGTAAATGACGTGCACAAAGATACTATTATTTTTTTTGTTTGGCTAGTCGAGATTAAAGTAGACATGAAACAATAAAGCTTTAAACACTTTTAAAATATAGGAAGGAGAGGTTAAAACTGGAATTATATTACAAATAAATGAAAATATAATAAAACCGGGCTACGACTCAAAGTAATTAAAATTTTTGAGGGATACCAATCAGCATTCTCCTAAAATGGGAAGCCTATTGATAATACGCAATTTACTGGCCATACCAGAATGAAGTTTAGTAGTAAATAATATTTGTAGCACTTTTGGAAACATATTGATGAAGTCAAATAAATATTTTTCGATGTTTACAGATTCGAAAAGGTGCCTTTAGTTCTAACGAAGCTAAATTCGCGCCTAACATTTTTCATCAAAAATTACTTTATGAAAAAGAAAAACAATCAGTTGTACCTATTTCTGAACTAATCTTAAACAAAACTATTAATTTTCACAGCTAGTTACTAACAAAACGTAAAATACACGACCAAAAATTAAATAAACGGCGAATAAATAAATGTCGAGGTCTACAAAGGGAGAGATCAGTGGATGTATTTAGGTTAAGGGAAGCGAACATCGATGAAAAGGACTAAGCATCATTTGCTGATTGGAATGGATAAAAGACTAAATTAACAGCGTAAAGGGTTAGTGGAAAGTGGAAAGACTAAATTGTAGCATTAGAGGAAGGAAATTTTGAAACAAAGCACTTAAATGGTAGAATAGTCGAGTTAAGGATATCCACATCAATTTTTTTTGTAATATTAATTTTGCATTAGTATTTGGATCAATTAGATAGTGAAGTGTTTATAAAACGATTATAAAAATTTTTAAGTTACCAGGAAAATTTGCATTCACACCATCGATTTACGTTCTCCTATTATTTATTGCCAAGAATCAGTGTATAATCTACGTTAATATTAATTAAAACTCCTTAACTGCTGCATATTTCACCTTAAAACAAGAAAGTAAACTTGGTTAAGTTTAAGTATTCTAAAAGTTACGTCGTTAACTAAAAACTCGAAATAGTTTAAGAAGATTATACTTGGGAGAATTAAAGTATTTCACATTTACCATACTTTTAGTTGTGGTAGTACCAAATGTGACGCCACTGTTGCCATTACCATTACATTAATGGAATAATCTTGGCACCCTAACTAAGGAATTTCGCGCAAGCACCTCGCGAGTGTCACATATAGTAAAGTACAGGGCGTAAGACCCAAATAGAACGCTAGATACCGCAGCAGCTACAAAGGAGAGAGAGATGTTAATCTAGTTACATTTGCAGCCTGTGATGCGACTGCTAATGGGTTCGATATTGGAAACCGCGAATCACATTAACGCCCAAGTGCCACGACGCCCAGTCACCCTACTGCAAATTGTTCGACTTTCGAAAACTTGCACTGTGTCGGAGAAGACGCTGAGATTTTGGGAAAGGAAAACCCCTTTTTAGCAGCGCTCCTTTGATTTTTTACGTTTTTACGGGGAGGATATTTGCCGGAGTGTATATTATTTACAGAAGTGCCCCATGAGAAGAAATCTATAAACAGCATTGTGTTCACGAACTCAGAAGACATATAAAAGTATAAAAGTAGATTTATGAGCTGGGGAAATTTGATGTGTTGCGAAGAAGTAACATACACGGGAGGAAGTAGATATAATCATGGGATGTTGTTAGTTTTATGACTGTAGGAGTGTCATGAAAACATAAGTCGAAGAGCCATAAGTAACCACTAAACAGTAAATTATTACGTTATTTTCTTTTGTCTACTTGAATTAATTGGCAGTGTTTTTTTATTAAATTTTATACAATGATCGTAATCGTAAATCATATGGCAAATTAAAAGATGATTTTTATAGTCCACTTTAACTTCTTGTTAACTACGTAACTTAAAAACCTACAGATTAAACATGACATAAAACATGTGTGGTCAAGAACACATAAATCAGTATATTTATTAACAAAGCAATTATAAGAGTATTTAATTTTTATTGAGGTTCACATCCAGAATTAGTATCCGAATGGTTCATTTGGTACTTTGTATTTATTTTGAAAATAACTATTTCCTAAGGCTTATAGCCACTCGATGTATGACGGTGCATTGAAAAGCGTCATTTTTGTATATTTTGACCACTATACAAACATTTCAAATATTACAGTTTTGGCCTTTCTCATTTCGTTTAGAACGAACGTTCGTAGTAATCACACGTGCTTTTAGTATGTTTTTAGCAGTTTTCATCGCCAATTAGCGCTTCGATGTTTAGGATTTCAGTCCGTGTAATAACATTGACTATACAATATTTAGTGAGTAGCCATCGAATTCTCCATTTCTAACTTATTTACTTACGCAACCAGTTACTTACTTTTGGTTTAAATTTTTATCATTCATAACTCGACTTCCAGTTGACTGAACACCTTCCTCGTTTTGGTTTTCCTGGTGGAGGCCCATCTAGAATTTTCAGTGATTGTTTTCCTCTGTACATGCCCAAAATACCTAAGTCGCAATTTTTCTCATTTTATCATGTTATTTGTACTCTTAGAATTTTATTTTTAATTTTTTCCGTCATCGATCACATCTCATCATGTCATCATATAAAGTAATATCTTCTACAACGCTACAGAAAATCCTTAAGTTTTTATTACAAAATCATCATTCATACTGTCTGTAATAATGTCTTCTGCTATTGATCTTCCGATATCACCGAAAAAAGTCGTAAAAACTGTTTGCATAAAGAATTTCTTCATCGGTCACGTTCAGTTTCTGCCTTCTCCTCTCATACATTTTTAAGTTTAAGTATCATGTGTATTAGGTATTTCTAATTACTTTGCAACAATTTTGCTTGATTATACACTGAAGGCACCGAGTAAAAAGACCGAAGAGAAGAAGTGATGGAGTACTTTGTTTCAATACTTTGGTTGTATAAATTATCTATTTTCCAATTTTTATTTTTCTTACTGTATTTGAATAAAATCATTTCACTACATCAATGTTTTTCTTCACAAGTCGTATTGCTGTATTTTACTTCTTTGGATATTACAACGTTTTTAAAGTCTACAAATATTATACCTTTTTTTAAGCAGTAGTTATTTACATAACAATAGAGGTAAGTGCAAACTCAGTTAACTTCGAGGGTGTTTAATTATCTAGCTGGCCTTGAGCACTTTCAGTTCAGATAAACAATTGATTTAGTTTTTACAAATGACTAAATTCATTATGAATTACGGCGTAAAATGTCAAATTTCTAATCTTTAAAATCATTGAGAAAAAGTTTGTTGAAAAAGTGTATGTTAACGAATTTGTAATACCTAATGGAAAATTTTGAATGGCGAGCAGTTATTCGGTTTTTGACTCTTCAAGGCAAAGGACCGAAAATCATCCAAGATGAAATGATGGAAGTGTACAAGGAATATTGCCCGTCGTATTCAACCATTAAGTTTTGGTGTGCAGAGTTTAAGAGGGGAAGAACAAGTCTTCGAGATGATCCCCGTTCTGGTCGACCTGCAACTACCACTACCGATGATGTAGTGGCTTCAGTCCATAGAGTAGTAGAAGAAATTCGTCGTGTGACCACTCATCAGATAGCCCGTGAATTGGGGATTTCTTATGTTACTGTTTGGAAAATTCTCCGCCATCATCTGCTAATGTCTAAGGTTTGCGCAAAGTAGGTTCCCAAACTTTGACCCTGTCGCGCCAAAAAGTAATGGCAACAGTCTTCTGGGATGCGAAGGGTATTCTCCTAATAGATTTTTTGGAAAAAGGGAAAACAATTACAGGCACATACTATACTGAACTACTAATAAAATTAAAAGAAGCAATTAAGAAGAAGCGTCGTAGGGTGTGGACCAAAGGGGTGAAGTTGTTGCATGACAATGCACGAGTCCACACGGCCAAGATTGCAGTCGCAAAAGCGCAAGAATTAAAGTTCCAAATACTTGCACATCCAGCTTACTCTCCAGATTTGGCTCCATCGGACTACTGGCTATTTCCTAAGCCGAAAGAAGTTCTGAAGGGTTAACACTTTTACTCCAAAACGGACGCTTGTAATGCTGCAGAACGGTTTTTTGAAGAACAAACTTCTGAATTTTTTTTGAAAGGGATAAGAGCATTGGACCACCGCTGGGAAAAGTGCGTTCGTGTAGAGGGAAGTTATGTTGAACGTGAAAAAAGTTTCAAACCTCCAGATGAACCAGAAGTGGTCTAGGCAGGCCAGATATAGGTATAATTAAACGCCCTGGTACGATACCTCCCCCACTGTCGATAATAAATTGCCACTAAAGATTTAAATGATTTTTGACATGGAATCATTCTAATTTAGCATTAATTGTCGTCAAATTAATCATTTGTTTACTTCTATTAGGGACGTAAATTCAGACTTGCTTCCCTACCATCATGAAAACCAATAATGAAAAATCAACCTACCTTCTTGAGCTCACATAATAAATTAATGTAATTTATCAGATAAGTAAGTAGTGGAAACAAAAAGATATGTTCGTCCAGCTTTAAAATGCTTTTGTACTACATTTATATCTTTCATTGGTTCTTCTATTTGTTTTTAACCACTTCGCCAAAACTTCTTCTGACAAATACTTGTTCGTTCGCAAATATTAGCATCTTGCATGTCTCATTTCGTCTAAATCGATGATGCTATTGTATGTTTCTGTGATAATATTTTCCTCGCCTTCCAATTAATTTGGATCAATTTGTTTATTGATTTGTAATATACTATTGCTGAATGCAGTCAGGGGAGCAAAGATAAGAGGTCTACCAGAAATATAATTTGGCACAGCAAATAATGAAAGCCAAAATTGAAAAATATGAGTTAACACAACGGTAAAAAGTAATGACTGAGAAGTATCAAAAATATGCTCTTCAGAACTGTAGAACATACTTAAAGTTTAAGCCAACAGCAACAGCAATTTTCCAATTAACGCTATTAATTTATTTTTAAATGGCAAATTGAAATACATATGTATGAATATCTTTTTGTAATGGAGAGAACGATAAATACAGTTTTAAAGTTCGAAACGAATCTTTTTACAACGCATACAAATTCTTGGGATTTACATGGCTATATATCGACGAATAGCAGGAACTGGAAATGTTTTCGAAGATGATGTGGGAGGACATACTCGGTTGCTTCCTAAACCTAACGTGAAAATTTCCTATATCGTTGTCACGTAACATTTTCACTTCCTTTACGTAGTTCATAATCGTAAGCAAACATTATAATTCGATATCGATATTGCATTTTACACGTGCTAGACCCCCTCCTACCGAAGCTATTAAACTAATACATATCTGAAGCGGGCGGTTGTGTAGAAGCTGAGTTTATACTTTCAAATGTGCATATCTTATGCGCCACAGCCAAGACGGAAGCCGCAAAACGTGCTCACATACTGGAAACACGATATCTTCTATCCGAAATTGCGCCTTCTTAAGGACACCTGCTTATGCAAGCCATGAGACGAGATAAAGCGATACGCTTTTAGGATACCATGTGTAACTTCGAAAATGTTCCTAACATAACCCTTACCTTACTCCACAAAACATCGGACTTATCACGCGAATGCCGTTCACACGTTACTCAACTACTTGTTAAGGCCGACCTGGAGGTCGCATCCGCCAATATCTATGTTATAGGTGGATGAATTTACATAATATGAAAGCGTCGCGTCGTAAATATGATACTCGATACCCGATAGCGCAGGTGTGCCTGTTTGTTGTCATGTTAAGTAACGATTTCAAAACCACATTGGTTTTTAAAACCGATAGGTCATAAAGTTGAAACCCTTACCGTGTCGTATTTATTTTTAGTATTGTTCGACAGACTTTAAAAAGTATAACTAACCGTGACTTTCTTTCGTATACATAATATACATACATGGATAAACATAAACAATTCACAAGCAAGCAATTAACATAAATGGTTATATTTTTAACATTTAAATCATCTATTTACTAGAAATTTTAGAGATAGAATATCATATTTCATAGATGTAAAATTTACTGAGAAAATAACTAAATAAAATATACATAACGATATGCCACCGGTGGCGTAAATTGCACCACCCCGCAAACACTACACTGCAGGTGGGGCCAAGAACTTTGAAGCTTATTTTCACGAAGAAAATTTAATACTTCCACAATTTTGTTGGTCTTTTTCTTGTCTTCTTTGGATTTTACGGGTTATCTTAGAAATATATCACAAATTAACGTTTTGAGGCAAGGGCCACAACGGTACTTTATTTATAGTTATTTCAAACCCTCCCTAACATTTTTCACAGAATCTTAGTAGCTCTGTTTTTTCTAACATTAAGTACTTCTAATTGTTTTTAAATCTTTTCATGTCATTTGGTAGTTTATGAGTCACCGTTGTTAATTTCTGAAAAAACTCGCTTAGCGAATCCATTATTAAATGCAGTACAAGTTCACTCTTTTATTTAAAAAAAAAAACAGTGTTCAAAATTAGATTATATCAATTATGATAATATATAAGTACTAATTAAATGGGTTGAATTCAACTAAACTCTCGCTAATTTTAATGGCTGTTTATGAATACAGTCGTCAGCCCCGTTAATCCTAGTTTCGTAATTTCCAATTCTTAGTTATTATCACCGAATAAGCAGATTACTGCTGCTAAAACAATATTATAATCAAAAAAGGTACCAATAGACTATTATTAAGAAATTAATATATACTGCAAATTACATAATATGTAACTTTGTAATTGGGATGGATTCCATTAATTTCAGTTATTCGTATGAGCGAATATTTTAATTATACTACAATTAATTTTAATTTATAGGTATCGTTAACAGAGCTTCTCAAATTTTTTTAATCTTAGAGTTACCATTTTTGTTTTTTATACTTAGGGTATAACCGGCAGTACCGCAGAGTGGGAGTAGTTACACGTAAACTGAGATATTGAGAGTTAAGCAAGAGCCTGCTCGGTCAGAACTTGGATGAGTGACCGCTCTGCGGTTCGGTGTGTCCGGCTCCCTCGACACTTTAAAAAGATATAAGGGTGTAAAAGAGAAAGATACTTAGGTTATACTTTAAATATCTTAGACCGAATCCATTTAATAAGATTTTTATTTACAAAAATTCCACATAATTAGTATAATAAATGTAACCGAATGAACTTAAAAAATAATAGTAAAACATATATTTTAAATAGGTAATAAACTACATCTTCACTTTAGTTGATCTATGGCTAAGAGGACTAAAATTCCGTTTATCAACGCAGTAGAGAGCGTAACACGCCTTTACAAAGTCCCGGACGCTCAACGGCGTAAACCATCACTTATGAATACCAACACAGCATAATCCATCATAATCATCTAGTCTGGAGAGAGCTACACATGTATAATGGAGTTTACAAGCCTGAGAACAGAATCCGTAATTGATTTATCCGAACTCGCGAGCCTCAATACACCAAACGTGCCGTTCAAGCACGCACGAAGTGTCACTAGTGAGTTGCTAGTTTCTGAACTTTTCTTTGGACAATTTTTTTCTTCTTACTTTTCTTTTTAATAATAATTTATTTCCTCTTTTGGACTTAAGTATATCATCCATCTTTTATAAATTTAATACGAACGGTTATTTTTTCTTTCTTTTTTTGGGAACTTGTTTAATTTGGACATTCAGAATAACAATTTTTAGGGAAAAAACAAAAAATGGTTTTATAATTTTATTATAATTTTAGATACAAGTAACTAAGACTGTACATAATTTAATAGCACTCATCCAAAAGTGAAGTATTTCAAAAGAGTTAACAACAAATTTTATTAACATTAATTTGTGCTGAATTTATGGTAGGTACTCCTAAGGAAATGTCAAACTTAATACAAATTGCTCATGAAACTTAAGCCAAACTTTCGTGTAACCAATCAAAAGGCGGGGAAAATTAAAAAGAAAACGAGAAACTAATGAGCATCAAACTTTTCCTCTGAGATGCGACTTGGGAAAACGTATTAAATCAATTTTTTTGAGGCACAGGATAAAAAATTAGTTCAAGTTACCGAAAGCCTCCAAGAATTTTTAAGAGATATCCAGGTCATTCTTTTATTTGGCCGAATCCAAAACTCGGTAGTAACTATGGTATTTTTATAAAAAACAAACAAACTCAGGTTCGCTTTGAAATTTTCATGAACATAATATGTAAGTTAAAATTGGCAGATTAATACTGACAATTTAAATGTAGAACTGAATTTTATTTGAGTTTGAATAATGTAACACGGTGTAAGAAATCGACGTACGTTAATTTTTCATGAGTTGCTGTTTTTTTTTTTTTTATGAACACACTTTATAACGTAATTCAAATAAATGAAGTTTTTAAAGTCGATTTTTAGCTCTGATTACAATCGAATACCTTATGACTAGTATACCCGAATTCTTTAATTTTATTACAAAAGACCTTTCATCTATAGTAAGATTTCTTTAAAAGTTAAAGCTATTGTAATACCTACAAGCTGAATTTACACAACTTGCAAAATGATCAATATAAGATTAATTTTTTTTAATTTTGGACAAATTATTTAATGTTGTTTGTATAAAATAATGATACGACATTTCTAATGGGCGTTCAAAACATCTTGTAGTCTTGGGATGCTATGATTCATGTGTATTTTTACTGAATAACCTCGAAATTTCATAAAAATTAAACAATTTTACATTATAAATTACTTTTTTTAATGAAATTGTTATAGCAAGTGCTGAAAATGTATTTAGAAATATCTTAATACGCTGTTTTATATTTATAAATACACATATCAGTATTTCTTTAAATTGCCCACTTTAAGGGGGGGTTTTAGTAGCATGTTTACGCGCGGAAAATTGAGTAATTTTAAAATAACGGTACGGTTAAATAATGACAGTTGAAAAGAAGGACGGGTATGAATTAAAATTTTTAGACCTTTCCTTCATACGCTACAAGGCCAGAACGACCAATTTTAATATAGTAATTAAATTATGGCCTATTATAAAAAACTTACGAAAAGGGACTTGCACAAGACATCCATCAAGAATGTATTGATTTTCGCCTGTAGCGGGGTGGGTTTCAATATTACCTTCCTATGCATGTATCGACCCTTTTGCAAATTTGTATAATTTAGGCGTGATCTTTATTTAACACTAGAAAAAATTGCGTATAAATTTTTAAAAACTGATTAAAGATAGGCAACCCAACATTCACCGACTCTGTCAATGTCACTGTCAATGTTTACAAAGAGGTTTAAGAGATTAAAAATCGGTATTCGCAAATACTTATATTTAATTACACGTTTCAGAAAGACGCCTAAATTAAAGGGCGCTTTAATTAACATGCTTTGATACTACGTTTTGTGAAAGTTAATAAGATAAGTAATAATTAAAACACTTTAGGGATGAGTAATTTGCGTTTTGTCAAACACTCTAAGCAATCTGCACCATTTGGTTCACCGCTTCTTGGCTGTTTTTAAGTTAGGCAACCCAAGATACTTCAAAACGAAAAATATTTTAACTAAAATCCACCCTTAAGACCTTAAAAAGTATATGTATGTACACAGCAATCCGAGATTTAAAAATTCTTCGAATATGTATTTTATCATTTTCAAGTATAAAACAAACAAAATGGTTAAATTAGAAATTGTTTAACTCCTTGAAATAGTAAATGAATATGGCGAAGTTGTACTAAACTGTGTTATTTTTGTAGAAAGTTTTATAGCCAGCCAGGGTAACTGAGATTTACTCTGTTAAAAAAGGAAGATCGCTTCCTCAGCATGGTATGTTCAATGTTTTTCTGTTACCAATATAAATCACCCTTAAAAATTTAAATAATTTTTTATAATGGGTGATCCAACAGTTAGCATGGATTTTTTCCTCAAATAAAAATTCATTTTATAAACTTACGCTAGAAATATTTATTATATCAGAAAGTTTAATATGTAGCAATTATGCATGAAAAACAATATCATTCAGATGACCTCCACGGCTTCGTTGACAGGAGGTTATTGGAACGTCAAAATTTTCGATAACTTTTCGCATAAAAGTGGATCAATGGCATCTAATGCAGCTCGAATGTTGTCTTTCAGCTGGTGAAATGTTTGTGGATTATTAGTATACACTTTATTCTTCAAATGCCCCCAAAGAAAATAATCTAAAGGAGTAAAATGACAGGATCTTTGGGGCCAATTCACCTCAGACTTTCTGGAAATGATGAGATCATCGAACTTCGAGCGCAATAAGGCGATTGTTTCATGGCTTGTATGGGATGTTGCGCCATCTTGTTAAAACCAGAGCTGATTCACATCCATTTCATATAATTTAGGCCACAAAAGTTCTCTTAGCATGTTACGATAATGCTCGGAATTAACGGTAACAGTAGCTCCATCGGCATCTTCAAAGAAGTAATTTGAAAAAAAAAAACTCCATTGTTGCAATTGCCAAAGTCTATAACTATTTTCTATCAACAAATTTTTTCATGGCCATTGCCATATATGTCAGATAACGACACTCAACATCCACGATAACCGTTGGATCACCCATTATAAATTTAACATTGATAACTTCGTTTACTTTCTTACGGAGGTAATTAGACAACTTCTTTACTAACATGACAACCAATACAGATATGATAAAATCTCGTTCAAACACGATTACGTGTTAGATTGTAAATAAAGTTAATGAATCGGCATTGTGAAAATAACGTCTACGAAATCTTCCAACTTACTCCAGACTTAAACTTTTCATTTTGTTAGAGTAGGTAGTTTTTAAAGAAGAAACGAAAACAACTGTTAATTGTATTTTATGGCTTTCTATATCTGAATGCCTGAAAGTGTATCGAGCTATCGGCAATTTACGTTAATAAAAGGCGTTTAATTTAATTTTGGGATAACTCGTTTCAGCCCCTTCACGAATCACGAGCGATACATAGTTAAGGACTTAAAGTAAGTCGTTTAACAGTCGATTGGAATATGCGTTAATGAAGTTCTTAAAATAATCCTATTGAGAAAGCTCGATGTTGTAATCGAAAGATAAAAGGGTGAATGGAAACGGGTGACAGATAGTTAACTTCATATTCAACCCATTCTAAATTCGAATTTCTCGTCAATGTTCGAATTTAGTTCAAGTGTGGCACTTGGGGCCCTTTAATGAGTACAGCAGCCCGCAGTCATCTGATTATGCTAATATCAGTAATGACAAACGGCTGAATGTACCGCTAACGATGGAAACGGAACTAACTCGAGTTAGAAATAGTAGCGTTGCTGCGGGCTCTTTCTGCTGTAAAAGCCATGCAGACATGTTATATTAAATTATTCATCTGTGAACACATAACTCCACCAACAACTAAAGCTACGGAACTCTGCTTGATTACCAAACGGAAAAGCCTACGAGTGCATCGTAAAAATATCAAGGAAGACGTGAAGATAAACTCAAGCGGGCAATTATGTAGATCTCGTCCAATAAATACAAACAGAAAATTGTCAACCGGATATCGAAAACACGAAAATAAAATCAAATATATTTCAGAAGCAAACTGCGAACATACGCGTTTTACACGTATGAAATTGGAGTTGTAAACACGGGAGAACAGATGACACTGTCCATAAAAATCTAATCCTATTAACTCGTCCCGAAACTTTGCCGGCGCCGCGAATTGCGAAATGGAAACAGCAATCTGTACGAATGCTGGCTCAAATTGCACGTTCAGTAGAGATGGGCTCTGCATATAAAACGAGTCCTTGTTCCTTAAACTTGTTGAAAATTTCCTGAAAATTCCTCGGGTAACGTATCGTTATCCCATGTGAATCGAGTTGAAAATCGAACAATTTCGAAATATGTTATTCGCCCAAATTGCAAGACAAATTCGATAAACGCACCAATCTCTAATCACACACGGACATTGTTGCAAGATAACAAAAGTAGACTGACGAACGGGAGTTCTTGTGACAACAAAATAACATATGGAACATGTCTCCAAAGCGGAATGAATGTGGACGGTGAAAAATCGCAAAAGCAAAGTTTGGAAGAACGCGTTCATACAGGAAATAATGACAAGAAGATAAATGCGATCGAGAAATACACCGAATAGTTCTTGATGCATTATTTAATGTCGGTTGTGGCTAAGAACCACTACCGGTACAGGAATTTACGGTTTTATCAACGGAAATTTCTCACTGCTATTTTTGGTGTTAGTCGGCAATTTCTTTTGTACTTTTGTACATCATTATAATGTTGCATTACACAAATTAAATTTTTGCATAACGAAAACTTGAAACTAAAACACAACGTCTAATGAGACTTCTCCATTTAAACACTGGTCAAACTAAAAGGAAACCGTATGTGAATTATTTTAATTAAACAACACCATTAGCAACCACGTCACGTAACTTTTTAGATAAAACTGCGATTCTTTTATAATGCAAATATATGGGTGTAGGATGACAGTCTAAAAATAAAAAAATCTTAAACAAACAACATAAAAGTAGTTCAGATTTACATAAAACAAACAAATGCATTTGGTCTTTGAATACAAAGCCTTTTCAGTAGTATATTTAATACGTTTCAGGGAAATCGGGTTACCACTAGAATATTCAGTTCTACGAAATCTAAAAATTTAATTTTAAAAAAAGGTTATTGAAAAATATTATTTATATTCATATTTTTGGTCGGGTTAAAGGTATACCAATATAATTATTATTAAATCTTAATGATGCCATTTCTTTTGTTCCACTGATTAAAAAAAAATCATTCTGCAAAAAAAGAACGTACAAGGCCAACGGAATTATTTTCAGTTTTCCCATGTGCAGCCATAACCGCCATAAATTAAAAACGTCACCCACTTGAAAGTATTAACATATTAACACCCTTATCTGGATTAAAACAACAGGCATGGGAAAACATAAGGCACTAAGCCAGTATTACCTTCATTGAATAAATAAATTACTCGACATTAGTGTTTTCTCAGTCATTGCCATCATTACCACACATCGCTGAAAACATTAACAGTAATATGAATTAAAAACTCAACTCACGAAAACGTACAGTTTCAGGCACGATTAATATTTCTGAAAAGAAATACATTATTCAGGACTAGATTTTGAGATAAACAAGGTCACTAACTAGTTGAACGTAAAATACAGAAAATATTAAGTAATTTCTCGGTTGAACTTTGTATTCAGTATTCATAATCAATTTTTAAAAAAATTTAGCGGCCGTAAGAATTGTAATTGTGGGCCTTTTTTATTGAATTTGTTATTTAAATGATGGCAACAATATTTTTAGTATGTAAAATTCATTTATAATGTCTTTGGGTTACAGTAGGTTTGATTTTAATTTATTACATTGGGAGTCAATTTACTTTTGTTCATTTATTAAAGCTAAACAGCTTATGCGGGGTTTCCACTGAAGGTAGATTTTCTTTAATCCATGACTTTCCCTCATTTCGCTGCCTAAAATATTTTCGTACGTCTGAGGTCTCTTTTTTGTATATGCTATTTATTGAAAAATAAAGTAATTGGGCGACTTTCAGAAGTGCATAAAAATATGAACAAACATAAAACATACACAAAGATAAACAAACAACATTATATGACAATATACAGGGTGTACAAGACACTGCAGAACTAAACGACTAAATATCAACTATACCCTTTACCATATACAGTGCGAACGCCGGCTGTGGAATACTCCGAGTAAAATGTTTTCGGTTCATCTGAGGTCGAAATCCTCGGACACGTAAATCTTAGTTTTTAATGGCGCATCTTTTTTACATTACAATTTTTTTTTATCCCCACCTCCCTTTGCTGCAATGACGTCATCATATTTTTTTTAAATAGCAACCCCTACTTTTTCTTGCAAATTCTGGTTCTCCTGGCAATTCTGCATATGACTGCATGTATTTTTTGGCCAGCACGATCACCTGACCTTACACCCCTAGATTTTTTCCTGTGGGGTTACCTGAAGAGTGAGGTGTATTTTAACCGACCAAATTCTATTAATACCTTAAAGGAAAGAATTAGAAATGAAATCAGGGCGATTACGCCAGAGATGCTTCAAAATGTTAGAAATGAGTTCATCTATCGACTTGCTTTATGTCAAGAAGTTAATGAATCCCAATTTGAACATTTAATTTAATAATTTTAATGTTTTCTTTTTATTTTTTTTATAAAAATACACCTTACTCTTCAGGTAACTCCATAGGAAAAAATCTAGGGGTGTACGGTCAGGTGATCGTGCTGGCCAAAAAATACATGCAGTCATATGCAGAATTGCCAGGAGAACCAGAATTTGCAAGAAAAAGTAGGGGTTGCTATTTAAAAAAAATATGATGACGTCATTGCAGCAAAGGGAGGTGGGGATAAAAAAAATTGTAATGTAAAAAAAATGCGCCATTAAAAACTAAGATTTACGTGTCCGAGGATTTCGACCTCAGATGAACCGAAAACATTTTACTCAGAGTATTCAACAGCCGGCGTTCGCACTGTATGTATATTTAAATTGTATCACTAGGAAATAAGCAGTGTTAGAAATTTAAGGTAAAGGTATAGGCCCTAACGCCGTGCGAGGGAGCCTGGACGGCAAGATGGAGGGTTAAGGCCTCCTAAGTCGCTTTCATACCTCGGTTGTTCCACATGCTATACGTACGGGGTGGTGTAAGTACCACGCCTTCAACAACCGCCTACCTTCCCTACTTCATCACTGTGTTTCGGTTCCCAACTATTTTCAGTGACTGGTTAGACCACCCGCCGAGCATTCGACTCGGGTTTGACCCCGAGACTGCCCGCGCTGTAGTCGAATGCCTTAACCACTCGGCTACTCCAGCGATTAGGGATTTATAAATGCGCCTAAATTTATGGCGATAAAGGTCCATGATTTAGGACCTCAGGAAATGTTTATCCGACAACTAAGTATTTACAGTTAGTGTCCGACCGAAGCTTCGGCTTCGGCCACAATCGGCCGCAAAAAGCACATTCGGCTTCGGCGAAAAAAGGGCCAAAGGTTTGGCCGAAGCCGAAGGTTACATCCAGCCGAGCGATTCACGCAAACGAACGAAATATTATTAATTTTATTATGTTTATGTATTTCAATAAATAAAAAAAAATAAAATTAAGTTTATCATTGGAAAAAATAATTTTTTTTACGCTATTTAGAGTATTTAATTTATTTGCACTAATTTACAGTAAGTGTTCTAAGTCTGGTTGCACCTTCGGCTTCGGCCGAAGGTGACGGCGATAGCCGAACATCGGCTTCGGCTGACAAACTGACCTTCGATCGGACACTATTTAGAGTCCTTCAATTTTCACAGAAATATATAAAATTCCTTGACCAAAATAATAAAAAAAAAATTCACGGACTTTTGTTAATTTTTCGGGTTTTCCAGAACATCATTAATTTTACAGTAGAAAACACTGATTACGTCCTGAACCATTACTTAAAAACTAAAAATTAGTTTGAAGTGATTTTACTGACAAGACACATCTTTACCAAGAAAGGCTGGCTTACAATTGTGAAATTGTTTATGTAACATGGCCTTTTGTAATCAAAAAGGAAAGTGAATGCGTTATTTTAAATAAGATTAATTTTGTAATTCTTTAGGAATTAACAGTATAGTTGCTTATCTACCTATATTGAAGTTTAAAGAAACTTACCACAATCAGATTCAGAAATATGAGTCTTTATAAGACAAAATTATTACCTAACAGTTTAGCAACTAACTGAGATTAACTAAAACCAAAGATCACCTAATAATGCTAAAATAATTCTTTTTAAAAGATTTTGAAATATGAAACAATCCTATTAATCAACTCACACGTATTAAACCTCTATGGCTTTTGTAAATCTAAAAGAATATATCAACTGAAAAAGCAAAGTTCTCAACGGATTTGGGAAGTCGGACATGCGATTCTTCTGTAAGTTAGATTATTACTTCTTCTTCTTCTTCTTTCTGGCATGAAAATCCATATGGATTATGGCCGTATACATTTTGGATCTTTGAACCTTTTTGTTTTGCGGTTTAGACCGAATTTCTTTCCTTTCTACTTATAAGTTTCTGTGTGCCTTGACAGACTCTACAATGTTCCTCCATACTTTCCTAACGGCGCATTTATTCCTCCAGTTCGAAACTGCTTTTTCACCCAGATCCTCTATTGTACCACTATGTGGGGTTCTTGGCATCCCTCTTGTTCTATTTCTATATGGTTTCCGTTCTGTTATTTGTTTGATTGCTCTGTTTTGATTGCTTCGTATTATGTGTCCAAACCATTCTATTCTCAGGTCTTTCTAAAATCTGATGTCGTCTTTCTGTTTGATCTGTGTTGGTAATTCATGATTCGTTCTTCTTCTTAATGTGTTGTCGCCTATTCTTATTGGACCTAATATAATTCGTAATATTTTCCTTTCAAATTTATTCATATTTCTTACAAATGCTTTGAGGTTATTATTGTTAGTAATCCTATAAGTGGGATGTAAGTGTGGATCACCTTCTAGTGCAGCGTTTCCCAAACTTTTAGGTTTCACGGCCCCCTTTTGATATGTTTTATGGTACACGCCCCCCTTTCTAGCAAGACGGAATCACGAACTTTCCCGAGCGCTATAAAATGGCCCAGAAATTGTGAGGGTGGGGGTAGGACGTATAAAAATCATGATGCATGTCCAGCAGGGTTGACAATTTGGGGGAAAAGTCGTTAAATCTAGGTTATTAGGAATATGCTAAACATTAAATTAAGCATTAAGTTAAGATATTTTGTATTAGTTTCAATATACTAATTTCTGTTCTACTATTTTTTTTAGCTGCGCCCCCCTTATAGGATCTTTGCGCCCCCCAAGGGGGCGCGCCCCACCGTTTGGGAAACTCTGTTCTAGTGGTACACCCTGGGCAACGTGCGAAAGCCGGCTAAAAGTTCACACAAACAGATAAGCGATTCTGATGTAATTTATATGCTTCTCATTCGAAATATATTGAAGTGATATACACCGTCAGAAAATTTTGGGATGAAAATGTAAATAAATTAAGGTTATGTTAAGTATTTATTGTCATTTGTTGCAAATAGTAGTCATAGTTATATTTTATGTGCATGTATCTGAAAGGATGAATGTTTCAAAACAAAATCAAGGAATGGGAGATTTTTGGGAATAACTAGGGAAGAATATAAAAATTGAAGAAAGATAAACAGTTATTAAAACTGAATGAAACGTAAAAGACGTGTTTTGAGTTTTCATTTGAAAACTTATAATATAATAATAAAATATCAACGGAAAACTGAAGAATAATTAATAAAGAATAATTACAAGCTGAAATAAACTGAAAATATTAAATTGGATATATTGGAGAAAAGTTTAATTGGAATTTGGTTGAAGAAATTATAATTACAAATTGGAACAGATAATAAATTGGACAGGGAACAGTATTTTGGTGGGACTTTTCAAATTCAAGGAATAGTTGTTGTTAGTGAGTGTTTTAGTTTTAGATTTGTGTTAATTTTAAGTTTAGAAATAAGTTTTGATTGTAATAAATCTTGCATTTCTAAAAGTTTATTTGAAATTATTACATTAGTTAATCACAAAATTCAAAAACGAATCCTTCAACGGCCCTGAGATGTCAAAATTTCTATTATTAATTTTAGATTTCAAAATTGAGTCTGAAATATTGTGTGGAGCACCTTTTTCTTTATAAAAAGAAATAATTAAAAGGCTGCTACCATATCAATATATACTCTTATACTCGTATAGTAATCTTATCGTTGGATTTTTCAACCTGTAACAAATTCACTCTAATTCGTTGGAAATTGTGAAAAAACCAAGTTGAAATATAGGGAAGTATGATAAAATGTTGTAAGATGATGATTTTAAAGCACAGTCAAAATTAAATCTTTCCAACAGAAACCACTTCTTTTTGTATGGTATGTCAAGAGTGCTTGCACAATATGATAATCATGCAATCAGTAATCACACAACCTCGATTTGTCTATTTTAAAGATCGAATATGTACAGATTTACTTGTGTTCGTACCAACGGACACTTTCTTGGAAGGTATTTTGCCACTGGCGCCCTTTAGTTAGGTAGTTTACTTCACAAATATTTTTATGTAAATAAGTTAGTCATTACTCAGCCACCATTCCAGAAGGTTGGTGTAAAATAAAATTGGTTTGAATAAGATATGTTACGGGTGTTTTATTATGGTCCTTCGAACAATTTAAACAACAACAATTACCAACTCGAGACGACATATTGGTAGGTCGAGTTACAACAACTTGTTTGTGGCCTTTTGTAAAGCAAGCTTAAAACCGCTAGTTGAAACTGACAAAAATTCAATTTTTGCACTTAACTGTTAAATACTCATGACCAAACGAAGCTTATAAATATGGGAATTAGAATATAAGTACAAAGACTGGACTGTTTAAAATTTTATCAAACAAATTCATTTTTTTTTCGTTGTAAACATTAAATTTATAGGATTAAGATATTACGATATAGATGGGTGTATTTTCTGCGTTAGATAACTTCAAAGTAATAAATCGATAAATGTTCAATTTAAAAATGTTGTGGAAAATTAGCTTTACATCGGCGTATGTCACATAATATTTATTAATCGGTTCCTATTTTATTTTTTCTTTTTTAGAAATATTCGAATAATAATTTTAAAATTAACGAAACTACAGACAACACACATCCATGTCTTACGCAATTTTAATTACAGAACAACTAACCTACATAAACTTGATAACAATTACGTCGAAAATGTTATTACCTCAAATTAATTCGGGCGCACGTTATTTTAGATCGGTCCTGTTCTTTCGAGCCTTCCCCCTGGTGGCTTCTTCTTAATTGACTTCGCGAAAATTCCATTTCATCGATCATTAATTATTGGCGTAAGGTTAAATGTGGCATAAACTATAAGGTTATTAAAAGAATCTTTAAGGTAACGTCAAAGGAAAATGTTTGATCTGAAAGCTGCAGGTCATTCGAGTTAATTTATTTGGTGTAATCTATTAAAGTTGGTGTAACAAAGCCGACACGCAGTCCACCTGCTGTTAAAAAGGGCTTTCTGTGCGGTAACCGCGTATAATACTTTCGTTTTTGGTGGCAGCGCAGGGTTGTTTTTCCGACGCTAAACCGCTTGTTACCGGGTAGTATTCACGCACCACGCTCTGCCAAGCGCCCCCGTTCTTTCTGCTTCGTTGATCTCTCACGCAAAATTATGAATGCAGCAGAAAACGGCCCCATTACCCCGAACTCACTCGCACCACCTCACAAATATGCGAAGCCCGACGTTTAATTATAAGTGAGTCATTTCTTTTGCTCTCTTATTATCCTACAAGATAGCTGAAGTGTCAGAACTGATTTGCTTTATGATAATAGCGACGACTTTTACAATTTCCACTACCTTTTTACCGTTGTCATGAACCATAAATTAGCCTATTAAAACTAAAATATATGGTGAACAAAAATTCTTCCGCACAAAAAAGATCAAAATTTGCTTTCTAAAACCAAAGATTTTCAACTCTGGTTGTGGAATTAGTTACTCAACCAAAATGTTGGACGTAAATTATTCTTCATTATTAGAGCTATCAGAAAGCAATTGTAAAGAGCTCCTGAAGTATAATTTTAATGTTTAAAACGTTAAATAGGGTATAATTCAAACTTTTAATAAATTCTGACGTAACTTCAGGAATTTTGGTAACCCTAAACGTATTTTTAAAGCTAGATTAAATGCATTAAAAATCGGGAAATTCTTTGTAATTAATAAACACTTAACGTTATCGATGTCCGGTAAGTTTTCAGCCAGTAATATGGCTATGGAAAAGGTGTATCTACGGATTTGATTCTGATATATGTATGTGTGTTGTTAAAAGTAATAAAATATTAAACAATGTGATATACTAAACGGGTCTGATAACGATCATCAGAACTGTGTGTACACAGTATCGATATTACTTCAATGAAAAGCGTTTTTGCTGTTAGTAGTAAACCAGTATTTAATATTTATGTGGTCAATTTACTTTCCTATTACAACCTTCGGTTCGTGTTTTATAAAGTAAAAAGGTATTTGATTGAATAGGTGGAACGATCAACGTTATAATTTAAGAGATCAAGGAAAGTAATAAATTATAGATCACTTGGCATAAGTTCAACTTTCAGCTGCAGCCTTACATGGTATTTTCATAAGGATTTGTGAAAAACGCCAACACAGCTGTTTCTCGTGCAACGGCAAGATAATCTGCTACTAAATTATAGTTATTTACGTTAACGACTAGATAAAAGTTCTATTACAGACTCTCTAAATTGCTAGCTCTAAACACCATCCGACTTCTTTGTTTTGCGTTGGCTTTTATCTCGAGAACGCTCGCTTCAATTGAAAATTCTTTCGAGAGAATATATTTGACACCTAATAAGTATTGCATGGTAAATTGAAACTGTAAACTCCGGTTTTCTTGTACCTTTTCTGAAAGAAATAGTTTTGTAGTTTGTTTCAGGGACCATCGTTTTTAACTTCACTTGACGGTTGGAATGAAAAGCTTGTTCCTACCTTGCAATCCGAGATAAATTCAACCTGGGTTTAAGCTAAAGGCAGCGTAAAAACTTCCCTTGCATTTTACATTCAGACGCGCGGTAGCTAATGCAAAATTACATTCGGGGAAATTCTTATCTTAAATCTGGAAAGTTCATTTGCGTATAGGTATTACAATAAATTTCAAACAGAACGACCTATGCAAATTTTTTACGAGCCACATTAAAAATTTTAAGACATTTTTTTTAAACCTCGGGGAATACGCAACAGTTGAATTTTTTTAATTCAGTTAAATTTTTGGCGGTAATAATGTAATATTTTGAGCGGCTCTTTAAAATCCGTACAAATTAGACTGATATTCTTACCGATTCAAAAGTAATCGCCTTAACAGAAATAAAGCTATTTATACCCAACTGTGCGTCAAATTATTTTTTAAATCTTATGGGTCATTTGTACCGTCTAACCTTCAAGATTTAAGATTGGTCTAAATCATTGTGCTACAATGGCATTTCGTGATTTGAATCAGGCTTAAATTTTAAGTTTGCTACAAATTGCCATCTTATAAGGAAATGTTAAACGTTGATATTCAAACACCCACGAAACATGCACGAAACTTAATTACATAACGTGAAATGTATCCTGTCAGTCGTTCCTAAGGAATGAAAAATTAAAGCTGAAAAACAGAGAAATGTTCTTCATGTCCACTTTGTTTCTGTTCTTCTAAAAACTATTTGTTTCGAGTTAGGAATGCAAAGTAGGTTACTATTTCAGATGAGAAAACTTGGTCTGTTTAATAAACTTGGAGCATCAATTTTAGGGTCCAGGCTTGTCCCAGAAACAAACACATTTCTAACAGAAAAATACTTGAGTTGTTAACTTGAGTTGTTAACTTAAAAATACAATTTAGCGGAAACGAATCGTATTAATTTAAATTAATATCTATTATCAAGTCAAGAATAATCACTAAATTACTAAACAACAATTAAGAAAACAATTTTCCCTTTAACGAAGGGCGACTACAGACAACATTCTGCAAACACTAAATTCGGTAAATATATTTCTCTTAGTTCATTCATGTTTGGCTTAAATGGTTTTTTATATTTAGATCTTGATAACCCGGATTAATTTGGAAGGACTTCTATTTTTAAGTGTTGGTATTACCGCGATGTTTTTTAAAATTTAACAAATTTTTATGTCAAATTTGAAAATCCTTCCCAACCGCTATTAGCACTTTATTATGAACAGTAATTTATTAAAACAATTATAACAATACACAGTATAAATACGTCGCTACAGTAATGTATTTAGTTGCTTATACCGAAAGTAAAGGGATGATAATAATTAAGCTATATGTTGCGCCAATAACTTCTTGGCCAGTTCAGAACTTAACAGAAGATTGAAAAATTCAAGCTCTTACTTCACTTTTCTTTATTATATGATAGTTCTAGTGCAGCATATTGTTTTTGTTGACGATAAAGAGGGAACAGTCGTGTAGTAAAGCGGAACTGAAGAGTTGAAATTGTTTGTATTAAACATACGAACTGATACAGGCTGAATGTTCAAAAGAGCGGGCAACTTCATGGAAAAACGGATACGCGGCTGCTATTTTCAAAACATTATTTCCTCTTGAATGTGTCTTTTGAAAGCGTGGCTGCTCCCTTATCGAATGCAGGCTAATGGCGATATTTTATACTCAAACAGACTAACGCCGCGAGAAATGTAAATATGGATATTTACAAGAAAAGCTGGCTAGAGGTTTTGTTCACTCACGCATTTCTTTGTCCCATGAAAATGAAATGGACCCATATGGAACATATCACAGACAAAGGAGAAATATGTCATACTCTACTTTATATAAGATGACATTATGTGCTAAAAAAATATTACGGGCAACATTTGATTACCAAGTAGTACAAGTCTCTATCTATCGCTTCGATTTCGTATAATACATTCTGTTTTATCTTTATTTCGACCAAGTTGGCTATAAATTTCCAGTATGATTCGTCTTATATAAAAACGTTTAAAGTATTTTAGATTATACACTGTACTGATAGAATAAAACAATGATGTCAAATCAATTTTAATCCATTATTATAAGACAATCTTAAGTGTCTTCCAACACACTATAATGCAGACAACGTTGCAGTAGATCCTAGTAGGTCATTCCACAACATACTTGGTACTGATTTAAATGAATTGTCATTTTCCTATAGTAAACCTATAATAACTTGTGTGAATATCACAAAACAATCACTAACATAATAGTAGGAAAATGCTGTATACCAGTGGTGGCACGTGACTTTAGGAAGATTATTAGGTCTCCCCTCACCCCTCTGGGGGTCGAGCTGCAGGAACAGCCCCCCGGTTGTGCGCCGCAGATATTTTTTTATTCGGTTTTTTACAACTTGAAATTTTGATGGAACCCGGGTTCGCTTAATGTAAAACTAAAAATATATATTTTGGAATTATTCTTTAAAGGTGTATCAAGAGCAATTTTAAAGAAATTAGGGGTAATGATAAACATTAAAATCAAATCCACTTACCATAAAACGCGAAAAAATAATCCACTACTCCAAGGAAGTCTATAATTTTTGCGACTTTATTAACATTTAATAAAGGCATAGGTTTCTCAGAACTTAAAAAGTCATTCTTATCATTGTCAATCCACCTTGAAAATGGCGTTTCTAATAAAACACATACCTGATCGTTTTATGGGAACATTCTATAAAAATTCGTGTAGTCTGCCAGTTAAAATGAACAACAAACCAAAATATGTAACACCGAAACCAAAAGGCAGGTTGCGACTGACGCAGGTCTAGAATCTGATTCACTTCTCCGTACAAATTGATTTGCAAGCGTGTCGTTGCCATGGCAACGGTACGTATGCAAACATACGAAAATTGACGCAGTATTCCTGTATAAGCGAACCTGTTGTAGTCGAGCGCTTGTAGTCTGCAGTATGCACTGCGGAGCCGCGTAATCTGCAGGGGCTTGCTGTGCGATGTACTTCGCGCCGGGCATAAATAACATAAATTAGAATTGTTTTCTATATCAACCGAAAAAAGAAAATGAAAATACTGTGTTCTGCGGTGCGACACATAGCTACTAATAATTAGGAATGGAAGTAATTATTTCATTCTTTTCGGGTTATATCACCTGAATTAAAGAAAATGAAAAAAATTAAAATGATTTCGGATTTTGAATAAAAAAAAAAATTTAACCGAAAAATATAGGTAAAGCAGTGCCTCACCTGCGTCATCAGACGGGCCGCCGCTGCTGTATACACGAATTGTTTAACAATTAGAAAAGTATCAAAGACCCTTACATAACTGTTTTTGAATTACGTCTTTACTTTAATATAAAAGAAAGGTGTAAAAGAGATTACACCTTAAGGTAAGTTCTTGAGACTAGTGTGTATGTGAACCCACAAAAAGCCTATTTTTGGGAATGTACCTATGTACCAAAAACTTCAAAGGTGCTGCTTTACTAATATTATGTTAGAACGAAAATTGAAAAATTGATTTTATACCACGATCCCCTCAACAAATAATTTTCAAATTCCAAATTTTAAAATAGAATCTTTTAGCACTTTTAAGATAAACTCTTATAAGTATAAGTTATAGGTTTTAACTTTTAAATGCGTGAAATGCTTACCAAACTAACAACCGAAACATATTTTGAGATGTTGAGTACGTTAACAGATTACCTAAAACTAGTACTTTTACTTAAGGTTCGTAAATTAATCCAACACAATGGTTAATGGATTAGTTTCGGTTAAGTCTCCTGTCAATAATCAGAGAATCCTCTTAGTAGTAACCTTTGTAGAATCGAATTTCGCTTGTAGTACTAATTTTGCTTCGATGAAAATGCGGGAAGATGCAATAATTAATAGTACCGTAATAACGTCGTTAGATCACAGGAGGCCGCTTCGCTCTAGCGTAACTGCTAAGCGGACTAAATTAGATCAGGTTACATGGTTATCTAGTATCCGGTAGAGCGAGTGTCATGTGATTACGGCACTGAGATAATATCTTTGTTGTAATTACATCATGGACCAGGACATAATTGGACCAGATATTATTAATTACTAGCACGCTGGGCCTAATCTCGATTTTTCTAACGAGGGCGAACCCCCGACCCAACTAGCCAAGGCGAATTCGGTTTTTGGACTTCCTAAGGGCATTTTTCAACATCTAAAGACATTTCCGTCCCCGGCTCCGTTCCGGAAACCAACGCGCATTAAAATATGTTCCACGCTCGATTAACGCGAGTAAATATTATTTTGGCCAGTTTTCTCCTTGCTTCGATACGACGCTGCATTTTCCGTTTCGTTCTTTCGTGGTTTTGTGCCACAATCCTCCAATGTTGGGAGACAGTTATGCTCGTTACGCATCGCAGTCCCTTCCGGAGGGTTTTTGCCTGTAATTCCTTCAAATGTTGACTTTGTTTGTAAATGGTGAGGCAAATTGATGATCCGTGGTTTGTTGCACAGCCATCTTTCATCATTTTATATAAATCGCGTTAAGAAGCCCCTCCGAAATATTTTTTATTTAAAGCAAAATTCCGTAAGTACCTATACGGCCGATTTGAATCTAATTATTAAATTGGTTAATTTTTGCATTAGTTTATAGAATTATTTAATTATTCATACTGTTTTGGATTCGTAATTGATTAATGTAATCCAATTCATAAATTGAATATAATTAATTTAACTAATTTGTGTATTTATCGATTTGGCACACAAATCCATTTATGCATGTCGTTGAATAAACGTTTGTGTAACCTGTTTTCAGTATAACCGCTAATAAATTTGTCTTATAATTATAACCATAATCTATTCACTATTTAGAATTTAGGAATATTAGTCACATAAAACAATTTGGATTAAAACAAGGCATTTTGGTTTCAAGGATTACTCGACAAGCATAAAGTAAAATATGAAAGAAAATCTGGGAAATCAAGCAGCGAAAGAGAGTAAATAATTAGCACTGTTAAAAACACTTCAAAATATTTTCTCATTACAAAGGTAAGGATTAAATTCGTAAATCATCCTTTAATCGTTTGTCAGCCTTAATTTATTGTTTCGATCTACTTACTGGCACCATTCAACCGCCTTCGTTTTATTTAACGTTTGCTTTCTATTATTTTACAACATTTAACATTAATATTTAAGTGAAAGTGATTTATTGTGTTATCTAAGAAATCTGAAATATAAAAATATACGCAATCAAATATATCTAAAAGATTAGAGTACGGCTTAATAACCAACCCACAGATTAATGTGAGAGTTACAACATATAATAAACTAATTTTAGATTTTCCCTAAGTCGAAATATGAAACACAATACATTAACGGAGTTAAAAGAATAATTTACTAGTGAACTTTCTCAAAACTTATTTTAAATGATCTAAGTTTAAAATGCTTTATAAATAAAGCTAATCTAAATTTGTTTCTAGGGCGAGTTTAAAATGTACACCACAAAACGAGTTTCATTTCGTTTTTGTTATTTTGCCAACATTTGTTTGCTCAATTAGGCAACACTTCCATGAATTCTAACTCTAATTTTATTATTTACTTCAGCTAAATTAGTAAATGAAGTTATAATTAAACTTCTTGATTTATTATGCATTTATTCGTTTAAATCTTAAAAGGCGAGCCTATCGTGACAATAACATATAAAACATTTGCTTGTCGTGTGCTATATTACAAGTAATATTAGTAATTGAGTTAATTTATCTTTAGCAGCAGGAAGCACATCTGTTTTCCTAAAGAAAGATATACAATATTTCTACGCTATTCAAATTTGGACAAATTAATTCCAACAAAAGTTTAAAACCCTCGTCAACTCGTCTGATTTATTTAAATTACTTAACAACACTTCAGTGTTACTTAAATTATTGTGAAACTGTCTGCAGGCACTGAATTTTCATTACAAACGGGCAGTTATTTATTAGGATAACAACTTTAGACTAGATATATTTTTCTCCTGTTTAAATAATCGTAAAAATATCCAGCAATAAAGATCTTAAATTATAAAAAGCTTAAGAGGCCTCAACATTTATTGTGATGTTTATATAATTCGGCATTAGTTAACAACTGCTGTTTTAAGAACCTGAATTATTACTGAACCGACTATTTTATATTACTTTTGATTAAAATGAATGACTTATTTTAATGATTAATTTGTTAATCGATATATGCATTTTATAAGAGAAAAACCAACAGTGAAAGTATTAAATTTTCCATTAAACCACAATGAAAAATCAATAAAACCATAGAATTATTTACTAATAAACTAGTGATGGCGTACTACTTAAATTGTTTCTGTTAACATTACTTTTAAACGACAGAATAAAACTAGGATAAGAAATTTAAAATATCCGAATTTTGAATACTTGAAGAATTTAGAACGAATAATATTGTTAAAAGTACTGGTTTTGTCTAAAGTTATCCATTATTAATATGTTTCACAAACCCACGCATATTTTTCAAAGCTTTATATTTTATGACGAAATGCAGACTTGAAAACGGTAGAAAAATAAGGGTGCTTTTCAAACCTCAATAATTACTATAAAAAAGATACTAAATGTCCATGACACACAGTGTTGGAAATAACTCAATCATGTCATCAAAGGGAAATTCTAATAAAGGACATTGGCTACGATAGACATCAGTTTAAGGGGCTAATGAGATTAGAGGACGAAGAAATAACGCCTGATTTCCTGCTGTGTCACACGAAGTGCCACAAGTAGAACGCCTTAACAATACCCGTTTATTCCAGCACGTTAAAAGAGCTTTTCAATATCGGATAAATGGATAATGACATACCAACCCAACCAACCCTGTGTGAAATGCGAATACCATCCTTGCCACGTCATGCTCCTGTAATGTAGGTTATGCGCGAATTGTTAGCATAGCTAAACTTGTAAGTATTGAATACAAACGGGTAGCGGCTCGGAATATCGAATATAAAACGATCGACCCTTGAAACAATGTTCTTAAATAAATTTCGGGAAGTCAAACGAGATGTCGACGGGAAAAAACAAGCATTTAAATGAGTTTTACTGCCGGAATAATAATTAACTATATTGTTCCGCGTTCTACGGAACGAACCAGTTCTATTTTGCATAATGTCACGTCTCTTCATGTTTTCGCGTTCTTCTTACAATGAGCAAGCAGCAAACAACAAAAATTTCGTAATAAAGGGTTCCTGAGAACAACAACTGTAACTCTGGGATATTTGCGTAAACGACTATAAAGGAAGACAAAGGAAACTTGGGTCAGCAAAGTAACTCGTGCGTTTTTCAAAATAAACTTCCTTTACTAGTTACTTCCCTTTTTATTCGTGAATTTAAACAGTATTGTAACGTTTATAAAACAAGATTCTTTTTAGAAATTTTACAATTCTACTGCAACGTATTTCGAAATAAGTTTTCTTTGTAATCGATTATGCACATAAAACAAAGTTTTATACATAAATTTAGTTGTAATACAGAAAATGCACTCAAAGGCGTTATTAATAAAAGTTTTTGGAGAGATAAATATTATTATTGTTATGGATAAATGTAAATAATAGCGTTTAAAATTGATGTCTTAAAAGCACAGTAATTATGGCCACTTAAACAAATTAAGTATATTTCTTAATTCACTGCACAAACTGCCTTTCGCTTATTTTAGTTATAATATCCTAGCCCCAAAATTAAGAAAAAACTGTTAAGATTTTTAAGAATTTTGAATAGAAGAATTGTAAAATTTTTATATACGAGCGAAAGTCAGTAATTAGGCCACAAAAGGCCATTAAAAAATACTCAGAGAAATACATAGCCGAAAACAAGTTTTATTTTTCAATAAAGTCTCCACCAACATATACACTTATCCCATCGCTTTATCAGTGCCCCGATACTTGCTGCATAAAAGTCTTTGGGCTGATGTCTCAGCCGCATGCGCACCTAACGTTCAACATCGTTATCACCCGCGAAACATTTGCCGGAAAGATGCCTTTTTAGTGGGCCAAATAGATGAAAGTCGCTTGGGGCTAGGTCGGACTGTAAGGCGGATGTTCAAGAAGTTGCCACCTTAATTCGTCAATTTTCTCCTGGGTCAATCGGGCCCAATGAGGTCTGGCATTATCGTGATGGAGCATTATTCGCATTGCTCTCGTCAGTAGGCCTGGACGTTTTCTTCGAATTGTATCCCGAAGCAGCAACAAAACTCTACAGTATGATTCAGCATTCAAGTCCTCACCTCTATTCTGGAAATGGGCTAGCAGGACTCCTTGAGAATCCCAGAACATTGTAAGCATAATCTTACCAGCTGAGGGCACAACCTTGAATTTCTTTGTTGACGCCTTGAAGAAGGATGTTTCCATTGCATTGAATCACGCTTCGATTTGGGTTGGTGGTGATGCACCTATGATTCATCACTAGTAACAATCCTGTTAAGAATGTCCTCTTTTTCATCGGTGTACCGAGAGAGATGTCGCAAGGACAGGCCCATTCGATTCCTTTTGTGTTCCTCGGTCAGTTGTCTAGCCAACCGCGAGCAAACTTTTCGGAAATTCAAACGATCGCGCATTATTTCGTAGGCTAAACCAAGGTATCTTAACTCTCCTAGGTAGGCTAGATTTTGCACGTCGCCTGCGTGACGTCACAAGTGGAAAGCACCCCGTTCAGCCGTTGTATTGTTTGTCGGAAATCAAAGATAATCAAGTCTACTTTTATATTGTTTTTGGTCAAATTAATGCTAACTTTGAAAAATTTGAATACAATAAGGGCTGTAGATGTGTGAATCGCCTAATGTTACCTACGTATCTAAATTAAATATTAATGGTAATAATAACACACACGACTTGTTTCTGTGTTAAATTTGTGCTTCCTAAAGCATCGCTCCACCCATATATTTCTAAAAGACTTGCCCTTAGGGAAGCAAAAAAATGAATATTTTGGTTTTTTAGCGATGTTTTTACAAAGACCCACGGCGCAGCTTGCCGGCATCTTGAATAGTTGAATC
Source organism: Melanotus villosus (assembly GCA_963082815.1). Lineage (NCBI taxonomy): Eukaryota > Metazoa > Arthropoda > Insecta > Coleoptera > Elateridae > Melanotus > Melanotus villosus. Next base: position 111,146,641 of record OY720418.1, on the reverse strand, counting down.
AGGGATTATGGAAAAATAAATAGCCCTGAGTTGAGCTAACTGCACGACATATAATTTCCTGTAATAATTAATGTACCTACACAATGCACAATGTGTTAAAATATAATTGAATCGGATGTTTTCAAATAAATTTACCTTTCTGTTTTTCTCGAACCTTTTGTACAGCAAATTACTACAAAAATATTAAACTCTGCCTATTTCACTTTAAACAACCAAAACGGCGTTTATCGGCACGTTGTTTCTCTAAGAAACTTTCTGACCGAATGATGACAGATGACAGATTCCACTTGTGACGTAGCCGTACCTCCCCTCCGACCGCACGCGTCCCTCGCCGCGCTTCTCATTACCCCAGTAAGCTAGCCTACCTAGGAGAGTTAAGATACCTTGGGCTAAACCAAGGTATCTTAACTCTCCTAGGTAGGCTAGGTTTTGCACACGGCACGATCGTCCCGGGTGTTGTCGCCTGCGTGACGTCACAAGTGGAAAGCACCCCGTTCAGCCGTTGTATCGTTTGTCGGAAATCAAAGATAATCAAGTCTACTTTTATATTGTACAGCAAATTACTACAAAAATATTTAACTCTATTTCACTCTAAACAACCAAAACGGCGTTTATCGGCACGTTGTTTCTCTGAAAAACTTCTGACCGAATGATGACAGATTCCACTTGTGACGTAGCCATACTTCCCCTCCGACCGCACGCGTCCCGTGCCGCGCTTCTCGTACCCCAGTAAGCTAGCCTACCTAGGAGAGTTAAGATACCTTGGGCTAAACCATGAGAACACCCTATTGCAGTTGATATGCTGTCTCTTGTTACCCACCTGTTAGCACGAATCATCTCGTCCACCCGCCGAATTGTTGCTTCTGTCGTAATCTGAACGGTCTTCGTCAACAACTTTTGAGCGCCCTTGAGAGAATTTATCGACACAGTTATGCACTGCTTTACAGGAAACATTTCCTTATGGATATCCTTTGCAGAAAGTCCTTTTGCCCATAAAAAACACACAACGGCAGGCACATTGCTCTTCCGCAGTACACTCTTCGAGCATGCATGCTATTGGAACACAGCAACTGTTACATGAATATCATCAAGCTGGATTGTGTTGCCACATGATATATTTGAAAATAGCTCACTGCTATTTTCAGATATCCCACATCAGTTTGTTACCTAATTATTGACTTTCCTTCGTATTAGCAAAGATAACCGGTTGGTTTGTTTAATTTAAATTTAATTTTATTGATCATCTACACTACGAGGTTTGACAGAAAAATAATGAGATTCCCAACACTGTGCGCGAACCGACAACGCTGTTGCCTCCCTCTTTACACGGCACTTAGAATAACCCCTGTCGTAGACTTAGTACAAGTTTGAATTTGCTACAGTTGCTACGCGATTGCTAAGAGCGTCGGAAGTGAAGTTTGCGTTTGTGAGGTGCATTACGAAAATGTACCGGCAAAATGAGCAACATTGCGCTATCAAATTTTGTATAAAGTTGGGCGAATCCGCGACTGTGACTTATGAAAAGTTACAAAGGGCTCACGGAGAACATTCCCCATCCAGGGCACAAGGCCTTTTTAGAGGACCGAGAAGAAGTGAAAACTGAACTTCGTGCGGGAAGACCTTCAACCTCAAAAACGAACGACAATGTGGAAATAGTGCTCTTGTGATGCCAGACCGTCGATTGATGTTGAGAATAATTAGCAGTGAGTTAAATTTGAACCGGTTTACTGTCCATCAGATTTTAACACAGGATTTGGGCACGAGAAAAGTGTGCGCCAAGATGTTTCCAAACAAACTCACGGCTGGGCAGAAGGCCAATCGGAGAGATGTGTGTCTTGGTCTTTTGTAGCGCCTTGAGAGGGAGCCAGAATTCTTTAGTCGCGTGATCACAGGTGGTGAATAATGGATTTTTGAGTATGGCCCCAAGACAAAACGCCAAAGTCGAGAGTGTCACACTGCAAACTCTCCCCGTCCCAAGAAAGCGAGAATGAGAAGTCAGGGGATCGTTCACAAGGAATTTGTGTCGCCAGGACAAACAGTCAATCAAACTTTTTACCGGAAAGTCATAGAAAGGCTCAGGAAGAAGTTGGCACGTGCGCGACCGGGTATTGCACGCACTTGGATGCTGCACTATGACAAGGCCTCATCAACGAATTTTTGGCAAAAACAAGCGTTTCTGTGGTTCCCCAGTCCCCCCCTATTCGCCGAATCTCAGTTCCTGTGACTTCTTTTTATTCGCCCAACTAAAAAATCATTTGAAAGGACGCCATGTTGGTACTTTAGATAATCTCCAGAAGAGCGTAACCGACGAGTTGAAAGGCCTTCCAGGACTGCTACGAATAATGGAAAATACTACTTTGAGGGGGATAACCTTGATTTGTTAAAAGAATAAAATTCATGGCTAAAAGAAAATTAGTCTCAGTATTTTTCTGCCAAACCTCATATACAATGTATTTCTTCACTAATTTTTTTTTATGTAATGCATTGTTTTACAAAATGGCTTACGTCTTTAAAGTTTTATTAATTAGGAACTAAGTATGTTTAAGAAGAAGCTATTCAATTAATTGAAAATAAACGATAGAAGTACCACATTTCGATTAATGAAAAGAAACATAATTAAGTCTGCCCTTTTTGTACTTCTAAACTTGATTTTCTCAAAAAGCCTGTTATACCATCATCGACCTAGAAAAACCGATACAAATTTCAAAGCGGTAATAAGTTCAGCAGAACCTATTCATTTGTCTGTTTATTTTCATTCTTTTAGTTTCGTTTAAATATCAGTTCGTGTTTTAGACGAAGCGTTAAAGATTTTTACGGGGCATAGGCGAGCAATTCTCGATCAGTCGGTTTAATAATTTCCATTGTATTCTAAGTGCTGTATCAGGAAAAATTAATCCTCTCAGGCCGTTTGCCTAGAGCCTTTGTGTTCTAAGGAATTCATTTTCAGATACACATAAAGAGCTGTTGAATTAGCAATGATCTGCGGTAGCTTCGCCATAACAAAGCTCCAAGGCGCTGGGGAGCCAATGCAATTAGTAGTGTCGTCTCCGGGGCCATTGTTGCTTACCGGAGGAGCTCGTGACCGGACTTGCCAATACACTCGCGCCTGTTTGTACAGCGACACTGTCATGCAAGCCTTTGACAACGACGTGCTCAGCTTGTATCGTCACTTTGAAGTTGATGTGCTTAATTTAACGTTGTTAACTGTTTCACAACAGCCCAAGTTCCACTTTTAAGCTCAAAACGCCCCCACCGACCGATTCCGCTTCGACGGATTTTGTAAAAAGGACACTGATCCCGAACCAGACGCCTTTTTTCACATAATCGACAGCTTATTTAAAATAAAAATCACTCGAGCCTTTATTTTAACTTTTAAAAGCACTCCGGAAAGCACACTTCATCGTTTTTTCCGTGTTTTAGTTAATATAAAAAAAGGAGGAAACGGGAAACTTTCTTTAATCCCAAGGGAAGGGACAAAGGGTTTAAAAATAACAAGAGAATTTGTAACGCTATACACTTATAGATTAGGGATACTTGCCAATAATTTCCAAGTAAATACCTGAACATATATCTAACATAGAAATGCAATCTTTAATCAAACGCTTACCAATGAAATTTAGTAGCTGAAACGAATAAAACAATAAAATGCACCAAATACTATTTATTTGGTATTTCCTGTCTACAAAACAAAATCATCGAGTTGTGACAATTTTCTAGATAGCATCTAATTTTCCTTCATTTAATTAATCTTTTATTCTCTATCGATTAGTCAATTCGTAACTTTTAAATTTGGAAAACATCAAACATCCCAATAATACAACATACCAATCATTTCTGTATTTAATAATGGTAAAATGGCCATAAGAGAATTTTTCTTTGGATTAATTTAATTTGTCATCACATTTTTGTGTTTCAAATATTACGTGGAAATAAAATCCGTACATCACCGTGCCAGATGTAAGATTAGTTTAGTCGTTTCGATGTTCACTCGCCCCGCATTAAAAACTATATTTCCTTTAATCTTGTTTTTATTTTCTACTTTATAAGCTGTGCTTTAAAGGTTTCGGAAATTGAGGTTGCGATCTGGCATACTGACATGATAATTTATGTTATACTGCACTTACTACTACATATTTACTTCTTGCCGTAGGAAACCTTTTAAAATGAAAATTTTTAGTATAGATTTGATGAGGTTAGATAAAGTTAGGTTACGCTTTAATACCGGGTGGTCATAAAATCTTAACCCATTTTAGTGAAGTAACTGGAATATTCTACAAAATTTATTAGGAAATTATTTTCACTAATACGAGTACAACATGGCCACATTCGATTTCGAAACATTGTTTCCAACTTTCTAGAGTTGCTCGGAAAACAATTTCGTTTTACAGTTTCTAAACTCTGCAATGTTGACCTTGGTGTATATTTGATTTGACACAACGGGTAAATTAATTGCTCCATAGTATTTACGAGCCTCTACCTATCTATCTGACAGGAAATGCATCACTGAGACAATCTTTGATAATTTTGGAAAAATGCTAAGGTGCTCCGTCCTATTGAAAGACTACAAATGTTAAAAATTCTATCTTGCCTCAGTTGATGCTCCTAAATTGCCTTCAAGAAACAATTGAACGTTAACCACACCATTGTAAAATAAGGGTAGCAGTGGAATTGCATTCAAAATGCATAATACACATAACCATGATTAATATCTAAAAAAATGCAAAAATATTTCCCTTCTTGACCAAAATGGATCGAGGCTTCATGACCACTTGGTATTTCAATTTTTTCGTCCGTATAATAATTTGTAGATATTTTTAATTTGGTTTTTATAGCTCGATAACGACTTTTGGACTTTTTAACGTCACGGTTGACGGCTTGTGGTTGTAATCTGTTATCTCTATGTTGCACTACTTTTGAACTAAAGCATCTGATTTTATCATCAATCATAAATATTTTCTTGATAGTTATTTCAGGATACATAAGCACAACTAGTACCCAAAAAATTATCCGTAGTTACTTGGCTGATACGAAAGTATGAAATTAACAAATGAATCCTCTACCTATAGGTTGGTATCTAGAGGTGTACCACAGGGAGCTACACTTGGCCCTTAGTTATTTCGTACTTACGTTAATGGTTTCTGTAAAGTAGTAAAGAAAGTTACGAAAGACATGCACGTTGTCGATACGTAGTTGTATTATTCATTTGAAACTCATACAACCATGTCTTATACAGGCTGTTTGATAAAAAACGGAGCAAGCCGTAGCACTCTTATTTATTAACTGATTTTAATAAAAAAAATGTTTGGTCTTATAACTCATAAAAATCTACATTTTGCCGTAAAAAAAAATTTTTTTTGGGCCTCATTGGTTAAGCGTGGTGACGTCATGATGAATTTTTTAAATTACACTCTATATATTTTTTTAGATATTCTCATAGAGAATTTTTTTTTCTTTTCAACCGTGTAAATATTTCATATGGTTGCATAATAAAACTTTCGAGTTAAAGACAAAAAACCAATACAAGACTGAAACATTACGAACTTGTATCATGTCCGTCAATTCATCAGAATCCATTTTCTAATGGTTTTTCAGAAGAAATGCAACAACGCTGATTAAAAACACAAAGAAAACACTTGACACTTCAGTAACGTTTAGGGCGACTGTTTTTTGTTTCAAGTTATTTTAATTTAATGGCCTACTGGCTTGTATTGGTATTTTGTCTTTAACTCGAAAGTTTTATTATGCAACCGTATGAAATATTTACACGGTTGAAAAGAGAAAAAAATTCTCTGTGAGAATATCTAAAAAAATATAGAGAGTGTAATTTAAAAAATTCATCATGACGTCACCACGCTTAACCAATGAGGCCGAAAAAAAATTTTTTTTACGGCAAAATGTAGATTTTTATGAGTTATTCGACCAAACATTTTTTTTATTACAATCAGTTAATAAATAAGAGTGCTACGGGTTGCTCCGTTTTTTATCAAACAGCCTGTATAATAAATATTATCCAAATCGATTTGGATTATATTATTCGAGCTTCACTACGACGCTGTTTAGTAATTAATCTTAATAAAAAAGTATTAATGCCTTTTGGCAATAGGCAAACAGTGGAATATCTAAAACTCTGTAATGAAACTCAACATTAATAGTTAGAGATTTCTTTTTCTAACGAATTAAAAAATTTAGAATTATTTTTAGATTAAATTGATGAATTACTTAATATATTTAAAATAATATTTATCCTCATAGACATTATTTTTCGCAAATATTTAGAACTCAGTTTTACAATTCGATGGTTTTCTTCTTCTTGGAGTGTGATCCTCTCTCTATATGCCTGTTGGTGTGCGTGTTAAGTAGCCTACAGACATAGGGGACCTACAGCTTTACGTGCTTGCACTTCTACTCCAAAGTGGACTTACTAGGTAGAGTACAGCTTGATGGTTTGCCATTGCCTTTCGAGGGAAGCGGTCGAGTGTTTTTGGTGTATATGTGGCCATGGGAATCGAACCCGGGTCATTTCAGTGGTCAGGCGTACGATGAACCAACTAAGCCACGATCGCCTCACCTATAGTTTTAAGTAATAATAATAATAATAATAATAAACTTTATTTTACCTTTTAGCAGTACAACAGATACATATAAAATAACATATTGTGTATTGTAGAGGTAATGTCAAAATACAAGTAGGTAAGTAGGTAGGTACATATGTAATACATTTTTTAAATTTGTTTAACACATTGTTCAAACTCATTTACTGTATAGAAACAATTCTGTATCAAGAATAGTTTAACCAGATTTTTAAATTCTTTAAATGGTTTTTCTATCCATTCTAGTGGTAGCTGATTCAATAATTCTAAGTGTCTATGCTGGTTGGAAGTTGCTGCTATTCTATGGCCTGGAACAAGTACCTGGTAGTTTGAACGTAGATGGTGCTTTGTTGTAGATCCTTTTCTTTTTAATTGTGGAAGCTCTGTTTTGGCTCTAAGCAGCTGCTTTAAGATGTACGAAGATGGAAGAAACATTATTTTATTCTTTATAAATAATGGTTTGCAGTGTGTGCGTTGTTTCACTTGTTCTATTATGCGTAAGGCCTTTTTCTGTAGTATAAAGATGTCAATGGCATGTGCTGATTCACCCCATAGTTGAATTCCGTAGGTCATACGTGAATGAAAAAGTGCATGATATACTACGATTGTTGTTTTTTTGTCCGTAATTTGCCTAATTCTTCTGATAGCATATAATGCCGATGATAATTTTCCTGACAGTGCATTAATATGCTCCTTCCAAGTCAGTCTGGTATCTAGGTACTGTTATTCCTAAAAGCTTAGCAAAACCAGCATTCCTTGGCGTTATATTTCGTTTACTTGTCAGAGGCAACTGAACAGTCTTTTCTTCATTAAGAAGAAGTTTGTTACATGAAAACCAAGTTGTGGCTTCTTCTAAGATTTTTTCTGTTTGTAGCGTAAGTTGTTGTTCATTTTTACCTCTGCACAAGAAAGTAGTGTCATCTGCATAAAGCACTGTATAGGACGTGATGTTGTGTGGAAGATCATTCACGTACAGGCAAAATAATAAAGGGCCTAAAAGCGACCCTTGGGCTATACCATGTGTGATATGTTGTAACTCACTTTGTTCTCCATTCAGATATACTGCTTGCATGCGATTTGACATGTAAGAATGTAAAAGCTCTGAAACTTTACCCCTTATCCCGTATCGTTCTATTTTCTGGAGAAGAAATTCTCTCTGTAAGCAGTCAAAAGCTTTGGAGAGGTCACACATTAACATCCTACACTCCTCACCTTCTTCAAAAGCGTCCCATGTAAAATTCAGTATGGATATGATGGCATCAATAGTTGTTCTACCAGTGCGAAATCCAAATTGTTGTTCAGAAAGGATTCCATATTTAACCAGAAAAGATACTAAACGTGACAATATAGCTGCTTCTAATACTTTTGCGAGAGTTGGCAGTACTGAGATGGGCCTATAGTTATTTGGAGTTTTAGTATCTCCGGATTTATGAACAGGAGTTACTTTGGCTATTTTCATTTTTTGGGGCACAAACCCTTGTTGGAAGCATGCATTGATCAAATCAGCCAATGGTTGTGACAATGAATCAGAACATTTTTTGAGCATTTTTGTGTTCATCCCAAATATATCTAATGAGTCTTTTGCTTTGACCCTGTGAATAATTTTTTCCACTTCCTCAGTTGTTACTGGTGCCAAGAAATATGTATGATTATTTAGTTGGATGTTGTTAATAAATTTCATATGATCGCCTTTACCTCCTTGTATTTTTTGGAGTACATTTTGAGCTGCATTGCAGAAGAATTTATTTAGGTCTTCAGCTGGTGGTGTTGTACATTTTTGTATTGCAGTTGTTTCCTTTTTGATAACACCCCAGATAGCTTTTTGTGGGTTTTCCGAGTTTCGAATGGAGTGTAAGTAGTTGTTTTTCTTTTCTTCTGTAGCTTTTTTTAGGTAAAATTCTTTGTAGTTTTTAAGTATTCGTTTTATTGTAAGTACGTTTAATTATTACATTGAGCTCTATGGTTCATGTATTACACACAAAATGTCTTTCAGAATCCATTGTTTTCAAGCTTAAATATTGTTTTAATTTTAAACTTCCTGACAAACATGGCGTAATAAGAAAATAGGAAATACCTCTTCTCTATCGTAATATCATCACAGAAAAGTCTCCCTACTTATGTAACAAAATAACTTTTAGATGTGATGTTCATAATTTACGTTTTAAAGGCTGTATAACCCACACTTTCATTGTGTTATATTGTATGAACGGTCTTATTTGCTCATCATATTTAATGTAGGTATATGCTGTTACATATTTTACAATCTTTTAAAATTGTTCCGTTCTGATTCTTTAAAACTAGATTTCGCCAGATGCTGTTAAGAGTCGAATGTCATGGCCATTTCTTAGTTCTTAGTTATTGAAATTGTCAATAGTATCTCGTAGGTACTTTCAGTATTTTTTTGTTTTTTGTGCATTTTGCATCGGGTGGTTTAATGGAAAATCAAAGTGGTTACCGTGACTGAAAAGATGTCCTTTAGAAAGAATTAAAGCGATAACAAATTTATAAGACGGTTTTATAAGATAGGTAATTTTGTAGGTAGCGGATCTGTGGTAGGTATCTTTATCGTGCCTACTGCCTACTGTGTTATCTTCTATTCCAAACGGGATGTGATTTCGGTTTTTCCGCACGAAAAATCTCATCGACCTACACCAGGATGAAACCCTATAATTTTTCTTTAAACGACAATCAACTTAACTATTTTACTATGTATGTCGACGATATATCATGACCTACTAGAGCTAAAAAATGCTAATATAAAATTTATTACTAACCACCGAACGTTTGCTTTTCTTAAAAAGTTTAACATACATAGAACATACAAAATTAATATAAAACTTCTTTCTTCAAAAGCAAACGATATTACAGGGTTATTTTTCTTAAGTACAGGAACAGGCACGTAATCGATACCACATTAGTGCCAGTCCTAATTTATAATGTATGTATCTAATTGCAAGGCGGTCGGTACGTAGCATATCAATCAATTTTCCAAGTTACTGCCCGAGGAAATTCCGGCAAGCACGTTGTTTCAAAGGCATTAGGTGTTGCAACGATATTGTCCGTACTAGTTACAAAGTTTGGTGTGCGGCAGTCCTCTGGGAGGCAATATCTCGAGATGGCAAGGATAACGTGGGGTTCCTCTGTGGCCTTGTTTACTGACGTTGTGATTATATATTAAAGGAATAATTTCTCTTGTACGTGAGCTGCCCCTTAACCAGTTTCCGTATTATCAAGTGTATTGGCCTAATTCTACGGATTTCTAAGACGTAACGGCTAACTTCGATTGAAATTGTTCTGGGGAGTTACACCTAATTTCCAACTCAACTTTTATAATTCCATTTGTTAATTCGATTTTACTTAATTGAATCTTGCTTGAAATTTTAGACGTCGCCTCGTTTTGTACGCGTAAACCAAACTACATACTTTTAAAAAATGCATGATAAAGAAATAAATTGCAATTTTAAATTATTACCTACTCATTGATTATAATTATATTACGCACATATCGTTACTTTTACGAGTTTGTAACATGTCTTTTTTATGAACTATTTGTTCTTAAATAATGCGTTTACACAGATGAAAAGGGTTTAGTGGAGCAACAGATTTTTCACGAGCAGCCAAGATATGACTCATGTTATTAAGTTTATGTTATATAACCCGTATGCTAAGGTAGTTTGTACCATAACTTAATTTAACCATAATTTAATTGAAAAAAGAAAAACTTAACAGTCTAACTTACAATCCACGGAATCTTTGTGAATCTCTATCAGCGTCCACTATTTCTGAAGTGTAATGAAATATTCAACAATACATGGTATCAGCGAGAATAGTTCTACGAACCAATCCCTGGTAAAGGGCTGACAGGACAAAACGACGTTAATTATATTTAGCCACAGAGACGTGTAATTGGTAACCCTATACGACGTATCCTTGCACCCCCGGCTAGAACGTGAGCAAAAAACTAATGCATGCAGTCCAGGAACGACACTAAGGATCATTATATCGGGAAAATAAACGTGCATGTAATCGATTCTTGCAACTTGAGATATAGTAAGCATTAAGTAACCGATAACTTCTTTAAAATTTATGAAATGATCAAATTTCTTAATCCATTTAATAGGCGGTTTTATAGACAGAATCATCTGGCTCTTCAATTTCGAAGAAATACTATAATGTAAATCGCCAATAAATTAAAAATTTGGCGATGTTTCCCTACAAACAACTCCTTTTATTATTAAAGCACAACCCTGAAACTAATGTTATAGTTCGAAGTCTTTATTGACTGCAGTTGAGCCCGTGTTTCGTCTGAGAAAAGGACCGATAGTTACATGTTACGAGATTACTTCTTACAAAATGGAGCCCTTAGGGAGAATTTCATAGAAGTTCTTTGCAAAGAATTTTATATAGTTACATGTTTTCAGTAAATTATTTTACAGTTAAAACATCCACTGACAAGATGAATAGCAAAAAATATTTTTTCAGTACCGAGTCTTTATTGTTAAGCTCCACAAATTTGGAAGAATTAAAAAACTGGCATTAGTCACTCTTAAGAAGTGTCCTGGAAGCAGCAGGAAATTGAGAGCGACATCTATCTGTACGTGAGTTATGTGAGAGACGACTGTAACTTGTAAGAAGTGTCTGGCTGTGATGACTCGCCTTACTAGAACGATCGAATGTATACTTCTAGATATATGGCAGGAAGTTTATGACATTTTTTGGATGGCGCTGCAGCGTAAATTTTCTTCGAAAATAGTAAGTTATTACATAAATAAATATTGGGCAATTATTTTAGTTATTAGCTGTTAAATAAACGAACTTTGTTAAATATTTCAACCAGTTTCATTTCTTTCGAAACGTTAAACGTTGGTACATTCAGTGTTATTACTTAAATTATTTCTAATTTTTTCAGAAGTAATACTACAAGTGACTAGAATTTTACCGGCAATTTTTTTGCCGTCATAAACACGACTGCTTGTTGCGAGGATTTTCTAAAGCAACAAGCAAGAGTGATTGTGATGGCAAAAATTGACTGTAAAATTCTAGTCACGAATGGTATTCGGAATGACAATCCCTCGAATTATAAGGGAATTATTGAAATACTTGTCACTCAAAAAATTTTGACCAGCGTTGTCTCTAAGCACCGCTGCTAGTAGTGAAATTTCCAGTATAATTCAATTGTGATTGGTTCAATTCACCAAAATACTGTGATTTCATTGGATGACAGATTATGAGTGGAATTGTCTTAAATAGTTTATCCAATTGTGTTAATTATAACAAGGCAGTAAATTTTACACTTATTATGTAATATTGCCATTAAATATAAGCGAAGCTTCTGATGAGGATGCCATAATTAATTTATATCTGAAAATTTTAGTTTAGTGTTTTAATCTGTAAATTTATAAATAGTAATCTATCTAGGCCTTTTGATTTACTTTACATGAAATGTGAGAAGTAAAGTAATCAGAAATAAGCAAAACCCTCAAATTAATGGTATAAATTATTGTGTTATAAAAAGGTAGCAACAACAATAAAACGAAAAGTGGATTGTTATTGTTGTGGCTATAACGGTTTAATTCTATTACCTTGATTAAATTTGGTTTGAATAGAAAAAGGGCTATAAATGTCAAGCAATTTATTTTTTGTTGAAAACGTGCCTTTCAGCTAAAGTTACATAAATCCTCCTATTTGAAGTTAAAGCGAGCGTAACAATATTGTCTTCCTAGCATTGCCAGATCAATGTATATTGTTATCGCGTTAAGTTAATTGCAGTTTATAATTTATATACTATTGTTATCAACGGTGTTATTGTCGACCCTAATTTTTCGTGTAATTCCCAATTTCAATGGTAGTCTGTTTCGGATTGTTATTATTTTTAAACAGTTCACTTTCTTGTTGGTATCGAGAAGACCAGTGTAATATAACTTTACCTGCGTAAACGAGGTTTTGATTATTCATTCTGGGATCTTGATGTGTTTCACTAGATTATTATTAATGTAACCTTAAAATTGGTTCTAACAGTTCTCAAAGCGTCATTGGGTTTTGGAAAAATCGACTGATGCTTTGAAATTTTATATAAACACAATATATTAATCCTCTGGCTGGTGGCTAAAGGCGCTTAGCCACCAGCTAAAAATCGTTATTTTGTCCAAACGATAAAGAAATATTAATAATTGTTTGAGTGGTTTTATTGTTAGTATAATCGACTATCAAGAAAGCGATTATAAAACTCTTACAATAATATTTATGTTCTTCTTTGGTGCTGCTTTGTTACAATATATGGCAGTCAGTTTTGAGAGGAAATATATTAGAAATAACTTCATTTGGGTAATTTTTCCCAGCTGAGATTAACAACGGTTTAAAAATGTCTACCGAAGAAATGTTATTAAACAATTTTTATCATTTGGGTTTTTTTGGTCGTCCTGTTGATTAGGCGGTTAAGAAGACGTAAATTTTATTCCCATTTGTTGCAGAATTTTTAAATCCCAAATATGACAGCAAAACCGAAGACCAATAATAATTTTAGCAGTCGATTCCGAAAGATGTCATTTCAAATAAGTGCATTAAGTTACTGATTAATTACAAAACACCAAACCCGAAACAAATTTTTTTATGAAGTTAGCTGCATAATTGCCAAGTAAGTTTTTGGATCGAATTCACCTGCAGCGCATAATAGCAGAGGTAGGTAAGGTAGTCCTTTTTCATTGACTGCAGACCTGCGTGCATTGATCAAACGTAAAATACACAAAATTGTTTAGCATGATTTATGGTTACTATAAAATACGAGCTAACTTTGTACTTCACCAGGATCATAAACCAAAATTATTATGTAGCATTAATGTACTGTATTAGTTCAATTGCTCGATATGAAACCACGATAAGGGACATTCCGATTCAAGTCGAACGAACACAAGTTTCTGTCGAACAACAAATAAAACACGAGTTTTTTTGTTTCTCGATACAATAGCTCTCTTTTAAGGGCTGCTTTTAGTGGTATCCCAGGTTAATCAGCGCCGAATGTCCTGCGAGAGATAAGACCGGTAAACTTAATTTAAGGGATGAAAGCGATGAAACCGGATTAACTCCTCTAATCAACACGACAACTAAACCAACCACGGTATAAAAATAACACAAAATACGACTTCTTTTCTAATATTTTCCCAATAAAAAAAATGGTGTTCGTTAACTTGTCGCGTTCTAGAATGGGATAATTTGCCGAAACCAACAGAGATAGCTAATACCCTAATACCTGATTGCGAGAAGGTAATCCACTTCGACAAAACGATGTAAATTTACCTCTTGGCACGACGTGCATTCCATAATTCAGTGAATGGTGAATGGACACCACCATCTACGTCGAGCTTTCCGCGCACCTTCCTTTCAAATTTCCGGTTTACGCGTTAATGGCCAATAATACCAACACGATAACGCATAAATGGGCAAAATGTACTCCGAATTTCCGCAATAGATTTATAGATAATAATGAAAAAGGATGTCGTAATTGCTTTTCTCAATTTATCTACTTCCAGATACAAAATTGTTTCAGCTACTGCTAACAAATTCCTTATTAATCTCATAATCATACCTAAGGTACCCCAACTATTCATTAATGTTTCAGAGTTATTTTGTAGCCGAGATATGCAAAGAAAAATATAAAAAAGTTCATGTATTTACAGAGATCTTAAAAACAATTTGAATATTCGTGAACTGAGTGAAGCGTGTAAATCAAAACGTCACGGAATTTTAGGATAAAAATTTATTTTTTAGGACTTTTCATGTTTCGATAAAAAATAGCATTCGTGTTAAAACGCGAAAAGAATTCGAACAAGGAGAACACGAAATATTATGTTTAGATTTATGATGTGGTTCAATTTAAGTAACCTATATTACACTTTTTCCCACTTCCTTATCGTAATTCCTTATCACGAACGGTTTGTTTATTTTCAACCCTTGAGAAAATTAATTTTGTATGAGCACCTCGTTTTATGCATGTTTATGGAGCAGGGCTAAGCCAAGGAGTTATGCTAATGCTACAGGTTCTAATAAACTTGCACGAGAAAGTAACAGAAGTTCAAGGTGTCGCAAACACATAATAAGTTCCCTAAATGGTTAAATAATGCTTTATTTACTTAAATAATTAATACTTTAAAACCAAATTAATATAATAAATTCTACAGCTTTTCTCAATATTCCGACTACTAACTTCAAAATAAAATTTTAGCAAATTTACACTTAAATAATTTGTGATCTAGAACATTTCTGATTTAAATCAGGCCTTACGATTATTCTTTTGCAGTACTGATATTGGAACTAATGCAACATGGTACTGTTTATCCCAATTAAAAATTTCCATTCCAAATAAAATTTGAAGCAAAGGCTACATGGACAGCTTTTCATGAATCGTAAGAATATTTATAGATCAAGGTAGGCTTTGCCTTACAAAATCACGAAAGATGTAATTTCTTTCTGAATGTTAATATATAAAATATAGATGTAAATTTTATTACTATTAGTTCAAATAAATTTAAGTAACTTACAAAAGTCCAATAATCATAAATTGTCATAACATTCAAAATTTCACACCCATCTATGTGGGTTGGAAATTTCATTTCTAAAATTGCTTTAGCAATATCCATTCGCCACTGGCTAACCCGTAATTTCAAAGTTAAATTTCCTTCCAAGCCTGTAAGATTCAATTCTTTGAAAGCAACAAAATGTTAAATAGACAGCTTAGACTTAAAGGTAACGCCTACACGAAAGAAAAAAGAAAATAAGGAGCTGGTAGGAATATTATGAAAGCAGAATGCAAGAAAATTGGTTTATCAAGCTATTCCAAATTTAAACGTTCCTGAAACTTTATTTACTTTAAAAAGCTATTCGTATAAAGTACAAAATATATGTAATTACTGAAGAACTGGCAGAAATTCTTAGAATACTGTACTGGTACCGTTATAACCGAGGGCAAGTTATTTATGTGAATTTAACTTAATATGTAATTTAACTTTAATAAAGTTAGAAAGAAAATTGGTAATCAATAAAACTAATGGTTCGAGCGTTATAGTCAATTTTGCAGGATATAAATGTAGGTACTTATTTTTGAAATAATTCCTAGAAAGGGCGTCTTTCTCCAACAAGTTTTGATTCGGTTTTTATTTCAATTTCGAAAAGTTTGACTGTAGGAGTTGTAAGATCATTTTTACCTTTTGTTTGCTTATTATTAATTCGATTATTTTTAAATTAAAATCTTTAGAAAACCGGCAGTACAGCAGAGTGGATGTGCACGTAATACTAACGTATAAAAAGTTAAGCAGAAGCCTGCTTGGTCTGAAAAAGAATGGGCGACCACTCTGCGGCTCGGTGTGTCCGGTCCCCTCGACACTGTAAAGGTATAAGAGGGTAAAAGAGAAAGAAAGAAAATCTTTAACTTAGCCTGCATTTTACTAGGTTAATTACTTCAATAAGAAACTAAATAACCTTACCAGAATAAAAAGAAAGGCATTATTTGTTTCAGTGACGTAAAAAAAGTAGCAAATTTAACAGAAAGAATCAGATAAAAGCAATAATTACAGTGGTAGAAATGAAATTGAAATTAATTATCATTAAAAGTCAAGTATCGTGACAAAATGTAACTTTTGCACGGTTATGAGTCGAACTGGGCAACACGAATAAACACCAAAGAAAGGCGAAATCCCTCTCATCATGACTTACTATTTGTTCAAGTCGCGTGTTTGCGAATCATACCTAACGTCGTGTTTTGCAGGCGTTCTACACAAGATTATTAGTGAAGTAGTGGAAATGATCGCCATTATCTTGATTAGTCCGCCATTTGTTATCATTTGCGTGCGGATCTGCTCGCGCACCGAAGTACTTTTAACGTAAAACTATCCTTTGTTTATATAATTGCACGAGAGCCAGCTAACCTTTCAAAAACATGTTCACTATACGTTTGGGATTTACTGTCCGACCCTCTATATGAGGTATGACTATAATTAATTAGGTAGAAACGTATCATTTTTGGTATACGAGGGTGGAACGAACTGTAAAGAGACTACCTTTTGTCAACGGAATTTTTTTATAGTAACTTGGGAATTTTTTATACGACTAGCAATATTCATTTTGGTGCGGGTTGGGTAATTTCGTCGGTGCCAATAAACGTAATTGTTATTCTGTTTTGCTCAGAAATTCAACTCCCTTTTTTGTCCTATCTTCAAATATGTTTAATTAACGTTAACTGCTTGTTCCCCGTGATTACGCTGGTGCTTTTAAGTGCGACGCTGGGAAATGTGAATTAATTTTTTACGAAATTAACGCTTCTTAATTATTTTTGTACGCTATTATCTATACGCGAATTAAAGAACCAGATTTAACACGTGCGATAAAAGTTAACGTCGGACAACACGCACTCAACAGTCTGTTCGTTTATATTTTGAACGTCACCGGTAAAGCGTGATCTTGCCGAAAATTTAGTTGGTTTCAATCGAGATTGTTTTTTAATTCAGTTTTCTTTTCCGTCTCATATTTTATCGCTATCAGATCCGGACATAACATAGTTTATTAGACTTCTAGTTATTTAAGATTTTCGATAAGAGGGTGCGTGCTAGCTTGGGGGTAGCATGTTTTGACAATGCGTCACTCTAAACGCAATCACGAAAGTCTTTTTTTATTGTTATGGGGATGTATAACTAAAACAACACGCCCCTTGCAACTCGCCGCATTAAAAACGTCATTGAAGCTTTCTTCCTTATGTTCAAAAAAATTCTTCTCCATATGTCATTTCGGATGTAGCCAAACAAAAAGGGGGGCGGTCTAAGCGGCATAAAACACAAAGCTTTCTGCGAATGGGTGTATTTTATTAAATATTTGGATTTCATATTGTAATAGACTTGGTCATGTGCAAACAACTGTAAATGTACGATTCCCCATCCATCTGATAAGGCGGCACTTGATATTCATACCCTGTATTGATTTAACGCGTTTATATCAAGATTTACGTCAATCTTAGCCCGAGGGGAAAACAATGGAAATACGACGAAAATAACTTGCCATTCTCGGGATATCAGTGAATTACATTTTAGTTATAACGCGAAAGAAAAGAAAAAAACATAATTTTTGCGAAACTTCCAACAATATGCCGTTTACGATATGCATTCCCGAAAAAAACTTTTAAAATTTATTGATCATAAAAAAAACTTACTTTCACTTAAACCGATTCTTCACACAAATCTGAGTTTTTGAAAATTGCTCCGTATCATGATGTTCAAAGGATATTTGATAAAATTGTTTTTTCAACTTTCATTTTCATTTAGCAATTTTAAACTAACTTAGCTTTCAAAAGCAACCTTGACATTTAGATTAATTTTTATGCCTACGAATTCGAACTTAAATTAATTACTGAGTTACTCTTTTGAAAAGCAAAAAAATTTAAAAAGTGCCAGTTATTCAAACTTGCAAATCGTCGAATAATTGATTCGATTATAAAAATGGCCACAATCTTTTGTTTAATTTTACGCAGTAAACTTTTAAGCTAATAATTATTGTATACTAAAGGTAGGACTGTGAACCGAAGTTCTCTCCTAATGAAAGGTGTAATTACTAAGAAACATATTTCTAATTATGTTAATGGTAAATCAATCCGAGCTGCCTTTCTTAATTAGTTGTAAGCAAGTTCCAAAATTAATTTATGGATTTATCATTAAGGGCAAGGAACGTAATAAAAAAAAATGTATTTCAGTCCAAATTTCATCTTAATTAACGTGATTAAAATCCTAATTCTAATATACGAAACAACTACGGAAACCCCTAAAACAGAATGAAGTTATACCAGTTCATCAATTCTTATAAATAAATTTGTGTTGTAAATTATTGATTTTCACTGAATTTCAGCGCTTTAAACTCCGAAGAAGTTTTACAAAATATCTTATTACATTTTTAATCGGTTACATTGATTTACTGCAATCGATACAAAGGTAAATAAATTAGATGCAAAAGAAAATATTTTAGGAAGGTTAAAAGAAGTGTATTTTGTGAGA
Source organism: Melanotus villosus (assembly GCA_963082815.1). Lineage (NCBI taxonomy): Eukaryota > Metazoa > Arthropoda > Insecta > Coleoptera > Elateridae > Melanotus > Melanotus villosus. Next base: position 111,128,025 of record OY720418.1, on the reverse strand, counting down.
GTTACAGTAACAAAAAAAGTTTCCGAGAGACTTGTCCATAATACAAGTAGTGTTAAACACAAATAAAACAAAATTAAATAAAATTATTAACTATAATCGCCGTTGGGTTGAATTTCTAGCGCCTCCACCAAAAGTACAGTTCAATAAAGATCTGTCCTGTAGCATTCATATAAAAACTGGGTTTCAGATTTCACAGGATCAAGAATGCGTGATAGGAAGTAAATACGAACATGAGGTATATAAAATAGAAAGGAATTTTTACCAACTTCGTTGACATGTTTTGTTAAAAGGAACCATAAAAAAATAAATTTTTTTGATATAAAAATAATCCTTGAAACCGTAAATACATATGTTCGATGTTTTCCCACAAAGCATAACCTATCTGAATAATTTATCTTTTCAGGGTATGAATAAATATCACTTTCTTTTTTTAACAAATAAACACTATAATTTCCTGTAAAACGCAGATAAAACAGATTAATGAAGATTGCAGTTGCTTCGATTTGCAACACAAACATACGGGATTAAACGTGACCTTTTTTTGTATTGTGAATTCCATTCGTATTAGGGTCGATTGACAGAAAATTTCTTTTGACGGACTTTCAAAAAGGATTTCTAAGAGCAGGTAAAGATATCTGTTATACTCTTGGATTTCACGTTTTTTTCCAAAGGTTTCACATAGCGATAAAGAAAGAGAGGAAGACGCCTACATAGATTATCCGGCTGACCATCACAATTTCCAGTAACAACATTACAAAAGGAAAGCCGACTTAGGTTTTAGGAAAGTTTAGAGTTGGAATTTGCAGGGGTAGTTCAAGTTTCGCTTCACCTCATTCATTTTATATTAAAGTAACACTCGGCGAAGCAGAGCGGTCTGAATTTTACATTACTCAAACAGTTCTAATCTGTCCCCCGTTTAACTCCGTATTCCCTGCTTAATTATTTCTCGATCGGTTTTCGCCGACCGCACCGGCTAATCCCTTATTGCAAACTTGAAGAAACTCTTGTTAACGGAAATATCTCGGTATCGGGACGGGTTTAGCAGCAGTTTATACGCGGTTTTGGCTATTTTTTGTCCTCCCCCATGTTATAATTCTTGTTCCACGCACATATACACACAACAAAACGAGGAGGCAACTTCTCACATAAAACATGTTTGTTTAAAGCGCGAGTAATGAAGGGGTACACATACAATGCAGCTTCTGGAAACAATGGGTGTAGAGCGTACACCAGCCTGGTTTTCACACCTCGGTATTTAACAAAAGGAGTAGAACAATGACGTAAAATGGGCAATGCTTTTACTGGCAATTCATTCTTGTACATATGCAGTTGTTATCGCGAACTTCACTAAATGAATGCCCAAATGACAACTAACAAAATTGCGTTTTTCTGTCAAGATAACAAGCTTGCAAAACAGACTACTGAAGTGTTATAAGATAATACAAAACCCTTTTTTATGTAAATCTGTGAGAAAACAAAGGACCTGCTCTTTATTGAAATAATAAATTTCGCTTGGAAAGCGGTTTTCAGAATAATTTTGAATTTCATCAGAAATTCATTTTACTAATTTTCAATTTAGTAAAGGTTTTGCGTTTAAATTTTTCTTTTATGTTTATTTTTACTTTCAATCTAATTTCAATTAATTTAGGAATCGTTAACCTGTTAAAAACATTTTCGCAACACTCTTGGTTGAATCATTTGCCAATATTATCTCTTCAATTTACATACAATCCGAAGATAATTACTAACTTTAATATTATTCCCGGTACATACTCGTATTTGTAATGGATGTTACGAGATAACTGTGTTATGAAGTTATGAAATAAAACATCCTTCCATCTTTTTCATCTAACATTTTTTCAAAATTTATTAATTTAGTACCTACCTATGTTTACCGAATATATAATGAGTAAATAGAAATTATATATTTTCAAGTGATATACTTATGACTAATTACAATTACTCTCAAAATTTACGAACATGACTTGTCCATATTTATAATCAATACATGGCAAGGGCCAACATAAAATATGTTTATATTGCCTGAGAGAGACGCCCAAGAAAACCCGAGGAAATTAACACCCAAAGCTATTACATGAAAATAGTGAATCTTATATTAATACGCGTGTTTTTTGGCAATTAATCATAAACACACTACAAGCATCATATTTCACAAAACAAATGTTAATCCTTTTTACGGAAAAGAAAACACGAACGCCTTCCTGATTACATAAGAACATATTAATTGGTATTTTTTTTTAAATAAATAAATCTAAAATATTTTTTACTGCAGAACTTTTCCTGCTGCAAAGAACTGGTGCCCATTAAAAGTAGTACGTGGTGCAATAATTTCCTCGAAAGTCACGTGATTCTTTTATGACGTCTTCCGTTTATCTGAGTGTAATGCACCGAGCCAATCCTAATTGCGAGCTTACTACGAAACTTTTATTAACCACAAGAAGTAAAAGCTGACTTACATTGCTCCCACGTAGAGGGAATCACGTTGACTATCCAAATAAAACGTCCGGTAATATAACTTCCCGCAGGTGAATTCCCGGACATGATCTGAAATTACAAAGGTTGTATAAACACATGTTACGAATTAATGCTACAATATTTTGGTTACTATCATAATTCACAGGTAAAGTGTCACAATCGACGCACAGGAAAATTAGATTTAAACAAAAACAAGGATGCTTTACACAATCTTATAATAAGAATTTCATTACTAATTATTCCAAAAGCTTCCAGTTTACTTAAAATAACTTGCGTACATATCTTTGGAGATATGTAATAATTCTTTTTCCTATAGTGGCTTCCCATATCTGGGACGATATAATTAGTTTAAAGTACGGAACTTATCTAAATATTGAAAATGAAATGATTTAGTAGTTTACTTTCAACTTTATAGTAATTTTTTATAAAAGTCGTAAGTTACTAGAGTTCTATGTGGAATGAATAATGAATGGCCTTTACATACTTACAGGACCAAAAGTGCATAGAGAAGTCGCACAATAAAGGTTAACAATTTTTGTATCATGTGAAGATGATCGATAATAATAATACTGTAAAGAAGCACACACTACTTCTGAGGTATGTAATACAATCAACATGTTAAAGTGGATAGAAAAATTGTTAAACCGGCCACTTCAATTTTTAGAACAATGGTTTGCCTGTTTTTGCTTGTAAAACGCTTTCGTTCTTTTATTTCATACTGTCTGGTAAATTCAGCTTTCCGACGCCATTTTGAGTCCGGAAAGTGAGCTATTACGGTATCAGAGCCGGAAAGTGTTACCTAGCAACACTTTCCGGCCTGTCACATGTTGACGTTATTGAAAAAGTGTTTACAGTATGAAATAAAATACGTAACGACATTCGTCCGTGAACTCATTTTACAGCACTCGTTTCGAGTTTCAAGACTCGGCTCCTTACGTCGCCTCGTCTTTAAACATCTGACTCGTGCTGTAAACTATGCGTTCCCGGACTTGTGACGTTAATTACTATTTCGTGCTTGTTGGTAAATCTTTAAAAAAACAAAACAATAGAAACGTCTAGGAATTATAAAAAGCAAGCAAGACAACAATTGTACAATATTCAAAATTCATAAATTAACAAAACATTAAACGAAACGCGCAACTCCGACGCTTGTATAAATTGTTCCCAATTAAGACTTATTTAATTGTTTCGAAGAAATTCATTGTAGTCATCTTAAATCAGCGAAGTTTATTTAGAATCCCGAAGAAATCTCGCAATACAAACAACAATTACATTGTTTCTAACTTCGGTCCACCTTAGTCTGTGATTTTAAGATTACCGCCATTCAAGCTGTAGAAAAACCGAATGAGAAAACCAAATATTGACGCAATGCCTTTAACTTTTAAACCGCCTTTGTTTAAGAGCAAACAATTCTGAAAACGAGCGAAATTTACTTACGAAACTCAAGAGTTCAAACTCGTACGAACGTCTGGGTTATAATTTATAAAATAGATAATTACTGCGCTTTATCAGACCATGGAATGAAAAGCGTTGTATTTATAAATGTATGCATACAGTGGACGAAAAGACTTTAATAAGTGTTGGACACGATAGGGTTATGCCAACGCAACTAAATGCAGGGATTAGCGTCGTATCCTTATCGCTTACTGCACCCTTAATTAGCGGTTTGCACAGCCGACATTGCATGCTTCCCTCGAAAATTGGTAGAAATTGCGGTGCTTTCTGATATTTACAATCTCATCTTGCTCTGGTTAACAGTTGTTGAAAGATAATGTCAGGAATTAACTGAGACCTCGTTACTACGCTAATAAATATAATTCTGTTCTGTTATTTTGCTAATTATGCAATAAACAAAAATTTAAAGAAAATTGTTATTGACTTTGAATTAAATTACAACTTTGCTTGCTGAATTTAAAAATGACTACAAAATCGAATGGGGACAATACGGCGACAACACCCCATAAAAAGAAGCAAACTATGCAGATGGTTCTTTCTTCAGATTTTTCTAATTTTTTAAGTAAAATTTTCTTTTAAGTAATTAATTTAATTTATTTTTTTTTGTTTCTGATTTAAAAAAAAAACGAATGCTGTTATTGAAGCAGTTAACACCCAAGAAGTTAACATGGTATTTAGAAGAAAAACAAAGAATTTTTGCCATCGTCATCTTCAGACAAAAATTCAACAAAACTAGGAAAAAATAAACAAACATTTTCATATAGCTAGCTCATTTTGTCTCGCACAATTTGACTTTTTAATAGTGCGATTAGTCAGGTCGGTTAATTTAAAAGGTTAGATTCTAAAATCAAAGTAAAACAAAATTTATCCCCGAAAACTTAAGTTACTAAAAAGGTGTAAAATTTTAAAGAATACGTTAAGTTTCAGATGTGTTGTGAAGACACATATAAATTTTAAACTCACACAAAACCTCAAACCCCTAAGCCCTAAAAATATAATTCAGTTTAATTTTTAATAAAGTTGAATACTTGAAATTTGGAACAGAAACTTCTGACATTTGAATTGTACCCATAATTTAACATTCTAAAGGTTAAGCGTTAGAAGTGAAAACACCTAAATTTAACGTTTGCAGTACATGTCTTTATAAAACCTAGGCCTCTGTATTTTTTGGAATTTTTCATTATTAATTTGTTAAAGCATACCGAGGAGAATATTCATTACACTGCTATCGTAATTTATTCGAACGGAACAAAAAAATTTCCTTGTTAATCAAAAAAGACATTCAATTTCGTTCTTTTTTTTATTTCTCCTAATTCGCTTTGATCTTTTTGTAGATGATTTCCGGACCGTAATAAATATTTATCCAACTAGAAATTTCAAGGGACCGTAAATGATGATATTTTTTAAAGCAAAAGTGGATTAATTTCCTAATGAATTTTGGATTCCATTCAGACTTTATTATAATTAAATTTCATTTTAATATTTAAATTCAAAAAAATTGCGTCTTAAATTTTCCTTTTGCTGTTACGAACCGTAATCTAATCATTTTATGTGAAGTATAAATATTCATCTTAGCGGAATATTTTTCAAAACAACCTCTAAATCTCTGAGAAAAACTTTTGAATCCTTATAATGTTTTATGTAATTTTAATATTTAGATTACCTACCTTAATAAGGGGGGCTACATATCTATTTAAATATATGCTTAAAATTTAAGGGTTGGGTACAAACTTCAGAGAGCTATTTTGTAACTTGTTTGTAAATCTAAAATTTTTTCAAGAAGAAAAATGTAAGAGGCGGTTGTGTTTTTATTAATATAATATATTTTACATCAATATGGAAAAACTGTATTTTTGGGGCTGATTCACCCGAGCGGTTTTAATTCGACGCAAAGCTCCGTGTTTACAACCAAAATTCGTCATAACACGCGATGATCCAAAGGTCAAAATGCCCGATTGGGGCTGGAAATCTAGTAATAAAGGTCTTATCGCAATCTTCCAGTTCGCTAACTCTGTCCAACTCGAATGTCTATCAAAACGACACTCACAGATTAGGGAGCTAGCTCCTCGTGCAATGAGTCCTGAAAAGTGTGGGAACACGGATAGCTTGATGGACAGGACTGCATCAAATGCATTTAAATGCATAGAAATATAATGGAGCTTGAAACATGCTATGTGATGTGAAACCTATCGTATGCAATTGTAAGTTAAATCCGTTCCGTTCTTATCACTCAAGTTGAATATCGGTTTCGAAACTCACGCTATCCTTCGATCCATTTCAACGCTGCCCCGTATCTGCCATCTGGGCAGACTGACTGGCGTTGCAACCAGAGGTTAGTAGTACGTAATTTTAAGAACATTAAGATATTTTTACAATTCAGATTTGAATATACGGACAAACACTGTAATTATCTACTGCAAGCCAATCTAAATTATTGCTCCGTGTGCATTTGATTTCCATCGTTTTATTTCTTCATTCCGGGTTTGGAAAACTAAACAATAAAACCACTTGTTTGATTTTTTTTAAACTAGCTTTATTATTCGTGCGGATAGAAACGGAAAGCACCTATTTTTTAACGGTTTAATATTTTATAATAGCCGAACACGGTTTTAGCATCTCTTTAAGAAATCATGTAACATTAATTAAGCATGCAATAAATCAAGCAGTCATCAAGTTTTTGCTAAACTTCAATAAGAAATCCTAAATCTCTTCTCCAACTTACAAAGATCGTAAATGTTTCACATTTCTGTTTCAGTTGTGCGATATTGGTTTTCCTTTACATTTGTTACGTAAAAACGTCAAACTTTTTTAAAAACTGGACTGTAGCAATTTAATTCAATATGTTTTGCTTTATTTTATGGTTACAAAGAAATTCTATAGCACCAGCTGCAAAATCGGGAACGATCGACTAGAAATACACCACAGCAGCCATTAAATGAAGCCCAGTAAAGCCAAATCCCACACACGCCCGCATTATCGAATGCAACTGAAGGGCGGTTTACCACCAACAATAATTGGGGCCCAATAGTCGGACTCACGTGTCACTGTGGGAACCATGGCTAATTTTGGGGCCAACTTCCACCGCATCGCATAAAATTTCCGCATTCCAAATGTCTCTTATTAATATCAGTAAACGGCGGTTATAATATTGATGTTAGATGTGGATAAATCCCAAGGGAACCAGTCAGGCGGTTATATAGATCTAAACCCAACCGTACTAATTATGCTTCGAGTCCCACTAGTCTATAATGTGGCGATGCCCATGAAACGAACGCCATAGGATTTAGGATATGTCCTTTATCACGTCGAATTGTTACAATGAAGTTTCGAAACTGCCGGCAGGATGTGCTGCTGTTCGTGGTGATGTGGTGAATCACGAATACATTTGTGTGCATAAATTGGCTTAATCCAGGGCAAAACATGTGTAATAGATGTCTCGTAACTACGAAATTGGAGAATGAAACTGCCTAAAATTAGTTATGAAGGATTCACTCCTAATTTCCTTCTGTAAGCGATCTGTGTGCGTAATTAGCAGATCATTACACAATTCAACAAAAAAACCTTGATTTAGAATTCTCAAAATTAGCAAGAGCGAACTTCTATAAGGCATTTTTCAAACAAAATTACCTACAGTGTTCAAAAATGATTGAGATCAAGGTTAAATTAATGGAAGAAAATCAAAATTCATGTTGGTAGTAAAAAAATATCCCTTATATTCTACAGCAGCTGTGGTTGCGAGTTGTGGTCGCTTTTTGAGTTTTCTTTATGAAATATCAGTTCTTTTTAGAACTACTGAGAGTATTTTAGTGTTCTAAGATAAGACTACAAACCTAATTATAAGTTATTTAGTTTAACGAAGATTATATTATGTTTCAATTACAACTTACTTCAATTACAATTTCATTTAAATTTTAGCTAAAAAACCAATAATTATGGTGTTCGCATGTTCACGTAATTAATAAAAAGTAACACTACTTTCTAAATTTAATAATTATTTGTACTACAGACTTTAGTAACTTTTTTCGCGATTTTATATTGTGAAATATAAATCGTGTATGATTGATTGCCTATATTACCATTTCAAACATTTATGAACGCATTGTATATCCTAAAATGTACCTCAGTGGCGATACGGCTAATAAAAGTTTCCTCTAAAATTTCAAGAACAGACGCAACTATTTTAAAATTTAACGTTTTTGATGTATGTTTTGTTTAAAATAAAACTAGCGTTATTTTGTTTATTAACAGTAAATTAACGATAGCAATTCATTTCTGCTTACTAAGAGCTAGTGCTTGTGGTTACCATTAATAAATGTTTGCTTATTTACTTGAATACCATTGAGTTTAACAAAAAATAGTAAAAGACAAACGCCCTTTCGGCCGAGAGATTTTTAATCTTTTGCCAAAATTACTAAAGTAGGTATCCCAAATGCTTACTTCATTTTACACTTTTGACGAAAATAAATTTTAGAGCAAAGTTTGAGTGGATATAAGTAAATACCTAATATCAAAATGCTTTAATTTTGTCTGAAAAATACCTTGCCGAAGGCTGTCGGTACAATTTAGAGACCCTGTATAGTGCATATCTGATTTCTGCTTACTAGTAACAAAAGGTGAAAAAGTAAAAGCTAGTTGAACAATAACTCTTGAAAGACACTGATATAAGAATCAACAGCTTTGGAAAATTTCCGCTTATACCAATAATCTCTCCTTTTGTTTCTTATAACGCTTAAGAAACACCAATACAAGAATCGACACCTTCGAGTCAAAACGATAATTGCCAAAAAGTAATTCTTCTAATGCTTCTGTTTATATGGGGTTTTAGTAAATCGTAAAAAAGTATTCATTTTCTTGGTTCCTAATTTACGTATAACATATTTGTTTTTAAAGAAACTTTCAGTACTGTTTTAACACGGTTCTGCAAAGCCTTTTTTATTGGTAGTTAAGCAACTCAAGGCTAACAAGCCTTAACTCCTGTTTGCTGAGTTCGAGCAATTCGCATGCTCTCTTTGGCGAAGGATATATAAATTTCTTCGCCGGTCTTACGCCCGTGAAGTTGTACCTACCAATAAAAGCAGTTATTGACCTCGGTCATTATGTGGCTTTTTGCTATGCCACAAAACGGTTCAGGACCAATGAAGCGAGACTCAGACCCTGCTTTAGCAAGTCGATCAACTGCCCTCGTTTTCGGCAATGCCTTTATAACCTGGCACCCACATCAAGGCTAACTTGTTGTTTTTACCAGCTAATTTACCCAAGTAACTTTAGACTCAAAGCTATATGAACTCAGAGCTTTAAGTGCTGCTTGGCTGTCCGATAGAATATAGATTCTGGCTCTACTAGAGCCTTTTCTTAAGGCATATTTGTGCACAGACACCTATAGCATGAATTGATTGTGGGATCTAGGCCCAAGGATTTGGGTAGCCTTACTCCTGCACCATAAATACCGATGCCCACACCGGTCACTGTTTTAGATCCATCCCTCTAGCGGTCTGAAATAACCATTTCAACAGTGGCTTATAACTGGCATTAATAGGTCAGTTGGTTTGGATATCAACTGGTGCTGAAATTTCTTCAGAACTTCTAAATGTCCAATTAGATCTCCCAATTTAAATTGTTTGTTTAATTGCAATCTGGAAGCACTTTGTGTCGCAATCTTGCTTACTTGTAAGTGTAAGGGGGTTAAGGTTTAGCATTGCCTCGATGGCTGCTGTTGGGCAGGTGTGCATAGCACCTGTAACTCCCATACAGGCCCACTGCTACAGACCCATGGGTGCGATGGGTCTTACTATACTATTAAGTATGACCACAAGTTTATTTTTGGTTTTAGTCCCCACGTTTCACAAGAGTCTACGGCAACTCCAAAATGCCATTATTGCCCTTTAAGTAGTTCTTTCAAGATGTGAGCTCCAAGTGAGTTTCTGGTCGAGAGTAACTCCCAGATATTTAACTTCAGTGGAAAACGGTATTTGTGTACCATTTACTGTTGGAGGCGTGAGTGTGAATGGTATAATTATGGTTTTGCTAGGATTGACATTTAAGTTCGGCCTTTTGCACCAGGCTATAACTTTATTGAGAGCATTCTGCATGAGATTAAAAATTATCCTGTCATGTTTGTCTCTAATAATGACTACTAAGTCATCTGCATACCCTTGGGTATGTACATCATATTCCAGAGAGAGTTTTAACGAGTAGATCATTAACGACCAGAGACTACAGTAAAGGCACCTTGTGGGCACCCTTTTGTGGCTTTTAGTCACCGAATCGTTTCCCAGTTTTGCTGTTATCCTTCAATTTTTCAGCATGGATTGAGGCCATCTTATGGTTGCAGGTTCTATACCTTTATTTTCCATGGCTATTTTTATTGAGTCATAGGTGTTGTCGAAAGCACCCTCAACATCAATAAAATCACAGAAGGCTGTTTCCTTTGATTATTAGGAGTATTATCCTTTGATTAGTTACATTTGCACATCTAGCAAGTTTTTGTTTCGTAATTAAGTAGACTATTTGATTAGCCATGAAGTGCATTTTTTTCAAATCATATCCTGACATTTCTTGATTGAAAGTTGTTGTCCCAGAGATATTTTTGTATATATTCAGAAATCTGAATAGTTTACGTCCTGTATTAAAAAAGTTGCTTAATTTAAATAAATGTTACTCACAAATAAATATTATGTGATTTAATTCACTTAAAGATAATAGAACGTAAGGCTGTATTATATAAAAACTTTTAAGACAAAGTGAGTTTTGTACGACAATAAACTTCGCGAATACTATAAAAACTAAAATGGTCTGCAACTTAATAGTTTTCCTGATGGTCGTGTGATTTAAAAGTTTGTTTTGCAATCTAAGAACAAGAGCATCAATCAGATCTCAACTTTAGTTGCTTTTACTGAAAATCGCACTGCATGCCGTCTTGAACAAATAATCCTACACTTTTTAATAAATGTTTGTAGCAACTAAAAGAAGGCCTCTGGAACTTTTCGAGGTATTAAATTTGATAATTTGACATTTATTGATTGAATTTTGTCTAGGGAATGTTTTTGCTAGTCAAATAAGCGCGAGTTGAAGACATCGAGAGTTCCAAACATTTTTGTAAAAAAGTAAAGACACAATTTTTGGTTATTGAACTTTAAAACTAAAAATTTTCCAAGTAATAAAATCAAATTATTTTATTATAACTAAATAAATTAAAAAGGAATATATGTAACTCTCATTTTTTGATATTACTTGGAAACGTAAACTGCAATGTATACTACTGGAATCAAACAGTATTTTTATAGCTATCGAACCTTTTGCAAATCGTGATTGAAGCTCGTCCTTTAATGGTATCGATTCATTCGACAAGACAAAAGCTGTGTTTACAGAAGACTAAAAAAATAAGCTGCAAGTGCGCATATAAACATATCAATAACAGCAATGTAAACACAGGTCGACATGCAACTAATGCGATAAAGTCAACTAGGCCATACGTCTCCATATTATACGTAACGAATCGATCAAAACAGCTAACAGACCTGAAGTCGGCATAGTTTACACGCGGCTTAAGCAAATGCACTTTGTCATGCAAGGCGTGTATGCAGCAACGAAAGCTTTTTGTATAGCCATTTCCACTGGGTACATAATATCTTAGTATGCGGCGAACTTCATACAAAACCACCGCGCATTTTCTGGCATAATTAATATTCGTGCATAAATATTCAAATTACCGCAACGGATATACCGCAGACTTGTCCATTGCAAAGGAAATTAAGTTATCTAAGTGGCACGACTTGAACTCACATACTGCAGCTGGATTTATTGCTTCCTCATTCTGAATGAGGAATACAAAGTATCTTTAACTAGTTCCGAGTTACAGTTTTTGTAGTGCACTCATTAGGAGTACCCCGAAAATAATTTTGCTGTATTCCATCTAAGTAGAAATAATGGAAACAAACATCAATTTTCTACCAAAGTAGATGGGCTAACTACGATGTTATAAATTGTACAACGTTTAGTATATGAGAAACTAAACTTTAAAATAGTCTTAATGTTCAGAACGCTAAAATAAATTCTGAGATATTTCAGAAAGTTAATTTAAGACAAGATAATTAACGTGATAGTTCGACGAGATTTTCCTGATTTATATAATTTAATTCGAATTTTAAGAGAGCTTCAAGCTTACAGGAAGTGAAAAGCAGTTTCGTTTTACATAAACTGAAATTAAATCTAAATCTACAATTTATAGTCTGCAGCTAGCAGCTAGTAAGAGACATCCTTTATGAACTTTCGTGTAAAATGTAAGAATATTTAAGATTATTAATTTTAAAATTTTGTAGTGTTAAAATAAATGTGCAATTTAAAAAAAAAACGGTCTAAATTGACTAAATTTCCCAAGAAATGCACGCAAGAAAAATATGTTTCGGAAAGTAACGAGAATGGTTATACAGAATACAAGAAAAGTTTTATTTATAAAAGCTACATGAACATATTTCACACTGTTGACAATTGAGAAGCCATTATAAGAGCATCTGTTAAGTATACTCACCAGTTAAGCTAACATAAATTACGAAAATTAGAATGCAATATAACAATTAATTCCTTTTCTAACATCTTCTTAATGAAAAGAAAATGTACTAACAGCAGAATGAAGTAGACCCAATTGCTGAGAATGATTATTAAAATCAGGTAATAAGAGTTAAGAACTTTTTAACGATTTAGAAAATGTAAGGAATAGTTTACACTTTACACAGCAAGGGAAGTAAGTAAATGTATAATATTTTTTCACTGCTGCTACAAACTGCCATTAAAAATATATGGTTCTTGGCAGTAATCATCACTAAATTCTAAATTCATTTATTAAAAATATAAACAAGAGCTACTTATGTTTGGTTTTCAAACTAGTTGTTACTTCCCTTGGGACTCGGAGGTAAATACATACTTTCATGACCGATTAACAAAAGTTAAAATCAACCTGCGTCCTACAAACACGATCAAATAATGTCACATGGTAAATCCAACTTACTGAATTTTCGTGCAATTTTCACACGTTTTAATAGGCCCTCACTCTGTAGAAACAAACTTGGCAATGGAAAGTTCGTCTCTCATATTTTAAAGACGATTCAAAAGAGTAGAGTAAAATCAATTTTATTTAAAAAATTGTTGACATAGAAAGACTCATAAAAAACGGGAACAATTCATCCCGGAACTTCTAAATAAGAATCGAAAATTAAATCCTTCCCAACAGTTCCGAAATCGAAAAACCTGAACAATAAATTTCGCTTTGTAGAATCCAGGAATCAAAAACTTATCCAAAAGTATAAACACTCATCTCTAGAAATAAGACGAAGCGAATAAGCGTAGACAATACGGAATAAGTTGGAGCCAACGCAGAAGCTAATCTCGGAGACAATAAAGTTTGGATTCAATTCATGAATAGAAATAAAAACCAATGGGTCGGATAGTTTCATTCTTCTTCTTGGCTAAGGTCGCTATTGTTTTTTTCAGAAGCGAAGCCAAGAACCGACTCTTAACTTCGCGGATTACTTGTACTTGAATGGGCGCAATTCGTTTCACAGCTCCCATAAAATAAAATTATGGACTTCTTAATAAAGCGAAATTACTTAGCGAGACCGTTTCTTAAAATACACTCCGGAAAGATCTGTCGATGTTATTATAAATAAATGTTAGAAATAGTTGCTGGTTCGCCGTGCAAACGCAAGAATTAAAGCGACAAATAAAAGGGGCAAACGAATTTAAACTGACGGTCGGAAAATATTTTCTATTTGGGTGTTGCGTTATACGTTCAGATAAAAGGAAGATAAATATTCCGCATATAAACATGAAAACATAGTTTTGTGCTGTTACTTCTTTTCAAAGAGAACTGGGGCAAAAATAACGAAACCCGTTCGTAGAGACAGCGGGCATAAAAGTGCACACAAGCCGAGTTAAGTTGAAAATATGGGAAAATACCGAAACGCAAATCCCAGAATAATTTAATAGTGCAGTTATAAAAGGTATAAAAGAGTGTAGCAAGCGGGCTTACATAAAATTATGGCAAAAAGCGATTTTAATAAAGAATGATTTATACACTCGAAAACAACGCCTCGAATTTTTAAGAGCAAGCATAGAATATTAGTTTTTCGAAGGTACATGCAGCACAAAAATAACGTAAACTTTTGTCATTTTCATGGTGAAATATTAATACATTAACTATGATTTAAACCCAAGTCACAATTTAATATTCACACGTAAAATTTTGGTTTTATATCATTTCGACAAATAAACACTATGCATTCGTTATTATCTGAACACGAGTAAAACCTGATAAAATTTATTTTAGAACACCCCCAAATGGGCTTTTTATTATATTTTCAAGTATTTCGCGTGTACGACTTTCCGGTTTATTATATTTTCGAATTAATTTAGATAACCTTTGATACGTTTATTGCTGCCATGGTTAATGTTGTGTACAAAATAGGTAAAAAATACTGGACGTCTACACGCAGAAAGAAAAAAATTATACTATATAACTATAAAAATTATTAATAAAACAACATAAATGCTGTAACTGGCAGTATAAACACTAAATTTTTAAGATAATTCGATATTTTCAAAACTTGTGTGCTTGTATTATATGTATAGCAGCAAGTTTAAATATGTTTGTCAAGCAGGATTTCTAGGTAAAAATGATTTTTCCTTTCTAGTGTATACTACTGGGTATTAAGTATAAAGTTGTACCCACAAGTTACAAAGTATTTTTGGTTTAGATTTTCAAAACAGTATACAAGAAAAACTTATAAATAAAAACATAATAGTCAAAAATCAGACCGTTTAGTCTATTAGGTATACTACTGTTGTTGGTGTTAGATTTTCTATGAAAGGTAGTTATTTTTTAAATCTCAAATTTTACTCCCATCTCCACCCAATACCGTTCTTGCAATGTTCGCGGACGATACGGCTCTACTAGCCCAAGATTGGTGCATAAATAAGGCTGACCAAACTCTTCAAGAAATTGTGAACATCGTTTCCAGCTGATGTGTTAACAGGAATATTCAATTAAACCCTAACAAATGCGAAACTAAAATTTTTACGCTCAGAAGACCTACTAATCCTACGAATATCCAAATTAACAATGCTGATATTGAATGGAATCCAGGACACTCATCGTTTAAATATTTAGGAATCTATCTCGACAAGAAGCTAAGCTGGAATTTCCATATCAATAAGAAATTGAATGAGGCTCATGTTAAATTAGTAAATCTTTAACCTTTGATCAACAGAAGATCTCAACTACGGCACCAAACATCAGTATTGCTATACAAATCTGTTTTACGTTCAACAATTACATACGGTTGTCAAATTTGGGGCACAACTTCAAAAACGAACGTAAAAAAATTACAAAGTTTTCAAAGTAAAATTCTTAGAGTTGCCATTAACTCTCCATGGTTTGTCAGAAACAGACATATACGTTCTGTTACCAAGAAGTTTTTTGAAAAACTTCACACTTGTCCAGCAGCCGCTCACTATTCACTGGGAACAAGGAACATTCATACGCGATTAAAAAGGAAGTTAACCCAAGACGTATTCTGCACAAGTGATTAGTGAGTATCGGTTAATTAATTAATTAATTAATTATAGTTTAGTGACAGGGAACCCTCTAGGGCAGTGGTTCCCAACCGGTGGGTCGCGACCGCCAAGGGGGTCGCAATGGCTTTTTGGGAGGGTCGCAGCAGACAGTTTTTGTAACAAAAACCAGCCCAGAACACATTCTTTCGTATGAAATTGCTCTCGAAGTTGCTAAAAATAAAAAGCCTCATACAATTGTCGAAGCGCTTATCAAGCCCTGTCTATGCAAGAAGTGCTGGACTCTTTGATTAAAATTGTTAATTATATAAAATCTAGTGCTCTCAACACCCGTCTGTTCAAACAACTCTGTAAAGACATGAATTCTGATCACGAGGCTCTTCTGTTCTATACTGCTGTTCGTTGGTTATCAAAAGGGTATGTTGTTGAATGGGTATTTGAATTAAAAGACGAACTTAAATCTTTCTTGGAATTGGAAATGCAAAGAAAACAAGATTTTATGGTACATTTTATTGATGAAGCTTGGATACAAAGAGTTGCTTATTTGTCGGACATCTTCGGTCAGTTAAACAAATTAAATTTGAAACTCCAGGATATGCACATAATGCATTTTAGAGGCCTTCGTTTCCAAGCTTGGAAACTGGCGACGTAAAGCGAATCTTGGAAACTTTGCAATGTTTGAACACCTATGCACAACGGCTGAAGCATCAGAGATAGGAATTGTGGAGAATCTAAAAGAGGAAATTGATGATCATCTTCAATCCCTCGAAAATGAAATTCAATGGGACTTCCCCGAGCTGTCTGAACAAGAAGCTGCAGTGGCAAGCAACCCATTTCATGCGTCATTGGATGTTGCCGACGTTCTGATGAAGTGCAGGATGAATTTTTGGAGCTGCGGAATGATTCCACAGCTGGTTACTTATTTTAGGAAAAAATGTTGACTAAATTTTGATGTGCACATCGTTCGTATCCTAATGTCACGCTACTTTCTTTCCGGGTACTAGTACCATTTACTTCTACCTATCTTTGTGAGAGTGGTTTTTCATCTCTTTTGCAAATCAACACAAAGGCCAGAAATAGGCCTCGCAACTAATTTCTCTCCATGCTTCGCATGTCGGGAAATAATACTGCTCGGCTGAGAAAAATATCTTCTCTACCTTGGTATATAATACAATTGGGGCCATTGCTATTAACAATTTTGAAAATTAGTTATCTGTTTAATAACACAAAAAAGTAGCAGCTGTGCAACCAGCTAAGGCAGCAAATCTGCTTTTTTGCCGTGTTGAACATATAATTTTTTTGTTTATAATTATCAGAGACTGGAAAACATGTATGTAAATATGCACTTCAATAATGTCTGCGGTCATTAAACATGTGTTTGTACATAGAAAATGTACACGTAACTTCGAACGAGGTAATAGGTGCGTACTTGAAGTGATCTATAAATTGGGGATCTACATTAAGTAGAGCTTCATTAAAATCAACACCACTCAAAACCCTGTTAATTGCGTTTAATTTTGAAAACCCTTCATTTTTCTTTAAAAAAAAATTCTTTCTTCTAAAGAAAGTTTCCTACCCTGAAGTTTTTCTATTGCAAATGCAATGCAGGCAAAGGTTGATTTGATGTGTGTTAGCTGATTTACAACAGACGGTTTCTTAAAAATACCTCTACATTTTTCAATTGCGACTGAACTATCGGAATCAAATTCTGAAATTACATTTTTAATACCATTAAAATGGCGGGCAAGAAATATCATACAATTCAACCAGGTTCCCCTTCTGGTCAAGACTGGTTCTGGTGGCAGAGAAACCCCAGGAAGTTTTTCTTTATATCTTTGCACTCTAAGAACTGCTTTAACAAATACCTTTTTTACATTAGATATTAACTTATTCACTATGGGAAATTCGAAGAAATCCATTTTCGGGTTTGTTGATATTTAAAACCCCTACGACTAAATGAGCAATGTAGCATGCTTTTGTCTCTGTTGTTTCGTGCACTGAGATCCAGATAGGTTTATCCCTCGTCTAGATAATTTATAGCGTCGAAGAACTGGTCACACTTTCAAAATTTTCAGGTTTATAGTTTTTGAAAAATTGGATGCAAGCATTTGTACAAAATAAAATATGCATCAAGTTGACCGAAAAGAGCCGAAATTAGCACTATACCGTTTTGCATATGCATAATGCAATATAATGGTAAGATATGCCAATATGCCCTAAAAAAACAATTAAAAAAGGCATTAACATGATGTGAAACGCATATAAACAAAGATTCAAAAAGATATGCTATAAAATACAGATATGCGCGCTTATTTTTCAATTTCTAATAATTTATTATCATTCATTTGACGATTATTTTTAATATTTTTCCGGCCTCCGCTCCGTCTAGAAACACTCAATTTTCATTCGTGTAATTCGTCTGGAAAATGCTTCTTTACAGTGCCTAGGCATGAAAATAAAATTAGGATTTTTTTTAAATGCGGTTGGTAGCGCTGAACACAACTGTCTCAGCCCTCTCATGTCACGCAAATATATTTTGTAGGTTAGGTCAAGGCCAGCTGAATTAATATTGCATATAAGGCCTGCCCACTTCATTTAGCCAAGACGCAATTAGAAAGGACGATAGCGCCATTTGGGGTGAACTATACATTTCTCCTTTCAAAAATGTATAGTTCACCGCAACGTGCAACAAGAGTTTGTACGAGAGGTAGGTAAGTTTAATGATTTCTAGACGAAACATTTTATCGAAACTATATAATATTCTCGGAAAAAATACAAAATGAAGTTTATTCGATATCTGAAAATTGCTTTGGGAGTTGGCATTGAGCCGACAGAGGATTAACGCTGGTTTAATAAAAAAAATCCATTATATCTAAATTCGCTTAAAAATCAAGTCAGGAAATTTCTTGGAAGTACATTGGCCGAGAAAAATGAAACCAATTTTTAATCAAGTTCGTTTCGGGGGTAGTTTGCTCGGGGTTAAAAGCATAAAGTTATCAAATGCTTTCACAGCTAGCAAATTAACCATTTAATTATGTTGTGCTTAGAAAATTGGAAGAGATAAAGCACGAGCTTCGAGTTTAAGCTCGAGATTGAATTACCGCCGTACGGCATGCATAAAACCGAGATGACATCGTCTGTACTTTATAAATGAAGTCATTTCGCATTTATGCTCGTACATTCCGCACATGTGCGTGTATTTTTACAACGTTTAAAACAGCCAGCTGTGACGACGACCAGAGGGATCATATTCCTGTTGTCTTAAGTCCGCCATAAATACAAACAGCATTCGCTCCCTCGTTCCATCTCGAGGAAAAAATCAATTACTTTTTCCCTGTTTAAATGGACGCATTTTCCGGGGAATTTTTATTTAAATTTCGAGCCCCTTGCACGGAATATGTTTAATAAAAACCCAACCATGCACGCACCTTCTGTTTTTATAAATAACCTGTGTAACTTGCTTGTAATAAGAATATTTACAACGCCATTTGTTCTTCGGCTGCACAGACAAAGCTGATTACACGTCACAAGTGCAGAGGAAAGCTTCTCGAAAGCTAACTTGAAAACGAATTGGAAAATTATGCAAAAAAAACACCGCGTGTTTCCATCGTATATTATTATGTGGATGAGTTAGATTTACGATTCGAAGTTGTTTAAATTTTATGATTTAATGTAAGCGTTTCGCGCTTCGGGTAATTAATTTTTGCGTTTTTTTCCCCTTTATTTTTCGTTTCTCTTTTTCAAACCACCTGATTCGGATACGAAAAATATGAACCTGGAAAAGGTCCTATTCAAATAAAAAAATCTGTCATTTTTTTCTTTCGAGAATTCTTCGTATTTATGATGGAAGTCACAAAATAATCCCGTTATGCGATACTTTTGATGTCACCAGACCAATTTACCTCGTTATTGATACCGTTTCCTTTAAAAACATTTTTGAAGTCGGGATCGTTAGGTACGAAGGACAACTCAATTCGGTTTGGCTATTTAACATTAAACTGTGTCTCTTATACGACTATTTTTAGACACACAAAGACACCCTTGAACGGGAAGAATGCGGAATAAACTGAAAGTTCAGAGGGCAATTTTGGATTGTGGAAGTAGTTCACATCACGAAGTCAATTCGAAAAGAAACGAGTTAGCAGAAATCTGCGCTCCAGGGGAGCATTAAAAGCTACGTCCATCAGATACTGGAAATGTAACCATTTTTAAATTTTCTAGTCGATCAAAGGTCGTAAAACTGTTGGCATAAAAACGGACCAACAGGAAAAAAATAAGTGTTCGCGACGAAATTGAGTACCTACACAGTGGAACGAGTAGCATTGTCGCAGTTCACTGGATAATAGTAATAATCAGTGTTGGGTAGTATCTAGATCCAGTGGATCTAGATCCAGGATCTAGATCCACTAGATGGATCTAGTATCTGGATCTAGATCTTTTTTACAAGAGGATCTTGTATCTGTATCTAGATCATATTTTTATGGATCTTTCATCTTTAGATCAAAAGATCCGCTATTCAATTAACAATTTTTTTCTGAAATTTTAAAAATTCATTGACTAATAATTTCTATTTAAAGTACACAGGGTGATTCACTTAGCGACTGCCCAACGTTGGGAATGTGTAAACGTGTAAAGCCTTCGAAAATAAGAAAAACGGTGCACATAATATCAGAAAATAGAAAACAGGTAGTAGGTAGTCATTATCGTTAATACTTCATAGCCATAGGCAACTTAGTTTAGGGATTAGGATTAAGATTTACGACCCGCACCTGCAGAAAAACTAACTTGGTCTCTCTTTAAAATACTTAGAACTCATTGCAATAAAGTTTTGTTCCCTTAACTGTATATTTATTTGAATTGCTGTTTTCTGTTTTCTTATGTTACTGTCCAGTGTACATATCTTTGGAATCTATAAAAATTAAAATAAAATAAAAAAGCGATACATTGTAGAATTTCTCTATACACTCATAGCGTGGATAACTAAAAGAGACCGATATTTAAGATCTACCGTTTTCCAAACTAATTTATCAGAAATTACAAAATGCGAAAGGATCTATAAAGGATCTAGATACTTTTTTAAGGATCTTGGATCTTGATCTAGATCCATTTTTAGGTTTGGATCTTTGATCTGGATCTAGATTCTATTTTTTAAATGTATCTGGAACTGTATCTAGATTCCTAATTAACGGATCTTACCCAACACTGGTAATAATATAAACGGGGCTCAAAGACGCATTACAGGCAAGACGACCACCTGTGCCTCACATACAAAGCGCTTTAGATCTTCACCCATTCTATTATTTTGAGAATGCGAACCAATAAGTAAAGCTTTCATAACAGGCGCATTTTTGAAATTCCGCAATAGGAGGACGCTTTTACAAAATTACTTGATCTGTACGTGTTCAACTTCTGATGTAACATTTACTTAGCGGTTTGAATATAAAAACAAAGTAACCTTTTCAAGTTCAATTTTACAAAATACGTTATATCGACGTTTCGACGTATGAGATGCATACATTAAATTATGTTAAGTAAAAATACAGATATTTTTTATTACATCTTCTTTTAAGATTGTCGTTGAACTGGTACTGTTATCTTCATACTGCCAGTATAATAACATTTGATGCCTTTATCAAAAATATATTTGTTAAAAAATACAAATAAACAATTAACGTTGTTGGTATAATTATTCTAACGAGGTTTCAATTTGATTTATTCTTTATTAATAACAATTGTAGATATTCAGTTTTTTTATTTAGAGACAAAATATTTATTGATCTAAAATCAGGATTCTAGAGTTATAAACCAAAATAATCTCTTAAGTTATAAAAACCGAAAAACCCAATACTCATCGATTGAGTTATGCTTTATTTGGAAGTAAATTAAATTGATCCGTCTTTCCAGCTAAAAAAATAATAAATCAATAAGAAAACTTTACTGACCTTATTCGTTTTGAATATACATACATTTATAAAAAATATTTACATAAATTACATTAAACCAAATATTTAATTATTTTATAGTACCTACCTACAATTTAAATTATAGGTAAAAACCTGCCGAGCAAAGTAGCAAAAGCAATGATTTCCTTTTTGACGAATATCTTTTACAGTTAATGAAATTTAGCTTTTCCTTTGAAAATTGACAAATACAGTCGTCAAAGCAGACTGAATAAAATTACCAACCTCAGAAGTAGAATTTCATTAAAATTTCAGAAATCTACAAATACGGTGGAATTCACAACAAAATGTTTACAAATGGTCTTGAGAACTTGATGTAACTTAAATATTTGTGCTTTTCTGTGTTTTCTGCACGTCCATTGTCTTTTTAATTATATAACAAAAACAAAACTGATAAATAAAATAGAGCAAAATATTGGTGTTAAAATTAGGTTAAAAATGCATTCCAGTGCTGTAGGAATTTTGATTGTATGTTTGAAACAGTAATTTGATTTGAAAATATCGTGAATTCCTGACACATTTCTGTAATGTATAATTTACAGTGCAGAATCAGTAATCGAACACAATTCTCGCATTCTTCGGGATTCAATTAAAAACATTTCAGCTCGAAAAAATTTTAAATTCATAACGTGGAACAAATGTCCTACATAGCTAAAATTAATTAAAAAGTAATTTTCAAACTGTAAATACTTGTTTTATTGACAAAGCTAACTTAAATTTTAACATTTTATGTCCTTTTTTAAAGCCAAATCAATTTTAATAAACCTAAACCATATTACGTAACTTTTAGAAAACGTGTAAAAGAAAACTTTGGCTTTCTTAATATGGAAAGTAATTGTTCGATAAATTTCAGCATCTTTTTATTTTATAACATTATGATTGCGATAAATTTGACATAAAGTTGTGGTTAATTTAATCATCAAAATGGTTAAAGAAAGAATGCCGCTCGCATATCCAACAATTTTTGAAATAAACAATTATGCTATCCTGAAACTTGTTAATCCAATCTTCCTAATTTTTAGTTTATGAATTTTAATATTATGTAGTCTCAATTTTTGTTTTTCAAAATAAAATTCCCAAGCAAATATGACTACAGTCTGTGCATTCGGTACACCTGTTTTTCTTGCATATTTACGATCGCAACCGTTCTTCTTTGAGTTATTAAGAGGATGCCTTAAAAGATTCTTTATTATGTTTTTTGGGAAGGCGAAATCTGAACGTAACTCTAAAGGAAAACTGCGACGCTACGCTTACAGAATTTAATTTGGAATTAATTTAATCGAGCAGTGAAAAGCACATAATTTGGAGATGTTCCTCGAAGAAGGACTTATTAAATTAAAAGGAATCATAATAAAGTTGCTATGATACCCGGACAATACCCGTTTTAATTATGGATATTTGAATTTCGAATGCACTCGGATTTTGTACAGTGCGACTAGTTTCGCTAATGAAATTATTCGTTCTCTGAGATACTCATATTTCGGTCCTAGTTCCGGCATTAATTAGTTCGCGAGTCAATTATTTAAAGATTTTTATAAAAGTTTTCCATGTAAGAATAGCGAAATTAATGGCAGAGTAATCAGAGGAACAAAAAGTAGCAATTTCAATTCCACTATATCTTCGCAAAGCACGCTTTCAAAGAACAATACCGCAATGAAAACTTTCACAATTTGTCTGTAAAACTTTTAGGAAAGAAAAATAAAAAGTTCGCGCACTACTTCTTGAATTTTCGATTTTTAGTGAGTTCTAGCGGCGTTTGCTTTTGGTTTTTGTTGAACTGCGCTTTTCCCTGTAAGGGTTTAAAATAAATTCCGCAGTTTGAATTCGAACACTTTGGCTTTTACAATCAATGATGGCCACTAAAGATCTTCCTGTCGTCCATTGCGCTTACGGTTATTTCCTTCTTCGACTCCATTCTCAAATCACCAACCCGTCTATTGGAAGTGCTGTACAAGCGAATATCCAAACTAAGAAATCCCGGATTGTTTTATTCGCCATTATATCTATTTTCGGTGAAGGCATTTAGTTGTATGCGGTTTACCAATTGTATTCGCATCAAAATAATGACGTCCATGTATTGATAAAATTGTTAAACATTAACTGCTTTTCACATCACCTGTCAAAGCTATATGTTTGCAGTTTAATATTAAAATTCATTCGCAAACTTCATAATCAGACATAATAGAATTTCAATATTTCATTTTAATTAATTTCGATTTACGCATTTATCTCCCACACAAATAATCTTTTGTGCTCAGTTGGAATTGAATAATGAATATCACATCGTAATAAACGTGTTTCTGATACGGTTGGGTAAAAATGCCGATAACGCGCGTGAAAAATGTTTCCAGGCTTTTTTTATACTAAGCGCAATATTTTAATTTGTGCGCTGGGCGTTTAGTTATTTTTTAAGCGTGCTTTTGCATTTTGTGTAGGATGAATGTAGGTCAGTTTTACTCGCCTAAAGCTACTACGGGAAAATTAAAATGCGAATGTTTTTATTCCGAATTTATAACTATGCTAATTTTTTGGGTCAGAAAAATAAAACCGGCTGGCTAACAAGTGTCGTTTTTTTTTGTAAAATACAGCGCCCGTCATGAAGCAATTTTACAGTAAAATTACATGTAAAATCCTTCAAATATGTGTTTAAATACACGATAATTAAACGTAGCGTTTATTTTAGAAACTGCACTGAAGATAAATCTTGCGAATTAATGGATTTGGAAAAGTCAATAACTAAATTTTGTCACTACGTAAACTAATAAGTCAATCGAGTCCAGGAGGAAATATAACAACACAAATAGGTCATATTCTGATATCAAAAAGAAGAGGTAAAAATATAACATGTATCCGTTCATATCAAGGACTCAACTGTGGATCAGATCACGAGCTCGCAGTAGCAAAAACGAGAAATAAAATTCAGAAATACAATGTTAAAAATAACTCTTCTGAAAATAAAAAATGGGACCTAGAAAAACTACAGATACAAGAAATCAAGAACAATTCAGAAAAATGTACAACAGAAATGTCAACGAAAATTTCATACACTAAAGACCCACAAAAAGTATGGATAGATATATAAAAGAAGCTATAATCGAAAGTGCAGATACTGAAATTAGAATAAGTACCTAATAAAATAAAAAATAATTGGTATGACAAGAAATGTCGACACCTCTAGTCGAAGAAAAAAAGGCTGGAAAAATCTCCTAAATAAAATACAGAAAGTCACAAACAAATATAGTTAGAAAACTAATAGGAAATAAAAAAAAGAGAATTTAGGAATATAATAATAGAAAAAGCACAACACGAGTATAACTATCATAACCACAGGAAATTCTATGAAATAATAAAGAAAACAGAATACAACAACAAAAGCGCAAATGGCTGTAGAAGTAAAGAAGGAAAAATATTAGACAAATAAGAGAGCCATTCAAAGAACACAACACGAAGATCTATTGTGTAGTTGTCGACTATCGGCAAGCTTGCGATAGTATGAATAGAACCAACTTCATAGATGGATTAACAGAAATCGGAATACCAACTAAACTAATAAACATGATAAACTTAACACCGAAAGAAACAACAGTAAAAGTAAAAGTAGAGAACGCCCTAACGGAGTAACACAAGGAGACTCATTGTCAACACAACTATTTACCTAGTACTAGAAGGAACTATAAAGAAACTAAACTGAATAAATCGCTAAAAGCAACTGCAATACAAGTAATAGCATACGCCGATGATATAACGATAATAAATTTTCTTGAGAACACCATCAAATCCTTAGGTAAAGAATCTAGAAAAAGGAGTCTTTTCATAAATGAGAATAAGACAAAATACATGAAATTTTCCAGTTGAGAGTCAGATAATCCAACAATAGAATAGGGAGATTACACAATAGAGAATGTAATAAAGTTTAATTACTTAGGATCTGAAATAAACACCGAAAACACTAATGAGGAAGCAACTAAAAACGAATACAGAAGGGTAACGATATTCTACAAATATTATCTACATTTAAAATATTAAGCAGAGACAGTAAAATGAAGATTTAACCGAACCGTTATAAGGCCAACTGTAACATATTCTGCTGAAACGTGGTATGACGAAAGATGAAGAAGAACTATTAATGCGGTTCGAAAGAAGGATTATAAGAAAAATATACGGAGGCATAAAACAAGGCGACCTATATAGAACAAGAATGAAGAAAATGTACTAAGAAATGAAAACATAGTGAGGTTCATAAAATCCCAAAGCATACGGTGGTATGGCCATACGTATAACTAGACTAGATGAAATAAGATCAGTGCAAGAAGTGGCAAATTGGAAACCAGGAAACCCAATAACAAACGAGCAAGAGGTAGGCCTAGCAAAAGATGGATAGAAGGATAGAAGAAATAGAATTAGACATGAACAACATGAAAGTGAAATGCAGAGACAGAAATGAATGGACAAACATAGTTCACATAGTTGAGCAAGCTAAGACCCACTTCGGGTTGTAGTGCTTATAGGAGAAGAAAAAACTAACAAGTTGACTGCGCTACATATAGCAGAAGTATTGCATGCCTCCTTAACTTACGATCTTACGAAGAATGTGAAAATTGTAAATTTTTACTAGCGTGGGGAATGACAAGCTACTAATTTTCTGTCCCAGTATTGTACTTCTTATTTGTGCGATTCTGCTCCACAGAGGCATATCAACTGAAGATCTATAAAGATTTTTACATTGGAACGCAGACTTCTGCGATTACAGTAGTAAATAATTATGTTTTCCTCAGTTATAACATTAGAATCACCAATGACTGCAAGGAAAGGCCCCTTATATTTCATATTTTTTTCTTGTGTGTTTCTTTATTGGGCAAAAATACATAAACGAATTATTCTCAGGTTGTCAGTGCTGTCGCTCGTCCACATTATATCTAAATATTCGATACGAGTTAAGTTAGAAAAAGAATCAAAAGCTAAACGGAGAGCTACTTTTACCTGTTTCTAATACATGCTTTTGAACAACTGATAATGGGGAGTCTTGTGCCGACTGTGCTGGAGAACGCACCCTTTTGCGAAACGTTCTTAAGACTTTTCGTTAGAAAACAGGGTTCTATTTAAAACATAAATCGTATAATTAGGACGCGAGAGCTACCAGGGCAATAACAAAGTACCAGTAACTGTAATCATAATACAATTAGTGGATAAATAAACTAAAAGTGGGTTTAGTGTAAACAAGAAAGGTAGGAACAAGGCGACGCAGGACTCAACTACGGTGAAGACTAGGAAAAATTCAAACACATGTAATTCCACGGCAAAATCACAGGTGGAATCAGAACATAAAACTCAGCAAAGCTAAGTAACATTGTAGCATTTTAACAATAGATATGTAGACATGTGGCTTAGCCTAGCATAGACCGAATAATAACAATTGTTACCATTCCGTCCAACGGACCCCGAGCAGGTAGATTGCCTGCAAACTATTTGCCCATCCCTTCGGTTGAAAGGAAAAAACAGGATAGCGTGTGTTTACAATAATCAAAATATAGCTTATAAGTTGCAGTCGAGATGCGCAAATGTGGAAGTGAAATAGCAAATGGAAAAATAAGGATGCAACTAGTTACTGGCGTCACAACTACCAGCTAGAATATGAAGTACACTCCGCGTAGCAAGTATTTCAAGAAATACGAAAGCAGGTGACGGAAACTACCTATTTACAACAATAACGGATCAATTAACAGAAGGTAGAAGAAACAAAGAAGAACTTAAGAAAGAACCGTGGACTTAAGAAGAAAAATTCGCAAATTATGTGAAGAAAACCAAGAAGAAATGTAACTGCAACCGGAAGAAAATATCAAAGATTTAGCCCCCAAATACGGTCATCTGGATCACAGCTTCGGATCCGCTATGCAAACCGACGCCTATATAGAAGATTTCGAAACGGAATGATTCTGGGAGGAGGGGGGGCGGACTGAAACAAGATATAGAGCGATCCGGTATACCACAACAAACTCGGGAAGAAAGGACAAGAAACAAAATTATGATAGAGAAGGAAATAAACCGCAAATATAATTCAAGAGAAGAACCAGACAACGAGGAAATAGAAATAGAGGAAGAAGATACAAATATCGAAGAATAATGTAGAAGAACGGCCAAGGAACAAATATCATAATAATAATAACAATAAAAATAAGGAAACAAGGAATACGTATACCTGTCAAGTACCATGAAAATAAGAATATTAATAATGATTAGACTAAACTAGCATTAATACATGTAACACAGCAGGAATGTCTGCGTGTAGGTGTTTCATATCATAGACCTAGGAAATCAGCGGTAATACTAGAAATACTGTTAGTATTCATTTCGGTCATAATTATATCCAACTCCCATTGAATATGTGATCTACTTTGCACTGTAGAAGCGGTGTCCTGCGGCTGGCGTCACAGGCATGTTAACGTTATACAGTGCTTCCAATCCTCACCTATCATAACAAATCCCTTCACACCCTATTGGCATGGGGTGGACCTGGCGTAATCCTGGATTGATCCATGAGGATCTGCTCCATGACAATTGATGATGAAGAAGAATACTTTTGAATAACTGATAATCCACGTTTAAAATTTAATGACATAAACTTCACTAACAAAAAAAATAGAAGTATAAATTTACTGAAAAATATCTCGTAAAGTACGTCTAGCCAATATACAACTCTAGCGCTTAAAATTCCTTTATGCAGTGGATTCAGATTCGACGCTACTGAGACACACGTGTTCATTTTACGGCGAGTAAACCAGTAATGCAGAAGAGGATGCCACTAGTTTGACATCCCTTCGCTTAACTAGCAGCGCTAAAAACCCGGAGCTAGACGTAGTATAATTGTAGTTTTATTGTTTTATTGTTATTATTATTACGTAGTATGCTTTCTAAGTTCTTTTTAAATAAAATGTCAAATTTCCGTGGAACAATAAATAGATTGCTATTTATTATTATTTATTTATTATTCTATGTCAACATTAATCAAAAAACAAATAGCGTATATAACCAGATTATTACTTCAATGTTCCACGTCTAACTCCGTTTTAAAACGGAATAAAAAAACTGTGATAGTTTAGTGTTTCAAAATGTCAACAACGCGTTATGCTGCGTTAGTTTTACATATTTAATTTCAATTTAATTCTTTTCAGAAACTGGTGGCGGAATACCCACAAGAAAATATAAAACAAATTACACACCTTCGGTGATGTATACCACGATTTAAATTCAAATAAAATTCTTGAATTTGCAGCCAACTTGTTAAATATCCATAATTCTGAATATTAAATTTTATTTTCGAAACGTTAGAAGTATCCGGCTCTACTTAGCAACGTCATTCTACATTTACGAATTTGCCGGTTTAAAAATCTTTTAATAATTTTTAAAATTGCGCAGAATATTTTAGATATAATGGTATGAATCCCACACTTTTTAATATTAGACTTTTTCCCACAAGCAGAACGTTTTCCAATTCTTGTTATGTTGAAAGTATTGCAAATTCAAAACGAAGCTCTCGAAAATTGTATATAGATCCGGTATAGAAGAACTAGGTTTATTCTAATATTAATAAAAACAAAAGAACAACACTGCCGTTCGCATATTACATATTCTTAGATCAAAAATACTTGATTCAGAAATTATAGGAGTATGGGTTTTTAGACAATTTAAAACATTTTTTTAAATTTGTATATAATTTCATTAGAGAAATATGAATTACATGTACATGCATGTTTTTCTTGCTTGCTTAATGCCAACTTTTTGCTTTGTTAATACTCCTATCAAATATGTATTTAACTCTGAAAAAGCTAATAAATACATATTCCTGAAATTTTTCGGAATTTATGTATATTTCGTTGGCATTCTTTTACTACCATGAAACATTTTGAAATTTATAAGATATGTTTTTTAGAAACCTCAAGAAATAAGAGAACACCTATTTGATCCAAGTATTATGAGGTGAATCTGATAATTTAATTTACTTACAGAACAGTTGCATAATGAGTACTTGCGTTATATGGTTTGACATATTTAAGTGTATGGAAAATCATACCTATTATATTGATGCTTAATATTAAGTACAACAGATAACAATAATGCTAAATATTGTCGCTGTATAAAATTCAATTCAGGTTCTAAATTTAATTTTTTCTTTCGGGTTTAAACACTTTAGACATAACGTTATTTAAAAGTAAACAAAAAATCGTTTTATTTTGTTTCAACGAAATTGTTTATTTTCTAACACCGATGTTTATTTAAATTCACAAATTTATAAAATGTTTTGTGGTTTCTCCACACTTATTGTCTAAAGTAATGTGCAATTATTATTTAATCCATGTAAACCCCATACCACACACTATTCATTAAAGTATTCTGTTGAAATCTCTGAAATGCAATTTCATGTTTGTTAATATTTTATTAGAGTGTGCATATTAATTATTATTAGTTTAATTAGAAGCAAACAGAGCTATTTTCAACCCTTAATAATAAATATGCAGGAAATACTACCTTCTGTGCCGTTTTAATTAACAATTCTAATTGACAAATGTTACTATTGAATTTTTAAGAATTATTAAAGCTTAAAAAGTGGCATCATTTTAGTTATAATGTCCAATTTTTAACTTATTATTACTTTATACCCCAAACTGAACTACATAATACAATTTATATTTAACTGTGATTTTATTTAGTTGACAAAGAAATTAAGAAATGTATATATTTATTTTAAAGCTTCTAAGCAATACTAATTGTTTAAATTATTTAGTAAGTCTTCCTTTTCAACATATACAAAGTAATCATTCTGAGTTAAATTAATGTTTTCGTTGAATTTTAACTAAATTTAAACTGGTTGATCTAAGTTAGTTCTAACTAAGTTTGAAAGCGTTCCTGCTGCTACTTGATATAAACAGATTAAGTTATTTTCTATCTTAATAGACGGTTTGTAAACACTTAGAAAGTTCCATGTAATTAAATACTACGCCGTCCTCGTAATTACCATTTGGAAAACAAAAAAATCATCGGGAGGTAATTTTAAATTCAGACCTATCTTCTATATTATTGAAACAAACAGGTTTGAATCTCACTCCAGCATCTACATCGAAATAGTTACTCCCACATGCCTATCTAATAAGCACTTATTAAGATAAAACCCATCTAGACGTGATGTCCGAAATAAAAAAAGGAAACATCAAACCGAAGCTTTAGATGGCCGCTTGATCGTTCTACCTTCAGATATTCCGCCTCCTGCAGGCGCATTATGCATTCTGGGTCGTTATCTCTGTCACAACTCGTGTCCACCCATCTATTTAGGGATGATTTATCTACAGATTTCTTTCCTTCTAATACGTTTCAATAACAGGACTAGGGTTACGAGGGAGTTTTAAAAGCCCTGGTGGTGCATCGTTTTTTAGTTCACGAAAGTTGGAACTTATCGTTCATGATGTAACGAGAAAAATAATGGGATTACCTTTCAATAGAAAACTTTTAAAAAGGTTTAAGATTTCTGCAATAAGGGATTGGAATTGTTAGCTCTACGAAATGGAAGAGTTTAATTCTTTTTTTGTCACCATCGTGCATTAAAATTAAGCACTCGAAGTACTTTCCAAAGGAAATAACCGGGGATAAGGTTTCCCCCAGTTAAAATTTGCATCGGTGATAATTTAATATGTAACGTGTAATAAATTTCTGTTTATTCTAATACTTTATTTAATACGCAGTACGAAATAGAAACACAAAAATGCCGCTTAGACATTCTGATACGGAGGAGTCGGAATGAATTGGCGCAGTTTTCGCAATTTGTGAAATGTACTGTATCGACTGAAATGGTATTTCAGTTTTATGGCGCGGAAGAATCCAGGTCAAATTACAAACCTTAGTTCGAGTTCCAGATAACCAGAAACTTGAGAGAATCCTTAATGGATTCTCTCAAGTTAAATATGTTCATTTCTCATAAAATTTTCTAGGATAAGTTTAAATTAAATTTAAATTAATTAAGTTGTGGTTCCCTCAGACTTGAACTTTCGCTTTGCCATTCCCATCTTCTCTTACTTATACGGGACAGAATTTGCAATGACAATTTCGCTTTCTAACGCATACTCTTGATTTAAACGTCCACTTAAAATAATATCCAATCCAATAGCCGAACACTCGAATTCATTTTACTAAAATAAGAACATTAATTGAAATGAACCAGTAGTTTGAAAATTAAAGGAAAAATCAAGGAAAACCTGTTCAAACTTAATTAAATGTAAATATCCGCAAAATTGCTTTTTTATCTAACTCTCTGCGGATTATGTTACCCATTATGTTAAAGATAAATTTAGTAGAAGCTCCCGAAAAACATAATAAAGAAAACTGCATATTAAATAATCCCATAATTTTGTATTTAAATTCTCCATTTGTCTGAATTTTATAACCTGTAATTTAAAGATAAAATTTCAATATACGCGACTGAAGGCAGTAAATCAAACTAATTAATACATGAAAAAGAAGACAAACACTGGTTGTATGGCAGCATCAAATTTCAATAGAGTAGGTTGTAAAATCCAATACTCATTTAAATTAGCGATTTGTTTGGAAAAAACTAAAACGAATTGAATTTTTTGATGGAACCGCGCATTTCTGTAATTTATGTTTACTGAACGACAGTGCTTAAAAATTTATTACATCTCTAAATTTTGTTGATAGTCATTGTAACATCAGACTTTTATTCGAAAATAATTTAAAACAAAAGTTTTATTTTACATTAATTTACATATGTCCCATTTTTATAATTGACTTGTTATTTACCTTGAATGTTAATAATTAACAGTTGGTATGCTACATTAACTAAATGGGTAAGATTAAAAAAAATTATTTAAGTTTGAATTACATAGCTAATGTGGGAATAGTTCGTTTTGGAAAACAAAAGCTGGGAAGAGAACAAACCTGTAGATATATAACTGCTATAAATCCTTAAACTACAAAGGCAAAAATACTGGAATATTATTAGAAGTTGAACTAAAAAAGACAAGGAAGTTTTAAACACTGAATAGTTGAAAACATCAAAGTTCTATCAAACGCTTTAATTATTCGTAAGAAATAGA
This sequence comes from Melanotus villosus, assembly GCA_963082815.1. Taxonomy (NCBI): domain Eukaryota; kingdom Metazoa; phylum Arthropoda; class Insecta; order Coleoptera; family Elateridae; genus Melanotus; species Melanotus villosus. The sequence goes on along the minus strand of OY720418.1, from coordinate 111,095,450 downwards.
ATTCCCTAATTATTCCTCGTAGCATCTAAGTTCAGAAAACTTAACGATTACTTTAAAACTAAAAGTACCTGAAAGAATTCTCTTCGAGTGCTTTTTAACTTACATCATTAAGAACGTCGGAAGTGCAGGAAGGCATGCCATAAATTTCTAGGTTAATTTTGTCTCTAAAATCCACCCCTGCATGTGTTCCAATGTATTTTAATGGGATAACCTAAAACTTCCCCACTTATTCTTCAAAGAGGAAAAAAAGGAATTTGACGAAGGCGAGCTTATGCTATTATTCGTAAGACCGTGACGGCTCTAACGAATGAATTATGCTGCCCATCCCATTATTACTTCAAATAATGATTGCTTACGCCCAAAGCTTCGAAAATCGACTGGAAATTTACGATGTGCCTGTTTAGATTAACCTAATTTAAAAACTAATCACTATTTGGTAATTCATTATTAGAATAACCGCTGGGGAATATATTCGGTTTAAGCTTTACGAGTTTGGCGAAAATCTAATTCGTATTCTGTTCATGTTACTGTCAGTGGTGTAACGAAATATCTATTGACCGAAGACTATTCTTCAATATCCGGCAGAGCGCGACAGAAATTGACCATTTTGTTAGATTGCCGAACATTCGTCATTGTTGAGATTACAAATCGAAATATCGAACACCGAAAAATGTGTTCCGCTCCCGGTGTTATACACAGATTTATTATTGGGAATCAAATAAAAAGAAGGAATTCACTTTTACCGTTATAAATGTTAAAATACTTTATATCAAAATTGTGAATGATGGAGTTGGAAAGTTTTACTGCTTTCGCATCACGTAAATAGGTAAGGGCAAAATCGATAGATTCTACGGTTGCAAGAATTCTTTAATGAAATGTCGTTAATTATTTAGAGATTATTCAAAATTTATTATCTTTATAAAATATCAGGGACGCATTTTAAATGAAATCAGTAAGGACAACACTGACGTTAAAATCGGCAATTCGAAGAAAAATTAATGATACACTGAGGAAATCTATCTTTGTACTGCATTTAAAAAAAATATCATTTTGAAAATGTTAGAAGTCAATGCGGAGACTCATAACGTGCAATGATCAATATAAAAAACTAATAACTATTTCAACGAACGACAATTTCTGGTTTAAATTAATTTTACAAAGGAGAGACAGTGCAAATTGTCTTTTAAAAAAAAATAAATGTTTATTAAGCATTTCTAATTTCTTTTTCTAAATGAAATTTACATTTACAAACTAAATTTATAAGTTATAATACAAGAAGACTTATTTTCAAATATAATGCTGTAAATACCTATTATGTTATATAACAGCTTGATTCGGCAGAAAAAAGTAAAAGTTTTTAACTTTAGTTTTCCTTGAATAGTTTGTATCAAATATGACGAAAGACTAGACTATAATATAAGAATAGATATTCTGGCAAAAGTAAAGTAACTTTTTTCTTTAAAATATACTAAAGTAATTTATACACTTTTATACACCAGTATCTTCGATGTAAGGCAAACGGTTTACAGAAAACTACCATTTCCCGATATACAGGGTGTCCCAGATCGAGTGGGATTGCATGGGTAACTTTCTTATTATTGAAGATGGAGATTTGGTTAAATTGGCAATGTCTTGCAGTTTTATATGCTGATTTAAAATCTGTTTGAAAAAGTTCAAAATGTCGAACCCGCCAGAAGTTATTTAAAAAAAACTAAAAACTGTCATTTTCTTGTATGTCAAATATTTTCGTAAGTATAAGAGATACGAAAAAAAGTTTCAGATGAAAGTCACTGTTTTCGATAAGACCAATTTAAAACTGAAGTCGAACAAAAATTAAAGATGGCTGCTTTTGAGGTACTCGTATCAACTTCCTTAAGTTAAATGGACGCCATATTGGATTTTTTGGTTACTGAATAGAACTTTTTATTCTCTTTTCAACGATGTAAGGTAACTTATGATTGAATCAAAAATACCAGTAAAATTAATTGTTTTTACATTTTATTCAAGTAGGCTTAGATGGGTCCAAACAAAATTAGCTTAAGTACCTCCTTTTTGACAGATTGTGATATACTTTGTTATTGTTTTTCATCATAGCTACTTACCTACTTGATTATACATTTAAAAAGTAATGTCACGATGTTTTTTGTGGTTCAAGTACTTAGTATGTAGTACTGAATTAACATGTTACTAAGTATTATAGGAATTACATACAAATGTTTTCTAAAATAAATTTCACCTAATTTTGTTTGGATCCATGTAAGCCTACTTGATTAAAATGTAAAAACAATTAATTTTACTGGTATTTTTTATTCAATCATACGTTATCTTACATCGTTGAAAAGAGAATAAAAAATTCTATTCAGGAACCAAAAAATCCAGTATGGCGTCCATTTAACTTAAGGAAGTTGATACGAGTACCTCAAAAGCAGCCATCTTGAATTTTTGCTCGACATCAATTTTAAATTGGTTTTATCGAAAATAGTGACTTTCATATGAAACTTTTTTTCGTACCTCTTATACTTACGAAGATATTTGACATACAAGAAAATGACAGTTTTTAGTTTTCTTTAAATTGCTTCTGACGGGATCGACATTTTGAACTTTTTCAAACAGATTTTAAATCAGCACATAAAACTGCAAAACATTGCCAATTTAACCAAATCTTCATCTTCAATAATAAGAAAGTTACCCATGCAATCCCACTCGATCTGGGACACACTGTATATATGAGAAAACTAGATTAAAAAAAGTTTGTGCTTTTTGCTTTATTTTATTTTTGCCAAACAGTTTAATACAACAATTGCCAGATAGGTAGAGTTTTCACTTTAAAATTGTAGACACAACTTACCCACTGCTAACGAAAATAAGTCCCTTTATATATGAAGAAGTATCGAACTCACCTGTAAAAAAATATATAATATTAGCACTAATTCCTACTTAAAGTATTATACATAAAATTATATTAAAGTTAATATTGTAACACGATAATTTCTGATTACTATTATTCCAAAAACAAAGTGAGCAATTTTGAAGACAATCGATAAAAGCTTACTGAATAAGATACTTTCGTCTTATAGGTACTGAAAGCTCAAATTTAAGTTTGTTGATATTTTTAAATTAATATATTTGGATTTTTAGATTTCAGTAGCAGAGTTCCTTGCTTTTCAGTAGGTACTGAGGTCTCTTGAAGACTTGGTTAAAGTCTGTTTTGTCAAAAATACAACACATGTTCGAGTTCCAGTTGGAGTTGAATTTTTAAAATCCTGAAGGAAGGAGAATCTGTCAAGTAGGGTTGTAAACGATTTTAGCAGTAAAGTGAAATTTAAAAAACTCACATCGAACTAATTTTGAAGTTGGCGAAACCTTGGGCAAAACCAGCGTCGCCAGCTATTTATATGTACAATTGTTGATGTTAACTCTGGCTGAATCTAAAATATACGCATAAATTGTATATGCGTTTTTGTCTTCAATAAGTTTTGTATTTACAGTAACACGAATAAATTTGACTAAAAACTAGATTTGATGTACGAAAATTTAAGTTTTGATGGAAAAATAAATTTGCCAAGCAATATTTACTAAGGATCTACATCTACAACTGGAAAATGCGAAAATTGTTTAATTTTCTGTGTTAACATAGCAAACTAAACTTTTTACGTTTTATAACTTTTTTATTTCGCAATGAAGGTAGATTTGTTTCGGTAAAGTTATGCTGTTAATAGTTCAGTTTTGTTTGTTTACTTTTATTTGTTTGGTGGTGAAATAATCACATAAAGTATAAAATGGTAAACCTGCCACAGCAAACGTTCAATAAAATATTGAAACTAAAATTACGGCCAAACAAGATAACTCTTTTCGGAAGCTTCCAAAATAATATTATACCTTTATAAAGCTTTTTTAATTTGTCTTCAAAACACGTAAGACATTTATTTATTTTTAATTTAAGGCAAGCTTTGTATTGTTTTGAAAAAGTAAAACTTATTCACGAAGGAACGAACCTTCAAACATTTTTTGATAACAGTAAAATAAGTTCTTCGAATAATTTTATCGGACAAATCATAATACTCGAACTTCAGTAAAGCTAGTTTATTGTCCCTATTTTTAGAAACTAATTAAAATAGCTTATAATTACTAACAATTACTGTTCTTAAAAATGCTTATTGAAATCTAAATCATTTAGCATAAACAACGAAGCATAATAAATCAACGTTTTTAAATTAGCCATTGTTAAACTAGTCTAGACATGAAATTGGTGCAAGTCATTTTCCTACTGATTAGCTTTTTCTTTAGTTAAATATTCTTAATAAATCATCGGCATCAATCGACTATTGATCAGTCGTCCATCCACATAACACTATCGGTTATTAATCAATCCTTTTTGTCAAATTGAGACACAGACGATTAGCTCGGCACCCCTGTTTTCGGGATGGTTAAGACACCATTTATGTTTTCGGCAACTGATTTTCTGTAGAAAGGAAAATGAAAAGTTATGGAAACAACGATATTTTATTAAGAAACCTGTGTGATAGGGCAGACAAATAGAACGGCGCATGCATTTTTAAACTCCATCTAAACAACATTAAAGGTGGACAGTAATTCTGACAGGAGTATGAATATATGATTAGGGGGATTATTACAAGAGGTTAGACGGAGGTTTCCGTGAGTTCAACCAGGCCCAGGGTGATTAAGTATTGATGGGTGTTAAGACAGGGGAAGTCGGTGTAACATTCTCAAAGTATAGGGTGAGATTAGCTCCGCTTTCATGCAATATATCGTGATGCACTTTCGTGTTTCTTTCGTTATTAGGAGCGACTCGCATAGCAGTGGTGGATACCAAGGAAATGAAATTTGTTCCTTGCTTATTTTAAAGGGTAGGTAATTTAGTAAAATGGTTGGGTGGTTGTTATAGGTGCACACTGGTACCAAACTAACTAAACTATTATTAAAATAGTTAAGGATTATTATTTATATACAAACGAAACTTTTCCCTTTCCTGCATTGTATCAAATAAAGCCAATTTTGAAACCAATTTGATTATATCAGTTTTGATGGCTATGAAAACGTAATAACAGAAACGTTTGTATTCTGAAATTCTCCGCTATTTGTAGTGTTTCATTTAAATATTTTACATTTTCTGAAATAAGCATATTTTAGGTACTATAAACATAAAAAAATACGTTGCTATTAAGTTTTAAAAAACTTGCTTATGTTATATTTAAATCAGTATTAGGTGATAAATCTCAGTTAAAAATTTGTCGAAGCAAAATCTCGAAACTTGACGAGAACCATTTTTTAACCTTGTGATTTCACGGTATGTGCTTAATAACATTTGTTAATGTTAACGTATAAATAATCCTTGTTTCTTGACGAGTTGTTGGAACAGGAAACAATAAAAATCGTATTTAATATGAACCTTTCATAATCTACAGCTAACGAAAAAAAAGTAAATTTATTTCTGTAACAACTTAAAAGCCCCAAAAAATCCAATAATAATAATAATCTATTTTTGGTAATTTAAAAAATGGCTGTCTTAAGTTCTATCTCTTTAATGGGAAATAATGCAGGGTTTTATTGCAAATGCTCTATCCAGGTTACGTTGTAAAAAACTCTTCTGCTGATGTTTTATTCTGACAGACAGAAATTTCCAAAGATACTGAATCAAAATTACATTTATAAAATCTTCTGATTCCACTTTTAACTGCAAAATCTGCTACCCTTAAAAGCCCCCGATCGAATTGTTGGTATCCTCACGTTTTCAAATATTAATCTTTTCGTTAAAAATAGGTCTAAAAAAGGTTTCATAAAACTACTAAGAGTGACTTCAAAGCTAAGCCGACAATTCCCTACAGGTCTCCCCTGCTAACCGGTTAAGTTTAGAAATTGATTGCAGAAGTGTTAAGAAATAAACCCAAGTTTCTATCGACTTGCGAGTAATAACCACGTGTAAACTACGTGCACGTCAGTAGTAGAAACATGAAAATTTAATTCGCAACTCCCGAAGGCCTACAGCTGTCAAAATGCCACTGCTAGGGCGTCGCTTCTCTTCATCCCTCGAGAAATTCGACTGTAGCACTCCCATATTTCTACTTACGATTTACCGTCTATAAAATATTTACTCCCCGCGCATAAATGATGAATGTTTTAGGGTGAAATGTGATACAAGAGAAACAGGTATCGGAGAGTTAATTGGGGTACAAAGAAAATTCGTCCGATCGGCCAAATTTTCGGTCTTTCGCCTTTAAAGTAACGTCGTAAGTTAGTGGACGAAATCTAGGGTTGTAGAAAAGTACTTTAAAGGGAATCAACAGATTCTTTATCGTAAGTGCGTGCGCAAAGGCCGGTCATATCTCAAAAGCACAGCTTATACCGAAAATTACCACCGGGGAAACAGAAATCATATAATCATAGGACTCATGGGAAATTATTTCAGGGATTTAGATTTGAAGCCTTGCTAATATGTTAACGCTAGTGTAAAATGAACGCCGGGCTTACTTGCTATTTTGAAGTTCGATGGATTCTAAATCCGGGGATCACAGTTTTTGATGAGATAAGTTGCTGAATATAAAGGCACGGTTGACGGTAGAGTCGTGTTTTCACGTGTTTCGACAAAAACAATGTGTAAATTGAACGGAGATTTTTTGTCAATGTTTTTATCTACGCAGCAAGAATGAAGAGGGTGAAATGTCAGCCCACTCGTTTATTTTGTACGCTAGCAAAAAGCAAATAAAAGCCAGGATTTTGTGTTGTGAATTATTTGAGATTTAAAATTGATTCTCATTCAGTACTGATACCGATCCTAAAATTACAAACCAACACGGCGAGAACTAAAAAATTTAATTTGTCGTAGAATATTGAACACTTTATCGGACTTTTACGTGTATTTCTAAATATTTCAAATAGCAGCTACCATGCTGTAATATTTTAACATATACCTAGACCCAATTAGTTACAATAATAAACATAATATGCGCCTACTTAAAATTAAATTATTGACGCACGGCGCCTCCACCGAATTTCAAAATCAATCTTTTATAACGAGAAACTATACAAAAAAATTAATTGCGACTTTTCAAAATGACATTACACATGAGCCTAATTTCTTAAGAAATCGGTAGATTTCAAGTAATTTAACACACTTTTTTCGATCTGAACACGTGAAACGAAATGGAATGAAAAATGTACATAAAAACTAATAACCGCTTATTACTCCACCACTGTACAGCAATATTTCTGCGAGCGGTTTAAAATGGATTTTAAAGGCATTATGTTAGGAATAACAAATATGCTAAGAACATAAAACGTTTAAATCTGCAGTGAATGCAAGTACTCGCAACAGCACGTTTTGTAGGCACATAAAAACACAGTACGTTTCAGTGCACTACGCGACCGAGCCACTTTATCTCTTCATAATATCCTAAATAACTCGCGGTAGTCGGGAAATACAATGGCTAGCGAATCCATGTATTTTGTATCCTTTTAAGGGCGCATATAATGACTCGTATTTTCTTAGTTCAATAAATGGCTCTATATCATACAATTTTAACAGGGTAAGTGGCAGGCTTGTGGTGAATTCTTGACCTCCATTTTCTTATAAAACTTTGACGGTATCTTGGCGTACAATATTCATAAACTCGGGTTGCCTGGGAGATATTTCTTAATATTCTATTGCGGAAGAGTACGTACGATTGCTTAACTGTACGAAAGATAGCTGGTTCTTCAAAGGGAATTAATTCCAGCGTAATATCTGACGATGTTAATAACATCCCTTGATATGCGGTAAGATGAATTAAATATTCAGGTTTCGTTGAAGCAGAATGTGTTTCCATTTGCGTTATTAATTTGTTGCACAATACAGCGCATTGTAATCGTATCTGAATTTCCAGTTATCAAACGCGGTTGCCGGAGAAAGCGGAAATTTAATAAAGTGCGTTATAATTGCATCGTTAGCTTACTTTTTTCTCCTTGCTTCTCATTCTGACTATTGTAATAACAAAACTTAATTTAAATATGCAGCTACCACGGAATATTAAAATTATTATATTTCGTTTCACAGAAAATGAAAAAATATTTGACGCTCACGTGATATTCACGCGATACATATATAGTTTTTCCAGCGTGATAAACATGAGATTAAATTGGTCGGATAGACTGTAGGGAGGGTCAAAACTAACGATATGTATTTATAATTGAAAAATATGTTTGCCCGATTCGAAATTAGAATGAACGGTCACGCTGTCTCGCGTACATTTGCATCAATTTAACCGAAAGGCAATATTTTTGCACCTCGTTGCTTGTATTCGAATTAACAAAGATGTTGCTGACAGATACAGTAGTTAAAATTAAACTCGAGTTTCTAATTATTTTAATGTTACAGAGATTTTCAATCGTTTCAATTAAAATTAGAGCTTCAAGGGTGCGATTTGCTTTCAAGTTTAACTACGACCCTTAAGGGTTTTACTTTTAACGGAGAAAGTTGTAATCAATTCCACAACTTGAAATGTCTTCTGAAATTACTTCGTTTTCAGAAGTTCAAATTATTTAAATATGATTTTTAATATACATTTTTTAGTAATATAGTAACAAAGCCTCATTTTACTTTAAATAACAAAAACAGCTGGAAATAAGTAAAAGCGCAGAGATTTAAAAATAAAATCAAAATTTTCACTTTTATTGGTTATATAAATTAATGTTCCATATTTTGTTAACGTCGGTTATTAACCCTCACCTGCTTCTTAATAAATTGAAGATAATGAAATTTTATATATTTAATAAGCGTAGTCCCCAAGTTGTCTCTATGCAACAATTCGAATTTTTAATTATTTTTTTATTAAAAGCAATTAGAACTATTTTTGAAAGACGGCAAAAGGTGGATTCGAAGACTTCCACGGTCAGTGTCAGCTGTCAGTGCTAACACAACGTCTTCCGAGTTGAAACCGTGTCATTGTTGAGACACAAGAACTCAACGTTTCGCCCACTTTTTTAAGGGGCTTCTTCAGGAGGAAAAGGGGAGCACTAAAAGAGCATGGTAACTCAACGTGTCAACCATGCCAGAGGCGAAACTCTTTTAGCAACGAATTTCTACCGGCTGTAACCGGTAAAGCGTATCGGACGAAGACGACGATTTGTTAGAAGTGGAGGGGGCAGAGCCAGTAGGGATTACAGAACTCCATATGTCTGATAGACGATAACCAGTGTCACGATTCAAGTTGTTAGGGGTCTTGATGATTTCAATGGCCGCATGGATTTTTCTATAGAAAAAATAAGGGGCATTGGCGATGATCGAAGATTTTTCGAACAAGATCTTATGGCTAGTGTCGTGATGATGTTCAGCAACAGCTAAGTGTGATGGAAGATCAGATTTCAGGTAACGTTTGTGCTACACAGATACGTGTGTGTCCTCAAGTCAAGTCAAGTCAAATCAGTCAAGCTTTTGGATGTGAAAGGGAATAGAGAGAGATAGAGCTTAAGCTCTCTGCGACCATGGGGAATGTTGGTTGGTTGGAAGGGAGGGCCGTCGTTCGTTCTGGGTTCTCAGGTTAAAAATACAAAAATCAAAATATAAAACTCTAAAAATCAAATGCCGGCGAAGAGAAGCTGACGGAGTCGTTGTTTATGGGTTTGGGTTGTGGGGACGGTCTTTTCAGTCAGTTGTTTGGGTTTTGTGGTGAGTGCGTGGTTGATGAGCGGGGGGGGGGGGGTTATCGGAAAGCGTATGGGGTGTCGTCGAGGATCTCTGCCAGGTCATCTGGGAGAGCCTCGACGTCCTGTAGAAAGATAGCGGGAGGGTGCTTTAATTTGCGTTTGGGCCCTCTGTTTCGGGGTGGTCTCGTGTGGAGGATTGCTAGGATGTCTTCGCGGTCTTGCTGCACCGCCCGGGCAACAAGGCGACCGCGAAGGGACGAGAGACGTGCTGCGATTGGCTGAATGTGTGTACTGAGCGACCAGTTTTTCCAATGTACACTAAACCACAAGAACAGGGTTGAGGCTTATCTTTTACTGAAGGGAGTATCTGTAACACTTTTGGAAGGTGTTTGAAGACGGTTTTGATATTATGTTTTTTGAGAATCCTACCTATGCGCTCAGTAACTTGGCGAATGTATGGCAAGAAGGCAGAAGGCTGGGGTGTAGAGGTACTTTGTGGACTTCCAGGGTGTGAGGGGTGTAATTGTTTGTCGATGACTTTCCTAACATCTCTTTTGTTATATCCATTATTGACGTGACTGGATATGAGCTAACTCGACTTGAAGACTGTCGGGCTGAGACACTGTGATCGCACGATGAACGGGGGAATTGATTACGGAGAGCTGATGTAAATTGCCGTGGAGATACCTATCCGTGTGTGTGGGTTTACGATAAACTGAGTGTGCAAGATGACCACTTGGTTTACGGGTTACCAGGACGTCGAGGAAAGGGGGAGAACTGTTGGATTATATTTCCATGGTGAATTTGATATCAGGGTGCTGATTATTAAGATGTTCTAGGAAGGAAGCAAGGTTACGCCTTCCATGGGGCCAGATAATAAAAGTGTCATCTACGTAACGGCACCAGATCTTCGGTTTCATATCAAAGGATTCCAGGAGTATTGCCTCAAAAGATTCCATAAAGATGTTTGCAACCACCGGAGAAAGGGGAGAACCCATAGTAGCGCTTGTTACTTGCTTATAGAATCGGTTGTTAAACAGAAAATATGTTCAGGGCGAGCACTTTTCAACGAGAACGGCTAAACTTGCAGGTTGGCCGTCTTGGACTAGTAGCTGTTCGATGATAGCTACTAAGTCAGGGATGGGGTCCTTAGTGAAGAGAGACGTAATGTCATTTGGGTCTACGCTTAGATTGTCGATGAGGCTTACACAGTGGGAAGAATTCGAAGTATGTGAAGAAGATTTCCCTGTCTATGCTTTAAGAATATCTGAGAGATACTTGGCCAGGTTGTACGTGGGAGCATTTATGGTATTAACAATGAGACGGAAAGAGATCTGTTGTTTGCGAATTTTAGGAAGACCATACAACCTCGGCGGTTTGGATTCACGAGGGATTAAACGACGCTGCATATCCTGTGGGGGGTCAGATGATTTGATGAGCGCGGCTGCTTCGAGTTCAATTTTTGGAAGTGGGGTCGCGAGTAATAGGGGTATGTGCATTGTCTTGAAGAAGATCATCTACTTTTGCCATATATTGAGTTTTGTCCAAGACGACTGTAGCGTTACCCTTGTCAGCCGGTAATATTACAATGTCAGAATTGGATTGAAGACTTTTTAGAGCGACTCTTTCTTCCTTTGAGATATTCCAAGATGAAGGTTTCGCATGATTGAGACACCTGATTGTTTTGAAACGAACCGTGTCAGCACTACGTTTAGGGACTGTACGTAGCGACGCCTCAACAGAACTAATAATATCTTCGATGGGAATTTTGGAGGGCGCTACAGAAAAATTAAGACCCTTGGATAAAATTGAAGACTTAGTTGAAGTTAAAGTGTGAGAAGAAATATTCACAACGGTTTTGGAACGTACGTCACAAGAAGAACTATTTTTGGGTCTAAGGCAATCAAACTTACGAAGATGGGCAGTAGTGGTAAGCTCAGAGGTGGTTTGAGTTTTGGTGTAGGAGATCCTATCAAGTAAAGACCAATCATCGCTACTAAGAATATTAGAGTTCTAGATGAAGGCTTAAGAGTTATCGTGACACAAGGTCAAGATCCCGCCTCGTTCGCTTTATGCGTTCCCGGATGAGGGTAAAGCTGGCACGACGAAGAATATTCTGAGACGCATATGTCGAGATATGATGTTTGATTTTCAAGAAATTGGGAATAACCTTATGATAACGGCAACGAGAAAGAAAAGCTAGCGTGCAAAGGAGTTTGGGGTTTGACGAAGTTTGAAGAAAAGGGAAGTTTTGCGAGAGATAGCCTCGAGTAGAGGTGATTATAATGAATTCGACGACTACCACCGTCAGTGTTAACAGAACGTCTTCCGGGTTGAAACCGTTGAGGCAGAAGAACTCAACGTTTCGCTCACTTTTTCAAGGGGCTTCTTCAGGTGGAAATGGGGGAGCACTAAAAGAGCACGGTAACTCAACGTGTCAACCACGCCAGATTCCTCTGGCGTGCTCCCCCTTTTCCTCCTGAAGAAGCCCCTTAAAAAGTGGGCGAAACGTTGAGTTCTTCTGTCTCAACAATTACACGGTTTCAACCCGGAAGACGTTCTATTAACAAAGTAAAAGGTGACAAACAAATACATTTTAGTGATTGAACGAATGTTGTAATAGAAAAAGAGGCAGTTAATGGAACTTTGAAGTAAAATCAAAGAAATAGCAAGCTGTTTATGATATTAATAGTTGCTATTCGTATTTTGTGGTGTTATAATCAACACGGCTTCAATAAGTCCCTAGTCACTCGTCATGAATTTGCTTTTTAATTGTATTATACATAAATGTATACCCTGCCTTACAAAAGCTTCAGGTCTCTGTGCAGAAATACTTGTAAGCGAATTAACTGGTGAAAGCAAACGTAATTAGGTTTTCTATACGTTATTTAATAACAATTATAAATGCCGCCCAAACTGCCTGCTTATTAATGACAATGGGAAATACTAAGAATTAATAATCGGATAAAAATAATGCTCAACAAAGCTTTAAATTCTAATTAATAATTTTAAGCCAGCAGGTCTATTACAGAAATACAAAGCCATGTTTCTATTTAAACAAACAAATGTCCGTATTTGTTTTCAAGAATTTTGTAAATTTAATTTAAAACAAAGAAATAATCATAAATATCCACAACGTATTTTACTTGTCGCTACATTTGTTAGAAAATAATACTCGACCAAAAAGAACACATTCCTTAAATGGTACACGACTGCAATATAATAATATATCAAATAAATTAAGAAATTCACCGGTCGTTTTTAACAGGGATGTGGGTGGTCCGCATCCATCCACACTTGTAAACTCTATCGAGTAATTAAATAAATCATGAAGAGATACTTCAAGATATGTTAGGGACCAGGGACGGTCTTAAATTTCTAAATGTAATAAATATGGTGAGCATACGAATTTTTGTAGTCGATAAGTTTATTTTACCAATAACAAATGGCACCGTTCCGGGATTAAATACCCATGCAGCTAATGAAATGGTCTGATAGGACGCCGAGATTACATTTTGAAGGAATAAACAAGTAAAATCACTTCGATGGGATCTTGTACGTGGTATATAAGTGGACAATTTCTATGAAAATTTGGTGCCTGAATGTCTGTGTCGCGAGATGGTCGTCTGGTTGAGTGATAAGGCCGATCGTAAAGTAATTTCATTTAGTTAAAACAGTACAAGTTTTAGTTACGTGTAATTCGAAGAAGGTTTTATAAAATGTAAAAAAAGGTAATGGACTTGTTTCAAGTTTATATTACTTTCCAACCATCGCTTTCGCCGACGTTTCATCAAAAATTGCGTTGTAATCTTAGCAATTATATCTACGGAAATTAAACTTCGTCGACGAAGGCATAACATGTTTATTCCCAACATTAAAGTAAGGTAAATGTAACTGAATTAACGCCATAATTAAAAAAATAGAAATAAAAGAAGTGCTGTTTGGTTTACGCCAGCCGTTGATGCTTCTCTCCTTTGTGCAGTAAATTCTATACAAAGTAAGCTTTTATAAAATAAACTAAATTCGAAAGCTCTACGTTTGTAAAGCTAGTTATTTCTCTATGTAACACATGTAATTAAACGTTCGTACTCTAAATGAACACTCGAAATTGTATAAAGCTATGAAATAACTGCAACAGTTACAATTTTATTATAAAATGCATGTAGTTCTATTTAACTGACGGCCTGAATACTAATGAAAAACTTGATTAATGTCGACACTTACCACTGCAAAACTCACTACAATTATAACCCTTGTATATACAAGCGCTACGGGATTATTTTATTGACAATTCAGTAGCAAAAACACGTTTTACAAAATAAATTACCTACAACACAAACGCTAAAACCACTCTTGGGTGACACATTTAATTTGTGTTTTACTGCAACATGCCACGATGAACTTTAACAAACACCAGAATTGCTAAATAAAAATTTACCACCCGCAGCGATGCACTTCCCTTTAAGCTTCGCTAAAATCCAGGAGAGAGAAAATTTTCCTAAATATGTAAGGAAACATGGGTTGGCAAGGGATTTTTTGGTGAAAGGACAGAGCCAGAGTGCATGGCAACCCCGAGAGAAGGGCGCAAACACTTGTCCGGCTTTATTCAGATGTCCACCCCTTGTTATCGTTCGCCGCCGGTTTAGGAAATGAAAGAGGGTTGGAAATCCGACAGGATCTCGATGCTGACCCGTTGACAGACAACGACACCCTCACGACTCTGTCCTACACATCACGAAATCACTGAACGTGTGTTTTCCCCAGGCGTTTTGTGTAAATAGCCATCAGATCAAACTAAAACACAACGGGAACCGCTGATAAAAAGAATACCCTTAGCATCCGAAACAACTTTATAAACTTTCTAATTACACTAATAGGAAAAACCCCGCCTTATAAAAGAAATTCTAGATCCTATGAAACCACACGATCTTTGTTCTTTAAAAATCTTCAATGTCAACTGAGTTACTTAATTTGCACATGATACTTTTAAATTCATAATAAAATTGCACAGATTTTATTACCAAATTGGTTACTTTTCTTAATTATTTTCTGAAAGTTTGTTGTGGCGAGTTTCTTTTTTTGGCGAAATACCCCAGAAAGAAGTACTCGTGCAAGAAGTAAATTATTTATCTTGAAGAAGCTTCAACCGAACTTTTACAATATAAATTTTCCCAAAATGATCTCATTCAATTAAACAACGGTCTGTTTATGACTTTCAAGGAACCATTCAACATTAAGTAGTAGTAAAGTTCTTGTGCAAGGCAACCAAACTGAGACGACTTCAGTTCAAGTACGGAGTTGTCGGCGGTTCGAGACACCAACTTTGAACTTTGAACTAGCTAACTATTGACCACTGATAACTTGAGATTAATTAATATAGATAGTCATCTTTGATAATGCTAATCGTAGGCTGAATAGTTATTAGAATAACATGTACTTTCAAAATTGAATCTGGCTATAATTATAAATCGTTTTTGATTAAGTAGTAATCCTCTCTGACAAAAAGGACTCTCTAACATCAGGAGACCTTTAATAATAATCAGATTGCTGTTAAGATTCTTTTCTAAACAGTCTCCAAATACTTGACAATGATCCTTTTAGCTTTTAAGAAAATAAAGAGTTTTCATATGATATAGGGTTATAAGTATGAAATACACGTGATCTGGAGAATAATTAATTAAAGAATAACTGAACTAAAAGGGATTAACATTCGCATTGGCATCATGGCGGATTCCGTAATATATGTAAATGGAATTTTAATGTATAATCCTGTCCAGTATAAATTTGACTTTTGGTTTAATATCACGTTGCATATATTGTGAGGGTAGATTACTTATTTACCTAATTCTATGCCTGTTTACCGTTAGGTGTAAGGCATAGGTGAGGTGAAATTAGATTACAGAATGATAAAATCGATACTACCGATTGATTAATAGTAATTTTTGATACAATTTACATTTATTACTGTATGTTAATGTATGTTAGCGTTTTAAAATTTACTATTTTCGTAAAAATAAGGAATTTTGACATCCTCAACAAATCCTTTTGGCTTTCTTTCAAAGTGAATGAAAGTAACAGCAATCCGCTGTAATATCTTCATATTTAATCGATGTTCTCTGTGCAGATAAACACGAAGGTACAATTTTTTTGGTAGATTTGAAAAATGAAATATTGCCCACTTGAATACAAATTTGAAGTCTTACTGTACTTTCATTACTTCTACAGAAAATTTAAAACCATCGACATTATTTAATTCGAAGCCCAATTCTTCTAATGAAACAATATTGTCAATCAAAGATTTCCGGTAACTTTGGCCTAAGTCATATAACTCAATTTTTCGCAAAATTTACAAAAGTTTTGCAACATTGTACATTCTGAAAAACTCTCACGCCATAAATCTACAATCATGTCCATTAACAAAGGTCGAGAATATATGGTAGTTGTAGCCGGTTTTAGAAAACCAAAAAACCCCCATTGTATTTTATACCATTTGGATTATACTACAAAAGTACCTCAAGAACCTCATTCTCGTTTCAAAATTCTACTATGTAACAGTTCTTACTGTTCAATCTAAAATCATTATTAAGCCTAAACGTTCATTCTTTTTTAGTATGTTTATTCTAAATTGTTACAAGACCAAATTAGTCAATCATTCTTACGGTTGAGTTTTCCGGTAAGAAATGCCAGAATTTACTGCACTGCATGCACAAAATGATATGGTGCATGGTCCATAATCACCATCTATTGATTTTCAGTTTATACAGAGTAACCTTTAAGTAATGGGACACAGAGCAACGGCAGATTCGTGAGGTGAAAATATTTCGATTTATCTAGGATTAGTTTACAAAAGTAAATATTAAAAGAGATACGAGATTTTTATTTTTTTCTGTAAATTCAAAAGTTGCCAAAATATTCTTAAGAAAATTGTCGAAACTAACTTTTTTGGGATGGGAGACATTAATCTGCCCTCAATTTTAATATAGATCCCAAAAAAGCATTACTTGTACTACACCTATTTCAAAAAAAAGTTCTGTTCAAATATCGCTAATGTTTCCAACATGTTTGCGATTGTACTACGTGATGAAATAATTCGGTATTTGAATAACTTTTGAAGCAGTGGGCTTAAATTTAAAACGACAATATTGACATATTTTCGGAACGCGTTTACTGGTAAACAAAAAAATTAAATAAGCTGTAATAGATTTTAAAGGCATTACAGATAGAATGTGCTATCTACGACTTAGAGGGAAGTACAGAAAAATAACTTTATTAAATGTTCATGCGCCAACAGAGGACAAGGAAGAAGACGAAAAAGAAGAATACTACGGTTTACTGGAAAATATTTATAAGGGAATACCAAAAT
Source organism: Melanotus villosus (assembly GCA_963082815.1). NCBI lineage: Eukaryota > Metazoa > Arthropoda > Insecta > Coleoptera > Elateridae > Melanotus > Melanotus villosus. Next base: position 111,078,448 of record OY720418.1, on the reverse strand, counting down.
ATGACCTGAAACTAGTGATGGGAGATTTTAATGCGAAGATAGGCAGGGAGGAAATAAAACAGGTCAGTTATAGGGAAACACAGCAAACACACGGATAGCAATGAGAATGGCAGAAAATTAATAGACTTTGCGACAGGAAGAGATATGAGAATCAAAAGCACATATTGTGAATACAAAAATATTCAGAAAGGAACGTGGATTTCACCAGATGGAAACACTATAAACCAAATCGACCACGTCCTAATTGAAAGAAAACATGAGAAGAACATTACAAATATCCGAGTGTATAGAGGAGCAGACGCAGACGCAGACACGGACCATTTCCTTTTGAAAATTAACCCCAAAATCACAATACCTAAAATAGAACATCAGAAGAGAGGAAGGGGCAAAAGTGTTAGAGTTGATGATATAGAAAAAAAAAAGAAGTAAGGGAACAATACGAAAGCGAAATAAACAAAAGATTAGACACAGAAGTACCGAATCAGAATATCGAAAAAAAAATGGGAAAATATATTGGAAGTCATATACGCAACAACCAAAACCTTTGCAAAGCTAAAGAAAACAATCAACAAAGAATGGTACGACGAAGAGTGCAATAATGCAATAACAGAAAGGACAAAGCAAGAACGGAAATGTTACAGAAGCAAACAGACGAAACTAAAGAAAAATATATGGAGAAATGGAAAATAACGAAAAAAAAAGATACAAACTAGATAGAATAGAACAACTGAAAGGAATTTCAAAAATATGGAAATACCGAACTTCTACCAAGAAGTTAAAAGAAGTAAAAAAGGATACCAACCAAGGATAAATTTCATTAGACGAAGACGGAAATTTAATAGGCCGAATACTTTTAAGGAAATCTTAAGTGTGACAAAGGAGGAGGCAATAGCATTGAGATAGATAATGACATAATGAGAGACAAGTTAATATACAGGCACCTACGGTGGAACAAATGCACAGAATTGTAAAAAACCTACAGAATAATAAAAGCCCGGGTGAAGATGGCATACGAGCTGAACTTATTAAATATGGAGGAGAGAAATTGTATCAAAGAATAAGCGTGATAATACAAGAGATCAGGGAAACCGAAGAAATGCCAAAGAAATGAACTGAGGTAATCCATTTTATATAAACCTCGACATGCTCTTCCAATACACAAGTTTACTTAGATTGTAGGGGCATGTCGGGGAAATCTATGGTTTGGATTTCTTTAGTAATTTACTTAATGTTTAATGTTTATGTAATTATCAACAAACTAATCCAAAGTTTATTTCTAAAAAACAAAAAATTGTATTATTATCAAATGTATTTTTAGTTGAAATTAAATTTAAAAAAAAAAAAAAAAAAAAAATCATATGCCCAATTTTTAAAACAGGCGAGAAGACTGTGTAACGACTATAGGCGAATTGCTTTGCTAAATGTGGTATATAAAATCCTAGCAACTTGTATTAAGGAAATGATAAGTGAATATTCGCAAAAGGTACTCCGAGAATACCAGGGCGGCTTCAGAAGCAACAGGTCAGTAACCGACCAGATCTTCACGCTCAAGCAGATACAAACAACATGTTAAAACGTAAAATAGACCTACATGTAACGACTTTAAGCAAGCCTACGATACGATCAACAGAAACCAAATGTACAAGGCAGTGACAGAGCTAGGAATCCCAAGAAAACTAATCAACCTGACAAAGATGACCTTGAACATGACAATAAACAGAGTGAAAGTGCACGGAGAAATATCAGAAAGCTTCCATATAACCAATGGACTAAGACAGGGCGACCCCATCTCCGCTCTGTTATTTAACTTGGTTTTACAAAAGATAGTAGAAGATAGTAACATCAACACCACAGGCACTATATACCACCGGCCACATCAATGCATAGCCTACGCGGATGACGTTACCCTTATTGCAAGAACACGAAACGAACTGCAACAAATAGCAAGAAAACAAGCTGCGGCGAGGAATATGGGTCTACGAATAAATTAACAGAAGACTAAATACATGTTCATGGGACATGGAAAAGGAAGAACCAAAGCGCCCCTTAAAATAAAGTTAAACACAGGGAAAGAATACAGCTTTGAAGAAGTAGACCACTTCACGTTTCTTGGAACGATATTGACAAATAATAGCGACGAACGAACAGAAACTGAAGGAAGAATAAACGTGGGGGATAATGAATTTAGTGAACAAGTGAAACTGTGTATCTGGGAGAGGAAAATATTAAGGAGGATATACGGAGGAAAAAGAAACGGTGACATATGGGACCGAAGAACTAACTAAGAAGTGATGGACCTGTATAAAGACGCAAATATTGTAGGAGTAGTCAAAGGAAGACGAATAGAATGGTTAGGACACATCGCGAGGATGACTGAAGACCGAATGCCAAGGAAGCTGCTGGAGTTCACACCTGATGCAACCAGAAGAAAAGGAAGGCCTCGAACTAAATGGAAGGGAGCTGTCGAGCAGGATTAAAAAGTCTGGGAAATAACAATTGGAAGGAAACAGCACAGAATAGAAGGAAGTGGAAAACAATAGTGAAGCAAGCCATGGGTCTAAAAGGCCCGTAGAGCTGACCTATCTAATATATTGACATATTCCTTTTAAAAACGAGTAACCGGACATACAGCAATAGTGGATTCCTATCTTATATTTCTTCATTAAAACAAACACAGCATTTTCTACATAATATACAGGGTTATTGGTAATTCGATACATTCCTTTGGAGATATGATGGGACAGGAGCTAAGAAACAAATTAAACCTAACATACATTATGCAAAAATAAAAAAATAATTTCTGAGAAAAACGAATAGGTAATTTTCGTAGCTGATTTTTAGAAATCATTTTTAATAAGTTTTTATTTAAAATTTTCACATGATCGAAATGTTTCAGGATATTTTCCATTCGAAACGGATGACCATAGAGTGGGAAAAGTAACCCAGTCAAAAAGTTCAGAAAATGTCAAGTAGATTTTTTAAAAATTAACTTTAAAGTCATTAAGATCTACTTTTTTGAGAAAAACACAAAAATTGAAATATCTCAAAAACTATTGAGTTTTGCATAATGTATGTTAGGGTTAAATTTGTTTCTTAGCTCCTGTCCCATCACATCTCCAAAGGAATGTATCGAATTACCAGTAACCCTGTATAATAATATAATAAAATGTGTCAATATCGTAATATTTAGATCTGTATCCCATTATTTAAGGAGTATACGAATTAGCTGATGAAATACCAAATTTTAAATTCAAGTTAATCGTTTTATGACAATCCCTGTCTAACCATTCGGGTCGTACCCTTCTTAAAAATAAAAACGAATCCCCCATGCAAAAACTATGAATCTTAATCCCCTCATTTCTAATTTTGGGTAAACTTTTTAAATTTGATTCGTGTTACTTCTGAAGATCAGCGTATCTGTTTTGATGGATCCATGATTCGTCTAAATATATGAAAGAGATTTTCGTTCGATTTTTAAAAATGTAATTAATTTGAATATGTCATACATGGTAAAACCTTACACAATTAAAATCTGTAATGTTTGCCAACCCAATAAATAAAAACCACAGCCTGCCTTGTGACAAAAGTGACGTGAATATTGTGTGTTTTAGTGGTATTTTTACAACCTCATTTTGTTATGTGCCATGTGTGGTCGGGTTATACTGAATCCGGTACTGTTTCGTGCTATTCACGAGTGAAGTTTAACCACCACAAAGCAATTTTAGCAATTAAAATAATTTTTTTAGTATTATCTCCCTTAATATGCATAAAATCAAAAGAAAGGAAAGATCAATCCCATTTAGCCCACGTAAAGGCCATTTATCGCGCTTTGAAGCTGAAATTAATTCAAAAAACACACGTTGCCTTATCAGCTGTCATGCAAATAGGGTTGCTCGAAATTCTTAAGCGGTCATTATAAGTAACCCCCGCCGCCCTATGGCGTGTGAATAGTTGAGATTTAAAAGATCGTCAGAAAAAGCGTTTCTGAATTCCTGGGCTTCCACAAAAATAATCTAATGCAAATTCAAAATGCAAGATTTTTGCACTTATTCGTTTTGGATTAACAAGTACTAAAGTTTCTGTGCAATCAACGAAAGCTGGAAAACCTTTCTTCCAAACCACGGGCAAATGCAGATTTCTATTCAAGTCTCTTTTTTTTTGGAAACTTTTCCTCGGCCCCTGGTGCAGAGGACTTCTTCATCTAACACAGAAAAGTTTACAACTCCCTAAACAATAATTTACGAGGTACGTAAAAAGGCCCAAGGCAGCGGAGAACGCAGATGTCATTAATTTTATCATTAAATTATAAATGTAAATGTGGCAAAAGTTTTGTTCCAAGAACTCTACGCTCGTATTTCCCCCATCAAACGAGGTATTTTTCGTGTTTTAGGTCAGCAAACGTGCGTGTTGTTTGTACACGATACCGCAACCGTTAACAACATGTTTTGTACATGGTTGCACAATTTGAAATGGAATATTTATGACATCAACAAGTCGTTAACCATTTAAAAAGGGAAATATTTTGCATTTATTATTTTTTTTTCGGCAGAAGTCAGTGTCACGATAATCCTCTAATACCATCCATTAGTTACGCACCGATTTCTACGATGACATTCATTAACTATAACTGTCATGATACACAAAATATATTTCGTCAAATAATTTGTCTTAATTTAGGATGGCTGTTTGTTCTGCAGTTTTAACAATATTTAATTAACACTTAACGAACCGTGAAAAAATGCAATTAGTAAAACTTGTCAAATAAGTAGCTAAAGTAATTTCCAGTTTAAACTGCTTTGAATGAGAAAAATAATTAATAAAGTTGTTCAATTTCCTTCTGACTTTAAATTACTCCATTACTAAGCTAATAAAAGTAACAAGGGTAATCTTAATCACACCTATAAATCGAATCGGACGATTCTTAATAATATGTATAAGGTTAGGCTATTAAACATGACACGTGACGCTAATAACATACAAGATAAATTGCATTTAATAGTAAATTAGGCAAAAACGCAACACGAATTTCTATAATGGGATGTAGATAAATAGCGCGCAAGATCTAAATAAATATGAAAAAGCAAGTTATAATTTCCTTCGTGTAGCCATTCAGTCAACTGCACGATATGAAAATAGCTCCATTTCAATATGCAATAACGGTAGCTATTCCAATTAATGTATATTTTGATTAACCCTTCGTTATTACAACGGCGTACAAGATTGCGTGATCAAGTTCTATATGAAATATTTTATTTTACGTATTTTTATGCGATAAATGCATTACTTTAAACGAGTGAGGTGTAGCTGCGAAATAATAATATATGTATTGCTGATAAGTAACAAGGCTGGTTGGTATCTTTTCTCAGATATACGAAATATTAGTGGTAATTTGCAGATAATATTGTTGGTTATACATATTCTAAAATTGCATATTATGCAAGTCTCATGAAGAATACAGAAACCAAATTGTAGAAAAGGTAATCATCAGCTGATTAAATTTAATGAATCGATAATCCCTTAATCGCCTCATGTAAATGTCCGTTTTGAGGCCAAGAACAGTAGTCGGATAGTTTGAATGACGTTAAGGTAAATAGTAGGGTATTTACATTTATCTGGAGATAAAACGGTTGATCCTGCACAAAAAGATATATTTTTTAAGTCGAAATGTATGACAGAAGTAAACCAAATGCCATTCGGTGTTTATGCAAATAGAGTAAATAATGATGCGTCAAGTGAAAAATTTTTAGCCACATATTTAAAGGATAAAAAGGTGCCATTTTTAGAAAATTTTTGGAGCGCCTGCTAATGCTTACTTTATTACATTTAATATTAAATATCACAAAATTACAATTAAATTAAATTGTTAAATAATAAAAATCATTTAAATTCAACCGCATCCGATCAGAAGACTATATTATTTAATACATGTGGTAGTTTTGAATACAACAGAACTTGTAACATTGGTTGCCGACGTTCAACCACAGGCAACTCTGAACTATGTTAACTAGTGCAGTATTAATAGAATTTAAAATTTCGCCTATTTTCAGCAGATATAATAAAAAATTAACGCTGTTAATAACGCTTGTTGATACTAGTCAACTAGTTAATAATAATAAGTAACACTGTGATTGGAATTTGGATGTCCGTGAATCCGCGATAATACATTAGTTTTTGGTTTGGCAGGCGTGTATGAACCGAGTTTTATAATAATCAGTGAAATGATTACTTCTAAACTTCAAAAATTTAATGGTGTTTGCTAGAAATTTATTTTATAATTCAAAATGTCGGTATTACGAACCTGGAACGTGTGAGAAAATTGCCACTGTTTATAGAGCACCTGGGTAATTGGTTGCACAGGATCTTCTTACTCCTAACTATTAAATTCCACAATTCCACAAATATTCCACAAAAAATTTAACGTTTTTTCTGATTTTACTACTAAACAGTCAGTTCGTTAGAAGCTAGAAATTTTGGATGAAAAAAGAATAAATTTTTTTTTATTGGCACTTAAATTCCGCAACATGGAGGTCTTAACCTCCTACGTCGCTTTCTGTACCTGGTTGTTTCAAACGCTATGCATACGGGGTGTCGTTGTAAGCACACGCCTTCGATAGCCGCCAAAAACCATTTACTGCTTTAAAAACAATCTTTTCTTCAATTGCTTATTTGTGTGGTCAAGGATTACCCCCTCATATTTGTCAAACTTACTAAAAATCTTTATTATAAAAACTTATCTCTTTACTCTACTCTACTGAAAGTGTTATCCCCCCCCCCCCCCCACTCCCACTCACCGAAAAAAGTTCCTATGCCCCTGTGGTTTTGTATTTACTAAAATTACCTAAGTATTTATTGAATCAGTTAAACGGCATTTCGTGATAATACACTGCACCACTTTAGAATACTTGCTGAATTGTTATAATTAACTGAGGCTACTTGCTAAAATGAAATCTTCGAAGGGTTGGTCACGATTAAAGCCTAAGGAAGGAAGATAGTCTAGTTTATTATCTAAAAATGTCTTTAAATTTGTCCGAGCTTCCAAGAACACGGATTTTTCAAAAAGGCAGGAAATACTATACAGTTTTAGATTGCCTTAAACTGTCCCTAACTGTGTACAACTGCTCGGAAAATTTATTTGTGCGAGGATCTGCTCCATGTCAATTGATGATGATGATGATGATGAATCTTATAAGTTACTTACAAAATAATAAGTATTAATTTAACCAACATACATATTCAAGAAATATAACATAGGTATACAGTGTGTCCCAGATAAACGGACTATACATGGGAATCTCGCAAACGACAAGAGATGGAGATTTCGTTAAATTAGAGCAAGTAGAAATCTGAAAAACTGAAATTTTCGTATTTTTTATAATGAACAGAAACAGGAAAACGGTTTTGACATTGTTCTTGCAAGTCGTTAAATTTTGAAGATTTACGAGATGCCCATACCTAGTCCACTTACCTTGGACACACCGTATATACGATTCTAACACGTCCATAAATGATAAGATAATAAAATGGCACAGGAACTCCAAGGAAATAAATCTTTCTGATTTGAAGCGAGACCCTCGTGTATAATTTCTGAGGTTATACTAAACAACCGAATTTTATTTCGAGTGCTACGTTAGGAGATTTCTTCTGCGTCATTTCCAGTATGCCATAAAAATTATAATACAACTGTAGCGGAAATCGAGATCCGATGAACCATAAAGTAGCAACTCGCATATTTACTGTCCGACACCTCGTAAAGTTGCCCATAACATATTCTTATCGGAAAGCGCCCAGCACACAATAAAGCTCGGCGTTAGACGTCAGAGAAGCGAATTTGCTTGGTTGCTTTCATTGCTTCTATTTCCATTAAATTAACTGCTGCTTTTCTAGATTTATGCTGCGTTCGCTTTGTGCATAGCTCTGTTGCTTTAGTTTAACTTCTCACACGAATCGGAGCAACCTCAATGTTAAGAACGATTTCAGAAAAGTACAAGAATACACGCTTAACTGCAATAACCATAATTTTTAAATCAAAATAAAATAAAAATATCTGCTTGGATTTGAAAAGCAATTCCCCTCGCAACGGTTATCTATAAATTTTGATTAAAAATTGCTTAAGTAATTGCATATCCCTTCCGAATTCTGATTCGACAAACTTAATTTCGTATTATTAAAAAGCATTTTTCGCCGTAAGTTGTAAATTTTTAAGATACCATTAACAACGTATTACGAAATTAGTTATATAGAGGAATAAATTTGTGTCCCCAAAATTTTGTAATTACGGAAAAAGCATTCTGCGACTTAAGATGACCTTTTTGAGCTGTTTTATATTAATTACATACAAAACTCGCAAAGATTCTGTAAAGAGTCGGCGCCTTTGAAAGCGTTCTATTTAAGAGATAGAAATAAAAAGCATCCACTTTTGGCTCTTAAGAAAAGTTTACCTTTGTTCGGGGAAATCGAGCCAGTAAGGGTAAAAAATTAATCAGGATGCTAATAAAGATCATTCACGAAAGTCCTTGTAATTAAGCTTGCTTAAATAGAAAGTCGGCGGGGAAGTTCTTGACGAGTGAAATGATTGCAAGTTCTAATTGAAACTTCACCAACCGCAGTTAAATAAGAAGACGTCCTCTTGCTGAAAGTTTACTTTGATTCTTTCAGTACGTTTCCTGCTTAAAGTTGTCCTAATTAGTGTAGCTTACACTGAAATTTTAGGACAGGATTTCTTAGGTAATAAAAGTAAGAATTTATCCGCGTTTTTTCTACAAAAACTAGAGAGAATCCATCTTCCCCTTGAAGTCACGAAAAAAACCTGCACAAAAAGCTGCATGTCTGAGAAAGCGAAAGTGTTTAAACCAACTTGCAAAAAATCTTATAAAAAGACGCTATCTTTTCTAAAGCAACTCATCTTCGTGATTAGAATCGCGTCGAGGCGAGGAATAGGTAATGGCATTTTAAATTATTATGAGACCTGACGTCTGTTAAGTGCTGTGAGGGTCGACTCCGGAGTTCCGGATGCTATCACGACCCGGACTTGACACGTGACAGACTCCGGAAGTAGTCGCCCCTTTAAAATACTTGACACTTTTACAGAACTACCTTTTTTTGCCCAACCAATTCTCGTATCATTCAAAGGCTTAATTTAGATAATTTTTCGCCGAACCTTCCGCTGAAATAAATAACGGTCTTGTAGAATAATAACCTGTATCATTCAAAAAAAGAATTTCAAAATAATCCGCGCGTTCAGGAGGGGTTTGCTCTGATATTGTAGAATCGTATACATCACGAATTTATATTGAGTTAAGCTTCAGTGCATTTACGCATTCATTCAAGGAGAAACTTTACGTTTGATTGCACGTGAAGAATAGCTCAATACTCACGAGTGTTAAACTTGGAATCGATTTCAGAGAAGTTTGGATTTCTAGGCTGAGGGAGTAACGGAAGCCAAAAAGCTGGGCACACAGTGTTTGAAAGATAAGAAAAACCGAGTATTTCTACTATTGTGAATGCTTTTTACACTCGACTCGCTTTATATAAGTGTTTTTTAAATAAAAAATGAAAAACAACCTTCCGGCTAATTCTCTAACGATTATAGTTCTCAAACGCACAAGTTAAAAGTTTCTGTATATTTTATTACTTTACGAGTTTCAAGTTTACAATGTTTTAAATAGTTAATTAAAATTAAAGAAAAGGGTTATCGTATGCTGGCACAAAATTAACTTTTTTGTCGTATTTCTTTTTCAGTTACTTAATTATAAGGTTGTCCAAATTCAATACTGAAATAATACAGCGGCTTAATTTTAAAAACCTTAAACCTACAATTAAGGAAGTAGTAGCAGCCATAAATGCGACAGCGATGAATGTCGCGTGTTCAATTCAATAGTTAGCTGGCGTAAAAATAATAAAGTTCCGGGAAAAATACATATGAACAAATCGAGCTTCGTAAAAGACGTACTTTTTAATTTGGAAAAACAATGCAGCTACGATAATTAATCCTGGACCTCAATTGTAACATTTTTTCATTAAAATTAAAAATAATGTTTGAATGTAATCATACTAAATGTATTTTTATAGACATCCCATAGAAAACAAAACACTAAGGAGTTTAATTAAGATTAATTAATTTTATTAAAATTTATGTAATTCTATAATCTTAAGAAATAATATAGGGGCTTTAAATGGGTTATTTTACCATATAAAACAAAATCGTTTTAATGGTTTGTAATACTCCCAAAAGTACTCTCTTCAAAGTACCTTGTTTACCATAGCATGGTTTGCATTTTCGCAACTCGTGAGATTAGGATAAGTTTTATGATTAACAATAATGATTCAATCTACTCACGAATAAAATTATAATTTGCATTTGAAAATGCTAAATGGTTATATGTTTTTTAATCTAAAATTATTAACAAAACTTGTACACAATTTTGTTGTAAATTGACCTGAACAATATAAACTCATATACCTATACTTATATTATTTAATGCATATTATAACTACTTATGTATTTCCCTTTATTTCCAATTCCAGGTTCAGTTAAAACGTTACAGTATCTAGTGGTATGAATAAACCCCACAATTTAATTTAAACAAAATGGTTATGCTTCCTATTCAAAATTTATTATATGCTCCGGTTAGCACAAATAGGTTCATCCTGAAGGTTCGTAACAATTTACTTTTATTTTAATTGAATATAAATCTTTTATATTGTATATTTATAATTATTCAATTATAAAGAACATACATTTTATATGCAGATTTATTACAAAATTTATACCTATCCTAATCTTCCCTTCCTTCCTTAAATTTAAAATTGACTCACTGTTAACTCTATCCAAATCAATATTCAGCAAAATCTAAAATCCAAACAAATTTAATGAAAAATCAATATCCAGATGAATATAACAAATTACCATCCAAATCAATATGCAGATGAATATAACAAATTACCATCCAAATCAATATCCAGATGAATGTAACAAATTACCATCTAAATCAATATCCAGATGAATATAACAAATTAGCATCTAACTCCAATATTCTTTATTTTATATTATGGAATTTTATCCACAGTACAGGTTTATTTATTAATAATAATATTCCAATTAATAATTCATTTTTCTTTATATTGAATAAAATTCTGAGAACTCATTTTTTATATTTTATATTTATTTATTTTATCCCTTCTCATGTTTTCTGTAACACAGGCTCTCCAATAATCCTCTTCCAACCAGAAAATTCCTATTTGTTACCGGACAACTATAAACACTGGATTTTTCCCACTACATAAACCTACCTTTAGCTATTCACTCTTCATAACAATAAATGATATACATTTTATTATAAAGCTAAATCTGCATTAACATAAACAATTATATTTTATTAAGATTTACATCAAAAATTAAAAGAAAATATGTTTAACTCACAACATCAACATCAATACCACCATCATCTCACTAGATATACATAGTGTAGTAGGTATATTATGTAATTGTGTTGACTAATTTATGCAATAAGCTTTAAGGGCGGTTCTTTCGATTCATGCATTTTAAAAACTTTACACAGCAATGTTTTAGTTTATAGCGTAGTATCTTTAATTGAAAAATAAATATGAAGTTGTCTCCCTTAATTGGCTGATTTAATCAAAGCTTCAATTCAGAAATAACTGAAATTCCTGTATGTCATTTAAACCAAAAAAGAATGGGGAAATTAACTTACATATTTTTAATAAAATTTAGTTCTTTTAGAAATGCAGAAATAAAAAAATTCTGGGATTGCTTATAACTGAACTGCAACTTGCAACATTATATTTTAAAAGGTATCGTTTCTAATAGTTTAAAACTCGTTTCTGATATTCTTACATACGTAGAATGACAAGCTTCTTACAAGATATGCCTCTATTTTTTCGATAATTTACGTGTATTAACCATATCAACATTATTTGACATTGGCGTTTTTGAAATTTATCTATCTATCTAAAAATAAACACTTACGGATTATTAAACAATAAAACCTATAATTATTCCACCTATTAATATATTTTTCCGGAATTAATTAGCATTTCGTAATAACGTACAAAAAAGTAGCTACAAGATTTTCCTAAAAAATTATATGGGGAGTTACTAGTTGAAACTTTGACTAACCGAAAATTTACAGGAAGATTCTAGACAGACCATAAAAGAAAGTCCAGCTAGCCAGCGCAGTTAGTTTAGGTTCAACATACGGCAGTTGCAGTAAGTTAGTTCATAGCGTTTGCGTTATAGCTACAATATTAAAGATGACAACACTGAAACTTTGCGTAAACACAAATCTAAGTTGTGATTACTTTCTACTTTTTTATTCGGTTTGTACAGTGTTATTCTCAAGAACAAGTTGTAATTACAAATAAACTATACTATTGAATCCTCGTTTTTCTTTTGAGCTTAGAAATTTCTTTTGGCCATTTGATATGAATTCTAAAGAAAACATTAAGGAGTTATTTCTTTGAGATTAAATGTTTCCTTAGAAAGGTAATTGAAATTTATTCAAAAAGAATATTTAATTGGCCTTTTTGTTTTCAAAACAAATAGTGAAATGGTTAGAAAAAAATTAAATATCTAGGATTGATGTTGGCTGAATATGAAATGCTTACTTGCTGACGTTAATAAATACGCAAAAGGTGCTTGAAACAGTTAAAGAGTTTTGAAATGGAAGAGCTCGGTGCGTAAAACAGAAGTATGGGGGTATTTCCTCGTTATCTTTATTACCAATTAGCAGGCAACCAAGGTACAGCGGTATCGCTCCCTAAAGTGTTCTTGTTTATCTTGAACAAGGTGCTTTACAAGCATTTTTGATTTACATAATGTCGATTCCTTAGAACACCCGAGTGTGTACACAACTATTTGGTAATGATGTGTATTTTACGGGGCCCCTTTTGCAACGTAAATAACCTGAATCTTCTTTTCGCTTGTCACGGGTATTAGTAAGGGTTTCAATAAGAAATGTGTAAGCACGATAGGAAGAGTGTCTGTTCCTTCTTTGGATAGGGAGAAATATAATCTAAGTTCTAGTCGTATGCAGTGTTCATCTTCGCAATCCGTGCCTCTCATCGAATGTCACGAGTCGCGACCCCCGCATAAGTACTCTATCAGGATTCCATTTTCCACCCTTAAAACCCACCCCTAATATCTTCTCCATCATCCCGAATCTTCCTAATGGACTCTAAATGGAGGCGACTCCTATGACAGCGAGCAAACCGATGCTTTTTCCCGGGGGATACGCCCCATAATACCCAATTAAAAAGTAAACTATTAAGTTCTCCGGTTTCATCAAGTGCCGTGCGGATCAAAATCCACCGGCAAGAAGACGTAGCTTTTAATATTTCAGGTTTCATGATGCCGAGCTAAGGAAGTGGCGCACTAAATAATTTATGCGCGAGCGATAAATAACAACCTAGAAAAGTCCGTTATTTTAGTAGTGCAGTAAATCTCGATAGTGTAAAGCCGATAGGACCAATATTGAATAATCGCTAGGAAACTAATTCGAGCGGATACGCGTCGTGGGAGGAACTCTTCAAGCACGTTCCAGCCCGTAAATTAATTCCGGAGCCGGGAGCCGATTCAGAAATCTCAGTGAGCATGGTAACGACAAGTTATATAAACCACTAGTGTCGTCTTGCGACCGCACAGACCTGAGTAAACATGACAAGACTGAGTTTAATTAAAGGCTCGGATCATCATTGTTTTAGAGGATTCCCGCAGTTATACTTGTACTCATACCTCAAGGGTTGGTACCGCGCGGCGACAAGATGTTTATGCGCACATATTGTTGACTTTGCGACCGAGATGAAACGGAAACGGAAATGTTTAGCGCCCCGCTTTAGTTCATAAGCTTCAACTCCTGCCCCGCGGTATTCTACAGTTTTAATCGGGATCATCCCCAACGTTTCTTGCGGAAATTTTACTAATATACCCGAGACGGTCGTTGTCACAACTTGTACAGTGAATAGGGCCGACTAGTTGGAAGACTAAAGGACGATATGACAGGCACAAGTTGGAAACAAGCGTTGCATTTGTATATGAAATGAAGATGAAAGATGGACTTGCCATGGGGAAAATGGGGAGAATTTCGAATGCATAATGTAAACACCCTTTATAACACTGTCTAAATTCAAAGCTAATAAAGGACAATCCAAAGACATTTTATATAATTTTTCAAAAGAATTGAAATAACAGCCGAAAATAAATCTAATGAGTAGTAATCTAGCAAGCAGCTTTTATTCCTAATTATCAAAATTTTGGATATCAGAAATATTAAATCAAATTAAATCGACGTTTACTTGGAAAAACGCTATTAAATAAACGCAGTTCAAAAAATTAAATGTTATGCCACGAAAATTCAAGGAAATGAGGGAAGAGCTATCTATAATCATAAAATATTTGGTGGTCTAGGCATTCGAGTGTATCTGCTAATTATTTTGTATTTACTCGTGTACCTTAGATTTTTTGGCGTTTCGACGTTCCAAATATAAATCTAGTCCGATTTCATATGCTGTTAACATTAAATACTTCTGGGTATTCAAGTTTTTCTTTCTAATTTCACGCAATGGTAGAAAAAGTCCCAAAAATGGTTTAGGATTTACAAATAAAGGATTTCCTAGCAGACTTCCTAAACAGAATTTACATTTACGAATGCGTTTACGAAATTGAATATCTCTATAAATCCTGCCGACATAGCGACGACCCACCTGACGTGAATTTTCGCCATTCCCGTTCGATCTCCCCGGTCGTCCGGTGTAACGAAATCAAAAGCGCACGGAACCGACTGAAGTTCAGAATTCAATTTACAAACGGGACATGGGTCAGCCAGTTTTCTTGATACAATTTTGACGTGAAACTTGAATATGATAAATGCATGAATATTTTGCTTTCTATCCTTTATGATATCTGTTCCGTTACGAATGAGAGGAATGTTTAAAGTATTATGTTTTTAAAGTTTTGTTTTTTTAACTACGCGGAAAAAAATCGAGTTTATCAAAACTTAAATAAGAGGCAGGAAGTCTTTGGCATGCAACTTCTTTTAAGTTCGATAATGAAGCAGATGCATAATGCTACTGTCTCTAATTACGAAAAAGTCCCGTTAAAGTTTCTCTGAAGTTTACAGTAGAATTAAAATCTATCAAACTTTTAACTACATAAAAGACTAAAGGCGTTCATTTCTTATTATGAATCTTTAAAGGGAGAAGCCGCCGACAGCCTGGGTACATTCTCGGGCAATTGGGTCGAATTTTCGAATAAATTCTTCAATTACAAATAAAGGACGACATATTAAAATTGGGCAATTTGCGCCAACTTCAAATTGAACAGAAACGATTACCATATTATTGAAGCTCGACGGGTGGATTTGAGCCTGAATTCTCCCAAATGAAAGATCTTGAAGTTATTTTCGCCTGCAGAAAATTGTCGCAAGGAAACTTCCAACTTTAACTGAATTTTAGGGATTATAAAGTAGCTCGAGAAATTTGTTAATAAAATTTATTAAATTTATAGTGTGTTAGAGGTAGGTACTTTCAACTGTTTTAGTTTTACAAAAGATCACTGCATCCTTGCAACCACAAACAATTTTAATAGAATTAAGGGCGAATTGCACAAAGGTTTTGTTAAATGAACGAATGATTAAAGTTGACAACAAAGCATCATTGATTATTTGCCATATAAATTTATATTCCGATACGATTTCGTTAATTTTGACAAAGGATTTGATGAACCTGTTAAATCATGTTTATGCAACCCGCCCTTAGTCGAACAGTCACAACAGCTTAAATCATGAACACTCAATTAGAAAAAAAAAAAAAAACACTTGACCCAAACAACGTCTTAATAGTAACGTATCACGGCATTCCCTGATGATTTGGTGAAAACCATATCTTCAGGGGTCCTGTCTCAGACAACTTTACTTTTGTAATTTGGCGAAGAGAATATCTTCAGACTCCAACCAATAACGTCAAGTAAGTTTTATACTGAGGATAGAAATTTAGTTGCTGAAATACGTTCCGACGTTCGATTGCTATCGACTACATATCTTTTCTTTTTCAACAATTATAGCTTCTATAAAGATCTATTCTAATATTATTGAATTAGGGGTGAAATGTTTTCGTTTATAAAATTCTAAAAACAAGCGCTTATTAGTAATTCTCTTAACTGATCGTCGGTTAGGGCTTTCTCTGCAAATGGATGTGTTTGTTTGGAAAAATGCTGGCAGCAAAAAGTTGTAAATTTTCCTATATCGGCTATTGGAGTCGAATCTATTAGTGCGGCGTAAAAATTTCGCCCCCTCTGTAGGATATACGAGCCGAATTTCATATTCTCATATTAGAAGACTGGTTGTTCAGTGGACTGAAAAACTGTCCGATTATCCGGTTGGTTTGGCTTATGGCTTCCTTCAAAATTTCTAAGTTTTCGACGAGAAATAAAGAAATAAGAAGGCAAAGAAAAATCTAGCCAATGATCGGATTTAGCAGTATTTTCGTGCATAAACACAAAGGTTGCCGAAGATCTTCCTGGCGTTCAATCAGTGAACAATTTTACCGGTAAGCGTCTACCATCTGCGACAAGGCAATCGCTCGAATCCACGCAGGTCGCGTCGGCATAATAAAAACACCCCGATCAAACCGTGTAATCTGTAACTACCCTTTGTGTCTACGCCTCCGAAAGCGAGTTACGAGCTACGTTCCCCTTTTATATTCAATTCCTCGCGGCGTTGGTACGAAAAGAATCATTAAATGGGATCTCAGAACGGCTCATAAACCGGTAGCATGTTACCTGGGAGCGAAGAATTACACTCAACTTGATTTTCCGGCAGTTTGGTAACGTAGCCAGCCAGAACGCACCTCGCCGCTCATTATTATTGCATGAGACAGGTCCCTTTGCGTGCACTTGTCCTCCAAATCGACCAAAATTAGGGTCTCCCTCTGCTACTGATTCCAATTTGGAACTATTTCATTATTCAGATACTGTAATTGATCTCGAATAAAATATAACACGTTAATTCTGCAACTCACGTTCATCTTTGATGGTACTTTAGCCGGACACGACTCGATACCCCTTTTAAATTAAACAAAGAACCACTACATGGCCACAAATGAACCTATATATCATACGGTTTTAATATGGGGGTATTTAATTTATTTCCAACTTACATTTTTTAAAAAGTCACCCTAAAACGGTAGGGTGGAATTTCACATATACAACCGCAGCTATAAAAATTGGTTTTAGATTACATCCCCGAAAGCTCTCATCGAAAATCATTAAAAGACGAAAATTTTATTTGCTAACCATTAATATCTCCAATGTAATTTATCTGAAATCTACGGTCAAAACTGCCTTGCTGGAAATACTTCCAGAAACGAGTCTATTTTCATTAATAATTAATACTATTTTATCGCAATCTTCATGAATATGTATACAAAAGAAACTGATGGCGATATGGTTGCTTTCTTTATTCAGAATTTAAATAAATTTAAAAATCCTACGACCTCATCAGATTAAAAATGTACAATTTTACTGTGATGAATTACGTAACAGAGATCTTACTGGAACGATCTTATTTATCAACAATGAAATATTTTAAATTTACAATACAGAATATTCAGCCCTTCCACTTTCCTATAAATATCTTTAATAAGTAAAGATATAAGGGTTTTTCAATTTTACTAGCAGACAAAACTATTTTACCGAAACTAGATGCATTTTATTTAAACATTTGAAGAAATATTAATTGTTTTAGTAAAAAATCATTCTAACATTCTTAAAATTAATTTCAGTTAAAGGCTTATGGTTGTTTACAAGACGTTAAGTTGCAAAAGTTGAAACATTCACAAGCTTAAAATCTTTATGACAGATCTATCTCCAACGCCTAAAAGTAAAAACATAAAAAACTGACATATGAAAAACATATTCTTTGAGAGAATAGTCAGCGAAAAACCTTATTGGGTCCAAGGTTTTTGTCAGATCAAAGGTAAAGAAGTAGGGAAAAGCGCAAGCAATAACTTCGCTAACACTAAAGGGTGCGATACGGGTCCACTGTAGAGATAGTGGAATCAATTTGCTTTTCGACGTGCTTGAGCCCTCGGTCAGCTAAAGCCGATAAATCCAGTCGCATAGTGTTATGGTGCGTTCTACACAAAGATGGGACATCACTTTGACCTCAAAGATTATCTCCTTTACGATATAAGAAACGCTTTGAAGATGCCCGAGAAATCAAGCGAACACAAACACGCGATATGCGAACGATACCATCAAAAAAGTGACTTTTTGCAAATAAACAAAATTCGTCCTGGTTCAGCTGTAACCATAACAGATTTCTGTCTAATTACAATTTCAACCACAGTGATAAATATTAGGAGGAAACTGCAGATGCAGCGTTTGATCAGTCGCAGTATTACAATTTGCAGGGGTTCCTTTTCGATCTGCCGATGCCGTTAAAACAATAGCTTTGATGTTCAGATGCATAACATAATGCCTAAAGCTTATGAACATAATCAAACAAGCATTATAATTGTTCAATTGAAATCCAATGGCCTAGTTTACAGCCGATTGCTTTTGAAACGTGACTTTTATTTCGGATGCATAGCTCCCTTGAGATATATACAAACAAACAAATAATTTAGCTGATAATATATTTTAGCACATTCTGTCTCAAGAAAGCTTGTGCATTTTTGGGGGACCACTAAAACTTTTCACCAGGTAAAAAATTTAAATGTTACAGAACTACCTTATAAGATTTAATGAATTTCTTAACAATTCAATTTTTAAGATATTAATTACAATCTTATATTTTATTTTAAAAGTTTGACTTGCTTTATAGGTACGTCACCTTCGACATTCAGTTAACAAGATTCTAGATGAATTTTAGAGCCCAATTTTTATTAAGACTTTGTAGCTTTGTGCAAACACAATAAAACGATAATCATTTTCTTCTATTTCTTGAATTTCATGGAATTAACCTAAAGTTGTTTATACATCTTTAAATTTTAAAACATTTCTAAACACAATAATTTATCAAGTTTTCTTGATTTATTTTATATTACCTTAAACTTCTATCCTTTCAAAATAATTCAAATATTGTATCTTTTTAATAATTTTAATAATTTAGAGTAAGTAAATTGTTATTTAGCGAAAGTTCTTAACAAAGTTGCAGAAATAAAAATAAAATATTGTTTTAGGAAATTTATTAATAGATATAGTTTAAAGTTTAATACATAACAACCGAAATGCTTAAGGTAGAAAGCAACGCTTTCGAAGAAGCGGTTAGACTTTTGTTGAATATGTAGATGTTTATTTGAAGGAAGAATACCTGACTCCCGGAAGAATGCGGAGATGATTCATATTCATAAGGAAGGAGATATGGCAGATATAGGGAATTTACTGACCGATAAGCTTGCTATCTCACCTACATAAACAGTTAACACGAATAAGAACTAATCGACTATAGAAAAAACATCCCTATACATCTAGCATTCGTGGAACACCACAAAGCCTTTGACAGTATTGAAACATGGACCTTCTTAACAGCTTTAGAGGAGGCTTGGATTGATTCGCGATATTCAAATCTCATCAAACATATATACAGAGAAGCTACGTTCGATGTAAAAATAGATCAGCATCTTAAGCCAAAAAAAAAATAGTGTTAGAGAAAGGTGTCAGACAAGGTGATATCGTTAAAACTATTTACGTCGGCAGAATAGAGGTTTAAATATTGATGGTGTCTACCTTAACCACTTAAGATTCACGGACGACATAGTCCCGATAAGTACTGACATGGAGAAATTAAACACAATGTTGAGTTAATTAAACGAGAAATCCAAAATAGGTTTGACTATCAATTTCAACAAAACCACAATAATGAGCAAAAGTCAACAGAGCATCATCCTAGAGAACACCACATTAGAAAAAGGCGACCAATACACCTATCTTGGCCATACAATTAAATTAGGGAAATAAAATCAGGCAGTGGAACTTCAGAATTCACTTAACATGGGTAGCCTTTGGTAGACTCAGCCATATTTTTAGAGATGAAAATGTGTCAATAAATCTAAAACGAAGAGTATATGATAGCTGTATACTTCCGGTGTCTATATATGACCCAGAGACAATGACATTAATAAAATATATAATAATAGAAAGACGGAGGGCCATGTTAGGAATTACATTAAAATACAAGATACGAAATGAGGAAATCCGGAGAAGAACAAGGATAACACATGTTATGAAACGTATTGCGAGTCTTAGATGGCAGTGGACGGGACACATTGCCACACAAAAAGATGAAAGGTGGTCGCAGAGGTTGACACTTTTAGAGACCAAGAGAAACAAAACGAAGAGTGGGAAGAACACAAAAGAGATGGTCAGACGATGTTAGAAGTGCTGCGGGAAGAGAACAGCTAAAGACAGAGTAGCATGGAAACAACTAAAAGAGGCCTATTTCCAGCATTGGATGAACAAAGGCTGAAGTGAAGAGTTTCATACTACATTATTATGTATCTATATAATGCATTCACAATTTTTTAAACATCTTTATTTCATATAAACCTATCTCTTTCTAGGATAAATCCGTCTTTTCAATAAATTTCACACTGAATAATTAATTTTGAGGTTTTGGTCCACGATTTAACCAGCATTGCTGGTTATACATTTTTAATCCGTTTGTTATACTTCAAGTTTGAATTAAACACTTTTTAAAGAAGTAATCCTACAAAATGATTCAATCAGAATACAATTATGTGTTTGTTCGACTGTTTTAAGAGAACTGCGTTTTCTTTTTTCAATAAAAGTTAGATCTGTTAAACATTTCATTGGCAATAAAGCACCGTTTATATAGCCTAGAACTGGATAGTTATACAGGCTGTCTAACTTATATTACCAACAAATTGTACCCAAACAAAGAATGAACAGCGTATAAAGAACATTTATTTCCACTGGAATTATTAAAATATGATGTTCTTTATCAATGAATTGAAATGCTAAATAAACCTACAAAAAGATAATGATTTAATTAAACTCAAAACATGTGTGTATGAAAGAAGAGTCGAGTATAAAAGTGTTATCTCTGAAATTTAAAGTTATCGTTATCATTAATTTCCAGTTAAAAACCAAACGTGACAAGTACAATTTAACAAACGCACATGTCTTAATTTAAATTCAGAAGCACCTGATGATATATTAGCTAACATGCTTGTTTCAAAAACGCTTTCAACGATCATAGATATACGATGAAGAGATACGGAAACGCGAGCGACAAGGGGCATCACATGTACAGATAAGTCAATTATATGTGAATGGCCGTCAAATGCAGAGGCAACTCGGAGGGTTTCAAATCTGATTTGTATTCCATTTTCGATTTATCACGTTACATGACAATTTCCTCTGTTAAGTAGGTTGTATTAACGATTGTTTTACACATTTTGTTCAGCTCTGGACAGCCGATTTTACATTTTAACACCTAAAATTTAATCTTCGCATTTATGTTCTCTGTGGTTTTTTAATTTTTGTAATTCGATTTTCAAATACAGTGAATTATGACTTTGAATAATTACGTTGTTAACATTTAATCGAGTTAACGTTACAAAAATATTAATGCTGAAGTTTATTTTTAGTGCAAAGCTATACCACATCAGTCATGAAAATTATACTACAAAATCGCATATTTATTAGGGTAATGCTTTACTAATGAGTTTACGTAAATTGAAATCCTTATGAATGATGCGACACCATTTAATTAATAATTATAAAATTCATTACGTCATTGATGAAAATACGTAAATGTGAATAAAAAGTGTTATTTATAACAGTTTGAACGTGCACGAAAAACGTTCAGTAAAATTGTAAAAAAAATTGAGAGCGTCTAAATTATGTATCAGCTTAGTTTAGCAGAGAGCTGGGAAAAACGTAATTATTAACATCTGTCGATAAAATTATATTACTGATTAGTGATTAGGTTGACCTTAGTATGTATAACTAAAAGTTACGTGTTAACGATTATTCCGATATTATTACGGTGAAAAAATAAATTTAATCAATACGTACAACAAAAAACCTGTACCAGAATACTTCATTATTTTACGATTAATAGAGTACGTTATTCGTTTTGCGTGAGAAAGGATCAGGAAGAATAAAAATACAACTAGAAATTTTCTGAAAATTATATATTATTAGAAAAGTAATTTATGATAGGTTAAAAATGATTTACTGTATTTCCAATATCTAAATTTAAAACATATAATTGAAAGTTTTATACAATTAGGAGTTTATTAAAAACAAGACGTATACTTAGAAAAATTTAAAACAACTCCTCCGCCATAACAAAAAAAAATTAAGAAAATGGAAGATATTTTTTTAATCGGTTTCAACAACTAATTTAAAAAGAATATTTAATTCTAATTTGTTGTATGTAGGACTTGTAACAAATTAATTTAACAACTTCGAACTTTTTTTCTATTTCATAGCGCAATATGGATCTAAAAACAAATTAGAAAATTCGAAAATTGTGGTGTCCCATTCCGATTCGGAATATTTTAATTTAACCGTTGCTGTACAAACAACACCATCTAAAAATATAAGCTATATTAAGAAATCCTGCTTCGATATGGCTTTACGTTTATTTTCTGCATCTGGGAAAAGGCGAATTATTAACAGCTGACAACCTACAATTAGTAAGTGAATTAATAATCGTATCAATACTTACGTTATGCTGAAGCAACGTATATTAAGACTAAAATTACGCGAGAACATACAAAGAAAAAATTTATAGACAGCTAAATCTATATTAAGAAAATTCTGTATTATTCAAGCTTTTTTTATTAAGTTAGTTAAGGTAGCTGGGAAATATGACGATTATTAACAGCTGTACTGTGTAAGTTATCTTTTACGCCACTATTATAGTGTTGGTAGTAAGTTAAGTCAAGTATTTATAGTTTATGTACTCTCACAAAGGATTTGAGTGGGAACTAAAAATATACGGATAAATTTTTTAAAACCCTGTAGAAATTATTTTCGTAAGCCAATGCAATCTTTCAGTTAAACTTAAATCATGCTTGGACGATTATCTTTTGTAGCAATACCTACAAATATTGCATATAAAACAATTTATAAAATATAAAAAATCGTAAAAGGGGGATTCAAAAATTCTTTTTAGAATGCAATTTTTTGTCAGCGTGGCCCTTCAGTAATGTGAGATTAACGAGAACAACCCCATCGTTACATGAGGCATTAATTATCCACTTCTGTTATTTGCACAGCAACGCAAACAGTGAAATTAACAAAGCTACGCATAATTGACATAAAACTTAACAATTTTAAGTTGTGTTAGCAAAATTTTCCATTTTTCAAAGGTTTGAAGTCTAATTCGTATATTAAACAGATTGTTTCCATACACATATGCAACAAATTTAATATTAGTCTACCATTCAAATACTGGGAACTGCTGAAGCAAATGTTAAGTTATTAAACAATTAGGTATAAGTGCGTTGCATAACTGAAAGGCATAACATATGCATCTAACTGTACTAACATTTGCAATCTAAAATTCTCGTAATTATTTTGTGCGAAAACTGAAGGTTAACTTTAAAAATATTTACCTATTTTATTTTTTCATACGTTACACTTGCACTTTAATTGCAGCTTTTAATGTACATTTGAATGATGCTGGATTTATAAAAGGTGCAACGCATAAAAAGTTAAAAATAGTAAACTACATTAAAAGGCCTGTACATTATTTAAACTCTTTTCTGTAATTTAAAACTACTACAAAACTGATAATTATTAGAATTCAATACGTCAGTGAACCAATTATAATATACGTCAGTACCAGTAGTACGTTAATTCAAACATTATTATTTATAGTTAACGTGGACAGAGGAAAGAACTAAATCGATGGCTAAAACTAAAAATACTCTGCATTGCAGAGCTTGTAATTTACCATTTTATTAATTAAAATGTTCTATTTAAAAGGATTTTAATATCTCTTTGATAGTCAGCGTGGAACTAATAGGTGTAGTATGTAATAAAAATGGTTTCTAATTATTTGAAGTACAGTTTAGGACTCCAAAATATTATTAACATGATGGTCGATAACTCACATCAAAATCACTACATATGCCAGTTTAATTACATAAAATAAATACAAAATGGTAAATTTGTTCTTCTATTTAAAACGAGAAAAATATTCAAAAGGGCAGCTATAAAGAATTTTTGACCACTAATCTCTTTGTTGCAAATTTTCTACGCAAGAAATTATAGGACAAAAAATTAACGTCAACATGCCCTTTGTTAATCATCACTTATAAAAGACCAGTCACTCGAATCTTATAGAAGCAAAAAGATAATAACTTTTGTATTATTCTCCCACATTTTACTTATACTCCTTCTCTTCAGCATACATTAATGACAAAAGAACGGATGTACAAGCAAAAAATTACCAAAAGGATTACGTTAATAATACTAGCAACAAAAAACTACAAGTATAGCTATATTAAGAGATATTATATTATTTAATCTTTTTTTACGTAGTTAAAAAACAGCTGGAAAACGTATCAATTATTAACATCTAGAGATACGTAGGTACGTTTACAACCATTTACGTCATGTCTATTTGTACGTTAATTCAAGAGTATTTATAAGTCATTTAGACATTTCAGAGTTATAACTAAAAGTATTTTTAAATCCAAAGTATTTACGGATCTTTTCCACAATGAAACACAAATTTGAATATATCAAAGTTAATCATAAATACTCTGCAAGTACTATATGGACAATAGTGGACTACGATTTGTTTGTTACGCCGGTAACGTAAACCGACTACGTTGTTTATGACCCAAATTATAACCAATAAATGAATTCAAAGTGATTTTTACTGATAAGATTTATATCAGGAAAAAATTGTGAATACAAAGAAACCCAATATAAGAGTATCTCAAATTAACTAAGAACGTACAAATCTTGATACAAGCGAAAGAGCTTCTAACGGATGTTAATGTTAAAAAATGTTGAAATTCCCCAATGAATTCTATATACTGATCTTATTTGTGAGAAAAGGGAAGTTAATACTTGCCCTCAAAAGTTAAGGGACGCCATGGAAATCTAATTTATTTAGGGGGTGCAACCCTCTTCTTTCAAATACCACTAATTTTTGTTTTTATGATGTTAAAAATAACAACATTTAAAACACCGGATACATAAATTTTTCTATGATACCGAAGCGATTAAAAAAGTCACATATACCTAGCAATAATTGCTCCGTAATTTCCCTCCTAACGAAAAAGTATTTTTGTTTTTGCTGTAGATGTTTCAGAAATCAACTTAAATATGAGAAAACGTCAAAAATTTTATATGAAAGACTGGATATTTTACCTTTTTTAAAACTGATGTATGAATTGCCAAACAAAATTCACATTCATGTTATTACTCACGCTTTTAGCTTCCAATAGAATGTAGAAACACGTACCTGCAACAAAATAATAAAAATGTATTAATCGAATGGTTGAACCCGTATTAAATGATATTATTAACAAACAATTCGTCATTAGTTCCTAATCTCAAATGGGAGTTTAAAACGACAAGTTAATAAAATATTTTGAAACACGACGGCATCACATCTGGCGTTGTCTAGGGGAATATAACCATGTGGACAGATGTGACATATTTTAAATCCATTGTAAACTGGGGTGGCATAAATATATAATATTCCTTTTGAAACCTTTTTCATTGCTGGTTCGGAGCCATGCCGGTGCAAAAATAGATTTTTTTATAGAACTTGGAAATATCTCAAGATGTAATTTGAAAAGAGGATTCTTCCCATCGCGTATTCAGCCACAAAATCGCTCAAAATATCCAAAGCAAATTAAATTCGGTTTTATTTACTCGAAATCGGGTATCATTAAAGATTGAGTTAATAGCGTCTAAGCTAGTGGAACTTTAAAAAAGTAATTTCAATAAAACATCTCGACAGCATTAACGTAAAATGACACGGAGCAGATTACGGCGATAGGAACGAGCCATAAAATAAGTTAAAAGATCGTTGTCTTTACTATTATTGGTGCAATTGACATAACTGCAACTTAAACGATCTTATTGCGCAATTTGGGCCGAGTTATTGCAGAGACAAAGTTCGTCGCGAAGGAACAATCAAAAACTAAAATGAAAGTCCTGGGTGTAATCATCCCGGGCCCCGTCGTCAATGCATAATTTGAGAAAGGAATTGCCTGGCATAAAGGAAAAATCGCATTCGAGACAATAGGATAAGAAATCTGTATAATTTAATAAAAACATAATCCGAAAGTATGCAGAACTTTTCGGCGTCGCCGACCTGCCGTAGCAAACTCAATTTAGACGTCATCTTTCCAATCTGGCCGCCTCGAAAGAACCATTCGGCTGATGAAGTTATTCAAATTTTATATCTCGTCTAGTTTATTATATTTTTTGTCGCGTTACGCCCCGTTTTGTTTCGAGATTGACTACATGACACCGGAGGGTGAGTGGATGGGACGCTTTAAAACCCAATTTAAATTCAAAATTCGTTAACTTCCTTCCTAATTTTAAAAAGCGACATCCAAACTAGATAGGTTTGATTTTTTGATTTGTTTTTAATTTTGTAAAACGCCGAAATTGGAAAAATTCTTGGCTTTTGTTAAACCTACGCGAATTCTGCTTAGCTCATGGCTGCAACAACAACTTAAAGCTATGAAAGTTCCCTCGTACGTCGGAGTGATGGGAATCCTCTGATTTAGAATCCAACCGTCAGTCTGGTACGTCAATCAAACTGACGTGAATACGCATTGTATGCATATCCTCAGTTACCGTAACAAATAATTCCTTTGTCTGTAGTTAGACACAAATGTGCTCAGCAAAAATGACATGTATTGGAGATGTACTGACGGCAACGTTTAGTTTGGTGTCACTTCCATGATAGATTTTAAAATTTATAAATAACTCAGTTACAAAGTAACGATCAAATATTTATGAGAAGGATATAGAATTCTCTACGACTGGCAGTAAATAATTTGAATATTATTATAATCTTACAATGCTAGTCATTCTGGCCACAAATTTATTCAGGCGGCAAGTTAATAAGTGTTTTTATACTGGTTGTAAATATATTGGACTACAATTTGTTATCAAGATACTTTATGGACTTTTAAGAAATTATCTGCACGCAGTACATGTTCAACATAATATGCGTATACAGAATCACAACTGAAAACCATAAATCTAAAAAAAATTCTCAACTGTAGTCATAATCAGAAACAAACTCAGAAATCGTTAAAACCAAAATTGTACTGAATTAAGATGTTTATTGAAACGCATAGGTAATTACGAGGGCGTATTTTTATGTTATCTACCTAGCCATGAAACAAAAAAGCAACGATGTCAAACCAATTATTACATACATGTGCTAAGTTGTGTTTAAGTTGTGCGGTTTATAGAGATTTGGAAAGGTTTATTTTTTGATAAAATGAGTGAAATTAAGGGACAACATCGCTGTGTCATAAAGTTCAAAAAGTCAGATATTCAATGACTGTGGGTTCATAGAGTTAGGGTATCCACCTTATAGCCTTGATCTAGCTCCGCCAGACTTCTTTCTATTCAAAAACTAAAAAAGCATCTCAGAGGAAATCGTTTTGCATCTAATGAAGCACTCAAAGAAGCTGTTTGCAGAGTTGCCGAAGGAATTTTTTTCTGGGGGTGTGGGACAATAATTGGAAAAAAGATGGAATAAGTGTATAAGTATTGAAGGGAGTTACGTAGAAAATTGTTAATGTGATACGTGTTTTTTGTTATTGGTATGTAGATTTATATAGATATTTATATGCCAAAAGCAAGTTTTGGTCTTTAAACTTGAAATTCAATTATACACCATTCCCACTAGAAAGTTCATATTTACCCTTTTAGGTTTTATGGTCAAAGCTCTCCTCAATTTGGGCTGATATTTTTAATCATATCTGATATTTCAAATATAGGACTCTAAAACATGTCACATGTTTCGGAAGATGTTACGTACAGTTAGTTTCCGTTTAAGAATGAAAATTACAGTACGTAGAAGAGGTTCAAAACTTTCATCTGGGATTTAAATGTGAAGTTTCAATCATATTTTAATAAAAAAGTTCGAATTTCAAATGTAGAATTTTAAATTCGGATTCGACTGACGCCATTAATCTAAAACCATTGAAGAGTTGACTGCACGAAAGCATTCCAATGCCAATATAAAAATTTAATTCAGTTGAATCTGTTTGGTTGTTTGAATAACAACTGCATTTTTAGTGCAATGACAGGTTTTAAAGGCTTGAAAAAATTATAAAGAGTGCGTTTCCGGACAGGTATAGATTTACAGCGTTATTCGTTTTATATTGTTCAAATATGCTTTGTAAATGTACTCGTAAGTCATTAATTTTATCATAATACGGGGTGTTTATGAAATCCCGTAATCACATTATCTTGGAAACAAGGAAAGGTTATTCCTGTCGCGATTTATAACAGCTTGGCTTGTTACAATGGTAATGGAAACACCCGGTATAACAGTTTATTTGCTTTTATAACATCTATGTAGCAAGCAAGGTAAATCAGAATAACTCGTACATAGTACATACAACCAGATGAGACGAAGTAAATCATTTGACTCCCATGTTATGTACAGGGTGGACCATTTTTGAAGGTATTCCAGGCTACATGATGTTAAAATCGTCTTTTGTTTTCGAGTTACACGCGAAAATTTAATCTTTCGAAAATCCTTTTCGGAGTTATAACTATAAGTTATAACTATGATAGTTTGTTTGTAGAGATATGTATAAACAAAAAATAAAATCATCTTTAGGGCGCTTTATGGTGTAGAAATGGTGAAATTAGAATTTTAATTTGCTTATTCTGCTTTGTGTTATAAAACTGGCAAAATGGCAACCGTAGTTGGCTTTGACACATTAGGTTCTAAGGAAGTTATTTCCCTAGAGAGGTAATGGCTACCAATAAACAAATGATAAAATATCTCCTTGATAGCTAACCAAATGGCTCTTGGTAAATGTATATTTATGAAACCGTTAGTGAAAAAATATTGTTTTTAATTAACTGCACCTTTCACGGTGTACTTTTGAAATATGTAATATTGAATTATTCTTACGATATTTTTTTTTAATATCTACAAAGTCTTCATTTTCAAGCTATGATTTGAATAGAAAAGTGTTCCATTTTGGGCCATATCTGTATATAAAACATTACTTCATTTATTCTGCAACTTTCAACAGTTTTGAGAATTGTGTTTAGTATTGCAAGTGTTGAGAGTTATTTTAAAATGCCTAGAATTGGTTTATACAGTGCAGCACATTTTAGCATGTGGATAAAAAATTATACCGAATTAGAAACCGATGGAAAAATAATATTTTGTCGAGCTTGTTTAAAAAATGTAAGTTGCAATGATTGTCATTGGATTACTTGTTTAATTTTGTCTACTTAATAAAGTATATAAATTGTAAAAACTGTTTCTTCAACTTCCTAACGTGCTAAATTTTCATTTTTCCTTATAAATGATTCTTGTTTTTTTTTTTTTATGGCCGAAGCGTAGGCCAATAGTCTGTTAATAACTCATAGATACTGTACTGTCAGCTCTCTTCGAACATAAGCTGGGCAGGAGGCTAACCTTCCAGAGGTAAAGAAGATCGCCCCGGAATCGAACCCGATACGCCTACGTGAGAGACAGAGACCTTTTACACGTGGCTGTCCGCTCCTCCAGGTTTGTATTTTTAAATATTAAAATAATACTTTTTTCTTTGGTTGAAGGTACCATGTTTAAAGAAGTACCAAATAGATCAACATATATCTACTGCATTACCCAAAGAGAACCTAGAGAAACATAGGACATCGATTAATTTTAATGCGGATTTATGTTTTGCCTTAGTAGCGTCTAATATAGGTAGATATCATTATCAAAACTAAATAGTTTGCCCTTCAAACAGTTTTTATTAAATACTGTGATAAACATATTCTCAACGAGTTCACTTCAAGAAAAAAAATATGTCGATTTGCTTGACCAAACGACTGTTACCGAATCTGTACCTACAGAAAATTTACTTTTAATGTTATCTAATTCTAATGCTGCACCTTACATGGTGAAAGCGGAAAATTCATTAAAAGTAGGTATTTTATCCAAATGTGATTCACTTAATAGTCCAGAGAAATTAGACAAAATAAAAGCCCATCTCCGGAAAAATTCCCGGAAAGCTGAATTTTGGTATGGACCTTGATATTGTGGTTCTAAACAAAATGTCAAAAGTCCCCATCGATCCGAGTGCCGCTAAAAATTTCACGCGTGGTCAAATGTCACTCAACATGGTTTTTCCTGAATATCTCGTTAACGGTCACTTTTACGGAAAAAGTATTTATTATCAAATTTGTAACTTAGGAAATGTTCTACAAAAAAGCTCTAACGACTTTTATCATAGAAGTCACTCTTTTGGAGATAATGCGATCTACAGAGTTTTAACATTTATTTTTCTTGCGAAACGTGCACTCCTTTCCACACCACCTTCGAGGTAGAGTACAAGGTGCGTTTTTTTTTACGCGGTGTCACCGGTAAGCCTAATCCACGTTTTTTTGTTTGAAAAATGTTGATTTTAGAAAAAATTATGAATTTTTTTAATTAATAAATTTTTTGGTTAAAGCAGGAAATTATTAATCTTAATAATTAATATTATTCTTCAGACTCTATTTCAATTTGCATGATTTTCTCTTCATCATCATCATCTTCTTCTTTTTCTTCTTTTTTCCTTCTTCTGCTGTTTCCTGTATTTCCATAGATTCAGCAAGAAAACACGATGGATCTACATCTTCAGGGGGGTCGCAATTACTGACGTCCTTTATATCGGGTACTACATTTAAGCAAGATTGCCCTTGGAAATTCCCACATACTCCTGAACAATATAAACCAACTTTTCTGCAGCCACAGTTTAAGCTACAGCCATTGGTGCAATTACAGAAAATAGTATTCAACAGTATGTCTGGAGCAGGTGGAAGCAGAGTATGAATTGGCTCTAAAGCGTTATCCTTTAATGTCCATCCCCAGTCTTCAGGGGTAAGCTCGTTGCCTAGCCATATTTGAACATGACTACCACTATTTACAATATGTTAAATCAATTTTGATGTGGGCCGCAGTAGTCCCCACATCAGCAATAAAAATTAATAAAAATATTGAGTAAGCACATCCGTTGACAAACAAGGATCGCTTGAGGGGTGCACACTGTTCGTTACAACTTTATAAATCGCATTTTCTCCATAATGGTTACTCCTATGAATAAAAATCATTGTATCTTTTTTTTAGGAAACTTTCTAAGTTACAAATTTGATAATAACTATTTTTTCTATAAAAGTGACCGTTAACGAGATATTCACGAAAAACCATGTTGAGTGACATTTGACCACGCGTGAAACTTTTAGCGGCACTCGGATCGATGGGGACTTTTGACA
This sequence comes from Melanotus villosus, assembly GCA_963082815.1. Taxonomy (NCBI): domain Eukaryota; kingdom Metazoa; phylum Arthropoda; class Insecta; order Coleoptera; family Elateridae; genus Melanotus; species Melanotus villosus. The sequence continues at coordinate 111,046,977 of OY720418.1, read as the reverse complement.
TTTTGTTTAGAACCACAATATCAAGGTCCATACCAAAATTCAGCTTTCCGGGAATTTTTCCTAAGCGCAATGTCTAATTTCACTGGACTATAACTTGTCTTGCTCAGCGAATCAATAGAGTGTAAGAAATTATTCGTACAAAACCGTTAACAGTTTAATATCGAATGTAAAAAGGTTTTGGTAGAGCATAATAAATTGAGAGTTTAAAAATATAAAACTGATTTTCCTAATTTACTGTTCTGGCTTAAAGAAACTGTTTTTTATGCAGATAATTTTAAAGAACTTAAGCAATTTTTTGCAGATTGTGAAACTGATTCTATACCCTTCAACAAATTCAAAAAACTATTTGAAAATATACAACTTCCACGAGATTTGTCAATTATTACAAGCCATTTTGCACGTTTTATTCCCGTAATAGCAAAATTAGAAGCTGTTAGTATGCCCTTAACTGATTCTCGTTGTTTAATAGAAAACTTGTATGAAGACTGTAAAAAAAATGCTTCGGATATAGGAAAAACTATAAGTCAAAAATTTTCTGATGTTCTTATGTTATGTATGCCTACTCACCTTTCTCAACCTCTTTTTCAATACTTTCACTTATTATTATAAAGCTTATTTTAAGTGTTCCAAATTTCCCAACGCATACTTCAAATTCTGGAATTTCTGCAGGTGCATTGCTAAGAAACCATTCACTAATACCGAAACAAGGAGCCTTAATAATATTCCAGGAATTTAGTTACCAAACTCCAAACAATGCACGAAATTAATCACTAATCGAAACTAGATTACAGTAACTTATTCGTAACGTAATTGCAAAATAGGGTCCCTGTATTGCATGCCAAAATTACGAGCTGTGGTAAGAATCGATACAACGAAAATTACCACCGTTATTTTCGGATAAATCATAGTTTAATTAGTAAGTCGAATAAGACATTCCTTAGCCTTACGATAGAACAATTATACAATGATAATTGATACACGTAGAATACTATAAGAGAAGGCAATAAAAACAACAATGATATCTAACGGCATTGAAGATGAAACATAATATAAAAATATGACTGTTAATGGACATCCTGTAAAAAAGGGCACATTTTTAGAAATGATTCTAGACCTAAACAAGAAGATCGCGTTCACATAAACAGGGCCACATTAGTAATAACGCATAATTTGGGGAGGAGGAGGGAGTCAAATTTTTGGTTAAAAAGTTTGCTTTATTTAATTTCGTAAGGAACATAAAACTCTAGTAGTTATAAAGAAAATGAGGCAACAAAAAGATTACCCCTGCCCTACCCGGTGCTGCACATGAGCTTCACTTAAAAGTCTGGTAATTCCTATAGCTATTTTGTTATTTCATAACATTTTTCGAGTTTGAAGTGACTTCCGTTAGCTGTAACGCAAATTTGCAGTGTTTTCTGTAATCATTGTAGAATAAATTAAACTCTTGAAATAGAATATCTTTCTTTGATATTGCTGACGAAACACTGGCGTAAAGTAAACGGTGGATTCCATAGATAAAAATTAAAAGGTGAACGAGCAGGCTGGACAAATAGTAAAGTCAATGTCGAGCAGCTAAAGTAAAGAATGTAATATCTAACTAGTATACGGACTTTTCGTAACTAATTAATTATCTAACAGGGCATAAGGAAGAATCTTCAAACTTCTGTTTATCTAATCCTTTTTATCTTTGCATTCAGTTTAAAATGAATAAATGTCTCTAATTTTGACGAATACTTTGCTTATCGTGCTTAATGGAACAAAATCGATCTCAGCTCGTTCTCCTTGATTAAGACTTAATGTTCAATCAATTTCATTCGTGTTCGATTTTTACATATAAGTTAGTCATGATGGTTATTTTTCCAGTGTCGTAATAAAATAATTTATGTTTTTATTTTGTTAAATGAATAATTAATTAAAAACGTACAAAAACTAAAACCATACTTAAAAAGCGTTTTCCTTTTTAGCGTACATGCTCTCTCAAAAGATTAAAACGGAGATGTGTTTTCCTTTTTTTGCCGACATTCTTTTACTTGTCTAAAGATAACTGTTTCCAGCGAGATTTTTGAACAGTAAAACGGTAATTAAAATGTGACAGGTTACAAGCATCTAGATGTAGTTTTTTTAACAATGGGTTTGACAGCAACATTGTACATATCTGTGGCATTAATTAGTCAGTACTCGGAAGGTTTTATCACCACTGAGTTGAATGTTAATTATGCGATGCCATCAGGTAGTGACGGCTGTTTTAATGGCTAAATCTATGGCGTCAGACGTATACGTATTTCAGCGTTCGTCCTGTACAGGCATAATGTATTTGCGCCCGGTTAGGGTTGCACAGGGTGGACTAGAGTTGCGTTGGCCATCTGTCACAGCCTGTGGTGGCGCTTGATGCATGCGAGCGTCCCGGTCGCCGGTGCTGCAACCCCCGCAACGGCACCGACGACCATAACTCCATACGCGGAATACCATCAATATGGAAGTGGCATAATGCCACAATATCGCCAAGGGAGTCCGGCGGCGGCGACAGAAGGGTTGGCTGCGCAACCCTGAAATGACTTCTGCCAGTTGGCTTCATAACAAAAGATAAATTATCGACGTGTGAAGTCAGCGGTTCAACATCACAATTGGATGCTATTGTCTCTCGGATGGGAATGTGCATAGCAAAAAGGCTCTTTATTATGCGCTCTCCTGTACCGAATCAGATTCGTTGCAGCCAGATTTCAATCTTTAATGATGTGGGGCGAAACGCTGCCACGACTTAAAGGGGACTTTTTGGCCCGATGTTAATAGCTTCACCTCAGACTCTGGCTAGAAACTTCACGGCATTTAATCTAAAATGACTTGTTGGAACCGCGGCAGGACGCTTGTGGCCGTTCCTAACTGACCCCAACGAACCCCTTCCTTACTACTAATTATTCTAGAAGCACTCCCAAATTATAAACTTCCCCTGCTTCTTGTTTATAATAATTATTGTTCAAGAGGGGACGCACAAGAAACCTCATTCTGATAGCTGAATATTTACGACGGTGGGTAGTACACATACCTCTGTAGAAAGAATTAACCTAATGTGTTGGGGTTCTACAAGTTAAGTTCTAAACTGCAATATACCGAGTAAGAAAGCTTGGTGAACTTGAAGTCAATGATTTTGGAATTTTTATTCATAATTGGCTAAAAATTTGTTAAAAACTTTCCAAATAGCTTCTTGGAAGTATGCTCCTAAAAGTTTAAACTTAAGAATAATGTTTCCAAATTTATGAAACGTACAATTCAGAGACGTTGCTGTAATTTTCACCTCAGTAAAACAATCAAAACCTATTAAAGCATAAAACTGCGCGTTTTTCGAATATAATGTAATAATTTTTATAATAACCAATAATAAATTAAAACACTAACTATAACATGGAGTATTAAAATGGGAATTAATATTTTCGAGGTAAAACCAGAGAAAAGACAAATAAATAACTAGTAATCAACAAGCCAAAGTCAATATAGGTATATACTTTACAAAGCTAGCTAAAAAGCATCATTATTAAAATTTTACTTTACAGCTTTCTGAAACTCATTTGAAACCCGAAAATTTGATAACATACAGAATTCAACTGCTTATTAAGCTGGAAAAAGCTCAAAATAATAAAAATTTAAGTGGTGATTATAATACATATTTCCAATAATTGACAAAACATGGGAGGCCGATGAATGTTTCAAATTTCATACTGTTATTTTTTATAAAACCTTATATTTAGATTTCAAAGCGCAAATATTTACTGCGTAAATAATTGCAAAATAATTTATAAGCTTAAATAAAAATATCCCGATTTCAGTATCAGTTTGATATTCGCATTTTTTTTTAAATTCCATATAAAGGAAACTTTGAAAAAATATGTATAAATTGAATACGTAAGCTGCGCGTAAGCTATTCAAAAAAATTAAAATTTTAATAATGTAATTGTACGAAATTCTGAAAATATAATTTTCTTTGTAAACTTGAGGTTGGAGACCATTAATGTGTGTATTTAATGATAACCACATTGTAATGCGCGTAAGGATTCCGAGCGTCATTAAATTAATTACGCTATTGTAAAAAATAACGCAATGATCTAAAATTATATTGTTCATAATAACTAGGGGATTTCGAATACATGCGAATCTTTTCAAAGCTATAATTTATCAATATAATTATTAAATTATAAAGTAGAGTCTGAAGATCTCGTAAATCCTGAACGAAAGGTAGGTAACTTTAAATCACGTTTGTGTTGGTCATTTTAAAGCTTTCCGTTATACGTTTATTTATGATATATTTTAACGTTTTATCCATCTTCATTCGTGTAACGGGGACATTAAATCCATCCAGTCCTTATCTGCGTAACACAGAGTGTGCATCATTCCAACTCAACGCCGCAGTCTGTCTTCATTTCCCGTGATTTGTATATCTCATGTTACTATCCGTCACTGTTTTACATAATTCGAAAAACTAACGTGGAGAATTTACGTTTCGCTAATTTCGAATTTCGAGTTTTTTTTTGCGTTTTTAGACGGCAAGGGACAACAGGTGCTTTACACAAACATTGAATGTAGGTCAAGCATCGAAATCGTTGAACTTTTTCCAAGTTGTTATAAAATCGGAATCGTTAAAAGTACATTAAGACAAAATATGCGAGCAGATCTACAAACGTTACGGAGTAAAACTTTCGAGGTAATCTGAATATTAAGTTCTCTTTATTCATTTCCAATATTCTAACGCGATGTAACTTTAGGTCCGGCCCATTTCCGCCGATTGCGCTGCTAATAATACGGACTTTTCTATAGTCCTTTGTACGAGCGCCGCTTTTGTAAAGACAGATTAAGTGATTTTAGCTAGAGCTTGCCGCCCCAATCCAATGGTTATCTTTGAATTTATATTCCTGCCTGTCTTCAACTTTTTTAAAGACGAAGTCGGTGGTGTCGCAGCCACCGGAAGCTTTCCGAGTGCCAATGCTCGCATGAATTCAGCAGACAATAGTTGATTTTTTTAGATTCTTTCGGAATCTCCTTATACATAATGGCTTTTACGATTATTATTTTCCCTAGTCGTTGCTCGAAGATCAATGTTTGCTATTGTTCTATTATTTGTTGCGAATTCGAGATGTCTGGAGTGCATTTTCCTTTCGAAATTGATAATTTTATAGCTGTCGAACAAAAGGAGAAAACTAACGAAAGAACCGGATTTGCTTTCTATGCGTCTAGAACCAATACTTATTTATGCAAATGATGTGCACTGCTTTACAAATCACCTTAACATTTAAATATTTAAAAGATAAAACAACACAGAGACTTTACAATTCAAGGGAACATACATGTACGCAATGAAACTTAATTTCCAAGATACGATTTAAACAACCACTGATTTTATTTGATGGGTCATGGTTATCACTGTTGTAATAATAATTAATAACTAAAATTCTACAAAATTTCTTTTTCACTAGGTACCTATCTAGCACTTACTATATCATAGGTAAGTTGATTTTGCTGTTTGGTTGCTGGTTTTCATAACAGTAAAGAAGTAAATGTGAGTTTACCTTCTTTAAAACTCAAATACGTAGCTATTGCACTTCTCGATAAATTAAGTTAATGTCAAATTATTATGTCAAAAATTACTCAAATTCTAAAAGCGATGGAAGTGCAAGTCCCTCCTTTGCTATGTGCGTAAATATTATTTGGTATCATATTACTTCACTAGTTTTTCAAAATTTCAGTTTGCGTATATTGTAAGCGGAAAAAACAAATTTTCCGCGTTGGACGTGAACTGGGCCACCCTGTAGAAGAGTTGATCATTTTTTAACTTACATGGACTTTATCAATAATCTGCACTGCAATACTGCAATCATCATATGTATGTGTATTGCATTCTCGAACTGTTTAGATCTCAGGAAGTCAGTGCCGATTTAACCATTAGGCATTAGGCGGACTAGGCGCACGACTAGGCGGCCGCCCACGGTCACTGCGGCCGCCTAGGGCCCGGGGGCTCACTGGGGCCCTAAATTCATTGAACAAAATTTTTCGCGACACCGCGGCAACTCCGTGCCGTAATAAGTTAATAAGTTACACTCAGTAGCGTAACCAGAAACGTAGTTTGTAGGGGGCCCAGTCCACTGTTTGGTTTTCAAATTCACCATATTGGGTGGCTTTTGTAATGCCGATACCTACAATTATCGATTTTTTTTAAATGAAATTTTGATTAATAACTTTGATCTTGAGGAGGTCCTGCCCCCCCCCCCCCCTTGGTTACGCCTCTGGTTACACTACACTATTTACGCTATAAGTTAAAATTGGAAAACCGTTGGACTAAGTGTATCGACCTAAAAGACGACTACGTTGAAAAATAAATTGTTTTTGGCCAAAAAAATTATTCCCTCTTTCATTTTTACCAGACTTATCACTCCACCCTCGTATTTTTTGCACAACTTCCAGCACATTCGTTTTATTTTTGATCCAACAACCCTGAGCCCCCAGACCCCCCCCCATTTACAAGGGGTTGCGCCCGCCAGACTCCCCATTGCCGCTTAGGGCCCGGCAGCGCCTTAAACCGGCGCTGCAGGAAGTCATATTAGCACGATAGTTTCGTTGATGGAAACAAGATTTGTCAGTAAATTACTGCCTTATCAGCAAAAATTGCATTTAATTTATTAAAAATGTATGGTTCTCGACAGAGTTAGTATGTCAGCTGTAAACTTTACTGGCTTATTTACAAGTAATGTAAGTCAGAGTAATTCTGAGAAGCACATAACGTAGCATTCGTTGGCATTCAAAATATGACAAACTAACAAGTTTTTCCGTAAATACATGGGTGATGTTCAGTACAGTACACACATGTTAAACTAAATCAAACATGACAGGCGGCAGTTTGATGATAACTGTCTGCACCAAATAAATCTTTCCAGTTCGTGACTTTTCAAACTTTACAAATAACTACAAGGGTGGATCAACTTTCCTGCCTGTTTTTGGGCGAACGCTTGATTTTGTAGCCATTAAATGTTATTGGTGGAGATATATGAAGTGGATTTCTAACCCCAGTTCTTCTCATTGAGTCACTGACTCAGTCGGTAGTACGATGTCTGAACAAGAGATACACTCGTCCATTGAGCAACAAATTACTATTAAATTTCATGCGAAGGAAGGCGTAACACCTCCCGAAATTTTTAAAATGCTTAGTGCACAATTTGGACAGAAGACTCTGCCAAAGCCCCAAGTCTATGATTGGCACAAAAAGTTTTCCGAAGGACGGAAAGTGGTGGAGAATAGAAACCATCAACGTCGTCCACGACCTTACCGGTGTTTGACGATTGCCGAAATTGCTTCCACAGTAGGAATAAGTTATAGGAGCACTCAATCTATCATTTCCAATGACCAAAAAGTCTTGGTTAGCTGACTTCCTCGTTTTCTTACACAGCACCAGACTTTTGGCTCAATACAGGGAAGACGGAGAGGGATTCTTCAACCGTATCCTTACAAGTGATGATATTTGGGTTTATCATTATACGTCGGAGTTAAAAGAAGCGAGTATGGAATGTAGAAAAAGAGGAGAGTCTGCACCTGTCAAAGCACAAATGCGCCTATCGGCTGGCAAAGTATTCGCCCCTGTTTTCTGGGATTTTCGAGGGGTATATTTGATTTCTCCAGGGGCGAAAAACAATAAATTAATGCGACCTACTACTGCCAATTCTTGGTTGAGGCTAAACATGCTTACCGGCGAAAAAGACGTGACCTTCCGATCGGGAATGTTCTTTTGCTTCATGATAACGCATGGCTGCTTCGACAAGGGAAAAACTTGAAGAAATTTATTAGACAATACTAGAACACGCTCCCTACAGCCCAGATTTATCGCCATGTGACTACCACTGAAAGAAGCACTAGGAGGATACCGATTTGAAGGCGACATAGAGGTTGGAGAGTTAAGGTATGTGCTCCATCTTTCTTTGATGAGGGAATCAAGAAACTTCCAATCCAATGGTACACGCATGTATATCAAAATTATGTAGAAAAATAAGACATTTGATTTTACTCTGAACCACTAAAATACATTTTTTAAAGCAAATTCTGGTTTATATTTGATCCCTTGTATAATACTTCTCAATTGTTGTAACAATGCATACCACTACTAATAAATGTATTGGTACTTCTTTAAAGAAATGCTAACTCAGGTTGAAGCATATATTTAACTTTTGCAAACGCTATCAGTAGTCTCTATTTAAATAATGATACATAAAAATTTAACCTTTTTTTTAGGATAAAGAAAACTAGGTATATTTAAAAAAAAATTAAAACGGGGTTACAAAACTTGTAATAAATAATTATAGGATAGTGAATAATTTATTTTTGGAAATGTTAATTTTTGCTTCCATTTATTCGAGATTTACAAACAGGAATGTCAGAAGAATTAAATTAATATAGGTACCGTACATTAAGAGAATTTGCGTTTTTCCTGAAATTATAATGAAAATTAATTAAGACGAAAAAGAGAGGCAAAATTCCCAGAATTAGTAAAAATGTTTGTGTCCGAATGGCGTAAAGCCAAGGCTTTTGCGGTTTTTTCTCATTTTCTACTGCATCAGCTTGAAAGCATAATACATTTTTAATAATCGTAAATAACCGAAATGTAGTGCTATTACACAACTGCCCAAATGTAGCCAAATTAAACTGCACTAGGCCCGTAATGGCGACTAATTTAGAAAATATTCAACAGCCCATTCGTTATAGCAGACGTTAATGTTGCGTCTAAATATTTATTCCATCTCCCCAGTTCAGCTCAAAACGATTCTCCCCTTTCGTGGCCGTTATTCTGATACCAAAGTTAGTCTGTATTTTTTTTGGAGGGTCTCATAGGTTGCAGAATTATGTAGAGTTCAATTTCAGGAGCTTTAGAATTAATTGCGGAATTTCACGGACACCCACAACCCACTTGATCCGTCTTTATTTGCTTTTGGACATGAAACAATTCGGTCCTTTGATTATCCGTCCACCTGGTGCCCATTCGCGAATTACATCGCGTTGCTTTACAAAACGACTCTTGTGTGTGTGCCGTGAAAATTGAATTTTTAATTACTCGCACTACCAATGCAAGAACAAAGGGATGGAGTTGCGCACTTTTCTATTTGCTGCAGGAAAAAAAAATTGGATAGAAACTTTTAATTTACGATACAGTTACATCGGGCTGTTAGGGACTAAAATAAAATTAATACAAATGCTAACATACAACTCGCAACTCTTTTTTCACTTGTTGGATGTTGCGAACTATATTTTTGTTTATTTAGTCTCTGCGATATTTTTGTTAAATTTTGTTTCAGAAAACCCTTAACCCAAATTAGAAACTTTGTAATTAAACTCTTTTACCGAACATTTTTCTTATATGGACGGTTTTTTGAACATACACTTGGGCCGATATAATTAACAAAGTACACACGGAAAGTAATTTATTACATACATGGAATTTAAGAATATGTATTCAGTCTCGAAACTATTAATTAAAATTCTAATTACAGCATGTTTGCCCACGTCTAGTGGGCGTCTCAAAGATAACTTGATGGAAACTGTTAGAATAAAACTCATCTCCAGAATTAATACTTTTTTCTGATATAATTGTTGTGCAGCAATCGGCGAATGTATTAAGTTAGGGTGAGTCACCACACGGCGAATCCGGACCGGATGCAAGTCTGATTACTCCATAATTACATGAAAGCTGCTCGCGCCACTGCCTCGTATGTGGCTAATTAGCTTTTGATAATAAACAGAAGCAGATGGCCGTAAAATGTGAACGTTAGCCTCTTTTTGTAAACCCTGCTTTTTGAGGGAAACGTTTTGAAAAACGCTCGAAGAATATTAATAATACTTGATTAAATTTTAGCAGTATAGTAATGGCCACCACCGCCTTTAAAATACAGTAAAATTTAACGTAAAAAGCGTTTTCGACGATTCTAAAATATTAAAATAACTATGTATTACTTCTTCTGCCGAGATATTTTTGTTGCTTGTTTTTAAATAATTTGTAAAACATGAAAAATTTAACTTAATAACTAAAATATGAAAGACCAAATAACAAATCCAAAATAAAACTGTTTACTACGATTCATCTGTCTAAGCTTGAATTTTAAATCTTTGGTGTTGTACTTGTATTGCCACAAAAATCAAACCTTTTACGTGACGGAATCTGCATCTTTAAAAGTAATCAGTTATTACGATATTTTTGAAATCCAATCACGTCGAAATCTGCAAAAGTACTCAGACATTACCACCGTTCTGAATATTAATGCTAATTAATTAAAAATCGCCCATAATAAATTCTACTCTGCCATACGATGTGATAGAATGTGTTAGTCCCAGCTACAATGTTGCAATTTATAGAATAGAATATGTGATTGGTCGAGTCTGCAAAACTATTTTGGTAGTATATTTCATATGGTTTTAGCCAATTCTCAGTATTTTATTTCTTTATATTTCAATAACTTAGTTAGTTTAACCCTTATTCTTATTTCTTCTTCACGCTTTCAAACAGCGATTTAATTAATTACTAAATTTTACTTTTACCAAAGACTTAGTTAACAATAGCACAGAAAGTAATTACATTTTCTAATTAAAATTTCATAAAATAATACAAATACAAAGTTTGAATAGCAAACAGAATTTATTTACCTTTTAAATAACGTGTTAATTTGTTTTTATTATTATAATTTCCCCCCTTTTCATTTCGTTTTTTTTTCATTTATTTACTTTTGTTCATTTCTTAATTTAAAAACTCAAGTACCAAAATTAGACTTCATTTCAAAGCGAGTACTGAATTACCAGCAAGATGATTTAATTAACAAAAAGATATGCTTCCGTAACAGGCATAATAATTAAACTCTCGTTAGAGACAATTTAAAAAAATAAAATGATATAAGTAAAAACCGAGGGACAATATTAAAATAAATCATAATTACACGAATTTAAGGCTTTAAACGGTTAAGAGGAAATCCATTAAAGGGAAATTTTACTAAAATAAATTTAACTTATGAGAAGCATCTTTTGTATGAAAAATCTGGCGTATGAAGAATGATTACACCATTAAGGGAAAGCTTTAAAAAAAACTTTATGTAAGGACGAGAAAACTGGAACTAGAGGAGTTTAAGAAAACATCTCCGTGGGGATAAATTTTAGTTGATTTTTTTAGAAAACCCTGGAAGTCGCTTTAAAATATATCCAAACATTATACGGCGATAAAAATGCTGAATTAAAGGATTACCTGTAAATCTTCAGCTTGCTTCAAATTTAAGATTTTTATTTTCTGTCCGCTTAAAAGTGAACAAAACCGGCCTTTTTATTTAATATACCGTTCCAGTATGAATATGCAGCCAGCTTGGAGCAATCAGTATAATTATGAATAATTTCAGGTGTTCACTTCTGGATTTTATTGCCAACCTTTGCGATTTCCCTTGGATGTTGAATTACAAGGGCTTCAGTTCGGCATTAGAAAGGTTGAATTGCAAATCAGTTCATCTACGCGAAAGACAGCTTTCAAATTTAATTAACACATCGTGTTTAAACTAGAAGTCGCAGAGCAATCTCGAGATTTTACTGCGAAAACTTATTTGCTGTACGCATTTAAATAAAAGGTTGTATTTACAGGAAGACGCTGGTTCAGTTAGTTTTACATTTCATGTCGCTAGATTTTAATAAACGTCCCTCTGATGTGGCGGGAGTTGTACAACTTTTAGTATTAAATTACATTGCGACCACTACATAACATAATTTGTGCAGCAAACCTGGAATAGCTCGGATCTACATTACCCTGTTCAGCCACCGAGTTTGTTAATTAACCTGCGAATTTCTGAATTAACATAATAAATATGACCTGAACAAAACCCTAATTTCGTTAACTATTTACAATGTTGCAAGTGCACCTCGCAAGTTTTATTATTTAACTAATATACTGAAGTTGCAGTTGATAAGTTAAGTTCGTACCTATGTAACTAAAACAAACCAGTTTTACTATTTTACTTCAGTTTTAATGACTTAATTAGAGTGGCATAATTAAATGTTATTGTTCGTTTGAGAACCTTGTATTTCTGCATATTGTCGTAATTCTTTATTAGTAAATACTGAAAATTCGTTTATATTTTGATAATCACGCAGCACTTGTTGACACGTTTAGGTGAAGCGGACATACCAACCCAGTGTGCACCCGGGTGGCCAAGTTCGAAGGGCGACGGCCACCTCTAATTGTAAAACATAAGTAGTTATTATTGTGATGATTGATAGGTATACGAACAACAGAATAATATATTTTTCAAAAGCCAAGTTCAATTTCTTCGAAATACGGTCTTGGATTAGTACTTTCTGAAATATGTATTTGTTTTGGGTTATGTTAAAGACTTTGAAATTCAAATTCAAATTGATTTGCTTACAGCAACTAGCAGCCATTAACTTTGTGTACCTTACCGTGTACTGTTATTACGTTCAATGTAAACTTAGTAACTAGTACCACGCCATGTTTGGATTAACAAATTGTTTAACTAAGAGATGAACTTCTTGCGTTCTTGTTTATTAAATAAATAAGCATGCAATGATATGTTTTAATTAATCAAATCCTGAATTTGAGGTGATAAAAACTTTATTTAGGACGGCATCCCGTTTTCTCTGCACCATGTCAGCTGTATTTTATGTATTTTAAGGAAAGTATTTCCCCCGAAGGAGTCGATCCTTAAAAAATCGATTTCTAAATTGCAGAGCTTGTTCATATTCTAATAAATAGCTTAAATACAAAACCAAGGGCTCAGTATCAAACCTTCTTTTGTATTAGTCGCAAAATCGTGTAGAAACGTTAGCATCTCTCATTGTTTTTTCCTCAAACATTCAGTATGTGTACCGCTCGGTGTAAATAATTCGAAGAATATTTTGGAGAGGCTGCACAATAAGCACATAGGCAACGCTCTGGAATCTGGAATGTATATTGTAATGTATTATCTGTAACCTCTTATACCTTTCGGTGTCGAGGCTGGAATGTATATTAAAAAAAGTAAATAAATTGTTTGGATTAACGCGATTTTGTTCGGATTATCGAGATCCCAAAAATCAAAGAAATTCTGTTCGGATTACTGAGTGTTCAGGTTATTGAGTTTGAATGTAATAATTTCAAATCTGAAAAAAGTTTGAACTTTGAACATGGACAACATGAAACAAATTAACGGTGAAGTAAGGCGAATTCCGTTTACTTAATTAGTTACTGTCTCTGAAAATATGTTGTGATATTGCAGTTAAAGAGCTGAACTAAAACGTTTTTGGTAAAATTCGAAAATTATAAGTACGCTTATAAGGTTGGTACGGCCGAAATGCTACTTTTAAAATTTAAAAATGCCTTGCAAAACACGGAAGGAATTAGAAGAAATCGATATTAACAGATTAACACATCTAATATTGATACGTTTTAAGACCCTCTTCATATTTTTCCAACTTATAATTATATTTAATAAAAATAAACAACTAACTGTTTTACAAGTTATTTAAAATTTTTCGTTTTTTTCTACACTTAGAAATGCGTTTGCACTTGTAATTCACGTTTTAACTAAATCGTTTGCTATTTTATAAATTTATAATAATTCACCTAATTCCGTGTGGTCTATCAAGCCTTTTACATCTGAAAGACTGTAAAAAAAGACAATCTATGTTTGTGATTTTTTTACAACGAAGTGAGGAAATGTGTAGCTTTTTACAAAAGCAGCGTGAAATATTATCCTTTTATTAAATAAATTTCCAGCATTCCAACCACCATCGAGAACAATTATCGCAACGATGAATTTTGAAAATTTAAATTATGAGTGAGTTTTAAAAATTTATCAAAAGGGTGTTTTTTATTTGTAACTGTCTGACATTTAAGATTTCTAGATGCTAATACGAAAAGCAATTTTAAGGGCAGTTTGGCTCTTTAAGCAGCAAAAATATGCGTGAGTAAACCCTTTGAAGACTCGTTGAATAAAAAAGAAGTAAAAACAAGATACTAATAAATTTATTTTATTTTATTTTCTGAATTAAGTTAATTATGTATATTTATGGCCCAGCAGAATCATCGCTAAAAAATTTAAATTATTTTTAACTGATGGAGCACCTTACATGTTGAAGTGTAGCGCACATCTTAAAGTTTTTTATCCTGAAATTAAACATGTGGCCGGCCTAGGCCATGCTTTGAATTTATTGGCAGCAAAAATCAGTCGTCAATGTGAAGAATTAGACATATTGATATCGAGTGCAAAAATTTTTTTGTTAAAGCCCCGCTAAGGGTAGGAATGTATAAAGAAAAATTGAAAAATTTACCACCGCAACCAATTTTAACACGCTGGGGAACATGGCTTGAAGCAGCAATATTTTACAGCGAACATTTTGATTCGACTAAAGATGTAAGTAGATTATTTTTTAAATCAACATAAAGTGCAGTGAACTTTTTTTACAGGTTATTATGTCATTTGATAGCAATTCGTCGCAAGCCATCGAAAAAGCAAAATCGGTAATGGAGAAGAAAGAACTAAAACTCGCTCTCATGTACATCGCAAGTAATTTCAAAATTATAAAAGACAGTATTGTTAAGTTAGAAACAGTTGGTTTGCCTTTAACAAGTTCGATAGAAATAATTGAGAATGTTCATTCGTGCTTGAGAGAAATAGAGTGGGAGCGTCAGTGTTTAAAAAATTAGAAAAAGTTCTAATGAAAAATCCTGGATACAATTACGTTTTACGTTTATTAAAAATTTTCAGAGGTGAAAGTGTAGATACTGATAGTACTGATAGTGCAGATTTCAAAACTTCCGATGTAATATATAAATTTGCTTCAGACGTAGAAAGGAGTTTTTCGAAGTATAAGTCCATTTTAAAGGAACAATATTTAGTTTGTAATGTAAATGCTTAAATGTAATGTTTGTGGTTTTGAAATATAATTTACAAAAAAAATAAAAACATTTTTTTTGCCGCCTAATTTCAAATTTGAAGAGACTATTTTTGACATTTTAAAGGACAATTTTAGGCGCCTATTTTTGAAATTATAAGTGCCTAAAATCCGGGCCCTAGTAATCACTCTGCGAATCTCAGTAATATGTTTTCTTCTATTATATATGTCGTAGCCCAATTGTAAATTCAGTCGTTTTATAAAACGCCTAATCGTTTTCGAAATGACTAGGTAAATTGTAAAATGAAGAATAAACGGAGGTTTTTTACAATGTGCCTGAAAATTTTCGGCGTTTTATAAAACGCCGAATAGCTCCCAGTCTTACTCTAAAAAGATCTTGAATTTTGTTTGATTGACAATACGACTGGTTATATCTAGTCGGTTTGTAAAAGACTAGAGAGTGGTTAGTCATTTTCTAAAATATCTATCAATTTATAAATGGGTATATTATATCACAAATAATTGTTTTTCTCTTGAAATAATTAAATAATAGGTTTAACACTTTACATTAAAAAAAAAACCTATAAACTAAAACGACATAAACTAAAACGACATTTAAAATGTATTTATTGACACAAACAATTTAAATATTTAAATAAGAAATATTTAAGTAAGTAATATTTACTTATTTCAACATGGTCCGCTTGAGTGACATTTACTATTACATTTCACATGCGCCTTAAAACAAAAACACTTATTTGTGTGGCACTGTGACTTGCTTGGTTTACAAGAACATTTTTTGAATCCTTGACCTCCAAATTCAGAAAACATTGTCAACGCTTCCCTCAAAGAAATGATTTTCTCTTCCGAAACATGAATTGGTAGACAATTTTCAATACAAATAATTTCGTCTCTTGAAAATCAACGGTTCAGCAATCTTATCTTAGTCATCCAGCATTTTTAAAAGAGATTTTTTAAAGTAAAAACTGTCGAAAAATAGTAGTAACTGTTATTTGTGTACGAACAGCTGAAATTATCATAAAACTACTGTTCATTGGACATTTTGCCTGAGTCGAAAACAGCGCTATTATAATACGCCTAAATATGCGTGGTTTCTGCTAGGTGCATTGTAAAAATAATAGGGATAGTCGGGCTGACGTTAGTTTTACAATAAGACTAAAAGAGCTATTCGGCGTTTTATAAAACGTCTAAACTTTTCAGTCATATTGTAAAAAATTCTTCATTTTACGATTTACCTAGTCATTTCGAAAACGACTAGGCGTTTTATAAAACGACTGAATTTACAATTAGACTACGACATATACACTCTCATCTAGGATTCGGGTCTTGCTTTTCAGTTTGCATAAAAAACGTGTGTATGTGTATATAATATATAACCAGCTATTTACTGCGGATACCGTCTTCCTTCACTATAAGGTTTTAAGACTCATCGTCGCTTGTTATAAATAAGACAATTTTTAATTTCCAGAAGTTCAAAGTAATTAATAAAATATACAATTAACTAATGGATAAACACATACAAGGACTTTATTTGAAACTGAAGATCTTTAAAACAGAAATTTCTTCGGTCCTTTGCTCAAGTAAATCGAATTTCGAAGACAATCCAATTTTAGTGTTTTTAATTTACACTTGCCTTCTTCGGGGGGTATAAACTAATGGTGTAAAATGTAGCAACATTGTTTAAAAACATGATGACCTTATTAATCAAAAGAAGTAGGTAACAAATTCTTTTTATTGGATTAGTTTAATATAAAAGTTTTCCTTAAGGTAGTTGTTAGACAATGTAAATATTTCAGGGAACAAATTATTAATTCGAAAATTTTCACGGACTTTCTCCACTGTAAACTGTTATAACTTTCATAATTCTACTGTTTGAACATATTTTATTAAAGCGAAATAATTTCAAGTTAGGATAATTTCTCTGAACGCCTTTAGATAACGTTAATCCTATATTATTTTCTTTAGTCATTTATACTTTTGCCCATAAAAGTAACAATACGCAATAATAATCCGTAATGAGTTTCAGGTGTTGTACACAAAAAATCGTGAGAAGCTTTTATTCGAAATAAGTTTCGTAATGCAATGTCAGGGGGTGCATCAGGGGTTGTACAGAAATAATCCAAGAAACCCATTACGATTTTAATTGCCAACTTTGAAAAGAGGAAAACGAATTCGTGATTCGTAGCAGTTATAAATTCGTAAAGAATTCGAAGGAAATGCCACTGTTTTGTTTAATATTTGGTCTACACATGCTGAAAACATGCAAAGGAACCATTCAAACCATCATCATGGCCTATCACCACGCACTAAATCATAAGAACAAAGTAGTCAGGCTCAAATAATACACGAAATACGCAGCGAAGTTGCGATGGGGCAAAATAATTAATTCAAAAATAATCTAATAAATATGCATATCGCTCGCGCACTCGGTTCAATACAATTTGAAGATTATTGCGTTAATAAAGTTATCGAAAATTAATATTCGAGCATGCATAAATCATAAAATCTGAATTTAGCGGAAAACGGCCACAGCAAATAAAGATTATTTATGGTTTAATTTTATAATGATAAAATTAAGCGCACACCTTCATAAGCCGTATTTACGTAATCGATATTTTCGATGAAGTTAACAGACGGCGTTGAAATGCTTCCACTACATTTTTATTAAACTGGGGCGCTAATGGAAAAATACGAACCCAATTTCCTATTATTCTTAGTTTTAGTCCTGCATTTGCAAGCTGAAAATTCCGTTTGCTAACATGATTTTTCCGAGGGTGATTTATTCACACAAGAACAAACGTGTGTTGTTGGTACATTTAGGTTGATGTCGTTTGTTTTTACACAAATAAATTACGTGTATCTTAATTCACGACCCATAACTGGAATATTGTTCCAGCTTGCATCGTTACGGTTGGTAATTCGTTTGATTGTACGGTTTTTACTTTATTTTACATTTTAAAAGGATTATTCATTTTTATGTTCTCATAATTTTATATAATATATGGGTTAGGTAGGATACGTGCTGGTTCGCCCATTTGTAATTTTAATTATAAAATTTGAAACTATGTGAAAACAATGGCGCCGGATAACACTACATAAAATTCAGCAGCGTAAATTTTAGTATTATGAATGATTAAATCATTAAGTACACGTATAACAAACGGTAGGGTAATAATTTTGATTTAATCCCCGACCAATAAGTGCTTTATCTCGTTTACATAAAAGCCAGTAATGCATCAACACATCTAAAATTCAAATATGAAATTTAGAATGCCTTGAAAGCGCCAAAAAACAAAAACAGAATTATAGCTTCCAGTTATATGATATTTTAAAAAAGTAAAACCCATTCACCTTTAATTTAGGTTAAAACGTTCATATTTTGTATTAGTCTTCCTTTAAAACAATGGAAATAAATAGACGTTACAGTCCTTATAAATACTAAAAAATTGTAAATGTAATAGCAATCTGGCTATTCATATAAAATTTGTGAAACTATAACTATAAACAAATTGACTTTTGACTTATTTAAATCAAAGTTTCAACATTAAAATAAATAAAAGAATTTGACAATAGATTCAAGTTACTGCAGCAAATAAGTACCATCATCATTTTTTACGTCAAATACTGAAGTTACATATAAAATCTATGGTTGAATACTTGAATACATTATGCGGTCATAAATTTACTGCTACTTGGATACCATCCAAAGAAGATCAAATGAGCTGAACATTTAGAAAGTCAAAATATCAAGCAAATAATTTAAGACCCATTCAACTCTAACAGAATTCCAGGAAAAGTATATGGACAACGACCAAAATCTGTTTGTATTATCCGATGTTGCTATCGTAACTGCATCAAAAACATCAAAATATACATTCCTACACCAAATTATGTTTAAATTTTTCTTAAGCAATCAAAAGGGAAATTTTGAATAGTTTCATGTAGATTATGGATAAAGGATAAACAATCGTATTTTACACAAAATATGCATAATTAATGAACACAGATACACCCGAAATAAAATATAAGTACATTAACATGTTGAGTTCCTACGTTTCTCTGACTTGTCACAGTCCATGGACAAGGTTGACCTTACCAAAAACTTTGAATATTAATGAATTCTCATGTTTGAAACCGGGGTTGACTGAATTAATCTAAAATTAATTAATTCACGAATTAAATTAAATAGCATTTTTAAATAGCTAGTGAGTTAATTTAGGAAATTTTGTACCTACAACTTTCATGTAAAGAGTTCGTGTAATAAATCTTAAGTCTTTCTTAACAAGCTGTGGTTTTTGAAATACAAACAAAATATTCAGAAGATCATTACGGTGGATTATTTATACTATGATCAGCGATTGTTAAATGCGTAAGTGGATGATTACAAGGTTGTGGCGTTAAAAAAGTTGTATTTATCGAGTATAGAAGGTCAACAACAGGATAATCATTTGTAATAGCGGTTAATTAGGATAATTAATAAAGGTCTGTATTTTACAAAGATGTAATTGCTGATTTTTATTGGTCATTTCACAACAAATCGTAAAGTAAACTTATAACTTATGAAAAGTACAAGTGCTTCAAGGAGTTTCCTAGTGTTTTATATAAAAGAGATGTCAAAACCTTAAGTTTCGTTTTTATTTGAAGATGTCTGCAGGAAGGTTTCGGTCTAACTTAAATATAAAGCAATTCAACTCTGTCAAGGGTGGCACTTATAACCAAGATTGCAATGCACTTTTAACACGTTGCGTTGTTTGGGTTACATACATATCTCTGAAGCTTAGTATGTTTTCTTTGATAACGAACACAACGTTTCACTGATATATTAAATTAAAGACTGTTTATTCAGTATTGTATTCTTTCTCTATGTAATTCTGACCCCCAGAGCTGTACGTACGTATACAATGAAGAATTATAAAAGTACTAAGATTGTCGGAAAAATGGGACTACTTTTGACTGGCATTTTGAGCAGTTTTACGTTGCTTAGTTGGAAGTTATTGTTATTGTTCAGCGAAGAAAAATTGGATGTCTGGGGTTTCTGTCACCATACGTTGAAATATAGATTTCCGCAGCTAATTTCATTTTCGATTTTTATATGGAGCCTCAAATTATAAACTAAAATATAAATAAACTGTCCAAGATAGTACTCCCAGAAGTATACACAGATGGAATACGTATCTCTAAGGACATGCATTGCGAGTTTCATTAAATAGTAATTGTTATACCTATAATCAACCAATTAAGGCTTTCTAATAAAATTGAATTCTTCAATTTGTCCAATTCTAATACTTAGTTTTAAATTTGAAATTCAGTAGCAGCTCTTTATTGTATTACACTTCAGATTTACAAACAAGCTAAATTTTTTACGGTCGATCACTGATATTTCTAACTTAATTTTAAATTCAAGTTCAAAATCAAGATATAGCCGTAGCCAAATTTGAGTCAGGAACAGTTAATTTGAAACTGTATAGAGTTGAGAAAGCCAATGACTGAAGCAATCGCAGTCAATTGAGTCAATAAACTTATTTAAAAAAAGTATCTAAAGTACATGGGGCAGCCTGGGTAGCTTAGTTAGATAAGTGCCTGCTAGCTAGCCGGCTGACACGGGTTCGATTCCAACGGTGGTCATAGTATTATGGAGCCGATTTAGGTCGAATTCGTAAGTTAAGGCTGAGGTTTAAGGTGTATGAATGTGTTGTAGATGAAAGCTGGTTGGAGCGTGATGCAAGTCCTAAAATGGACCCATCACTTCTACTGCGCATCCAGCAAGTGTGAATGAGTCTCGACACTGCATAGCGGTAGAAGAGGAAATGGATTAATAATAAAATCTAAAGTACATAAGATATGCGTAAAAATATAAATTTATTTCTGTAGTCAGAAGGTGTAGCTAGCAGCCCTTTGAAATAAAATCCTAGCCAGAATAAATATCAGGTCGGACAAATAATCTTGTAGGTTGATCATTAAGTTTTCAAGATAAAGGTCTGGCCAGGTAATGCCCCTCTGGCTCTATTTTGGAATTCTTGAAGCTATAAAACATACGACTTGGATTGAGTGAGGAACCAATTAATATTTCAAGAATGAAACTTGGTTATACTATTAAATAATTAAATTCTTAATCTACAAGATATTTGCAGTGACATGTAAAGCACTGTTAGCTTTTAACCCGAATGGCGCTGAAAATAGTTAACGGAAAACAGATATTCAGTAAGTAATTTATTCTACAAGACGGTCGTCCTGGTTTTCCCTTCCAACTTGTTAATGTGTTTGGAAAATTAGAGAAAATAATTTATTCAGCGATATTGGAATTTAATCTAAATTCTAGTTTATGAGTATTTACTATTTTTGTTAATTTTTCCAAGCGATAAATAATCTGAAAACCTTTTTTTGTTTTATTATTATAATATGTGTTTTCTATGCCACCTCCAGCTTTGTGTTTCAAGTAATGGTAGATGTGTGAAAGGGCTTTTCTTCAATTTCATTTTCTACAGCCTTGTTGTTTCACTAAAATGCTTCTTTTATTATTTCCATCAGTAATAGTTAATAAAGCATGTAACATACAATACTGACTTATTATTTACTAAAATTTGTATTACTATTGTTAACTCTTTGTTTATTTTTATCTTTAAAGTTTCTAGTTCAATCACACTGAACTTAATATTTTCACCCAAATATCATACATAAAAATGAATTGCATTGCATTACTCCTGACAGAACGTTTTCTTCCTTTTTTGGCCTTCGACATTATAACTATATTGAAATACTTCAGATTTAATAATAAGTTTTGGAAAAGCGTACGGAACTGGTTGTTACAATTTGCATACTACCAGCAAGACGGTTTAAAATTGTTACCGTACTACGTAGATAATAAAACGGTATGGTACTAAACGAAATAAAAATTCCGATGGCTATTACGTATTTCGTGCTGTTCCTTAATGTAGTGTATCTGAAAAGGAGACAGCTCCTGAAATTAATTCCATCTAAATTCTAATGGCTCAGTTGTGATACAAAGCGGTTTACACAGAACTAGTCATATATCAAGTAAATAAGTTGAAAAAGAACGTATTACAAGTCGGACGTTACCCACATTACAAATCTTTTATACCTGCTGCATTCATTTGAAAGCGTTGACCGGTAAAGTATACTGTATACACATATGTTATTACGGGCGCCCTAAGGGGGCCGCGATAAAATCAAGGTGCTCGACCAAAACGAGGAATTATGCGTAAGACGATAGCTCTTCGACCGTATAAATAAGAATTATTATGAAAAGCCGCACGCTATTAAATACATAGAGTCGGAAATTACCCATTCCTTTAAATACACGCGGAGGCATGCGATTCGGAACAAGGATAGCGGGGCTGTAATATCTGTTGCAATAATAAAAACAGATTTAGCGCTTCAATCAAGACAATTATCCGACAGTATTGTAAGGCGCGCCATCGTCAACGGTGAACGTTGGCTGTAAAATTAAACAAAGGACTCGTTACAGAAATGTAAGCATATTACCGAGTAAGCACAAACGGCTTTTATTGCTAATAACCGTTACAGTTTTAAGATACAATAAAGCTCTTCAAAGAATTCTAAATTTAGGCCTGTTTAAAATGATATTTATTTTAGTCCCTCCTTTAACAAATTTGTAAATGGATAAAAAGAAAATCAAAAGGACGAGGATAAAAAAGGAAAGTATGATTTTGTCAAGGTTCCAGAAAGACATGCGATCAGCTCAAGACCCTAACATAAAAGCGCCACTTTTTTATTATAATAGATTAAAGGGAACCAAGTTTGTAACTAAAGTTGATTTTTAATTTCGAATTATCTTTATAGGGGTAATTACCCTCAGCAATCACATACTTTAAAAATCTGCATTTATCTGAATATTAGCTATTAAAACAGTTTTTAATATATTCGTTATTTTTGCTAATGCATACAACAAAAACATTAATTCTCTAATTCAAAGAGTGTCATGTTATGATTGTTATGCACAAAAATTTGTCGAAAATAAAAAATTTGATTACTATCAACATCAACACTGAAACTGATGTTCACAATTCTATTAACGTACATTACGTTACCATGATCAAAATCGATGCAAGTTTGATCCTTCAATCGAGCTTTTGCCGAGTTTTCGGCTCAGTGCATTGTGACGTTATTTTGCGGTCACGCGAAGTGCCAGCATTTTCAAAAATGATGGACATAAAGGAGATCCGTACCGTCAAAAAATTTTATTTTTTGAATGGGAAAACGCCGGCCCAAATAAAAAGTAAGCTAGATCGTGTCCTTGGCGAGTTTTTCCCTTCATTTAAGAAGGTACATTTGTGAATTGCTGACTTTAAACGTGGCCGAATGAGTACCGAAGCCTTTAGACCAAAGCGTATTCGAATGAATATTTCGTTTGCGTGCTTGGAGCGTTTCAAGCGTAACCCCAATCCGCCTTACTCTCCCGATTTCGCTCCGTTTGACTTCCATTTGTTACCGAACCTCAAAAGATGGCTCTGAGGACAATAATTTTCCGACAGCAATGAAGGGGTTTATGTTGTGAATGGTTATTTTGCAGATTAAAAGATATCATTTTCTAAAAATGGTGTAATGGCTTTGGAACATCGTTGGGCAAAATATATCGAGCTCTGTTGCAAAATAAATACAGGTTGGTCAAATTTAATCGCATTTCCTTTTTCATTTACCTTACTTTTCGAACGACCCACATAGCCTACTTTGTTCCTATACTTCCATGAATTCATTTCTAACCCTAAGTTACAATTTTAAAAACAGTGTTTGAAAATGTCTGGTTTTAAACTTGTAGCTGAATAGATTTCAAAAATACCAAAAGATCTCCCCGACTGGTTTTAGTGTACAGGTTTATTTTAAACTTGTTTCAAACTAACCAAAATTCACCATCTCAGCTTATTTCTGTCAACTGTCAACAGATCTCAGCGCGTGTGGGCTACTTTGGTCATTCAGCAATCAGCACCATCACACTAGAATTGTCTAGAGGGCTTCCATCATTGGTTTCATCTCGTATCTGAAAGGGGGGTTTAGATTTTTTCTACACAAAAACTCGAAACATTTGGTCTCCGAGACAATCGCACAATATAATGAGCCGTATAATATTTACGAAAATGTAAATAAAGGGAAGTGTTTATAGGTTTAATCGTTATTAACATAAGAAACGTTTCTTTTAAATAAATATTTTAAATGCGAAATCTTAAAGAGAATATTCCACCAGTTACGTTTTAATATACAGTATTATCACTTTTTTATTTCTGCTTTTTTTTGTTCAAAGATTCGACGAACTAAAATTATGATAACTTGCATAAGCCGTTCAGAAACTATGAAAATATTAAATTGATTTCAGCAAACTTTCTTTATGCTTGCCATGAATGTAACACAAGTGTTTTTTTATTAAGAGAAAATTAAATAAATAATTTAATCTAATTATCTATTGTTATATCTGCACCTTTTCGGGTAAAAGGTATTTTCAAAATTTGTGTACTTAGATATTATTTCAATAGTTTACCATCTTCTTCTTCTTCTTAGTGCCATATCCTTTCAGAACGTTGGCGAAGGGAGTCAAAGCCACATTTTTAAACGACCTGGCGTCGTGAACTCTGTTATTTGCTATCACGATTCTGTTCTTTTAACAGATTATTAATCTAAAATAAGCCATGTTATGTCACGATTGGGACAATAAAATAGACAAAATTATTTGAAAATATAAAAAATCAAAAAAGCTTGTAAGTTGGTGATAACTGATCCCGGACCACCCTGTATACAAACACATATCTTTGGATTTTCTATCTAATATTTTGATCATTTTCATAAAACGAATTCGAATGTTTAATATACAAACTTGGTTGTACAATTTTAAATGACATTAAAGGCACTTAAAATTCCAGTACAAAACAAAAATCGGGGCTCCGAATTAAAATTGACAATCCGCAATTATTTAAAATTTTGGATGATTATCTTTTTTAAAATTATCATTAATTTTTAAACGAAATTCTGAAATCGCGGCCACACAAAAATATTATCAATTTCCTGAGCGAACCAAAATAAAAAAGGAAAGATAGTCAAATCGTATCGGAAAATCTCAGCATCCTAATTGTAATTAATTAATTGATAATATGAAACTGGGGACCGACGCCCTTCAGTGTGTAAATCCAGTCGAGAAAGCCAAGGCAGGCAATATTCTCGGCAGAGGACAACACAGTCAACCAAACAAGAAGAATAAGAAGAATTGATAATATGTATTTGTAGATATTTGTAATAAGCAAATATTCGACGAATCCTGCATCTGAAAATACTCAAATTTGGTACTGAAATCTTCAAATTTGTCTTCGTGAATCATGATTCCAAATCGAAATCGAATTTAAATACTCGATCTAAAAATTCTGAACCAGACTCGAGTTTTACTCTTTAAATTTGACATGCACTTTTAGAAGTTTGTAGCACAGACGGTTTAGCTTGAAGAATTATAAATATCTCGCATTTTTAAAAATACTAAAAATTAATAAATTCGCTTTAAAACTCATTTTACCTAGCTAATTATTTCCTATACTGTGGATATGCAACTCAAGTAGAATGTATAATTTTTTGAATTCTAAATTCGGAGTTTAATTTCAAAACCACACGATAATGGTTTCAAGAAGACGTTCCATGTCTTACATTCGATAGGGAGAATTCAAGTTCTTGTTTCAAAATTCGTAACTCACATTCGCACTCAAAATTCAGAATTCGAACTTATTCAAAAGTTGAGCTTCGAAACTGCAATTCGGATCGGAAGTTTGAACGATGTCTTTGTAAAATGATTGAAATTATACTTATACTACTATTTATAGTGTGACATTTCAAGTTCAAATTCGAATTTGACAGTTTTAATTGAAACCATTAAAGAGCTCCGATGTCGCAACATTTTAATGCGGAATCAAAAAATCTAATTAAATCTATTGGTAGTTCGAAGAGCAATTAGTTTAACCTTTAGAGCACTGTTTTTATAATTTGGGGGGTTCTAAATCCTATGCATTTTCGGATACATGTTGATAGTCGAGTTGATTGACGAGTCAGATGAAGTCAAAAACATGGTTTATTAGTTTACATTATGCTATCTACAAAATCGTTGCTTTGATGAAAGTATTATTATTTAAACAATTTTTATTTTCTAAATATTTTATTCCTCAAGAACAAACATTTATTGAAAATTTTATGTTATGTTGTTAAGAACGGTTATTTAAATAGTTTTGGAAATATCGAAAATGAAACTTCAGGATGCTTACAATCGTAATAATAAAAACAATAAACAGTACTTAAGCTGCAAGGGAACAGTAACGGAAAAGCAAAAGAATATTTTATTTTGAACTTCCCCCTTGGTTTTTTAAATTGTTTCATTCGGAAAAAAATTCAAAATAAATAATTCGAAGTAATTTGCTTGGTTATTTGTTCGTCGGCTTACAAAATTGTTTCCTTAATCGAAAGATATCAACTACACACGAAAACTAAAAGCTTACATTAGCGAAACATATTACGAATTCAAACCTACCTAATTAAGACAAGCTCACTGCTAGCGTTTTAGTACAATAACCATTTACAACATACGATTTTAGAACGGGGCAGATTACAAGATTTCTGTTATTTGTTTTGAAGTACTTAATTTAGGTTAAATTTGTCGCTCTTTATAGTAAAACTTTATACTTTTCAAATAAAATCAAGTCGGATAGGAAGATCTTTGTTAAATTTTATCGATAAGTTAGGCATGTGTAATTTCCATGAAAAAAAACCGTTTCAAAGTAAATGTCATGTAGTTTTTTTAACATCCTTTTATCTGTAATAACCTAATAACACAACTTTTAAAGAAGTACACTTTAATAAATTATAACTTGAATAAGAGTATTTATATCGTTCAAGGTCTACTAATAACTCGTAAAATTAGAAAAAGTATCTATTACAATAAAAAATTATGGTATCATTGCGTTTCAGTACTGCAAGGACAAGCTTTAATAGTTAGTTAATTATAACGTATAACGTCAGAAATAACTTCTGTAAAATTTCTGTTGAAACAGTATTAATTTAGAAAATAACCAGGAAGTAGCAATGCGCGACGATTCACGAACAGACATTTAACGTTAAATGCTTAGAATTTTTGTCTGTAATTTTAGACTACAAATTATATAACAGAAGTTACGTCCCATTTACAACTTCACTTAGCAGTAAGTTCTGATTGTGATTAGAACAAAAAGGCTTAAATCGACGGCTTTGGTTTTTAAAAGTTTTTACAGTTTTTACAGTCCACCTAAAGTACACAGTAAATCGAGTTCAAATACTAAATTGGGCAAAAAGTAAGTCGATAGCAAAAACAAATATTCGAAATGTGCGTGATATTAAAGGCGTTTGGCCGAAAGCAAAATGTCTCAATGGGATAATTTCAGTTATTATCACATACTTCACCGACAGAAATTGTTTGTAATAATATAACTACAGCGGAAAGAATTTGTGCAGATTCCTTTTGCTTTTAAAGTTGAAAACTTTAACAAGTTAAATACGACATTTGCAAAGCACCATTAAGTTTCTAACACGTAAATTTTTCGTAGTTATTAATCACTTTGCCAATTTCTAATAGAATTATAAGACAAGGAGCAAGACAAACACACACTATGGGAATAACAATACAAGGGGAAAAGGTGGAGATGCAGACGACATTGCTTTGCTAGCAGAAAATGAAGAAGAACTGGAAGAAGCCCTAAAAACAAATGCAAGCAGCACTACTACAATATGAAATTAAAGATGACAAATATAATCGTCATCGTGTTGCGCTACAGCCCTGGCCAATCTAAGGATCCGTCGTCATTCTGCTCGATTGTTTGCTTTTTGTCTTCAGTTTCGTACTCCCATAGTTTTTAAATCGTTCTCCATCACGTCGAGATATCTCGTGCGTGGTCGCCCTACCGCTCTTCTCCCTTCTGGTTGATTAAAGGTTATTTTCTTGAGTGGATCGTTGACCTTCGGACATGCCCGATCCATAGCAACCGCCCGATCTTGATGGTCTTCACAATATTCTCATCATCAAATGCTCCGTATCACTTGGCTTTCGAAACAGCCTAATCCTAATCTTCCTTTCTGTTCATGGTCCATGTTTCTGACCCATACATCACTATAAGTGTTCTGTACATTTTAGCCATGCTGTATATTCATGATTTCCGCTTCTTCTTCTCCTTCTCTTTCATCTTCATTTATCCTCGGGTTCAGAAGTGTATTAAAATATTCTACCCATCTGTTTAAGACTTTTTGTTTGTCACTTACGATGTTTCAATATGTGTCTCTACACATAGATATTCGTGGTTTAAATTCGTTTGGTTTGCTTTATTTTCTGATATAGTTACCTAGTCGTGCACATAAGTTCTGTCTCTTGTACAAATATGGATAATTAAAAGAAAAACGTAGTGCAAGTGAACTGGTTTATTTTTTAATATCTGCAAAATATAATAATTGAAGATGTCACTCAAAATGTCCGCCTTTTGCCTTCACACATTTCTTCAAACGGTCAGGCCACTCATCTATTGCTGTACACGCACTACCTCTTGAGATATCGTGGCCGTTGCTTTTATAAAATCAGCCTTTAGCGTCCCTATATTTCGATGATCTTTGCTACAGGCAGGATTAAGATCTGAGCTTCCCGATGGGCAATCTTCGACAGTAATAAATGAAAGCACGTTGTCCTCAAGCCCACGTTGGGTGGTACGGCTTTATGTACCGGCGCCGAGTCCTGTTGGAATATCTAATGCTGCCCCGAAAACAAAGTCTTACTTAATGGCTTTATCACTTTTTTCAAAATCTACTTTGGTAGTTTGCTGCCTTCGTTTTTATCCCCTGCTGACAGAAATGCAATTGGGTCACTCCATCATAGGCTACTCCCCATCAAATCATCACTGAGGTAGGATGGTGGCCTCGTTCTACCTTCGGAATTTTTACAGTAGTTTCCCGAAAACTGTGAGCGTAAACCCTATCGTTTTGGCGATGAAAGTTTTCCTCTATAGTGAAAATTTTCTCATGTAACGAGGATCCGTTCTTGCGATTCGAATGTTCCGCAAAGCGTTATCCTTCGGTTCTTCGATAAGCACTAAGTCTAAGATCCTGTTTTATAATACGAGACATGGTTCTTCGTGAGATTTTCATATCCTTTGCAATTACTTTCTGCTTGTGAAGAGGCATTCGGTGAATTCGCCCGGCTACCGCTTTAATAGTTGTTGCCATCCTTGTGACCTGCGGCCAGCCAGTTCTTGGTCTGTTATGGACAGACGACATCTCATCGAACCTTTGGTGGTCCGATAAACAAATATTTGAGAAATTTTCAGTGGTTTCAAAAGAGCGAAAATCTCATTTGGTTTTCTTTAACACCCCATTCCATACTGACCCTGTGATTTGCCAAACCAGACTGTCGGTTTTGGATGTTTCACAGGTTGCTTGATTTAATGTAATTAAAAGAATTTGTTATCGTAACTGCACGTTATTCTAGGATTGTTTGATATTTAGAGGCATAACTTATGGGATGACTAGGTAGTTTCCTAGTTTCACTTTGGTTGTTGAGTTGCTCTGTTTCTGCGAGTTGTTCATTAAAGTATGCATTTTTCTTCTCTTCTTCAGTTTGTCTGGTGCCGTGCCTTGGATTTTGTAGCTTCCTCACATTTTCTGCCGAACCAGTGTTTCTTTCTGATTTATCGTTGTGTACCTAGAACTTCTTCTGCCGTTTTTAATACTTTGTCTGCATTTCTGCCATTTTTTTTGTTTGTTCCTGTAGTAGTTGACTCAGTACAGTTAGCATATCTATTGCCAATTTGTTCGTCTTTTAGGGTTTCTATGTTATATTTTTGGAGACTTGCTCCTTTTTCCTTCTTTAGATTTGATGTCCTTTCTCTTACTTTTATAGCAAACATATAGTGGTCAGAGTCGATCTTCGCCTTTCTATATTATGTTCTGGTATCTTGTATATTGGATTCGTGTCGTGCGTCTACGAGGACGTGGTATATGGCGTTAGGTTTTATTATCTGGCGATCTCCATGTGACTAGGTATACTGTTTTGTGCTCAAAACAAGTCGCTGCTATAATCATGTTAAGCTGTGCGGCGAAATTTATTAGTATTGCTATATTGTCATTTGTTTGAGCACATAGGCTAAATTTCTCTCCTTTATATCACTTCTCAGTCTCCTATTCACTATAGTAGATTGTATGGTTACGTTTTTCTATAGTTTCTTGCCCTGTCCACCTTATCTCGTGCAAGGCTATTATGTCTATTTTATACTTATCTATCTATAATATCTATAATGTTTTACATATCCTCAAGTCTTTGTCAGATTTCCTCGCGTGTGTTTGCCGTCGTTTGGTCAGTCCTTTTCATTGATTCTTTACAAGAATAACACCAGTGGTACGTTTACAGTTAAGGGTTGTTGACATCCAGCCCAACCTCCTTTTCGGAGAACCATTTCTCCTACCTTCCACCTGGGTTAGTTACCAGGTCTTCAGTAGGGTTGCTCGGGTTGGCAGAGTTCACTGCGTGACGGTGAAAGTAGGAATTGAGTAGGAGAGGTTATGTGATCCTAATATGATGCAGCATCATGCCTTTCACTTCACTACCTCTTTGAACAAAAGATAATGGTATGTGAGAAACATGGGCATGGACAAATTGGAATAACAATAGAAAACTAAAGAATAGGAGAGGTAAGAGAACTCTGCTATCTAGGAGCTTTGTAACAGTAGATGGAAGGTGTACGTGGGACATAAATTAAATAACGTAATACTACAAGCAAAAAAGATTAAAAAAAACAAGCACTATCAAACTAGAAAGAAGAATCTGAATCCAGCTAATGAAAACACGCGTATGAAACACAATATTGTATGAATGCGAAACGTGGACTTTAGCTTGACAGCGATTATACAGATGGCTACTGAAAATAAAATGGTCATGATAACAAATGAAGAAGTGTTACCGAGAGTGAATGAAAGAAGAAATCTACGGATAAAAATACAGAAAAGACGAAACAGAGTAGTCGGACACATCTTAAGACACGACGGAATATTAAGAACTTTAATACATAACGCGGAACATTGTTTATAAAGTATTTTTCACCTAGGATTTGGGTTGTGACGTCAACGCGCTGTTGATAAATTCACAATCCAACTATACTTCGTCTCTTTGTAAACTAGGTTATCATTACCTACTGCGCACACGGACGCGTGTCTAAACAGGCAGTTTTTGGGCGGGGCAAGTTGACGTCACAATCCAAATGCTAGATGAAAAATACTGTACCTATATTAATTCTTTATTTTAATAACAGGTTGAAATTTTACTGCACCTGTAAATAAAAAACTACAAGCTTAATTTGTAAATAAGAACGGAAATATGTAGGCGAGTGGAACGAAAACTAAAGCAGGTTTTAATTTTAGTTGAGGGGTTTTAGAGCCCCGCCATCTTTAAATATTAATTTCCGTATTTGAAGGGACGTATATTAAATTTCTTTAATAAATTTTAAATTCGATAAATTGCCGATTTCTTTACAACAGTGTATCAGATATTTCTCTGAAATTAAGCTATAACAACCTTTTGAATATGTTTATGCGGCAAATTGAAGGATTAACCTTACAAGTACGAAATGTCAGAGGAAAAACCTTTCATGCCCTTGTTTGGTATTTATTTCGGGTTTGATACTTTTGAATTTTTTATGTTTCTTTGCTGATAATTTAAATTTTTAAATACGAATGAATATCCGTTTTCCTCACTTAAAAAAATTTTTTTTAGGTATTTAAAGCTTTTACTAAACCGTTTCACATATTTTTGGACCTACAATTTTAACTCCATAAATAAATTATCAAACAAACAAATAATCAGTCAGGATTTTAATTTTTATTCTATTATATCTGTTTAATAAAAACTAAAGGTTTGCTCGAAGGACCGTACTAAAGGTATGAATAGCTTCGACTCACTTTGAATATCTTTCCTGGTTTGGCCAGATGCTATTCTTCTAATTTGTGGATACAGCATGTACTACAATTTGATCGACTTACTTCTGGGGTACCTAAAAGTGTCAAGTTTCCCCACAGATCATAATGACACCTAAGAATGTCAAAAAGTTTCGTATGAAAACTTCTTCAGGTACTGAATATAAAACCTAACTGCAGTTTTACGAGATTGTATCACCTAAACAAACACTATAGCCTCCTAACACAAGCTGCAAATATCGAAACTGTCGCTAAAAGTTCGTCATTTCTTATTTAATCATTTTAATTTCCGATAAGTTTGCTTATCTAATAATTTAACCGAGTTTGAAAAAAATAAAACACATTTTAATTTGTAATAAGTAATAAGCCTTTAATCTATTTTTTTTTTCATTGAAATTATTAATAATATTAGCACGCATATCTTATACTTGCCAATATTACATAAAAGGTTACAACTTAAATCTACCGCCACGGCATATTTTAATTAATTAGGTTTTTCTTTATACGATAATCTACCCTATTTTTTGGCATGCTTGTTTGGTTTTTGTTATTTTAACCTGATACTCTAATCTTATTTTTTGGTTAATCTGATAATATAAGTTAAATTTAAATGGCACATTCCAGCCTTGCATGTTTATTGGGGTAGATATAATCTGTTATTTTACCTTGGTTTATGGTTTAATTTTTTTAGTAAATTACAATAATTTCGTATTTAAATTTCGTTTAGGCATATTTGGTTTCCTTTGTGTTTATATCTTTTATGTCCTTTTCATGAAGGCTTCCATCTTTTAGTAAATTACTATTCGGTTATTATTATTACTACATTATCACACATTTTTCAAAAATATAAATGCATATTGATATGAACTAAGTCACTTTTTTTAATTATTCTTGACCCAAAGTATGCCAAACTGTGAGTTAATTAACATTTATGATTTTGATGCATGTTAGAATCAATAAGAAAGGTAATTTTATACATTTCGATGTGCTTTTATTTTTTACAAATTGTACTGCTACCAAGTTGTGGAGATCCTACGCTTGCTCCCCCGCTATTTTTTAATAAAAGCGTTTAGTAGGATTTTGAGTATTAAAATTTCCTGGGGAATTTTCAAATAAAACTTTCAGTAACGGGAACAGGTCAGTTCGCTTTTGTTTTTCATGAAAATAGAGCATGAACCGGAACGATAATCCCTGGAAATTTTCTGGTTGCCTAATTTGAAGTCAAACACCCTCGTTAGTTAAAAATACTCATACGTATAATTGAAGGGATGCCGTCCAAAAATCACAATTCGCAAATATAATTTCGCATATTCCTCTCTAATGAAAATTTCATACTGGAACTGCTGTTTACCCAGCACCATAATGGGATAAAATTCATTTTCTAGATTTGCATGGACTGCGTGTGGGAATTTACATATCAAACGTACTGGACGTTGCAATCGTCCAAAAAAGTTCTGCTAGGAAAGTGGATATGTTTTAAAATAAATAAATAACGGGCCGTCTACTTAGGTAGGTGGCATTTGTATGAGACGCTTTTAATTGCGTAAAAAACGAGATTTCTTTTATCATAATTCACATGTAAACTAGGAAAGTGTATGTAAAACACACTAGCGCTTAATTTGCACGATCCTGAATATCATTATGGCTCATACTTTAAACCCCACAGGAATTCAAAATATTTGCAGATGAAAAATTTAATGAACGAATAGCTTTATTTAATAACTCGCTTCTGTTCTGTGTACCTACATAATTATAAGATATTTTTATTGAAATAAATTGTTTTAATGAAACGCTTTATACGCTCCTTCGTAAAGAAAATGTGTTTCAACAAATATTTAATAATAATTGCTCGGATAAAACAGCTCATAAAAGCAAGCATCCTCGGTATGTATCCTTAATTTTGTAAATTTGTTCTTGACTTTCATGAGCCGCATTTCCAAACATAATTTGGGATCGATTTAATATTTAATTAAGAAAAAAATATACGGAGATAAAGTTCTTTTTAAATTTCATTGGATGTACAAATGTTGTCCGAAATAATTGCACGAACTTTGTTATTTAGCAAAAATGCACAACTAATTAAAAATAATACATTATTAATTAGAAATCAGCTGAGAAATTAATGTGATTTCAATAAAATATTTTAATTATTTGCAATTTCAGTTAATAAAAATGAATTTGAGGAACACTCGAAGCTACATTTTCCTTGCGTAAAATTGGAAGTTTAAATGCCTACGAAAGAGAATAAAGAAAGATAAATTTTAAAACCGTTAAATGAGCAGATCCTGACCTACAGTAAAGAAAATTAAATTAAGTAAGTCCAAAAAGCAAGATATAATTTTTAATATAACAGTATGTTATAACTTCACAGCTTAAGAACGAACTAGGACAAACAAGAATCTTAAAATACCTGCACTAAAAATAATAAGAAAAACAACATACTTCAGTTTTACGGACAAACATAACAGCGAACACTGAAATGTTTTTTAGATACAAACGTATTTTTGTTAGTAGTAGTAATCTAAAAGTCGACGGTTCAAATAATTAACACTTCATGACTTGGGCGAAATTACATTTAGGGGAGTGTATAACAAAGATAATAGTTTTCGCCAGGTCATGATAGTTTCCTTACTCCTGGGATTTACGAAAGATAACGATGTATTTCTATTATTATTAACTCCTACTG
Source organism: Melanotus villosus (assembly GCA_963082815.1). Classification (NCBI taxonomy): domain Eukaryota; kingdom Metazoa; phylum Arthropoda; class Insecta; order Coleoptera; family Elateridae; genus Melanotus; species Melanotus villosus. Next base: position 111,012,413 of record OY720418.1, on the reverse strand, counting down.
CTATATTTTCTGCAATAATTTCATTAGACTATATACATAGTTATACGAGGATTGTTCAATAAAAACACGTTTGGAGTGCGCAGCTGCGACTTCATCGTCACGACAACGGAGTTCAGTGTATATTCATTGTTTAAGTACTAGTGACGCGTCTGTCGAAAGTATTTGTTGTTTGCTTCTTTCTAAGCGTCGTGATTAAGTTGGAAAATGGCATTTATGGTAACCCAAAAGATAATCTGCGCGTTGTTATTCAATTTTTGCCGGCTGAAAGGTGTCAGGCAAGGGGAATTTATACGAGAATAAACGCTGTATATGGCGACTATAATTATTCTCATACGGCAGTGGTTGAATGGTGCAATAAATTTCCACAAGGAAGAGAATCCACTAAAGATTTGGTCCGTCCAGAACATGCTCGTGTTGCGCCATCAGATTAAAATGTGGGACAGCTGGAAATTGCTTTACACGCAAATAGTGTGGGAACTGTTCATTCCATTAATCATAGTCTTGGCTATCACAAAGTTGCTGCTCAGTGGATTCCACGACTACTTACTGATCTGCAGCAGAATTTGCGTTCGACCATATCACTACAGCATTTGATACGCCATCAACAACAAGGTTATGCTTTGTTACAACAAATTGTTGCCGGTGATGAGCCTTGGTGTTGTACTACGAGCCAGAATCCAAACGCCAGCGTATGCAGTGGAAGCATGCAGAATCCACGAAAGCAAAACATTTTGATCTCAACCTTCAACAGGAAAAGTAATGGAGACCGTATTTTTTGATTGCCAAGGCGTACTGCTTTTAAATGTTAAAGAACCTGGTGTCAACATCAATGCTGAACGATATGCAGACACCTTAAATTGTTTACGTGCAAGCATCAAGAATAAACGTCCCGGGGACCCCACAAACTGTGCCATCCTTCTGCACAATAATGTGCGCCCCCATGTAGCTCGAACTGTTCAAGATTTGCCTGCTCGTATGGCTTGGCAAGTCTTACAACATCTACCTTACAGTCCCGACTTGTCCTCGTACGATTGCCCCAGTGGGATTCATGCCTTAATGTTAATGGAGAGTTCTTTTAAATTCATTGAATAAAAATTGCTTTACGGCCCCTAAACGTGTTTCTATTGAACAGTCCTCGTAGGTGTAATTCGAATTTTATGGAACTATATAAATTATGGAAAAAAACAACTAAGAAAAACTAAAAATACCGAGCTGATGTTTTCGACTAGGCAAAAAAAAAGAATTGGTATTAAATTTTCAATATCAAAACACAGTATAATGATAAGGATGCCGTTGAAGACATTTCACTGGATTTTATTTTATTGTATTTTACGAGAAAATTTAAATAACTTATTTTTCTGGTTTTGTCCTGCTTTAGCATAAAACGCAAGAACATAGTTCGTACCAATTACATAACAAAGTAAATCAAGAAAGTATGATTTCCATTGAATTCAAATTTTGTTATAGTAAACGAAGAATTCCTGCATAGAATGTATGCAAGTATTTTCCCAAGAGTGTAAGGAGGAAATCATGAAATCTTTGTGATATTGTAACTAAAAATATGCAACACTCATGCAAACAAGGCGAGATTTTTGTTGTATAAGAGTGTATTGTCTTATTCTACAAGACAAGCAAGGTAAGTCAAAACACAAGGGAGTAAAATACTAACTAATGGCGCAAATAAGTTGTAAATGCGAAGAGTAGCTACATTTATTTTACGTTAATATTTTTAGTCTCTTAAAAATTTAGAATTAATTTTAATCATTTTAAAACTGATGATAAACCCAAGACTGTTCTTGAAGTGGTCAATTTATTTTATAAGATTTTAGGGGCAAGTCTCAAATAGAATATTAGCTATCTTGTTATTGTAATTTTTTGAGTAATCAGCTTTTAAAAGTGTTTGTGATAAGGGCCCAAATAAAATTTCCCAAAATTATTTAATGAATGTCACACAATTAGTACATTTCAATTCATTAATTTTGCAAGTATTTTAAATTAATTTACTTTAATCATTAATTAATTATGACCAATTTAAATATTTCTGCATGTCGTTCAGCTAATGAATAAGTGTCGGAAAATTGCTTTAAATGTCATTGCTACAGTAAAATGTAAAGGTAACGGCACTTACACTCCGCGAGGGTGCACGGCCGGCAACACGGAGGGTTAAGGCCTCCTAAGTCTCTTTCATACTAGGTTGTTTCGCACGCTTACACGTACGGGGTGGGGTGATGTGGTAAGCACCACGCCTTGGACAACCGCCTATCTTCCCTACTCCACTACTGTGTTTCCATCGTTACAGTAATCAATTAAAATAATTTATTATGTGACTGCAAAAATTTGATTAATATTTTTGTTTTTCACTTCTTTCCATTGTAGAAAACAAGTGCAGTGCGTCTCTATAAATTACAAAAATACACTCCCTAAACCCCCATGGCAAAATTAGAATAATTACGCAATTTAAAATCAAGTACGTGATAGAAAAAATGAAAAGATGAAATTTTAAAGGAAATCTCAAATCTCTGTTTAATTAAATCAGCAAAAATTTGGTTATTAAATTTAGTATTAATATATTCGCCCATCCTCTTATTTTCAAAATAACGAAAGTAATGAATAAACATTAGAAGAAGGTTCGACTAAAACAGGATCCAAGTAAAAAATCTGTTAATCCACTCAAGAAAATAATTTTTTTATTACAGAAATAATCATAACATTCGAAGGTATTTACATCTTTAAATTCATTTTAACATACTTGAAAAATGTCATATTTAAAGTAAAGTTAAGGCGACGACTGCTGAGACCATTAGCCAGGATTCGCATCTAATCCGCTTTAAAACTAGCTACAACTCAGACTCCAACCTGGGTCCTATTTGTGATCAACACCAAGAGACCCACTAATCTTATTAAAGACACATTAAATATAACATTTTTATGTTTTAGTATATTTTCCAAACAGGCAACATTCTAAAAGGTCTGATAATTTTATAATGCAAAGCAAAATTAATTTTAGCAATTCTAATTAAACGACATTTTAAATGATCCAATAACGCAATAATGGATGTATTTAACGTGGAGTGCTTTAAATTAACTAGCATTATAATGTATGAAGCGAATATTTGATAATGAAACTACGGGTGCATTAAACAATAATTCCAACGTCAACTTTTGGTTAGAATGCATTGCTCGTTCGGCTTTTAGTTTGATAAAATAATATGAAGAGCTCCGGATTAACTGATTATTAAAATAAATGAAGAAATTTAAGGGACTTCATATGTACCAAATTAAAGTTATTTCTTCGTGGCAGCCTAGAGCGTCCGCTTTGTTATGAAGAAAATGCAGATTCAAATCTTAGCTGCGACGGGAGAGACTAAGGTGCGAATCGTTTAAGGCAAGATAAGCTAAGATATATGCCTAATGACCCCAGAAGTTAACACCGAAAGGTTAAAATTATTTTTTTAAAGAAAGGGTAAACCTTTCTGACACACAAGAAAGCAAAAAGAAATTGTAAAACGCCAAATCAAAATTTAATATAAAGCGCAGACAATCACAAGTTTCCCTGTGAATATTTAAGATTGACTTTACTATTTACAGAGTGAGTGCAATTCTAAATGCAGCATCATGAATGTCACGTTGAGAAATCGTGTTGGCGGAAAACAACTAACATCAAGTGCTGCATTATTGATTTTGGTGGAGCAGTGATGCGTCCAACATCCATCAGTTGCGAATCTGGACCTCCCGTGAGCTGCCGCGAGCGACTGCACAATGAAGCAATGAAGATATCTTAGCGGCCACTCCCTGACACGCCGTGAGATCATTGTAATTAGGTTCGGGGAACTGTTCATTATTTAAGGTTCTCGTGACCGCGAAGGATGTACAAGTTGCCGCATCAACTTTGTTTTCTTCACTTTTTCGCGTAATCTAACATAATGTCTTAAATCTTTAATAAACTGATATTTCTGCTACCTTTAAGAAGATTACTTTTATGATAGAACTAAAAGTAACTTTGTAACATTTTCGATACTAATGTTCTCTCAATTTATTATTAAAGCGACTACGAAGTTCTAAACCGTTCTTTGGACAATAATAAAACAAAAAATGCAGTTTTCCTGTCAGAAGTCCGGCTTAAGGCTAAAAAGGGATTTTGAATATTTGAAAATAAGTATCTTCTTACTTCACCTTGCACCCCTATAAAAACATGAAGGGTCTCTATACTTCAAAATAATGCAGGAATTTGGTTCAAGACTCTAAGGTTTCTTACAAACTTCCCTTGAAAACGATCATCTAATTTCCCCCTTGTTTGTGATTCGTTAATTGTTTGGGGATTTGAAGTGTTGCTTTAAAACGACAGGAAGGTTTCCGGTTTCACCGACTTGTTGAGTGCACTTGAGAGCATAAAATCTTAAGGTTATCTTGAATACGCAATTTTAAAGAAATCAGTTACGAAGTTTAAATTTAATTGGACAGTAGTTGGGATTACTGTAAAAAAACAGGGGTTAAATTCAATAAAAGGCTTATTTGGTATCTTTTTGCACATTAATTATGTTTGCAATGTAAAAGTCGGCTTTCAACTCCTTTAATTTTATTATTAAATTAAACGACGAACTATAACACGTTTAAAAAGCATTGGAGACTTCAACGCTTGATCAAGCAGCAAACCCGAATAGAATCTTTTTGTACGCTAAAAATAAATATTAGTAACATTAGTATCCGTGCTATCTGGGTTTTTAAGAAGATGCAAAAAGTTGTAAATTAATTTTCGTAAATTTTGAAGAATCGTTTTTAAACAAATTATAGCGGGAGTAGGAGTGGCTTACGAAGTCCGACTTTAATGGAATAGCATCGCGTCCTAAATGCGCCATTGTTCGACAGGTTATACTTTTAATTTTCAGTGCTACAGACCTGCTTCAAGGTCGAAAGGAATTGGGTTGCATTACGGGCTTTTAAGGACCTGTTTATGTACTACTGCCGTATTTAAAAATACCACAAACTTTTTGGGAACGTAAACATCCTCCAATTATGGTGTCTTTTTGTTTTAATGAATAATAATTTCGCTTTTAAGTTTTAACTAATTAAACCATATAATAACTTCATTTAGGGATTTATTTTTGAGGTTGTTTTATTTTAATTGTAATTAACATTTGAAATTAGTTTACATCACCGGAATAATTTTTTGAATGTTTCTAAAGAATATAATATGCTTGTTTTTGAACATACTTTTGTTCTTCGACAAAGGACTAAATTAACGGATTTTATAGAAATCTATGAAAAATGTTATTAGTCATGGTTGAAATTTCTGCAAACCTCCTACGGCATCGCCAAATTTATTAGTTATATAAATAAATTACAACATTCTGTATTGTAGTGGAAGTAATACATACGTTTTTTGAATTGAAGACGATCTGCAACTACATATAACCGTCACATAAATTATTCGCTATATTTTACAAACTCCAACATGCTTAAAATATTATTATAAATACAGTCAAGCAGTTACCGTAAAACCTTTGTTTGGTTAGGTTCTTAGTTTAAACTGAATTGTTAATATGTATTTTTCTATTCAAATTTGGAAGGTTTCCCATTACATATATTCTATATTTGGGTAGAGGGAGTTTCTTCCACATCATGAAGTTTTATTAGGGTGCATCAATAAAATGCTCAAACGCTAAACAAAGCTTTTGCAAAACGTACAGAAAATTCTACTGGGATACTTATTTAAATATTTACGGAAGTTTTTAAATGTGACTGTCATAATTTTATTAATTATTTTGGGAGTTTCAGCTTAATTTTTGAATTATTTGAGATCATTTTTCGATTATTAGTTATTGCATGGAAGAAAAACAAACATAATAACTCACCCGTTTGATGTTTTAGGAAAGTTTCTCTCAACAATAATTATAACAACATTTAAAAATTGGTTGGTGGTTTACCTGAAACAAAAAAACAAGATTAATATAAAGAAACTATTCGGTTTAGACTATTTTCTTTCTAAGTAAATATCGCGGTGAGGCCCTTTTTTGTTAATCGTGTTGAGTTTTCTGTTGAAATAGAGCTCTTTAGAATAGTAATTTCCCTTTCTTTGTTTAATGAAACATTCAAATTCCGCTTTTACGAATAAAACAAAACATGGTTACGCTTAACAGGTTCACATAAAATATTTCCAAGTGACTAATTTTCTGGGAAAAAATTCGACCTGTTCTGTTTTGAGTCACGCTAAGTACTATAACCGTTTTATTATAGTCGTCGTTATCTGATAGTAAATTAGCCATTCCCTGTTCGCTGGCACAAAACTATCCTATATAAATACTAACTAGCAGTTAAAATACTATAAAAACCGATTTATAGCGTAGAATTTATTTTGGGAATAAGAACCAACCAACAGGCCTGAATGCATTTTCGCCCCGACCAACAACAAATATTCACGTGACATTAAAATGCAGCAGGGTTGTATAATGAACCAAATAACTTGAATAAATAATAGAGACGATCGCATGTCAATTCGAACCCCAAAACAAAGCATTTCGAGTATGAAACTCCTGGCTCAGGGGAGATAAGAAAACAATACGACGACTCATCATCTCTATGAATTATTAAACTGTATTCTTGGCAAAGTGACTACTACTAAATGAAAGAAGCGTTCGAGTAATTCATAAATAAGATATGTATTTGGGAAAGGCAAAGTGGATTTCGAGATTTCTGGTTACGTTGGGACTAAAATGAGGAATAAACGTAATTACATAGGTTGCCAAATCATATTTTAATGAAGGAATAATTCACTACCATTATAAATTAATGAATAATGTTCTTTGTTACCTTTATTCATGTACGGCTGAGATTTTCTTCGCGGATTGTTTTAATAATTAAACTTGTATTAAACCGAAATGTAAAGACCAAACGTAATTATTAAGGATATATTGATATATCAGAAGAAAACAAAAGAGAATGAGAACAAATTAGAGAAACGGGTGGCCTTTTCTCTAATTAATAGGGTTGATATATTAGTAAAGTTTAAGCTAGAGCTCAGCTTTAAACTGCCTTAAACTACGGCTGAAGTGTAACGCGAGTCTACTTAAGCCATAATTTAAACTGGCTTAAGTTAAGATTCTAAAATACTATAAGCTTACTAGGTTTATATATGATTTTCAAATAGAACTTAAGATATTTATATAAATGTAATTACTTTAATTGTGAATTTACAAGGCAAAAACCATTAGCTATATCAAAAGAAAAAACTTCCATTCAGAATTATTCTTATACTTTAACATTGAAAATCTTTGTTATAGCAAGTATTCATCTATACTTCCAGTTAATGAAAATAAATAAATTGGTTTCTAAGGAAAGAAATGTGATTTGAACAAATTTACAAATATTTCAACAATTAATGATTATCTAAATTTTCAATACCAAACTTCAAATCTACCATTTAGTAGAAAATAAGTTTTCAAAAGTTAATCGAATCTGATAAATTAATTTGCTTGATTCATTAATATTTTAATTTTCATACTTTTTTTACATATTCAGTTTATTCAACCCAATGCAATTGTTTTTCTTTTACTTGTTGTTAATGTTAAGTTTTGCGCAAATTTTGTTAATCTTAAACAGTTTAAACTGTTGCTTTGTACTATATAGCACTATATAATATTCTCAAAACTTCTGAATCAATAAAATAATCAAAGGTAACGAATGCTTTCAGTAAAATATTTCAAACATCTATGCGATATTAAACGTTTCTGAAGTCGATAGGTCGACGTAATATGATAACGTAATAAACTCCTACATCAGGCCTATACCTGAACCTTTATAGAGCCTAAGGTTTAGTTATTATAATCCATTAAACACAGTTAGTAAGTAGTAGGTAGCAATTGTTCTTAACCCAAGGAGTTACTTACTTCACTTTGCGAAGTAAACCTTTGCTTAATTGAATATTGTAAAACGGATTACGCAGAAGGTACGTGGGCGTTGCAGAGATCTTCTATGTAATTTAATAATTTAACTTCATTGCAACCATGAACAATTTCTTATCACAATACGGAGAATTCAAACTAAACGCGCAGATAAGGCCAAACTTGGCTTTATTAAGTGGAAGCGTTTGGAATCTTCATAAAAGAAATATACTTTTTTTTATTCGACGTCCAGATGATGCCGACCTGATAAGCAAATTTAATAGTACTTTAAAAAACTGATTTATGTAGTACTTCCATTATGCTAAATCATAAAGGACGTTTTACTGTTTAGAAAATTTAAAACAGATTTTCAAGCGGAAATGGCTGACACGTCTTCCTTCTAACTATTTACAAACTAATTTAAAACGACACATTAACTTGTTCAAACACCTACTCACGAAAACATAAAAATAGATGTACGTACATACAAATTAAAGCTGTTTTAAAAGATTATTCGTTAATTCTTTTCACTATCTGAGAACAAAAAAGATACACAAAGAGTTTCTCCGGAAGGTGAAACAAATGGTTGTCAAAAAGTGACACATGAGCTGTAATTTTTTTTTTTGCATTTTGACAAAAAAAGTGGACTTTTTTTTATCAAAAAATCATAAAGAAAGCAACACTTTTTTTAACTATTTAATTTTACATTTTGCATTAAGTAAGTATGCTTTAAATAAAATATTGTAAATTGTCAGTTTGACAACTGTCAATTCTCAAATCCTTTTTATCCTGTTTTGAGGGATTTAAAATGTAAAAATGCAAAAAAATATTGTGTACAACTCGTATGAAAGCATCTTTTTTTCACTCGTTTGATTGATGCACTCCGGCTTCGCCGTCGTGCATCAAACTTCAAACTCATGAAAAAAAATATTGCTTTCATTACTAGTTGTACAAATAACTATAACGGTATACACATGCTTGGTTTATTGTTACTTCTATTTACAATTAAAAATTTGCAATGGCTTTGAAAAGAAAAGGAAAGACGAAAATTACAGCAAAATTGTCTGAATTTTTTTAACAACAATAAAGTTTAAAATAATAAAAAAAGGCTAATTTCGAGAAACCAAGGAAACGGCAGTTACGTCAATTAAAGTAAAACGATTAGTCACCACAAACAATTAAGTGTAGTTATTAAAATCTTCACACAGTTTTCTAGCCAGATTGTTTGATGTGCATCTGCTCTATATTAGTTACGGAAGTTTTTTATAAACACAGTTTATTTTGATGAGAAAAACTTAAAACCAGAAGACACAGTCGGTTCCTATAAACTACGAAGATCTTAGAAGTTTAAAAATGTTTAATGATGATAGTATCTAATTATAATTATTAAACACTTTCCGGAAATTACGACTAAATGGTTCTTTTTCTAAGAATAAAGCTTTTATATGCTACAATAAGATTATTCATTAGTAATGCTTTGTAAACGTCGATAAATAAAGATATTTATATTCATGATTTATAAACGTCAATAGACTTCCTAATTTAATTAAGTTAAATCAGTGTTTGGTCAGATAAATGGAAACCTTAAATTTTATGAAATGTAATAGACGAGTCTTGCCCTTTTTATATGTAGGCATTTAGTTACTGGAGGCTGGAGGCTTATGTAATATAATAACATTACCTATACTTTTTATAAGAGCATAATTTATTGCGTTTTTTTTGCAATTAAAGAAAATTATCTGGATTGTCAAGCTCTGAAAACCACCTACGCCACCCCATTTTTTTAGACGCATATGTATTCCACCAAAAAAGCCAAAACTACTTCAAAAATTACTTTTTAAAATAATTGGCGATACTACGGATTTAAACCAAATTATTTCGCTTTACTAATTTGGTTTTTGTGAACGTTTCATGAACTAATTCAACGATACAGTAGAGACAGAGACATCAAATTATGTATCACCAAAATATTAAGAACGGTCGAAACAAGAAGTGTGTTGCGGCGTTTCTAGATATACAGCAGAAATTTGATAAAGTTTGGTACTTGCAAACTTAAAATAAACGCCCCAAGCCAAACGTACTTAGTACCAAAGTCTTACTTAATTGTACGAATATTCCAAGCAGCAAATTAACAAAACAATGAAACTATCATCAAATTATTGCTGGTGTCTCACAAGGCAATGCGTTGGGACCTTTACTTTATCTGATGTATCTACTTATAAGGGTACTACCATCGACAATTACTACTTTTGCCGATGATATGGCCCTGCCAACAGAACATTTACCAAATCACCTTAATCTCCTACGGAAGTGGTTCAGTAGAAGCAGAATAGCAACTAGAAATTGTCATAAATTTCACCAATTCACGGGTTGTATTTACAAAACAGCCCTCACTATTGATTGTATATACCGATGAATACAGAAATTAAACACTTCGTTTTTTATCTTGAGGTTGTTCTCAATTAATATGCCTTCTATTATACCTATAGCTTGTCAGACCTATATATCAACTTAGTCTTACTCAACCCACATAGGTACCGACTATGAGCCTGTTGAAAGTCTAATGGATATGTTCGGGAGCATTTCGGGTTCCAGTTCTAATTTCCCCAAATGTTATCATGCGTGTGTCCTCACCGAACCTATACGTAAGAGTCCTACGGTTTATGAATGTTTATTTATATGACCAATTCTCGTGAAAGCTTGATGCATATGCAAATTTTCTTTACCCAAATGCTACAAGTTGTTCTGTTACTTTGCTGGATGGTACCCCAATGAAATGTTTAGAGTACCTTATGCCTAGGTATTCTGCCCAATACATCTACTGGACCTTTTTCGACTTATTAACTGTTTTTCATTTCAGGTTTTTGTCTAATTTGTCGATTCTTTCATTTGAACGATGGCCTGGTGCCCACTTCAAGATAAGCTTATTCTGTTCTACCAGTTGAGTGTGACAATCAGGGTTCAAAGTCAACGCTTATGGTTTATGGTACTACTTCACTGTTCGTCGTAATATAGATTTTCCTTTTTCTAAGCGACTTCTGTAGATGATCATTCCAACGATTTCAGCCTGGAATACCCTTACAAGTCGGTTTATAGTTTGTATTATAAGGCTTTTCCGATTTTGTAGATGTCCAGGCCTGCATTTGTTTATGAAGTGGATCCGCCTGTATATCAAACGTTTCATGTTATATGGTACTGAACTCCCTTTGTTTTTTGTCTTTTGATTCAGACATAATAATCTCTAATAGTTTTCGGGAATCGAAAAAGTTTTACATTCTATTATCCGACGTCTCTATAAAGGTGGCCACAAAAATCGTTCCTTTTACGCGGTTAGATATTCAAATCGGGAGGAAAAACAATGCCTACGACAAAGACTGTTTTGCCCATTTCGATTGTTTTTGTTTAGTGCACTCTGCTCAGGTAAACTTTTCATACTGATAGTTCGCTAAAAACTAAAGAATTTGTGTGTGTGTGGATATGTTCGTTTTTATTCGCCCCGGTGAAACTAGGTAGAAAGAAGAAGTGTAAATGTACTTCGTAAAATTGTGTAACAAGAACAACCTTTGCGATCATCTTAAACTGTAATTTTCATTGAAATCTTATCAGCCGTTTTCATAACTTTGCAGTTGATATGCCCCTGTCTTGCTTCTGCTTTGATGTACAGGGAAGGAAGATCAAGAAGGACATCTAAGGCGGATTTAGAGACGTACAACATGGCAAGCTTGAATATTTTTTTCAACATACCAAGGAACCACATGCGATTGTGAGGTATATCGTAATTACGTGTAACCAGACTGTTTGGGTCCCCATGTTTTACGAGGCATCCACCTGCAAGTCTACAATACCATTGCGGCATTGCTATAGCTTCCGTTTCATCCCCACCAAACACTAACGTTGAGTACCCACAGTATCAAAATAAATATTTGAATCTAAAAACTAAATAGCTATATTGGTTAATCGGAAGTCGGTCAGTCGCAACTTTCTCTAGTTTATAAAATTCAGGATTGTCTTTAAAATTTTTATTTTTTCCTTTATTAATCTATTTATTTTCAATCTGCTACGATTAGAGCAACAAACAGGTTTTTTCCTTAGTATGATAATAATAAATAATGATAATAAAGATCTTGGGAATCTCCCTGATCGAGCGAACGCACGGATACGCGATAGAAGAAAGGTTGAAGACATAATAAAGAGAGTAGTCTCCCGATATGGAACTGGGCTGGTCATATTGCGAGACACCAAGAAACCTGGAGCGAAACAACGACGCGGTGGAGACCATGGGGAGAGAGAAGAAGCAGAGGTAGACCACCCCTAGGATGGTATGGACATCAAAAGAACAGCCAACCTTGGTTGGTATAGAGTCGCACAACTCGACAAAGCAGAGAAACATATGAGATAGGCCTATATCAGTATGATGGAAAACGGCTAAGGAAGAAGATAATAAATAAAAATTTTAAGAATACTTTGATATTTTTGTAATAATTTTTACTATTCATCCATAAGAATATTTAAGGTATTTATTTATCTTAGAAAAAAAAAATTAAAAGTTCCGTTGACAAAGAAACAAAACTTAATACGTCGTGACTAATATAAATTGCTAATTTTTAAATGGCATTTAACTGATGATAAATGAAAATACCTACTCCAGAAAAAAGCATTTCTTTTAAATTAAATAAATTAGAAGTATTCTGTATTTTACATAAACAACAATATGAATTAATATCTCGTAAAAAAATAACTTAAAAAGTTTTTACTACGTATAGGTATGTATAGTGCCAAGTGACTAAATGAATTTAATATCGAATTAAACCTCAATAAAATAACACCGTGGCTTTTAAATAAATTAATATCTAAACTTTGACGTATGTTATTGCTAAACATGGATTTAATCTAATCCCCTCATCAATCTTACAAGGTGTATTTTAAATAAACTTCAGTACTCTTTTTTATCTCCAAGAAGTTTTTATAAATAATATTTACTTGACTGCAGTTATTTAGAAACGTCTTACTATGGTTATCATCTAACACCTCTAAGTACATAATTTATATGTCTGTATTGAATAAAATTTAGCACCCAAATAAATATTGCCAAACAATTCAAACGATGTTAATTTATCTTCAACGTGTAAAAAAAAATTAAAGTGCTGCAAATAGTAGTTGGCACGTTAGTCTGGACATCAGGCAACTTCAAAGCTTGTTACGATACAAGTAAACATGCTTTTTCCATTAAAATTTGTGTACCAATCTAAAACAACATTGTAGGCGCATTGTGACGCGATTGGCGTTAAAATGTTTTGCACTTAATACCAATTACAGTTAATAATGTTGTTTTTTGTCGCATTATTATATCTACCTTAATTAAATTAACGAATAATTCCAATTTCATTTTTTTTTTAATTTTACAAAGAATAATTTTATTAAAAACAGAACAGAACCAGGAAAATTCAAATGGCGTTGATGAATTATCTTGTTTTAAAACAAATTCAAACAAGCACATTAACTCGTTTCATCTCCTACCTAAAAAATAACCAGAAGCAAAAAGCATTTGAAAGGCGTTATTAATTCCCGAGTCTGGTGTTGGCACTAAAATATACAAACACAGAGATCATATTACGGAAGTTCCCGGAAAAGTCTGCAAATTCCACATGTTTGCATTGGTTAAAATCCAAACCTGCAAATTAAACTAAATATCCTTTTACTTTACTCGCCAAACATTTGCACCCTTAATTACTTTTGCAGCCAGTTTCTTGAATGTTTGTTTATTAGCCATCGTTGTCACCGTTTCATTTTAAAATACTTCTTCGGTTTATTTTAGTAAAGTTGACAAGTTAACTTCTTAACTAAATTATTTTAGAAAGACCGTTTCAAGCGCAGCAATGAAATTCTTGTTGTTTGCTTTTATATTTCAACGTGTAAAAAAGTGTGTAAAAGCAGTGAAAAATTATCAGTTACATACGTTAAATAAACATTTGGTTTTTTTAAATTTAAAGACTCTTAGTCGGTTAATGGGGTTTGTAAGTCGTGTTAATTGTTCAGCTAGTACATCTGTCATTTTTAGCCAACCATCTAGACAGTTTAAATTGCTCGGATCTTGAAAGCTTTTAAATTATTTAACTAAATATACTGCTTTATCCATTTTGTGTATTCCTCCTTTTTCACTGTGGAGTGAAAGAACAATTAAATTATTAAGCTAAAGTAGACTACTTTAAGGAAGATATTCAGTTCTTTTAAATGATTAGTTAATTAATTTTCCAGATGCTAAAATATTCATGTACAGTAAATGGCGCAATTGGTTTATCATAGTTGTTTAAGCGATTTATAGTACTTAACCAGTTAGTTATATTTCTTACAGCAATAACTTTTAACAAATTTAGTTGAATATTGCTTAGAATATTAATCTAACATTAGAAAACTCTGTATTTAATAAAATTAGCTTAGACTAAAGCCTGAAAACGTTTAAATCTACTTTTGACTTTGCCCAGTTTATTTTTTAAATAACTTAATTGTGGCCCAAATTTTTATATTCTGAAAACAGAACACCAAATTATGCCTTTAAGACTTGCTATATAACTAAAAACACGGCTTTAAGAATACCTATAAGTAAATCCTCGTTTCATTCTTGGGGTTTCGGATAGTGTAGGTTCTTTGTTATAGATTGGAATTTTACAATAGGCCATTTATACAGGCAGGTAAAAGGTAAAATACCTTTCTGGGTTAACCACAAAGTTGCAAATATTTTAAGGCATTTTCGATAAAAATAATTACAATAATATCCACTTCGTACTTACTGCATCACTATATTCATTTTATAAAACGTAAACTGCTAAAGATCTTAACTTAACTTAACAGTTATAATATTTAGTCCAAATGTATTCGTAAACCTCATATTTAAGGTTTATCAATCTTTAAACGAAATTTAATTAAATTCTGATGAGTTCATTAGCTTGATTTTTCCAGTTATTAATATCACACCAAAGAAGTCAAATAAAAATAAATAAATTCAACATTTTAAATTAACTCAAAAACTGGGCTCCTTTAAAAATCTTAATTGCCTAATCGAGATTCAAAAACCAGTCCAACAGCAAAAAACTAATTTTTGTAAAAACGACTTTAATGAAGGTTTCTCGCATTTTATATACCATAAGATTAATAGAAAATTAACTCAACCGTGTTGGTTCTATCTGGGTGTGAATTCTCATCTTGTACGTGTTATTGCGGCACCTTGCGGTACTGACCGTTACAATATGTACGGGCAGTTTCCGCAAATTGTGGGTGGCCATAGTGCCCATAGCACTTCTATTATGTTCGCCTTGGATGCTTCCTTGAGATACACCCACACTTCTAAAATAATTATTAGAGCCACAGTGCAAACTGTATATTGCAGATATTGAATCGAATCCATAATGACAACGCGATAGTAATAATGTGGAAGGAATTTTATACCAAACAGGTGTTTGTGGAAACCTGAACGAAATCCTGATATTTTGCGAATTTTAACGGTTAGTCAAGCATTCTGCTGTTATGTTACAAAATTTAGGAGATTATATTTTCTTCAGTTTCTAAAATCTTTATTTCGCCAAATTTTAAATTCTACCAGTCGCCAAATAAAAATACCATCTTTATTACCTTTCAGTTGTACTACATAAATTAATTTGTTTAATTTACAACCGAAGGAAAGTTTTAAAACAGAATGGTCGGTCATTTTATTGCTTTCTTGAAAGCTAATGTTTTCTATTTTAAAATCTAACAAGATAAAGCATAAAACCAACAGTGGTTGTAAAAATAAATTAGTTAAACTTTATCACTGCTTTAAAATGACCAAAAATTTAAATGACAATTCCTAAAATGTAAGCAGTTTTATCGTTTTATTAGCATCTTTTTAACGAAATGAATTTATGATCTTACCGTTCCCACATCCAAAGAAAAATATAAATAAGCATGCTCGAAAATAACTTATCCAGTTATCTGACTAAAATAACTATTTCAAGCCAAAATTATCTTGACTACCGACTTGAAATGATGACAGTTTTAATTTTTACGGCATGTTACCGCCTGAATTTCATTAAAAATTGAAGATGAAAATCTTCAGCACGGCCTTCTGTACTTTTATTAAAAATTTAAAATTTACAGGTTTTGACAGTTTTCTCAATGTTAATATTTGTCCTTTTGTACCATTAAATAAAAGAAGAATGCTTTAATAAATAATATACTTTTTCTTGTATTGTAAATTATTCTTGGAATTACTGCCGGAGGGTCTCAAGGAAGATCAAATTAACTTTCAGTTTGCATGGAGAAAATATAAGCTTATTATTCCAAATCCTCTGTGAATGTAAGATGCATTATGTATGCATTAGTGAAATGCAGGTTGTTTATATTAAATCTGAATACAATATTATCCTTTGTCTCAGGTTTTCTCTTTGCATTTTAATTTTTTCTTGAGAATGCATGCCCCCATTTCAACTGTAGAACATTAATTAAAGTCTGCTATCAGACAATTCACAATCTTCCTTAACGAATACAGGATATTGTACGATATACCATGTGCTAGCAAAACATTTATCTGTTCTTGAGAACATGTCATTGTGAATCTTTTCGCATCACTAACCACATTTTGGGGTTATGGTATTTAGTTCTCTCGGACGCTGGCTTATTTTTTGAATTTTGCATCGTAGTTTAGCGATTAAAAGAGTTAAAAGTGGACACAAGTGGAAAATTGATGTGAAACGTAGAGAGTAAACAAACATTCACAGAAATCGATAATTTAACTTCCAAATATGGCGACAAATGGGTTAAGTGATATGGAAGGATTCACAATAACATACGTTTTCAAAAGCTTGTTACAAAAAGTGGAACTTGGTGTCAATTAGATTTAAATTAAAATTAAGGATATATTTTATATAACCTTTTAAATTACATAGCCGGCCTTTTCTTTATTTACACGGCTCTTCTAAGGTGGTGATTGAACTTCAACTTTTTCAGTGTGTTAAAGTAACTTTAAAATTGTATTGGAAATTTACTGAAATATTTCGAATTTTTTACATAAGCCATTAAAAAAAGTCTTAAGCAAAAACCAAGTAGCCAACTTACTCCAGATTGTGATTTCCAAATCAATCTTTGTGATAATAAGTAGTTAACAAAAGCTCTAAATACCGTTCTTAAGGGCTGATTATAATTGAATCACTTTACGAACTCTGATTTAGATCGGCTAAAGATGTATTGAGAAGAGTTGAATCAGAAAATTATCCTACAATTTCATTATTTTAATAGTCTTCAGAACGCTGAATGCTGACTTCGATTTCACGAATCGACAGAGTACCATTTCATTCTCTAAGAACACGTTTTGATACCGGAAATTCTTCAGCAGAAAACGAGCAAGATATTTATAACAAAACCATTAAAATGCATTTGTTTACAGATTCATTGTATGCAAGATGTCTGGCTGAGTGTACAGTAGTAGTCACGCTGATTACATGTTCAAGAGAACGTCGAGTTCAACGTCTGGCAGGCGTCAATATTGATAAAACGTTCGTTCACCGGAATTCAGTTCCACCCTGCCTACCTATCATTCGGTGTACTAAAGATTAAGGTATCAATTTATGGGACCCTAACGTTAAACTTTCACTCCCGGATAAAAAGAGCCTCCTCTAAAGGAGAGAGCATCGTCTGTTAACAAAAATGACAAGATTTGTCCCTTTTGTAAGTACCCCAACGATTTGCTGTCTCACCACCTGCCTACGTCCTATTATGCCAGAGCTACCCCACCTGGCTTCAACCCTGTTCGCTTAAAACTACCCCCGGGGTAGATACGCTTGATATTATAAATATTTTGTTTAACACAGCAGTTTACACCGTCATAGCGGTTTAATTTAAACGCTCGTCAACTTTTTTTTGTGAATATTAAAACGAAATTAGGTTTGTGTTAATTTCTTTGTAAACAAATATGCTGCGTTATAAAAGTGTTATTAACAATTTACAAAAAAAAGGATGTTAGCCTTTGAGAGATACATGGAACCGTTGAGTTTAAATTAATCTTAAAACGATTTACGTGCCCGAAGGAATTTTATTTTGGGCGTTGTGGAGATAATTACGAATTTAACTGCCCTATGTAGGGTAAAATATAAATACAAACTTTGAGATAAATCTTTCCCTTAATTACGGCAACCCAACTTAATTTTATATTAACAGTTTCAAAACAAGCCTAAAAAAGCGATTTTACACAAAAATATTTAAATGTATTAAAAACTCATGCACACAAGCAAAAAACACAGAGAATTTTGAAAGTTTCAAAAAACGAGTCGGAACACTTCGTTTTCGGTACCTATAAAAGATTAAATTAGAATGAAATAGGCAAAGACAGCTAAAATCATGATGCAATTTCAAGTAGTAAATCATCAGAAGATGGATGAAACATTTTAAAGCCATCGGCCCGAACAAAAATGTACCTACAGAAGTCTTTTCCATCACTCAACAACCCGAATAAACTAGTCTGGGTTACCTCAAGTAAAAATAATTTTGTGCCCTACTTTAATGAAACCAACTGTACAATACACGTACTACATATATTTCACCTAACCCGCACACAACAAAACGAGCTACAAAGGCCATGGGGGTAAATCCGTGGTCATAATTAAGTAGAAGTACAAGGGCGCAATGCAACCATATGTTTAATAGAGATCTGGGGTAGTTGGGGTGCAAGTACATAAGCAACTTTAACGCTACATACTTGTAATCTTGACTCATGCCGTTAATTTTCATCCCCTACCATATGCTTCGACCATCGAAAATCGAATCGCGTCCATTTAATTAAATTAATTTAACTTTATGTTTGCGCAAAGCAGCCAACCTAAGTAGGAGATCCTCTCCATATGAATGAATCACTTTTATTTTAGTTTGAACCATCGGGGGTTGGAATAGGTGCAGCTCCCCTAATTTTATACTGCGGTTGCAGGTTTAAATACGTAATAAAATAATTTAAATAAATCATTATAATACATCTCAGCATTTTTAATAAATCAAGACGAACTGAACGGCAACAAAGAACATGATCAAAGAATTCGATTGAATAAAGCTAAAATAAATTGAAGGAGATTTTAGATGCTGCATCACGATAATTAATAACTAGGTACATTGTTTTGTGTCGACTTTTTCTTTTAAGCAGTATCGAGAATCGAGATGGAGAATACCCTAATGATTAAGGCAAATAATAACTGAAAGAATAAGAGGCTTTCAATAGCATCTTACAGATGTTGCTAATGAAATAAGTGCAGCGAGGAACGCATTACAAAGCTACACTTCGATGTTTAATTAACTTTACTAAGATTGTCTTAAAATACCAGTTATTTGAATTTACAAAAGAATGTATGCGGAAAACGAGTACATAATTAACTCGGCACATGCAAGAAATAAATTTCAAAAATTGGTTTTACAAATGAAGCACAATTAATATTTTCGAACCATGTTTAAAAATACCGTTAGTATAAAGCTGTTCTTTTGAATAGAATTCTTCTTACACTGACGTATGTTAAAACATAAGCATTGTAGAGTCTGTTATCAAAGGTGTTCATACGAACTAACCAACTATAACTAAACCAACTTTCTGGTATAGAAGTTTCCCTTAGTTCAAAATCTAACTGAAATTAACAACTCTACATCAGTTTAGTTCTTGTTTCAGTTGCTTCGAGTTGTGCTAGATCAGCTCGAAGTACTGTGCAAAACATGATGTTGTTTAAATATCAAGCATGCGGAAAACAATGTTCATTAAGAAGACATGAACACGCACTTTGCGCCCCAGGCGGGCCTCAGGTGGAGAAAGGTAACAAAGCTTACACAGCAGGTTTAGGCTAATTTTTAGTTATTTTGTAATTAGCACCTGGCAAACAGAAAAGGCACGAATTTATAACTTTGCCGTTTTGCAGATTTATACATTATACACGCACGACAAAATTCTGACAGGGAAAATTACCTTTTTATACTAAATTGAAATAATTCATTTGTATACAGGGTGTTAGGTAATGCTTCTGCCAAACTTGAGGGATGGGTTTGTAACGATAAAAGGAATAAAATATTCTTATAACAATTTTTTGTCAGGTACTTTTTTCCCCCTATAATTATTTTGTGGTTGTTAACAAAGTTTTATTGTTACTTGATGTATTAGACTCTTACTTATCCGTAAAAATTTTGTTCCTGTATCTTAAACCCTTTGTTTTTGTTTTTCCCGAGAATAACAAGTAAAATTATTAAAGCAGGCTTTTTTCTCAGAAACTATGCATATTAGAAGAAAAATGTATGAAACTTTTTTGCTCCGTTTGTCATTATAAAGCTATTCCAAAGGTTTGGCAGAAGCATTACCTAACACCCTGTATAACAGTGTAAAATCGGCAGTCAAGTGAAAAATTGGGAAATACCCGCGACAATTTAATTACTTAGTGAGCAGGTCAGACCTTAAATAGTTATTATATTTACTAAATAATTATAAAATTTGGACAAAGCACCCTCTTAGCATCAACTTTTACTAAATTGATGAAGTAACTAAAGGTGGTTTATCTTACAATTTTCGTACATTATAGTTAATATATTATGTCGCTCAAAAAATTAGAAAATTGTTACGTGATCTCTAGTAAACTACCTTGAGTTTCAAATTTTGTCAAATATCTTCTTACAGAAAGTATTTCCAAATAAGGAGAAAATTGTAAATACAAAATTCAATTTAAAAAAATTATAGAATTAAATTAACTCATTAAATTACAGAGGGTGGGGCACGAACGGGGACATAACTAAACACTTTTACGATATCGTAGTAGCCAGTGGATTGACAGCTAACGGCTTACGCGCATAATTAATCATTGTTTATACTTTCGACTTTATGTCTGTTAATTTTCCAAATTCACAGCCAAAAAATGCCAAAGTTGTTATCACCAGAAACAGAGGTTGCTGCGAAAATTCTTTTGAATCAAGATTATTCCAGAAGATCCCTCCAAGCTCCAAATTAGATGAAATTGATATCAGTTTGGGTGCAATACGAAACGTGCTACACTGTGAAGGTATACGGTGCTAATTCCAGGCCCAAAACCTTCCTCCTCCGGCTCTAAAACGGAAACCTACGAAGGTCACTCGAGAAATCAAAAAGAAGATTTCCAGAATGTGCAGTAAGGAAAACTAGCTGAGTCAACGTCAAATGGCCAAAGCAGTCGGAGCCTACCCAAAGACCATCCGGAAGGTCATCTACGGAGATTTGGGAAAAAAGATGGTCAAGAAAGGTAGAGTGCATGTGCTGAAAGCATTGCACATCGCAAACCGCAAGACAATTGCAAGAAAGCTGTACTAATACAATGGGAAACGCAAGCTCTGTTATGTGAAAGATGGTGAAGCCGTGCCCCAAACAAAGAAGAGATTCCGTTCCCAACTCATGGTGGTTGGAATCATTTTGGGAAAGGCATTAGGACTTATCCGAATGCAATCAAAAGTGAAAATGAATGCATATAGCACTATGTTGAACTGTAGAAGCCTTTGGTGGAAGAAAGAATTCCAGAACTTTATCTTGGGGAGGAGAAAAAGGTGCTCATTCTTCATGATGTAGCTAAGGCTCATACTGCGAGATTGACCCAGCAATACGCTGCAGAGGTCAAAGAAAGGGGCGCCCCAGAGCTTATAAGCAATAGTGAGATTTCTGTCAAGTCGCCTGATGCCAGTCCTATGGATTGTTTGGCTTCGGCTGGCTGAAACAACGTATGTTTCAGCATCGTGCTAACACATTTGATGGCCTTTGGGAAAATTTACAGGAAGAATTTAACAGTCTTTCTGCTGATATGACTGCTGAAAGTGCCGTTACAAGGAATCAGGGTCATCAAATAGAACATAATTACCATCGAAAAAAAAATTCTCTTGTAAAATTTTTAATTAATTAACTGTTCATCATTCTCTGTAAAGTAAAATTTTGACAGAATAAAATTATTCAAAATTAATTTTTAATGAGGAACATATTCACCAAACATATGCTTTTTTAAATTGTTGAAATTTTGGTTGCAATTTTAAAATTTGAATTTTCTTAAGCACAATACCTGCGATAAGAGTCATAAGGGTTGTTTCTAATAAAAACTTACCGTCCTTGCCACATTTTTTTTATTTTTAAAGTAAATATCACATTTCAGATTTCACTTTATATGGAACAACTTTGTGAAGAAATTCTAAATCAAGACAGTTTGTTAGAGATCACTTTACTATTTTCAAATTTTATGAACGACCTACGTAATTCTCATTTAACGTTTTACGACAAAAGAAACTTTTAAGAGAGGACTTTTTCCGAAAATTCAAAAATAAAACACCTGGCAACAAACAGTATGGCACTCCACCGGGGACACATTGCATAATTAATTATACAAATAAATATGCAGTTATAGTTAAGCATGTTTGCGCCTACATTTTATATTAGTAGGTATAATATAATATATTGAGATAATATTAGTGGTGTATATAAAGCAAAAATTAATGTTGATTTTAATGCAGATTTAATTA
This sequence comes from Melanotus villosus, assembly GCA_963082815.1. NCBI lineage: Eukaryota > Metazoa > Arthropoda > Insecta > Coleoptera > Elateridae > Melanotus > Melanotus villosus. The sequence goes on along the minus strand of OY720418.1, from coordinate 110,990,025 downwards.
AAATAAATTGTAAAAGTTAGATGGATGGGATAATGATTAAATATAAAAAAATGTAGGTACATTGTTGTATTGTAATTGAAAAATGAATAGCTGGAAATAGGGTTATGTATTGAACGATTTCGGTTTTGGTAACCGTTACCAAGTAGCAAGAGGGAGTTTTGGTAATTGGTGATACTTATAAATTAATAGCGAAACCAGGACGACACAAAAACAGAAAAACAAGAGACGAAAAATGATAAACAAAGAAGAGAATTTTTCTTGAATCAGAAAAAAATATAAAAATTCTGATTTGAAAATTTAGAATTGTATTTAATTTCAGTTACAAGTAAATAATTAATTAAAAATAGCAGTTCGTTGAAGATTGTGCTTCATCCATACAAATATTGATGGTGGATGGTGAAAATCGATTTTTTGAATACAAATATTAATGGTGGATGGCGAAAACAGTTTTCTTGAATATAAATATTGATAGTGGATGGTGTAAGCAGTTGTGGTGTTTTGTGAAATAATTGGAAAACTATGTGTTCGTAGTGAGTTAAAAAAACAAAAAAAATATTTAGATAGGGAAGATAGGGATAATAAAAAAAATATTGTAATAAATCTGCATTTAAAGTTGAGTTGTTTTATTAATTTAATTAATTGAGCCATAATCCGAACCTTCACGACGACCCGAAATTGACATAATATAAAATTGCAAAGAAAGTGAAAATCATAGCAATATTTTATACTAGTATAAACCAAGCTTCTATTGATAACCTAACTTTTTTGTGTCCATGGTATCTTTAATAAATGTTAATTACATTTTGAAAAATCTGGTATAGAAAAAAGTCTTTTACGTATGTAATAATAGTATTAAAAAGGTATACTATAACTATAAATACTGAAAGTACACAAAATAGTAAACTAAAATCATTAAATGCTACCTTAACCTGCTAATAAGTATAAGAGAGACTATCAAAATTTTATTTTCATCTAAATTAATTCCACAATAATCTAAATTGATTTTGTCTTAACATTTTAAACGTCCTACAAAATCTTGATAAAACAAAAAGGGATTAACCTTCTTAAAAGTTGATTCTAAAGCTAAAAAACCAATAACCTTAAAGTAGATTGACACCTACGATAAATATCCATTTTTATTGACGCACTATTTCACTTTGAATAATCTCCAATATTTTAATAGCCGCTACATCGTTTAAGGTTTAAGGTATTAGGTACATGTTAAGGATATACAGGGAATTTTTCTTTTTAGTATACATATCCCCTATGTAGACTTTTATAATAAACGCAATATACAGGGTCCTGCAACAGTGCGTCGGGCTTTCCTAGCGCCCTTACCGTGAGAGATAGAAAAAAAAGTTTAAAGCATAAAATTATTGATTCGAAGAGGTCTACGTCGCGAAATTATTTTCAATAATACAGAGTGTTCCACTTTTGCGCTATAATAAAAACATACATTTTTTAAATGCAACACCCTGTAACTTTTCATGTCTTCCGATGTCATTTTTTAACCTCTACATAACTGTCTACCCACTTTTGTATTTTGTGTCAGTGTTACCAACTTATTAATTTTTTTCCGAAAAATCTTTCATAAACAGACTTCACTTTAGAAATCAGAAGCGACCTTGATTTTTGAAGTAGAGGGATAAATTTTAGCAATAATTGTAGTCCGGTTAAAGAGCAACATTTTGATATGAGAAAATGGGATTCAGTTGATACAGGGTGTTACAAAAGAAAATGCCAAACTTTCCAAACTTCAAAGTGACATAGCTCATTTTTTCAAATGGAACCACCACTGTTTTATTTCGCGAATCGATAGCTTTTTTTATCCTCTTTAATTTTGTATTTAGATGTCCGATACCTAAACCCCGTAGTTTTAGAGATATTAAATACTTTTCACAAAAGTAACAATTTAATTACATTTTATGCACCGAAGTGGGCCGTGCTAATGCAAAAAACCAAAACAAAATGTAAGTAAGCCTCAATGTAACATTTTAGTAAATTTAGAATCAAAACGGATAATACTTATGTAATAAAATTAATTGTTTTATTCAAAAACTATGAAAAGTAACAAAATTCAAAATGCATAAAAGAAAAACGACTACAATAAATGTTCGAAATGTCTTCCATTTTCATTCAGGCTCAAATCAATTCGCTGCTGAAAAGATCTTTGCACTCTTCGTAACATTTCAGGTGAAATACTTGCAAAAGCGTCAACAAAATTCGTTGTTGCATATTTATTTGTGTTGCCGGTGGTTCGTTATAAACAATTCCCTTCACGTATCCCCACAAAAAAATCAAGTTTTGTGCCTGAATGAAAATGGAAGACATTTCGAACATTTATTTTAGTCGTTTTTCTTTTATGCATTTTGAATTTTGTTACTTTTCATAGTTTTTGAATAAAACAATTAATTTTATTACATAAGTATTATCCGTTTTGATTCTAAATTTACTAAAATGTTACATTGAGGCTTACTTACATTTTGTTTTTGTTTTTTGCATTAGCACGGCCCACTTCGGTGCATAAAATGTAATTAAATTGTTACTTTTGTGAAAAGTATTTAATATCTCTAAAACTACGGGGTTTAGGTATCGGACATCTAAATACAAAATTAAAGAGGATAAAAAAAGCTATCGATTTGCGAAACAAAACAGTGGTGGTTCCATTTGAAAAAAATGAGCTATGTCACTTTGAAGTTTGGAAAGTTTGGCATTTTCTTTTGTAACACCCTGTATCAACTGAATCCCATTTTCTTATATCAAAATGTTGCTCTTTAACCGGACTACAATTATTGCTAAAATTTATCCCTCTACATTAAAAATCAAGGTCGCTTATGATTTTTAAAGTGAAGTCTGTTTATGAAAGATTTTTCGGAAAAAAATTAATAAGTTGGTAACACTGACACAAAATACAAAAGTGGGTAGACAGTTATGTAGAGGTTAAAAAATGACATCGGAAGACATGAAAAGTTACAGGGTGTTGCATTTAAAAAAATGTATGTTTTTATTATAGCGCAAAAGTGGAACACTCTGTATTATTGAAAATAATTTCGCGACGTAGACCTCTTCGAATCAATAATTTTATGCTTTAAACTTTTTTTTCTATCTCTCACGGTAAGGGCGCTAGGAAAGCCCGACGCACTGTTGCAGGACCCTGTATAGGCAACCCACTATACACTATAAACGTCACGTCACGTGGTGCCTAAAGGTTATGTTTCATGTTTGTAAATAAAAAATAAATCAAAATTAGTGGAATATCAAAATAATTTTAATTCAACGATTATTCTAAAACATAAAATATCAACAATGTAAAACAGAAAGGAAAATAAAAACAGCAACAGTTAAAGACTAATTTTTTGAAATTAACTTAATTTGATGATTTAACAAATTAGCATGCTGTGGCAAAAATCATCAAATTAAGTTAATGCCAAAAAATTAGTCTTTAACTGTTGCTGTTTCTATTTTCCTTTCTGTTTTGTATTGTTGATATTTTATGTTTTAGAATAATCGTTGAATTAAAATTATGTTGATATTCCACTAATTTTGATTTTTTATTTACAAACATGAAACATAACCTTTACGCACCACGTGTCGTGACGTTTATAGTGTATAGTGGGTTGCCTATATATTGCGTTTATTATAAAAGTATACATAGGGGATATGTATACTAAAAATAAAAATTCCCTGTATGTATAACCTACAAGTACATTTTGGTAATACACTCACCCAAAGAATATTATTTCTTACATTGTTTTGTCAGTATTATGTTATCTTTGGTATAACCCAAAGCTTATTCTCTTGTACGTTTTCCAATAACGTATTTATTTGACTATTTTTTTATTTCGCGTTGGAAAGAAATGTATTTTACCCGAAACATTTAAACATCACCAACAGGAAATTGTCACTTTAGAAAACAAATCTTGAAGGGTTCGTTCTATCAATTAGTAAAAGCATCGGCCAGTGGAGCGGAAGGTCAGTGGTTCAAATGCTTGCGGAGGTTTTATTTTTTATATTATTTTTCTAATTCCTTAAAATATACTAAAACTACTAACAGGGTTTGTTTCTTTTTATGAAGTGAATTAGAACAGGCCTTTTTGATAACAACAAAAAAACATCGTTATAAAAAGAACTCAACGTCAAACGGACGTCAAAAATTAATAAGCATGGGGAGAGCGAAGGTCTTTCTCGAGCGGGCGTTAATCACTTTTGAAATCGTAATCAGGATATGTTGTTTTATATATAAATTTTCTGAAATGAGATATAGAATTTTTAATAGACTTTCGAACTCAATACTCTCGAAAGGCATATGGGACGAACCCTTTTTTAATGAACTTCGACCCACACGCAGTCAACTTTCCAAACTAAAAGTACCTACTTCAGTTTAAATTCACGCATAACCAAAACTCGTCCATTAGAAGCTTAAAGCTCACTGGTACTATCTTTAAAAGAAAGATGCATTTAGAGCTTAAACACGATCTGCACAAGCTATAAAACGAAGCTGGAGGCTACCATGTGCACTTTCCGCAGTTATATCACGGTGGTTACCCTAAGCTTCATTTCGCAGGAAGTGCAGAGGTATTAGAAAGGATTACATTTCCTGTTCCTCTAATACTTCGTATGTACGCATAGCACGCCGCCCCGTACAAGCACATATTGCAGGTGTTTGTACCAACTATATATTAGCTACGGATTTATTAAATAATCCTATCGAAAAGTACATAAAGGCCCAAGTTCGCCAATTAATTTGTTTCATGAAGTTAACCCATGCCTAAGTTTGTTACGAGTTGCTTCCGAGCTTATTAATCAATTAATAATGTAATTATTAATGCCGAACTGCTCGCTAAGCGCATCGACATTCCTAACGCAAATATGACTCGCGAACCGGACTCCGTCTTACAAATGTAACTTATTCACAAAGGATGTTCCTAAATTAAAATACAAATTAATCAGATTTATTCCTTCGAGGATTGTGCAAGTACAAAGAGTGCGTATTCGATGAATCAATTTTAAGGGCCACCCTAACTAATATAAATTCGTTTCGGAAAGGCAAGTTTTTCATTATGTTCTTGAAAACTTCTTTAAAAAATTGTACATAAAGAACAGTGTTTACTAGTAGAATTAATATCGAAACTTGATGAGCCTATTTTAGGATTTAATTTTTCTGTTGAATTTTTAAATAAAGTTTCGAGGGGCATTTGAATTTAATGAAACATTTATTAATGCCTTTTTAAGGGTTAATACTTAAAATTATGGATATAAGAAATAATGTTTGACGGTTAAAAAGTTATTTACCCAACTTTCGTTTCTGGACTCTTACAAAACGGCTAGAATTCGAGTACATACCTGAAACAAAATAAAATCGAATTAGTTTTCCTCGAATACTAGTACAATGCTCTAACATAACCAAGATAGGAAAAGCAAAAGATAAAAAAAACTAATAGAGGAGAATCAAGCACATGTTTAATGTTTGGGAACGAGAGAAAAATCAAATAAACCACGTAGCCATGTGTGTTTGGTATGGGAGAGATATCTCAGGATATCTTAATACCACAAAGCATTTAGCCCAGACTAAAGGCTTTATGCTGTCGGCGCCACTTTGGAGTAAATCGGAACAGCTTCCTAACAAAAACCAGAACGCCTCGACTAAAATAGTTCCTTGCTGTCCATATCTACGTCTTCGGGTTAATACATGACTACGGAGATTTTTTCAATTCCCACAGATACCTATTGAAATTAACAATTTTTGGCTTCTTTCACTAAATTTAACAAATATATTTATTATTTTGAAGACGGCCCTATTGTAATTTTTTATTCTCTATTATTTCAATTAATGTTATTTCAATTAATGCTACACAGGATATCCTTTTACCAAATATGGCTTTCTTGAATTTTGAATCGAATTTACAGTCAACAGTGGCAACCTTCATTTTCTGTAATTGTGGCCCGACTACATTGGTCATAGTGTCTACTTCAACAGGATATCTTGAATGCTTACGAAAATTTTATCGTGCCACCCTGGGTGATCCGACTAGTCTTAAAGGCAATTCACTAGGATTATTTATTTATTATCAGAACTGCAAACTGGTTTTACCCAATACAGCAACTTCGAATCCATTAATTAATCATAATAGTAATAACTAGGGCTAGGATTTTAATGACGTTAAAAATCAGCGAAAATGCAAAATAAAAGATGCAATTATGACTTAAAAATCTCGCAAAAATGACATAAAAATTTAAAAAGATGACATATAAATCTGTTGATAAGAACGTGAAGAAACTGAATAAGACTGCAAAATTATTGTTGGTTCATTCCCACCCACTGCAGGCCAGTCTTAGAAAACAGCTATGTAGGTAAGTTACTGACTCACTGACTGCATTCCAAAGAAATTTAATCCCTTAATGGGCATTCTTTTGTGGATGACTTAAGCACGTTCCCAGGAAACATTAACTTTGCATTTAGCTAACAATAGAGGTTTTAGGCTTCATTTCTAAACAGGTAAAATACCGGAACAATATTGCATTTTGTTCTAGACTGCATGAAAAATAAAACTTTAACAAAAGTTTATAAGCTCGCCAAGTAAAATATCGCAAAATATCAAAAAAATTAACGCTATTCCTCAAAAATGCAAAAAATTCAAAGAAAAACACACAAAAACCCCAAAAAATGCTGGAAATACCATAAAAATTAGCAAAAAATGCCCCATTCCTCAAAAATGGTAAAAAATGCAAAAAAATGCACCAACAAGTTGCTCTCATGTGATTCAATGTATCCTGAAACACGTTTATATATAACTGAGCAATGTCTCAGACTTTCAGAAAAAAAGATGTAAAATCATCAAAATCATAGCCCTAGTAATAACCACATACGCTGACGCACCAGCCTCGACACCGAAAGGTAAAAGAGGTTATAGATACAGACAGACAGAATAATAATCTACATTACAGATTGTGGGTTATTGAAATCAAAACATAAGAAATAAAATTATCATTAGAAGATACAAATAACTAACAGACACAGCAAACAATGCGTAATTCCTTGATATGATTCTTAATAGGAATCATACAGTGATCGGAAAAAGTTCGCAACATATGGGAAATTTTTTTATTATTGGAGTATCGAAAAAACTTTACTGGGGGATGGGTTCTGCATATCCGGTAACCTAAAAATCGAATTTGAGGTATGTCACGTGACGACTGGTATGGCGGCAAATTAAAAAAAATTGCCGTGAACTCGTAAAAAGTCGGGTTAAATGACAAAATATGGAAGAAAATTATTTGAAAAAGTTGTTTAAAATTTAATTTTGGGCCCATACGCAAAATTTCAAGCATTTATTTAAAAAAGTTGAAAATCGCAATTTTTCGTGAATATTTTTTTATTTCTTTACAAATACCCAAGTTGTTCCTTTTAAATAGATTTATTGAAGTGAAACCTATGTTCCTAGATAACAGTGGAAAAGTTTCTTGTTTTTTTTCGATAATTGACAGACCTAAATCTAAAAAATAGGTTTTCGCTAGGATGCTCGCTGTTGCAATGGTTTGTATCTAACAGCTGTAGAAAACGTTTACGAATATTTTTATGCTAGAACACATACAAAAGCTCAATTCTCTTGATGTCTTGATTATGGTCAAAGTTTATCAATTTATAAAACAAAGAAGAATAAAATAGCCAATAAACTAAAAACCACTTTTCTTGCATAATTTTTCTGTTTCTTTTTCTTTCTGTAATATTTCAGCAAGGTTTATTCACAGTTAGCGGTAAAACTTGATTATTACCGAGAAAAATGGTCTTTTCTAAGTGCTTCAGAATAAAAACATTTCGAAAATTTTGAAACAGCTTTTAGATACAAACCATTGAAACATCGAGAAAGTTGTTCCACTGTTCTGCAGGTACATAGGTTTCACTTCAATCAAGCTATTTAAAAGGGAAAAATTGGGTATTTGTAAAGAAATACAAAAATATTCGTGTAAAATTGCGATTTTCAACTCTTTTAAATAAATGCTTGAAATTTTGCACATGGGCTGAGAATTCAATTCTAAGCAACTTTTTCAAATAATTTTCTTCGATATTTTGTCATCGAACCCGACTTTTTGCGACTTCACGATGATTTTTGCAAATTTGCCGCCATACCAGTGGTCACGTGACATATCTCAAAGTCGATTTTTAGGTTACCGGACATGCAGAACCGATCCCCCCAGAAAAGTTTTTTTGATATTCTAGCAATAAAAATGTTTCCCATATGTTGCGAACTTTTTGCCGGTCACTGTATATTAGGGTGGAACGAAAGTGGCCTTTTTAAATTTTTTTTTTGTTTTAGTTTTGTAATAGTGAGGAAAAGTTGCCTTTGAGGTTCAAAAAGAAGAAAAAAAAATTTGGTTGCTATACTACAACATCTTGAGGTGCCGCAAAGAGCTTATAGTTTGTAAAAAAATTAAAAAAATTGAAAAATTATAAACTTTGATAAATTATTTTTTATGGTTTTCTCGTACATATAATGTTACAAAAGATAGTTGTAAATACATATATAAGCATTAGAATTGGAAAAAATAATTAATTACAAAATATAATAATAATAATAAAATATTTTTTAATGTTAAAAAGTTTATATTTTTGCTAATTTTCAAATCAATTGCAAAATGTTTGTTTCTACGTCATTGACACATTAACTGTTTTTTTGTATCAAATTTTGGCATGTTCCCCTCACGTGAGCGAATTTTTGCTCTTATATATTCTTCTCCTGCGATTGAACCACAGACATTTTGAGCCGATTCGGTCACCAGTTTCACAGCTCTATCCAGTGCTTGCGTGTGACAAGGAAGCCAGGGAAAGTCGATAAGCGGGCCCACTTTACTATTTGGTTGAGCTTCAGATGTCTTCCGTATAAAGTCTTTGAGAGAGTCACTGGAAACATGTTTTACCAAGGGGGGTTCAGTTACGTCATTTTCGGCCCATGAGATCATGTTGATGTAATCCTTTGCGTCAAAGTTTGTCTTTGGAACTGTAAACTTCCTGACTCCGCTTCTACTTTCTGTTCTAACTTTTAAAACACGTCGTAAACCAAGTTCTCTTACAGTATTGCGCTCATCACATAGCATGGACAAATGGAGATTTTCTGCAGCAGCAAAGTACCCATTTCTTTGAATAACAGGGTCTAGAACGTTCTTGAAATCATCGGAGAGATAGCGTGAATATGAGATAAGCTTAAACAGATGTTTGGAACCATAAGTACATGAAGGTTTTAACTTAATGTTAAACCACACAGGTGCATACACTTTCACAATGTACTCAGCCAGAGTCTTAAGGTTTTCAGTTGCCACATACAATCTAACTATACGGATTGCTAATGTAAGCCACCTGGAGTGAGCAATTGTTCCAGGGTTTCTTAAAGATAAATCTAGTGAGCAATTTCCGCTTGATACAGCCATACAAATATCCAATAAATAATTCTGATCTGTACTTAAATAATTGATGTTCTCCAAAAGAGGAAGGTTATTTTCAATTGGCAAGAAAGTAACCACAGGAAGATTAGCACAGTTTTCCAGCTGCTGACCTATTTCGCCCTTAAACTCATTGGGTCCCTTCGTTTTACCATCTAAATGACAAAAAAGATGTCGCAAAGGTAGCTCATTTCCATGGAACAAACAAAGTAACCGTTGTAAAGGTCTTCCTATTTTATTTTCCATCAAAGAAATCACACCATTTTTATTTTATGTCCAGTATTTACAACGGTTCCATCACACCCAATTGCAGTAAAGTTCAAAAGTTGTTCGTTGTGTTCTCTAGCTTCAAGAAACTCCAGTATACTGTCTGCTACTTATGTCTTTTCCAGTGCCAGATTTAGGTGTTACGTGGCCTAAAAACTTTGACTTTGGTTCCTCTATTAGTGAAACGTGCTCTTCTGAAATAACTTTTTTGTACAACTTAGTTCCTTTCTTTTCTTGAACAATTGTTTTGTCTTTTCTTCCATCAAAAAACAATCCTCTATTTTCGGTTATCTGATCATTATCATAAAGACTGTCATTAATGAGATCTATTCGATTTTTTGATCTTGCTCGTCTAATTTTCATCCTGTCTATTACTTTGGTTTTGTCTTCCCCTGTGATTACACCCAAGTCCTGTAAAGCAGCACTAGCTATAGCTGCAGCAGCTCTTATCTGGTATCCCGGTATGGTCACAAATAGAAGCTACAGATGGCAATTTAATACGCACTTTTTATTGCATAATCGAGACACGTAAATATCTTTGAAAAAGTTGCAAAATGTGTGCTTTTATAAAATTTTACCGCTCTTGCGGCACCTCAAGACATAATCCAAAAAGTTAAAAAAAAATTGTATGTCTTTTTTGATATAAAAACTGCTTTTCTGGCAGTATTTGAAATTAAAAAAATATATTTGACAACTTCTTAAAAAAACTTAAATATGTAGTGAAAATTGTAATTTTATGAAACTTTATCGTCCTTGCGGCACCTCAAGACGTGCTCCAATATTTTTCATATTTTTTTTTATCTTATGTATACCAAAAGGCAACTTTTCCGCGCTATTACAAATTAAAAATTAAAAGTTGTTTTTTTCGTTCCACCCTACTGTATATGCTTGAAAGAAATGAATTACTAAACAAATTGACCGCGTAGTGCATTCTACTAATTGAAGCAGTTAAACTAAAATTCAAAATGGCTGATGTAATAATAGATTATGTCGTAGCGAATGGTTCAATACATTAATATTAATAAAAGATAATAACAGTACTTAGTGAATCAACGACTAATTTTATAATTTTTGAAAAAATGGAACATAGTTTAAAGATCTTCCATTATTGAGGGTCAGCATACTTAAGTGTCTACAGGAAGATAAATAAGAAACCGAATCAAAAGCCAGAAGATGGTACCTTTTGTTTAAAAACGAAATGTACTTGATTTGAATTTTTTCGGTTCTATGTTTATAGGGTAGATAATATGGGCTCAAAACTGTAATGTAATAATTTAAAATAGAAAATACATATGCGTTATATAACTTAAATTGCGCTCCTAGAGCATGCAAAATATTTCGTTTTCTCATTGTAAAACCCAGCATTTTTTAGCTTTTCACAAATTGAGTCAATGTGAACATCCAGTATCATTTTTGAATCCAATGTGTACTAAGATGTCTGACTTTCTAAAGTTAATGAATGATTTGAAATCTTTTATAGGAAAAAATATTTCTCTCTCTCTCTCTCTCTCTCTCTCTCTCTCTTTGGTTTTTCCCTTTAATGGCTTGCCGTTCTCAGGTTCCACACATGTCGATCATCCCAGTCGCCCTCATTTAGTCCTTTTTCCACCATTGCATTTTTTATACATGTTTTCCATTTGACGGCTGGTCTTCCTCCATTTCTTCTGCCTCGCGGCAAACAGTTTATTATTTATTTTGGCCACCTCCCTTCTTCCATTCTCGCGCCGTGCCCATACCATCTAAGAGCTTTATTTTCGAATCTTTTACTAATTGATGTTGTTACTTTCGTTTCCCACCATATTACGTCTGTTCTGATTCTATTTCTGCGTGTGTGCTGCAGGCATCTTCTCATGTAGTCTACTTCTACAGTTCTTATTTTATCCCTTGCTTGATTCGTAATCGGCCACATTTCTCCTCCATGCTACCGCATGAAATACGTTTTTCTTTGTTTCTTTTGTGAGGTTTTTGTTCCAAATGGTTCCATGTAACGCTCGTGTCGTTCTTTTTCCTTTTATAATTTTATCTTTTATGTCTGCTTCGGTCTTTCCCGTATTGCCTATTACTGTTCCTAAGTATTTATATTCTGTGCATGGTTTAACTACTTCGTTGTCTACTCTATATAAAAGACGACAAAGGCAAATAAAACGGACTTTGAAAATCGCGACGTAGAACATACAGGGATTAGCTACAAAACGAAAAGAAGTAATAATAGAAATAGGAAAAGCAAACCCGGATGTAATAATATTAACAGAAATGAAAAAAAAAGGAACAGGCCAAGAACAATATGGAAACTACCGACATATATGGAGCGGGGTACCAAAAAGTCAACGAGAAAAAAGCGGCGTATTTGTGCTAATAAACAAGAAATGGACGAACACAATACAAATGTGGGAAGAGGTCAGTGATCGCATTATTAAAGTAAAAGTATTAAAGTATAAAAGGAAAAATCCACGGACGACCTATTACAATAATAAGAGTATATGCAGTGAGTGACGATATGCGGGTGGAACAAAAAGAAGAGTTCTTTAATGCACTACACGAACAAATAGAAACGGAAGGAAGACAGAGTGAGTTAATAATAGTAGGTGATCTGAATAGTAAAGTGGGAAAAAAAGTTAAAGACGAAACAGTGGGAAAGTTTGGCGAAGACATCATCAATGATAATGGAGAAAGGTTAGTTACTCTATGCAAAGAACATAGACTAAAAACAACAAATACTTTCTTCAAACACAAAGCTATAGACCAATATACGTGGACGCATCCAACAAGAGATCTCCGATCGATTATCGATTTGATAATTGTTCGGAGAGACGGAAACATGATGGTCCAAGATATCAGAGTACTTAGAGAACAGAGAACCAGAGTGTGGATCCGACCAACATATGGTAGTTTGTTCGGATGAGCTGGAAAAGTAAACAGTCAGGAAGAAGACGATGAACAAATGGAAGAACTAAGATATCTCATATACAAAACCGAATTGCTGAGACAAGAAAGCATTAAGAAAAGTGGTGTCCGGTCAATACCACTCCGCAATTACCACGCCGGTCAATACCACGCCGGTCAATTCCACTCCAACAAAAATCACTCCAAACAATAACCACTCCGAACAAAAATCACGCCAGCAAATACCACTCCGTAAAATATCACTCCTGTAAATTACCACTCGGGGTAAAAACCACTCCAACAAATATCACGCCGTTATATTCGACATATAAAAGTTATATTTCAAGACGTGATAAGAACGAAAATGATCAAGTTTATTGTACAAGATGCGACGAAGATAAAAGAAAATAACAAATGAAGTTTGTTCGTTTGTTTAGTCTATGGACTAATAATAATAATACTAATGTGAATCTGATAATATAAATAAAATAATATAAAATTAAGAACTAAAACGTACATAGGCACACAAGATACATACAACAAAATATACTAAGAGATATTTCTTATGGGTAAGTTAAAAAAATCATTATTTTTAATTTTTCTTTATTTTGGTAGTACCATTGTATCTTTCTTATTACGTCTTAAAATACTATTTACATACATGGAATTATACAGGCGTGATATTTGTTGGAGTGGTTTTTACCCCGAGTGGTAATTTACAGGAGTGATATTTTACGGAGTGGTATTTGCTGGCGTGGTTTTTGTTCGGAGTGGTTATTGTTTGGAGTGATTTTTGTGGGAGTGGAATTGACCGGCGTGGTATTGACCGGCGTGGTAATTGCGGAGTGGTATTGACCTAGACCCAAGAAAAGTATATCAAGACCGCCTAAAGACGCAAATTTAGATGGGCTTCCGAATGAGATGTACGAACACCTTAAAACATGTATAAATGAGGCGGCGCAAGAAGCTTTAGGACTAGAAAAGAAAAGATCTAAAACCCTCGAAATTTTTAGTAAAACGTTAAAAGAAAAAATTGATTAGCCTACAAGAAGCAAATGTATCAGAAATGGTTAACAGAAAAGACACCTGAACCAAGATAAAGATACGTAGAATGTAAAAGAGAGGCCAAAGCACTAGCTAGACAAGAAAATAACGAACACTGGGACGCAGTTTGTAAAAATATAAGTAACACCGTAGGATATAGTAAATCCAGGGAAGCATGGAGAGTAATAAGAAGCCTAAGACAGGATACGGAAAGAAAAAATACAATAAACTTAATAACCCCAAAGCAGTGGATACAATATTATGAATCCCTTCTACAAGAAAAAAGACCAGAATATATACTCACAAGAAGAATTGGAAAATAATAGACGAGAATAAATGATAGTGAAATAAGAGAGACAGATATTATAAAGGCATTAAAGGACTGTAAGAACAATAAATCAGCAGGACCGGGAAATATCAGAATAGAGCTCTTGAAAAAAGGAGGACAAGTAGTAGTACAAATAATAAATAAAATAGTCCAAAAAATAGAAAATGGGGAAAATACGCCAGAGGAGTACATCATTTCAATGCACAAAAGGGCGACAAAAGATCATGCCATAATTATCGCGGAATAAGTATATTGCCTACATTAGCAAGAGTATTTGGGCGAGTTATAAAACATAAAATACAAAAGCACATAAAAGATTTTAGTGTAGAGTGTAGAGCAAAGTGGCTTCAGAGCAAATAGGTCATGCCTAGACACAACATTTTTTGCGTTAGACAAATTATAGAGAAGAACAAAGCAAAAACTTACACACATGACTTTAGTGGACTTGGAGAAAGCGTCTGACAGTGTGCCAAGGTGTCTCATATGGAAAGCAATGAGAAGAATGGAAGTTAAAGAGAAATGGGTTAAAGTAATAAAATTCCTATATAACAGTACCAAAGAACAGATAAAGATAGGAGGAAAGGTAACCAGAAGCATTGCAGTTTGGAAGGGGTTAAAACAAGTCTGCACTTTATCTCCCCTGTTATTTAATATACAATTTATCGACGGTTTTGGGTATACCTTGCATAAAAGTAGACTGTTTGCACGCCCAAAAAAAGGAAATGGTTATTTCATTTTCAAAATTCCGTAGGTGCACTAGTGCTCTCGATATAGGATTTCTGCTGGTTGCTTGTTCGTACTATGGATATTCCTTCGTGATTGCTATAAAAGAGGAAGGTGACTTATTAAAAATAATGACATTCTTCGTAAATTTTTTACTTTGCCTAAGATCGGCCAGTGGCCTCTTAGTGTGTTCTTTACAATCAAGAATTGGCAAAACCCTTTACGAAGGAATTCGCGAACTCTTGATAATGTGGGAGTTGACTGATTTTGGAAAATATTTAAAAAGAAAGGTTATATCTCCATTGCGTGTTCGCAGTTTATTTTATGCTTATCTTGCTGCGGGACTCTTAATTTCATACGGGGTTTATATTGTAACGACGAACGAAGATAAATGGATGATATTAATGAAAATGGCCACAACTATCGGTGCATACGCAGAATAGGCGCTAGAAAGATAGTACCGAAAATGCGAAAGGACGGGAATCCCAATAAGAGAGAAAACCCTACATTCACTATGTTCGCAGATAACCAAGTTATATTTGTAAGGGAAGTGGAAGACATGACATATATGTTGAGAAAACTAAAAGAAAAATACAAAGCATGGGGTTTAAATATAAATTATAAAAAACAACAAGAGTATATGCGCATTGGAGGACAACCAAACGAATTAAGGAAGAAATATTTACCTATGCTTAGTAATGTTTTTTGTAAATGTTATCTGATGAGATTTCTCGCAAAGCTTATGGCTGTCCTGACTGGCCTTAAAAATTTTTATGTCGTCTTCTAACACTGAGGAGGCAATGTTAGAATCAATGGAGAAATATCAGCGAGTTTTAGCATGAGAAAAGGCGTAAAACAAGGGAATAGCCTGAGCCCTCTGCTTTTCATACTGGTAATGAACGAAGTGAAAAATGTAATCTGAGAATGACAAAAATAAAAATAGACAGATGCATCCAATATACATACATACAACTACTGTATGCAAACTGCCTAGGATAGTAACAGAAATGGGAGTGCAAACGCGTAGATTAAGAGGAAGGCCAAGGAAAAAGTTGGAAGAAAAAATAAAGGACATAGTTGAAAGGAAAGGAAAGACAATGTCGGACGCGAAAAGGTTAGCAAGAGACAGGAAAGCGTACAGAAAATAGATAGAAGATCCAACGGCCTAGAGGCATAAAGGGATGGAATCAATCAATCAATCAATCATACACTGTATTTAAAACCTTCATAAACATCATCAATATATAAAATAAATAACAGCAGACCAATATTGGAACCCTGAGGGTTCGAAAAATAGTCATTTATAGATACTGCTTGTGAATAGTTTCGTAAGTAAAGAACACATGAATGAAAAAGAGTACCATGCACTCTTGATTCAGTAAGCAAAACTTATTTGATACTCAGAAAAGTTTAATTTACATCAAAGAAAATGTGTGCTATTTTACGGCCTTAAAAAATCGTAAATGCGATCGATATACAAAGTAAACTCATCTTCAGGCTGCCTTTCACGGAATATACTAGAGTAATTATAACCACATAATCATCACATTTAACTTCACTTAAGCCACGCTGTTAAATGTAAAATAAACGAAGTCACTTTCCGATGTACTTCAGTACTTTGAACTCTCTAATTAAAAATATTAAAACGATCGCCTATTAACGGTGACAACTTCGACGTAATAACGTTTAATGATTAAAATGCACTGTAAGTATACAGTTTATTTAAAATTACACGGCAATAAGTATGATTAAGTGCAATTAGGTGTATACCTTTTAGTTTTAGTTGTATTGGGTTTATTTCACGTCTGAATGCCTGCCTGTTGTTAAACGAATACCATATATAATACGCCAACAATCACGAATTAAAATCAAACAACTCATATTGTTTTATTTTCAACAAAACGTAACTTTTAACATTTGTTAGTTAGTTCAGCGTATAAATGGCCGTGAAATAATTATTTTAACCAACAAATTAAAAAATACTGTTGCAAGGTTAGAATTAAACAATAATTGAGTAATAAATCATGGCCGGTTAATTTCCTGTCGTTTAATTTATATTCCCAAGGAATGTTAGCTTTCCTTTGTTTATTAAGAGACAGCTGCATCTTAATTGCGTTAGTATTAATAAAGCATTCTAGTAGCTACACACGGTTATGTTTTAAGAAACGAAGTTCTATGGAAATTCTTATTTGTTTTAAGATTTTCTCTTGTATCGTCAATAAATTATGTTTTTTTATGTATAGCACTTAATGTCACACCAAGCGTGTAATTTCACAAGTTTTAATGTACAGAATGCATATGCTCGACCTTTAATTCTTTAATTCATAGGTATTTCAATCACGATTTTTTTTTAAGGGTGTGGACCAGCGAATTCGTAGACTAAAATTAAGCGAGGTGAACTTATTAGTCGCAATTTCTACTAAATCGACTTTAAATCTGTTGTGCCACTCAGCTCCCATCTATGGTTCTTATTTGTACACTTTTCATTGTTCGTCGACGTGTTTTTCATCTTAAATCTATCATTATAGATACATTTGTTTTACACTACCAACTAAATAAATGATCTAATGACAACCGCACACTTTTCATTGATTCCTCAACCTGTTTTTCATTTTAAATTCATAAATGTTTTACACTATCAGTTAAGTAAATGATCTGATGACAACTGTAATTAGTTCGATTATTTATTTCGCAATAAGAATGTGAATATTAGTCGGATTAATTAGTTTAGTACGAAATTCATTTATAGAAAATAAAATAGATTTATTTTTAAAAGTAAATTAAGCAATAAAGAATTAGGTTGTAACTTGCGTATTGCAAAAGATATTCCATTTCCACCCTCCTTCATAGCTTTCTGTCCAAATATAGCAACGGTATTATAACCAATCTTTATCGTTGTTATTCGTATATAGAGGACCAAATTGGACCCAGCATTCTACCCTGTGTTACTCCTACTTTTATATCCAATTTCGTGCTAAAATGGTTTCTGTTACAGACGTTTGTTTGTTGTTTGATTCTTGTTTACCATTTTATATAAAAATAATACTTAAATGCCACTGTCTTCAAAGTAATCGATGTGATGTCTGTTTCTATCTTTAATGTCTCATTTTCCATTTTCTTTTTACTACGTAAACAGGATAATCACCATCGTTTTACAAAATACATAAACTTTTTTCCTCAGCTGTTCATATAATCACAAAACCATTTACTGAACTTCCACTGAATTAACAACTGAAATTTTTTCTCTTCTCTGTTTCTTTTTGTTTCAGTAACATAATTTATTAGTTCAAATTAGGTTTTCTTTCGAATTTTACTTTCAATTTCCGTTAAGGAGAAATGTTTGCTATACATCTGTATCCCAAGGGAAATTCTATTTTTACAGTTCGATGGTTTTACGTTGCTTATCGTACTAAGGGATAATGTTTTTAAATTAAATGTACGTAGATGTTTCTTCTGATTTCTAACATAACTTTTGATATATTTTACACGTTGCCGTTATAACAGAGATTTAACGTTTCATTTTTCCTTCTTTCAAAAACGTAACGTCATCGAGTGACAAGTCGAGATATAAATTATGGAAATTTATTCTTTCCATGTTCTGTGGTTTCTATTAACAAGTAAGGAATGTGATATCTTAAAAGTCTTCAAAATTTACATTCCTTCCTAATTAATTAACACGGACTACTATTTATTTAAATAAAAAGCTTTCTCTGAGAATAAAATTTCTAGTTGCATTAGTCTTTATTTTTTTAGTTGTCACGTACATTTAATATAGCACCTGGTAGTTCACCGTACACATACAAGCATGGTAATTTACGTTTGACAGGAGCACTCCGTGAAATATTTTAACTAATTATCTTTAATTGGGACTGATGACGTGAGTCACGCTTGGTGCTTGCTATACAGCTGCGTTCGGTACTTTTATGGGGAAAAACGGGCACGTACCTGACCAAAAGCTTCTGCTTTTGTAAGGGAAGGCATAACATGGCCTGTTTACAATTTTCAGCTTGCAGGGATGCGCTCCTTCTCGGTTCCAAGCAAAGCCCTTTTGAAAGAGAGACGAGCGGGTCAGACATTGAATTCTCTTTGTCGTTTCCGCCGTTCAGGTTGGCTGCTCGAAGCATTGAGCAGTTCGGTTTTATGAGGATAAAAAGCCAGAGCTTGTGATCGTTCTAAAATTGGAGCCACACAAGGATGAAGAATGTGGATAAAATGAATCCCTTTATACTTGCGCCTGCTTGCATCATAGCTCTCTTCCCCAACTGCACGTTTCATGCGTGTTTTATTACGGTTCTTGTCCGAGAGCTAAGAAACCGCTTCCTTTTTGGTTACAAGTTAATTAACAAGAGATAAGCAATTATTGTAGTCGTTAAAACGTTGGTGGTCCTTCAATTGAGTTTTATTTATGTTCAAAAAATACCATACATACCCTTTTTAACATACAAAACAAAGCAACAATTTTATACGGTACGATTAGGAAATTGTGGTCGTAGAAAATAAAATACAACTCTACAATTACACCATAAATATCTAACTGACATTTTAATTTGAAACCATATTGTATTAACTTTATAATATCCTGTAAGCTATGATTGGAATTCAACAATATTTGCGTCAAACGAAACGATGAAGTATACCTACTAATTTTTCAATACATCGTTTTTATTTTAATCCCTTGTTGAAAATCATTTTGTAATTCGGTTATATGTACTACCATTTTTTAGGCATTTTCTCTGGAAGCCTTTTATTGGAACCAGGTTCTTTTTTTTTTCTCTCTCCTTAAATAAGAATCTCCTGGGAACTTCTCGCGTCTTTTCAGAGTACTTTTTTATTAAACGCGTTTTTTTCTCGATGCCCTTTTAACTCTTTTCAAATGATTTTTCGTCGCAGAAATTTTCAAAAGTTTTGCATTACAAAACAATAATCAAAAGAAGCGTGAAAGATTTTATTCGGAAAATTTGAGGGAGTTTTTCTTTTTCATCTTTAGTAGGTAATAAAAGCCTCAAATTTCTTGAAATTTTTAAGGTGTTTCAAGAGGAACTCGCCTGTTTATACCGTTTTATAACAAAGCTGAAAAATTGGGAACGTCAGTTTAAGAACGCTAGAAAATAAAGCTGTCAATTTAAAGCCTACGCCTGTTAATATTTCTTTAATATTTTTTTATTCAAAAGATTATTATTAATTATTTGTCAAACCGGTATACATATGTAAAGATGTAAACTTTATTATAAATAATATAGCAATAGTTTAATATACCTATGAAAAAAAAACGGAATTTTTTGAGTACGTTTCTTTATTTATCGTCAATTTACTTTTCTGTTCGGCATATTAATTTAAAACACGTTTATGTTTAAGTCGTATATTGATTTCTCATTTTAGTAAGATACATAATTTAACAATCAATGCGACACCACATAAATAAAACCCAATTCCTTAAATAGTCATTAAAATACAACAAAACCCACACTTTTTCGACCAACGTTCTTGTTTACAAAAATTCTAGATAATACCGATAACGTATCAAATGACTAATCGCTTCGATACTCATAAAACCTGCGATTAACCACATTCTTGTAATATAATTCCCTATAATTCTGAACGATGCATTTTGCAAAAATTGTCATCAGCTATAAAACTGAAATGTGTCCTAATGAGGACTTTTTTGTCCTCATTAGTAGATTTTTCGTCGTCATAATATTCTAACGATGTCATTCATGAGCCCGAACTTGTCCTCTTATCTCAATAATGGTCGTTTCGCTTTTCTTTAATTGCTGCGTACGTGGACATCAGACTTTTATAACCATGAACTTGAAGACATAAACCGCTGTACTTATTAACATTTTGTACCTAAATCGTGTCGTTACCGATACGATACTGGTGGGCAAATCGTGGCCTGCAATTAATTTTGATTAATGAGACGATGGGCACTTATTTTAAAAAGATGTGCTAGTCATTCCCCTTATTAAAATGTGCCAAAGTTGAGGAAGATAATTGTGGCGGTACCAGAATTAGCTGGTGATTAATGGTTTTCCGCGTTGATGGCGATATTTTGTAATTGCTGGATTCATGGGCTTGTACATAACGCTATGTCATTATCTTCTCGCCGCAGTTTACTTAAATACCTTATCTTGACTAAAACATTCTACTAAACAGAATTTATTAATCGAATGACAAGTAATTTTTCCGATGGGTAGATTTAATTTATTGCCAAGATCGAAGATCAAAATTTCTAATGAAAACATAATTTAGTTATCATCATAAGCAGCAAACAAATAATAAGCTGAATGTAATTTTGGAAATATTTAAGCATAAAAGCAGTTTACTTTTAGAAAAATAAAATCTCAAAAAAACGTATAACAAATATGAACGTCAGCAAAAAGGGTTGATTTAAATAAAAGTGTGGGTCAAGGACAAATGAAACTATCGGATCGTTAGATTGATTTCACAAAAATTTTTATAATTAATAATTAAAATAAAGAATTGAATCTACAAATAAAAAAGCATCTACATTAAATTGATATTTACGTTTGAGGATATTGTAGTCGTCTGAATTAAAAATTATTTTTATAAAGAAAAAACAACAACTAGCTTGGTGAAAAATTAAGAACAGTATGGTTTTAACAGTCTGCTTCAGTAATTAAATGTTAATTTGTTCCTCCTACGAGTAAGGATATTTTATTAAAACACACAACGAAATTTACTGTGGTAACATTTGAGGTATCTAGAAGGCATTAAGTTTTCAAGAAGAAAAACTTCTCATACAACAACTATACAAAGTTAAAATAGGTTAAAGGTTGGAAAACTACAGTAACCTTTTGAATTAAGGTAAATGTGTTCCCAACCAGTAAGTTTACCCCTATTTCTACATTTTGTTCGAGCGTAATGTTTGGATTCTTTGGTAATTAAACATGACATGTTAATCACAAAACTTTTAGAAAAACCATCAAATTACACTTAACACTAATTGTATTTTCGTAACACACGGACGTAAGTGACTGAATAATAATATAAACAAAAATAAAAATGAATTAAATCCTAAACATTTTATTTACTAAAAAAAGCTGGTCGAAACTCCAAGACTTCCAACAAACTTTGATAAATAACAACCTTTTGGAAAACTTTAAACGTTCAAAAAAGAAAAATCGAATTGCTCTATATGTTAACTTTTTTTTCGTATCTAATTTAAAATTCTCTCCAGTTGCACCACTATATGTAGACACGTTGTTTGGAATGCCAACACATCGTAGAATGTAGAACATGATGTATGATGTTTCCTGACGGAACTACAAGCTAAAGCTTTTATTTACTTGCATTGATCTGGGTATTGTACATGAAAAATGAGTATACGAGTAGTTGTTTGAACTGGAATTTTTACAACACGAAGGCTTTAATTTTTTAAATAAACAAAGTACAGGAAATTTTATTATTTGAAACGTATTACACAGCTAATTTTTTGATTAAATCCTGAATTTTTTTTAAGTAACTTTTATGTATTACAACGGCTTTAACTTGTTTGACTTCGGTTGTTTATAGTTATTGCTACTTTTGCTGCGATTTCCTGTTTGAACAGATCAATAAAATCAAATTCAGGTGTGCTTTTATTAGGTGTATTTCGAGCATTAAAATGTTTCTTCAGAGTTTGGATATCACCAACGATCAACAAAGTTCAATCTTTAGTAGACTGCTTTCAAATAACACATGTTCTGCTTCATTAAACGTAACAATCATTATGACATTATGATATATTATCAAGTTTGTATGGACGCTAGTTTGTCTCGGTTTACCTTATACGTTTCATATGGGAGTTTAGTGATTATGGCATTTGAAAAGTAACAATCAAAGAACTGTTTTAATCAGTAAACTCTGATGTGAAACATAAAACAACAAAACCAGCTGCATGAAACCTCGATAACTTAACCTTAAAGTGTCAATTAGGACGTTAAGAGATTGCAATATTCAAAAACTGGACCTTTGAATTCGACATAATATATTATTTGCAAACTCACAGAAGTCTAAATATTTAGCATCACTTTTTACACACGAATACCCATTGGCGGATCATTTATAGCTTTAAAAAACTTCGCTGTATGAACCATCAATGAAACTTTTCACATAAAATTTTGTTAATGATATATCGCAAAATCTGATCAGATTGTTCAATATTTCAGTTATGTATTTTCAAAAATTATTTCTTGTGCCCTGTCTATATTTCTAAAATTACCATTCACAGGTGGGCGTTTTAGTGTAACAATATTTCGAAACATTTACGCCCAGACGAAAATCCCGTCGTTAATTATTATCGAATGTCCTCGGCTTATTGCAAGTTCGTTGAAATAAGGCCATTCTGGTTAAATTTTAATTTGATAGACGTTTCGTAATTCATTTTCCGTGTTCGTGTGTGCATTTTTAATAAAATTCGGTGGGCGTACTCGGGTGGTAATAACTAGCTCCGGTAGATACTGAATTTTATATTCAGATTGTCATCGTTTAACATTTAATTTGAATTCGGTACGTTCCCAATATACATATATTTCTAAAATTCTACTTATTAATTACTGAAAATTGGAAAGATATACATAGGTACCTAAATATTAAAGCAATTTATGATTTTACTAGTATGATTACTTAAATTCGAATATCTAATACTGAAATATTAAAAAACTTGATTTTTAACCTAAAGATAATTTGACAAAATTTTTTGGAAAATTACGGGTCTTATGCCGACTGTGCTGGGGAACGCACGCTTTTGCAAAACGCTCTTAAGAGTTTTTGTTAGAAAACGCGGGTCCACTTAAAAAATAAATCGTATAAAAAAAATAATCATAATAACACTAGTGGATAAATAAACTAAAAGTGGGTTTAGTGTAAACAAGAAAGGTGGGAACAAGGCGACGCAGGACACAACTATGGTGAAGACTAGGAAAAATCCGTATACATGTAATTCCACGGCACAATCACAGGTGGAATCGGAACATAAACCACAGCAAAGCTAAGTAACATTGTAGCATTTTAACAATAGATATGTAGACATATGTAGTTTAGCCTGGCATAGACCGAATAATAACAATCGTCACCATTCCGTCTAACGGAGCCTGAGCAGGTAGATTGCCTGCAAACTATTTGCTGATTCCTTCGGTCGAAAGAAAAAAAACGGGATAGCAACCCAAGGGCTATAAATTATATTTACAGGGTCAAGAGGACAAGAACTGACCGATGCCAGAAAAGCGTGTCTACAATATTTAAAATATAGGTATAAGTTGCAATCGAGATGCGTAAATGGGGAGGTGAAATAGTAAATAGAAAAATAAGGATGCAACTAGTTACTGATGTCACAACTAGTCGCTAGAATCTGAAGTACTCTCCGCGTAGCAAGTATTTCAAGAAATGCAAAAGCAGGTGACGGAAACTGCCTATTTAGAACAATAACGGATCAATTAACAGACGGTAGAAGAAACAAAGAAGAACTCAAGAAATGGACTTAAGAAGAAAAAATCGCAAATTATGTGAGATCACGAAGAAATGCAACTGCAACTGGAAGAAAATATCAAAAACTTAGCCCCCAAATACGATCATCTGGATCACAGCTTCGGCCCCGCTCTGCAAACCGACGCATATACAGAAGATTTTGGAACGGAATGATTTTGGGGGCAAAACAGCACTGGAACAAGATATAGAGTGATCGGGTATACTACTACAAACTTTGGGAAGAAAGGACAAGAAATAAAATTATGATGAAGAAGAAAATAAACCTCGGATATGACTCAAGAGAACAACCAGGCAATGAGGTAATAGAAGTAGATGAAGAGGATACAAATATCGAAGAATAATACATAATAACGACGAAGGAACAAATATAATAATAATAACAATAAAAATAAGGAAAAAAGGAATACGTATACCTGCGAAGTATAATTAAAATAAGAGTATTAATAATGATAATAGTAATGATCAGACTAAACCAGCATTAGGTAACATGTAACAGAGCAGACATGTCTGTGTGAAGACGTTTCATACCATAGACCTAGGAAATTAGCGGTACTACTAGAAATACTATTAGTATAAGATGATAAAACATGTTTAACCATCTCGGTCATATATCCAGCTCCCATTGAACCGCTTCTACAGTGCAAGGTAGTTAGTAGATCTATGTGACCTTGCACTGTAAAAGCGGTGTTCTGCGGCTGGTGTCACAGGCATCTTAACGTTATATAGTGCTCGCAATCCCCACCTATCATTAACAAATCCATTCACACCTTATTGGCATGGAGTGGGCCTGGCGTAATCCAGGATTGATCCACGGGGATCTGCTCCATGTCAATTGATGATGAAAAATTCGGAAAATTACGTGCAAAAACAACACTAACCATCCTTCAACTTAAAAAAACATTCAATGTAATTTTTTAATTCACCTTATGATTCCGGCTATTAAAGAAAGTACGTCATTTTAATTACTTACTACACCTTGTATAATAAAAATGGTCGGACGAGGTTAGCGGATGACACTTTTATGCAATTTTAAATTGCATAATTCAAGGCTCTTTGGCTTTGTAGATTAGATTAACGAATGAACTTTATGCGTTCTAAATTTATTTACGAGTTTTTCTGTTAAATATGAATTTAAATACGTTAATAAATCAAATATCAAAAACAGCACAATTAATTACATTCTAAATTGGCAACAATAGACAAATTGCCCACTTAAAAATTATTGTAGTTCTAGCCATAAAAAGAATATGAAGGCTTTTAACTTTTGAATTTGGGAATAATTCGCTTTTTTTGTGAAGGACTTTTTAATTAATATTTAGCGCCCCACCTTTTCAGTTATGTAACCACAACTTTAATTGATGACAATTAAACAGAAATATAAAAATTGTATCTGTAAATTTAGTAATTGGTGAATCATGCAATTTAAAACCTATTTTTATCTAATTTACTCATAGCAGTTCTTCTCATTACACAAATTACGTCGTCATTGGAGAATAATTACAACAATGGATACTCTGTTTACTGTTTATATTAATAGATAAAATTAAACCGAACTAATTTGCTTTATACTTTTATTTCCCCATACGTCTACTATGTCGTAAATTTTATCGATATCTTCTTTAAATATTAAGAGTCATAAGATACACTACAAGTTACAAGTATTTACACATCCGAATTTAAAATCAATGAAGTAATAAATACTGATAAGGATAATGTATCGAGTTATTTCAGTAACGTGAACTAAAAGAAAAACAACAGAAAAACAATATTTGGGTAGATTTTTGTGGTAAGTGGTTTGAATTTTGGAAGGGCGTCTGTCATTCACGTCAATCGTCTACCCCTGGGTATTTCAACAAATACTTTTAGAGTGTTCTGTTGACAACCGAACAAATTCTATAAAAAAAGGACAACATTTTAAATTTAGTTAGAAAAAAAAAACATTTATCTATGATAAAAAAATAAAGAAACAAAACTAGTGAAGGAAAATACCCAGAATAATAAGTTCAAAATATGGTATTTCAAGATTAGAATTTATTTTAAATTTGAACATAACATTTGTAAAGGCTACGATAAAATGCAGGAATAAAGATTCTAGATATCCGGAATACAGCCAGGTAGAGATAGCGAGTTTCTTCTGCTCATCTACGTAAAGATTTGGAACCAAATACATACCTATTCGCTTTTAAAACCAGTTTTAAAGCAATCTTGTAAATTTTTTTTATTTTCTCAGTTATGGTTTTTGGTTTTCTTATTTAATTCTAATCTTAGTTTGTGTTACACAGGACTTCTGCCTTCTTCTTCTTCCTCTTCTTTATTTTTATAAGCTTTAAACCAGTTCTACGTTCTAAGTTGCTTTTATAAATCGAGCTAGTAAAACAGAAACATTGACCGCCATGGCGATAGAGGATGAGGTTGAGTGTCTTCAAAAACATGTTATCAAACAATAAGTATGCGTTATAAAAAAAACTAATTTCAAAACTTGGAAATGTAAATTTTACAATTAAGTAGGTACGTTTCTAATGAAAAGTTGTATATTTTTTAGTCAAACGCACCTTTTGATAATTTGACAAAGTAATGTTCGTTTATAAACACAAATAAAACTACTTGGTGCGGGTAAAATCGAGTATAAACAGTATAAACAAGAATTTAAGTTTACACAATGACACCTTTGAAAATCGTCCTACAAAAGTAAATACATTAATACTTCGAATTTTTGAACCTTTATTGATTCCATATTAAATCACTTCTAGGGGATTTATAACCCTCGTTCTTATAGCTACGTCCACCCCTATAAAAACGAAAATGTGCTCTAAAGAATCCTGCAAAATAATTGCTTTTAAACTCCAGGATTTTTCAGTATAATATTTGTACATCTCAAATTCGAATTTTATTATGTTATTAAGATGCATTGCACCCGTTAAAACCATATACGCTAACGCACCAGTAACAAGCCATAGAGCCCTTCAGGCATACATTAAGATGCATAATGCAATATTTTGAATGTATCGAAAAGACAGGGGTTCGATTTTTTTGTATATTGATTTAATTTGTACAACTAGGTAAGTTTCTAATGTTTTTTAGGATTTTTCAGTCCTTTTACTTTTTAACTTGCACGGTGAAGTTCTATAAATTATTTGCCCTTCGGGAAGGAAATTCCTTTCCAATAAAAATTTTACGGCTGCCTAAACCCGGCCTTGATTTTTGTCAGATTTATTGAATAATACGGAGTATTATTTATTAGCAGAGGAAATTTTACTGGAACTTGTATAGGTACAGTTTTCTTTTACATTCATCTTTTGCATTTTTTTAGTTCCTCAAGTACTAAAATTGCTATAAAATTTTGACTGTTGTTTAATAAAAAATTAATAAACCCCTACAAACATAGGTAATAAATATCCAAATTCTCCAAATATTTAATATTTAAAGATTCTAACACGTAATTCATTTAATTTTCAAAGCCCAGTAATTTGTTATCCCCTTTTGTAAGGGGTTTTATTAATTCACTAACAAACTCAAATTTTACTCTGTAAAT
This sequence comes from Melanotus villosus, assembly GCA_963082815.1. NCBI lineage: Eukaryota > Metazoa > Arthropoda > Insecta > Coleoptera > Elateridae > Melanotus > Melanotus villosus. The sequence goes on along the minus strand of OY720418.1, from coordinate 110,962,327 downwards.
AATTCGACTTCTTCACACTACTTTGCTTGACATTTTCAGATAATACATTTTTAATTTGGAACTTTTTCCAGGAAAGTTAATTTTTCCGGGTTAAATTGAATAGTTCGTGTTTGTCTTAATTACGGATACTTAATAATTAATATTTTTAAGCCAAAAAATGGAACTAACTGAATATTAATTACAAAATCCTCGACACACAGGGGTTATAACGACAACGTCTGACTTTAAGATAAATAGTACAACTGGACGTTTAGAATTTAGGCGATAACACTTTGTATAATTTACTTTTTTCTAATGAATATATTACGCGTAGACGAAGCACCTGCTTTGATTTAGTTATCCCTAGGACCTCAGGTATAAATTGAACTAACAGTTATTTAGATTGGTGGTTGTATTGTCTGATTTATAATTTCTAAATTTTAGAGGCCAACCATTTACAAAATTGGCGGAAATTTATCCTTTCGATGAATTATTAATTCACAAGGTGGCAACACCTACAAGAAATTAAAAGAGTTAATAATAGTAGCATTTCGATTTATCTAAATTTGAACTTTTATATTACGTAGGTTGTTATTTATTCACATCCTATTGTTTTCCAGCTAATAATAATTTCTCGACGTAAAGTTAAAAAAAATCTATCCGCTCAAATTACGTATTCCTTGATTTCATTGAATTTAAAACACGACAAAAGCCCACGAAAACCAAAAAACTATTCACAAATGCCTAAGTTCCGAAACGACAATTTTTTTTATATGCCGGCACAGCTGAAAAAGGAAATTCCAGAAATAATTTAATGGGCGCGTAGGACACCCTGTATAAGGTTTGCGAATAATTTTTAACTAAAGTGTGGTTTTATTAGATAAATTCATAATATTTACATTTAATTAAACATACTTTTTTCGAGTAGAAGGACGAACAATTAAGACGAAAAAATTAATTACAGCCGGAGCAAGATAAATACAATTTTTCATGCAAAATTGTGGAGCTGGGAATGGTAAAATTATCTTAAATTTTTTCTTAACTTTTTTATTGCCGTCTAACACGGACAGGAGGCCGGTTTACATTCTTCACCTGTGCAACTTTTGTATGTTAATAATTCCTCGATAAGATAACTAATGGCAAAGAAAGTGTCGGAGTAAAGTAAATTTACTGCTACATGTTTTTTAATTTTGAAGCGTTTTAGAAGTGCACGTTTTGCTCCAATTAATAAATAAGCTTCGAGAGGTTCAGTAATCGCAGTGTTTACAAAATAAACGAAAGAATTCCAAACAAAATCATAAAAACAACGTGAGTATTGCTACCGGTGTTCTAATGGTTTTTGTTTTGGCTACGACCAGATGTTCCTTTCAACATTAAATTAAAGATAAGCCTCATGGTTACTTGCTTATGTGGTTGTAAAAACAATTTAATTTTATTTATAGAACGCCGGCTGTATTTTATACGTTGATTCATTGATGGATCCACAGCGTGGCCAATCAAAAAATGAAAAGACACGTGGGACGTAATCTAAGTTGTTCTTGCGGAGTCGTGTTTTTCATGGGTTTTTATGGCCTTTCTTTATAAATATTGGCATTTTAAAACGGTGCTTTGAGAAACTCACCTCTGTGATGTCGAACGTGATGATTTCCGCTTGATCCACAGCATGGTTGCTCCAAATACATAATCCAACTATTTTCAAACTCTGCACTAACTGTATGTGTTTGAAATATATTCACTTCGAGCAGCACAATCACCAGGTAGATAAACTTGGGCCACATTTTTGGAGAGTTATTCACAACGTTTCAATAATAGTCAAGTTTACACTTTTAGGTGAGTTGTCATTATTTTTCTTGGTGCAGTGTTGAGGTGTTGTATTCTTATACTTTAGGTGTTATATTGAATGCAGAATTGTTCATAGATGAGTTGCAGGACTTCGTCAAATAACATAAAATAATCACAAAGTTTTAAGAAAAATTGAACGAAAGTTCGACATCATTTAAAAAAGCTTCAAATTAAACATACATTTGTTTTAATTTAAAGCTCGAAAAAACTCGCATTGGAATAATTACGAAACGTAAATAAACAACAGAGTTTACGAGATGATCATCACGAATAAGGTCGTACATTCCCTTATACGCGTTCAAGTCGAACTGATCCGTACAGCAGGAATTCAGTCGTGGTCTTCTATATAGTTCCCACTATTCGGATGTGCATTCGGCAAACGTCGCCCGCGCCATCGCCTAAGCGTCTAGTAAGCGTCTGCTTCGACGACGCTGAAACGCCTGAAATTCGGCATCGGAATGGCAACAATGTTAGAAGGACCTTCACGAGCTGCATTTACCCGATACGAAGATATCAAAAATTTATAAATATCCACTTTTATTAATTTTTCTGGAAAAGGATTAATAGGATATTGTGTAGTTAATATATTCAGCTCTTAACAGGCCATTAAGGCCCATAGCTGTGTAGTTAATACATAATCCAAAAACGAGAACGAAACGAGTAGTCAGCAATCAAAGCAAATAATGCCCATTTGGAAGCGGAGTTATCTTAGTTCTTAGATGGTTACTTTCTGAACAGCAAAACGAGAACTGTCAAAATTCAAGAACACAGTGTAAACTCGATAATTCGAACTAATTTGAAATCGGATTAACAAACTGTTCAGATTATCGAGAAGACGTTTAGAAAAGAGAAAAGCGTTCTTGTTTATTAGGTAAAAAACTATCTAAACATTATTTTACATGGAAGGTAGAAAAGTAACAACGATAATTTACACGAAATAACGAAACAAAACAAGGTGTCACAAAACACAAATTGCCCATAATTATAACATGTAAACTTATTTTGTAAAAAGCTCTTTAAAAGTTAGGCTTATCAATAACGTTTTTTAAAGTAGGATTCCAGTTTCTCTATACTCTATACCATGTCAACATGTATCAAAACATTGCACATCTTTTTGCATTAAATACAAGCCAAGGACTTTAACCTCCTTTTGCATTTGTGGTAAAATGGTGAATAAAATCTTAGCAGAGTGATTTCTCTCAAAACTCTATAATGGAAACCGTTAAATGTTAATAAATATTTGCATAAAATAAGCAACTAAGTCACGTTCTGGAATGCATAATCAAAGAAATAAACTAGTTGTTCCGATTATCGACATCCTGTTCGGATTATCGAGATTTCGTTCGAATTATCAAAATCACAAAATTCAAATAAACTCTGTTCGCATTACTGATCATTTTTCGATTAGTGCATATTAATATTATTAATGCAGTTGTATTAAAATGTTAAAAGCATGTCTTCCATATTTTTAAAGTGCAAACCTATATACTCGTATTTCCAATACGAAATATTTATTCCTTGCATTTGGTGTTCAGGATAAACTATGAACACTTTGCATATTTCAATTTACAACTTCAAGTAGCCTACACCATTTCATGTCTTGTTATCAATAATGAAAAACCAAGTGTCTAAGTTGAAATTTTGAATTGTATTAAACTGATTGATTGATCACTAAAAGGGCCAGTAACTGCCTTGCAACGTTGTGGGTTTTTTATATGTCCCTTGCTTTACACCACGACTTTATACATATATAATAAACGTAAAGCTGTTCTTTGATGAGACGTAGAATATTTCTTATGTGGTTAACATATATGGGCACTTCGCCACGTCAGATTGTCCAGAACAGTTACTATCGTTTGCGATAACGTGCTAGACAGTTACATATTATGTGTGAGGATGTTTCATCCTTTTCATTACATAATCTACAAAATGTATCTGGTCTGCATTTACTAATTCATGGAAGGTGTTTCCTCGGTTGACAATGTTATGCGATAAGTTCTACTGGCTATCTTATCTATATTCGAGCCAAGTGAAAAGATGTTGCGTAACGGTCATTCATTTATTGTTGTGTTGATGATTTGCTTAGGCGTGTTAAACACAAGTTTAGATCCCAAAATCGTAGTAAACCCTCTAGTTTCTGCTAAGGCGTTTGCCTTTTCATTACCTCCCACGCCCAAGTTTCTAATAACCACACGAGCTGGACTCCATTCCGTTCAAACGAAAGTGTTAAGCGTTAAAGGTACTCCCACGTTATTATGGATTTAATCCGGGGTAAATCAAGAGCTTTAAGAGGAATCTGACTGTCAGGTAGGATGCTTACATGTTGTGGAATGTATTCTCGTGCTGTATGTATGTGCTCTTAGACAGTGGTCATGCATGGCATATTAAAAGTGTAAATTTAGTTTCGGAAGTATACTGAAGTGTCACATTGGTTATGTACCATGTATTTCATTTTTTTTCTTTCATTTTTCAAAATCTGTCTGTATACTCTACAAGACATTTTTATAAACGGGTAGGAGTTCCTTATTTTCAGTTACTGCGATAGCATATCATAGTGAATGGTTTTTCAAAGGAATAGAGTACATATATTTGATGGAGATGAGGATACCTTTTGCAATTTTTAGTACCCACCATTTGTGCAGTTTAAAATTTTTAAGGAAACAGATCCGCAGTTTCAATAGTAGCTGTTAGTCTGTTACTCATTATGTATTCCCTAATAGTTTGTGAGTATAGATTTGTATTACTAATATTGACACACATTTTCGTACACTCTGTTGCAGCAATGGGATACGACGTTCCAGGGACTGAAGCTGCCCCAGTCTTCAGGCATAGTTCGGCCAGATTCAGTCCTGAAACGTCGCATTCCATTTCCATTGATGCAACAGAGTGTACGAAAAGTCCAATCAATATTTTTTGTATTGTTACTCATTGTTCCCAATTTTCATAAAGAAGCCGTAGTTGGAATCTGGATAATGTCACTACACTATAATTCGAATACAGAAAATTCGATAATATATGTAGAATAATATCACCTCTGCATGGATTTGCACCGCTAACCTTCGACTTTACGAGCTAATGCTCCACCAGTTGAGCTACATGTGATATTTTTCTATATGTAGTAATTATTGCTATTATGAAATTCAATATGCATTAAAAATAGTATTCTCTAGTCAACGTGCCGCTAAAATCTTAGCGGTTTTACTCCGAAGGTCAGTAGTTCAAGTGGTTCAAAGTAATATTTTTCTATCCATAGAATTTTCATAATTTGCCAAAATACATTAAAAGTATTTCCCCAAATTAGAGAATTCTTAGAAATTTACTTTTTAAAATACTAAAGTTATAGGTATATAACTTTATCTTATTTGTGGTCACAATATAGATTACCATAGACTATAAAAGGTCCGACTATATCTGTATATATTATTCAACCATTGAATCATATAGGTGGCCTCGCATCCATTATTTCTTTATTTATAATTTTCTGCAGATGTACAATTCTTATTAGTTTAATATTACATTCAAAATTCCTAGACAGTTAATATTCTAAGTCAACTAACTGTATTAGTTTATCGCAGATCAATAAGTTTTAATATTCCATTATAACTATATTTCATATCTGAATCGAGACTCGAGATTTGATGGACGAATACAAACCAATAATAATGCTAGGTTTGAATCTATGTTATTAACAGGTTTGAAATTTGAATGTTACTTAGGAGAATCCAGCTTTAGATTTAGATGACTGCAGATCTTAAACTATGGCGCAATAATAATAATTTTCTTCTGTGTCCAGTTATAATACGGCAATCAAAACCTTGTTCTTCTTTTATTCCTTATGCCTTTTCAGGAGTCGGATTGGATTTTCATGTCTTCCTATAGCCATTTCCTCCAGGCCTTTCTACTACTAGACGATTCATCTCACCTACCGATTTCCCATTCTTCTTTCCACTTCTTCTATTTGATCTGACCATTTTCTTTTTGGTCTATCTCTTTGTATCTTTTTTTATTTTGCTACTTCCATTATAATGTTTACCACTTTAATTATTTATTTTCAATTGTTTCGTTATTGGTTTCAGTTTTGTTGCTTCTCTAATAGATTTTTGTTCGATGTATTTGCTCTATTCGGTATTTCGGCATCTATTTTTCCATCATCTGTCACGATACTACCTGGATATTCATCTGTTGTTACTCTTTCTGATGTTTTTTCTCTACATTTAATGTCTTTATTGTTTTGATAATCTCTGTGTTTTTTATTTATTATAATCACCTTAGTCTTCTGGATTTATTCCCACCTTTAGATTTTCTTTTCCTTTGGTCCAGATACTTACTAGTCTCTACATTTTATTTTTGCTATTAATACTGTATCATCTGCATATAACAGACTGCTTATTTTAATTGGTTTTAGATTTCTGTATCCGGTTGCTGTATTTATATGTTCTCCTTTTTCTTTAATGCGTTTATTCATTTTAAACTGTTCAGATCTTTGTCCCACGATCTGTATTTTGGCGCTGACTGTCCCATATGTGCGTGTAATCATTTTGGTAAGTGTAGTAGGTACTTCTATTTCTTCATATTTGTTTTCTATCTACTGTCAATCAAAACCAAGAGTTTCTTTTTTAATAATCGTTGATCGTCTTCAAATGAAGCTACTAAGCTTAGTTGTCTCATGGATATATCAGTATTATATGTCTTGGGTCACATGGTTACCTTTTCCAGCTATTCTGGTTTGCGAGAATACCGGGGCATATTTCTTACCAACCACATTTTTACTTTTTCCTGGCGTATAGGCCATTAGTTTGTATGGGCTGCCAGAAAAAAGACCATAAGGGTTATTTTAAAATTTGAATGATACTATAATGATTCATATACGTTCAAAGCAGGGTTAAAACATCAAGGAGAATGCGAAAAAATGATGCACAAACATGGCTTAACAATTACAAGAAAATATCAGATATACAAGGGTTGTTCAGTAGGTTTTTCCTCCTGGGCTGTAGCTCGTTTACTGGTTGATGAAAGTGAAAGGTGTTACACTCAAAAGAAAGTCTGAATGTCGTCCTTCCGAGGAGTACAACATATTTCGATATAGTCTAGCGTTGATGTACGTCCGCCATCGGTGCACTAGTTTCTGCATGCCGTTGGAGAAGAATGAGGCCGACACCAACAACGCACTGCGTCAGAAGTCACATGGCGTCAGCTCCGGCCTATAAGGTGAGTGAGGCAAAACATCATGGAACTGCAGCTTCTCCCGATTTGTTGGGGCTGAGTATTGTCGTGTTTAATTCTGCGGACGAACTCTATGCAGATGTGCACGCAATTTCTGCAGCGCTGCACGTAGCGCGCTTAGTTTACAGTTGCGCCGTGTTCCAGAAATTCAACCAGCACCACACCATCGTAGTCCCAAAAGATGGCGACCATGACTAATGGCTGTGTCTTGAATTTCTTGGGACGAGGGGAGGTCGTATACCTGTCCTCCATGAACTGGCGTTTAGTCTCTGGGCCGTAGTGATGAGCTGATGTCTCATTCCCAGTGACGATGTGACGAAGAAATTTTGCTGAGACATGTGCAATCGGGCTTGTTTCATGTCGACTGGCAGCTGACTAGGCACCTGGTAAACACTTTCTTGAACCCGTCTGAAAGCGGAAACTTCAAACTTTAATTTGAATGTAACATCTTTCATCAATTGGTAGGCGAGTTGCAGCCCGGGAGGCAGAACTTATTGAGCAACCCTCGTATTTAGAAGATCCGATCAGTTTTTTTTAAACAAATAGCAGCATAGTTACAGAGACACATGTTGACATTTAGGATGTCAATTTTAGGAGAGAGCAGAGCAACGGATTTGATATTCAATATGTCTAAAACTAAAAATAAAATGTCATACTGATTAGTCCGTAAGATTACAACTACGGAAAGATGATTTGCATTTACTGTTTGTATTATGTAAAGTGAAAAACACTTCACTAAGTTATATGAAACGGAAGACAAGTTTCGGAAGTAATTTTACTATTCAGCTATTTCGAAGAACAACAAGCAATAACATCTGGGCCTTTTCAAAATTACGTACTTTAAGTTTCCCAGGTTTCACGCATACATGTATTTCAAACCTATAAGTTGAAACAGCTTTTGGTATAAATTATTTAAAGGGCAAATATCAACTTACTTCTCCAACAGATTCTTTAAAAATGTGTAATGAGAAAACTTTAAATGTTCTATTTATTTTTGTTGTTTGTAGTACCAAATGGGAAAAATAAATTCGTTAAGCTCAACATCCAATGGGAAAATAAACTGTTTTACTAATTATCTCTTTCGAAAAGTAACACTTTTAATATTTATTTTGGAAAAGGTCATATTTTTCTTTTACATCACTTAGGTAAACTTAGAACTTAAAGATGTAATTAAGCTGCGTGTTACATAAAATTATATTTCTTTTAGATATTAATTTTTTAATGAATTTTATGTAATTTACGTAGGCACCAAATTATCAAAATCATTTAAAGTTCGTTAAAAAATAGTCATAGAATTTCATAGTGTATAATTCTAAATAAATAAATTAAAACTCGAAAAGTAATAAAATAAATAAACAGATAAGCTTAAACATGAAAACAAAAATGTTATTTATTACATGAGATCGTTATTTAAAATTGGGTCCATAATAAATAATCTAAATAAGACAATTTTACAGAAGCAGCAATATAAATAACATTTAAATGAAAAGTAGTAAAACATAAAACATTTTCCCCTCTTAGTAACCCCTACACACTTGGTTACGTTCCATAAATACGAATGCGATTGCTGTTATGACTCTTTTCGAGTATTAAGTAAAAAGGCTATAATCGTCTTTTAAAAATACGGCCCTATAAAATATCGTAAACACGTGGGCGTGCAAAGTATAAGCAGAGCAATTTTTTCCGAATATTAAATACACACATCACAAAAGTCTAGGGATATATATTTTTTTATCGATATAAATCAATTTTGTTATTAAATATCTCTACCATTGATCAAGTATGCTAGTGCTAGTCTTTGGGCTAGCGATAGCAATTGTTTCAATAATAAACAAACAAATGCAAATGCTTAATTGTCAATTCAACTAAAAGTAAAGCAATTTCAGTGTTGTTAGGGAATAATTTAATCATCATTTATAGTTAATTTACGTTTATATTGGGGTGATTTAAGTTTTATTGGTGCTGTTATTATGGAAGGTAATCAACAACGACAACATTTAAGTTTAGCTGAAATGAACAGAGCTGTAGGTATGCTAGAAGCTGGTCGAAGACAAGTTGACGTTGCAGCAGCTTTAAACACCTCTCAAAGTGTTATCAGCAGGCTGTGGCGTAGATATAGGACATCCGGAGATCCTAGCGAACAACATCCAGGTCGTGTACGCATTACTACCGCAGTTCAAGATCGCTACTTAACATTTGAAGCTAGACGACGACCAATAATTACGGCTAAACAATTGCTTTCACAGCTTCAGACTACTCATAATGTAACTGTATGTTCTCAAACAATCAGAAATCGATTGCATGAAGCCAATCTCCACGCCCGACGTCCAATAAGAGCCCCACCAATTCGACATGGTAATCGAGCACGTAGAGTAGAATGGGCTGAAGAGCATATTCTGTGGACAGAAGAGCAATGGTCTAGGGTTTTGTTCACAGATGAATCTCGTTTTGGAATACACCCTGACAGCCGAAGAGTTAGAGTGTGGAGGCGACCTGGTAACTTGGAAAGGCTCAGATGTGTTCAAGATGTCCATTCTTATAAAGGAGGTACCGTAATGATGTGGGGTGGTATCTGCATTGGCGGAAAAACAGATCTCTGTTTTCTTGAGAGGTTTTTAAATGCCGATGGGTATCTAAATAGGGTACTGCGGTCTATAGTGCTTCCATTCGCAGGTGCTGTTGGACCTGAGTTCATTCTAATGCATGATAATGCCACCCCACACGTTGCAGGTACTGTTACCGAGTGGCTTGAAGACGAAAACATTTCTGTTTTACCATGGCCTGCGCAGTCCCCAGACTTAAACGTTATTGAGCACGTGTGGGACATGTTGGGAAGAAGCATTGAAAGTGAATTGGATGAAATTCATACTCGGATTCAGCTTCGTGATACCCTTGTAAGACACTGGCAACAGTTACCGCAAGATGCAATAGATAATTTAACTTTATCAATGCCTAGAAGATGCAGAGCCGTTTTGAACCAAAGAGGAGGAAATACTCTCTACTAAATTTAATTAATTAATACTTTAAGTGCTGACACTTCAATTTCTTATGATTGTATAAAATCAACTTTTTGCTAATAAGTTTCATTAAAGCTTTTTCAACTTGTCTTCTTTTGTTTTAAATTAAATTTCTAATTTAGAATGTTGTAAAAGTATTGTGTTAATTTATTATATGCAGACCACCTAAAAAAAATCAAAATACTTGACAGTTTTGCATAAAAAAAACTATATCCCTAGACTTTTGTGATGTGTGTATTTATTAGAACATATGTATACCTAATTACCATAACGACGGAAAGATGAAAAACTTATTCAAAGATCGACGCTTGGGTTTTATGTTTTAAAATTTTTATCAGGACTGAAGAATAGTTAATTTTATAACGGTAGATGATAAGGCGAAGAATTAAATATGTTCTTTGGTCTTGTGAACTGTTGGGTACAAACGTATTATCACCAAATAAATATGGAATGCAACAAATTTAGTTATCTTGAAATTAAGTCAGCGGAATTGATTTCCAACGTATTTCAATATTTCAAACTTCAATGAGAAAATATTAAATCTGCGTATAACCACAGATATACACTGAAAGCCAAAAAAAGTGGCCACCCGATATATTTTAATGTATAAGAGCAACGATGCGTGCGCGGCACCAGCACTAGTTATAGGCATTATTTATTTATAACACACCTTTATAACACTCATATCAACAACATTTGACAAACATTAAGAAGCGCGTTTTAAATTCACACTTCTAAGAAAATCGACTGTAAGCTGCACGTACTAAAGGGTGGCCACTTTTTTTTTGGCTTTCAGTGTAGATCTGTATTAGCCATTCATTCCTATAGTAACAATTTTAGTTATTAATTTAATGGGCGAAATATAGGCTTGCGGTTACTAGGGACTACTACTAGCACTACCCAACTAGAATTTTGCCGAATCCAAGCGATTTCCACCCTTATTGACATGGGACCTACGGTTTTATGTCGGCATACTTTCAGATGTTTTTCTGCATTAAAAATCTCTCCGACCGGGACCGAGAATCGAACCCGAGATCTCTGGTTTACAAGGTAAGTATGCTAGCCGGCAGTAACAATTAATACTTTGTTAAATTTAATTATTAGTTTCTTAATGTAAGACAGTAACCACACGCTTATATGAATATTCTTTAGATGTCAAATGCATCTTTACAAAATTGACTTATTACTTAAGGGAGATTGCTAATCTAGTAAGTAGGAGTTAAATTAAAAAAAAAAAACCTTATCAAAGACGTATATGTACGATTACAATGACTCATTAAGTGTTTAAGTTTCAATCTACTCTTTTACACTGCGACCGAAATTCTTTATGTCCCTTATGCTAAACGAAAGATTGCTTACTTTTTTAGTTCCGTATTGGGCATTTAGGCACAATCCTGGTTCCTAGAGGCATGTATAGTAAAGAATTTTAGGCGTAATAGAATTCTGGGATAGAATTAAAAATTAATTTGAATAGTTACATGGAGCTCAAAAATACCAACCTAAAGATACCACGCAATAAATATCTTCAGTAATTCAAGTTATGTTAACTTTTTGTAGCGGCAGTCACGTTAAACTAATGTGCAATGATAATAAATGGAGGTAGCTGTCATCATACAGAAAGGAAGAAACAATATAACATAACATACCCAGATATACGAAAGAGAGAAGAAATGAGAAACGATAAACACAGGTTATGTAAGGACGTTGAATTAAAAGCTAAGTCAAGGAAGGGTATGGGGTATGTGAACAAGAAATGAAGACACAACAACGAGCATTAATAAGAATAGTATCTTAAAACACAAGTTACAGCTCGACCTTTTCGCACACGAGTCCGAAAGTTGGACACGAGCCGCGTAGTGACGAGTGGCCGAACGGACGAGTGCTCGAATCCCTTCTGTAACGAGTATTTTATACTATTTTATCTGTTTCGGCTTCCATTTACATTTGTTATTTATGTTTATTTTTAGAAAAATACTTGACAATTTCCAGTTGGGGAAATTTTGGTAAAATAGTAGGTTGGCAATAGCGATTTTTTCTTGACAGTTGACAGACGTTTGACATTTGACGTTTTTGTTGCCTAGCAAAGAATGGTTGCCTAGGTATTTTGTGTATTATTTGATACAGTATCACCAACTTCTGAAAACAAAATAACACCAAAAATAGTTTAATAATGAAGCTCATTAAAGCATCAAAATGCCTGCTAGAATAATGTCATTCTAATGCCGAAACAGAGAAAAGAAGTTAAATTGTATAGGAAACAATAAATTACTTTGAGAAATTACATGATGCCAGACCAACACAAGAAAGATAAGAGTAAACTCATTTTGACATAATAACAATATGAAGTAATAATACTAATACAAAATATCAGGACTATGCGGAAGAATGCTTACCAGAATCGTCCTCAAATTCAAGAAAAATCTTAATAAAATAACAGACGGGAAAGGTTCCGAAGAACCTTTTTATTTAACGTGAACCATGCAAATAATTATGGACTTTTGGACTTTAAAATTGAAGACTGCTGTTAAAATAATATAAATTTGTAAGTGCCATGTATTAACTACTGTGTTGTTGAGAAGGCTTTGGAATTTTTGTATGGATGTCGGTGTTTGTCATCATCATCATCATCCACAAGGTTTAAGCGTCTTGGCTTGCTCCGTCTTCATGAACTTATTATTATTATTCATAGTTAATCTTTCCATCGTTTCTTCGGACGACCCACATTCCTCTTTCCTCATGGTACATACCCCATAATTTTCTTTGTGGTAGTGGGTAGGCAGTAGACACTCTCTGCGTTCTCGGCAGAGACAGGTCTACTCCAGAGAAGCGACCCTGCCCATGCGAACCTTGGTTTTCTCTCACCTCCTATCACTGAGGGGAACCATGTTCTAACGCTAATCCTATCCATCCCGTATTTTATCCTACCTATATCCTTAACTAACCTGCGGACCACTGGCAACGAACTCAGGAGGAATTAAATCAAATTTAGCCAAATTCTTCATGAACATGTTTAATATAGTTATGATAGCATCTTAGAAAGTCGGTATTTGTAAAAATGTCTAAACAGAAAATTTACTTTATCTACTCCCATGTCTTGATGACATACGCTGGTTTTCACAACTACTTAACATCACATTATTTTTTGTTTTTTCAATTAATCAATAAAGATCTTGAAATATCGTGAATTAAAAGTAGCAATTTGGAATGAGATCTCTCAAACTTTTGGTGCAGTGGTACAACAACCTCTTCTGGTCAATTTTATTTGCTGTTTAGAAGAATGCTTTTTTTTGTGAAAACTTCCTAGTTTTTCCTTTTGAAGGTTTTGTTGAATTTTGATACTTTTATTTTAAATGCAATATGTATTAACAGAAATTGCAAAATGAATTTTGACGAACCCTGCAAGTAGCTGAGGATATTTCAGGCTTTTCGTTATGCTAATTGTTCATGGTTTCTGTTTATTAGGTTTTTTGTCTTGCTAATATTTCTGATAGTCTAAATACTAGATAAACATAAGAAAATATGGCAATAATAGATAACACGAAGAACACCCAAAATATATTCGTATAATACCAGAGATTTACAAATACAACACAGCCTAGGTGAAAAGCGTCAACAATTGAGATTAAAAGAGATTAAGAATTTGAAATAAAATGTGAGACACTACTCCTTTTCGCATACGTACCTACTACTTGAAGGCATATTTAGGAAGTCCAACAAGCTAAGGAATGCAACTAGTCAAGAAAATACGTGGTTCTGTTGGCGTAGCGTAGAAACTCTTTAAAATCCATGGTGAAAGAGCTACGAAGCATATAAAACTAACTAACAAACCTAATACCAGAAGGCATTATATCGAGAAAAAACCGTGCTTTACAATGTAAATACGCCTTTGTGGAGCATAGCAATAGAGATTAAAGTGGAAATGGAGAAAAGAAAATATTAATTTAAAAGAGATAGCCAATCGTCAGAAAAAGTTACAGCATATTACTTTTGACTCTTAACTTAAATTCTACCAATACTAATAATTTTGGAAGCGGTTTTGCCTAATTTTGTGACTAATTGGCTATCATAAATCTACAGTTGTTACAGCAACTAGTTGCATATTACGCTACAGGAAAATCTCTGAAAAAAGAGCTTAAACTATGTTTAGTTATTTAAATAACTCAAAGTGCGATCATTAGATTTTTAGACAATTACAATTAAATCATGTGTTTATTTTATTTGCCCTTGTTAAATATTTGCAATTGTATGTATGCCATTTGAAACTTGCACCGAATGGCGTTGTCAAAAAAAAGCTGTCACTTTAGGAATTTTGATTCTATACACTGAGAAATTAGAACAAGGACACAAGCAATTATCAAACATGTCTAAAACCTAGCCACTAGCCTAATAAATAAACAAATTTTTTAAGTCAGATTAAGGTATAAATTATGTTAGCATTTGTCCTTATCGTATACGAGAATCCAGACGAATTTAATACAACCAAGAATCTAGTTTCACATTAAACCTTGTTTGTTACTGAAACAGTTCTTTAATGAACCCACGATTTAATCCTTTTATTATCCTAATTATGTTATTAATTAAGCAATTCGTTTCTTCTATAATTACGTCAACAAATGTTTTTCAATTAAAAGATAACAAGGTTGTTAATTCTAACATAAAAACCAGAAACCTATTATTAGTTGTTTTTTTTAAATAAAATTAAATAAATGAGGATTGTTGCGAAATTGGGAATCTAATAAGAACATCCAATTTTGGAAAGTTTCAATTATTTTAGACACTGATTATTAACTACCAGAGGCTCAAACAAAGGTATTTTCTAGACTAGAGAGCCGATCGTTTGATAAGCTAAAATAAGATGGAAGGCTAGTTCTTTTCTAACCATCACCTGTCGACTGTTGTGGCCAAGGCCGGGCAGCTGTCGTTCGCTGGTGCGAGGGGCGTGGACCGTGTTTAGTTCAGGTAGTTTCACAGATATAAATTATTGACGGATATGGGCTAAGAAAGTAATTACAAATGGCACAAGCACGCTAAAATGTCTTCATTAGGGAACGCTCTCGTGGACATTGCCCCGAGATTTTGGGTATTCACGTATTTGATTTACGGCATCCTTTCATCTGAGCATATTAAAACGAAGAAGTAGCTGCACATAAAAAATTATACTTTATTATATTATTATATCGGAGACTACGAAATCGGCAACTCGTTATAAGATCCCGATGATTTGTGCACGATTAAATTTTAAGATACGAGAATAGACCGACGCTCTTTGTCTGGCATGTTACAGCCGACGAATTTTATTTGAATATGCAACACTTACAAAATTAAATAATGTTGTAGGAAGTTTTAATGTGAATATGTAAATTTGATACAAATCGATTTCATTGTTTTTTATAAGCATATAGATGCGTTTTTTTGTTATTGGTTCGTCTTTATAGTATCTCAATAACAGTAATTGATAATTCATAAATTTAAGAAGTTGTCAAAAATAATTAAAGATATAATAAAGACAGTTCTAAAATATTATGCAAATGATAGTTTCGTGTAAAAAATGTAATTAGAGAAGCTTAAATGATATTACAGTTAATTATATTTATTGCCAATAAAGAAAAATTAGCATTACAAAACACAGTAGCCCAATATTAATTTGTTATTTAAGACATTTATGATTGAACAACTATATCATATTCATAAGTCAGTGTTATTTTATAACTGAAACATTGAAAACCAATACAAGATGTTATAAATCAACTAAAATTTCCATAGCCGTTAAAATATCGAATTTCAGGTAAACTGGTCTTAAGCATTAAATATAAGAAGTTTTCTAAGTTCGTTTAACACTGTAAATTTAAAGATTTTTTGCGGATAGACATTTTTATTAATCTTTTAAAGTACCACCACATTAACATACGTTAAATTTTTACGCATATAATTATACATAGCGAGCAAAAAGTAATCTGTTGGCGGGAGGCTGTGAAGATCATATGATATAGATCCATTCCTTTCTTGCAACATGACAAAATGAACGTAACACAGACAAAAATTTTGTTTTTAAGGAGTTCCGCGAATCTCCCCCCCCCCCGGATCTGTATTCAAAACCGAGTAATGAAGTTTATTAGAGTAACAGCTACTGATAGGTTAAAGTACGCTGGTTTGCCTGCCGCTTGATATTATCTTAAAGTAATGATTTTCAGGTGTATTTTAATTGTTAGAAGAAATAATAACTCATAGCCCTGGTTGACCTACACTTTACCTTCATAATTTTGAAAATTTTGGCCTGCTAGTTTCTCAGAATTTTTTCAATGATATACGGTGGTACGCAGGTTATTGGCGGATAAGTAGATACGTGTTTCGAGCGAGCTCCTTTTTTTTCACTAATTTCAAACAGTTTCACTCAGAAAACGCGATTTGTTAAAAGTTATAATTACAGAGCGACACCAGTGCCCCTAGTTAAGTATCAAAGTTATAATAAATTGGTGCTAATTATAATAAAACTAGCGAAATAAGTGCATAAACAAACTTTATAAAAGCGTGCTAATGCAAGTAAGAAGAATGCCTGTAGAAAAATTGAAACAGGAAAAAACCCAACCACATTCACGCGGGAGAGAAAAGCCGAATAGGGATCTGGTACACCTGTAATTAATGCAGTGGAATATGTGGAATCAAAATACACCTATCGCATAAGCTACATAAGTCGTAGTTAAGCATTATCTAGGTGTATGTTATTTAGATTAGCGTAGTTTGAACTAGAGTCGGATGCTCTTTTATTTGCATTCAAGTCAGGTATATGTAGTAATTAGAATTAGAACACAAATTAGATGCGTAGATGCAATTGGTGACGTCACGACATTACCATAGGGCAAAGACAAGAACAAAACCATATGGTACCTTTTCGCTTACCCAAAACTTTCTCTTTTGTAAAGAGGGTATACCGGATGTGACCTGGCCGACTCAGTCCCAAAGGAAATAAATCTATTTAGACAAGAGGGAAGTAAACAACACCTAATTAATTAATATTATTTTGATTAAAAATTAATTAAGAAATCGCGAATAGCAGTAAATTGTAATTGTAAAGCTAATTATTTTAGAATTAAATTAACATGCGCATACGACTTTTATACGTGTATATTACGTATAAGTTAATAAGTCAGAGTTATAGTTATTGGCCGGAATTTAAGCGGCGTTTCTCAGGGGAAGATCAGTGGAGGACCATTTTTTTGTCACTATTTGGCATCAGAAGAATTATAGATAAACGATGGAGAGCAGGAGAACGAACTAGACTACTAACTCGGGACCTCGTTATAGCAGTCGACACAGTCTCACACGGTCTCACACGCAGCCCTTATATAAATCACAGGAAATTTGAACGACGCGGGTCTAGCAATAAACATCAACAAGTGCGAAGCATGATAAGACACCCAGGACTACCGAGATGCAGTGGATGAAAATAAAACAAGTAAGAAGAATGAAGTTCCTAGGAGCATACATACCCAACACACTTGAAAGAACAACAACGGAAGGATAATGCAGAAGAACATCGAAGAAACAACTATCATAATAATAACAATAAACATAGAATACCAATAATGTCTGAGCTAAGGTGTTTCACATCATAGACCTAGGAAATTAGCTGTAATACTAGAAATACCGTTAGTATAAGATGATAAAACATGTTTGAGCATCTCAGTTATATATCCAACACCTATGTGACTTACTAACTACCTTGCACTGTAGCAGCGTTGTCTAGCGGCTGGCGCCACTGGCATGTTAACGTTATATAACGCTTCCAATTTATACCGATCATTAAAAAATCCCTATTTACGAGTATTTATTAGGATTCAAGTTTGTTGAGTTTTAATTGTCATATTTATTCGTTAATATCGTTCCGGTTTGTAAAATTGTGGTTGTGTGCTTTTGTAAATATACAAATGTGTATCTGATCCTAGCGGGACTATCATGGTAATTTGAATACAGTTGTAGCTTTGTACCTATGTCGCACGGTGTCTATTTAGAAGTCATTTAAATATTTAACGTTGTTCGACTGTGAATGTGAGAAACTGGAAACATTGTGCCGAATCTATTAGGTGAAAAAGACCGTTCACATTGGGTGTTATTGCCATCTGTAGAAGAAAACAGCTTAAATGCAGTTGAAAACAAACTACAACAAAGCACATGATCCGTTGCCAGAATATTTAATATTAGCCAAAAGACTGTTCAGCGTCTAATACAAGAAAATGGTTTGCCTCTGTATCGCTACCACAAATCCAGGGATTGTTACCAAAGGACCGAAGAGTAAGGTTTTGCACATGATTATTTTGTGAAGAAGAATTGAATTATCGCTTCACTGGAAATATTTTCAAGATTGATGAAGCTGCGTTCACCCAAAATTGGATATTTAATATACATAATAATATATGTACTAATGGGTAGACGAAAACCTTCACGCTGAATTTAGGGGCAACAGACTTATATGCTTCCATATTTTGCTTTATCCCTTGAATGGTAATAATTTTGTTGAATTTTTAAACAACGATTTAGGGAATATGTTAGATGACGTATCATTACCTTTAAGAATAAATATGTGGTTTCAAATGAACGAAGTACCGATCTGATCAGAGCGGTCCGGTAGCTTTGTCTCAAGGAAGACGAAACTTGAAATGTCTTGTTTTTTGTGGGAAACGTTAAAAACATTGGTGTATCAGCAAGAGGTTACTAATCCGGAACAATTTGTGTAAGGAGTAAAATGTTAGAAGGATGCAAACCAATACTATTCTCAAAAATCTAGGCCTAGGAAATGGACACAACACTCAATTTAAAATTAAAGCATGCGTTGCTAAAGTTTCGTGGTGTTATAGTTGACTAAAATAATTGTAGTGTGGTTCTATGAGAAGCACTCTTATTTTTTGATGCTGATTTAATATCGGAAATAGGTATGAGCATTATTAAGATACGCGTTTGAAATTTCCATAACGAGGTGATAGCCGAGTTGTGTGATCAAACAAGAAGTATCTTAATAATGCATTATCACACGTGTATCGTACAATATTTTATCTACGCCCGCGCAAAATCTAAAAAACGTTTTACATAATTTTTTTTGACAAGTCAAAAATTAATTCAAATAGTAGCTGTAAAAATCTTGTAAAAATGGACGAATCCATGACGACCACAGTTTAAAAATAGTGCGGTAATGAAGTCCTTATCGCACGCAAAATGAGTGCGGTCATGGGCGTTGATAAACAAAATTACACTAACCTTTGTTATTACTGAGTTAAAGCCAAAATCAAAATGTTGGCAATTTTGAAAACTTGAAATAACTCCTTTGTTTTTGAACATATCTCAAAACTATAAAAGCATGCACCTTTTTAAGTGGAATAAGATAGTCAATTCGGATACTGTCTAATTTTTATAATTTAAAAGTTATGACGTAAAGTTGATATTTTTTAAATATAAGCCAAATTTGGCCATGGTATTGTTAAAGAACATATCTCTTGTGCTTTACAAAAATATATACTTTGTAGGGCTTAAACCTTAAACGCAATACCCCTTTTTAAATAAAATCAGATTATATGATGTTATGCTTAAAAAGGTAGATCCATTCTTATAAAAGCAACTCCTTTAACCAAATATTGCAACAATTTACTCTAATAATGAAAAATATGACGTGATAAAAGCTTTCACATTATCAAACGAAAGCATGCACCTTTTTAAGTGAAATAAGATAGTCAATTCGGATATCGTCTAATTTTCATAATTTAAAAGTTTGTACTCGTAAATTTATCCAGAAAGTTCGCAGCCGGATAAAAAATATTTATAAAGCTTTTATTAAACTTAAATTATATAAAACAACAAATTTTTAATTTAATAAACAATTTAGTTTGAAAGAAAATTTAATTGAGCATAGCTGCTTTCATAAGAGATCCACTAATTAGTTCAAGAAAATTCCGAGCAAAATGTTGTAACAGTGTTAGGGGCTTTCTGTACAAAAACTATGGTCCATATACATTTAGAAAAGAAGATTTCCTTAATCGATTAATCGATATGATAAAAGAAGGTATCTCAATTTCTGTAACTGGATTTAACACAATATATGTAGAAGCAAACTTAATTTTTACCAATCCGTTAGGTGGTCAGACGAAACATTCAATATTCATAATTCTCATTATTAACCTAACAACCATGTAAATTACTGTTACAAGACAGGGAAAATTTGGTTTGGTGCCAGTGGCGGCTCGTGGCTTGAAATAATGGGGGTGCTGCAGCTTTCAAAATATACTTACATACCAGTAACGATCCCTGATATTTTTAAGGTGCATTTTAAATAAAACAAAACAAATCGAAATTGTACTCAACTACTCAATTTATAAAAAAATAAGCTTACAGGAAATAAAACGAATTAAACGAAATAAAAAGAATTCTTATTTAAATATAAAATCCATTCTGCGATTTTTAGCTTCACAAAATTTTTCGATCACCTTTTCATTAAAATTTTTTATTTTTGAAATCATGCTTTTTTCAATGGAAATCATCGACAGAGCAATTAATCGTTCTTGCTTCATATTATTTCTTAAAAATGATTTTATCCTTTTTAAAGTTGAAAAACATCTTTCCGGTTCTGCTGTAGTCATAGGAATTGTAATTAATATTTTTATAAGTTTGATTGTTTCAGTAAAAACTCTTGACACATTTTCTTCAGTTAATAGATTTAATAATGCAAGTAAGCCATTAAAGTTGTGAAATTCTTTTCTAGACTAAAATAATAACATCTGGAGTACATCGAGCTTTACTTTTTATTTCAATTTTTTCAGGCAGTGACAATTGGGAAAATGTAATTTTTTTAACATATTCAACAGTAACACCCATGTCACCCATCATAACGTATTTAAAATAATATTTATTACATATTTAATTGTATTTTTCTGTAACAAATATTTAAATGTTAGAAAAAAAAACAGAATATTATCCTACGTTCCTATATGAAAGATTAATTCGCTCTGAATAAAAACATACAAATTAAATCACAAATAAGCTGACGCTGCTAAGACAGCAGATTTCGGGCCCGTTATTATATGCTTACAAATTCCTGGCGAACAATGATGACGCTGTACACTGTACAGACCAGCAGCGTCGCGCTGCTTATTATCGTGTGTTATAGAACAAACAAGCGTGCGCGGAACTTGCAGAGAGTTTTGGACACTATTAATTTCGCAGCGTCTCTTGCTTCAACGCGACGTACGTACATTTCGCAGCGTCTGTGAATGGAATCTACAGCTTCGGTTAAAATAATTCCCTTTAAAAGCGGTTTAATTAATTAAATTTATGTAATAATTATGCAAAATATTGAATGATTGTTATATTATTGATATTTTCAAGTACAAATTTAATAGGTAATTAATTTCCATATTTTGTTCTGGGGGTGCTGCAGTGTCGCAGCGCTTATGGACCAGCCGCCACTGTAATTGGTGCTATATTAAAGGAGAGAGCGAGGGGAGAGTCTATTATCATATATCCATGAAGAAAATTTAAATTCCAGAAAATGTATGGATATTCTCCCGATTCATCTAGAAGAATTTTTGGATAATCTTTTTTAGTGCATCGCAATTTTTTTTAACAAGGTCGGGCCCCTTAGCATTTTTCTCAGATAGTAGAGCAGTATTTATTTGAAAAATTTCCAAGCCAGTGAATAAAACCTTCAGGACCGATACGTTGGACACACCCTTGGATTTTTCTGTGTGGGGTTTTATTAAACACATTTTTTATAAGAAAAGTAACAGAACTATAGAGTAATTACGCGAAGACATTAATTGTGCCTTTATACAATTAACGCCAGCTGTGCTTCGAAATGCCCTAATTTCGATAAGTCATAGTTATGAGTTGTGTATTAATAACAAAAGTCCGCTGTTTAAAAAAAAATATATATATAATTTATTATTTTAGTTTTTAAATGTTCTACTTTCTAGTTTTAAAAGTAAATAGTGTTTTTTAAATATGCTGCACGCAGCCAACGATTTTGAAACACTTTCAAATAAACCGATATTGTTAAAGAAAAGTATTTAGCCCCTACAGAGTGTATATTTTTAGAAAGCCCGAGAATGTGATTTAACAGTGACATGGCCAAGTACGACTTCTTCTTCTTCTTCTTCCACATGTGGCCGAAGACTTAATAACTCATAAGTAGTGTACTGTGAGCCATTTTCGCACGTATGCAGGGCAGGCAGCTAACCTTATCCATCAATAGCGGTAAGCGGTTATAGGAAAATCGCCTGCAGTGTTGCGAGGTTAACGGTTATCAAAGGTGTTAGCATGATAACCGGGATCGCCGGCTTAACGTGCTCTCCGAAGCACGGAGTAGCGTACGACCTTCTAAAATTTCGGGGGGGGGGGGATATCGCCGGTCTTGGAAATCGAACCCGAGATGCCTATATGAGAGACCGAGGCCGGTGATCCGCTTCTCAACTACGAATTATATTTAAAAAAGAAGAACTTTACGTCATAACTCTGAAATCTTCTACTTGAAAAAGT
Source organism: Melanotus villosus (assembly GCA_963082815.1). Taxonomy (NCBI): domain Eukaryota; kingdom Metazoa; phylum Arthropoda; class Insecta; order Coleoptera; family Elateridae; genus Melanotus; species Melanotus villosus. The sequence continues at coordinate 110,939,750 of OY720418.1, read as the reverse complement.
GTTTTTATCATTTTGAGATATCTTTAAAAACAAAGGAGTTATTTTAAGTTATCAAAATGACCAAAAAATAACAAAAAACAGTGCATTTTTGTTTTCAGATATTTAATCACTTAATCAGCATCAAAAAAGAGCCCTGAAGTCCTGTGCTTGCCTATCTGCGATAATAAGAGTACGTCCCATTTAAAACTATCGAAAATGCCCTTTACAGTATGCTGAAAGGTCGGCTATTCCGACGTTACAGTTTCAAAAAGAAATTGTGTCCAAACTCCAAACAAATTGTAAAAATGAAAATCAATGCGTTTCGTATAAAACTATAACATACAACACAAATTTCTAAAATTGCCTTTCATTTTAAGTACTTAAATTTATACACTTGCATGGCATTTTAAACTACACTAAAGAAACCGTTCGTTCTCATATTTATAAACTTACTAACATTAATAATAAAGTAGGTTTGTATTAAGTTGTACGGTGTGCATGGTATTTAACTACACGGATTAATTATTATGTCTCAGTTTTATTTATGTTCCTGACGTTATCAGAATTTGCAACTACACTGTATGAGGAAGAATATCTACCGCACAATTAGTTAACCGGAAGTTATTAAAAAAAATTACAAGATATTTATTTGTATTTTAATGTATGAATTTATTATTATTACACATAAATTATTATCCGAAGGGCGAAGGGCGTTATTTGAAACTTTAAATAAGCTTCGAGTGACAGGTTAGTGAAGAATTTCAGAGCGGTATTCAACAAAGCGATAGAAAATCTCATATTATTTTTTAACTAGGTAAATACAGAAGGTCATCGTTTCAACAATATTTTCGTGACCTCCTGTCTAACATGCGTGCAGACGTATGGGCAGACAGCGTTGCAATTATTATACATGCTTCATGTGCTTGGGTAAATAACAGATTGCATTTTTCCGACTTTAGTCACGCAGGTATTAGTAATAACAGGTAATTACGACAATACGACTCGATTTTTCCAGTTGATATTGGAAAAACTAAAAACAAAACGTCCGTACAGTCACGCTGGAAAAACCTAAAAATAAGAAAATCGCGAGGGTGTTGAAAGTCCAAGAAGGAGAGAGGACCGTCATCAACAAAAATTAATCAGCCTGCATTAGGGTCCATGGCAATGGACTGAAAGGACAAATAGTGCGTCAGTCAACAAGAACGCCACACAGACGGGCACCGGAAGAACCCCACTGCCGCCTTTTTCCTTCCTGTTCCTTCTGAATCAACCCTAAACGTACGAGTCGAAGCTTTTGCTTGATGACTTCTCTAGAGTGCGAGCCACTATAAGTTTACTTCGTTCAAATAAGAAACTCCCGACAAATAAAGCTTCGGACACTTCGTGATTAAATGAAAGAAATGCAGGTACGTTTTAAGATCTCCTACGAAATTCTTAACTTGATGGACGTCGGTGCCTCGGATGGCGGATAAAAGTTTTTATATTTTATTTGTAAATCCAATGTTCTGTAAAAACAATATGGGGTGAAGTAGGCGGTTAAGAGTGATACGTGAGTAAACCAAAAATCCTTCCTTTTCGTAGAGATTTTAGCAGCAAAAACAGAGGTCTATTGAAAGTTTTCAGACTGCGAGCCGTTGCTTCCAAGCCAAAGAAAACAAGCTTAAAGCTCGCTTTGAATGTAAAAGGATATCAAGGAAGGAAAAGCGCGATGTTACACGCTAAATAATGTAAACAGACGCATCAATAACTAACAACGCCAATTTTTAGTCTAAGAAAAAAAAAAGGAAACGTAGCCGGATGTAATCCGATACGTGCGTTGGAAAATGATAAATTTTTGATTGCATTCGGGAATTGGGAATTTAAAAATGGAATAATCGAGTTATCTCTATATGTTTTTTGCAATTAAATCCAATTTAAAATTTAAAAGTAATCAATTTTCTGCTTTCGTAGGTTTGTAAAGGGCAAGACGTTTTAAGGGAAAAAAAGAAACAAGTGGTTTTTTACGTTAAGACGAAGACGCATTGGCGGAATCAATTCCCAACGTAAAAGTGCATGGGACAGAAACGTGGCGTTTAGAAAAGCGGAATAATTTTAATCCGTGCTCGCGGTCCTGAGAGTAAATTTCCTGCTAGATGCTAAATTACGACCCGATCAAAGAGGCTTCTGCTCTGTCTTGATCAACCCCTTTTGATGCTCCGAATGGTTAAAACCTTTACCTATGAACTTCGATTAGACTCAGTTTCTTTTACTTCTTTTATTCCTTTTGGCTCTTTTAGTTTTATTGCGAAAATTTTCTTAATCAAATCTAACGTCGTACATCAGCCGGAAAGTCTCCAGTGGAACATAAAACCCTATGAACCTATAAAAGTTGTCTGACTCAAAATGTTCCACGAAAACATATTTGATTGGAATATTTACAAAACGTTTTATTTACCGTCTTCGCTTATTGACAAAAACGAATAAAACCCACTTCAGGTTTTATTATTTCAACTGAAAATACACGTCAAACCGCATTCTATTAATCTTAAAGGAAAAATGAAATACTTTACTTTATAGAGCTGCTTCGAATAGCTGCAATCGAGTTCGTGCCGTTTGAAAGGAATTCAGGTGGAACTTATTATTTTTAACCTTAAAAGTTCACGTATTTTGACTTCAAACACCTTTAAATGAACTGTTATAAATATGCAAAAAATAAATATGTATACTCTTCTATCAATAAATGATTGAATCCCGAGCCTCTTCCTTGACTTTTTTGCCTTCGTTTTTTACACAAAGTCTGAATTAATTCTGAATTTAAGGGATGCCCTTCAGAAATTGGATTATACTGCTTCAGATGTCATTTGAAACTACTTGAAATATGCACTCAAATAAAATCGTTTTAACAAGTTTAAGATGTAATAAGTAATAATTGGAATAAAGATTATCAGTTTCTGTTTTAAAATAAGCACGACAGCTAACCTTCTTCAAGGACTTCTTTTGGCGCTTCTGGATAATAATCCTAGGTTTCCGATCAGGAATTTCTTCACAAAAGTTGCTTTAATTGACAGCATCTTATCATTCCTATAAGTTTTTCGGTTGAATTCTAATACTCCGAGTATTTGTCGAAAGATATGTCAGTAGGTATGACATTAAGAACACACAAGGTAAAATGTAGATTTAGTACTTGAACATTTAAATAAATTCTCTACCAATTTTAGCGATATTTAAATGTTACTGTTCGGATTTTAAAGATTAAATTTCATTAGCTGCCAATAATTTTATTAAAATAAACCTGAACATAATCGCTGAATGCTTAATGTGTAAATAAAACGTTGAAGCTAAGTCCGCCAATGTACTACAAGAACTAACAAACTGTGAAGGCTCTTTAATATGGAACACGTCTTAAGGTGTTACTTTTTACGACTTTCATTTACAAAATGGAGGTGGTGCTTAAAATATTACGCTTTTAAATAATGTTTTAAAAAATACCTATTTGGTTTACGCCAATTTCTGTCAATATCTCATTCAGGACAATTTAGGGTAGTTTATGTATATCATCCATAAAACCAAAACAAAATGACGATAATAAAAAGATTTATTGCATCGATTCGGAAAATAACCTCACTCATTTAAATTTGCAAATACTGACGAATTTCACTCCACTATATAACGCTTCGTGTTTTTTTAAAGCGAATGTATAATTTAAAATTAGTTAATTAAACTTTTGAAAATATTTTAGTTAACTCTTGTAGGTGATTAAACTCAAAATGTGAGTTTTTTCGCATAAAACCGCAGCAAACGTGTTAAGCCGGTATTTCTGATAGTTAAAGAAGAAATTAAAGTAAAATGTGTAGCCACAATGTTATTCAGATACTTGACATCGATCTTCTGTCACTTATCTAACTCTTCAAGGGTTATTTAAGTATTCAACGTTGGCGGCTAAGAACAAATGGGTAATTTATTCAGTAGAAGTTTGATCTCTCGGAGAAAATCGTGACTACTCAACTGGAGCATACCCATCTAAATTTATTATATTGAATTGATCGAAACAAAGCGTTGCTACAAATTGAAGTTTTACCAACAGCAAATTAACTATGACAAGATACAAATGAATATAACTTTTTCTGTTGGAACTCGTTGGGTACGTAAATATTTATGATTATTGTTAGAAAACATATATTTTTAGCAGTATTTACTAGTGTGCTGATGTATTTTAATTGTGTTTATTGGAGTATTCTTTCAAGTTAACTGCTGTGCAATTTCTAAAGATGAAGCATCCTATAAATGTGGGTATGTATAAATAAATCAAAGAACTTTTTGTTGCAATTATAAATTTACTTGTAGTAGTTGGTTTGCTGGAAGGTCTCTACTTAAATTTGTGTTAGTTAATTGTTTTAAAAATTGTATACTAATTCCGTTTTAATCTAAAAAATGGACCAGAGTATTTCATTGATTCGTTACAAAGTAATTTCCAAATTGTCATGGAGTAGTTTGATTTCACCAAGAAAGCTTAAGGTTAATAAGTACCAAATTTATTCGTTTCTGAGTTATGTAGCTACAAAAACGTGCGGCTTAGTAGAATAGCAGCACTTGGGCGGCCATTTTGTTTTTAATTGGGTCAATCAATTTAATCGATTGCGCAATCAAGGTCGAATTAATGGGATTAGCGGTTCAATTCGCGGAATTTTAGATCGATTTAATTGGATTAACGGTTTAATTAGGTCATTTCGCGGAATTTTAGGTCGATTTAATGGGATTAGCGGTTTAATTAGATCAATTCGCGGTTTAATTAGGTCAATTAAAAGTTCGATTAAAATCTCGATTAAAATCGGCGGTTTAATTAGGTCGATTAAAAGTTCGATTAAAATCTCGATTAAAAACGGCGGCCATCTTGGATTTAATCAAATTAATCAATCAAATTTAATTAGATCGAATAAAAGTTGGATTAAAATTTCGATTAAAAGCGGCGGCCATCTTGGAATTAAATCAAGACTAGACCAATCAGGTTAGCGGTTATCAATCTATCTCACTCTCACACTGTACAAATGGGGCGTGACCAGGAACCGGCGGGGGCTGCGTCTGAGAGCAATAAGTGTCATATTGAATTAATCTTTAATCAAAGTTATCAATTTAACCTGGTGTACGGCGGATTCGGTATCAATCCGCTGATTAAATAAATATGCATAATGTATCACGAAAAAGCACGGTAGATCAATCAGCGGTTTATCCCAAAAAACTAAAAAAAGAAACGCAGGTCTTGACTTGTCTGTTTACACCTGTCAATCAAAGCTTAAAATTTCGTAAATGACGTCAGGGAATATTGCGAACAATAGCTACCTTTCATCGTCCTACGAAATGTTTTTAATTCGGGCTGAAAAGTTTAAAAGGATATATCATTTGTAAACACAAAAGAAATACAGCTATAAAATTATTCATTTTATTTGCAAAATCGCGCTCACTCCAAAAAGGCAGAGGATTGACAATTTATGAAGTTAAATATTAATCAGAATATAATTAAAATGTTGATTAATATGATAACAATGCTTTTTTAAGTAATAAACGTGTTTTCATAATAAAATAAAAATAAGTCATAAGTGTGGCAGAGTTCCATATCCAGTAGGAAGTGTAATGTGGTCCACCTGGAGCCGCATCATATCTCGTGCAAAGAAATTTTCGTTACTTTGAAGTTTGAGCGCCGACATCCCGACTCGACCCTGAGGCATGGCGACGGTTTTAACATATTGAATGTTAGTGCATTCTGTAAAGTAAAGGTAATTTTTTAACATATACATATAATTAAGAAGAAACATATTTTTAAGAACTTTACGATATTTCCTATAAATTAAATACAGTAAGTCATCAGCATTTTGGTAACGTGTTTATTATCAATAGTTTTTTTCCCACGCTAAAATGATAAAACAGAATTTCGAATAAAAGAACGCTTAGGGAAATTCGATTTTTAAAATAAAAATTTAAAACATGATTTTAGATAATTTTTTTGAATAAAAGTATACGGTATTCCGTGAGGGCTTAATATCAATTGTTTCTTAATTTTTCTTTGTGGAGATTAATATCAAGAATTTGCCGTTATTAAAAATATTAGAAGTATGAGAAGGGGAATTAAATAGACTAAATCGAGATTAGCGATAAAATCTACGGCACTTCTCGTATATTCGATATTATTTTCGGTTTATTCCTGGTAAACCTTCAATTTATACCTAATATTTGTTATTATAAAAAATATAAATTAATTTCTGAATATAAAATTGAAGATATGGACCAAATCTAAGTTATTATTATTTCTTTCACTTATTTAATATTTAATTATGTATTTTCATTTTTAGATATATTTTATTCCCACTGACGAAGAACTTTAACGTTCGAAACGTTTGAAAAATATAAAATTTTTTCAAAAGAAATAAAACCTTTTTTATTTCTGAATAATTGGACTACAATGATCTCTTCCACTTTTGTATAAATTAATTTCATTATAAACTTACTCTTTTTTAATGTAGATTCCCCTAAAGTAATTGGAAGATGTAACCCTCGCTCTACGAGATATGTTCATATAAAGTGCGAACTTCCGGTTTATCGTTGGTAACGTCTTCTAATAACATCTTAAGACAAACTGTGTAATCAGCCTTAAGAATATCTACTAGCGTTAAGAAACCCATATTTGAACAAATTTAGTACGCCAGAAATTGATAGATTCGTAAAGTCCACCTTGAATGTTTTAACACTAAAACCACTAAAAAGTATGCCAAGCGAAGGCAACACAGGGACGTTTTCTGACTAGCTAGTTCGACATCCCAACTATATACGCACGGGTGTTTTGTTAAGAATGAGTCAAACCCATTGTCATTACTATTATCTTTCCCATTGTCTTGTTTCGGTAAGTTTCAACTTGTAGCTTTCCTGTATTTTACAAAAAAATGCAATAAACATCTGCAAACCTCAGCTAAAACCTTTCACACGGTACAAGTTTGACCTTCAGAATTCAAATTTAAGTACAACTTATTTTACAAATTTAAAACAAAAAGCCATTATTATCTTTTAGCATTAAAAATAAAACTGTTTTTCTAAAAATCTTGCGACCAAGAGAAAGCATACATTTAAAAATTTAAATCTGTTATTGTCGACGTAAAAATATTTTATAAAACAAAAACTGTGAGTACGTTATTTTAATAAATTTTGAATAAAAGAACGTTTTGTAAATTTTAAATTAATCGTGCTGTTAAACCCGACTATCATTTTCTGCTGGTAATGTTTGTCTCAAAAAATATCATTTGTAAACACAAAATAATTAATTAATGATTTTCTTCCACGTAAATTAATTTGCCTTTTAAGGAATTCAGATATTCAAGAAAAATAACTGCCTAACATATTTAGCTTTTAAAAATTCCACGTTATTGTAAAGAGTCCGTTTAAAAATTCAACGTTGTGAAGACAGAAAAACATATTCGACGCAATACTAATTTGGAAGTGTTATTCTTTTAATAACTATGAAAAATATTATCTGTAAACGCAAAAGAAATACATCTATAAAATTATTCATTTATCGACAAAATAATAAATAAATTAGTACTTTTACTGACATGGAGGTATCGCTAATTATTATAACATCGGACTGTAAAAAATTAATAACCAGAGAAACCTTGTAGAGATAATCCCAAAATAGCTAACACTGAAATTTAGGACTTCTTTCACGCTAATAAAGTAAAGGACGTCTTTTACTCTAATAAAGTTAAAAACTCTAATAGCTTTCTCTTCTGCTAAAAACTCTAATAGCTGCTTTCTCATCTGCATCGTCTAAAACGGAACGTTCATGGTTTTGTTTCAAAGACAATTGTCAAATAATCTTGAGAAAATATGATGCTATAACATTTTGAATTCTACACTACTTTGCAGACGGTAAAATCTGTTCTCGTTTGTGAAAATGGAGCACGGATTTTATCTAACTCTCTTAAGCAACAGTTCAATGAAATATTTACCCAAAAACACTTCATCCTGTTCTACCTCTTAGAATACACGGTAAATTGTTTTCAAGCAAATAATCAGGTAAGTTGTGTTTTTATAAACGTACACTAAAAGTTATTGTAGGCTAAATTTTACCGATGACTAATTATCATTTAAAATTTTTAAATATGAAATACTTTGAAGCTGCCAGTCAACACGATCATATTACCTGCTATGTCTTTAATAATTCTTGAAGTTTAAATTTACTCTTTTGCAGGACTAGGGTCTGTTTTATTATTCCCTGATAAAGTTAAATTCCATATATCTACAATTGAACCAGCAAAAGGTACGAAGATACAAATGTTCCTAAAAACCATTCCGTTAATTAAAACAAGCAAGAACGACCGGCCAGGCGAAACTTGCTAACAAGTTTTTCAAAAATTTAGTAGTAAAATATTTTATGGAATGACTTTTAAAGAAAGTATTTAGCTTGTGTTCACTTATAACCTGTAAAATAAGTGATTTCATTCTTCAGAAATTTTTAAAATTATAAAATTAATTCACCTAAAATGTATTCGTTTTTTATAATCTGATATATAAATATCTACAATCACAGCGGAAATAAAAAATCGTTAAACACGTGCAACCATCTTATTTTAGTATTCATAATAGCATTGGATTTATTTTCAGTCGAAAAGACTTCACACACTTTAAAAAAAAAATAATCGCATGATTCACAGAAACCTTGAAGAACTAATCGCAAAAAATAATAAATGTTTAGCTTTAAGCTAAATATATACCAAAACAAAATGCCTGTACTAATAACATTGAACAATAGGTACAACATGACTCATTGTTCTTGAGTCCCTTACTACAAAATAGTTTAAATCTAGATCGGATGGTGGTACAATCGTACACTTGATGATGCCCTCTACAGAATTAAGATCAATCTGTTCACATTTATCCCGACCCACATGAATTTTAGGATGCCCTATGGGGTATTTCCCATACTTATTAAAATTTAAAAGAAAAAACTAAATTCTATCTGATTCATAATTATTTTAAAATAAATTTTGGCTTTAATGTAATTCTTTGCTTCAAATCAACTTCGAGCGTTGGATAAAAAATTAAAAAGAAATAAACTAAATTGCATCTGCTTCATAATTATTTTAAATAAATTTTGAGCTTTAATGTAATTCCTTGCTTCAAATCAACTTCGAATGTTTGAAGACTTTTAAAATGAAGATCAATAAAAAATATTGAATAAAACATATTTTTGAAAACCTTAAACAAGATTAAGTTTGAAATAAACAAAAGAATATTTTTAAAATATTGAAAACGTAATAAAATTAAATTAAAAAAATATTAAAAGAAAAAAACAAAATGAATTAAATTATAAAATAACTTTTTTAATAATTAATGTAAACCATTATCTTTAACTTTGTCACCTCTGCTAACATTTTTGAATTCCTGTATTACAAAGTGCAATTAAAATGTAAGATATTACGAAGACCTTTTCGTATTTTAGAAAAAAAAAAACAGTTTACGCTTATTTAAGAAAATCAAATATTTAAGAAAAAATAATCTTGAAAAGCTTGAATGAAGTTAAATTTGAAATAAAGAAAAACATTTCAAGAAATTGAAAAACTTTTAAAATGAAAATCAATAACAAATATTTAATAAAACATGTTTCTGAAAACCGTAAACAAAATTAAATGTGAAATAAATAAGAGTATTTTAAAAATATTGAAAAGTTTGAATGAAAATAAATCTGAGATAAAGAACAAACATTTTAAGAATTTGAAAACTCTTAAAATGAAAATCAGTAAAACATAAAAATAATTCTGAAACGCTTAAATGGAAACCATTCACGTGCTGTAGTCTCGACATATATCTTCTTCTCGTCTATAATTAATGAAAATCATTATCTTTAACTTTGGCAGCTCTGCTAACATTTCTGAATTCCTGTGTTACAAAGTTTTCTAAATTTGTTAATGCTGGCAAATTTTAAATTAATATTCTATTTTAGTATAAACTCTCGAATGTTTTACAAAAATTTAAAAAGAAAAAACTAAATTGTATTTTACTTCATAATTATATTAAGTACTAATTTTGAAATAAAAAAGTAATAAACTTGTTTAACATTCTGGTATGAGCAAAGATGTAGCGAGTTCAGATTACAATTTATTATTTACAGGTAAGTTGAGCAATATGGTTTTTAGGGATTATTGAAATTTCTATCTTATTTATTTAATATGCTACAAAAGGTGAATTATTTTGCTGAAAAAGAAATCAATACCAAAGCTAGATGATTATCAATTTGAACTTGTCAGATTCTAATATTGAAAAATTGTTTGGAATACCAGACGATGCAATTTATTATAAAACCAAATCAGGAATTAATATTCAAAATAAGTAAATTGATAGACACAAGTGATTTGTGTGTGCCTATATTCAAATTTTGTAAAAGGACCAATATTTAGATTTGTAGTAAATTCGTTGCCTAGGGTACTTACATAAAATCAGCTAGTGTTATCCTTTTTATAGATACATAATATTGAACTGTTTGATAAATTAACTCTTACCTTTGAAGGAGCAGTACGTAGGTGAAAATGTAAATAACGTTAGCGTTTTGATTGATTTCAATAAATTTGATGATCTGAGTCACGTATTGGGATATATGGTTTCAGGGCAGCCGAATTCATTGACACAAGCGGTTTCGGCAAAAAATCACCTTAATCACAAGTTATTGTGCTGGTACATTGTCTCACGCACCATAGGGATTTCAATGTAAAATGGATTTGAAAGACTTTGAATTCAAAGAAAGGGTAAAGAATCTACAAGAATTTAAAATTGAAATTAAAGAGTAAATCAAATGATCGTATTATAGTTTATTATGATAAAGCTGGACGATTATCAATAATAAATTGAGAAATTAAACAACACTTTCAAAACTTACCTCAAAGCGTACTCGGGCAAATACCAAACTACAGCGGCCCCCGTCAAGACTTTAACTAAACTCAGTCTAGGATTTCATCCCCACCTTGAAAATTCAACTTCTTTTATTTTCAAGTTATTTGTTAATCAGCTGTTCAGATTTTAATACCCGATTCCAATCAAATCAATTTAATTAGTCCAGTCAATTTAATTAGTCCAGTCATTTTAATCTAGGGTAGGCTAGCTTAACATGTTACGTAAATAAACTATTAAAATAGGTAAATTCAAATCTTGACCATTTGTTACAGGTATGAAGACATTTCAGGTTAGGCTAGGTTAGGTTAGCTTATTTCAAGTTAGACTAGGTTAGCTCATTTCAATCTAAGCTAGGTTAGGTTAGGTTAGCTTATTTCAAGTTAGGTTAGGTTAGTGCATTTCAATCAAAGTTAGGTTAGGTTAGGTTAGCTTATTTCAAGCTAGGTTAGGTTAGATCATTTTAATCTAGGGTAGGTTAGTTTAAATAGTTAAAAACTAACCTACCCTAGATTAAAATGATCTAACCTAACCTAGCTTGAAATAAGCTAACCTAACCTAACCTAACTTTGATTGAAATGCACTAACCTAACCTAACTTGAAATAAGCTAACCTAACCTAACCTAGCTTAGATTGAAATGAGCTAACCTAGTCTAACTTGAAATAAGCTAACCTAACCTAGCCTAACCTGAAATGTCTTCATACCTGTAACAAATGGTCAAGATTTGAATTTACCTATTTTAATAGTTTATTTACGTAACATGTTAAGCTAGCCTACCCTAGATTAAAATGACTGGACTAATTAAATTGACTGGACTAATTAAATTGATTTGATTGGAATCGGGTATTAAAATCTGAACAGCTGATTAACAAATAACTTGAAAATAAAAGAAGTTGAATTTTCAAGGTGGGGATGAAATCCTAGACTGAGTTTAGTTAAAGTCTTGACGGGGGCCGCTGTAGTTTGGTATTTGCCCGAGTACGCTTTGAGGTAAGTTTTGAAAGTGTTGTTTAATTTCTCAATTTATTATTGATAATCGTCCAGCTTTATCATAATAAACTATAATACGATCATTTGATTTACTCTTTAATTTCAATTTTAAATTCTTGTAGATTCTTTACCCTTTCTTTGAATTCAAAGTCTTTCAAATCCATTTTACATTGAAATCCCTATGGTGCGTGAGACAATGTACCGGCACAATAACTTGTGATTAAGGTGATTTTTTGCCGAAACCGCTTGTGTCAATGAATTCGGCTGCCCTGAAACCATATATCCCAATACGTGACTCAGATCATCAAATTTATTGAAATCAATCAAAACGCTAACGTTATTTACATTTTCACCTACGTACTGCTCCTTCAAAGGTAAGAGTTAATTTATCAAACAGTTCAATATTATGTATCTATAAAAAGGATAACACTAGCTGATTTTATGTAAGTACCCTAGGCAACGAATTTACTACAAATCTAAATATTGGTCCTTTTACAAAATTTGAATATAGGCACACACAAATCACTTGTGTCTATCAATTTACTTATTTTGAATATTAATTCCTGATTTGGTTTTATAATAAATTGCATCGTCTGGTATTCCAAACAATTTTTCAATATTAGAATCTGACAAGTTCAAATTGATAATCATCTAGCTTTGGTATTGATTTCTTTTTCAGCAAAATAATTCACCTTTTGTAGCATATTAAATAAATAAGATAGAAATTTCAATAATCCCTAAAAACCATATTGCTCAACTTACCTGTAAATAATAAATTGTAATCTGAACTCGCTACATCTTTGCTCATACCAGAATGTTAAACAAGTTTATTACTTTTTTATTTCAAAATTAGTACTTAATATAATTATGAAGTAAAATACAATTTAGTTTTTTCTTTTTAAATTTTTGTAAAACATTCGAGAGTTTATACTAAAATAGAATATTAATTTAAAATTTGCCAGCATTAACAAATTTAGAAAACTTTGTAACACAGGAATTCAGAAATGTTAGCAGAGCTGCCAAAGTTAAAGATAATGATTTTCATTAATTATAGACGAGAAGAAGATATATGTCGAGACTACAGCACGTGAATGGTTTCCATTTAAGCGTTTCAGAATTATTTTTATGTTTTACTGATTTTCATTTTAAGAGTTTTCAAATTCTTAAAATGTTTGTTCTTTATCTCAGATTTATTTTCATTCAAACTTTTCAATATTTTTAAAATACTCTTATTTATTTCACATTTAATTTTGTTTACGGTTTTCAGAAACATGTTTTATTAAATATTTGTTATTGATTTTCATTTTAAAAGTTTTTCAATTTCTTGAAATGTTTTTCTTTATTTCAAATTTAACTTCATTCAAGCTTTTCAAGATTATTTTTTCTTAAATATTTGATTTTCTTAAATAAGCGTAAACTGTTTTTTTTTTTCTAAAATACGAAAAGGTCTTCGTAATATCTTACATTTTAATTGCACTTTGTAATACAGGAATTCAAAAATGTTAGCAGAGGTGACAAAGTTAAAGATAATGGTTTACATTAATTATTAAAAAAGTTATTTTATAATTTAATTCATTTTGTTTTTTTCTTTTAATATTTTTTTAATTTAATTTTATTACGTTTTCAATATTTTAAAAATATTCTTTTGTTTATTTCAAACTTAATCTTGTTTAAGGTTTTCAAAAATATGTTTTATTCAATATTTTTTATTGATCTTCATTTTAAAAGTCTTCAAACATTCGAAGTTGATTTGAAGCAAGGAATTACATTAAAGCTCAAAATTTATTTAAAATAATTATGAAGCAGATGCAATTTAGTTTATTTCTTTTTAATTTTTTATCCAACGCTCGAAGTTGATTTGAAGCAAAGAATTACATTAAAGCCAAAATTTATTTTAAAATAATTATGAATCAGATAGAATTTAGTTTTTTCTTTTAAATTTTAATAAGTATGGGAAATACCCCATAGGGCATCCTAAAATTCATGTGGGTCGGGATAAATGTGAACAGATTGATCTTAATTCTGTAGAGGGCATCATCAAGTGTACGATTGTACCACCATCCGATCTAGATTTAAACTATTTTGTAGTAAGGGACTCAAGAACAATGAGTCATGTTGTACCTATTGTTCAATGTTATTAGTACAGGCATTTTGTTTTGGTATATATTTAGCTTAAAGCTAAACATTTATTATTTTTTGCGATTAGTTCTTCAAGGTTTCTGTGAATCATGCGATTATTTTTTTTTTAAAGTGTGTGAAGTCTTTTCGACTGAAAATAAATCCAATGCTATTATGAATACTAAAATAAGATGGTTGCACGTGTTTAACGATTTTTTATTTCCGCTGTGATTGTAGATATTTATATATCAGATTATAAAAAACGAATACATTTTAGGTGAATTAATTTTATAATTTTAAAAATTTCTGAAGAATGAAATCACTTATTTTACAGGTTATAAGTGAACACAAGCTAAATACTTTCTTTAAAAGTCATTCCATAAAATATTTTACTACTAAATTTTTGAAAAACTTGTTAGCAAGTTTCGCCTGGCCGGTCGTTCTTGCTTGTTTTAATTAACGGAATGGTTTTTAGGAACATTTGTATCTTCGTACCTTTTGCTGGTTCAATTGTAGATATATGGAATTTAACTTTATCAGGGAATAATAAAACAGACCCTAGTCCTGCAAAAGAGTAAATTTAAACTTCAAGAATTATTAAAGACATAGCAGGTAATATGATCGTGTTGACTGGCAGCTTCAAAGTATTTCATATTTAAAAATTTTAAATGATAATTAGTCATCGGTAAAATTTAGCCTACAATAACTTTTAGTGTACGTTTATAAAAACACAACTTACCTGATTATTTGCTTGAAAACAATTTACCGTGTATTCTAAGAGGTAGAACAGGATGAAGTGTTTTTGGGTAAATATTTCATTGAACTGTTGCTTAAGAGAGTTAGATAAAATCCGTGCTCCATTTTCACAAACGAGAACAGATTTTACCGTCTGCAAAGTAGTGTAGAATTCAAAATGTTATAGCATCATATTTTCTCAAGATTATTTGACAATTGTCTTTGAAACAAAACCATGAACGTTCCGTTTTAGACGATGCAGATGAGAAAGCAGCTATTAGAGTTTTTAGCAGAAGAGAAAGCTATTAGAGTTTTTAACTTTATTAGAGTAAAAGACGTCCTTTACTTTATTAGCGTGAAAGAAGTCCTAAATTTCAGTGTTAGCTATTTTGGGATTATCTCTACAAGGTTTCTCTGGTTATTAATTTTTTACAGTCCGATGTTATAATAATTAGCGATACCTCCATGTCAGTAAAAGTACTAATTTATTTATTATTTTGTCGATAAATGAATAATTTTATAGATGTATTTCTTTTGCGTTTACAGATAATATTTTTCATAGTTATTAAAAGAATAACACTTCCAAATTAGTATTGCGTCGAATATGTTTTTCTGTCTTCACAACGTTGAATTTTTAAACGGACTCTTTACAATAACGTGGAATTTTTAAAAGCTAAATATGTTAGGCAGTTATTTTTCTTGAATATCTGAATTCCTTAAAAGGCAAATTAATTTACGTGGAAGAAAATCATTAATTAATTATTTTGTGTTTACAAATGATATTTTTTGAGACAAACATTACCAGCAGAAAATGATAGTCGGGTTTAACAGCACGATTAATTTAAAATTTACAAAACGTTCTTTTATTCAAAATTTATTAAAATAACGTACTCACAGTTTTTGTTTTATAAAATATTTTTACGTCGACAATAACAGATTTAAATTTTTAAATGTATGCTTTCTCTTGGTCGCAAGATTTTTAGAAAAACAGTTTTATTTTTAATGCTAAAAGATAATAATGGCTTTTTGTTTTAAATTTGTAAAATAAGTTGTACTTAAATTTGAATTCTGAAGGTCAAACTTGTACCGTGTGAAAGGTTTTAGCTGAGGTTTGCAGATGTTTATTGCATTTTTTTGTAAAATACAGGAAAGCTACAAGTTGAAACTTACCGAAACAAGACAATGGGAAAGATAATAGTAATGACAATGGGTTTGACTCATTCTTAACAAAACACCCGTGCGTATATAGTTGGGATGTCGAACTAGCTAGTCAGAAAACGTCCCTGTGTTGCCTTCGCTTGGCATACTTTTTAGTGGTTTTAGTGTTAAAACATTCAAGGTGGACTTTACGAATCTATCAATTTCTGGCGTACTAAATTTGTTCAAATATGGGTTTCTTAACGCTAGTAGATATTCTTAAGGCTGATTACACAGTTTGTCTTAAGATGTTATTAGAAGACGTTACCAACGATAAACCGGAAGTTCGCACTTTATATGAACATATCTCGTAGAGCGAGGGTTACATCTTCCAATTACTTTAGGGGAATCTACATTAAAAAAGAGTAAGTTTATAATGAAATTAATTTATACAAAAGTGGAAGAGATCATTGTAGTCCAATTATTCAGAAATAAAAAAGGTTTTATTTCTTTTGAAAAAATTTTATATTTTTCAAACGTTTCGAACGTTAAAGTTCTTCGTCAGTGGGAATAAAATATATCTAAAAATGAAAATACATAATTAAATATTAAATAAGTGAAAGAAATAATAATAACTTAGATTTGGTCCATATCTTCAATTTTATATTCAGAAATTAATTTATATTTTTTATAATAACAAATATTAGGTATAAATTGAAGGTTTACCAGGAATAAACCGAAAATAATATCGAATATACGAGAAGTGCCGTAGATTTTATCGCTAATCTCGATTTAGTCTATTTAATTCCCCTTCTCATACTTCTAATATTTTTAATAACGGCAAATTCTTGATATTAATCTCCACAAAGAAAAATTAAGAAACAATTGATATTAAGCCCTCACGGAATACCGTATACTTTTATTCAAAAAAATTATCTAAAATCATGTTTTAAATTTTTATTTTAAAAATCGAATTTCCCTAAGCGTTCTTTTATTCGAAATTCTGTTTTATCATTTTAGCGTGGGAAAAAAACTATTGATAATAAACACGTTACCAAAATGCTGATGACTTACTGTATTTAATTTATAGGAAATATCGTAAAGTTCTTAAAAATATGTTTCTTCTTAATTATATGTATATGTTAAAAAATTACCTTTACTTTACAGAATGCACTAACATTCAATATGTTAAAACCGTCGCCATGCCTCAGGGTCGAGTCGGGATGTCGGCGCTCAAACTTCAAAGTAACGAAAATTTCTTTGCACGAGATATGATGCGGCTCCAGGTGGACCACATTACACTTCCTACTGGATATGGAACTCTGCCACACTTATGACTTATTTTTATTTTATTATGAAAACACGTTTATTACTTAAAAAAGCATTGTTATCATATTAATCAACATTTTAATTATATTCTGATTAATATTTAACTTCATAAATTGTCAATCCTCTGCCTTTTTGGAGTGAGCGCGATTTTGCAAATAAAATGAATAATTTTATAGCTGTATTTCTTTTGTGTTTACAAATGATATATCCTTTTAAACTTTTCAGCCCGAATTAAAAACATTTCGTAGGACGATGAAAGGTAGCTATTGTTCGCAATATTCCCTGACGTCATTTACGAAATTTTAAGCTTTGATTGACAGGTGTAAACAGACAAGTCAAGACCTGCGTTTCTTTTTTTAGTTTTTTGGGATAAACCGCTGATTGATCTACCGTGCTTTTTCGTGATACATTATGCATATTTATTTAATCAGCGGATTGATACCGAATCCGCCGTACACCAGGTTAAATTGATAACTTTGATTAAAGATTAATTCAATATGACACTTATTGCTCTCAGACGCAGCCCCCGCCGGTTCCTGGTCACGCCCCATTTGTACAGTGTGAGAGTGAGATAGATTGATAACCGCTAACCTGATTGGTCTAGTCTTGATTTAATTCCAAGATGGCCGCCGCTTTTAATCGAAATTTTAATCCAACTTTTATTCGATCTAATTAAATTTGATTGATTAATTTGATTAAATCCAAGATGGCCGCCGTTTTTAATCGAGATTTTAATCGAACTTTTAATCGACCTAATTAAACCGCCGATTTTAATCGAGATTTTAATCGAACTTTTAATTGACCTAATTAAACCGCGAATTGATCTAATTAAACCGCTAATCCCATTAAATCGACCTAAAATTCCGCGAAATGACCTAATTAAACCGTTAATCCAATTAAATCGATCTAAAATTCCGCGAATTGAACCGCTAATCCCATTAATTCGACCTTGATTGCGCAATCGATTAAATTGATTGACCCAATTAAAAACAAAATGGCCGCCCAAGTGCTGCTATTCTACTCGGCTTATTTGGAGAAATTAATTCCTGATGTTAAATTAAAATATGAGCATAAAAACAAATAAAATATTGCAGTTCCTAAAACAAAAAAGTAATTTGAATATTTACCTAACATTTGCCAATACCATAAATGTTCATAAGTTATTTCAAATATTTAACTTATAAACAACCATTTGTGTGAAACACGATCTGAAATTTGCCAGTTTTAAATTGTGATATTCAAAATTGTTTAAGTCTCCAAAGCTTTTTAATTGGGCTATAAATTATTCGCAAAGAAAGATTTCTGATATAAGATACAAACTTAGCATTATTTAAATTATGTAAATTCAAACATTTCAACATCCTTGTACATGAAAATTACACCAAACAACGCACAATCTTAAACCATTTAAACTGGTTGTCACTACAGTTATACATATCTGTGTATTCTGACCGTCATTATGAGCAATTGCTAGGGACAATGACTTAATAATAATAATAACGACAACAATAACATTCATGCCATGAATGTTCGCAAGGCGAATGAAAGCGAATGCTTTTAGTACAGAATGTACACAAAGTTCATTTTGCAAACAACTTGAATAAAACGTAGTAAATATACACGCACCGCTTATAATTACACGTTTGTATTTTCTTTTTAAATGACTTCAAAGCCTTTAATTATTATTTATTTCACAGCGTGTCTATTTGGGAGGTAATACTTATCTAAATAACGCTTTATTAAGGAAAACACCATAAAAATGAGATCGTCGGCGGGATTAGTGTTTTAGAAGAACTTTACATACATTTTCGTGTATTTAGATTTTGTTTTTAATAAATTGCCGTTAAAAAGGACCAATTTGTGAATTATTTATATTGTATTTTAGTTTAGTAATTAATAGCAATTATTGTAGAATTTTGTAAAAAATTCCTGAAGCTTAAAACTATGTACCAGAAATTACTCATTTTATATCCAGCGATCAACAAAATTTCAGCTTTAGCTGGCTATGCTACCGAAGCGTAGGTATGCCATTTTGAATGCTCCCTTATCGGATCGCTGTCAAATTAACACCTTTCTCGGTTAGTTTTTCGAGTTTTCGGTAATGTAGACAATAACGGTAGACAGTTGTTTAATAACTAAATTTAATCTAAATGCTTTGTTTTTTCGTATCATTCACAATGTTGCTTTAAACATTTTGTTAATTACACAGTACAGTATGTGTCGGCACTTAGAGTTGGTAGTTCGAAATACAAACTTTAAAACTGAATTAAGACTGAAATGCTTTAGTTTTTTTTTTAAATAACACGCAAGAAAAATTAACCCACGTTTTATACGTTGCATGCTTTTTTCTCTGTGCTTATTTCGTTCCTGATTTATATTTAAACAAAGAGAAAGGAGGCTTTTTCTAAAATTAATTAAATTACTGTATGTTCAACAATACTCTATATTTTTACTTTTTATAGGAGTATACTTCATTCTTTTGTTTGGCAAATCAGTCATAAATTAAACAAAGGCACATTCCAATCTTCATTCTATAAATGAAAGTCGTAAAAAGTAACACTATAAACACATGTTCCATATTAAAGAGCGTTCAGAATTTGTTAGTTCTTTTAGTATATTGGTTTAACTTAACCTCAACATTTTATTTACATATTAAACACTAAACGATTACGTTCACGTTTATTGTAATACAGTAATAAGATTACTAACTAACTAAATTGAGAAGAATTTTTTTAAATATTCAAAAACTAAATCTATATTTTACCTTCTTCTTAGGGCCGGTCTTTCAATGTCCTAATAAATGTATCCTCCTATTATTTTCTATGGAAACCTTTGTTAATACAGTCGTTTCCATAGAAAATATTTGCCAAATAGCTTATTAGGAGAATGAAAGACCGGCCCTAAGTACCATGTCCTTTTTAAGGACGCTGCGCTGGCGAGAGAAATTAAAGCCATATTTTTAAACTTTGTTTATCCCCTCCTTATACTAGGGAAATGTGTTCTCTGCAGTGGTTGCACCCGTTGCATTCTGCAGATTTTATGACCGTGTATTGTTTATGTGTCTTGTTACTTATTATCTCCGCAGACACAATCGTTAATTGCAACCAAACGATTGAATGGCTTCACTCGCTCAAGTACCGACCTTAAACAGTGGGAAATTCTTTGTAAAAACCCTTACCACTGCGTGAGATTCGAACCCAAGACTCCTAGGTAGGGCCCAGCGCTGTTACCAACTACACCAACGAGATTCTTTTACCTTACAAATTCTTAATGATATAAACTAAACATTAAATCATTCAGTTCGGGTTTGTTTTAATAAGAGCAGGCAATATAACTGTTAATCAAATTTTATATTTGAAATCCACAGAGTATAATTTAAATTTTACAGAATTAGGGCCCGTTGCATAATAGTTATTTACGATACGAGTATCGTAACAACTCGTATTACGATACGAGATGGAAAGTTTGTCAAACTCGACCTGCGGTCTCGTTTGACAAACTTTCCATCTCGTATCGTAATACGAGGTTACGATATGAATATCGTACAAAGCTTTACCTACTTTCATAAAATTAGCAAAAAAATTAAATATTTATCAATAATTAATAAATTGCCTGATGCAAAAGTTGACTGTTTCAATTTTCATTGAAATCTAATACGTTAAGGTTTGATTTTTTTGTTTATTTTGTGTTGGTTGCTGTCAGTCTGAATGAAAATTGGAACAGTCAACTTTTGCATAAGGTAATTAATTATTGACAAATATTTAATTTTTTTGCTAATTTCATGAAAGTAGATAAAGCTTTGTACTATATTCATATCGTAAAAATCGTAAAAAGTACATAATAAATGTTTATAACAAATAAAATAACTATGAATTCTCTTGTCAATCTGTCATTTTTATGTCAAAAGTTATTACGATACTAGTGCTGTAATATAGTTCATTACAACACGATTTTTCGTTTCGAAATATTGATATTACGAAATGAAAGTAGATAAAACTTATTTAATAAACGGTTGTTGATTTCACCATTTGAGTAAAATAATAAAAGGCCGTGCGTTGCACAAAACATTTCTGAGCATTTGTCAACTAATGGACGGTAAGTGCCGTGCCGTTCTTGCGTTACGCCGTATATAAACTGTTGTGAACCAACTGCATTTGCGAGGTTTTGTACAAGGCCTGAAACGTCAGTTACTACAGTCTTAATTATTGTAAACACTTTAGTGGTTGTATTCTAGTGTTGTGCAACGTGCAAGTGAATCCATTTTAATTAGTCAAAAGATTATACTAGGCGTAAAAAGGCAAAGTTATTATTATTATTAGCCTATAGCAGTGGAGTCTCGTGAAAATTTATGTTGGGGCGCTCTAGTTGCTGAGAGAATATAAACAAATAATAATATCTAATAATTTTCTACTCAAAACATAGGACACCGGCACAACGAATTCGAATACAAGTCTCAAGCTGACAAACAAGCAAACAACAAAACCGTAACCGTAACCGTAGTAAAACAGGTACTGGGTACTTTTCACCAGTTCTAATTGCTATCGAAATAATTATCGAATACTTCATTCTCAGTCATAACAAATACTCCTACGCCCCAGCGGACTAGAATGCATGACAGTTATTTACGTAATTTATGAAGTATACACTAAGCCTACTACGTACAGAAGTTTCATATTAGTTTTGGTAATTTAAAGCCATCGAAGCCAAAACTCAAACTGAAGAGTAAATAAAAGGCTGCAATTATTAGAATGATTAACTCTTGATAGTTGATACAAAATGTTTTAAAATTGGCATTGAAAAATTATATTAAGCATATCCTTCTTTACCCACTCTTTTAGATGGGCAATATACATTTTAAGGGAATAAATACCAATTTATCTTTAGTTTTAGTTCAAGCAATATTTTATTATAGTAATGATTGTTTGTGTTTTTTTTTTAAATAGGTACCTATATTTTTATAATTTTATGTTTTTATTTAAACTGTTTTTGAACACCGAATATTGTAATGATATACAAATTCTGTAACACGCTTCTCAATAAACAGGGTCCGAATAGCTACGAATACGAGTCTTTCCGGTGTTCTCGTAGTGGGCTCTAGAATGGCGGGCCTTCGGGTAACCTAAGAAAGCAATAGAAATCCGCAATCGCCAATTTCCGTTCTCAGTTCGTTCTTACATATACAGGGTGTCCCAGATCGAGTGGGATTGCATGGGTAACTTTCTTATTATTGAAGATGGAGATTCGGTTAAATTGGCAATGTTTTTCAGTTTTATATGCTGATTTAAAATATGTTTGAAAAAGTTCAAAATGTCGAACCCGTCAGAAGTTATTTAAAAAAAACCAAAAACTATCATTTTCTTGTAAGCCAAATATCTTTGCAAGTATTTAGAGATACGAAAAAAAGTTTCGTATGAAAGTCACTGTTTTCGATAAGACCAATTTAAAATTGATATCGAACAAACATTCAAGATGGCTGCTTTTGAGGTAGGGTCATTGTGGGAACAGTGAATCACCATTTTTTCAGTGCCATATAACTTCGTAAATGCATATTGTACAAGTCAAACTTAAATGTGTACAATGCTGGCATTTAGCAACATTTTCTTCTAAGACATCCCTCCTTGGACTATTAGGATGTTTGAGTAGGTAATAAATGTTTAAAAAAAAAGTGGGTAATGATTCACTGTGTACTTAGGGGTGTACACAATGACTCACAGCAAAGTACACAGAGAATCACAAGATTTATGTAAGGAAAACACAGTAATGTTCATTTAAATATCGCTTGTAATTAATGTAATCACAGAACATTACAATTTGTACTTATTGTAATTTTTAAACATTAGCTTAGTACGCATATCAGACCCATACTAGTCTTTTATCAATTCTAGGAACAAATTTGCCTGCCACCTTACCAAGTAAATATAAATTCAGAAATTTAAAATTTAATTTAAAAGTACACAGTTAATCACGATAAAAGTACACAGTGGATTGATTCACTGTGTACTAGTTTGTAAAGATTCACTGTGTACCACTCCCGCCATTTTGATTTTGTTAACTCATTTACTAACTTAAACACCGACTTGAGCAGTAGGTATATCATAAAAATAATGCTCAATGAATGATTATTACATACAAATATTAACATATAGATTATTTTCAAGAATTAGGACAAGAATAACTAATGAAACTTACATGGAATTTTTTTTTTGGTCCATAAAAAACAAAAACGCACTCCCAGAAAACGTGTGAAAACTTATACCGGCGTCACAGCTGGAGTAAACAGAGAGGCTCTAGGAATGTGAACTAGTGGGAAAGAGACAACACGATCGCGTTATTCTTTTAACCCTATACGTCACTGATTCACTGTGTACTGTAGATTCACTGTTCCCACAATGACCCTACTCGTATCAACTTCCTTAAGTTAAATGGACGCCATATTGGATTTTTTGGTTACTGAATAGAATTTTTTATTCTCTTTTCAACGATGTAAGATAACGTATGATTGAATAAAATATACCAGTAAAATTAATTGTTTTTATATTTTAATCAAGTATGCTTACATGGACCCAAACAAAATTAGCTTAAGTACCTGCTATTTGACAGATTGTGATAAACTTTGTTATTGTTTTTCATCATAGCTACTTACCTACTTGATTATACGTTTAAAAAGTAATGTCACGATGTTTTTTTGTGGTTCAAGTACTTAATACTTAGTACTGAATTAACATGTTACTAAGTATTATAGGAATTACATACAAAGGTTTTCTAAAATAAATTTCACCTAATTTTGTTTGGATCCACGTAAGCCTACTTGATTAAAATGTAAAAACAATTAATTTTACTGGTATTTTTTATTCAATCATACGTTATCTTACATCGTTGAAAAGAGAATAAAAAATTCTATTCAGTAACCAAAAAATCCAATATGGCGTCCATTTAACTTAAGGAAGTTGATACGAGTACCTCAAAAGCAGCCATCTTGAATTTTTGTTCGACATCAATTTTAAATTGGTCTTATCGAAAACAGTGACTTTCATATGAAACTTTTTTTCGTACCTCTTATACTTATGAAGATATTTGACATACAAGAAAATGACAGTTTTTAGTTTTTTTTAAATAACTTCTGACGGGTTCGACATTTTGAACTTTTTCAAACAGATTTTAAATCAGCATATAAAACTGCAAAACATTGCCAATTTAACCAAATCTCCATCTTCAATAATAAGAAAGTTACCCATGCAATCCCACTCGATCTGGGACACACTGTATATTTCTTATGCTTTCTTATTCTTTCACTATTTTACCTTGTGCGTTTTTCAGTGGCGTACCTACCGTTGGGAGGCGGAGGGGGCAATGTGTCTTGAAGGCGCCTTAGATATTATAAGAAAAAAAAATTTAGTTTGGGCTAATTTTAGTAGCGCGTTTTTCTATTGTTTGCACTTGAACAACGATTTTTTTGTTTTTTTAAATACATATACTAGTTCTAGTTCAGTTAAAACAATTTAAAATACGTTTTAAGCATGGAACATTACCCTACAAAATCATACTGCAAATTGCCGAAATGAAAAACAGAACACTACTCTATTCTTTTTAATTTTGTATACATTACGTCTGCATTTTGACGGATCGGCGGCTCTTTTAAAACTAAAGTTGCACATAAAAGCAGTTCTTTGCCGCCGCGACGTAAATCGTAAATAATGTACTTTCTGTAAATATTTCCGGGAAAGACGATATGATGACAAAGGACAAAAGTTACCGCTGCCGACGCCCACCAGTGCGACGGCATCGGCAGGTTTCTAGATAATTATTTCTTTGTATAGAAAATTAAAGCGGCCACACCGCCACTATTTAAGAATATTTAAAATGAATGCAGACATTATTTATCAGGGCGGTAAAAAATAAAATAAATACAATGTGGGGGCTCGGTTCTTATAAGGAATATAAAGATCTTGCTCACTGTGCCATTTTGATCACGTCTATAGAATTATGTAATAAGAATAATTATATTTTTTGTTTTGGTTAATTAAAAAATAAAATATCAAAAAAATGCACGGCGCCGAAGGCGCTAAAAGGAAGAAGGCGGAGGGGGCAGACTGCCCCCCCTAGCCCCCCCGTAGGTACGCCACTGGCGTTTTTAATGGTACAAACTAATTAATAAACTCTGGCCTTAGTCAGCTTGCGATAATTACGTGATACATCAGAATGCAATCGCCAAATTTGTAAGAGTTACAGAGGCTGTCAAGTAAAACAACTTTTGTAAATAAATTATGGACCAGAAACCTAGGACAGAGACGCCAAGAAAAGTCCTGGACTTATTTTAAATTAAAAGCTCATCATTTATAATCATAGTTATTAGTACATACATATTTAAAATGATATTTGTTAGAACAGTTTTAATGGTTGCCCATTTGAAAACGTTTTTAAATGATATGTCTTAAGATCCCTAGCGTCGTTTCATGCTCTTTTCAGGGATTTATTTATAGATGTTGCACTGTTGTTCATAAGAATTTATGTATTGAATACTTACAGACCTTGTATATTTCTTAAGGTATTTATATAAAACTATATATTAAATTCTAAAATTAAGTAAGTTGATTCAAAGATACAGCGAGCTTGTTTAAAAAATTCCATTTAAACTTACAAAATTTAGAAAATCTATTTTTCAGATTTTTCAAGTTTTTAATATCTGAATAGTGTGTATACATAATACAAACAACGGCTTCATATGATTTGTAAAAAATCAAAATAAATACAATATTTAAGAAATAAAAATACACCAATTAAGATGTGGTTTGAATTGTTTGAGGTTTGTACTGGTTGTCACGAAAACAATTAGTACCTATTCACATAAATCCCTGTCAGGGACAAATGCCTCAAACTGAAACTCAACCCCAGAGTATGGGGTTTCTGGACTCGGAAAAACTAAATCTGGTTGGTGTCCGCACGACTGGTCTTAGAGCAGACCTCGGTGACCACTGACGCGTCTAACGAAGGACAGACATCCACATGACGCTCGAAATTTCCAAACTATTATTACCGATCGACGACTGCAGCGATTTGAAATGGTTAAAAAATTACACCGAACGTAATTCAAAAGAAACAAGCAATAAAATGCACGAACAGCTGTAAAAGTAAAGAATGCAGAAATCAAAACCGGAGAAAGTTGCAGCCCCTGATCGAACCAATAAGAATTGGAAAACGTGCGAGGAATGTATAATTTTACGACTTGTGGTCTGCAGCATTTGCTTGTTAGATTCATAAATCATTATTTCGTTTACTGAATCGAAAGGAAACAGGACAAATAGAAAAAGTTTGCGAGCTTGATTGAAATTTCAACTATGAAGTTTAGATGAAAAATGAAGAAATTTTCTTTCAGTAATTTTTCTTAGCGAAAAACTTTGGATGTATTAGTGAGCGTCAAAGTCAAAATGTTTGTTTACTTCACTCGAAAACTGCAAGTTTTTAATAATTAACTAGTAACTAACCGAATATTTTTCAAACATAATTTGTCTAAGGATATTGTGCAGTTTGTTCGCATAAACAAATGTTAAACTGAGCGATTATGTATAATAAAAAAAATGTTGTAAATCAAGTTAAGTAACAGAAATATGCTGGAAATTGCAACAATTAACAAAATCGAGATTGTTAGAAAAAAGTTTTAAAGCTGATAAAATCGAACCGCGACCAAGTAAAATGAAGTAATAACGTTATTTTTGTTTTTAATTTGCAAGAAATTATTCTCGTTAACAGTGATTGAAGTAATAGATCATCAGTGAGTTAACTAAACACCCTCCGTACTTACCGTATACTGGCATGCAGTTACTACAGATTGTTATTGCATTTCCCATTTACAGCCATAATTTACGCTGATATGATATTACTGCAACAGCGGCTGTGCCTAAATTGCCGGATGACGTAAATGCGCAATAATACCATAATTGAATTGTAGGTATTTAGTTGCAGGAAGGTATTTGTGTGCGATTCCACTTCGAAAATTAACTAATCACTTCTATTGCACAGTAAGGTGAATAATTAAGTCGTCACGGTGGAAAATTAACGAGGTACCCTATAACGGGCAGAGCACATTTTATAAAATGAAAGAAAAATTGAAAAGTTCTCGGTGGCAATAATTATATCTACTATTCTTTATCTCGACAAAGCCGAGAAGATGCATAGGAGGGCGAAAAAGAACATGAAGAATGGAACTCGGTAATAAATCTGTCTAGATGCGCATAGGTAATCCTCGATTGGAAGCAGTTCTTTTGCACCTTCGGCTTTGTCTGGATGATACAACACTTGTATGAATTCTAATAAAGTTTAACCTTGCCGATGCGTAAGAACATATTTCACTGACAACCATTTAAATCGAAGAAAAGCGCAACTTATTAACACTGATAACTAGAATTGCGTTAGTGGTAGATTTATAGTGCCATAAAGAACTCGCTATTTTCGTACGAGAAAAAGTGTAGACATAAGAACATTTAAAAAATGACACAATGAATAATTTTTATGGCGGTTTCTTCTGTTATGACGTTATGAGTTATATAATCGCAGTTTTTCCTTTCTCATTAACATCGGGAATTATGAAACACGTACATGTGTGCAACATTTAATCGTAATATGCCATAAAAAGCGTTTTCATTCATACGTAAAATCATTAACTTCTTTGTTTTGGCAGTTTTTCTTTAATGTCAAGCTAGTTTAAAATTTAAAAGCCATTTTTTAGACCATTTGTTCCATACATCATTTAAAATGTTATTTTAACGTGTATTTAGCGGCAAATAATAAATTATTTACAGGACATTAGTTTAATGCATGCAGTAAATTTCCCCTGTCACCGTAAGGACAAACTTTCATACGAACATTTCCATTGTTAGCATATACATATGTTGCAAGTAACAAATAAAAAAGAAAAATGCGCGAATTAATCCCAAACTATATTTAACGTGCATTGAATAAAGAATGAAAACATGACAGGTGTAAATCCATTAAGCTAAATAATACATTCTAGACTAGAAAAGCAGCATACAGTACTTTTTTAATTCCGGTAATTTTGTAATTAAGGCAACTAGTACAATGTCAAATGAATATTCATTTACATTGGATAGCAAGTTTTAAAAAACTAAAGGTAACACCCAAATTGTTAGGTTTGTTGTTTTAACTTTTTTAATTCGCAGTTAAACGTGTTTTTATTTTAAGCCCTAAAAATGTAGGTTTCAAACGTATAATAGCCCGGGCGACCCAGGGATGTGGAAAACCACCAAACGAATTTTAAAACAGCATGATGAACTACCTACCCTTACCTCTGGAGCAGATACATTTACTACGGATGCTGAAAAATCTAAAGCGTTTGCCTCTCATCTCGAAAAGGTACTCACACCATCAAACGTCTGCAACCCAGCGCAGGCACTTAATGTGATTAACCACGTCGAGAGAAATCTTCCCATTCCTGAAAACATTGAACCAACATCACCCAGAGAAATAGCCCAAATCATAGCAGCTTTACCTAAACGGAAAACACCCGGATGTGATCTTATACCCAACATAGTACTTCAGAACTTAACCAAGAAATGCTTAGCGTACCTAGCAACTCTGTTCAATGGATGCCTTCGAAAAGGCTACTTCCCCACAAAATGGAAGCTAGCGCACATTCTCATGTTCACCAAGCCGGGCAAAAACAAAAACGACATCAACAGTTACAGACCTATAAGTCTTTTAACCACCCTGTCCAAGGTTCTTGAAAGAATTATCTACACCCGATTACTGAAAGTCATCGAAACACTTCATATCCTGCCACCCTCGCAATTTGGCTTTAGAAGAGGACATTCTACATGCTACCAACTTCAACGGGTCAGTGAAATCATCTCTACTGGCTTTGAAAACAAGAATTACACCACAATGGTCCTGCTCGACGTAGCGCAGGCCTTCGATAAGGTTTGGATTGAAGGCCTGAAGAAAAAGATCCTGGACCTGAACATTCCCAGTTACCTGCAAACAATCATCTTCTCCTTCCTTGAGCACAGAACATTCGCAGTCAAAGTAAACACTTACATATCTCAAACTAAAGAAATTCGCGCAGGTGTTCCTCAAGGAAGTATTCTGGGGCCACTCCTCTTTAACATCTATACTTCGGATATACCAACAGTAAAAGCATCCTTAGCCATATTTGCTGATGACACAGCCATAATCACACAGAGCCCTAACTTGGTTGAGGACAGCGCCATTAAATATCTTGGAGTTCATTTAGATACTCGTCTAACCTGGAGTTACCACATAAACCAAAAACTCACGCAAGGCAACAATAGACTAAGACAACTATACCCTGTAATAAATCGGAAGTCGCCACTCAAACCCGAATGTGCTATGCTGTTATACAAGACCCTACTGCGACCATTAATACTCTATGCTAGCCCGGTCTGGCTTAACACATCTAAAACCAATATGCAGAAATTGCAGCAATTTCAAAACAAGATTCTTCGAACTGCTGTAAACGCTCCTTGGTATATCCGTAACGATCAACTCCACTTCGAATTGGGTGTATCGACAATCCAAGACTTTATGCTAAAATGTGCAAAAAAATTCTTCATAAATGCAAGTGCGTGCGATGGTGCAGTGTTTTTTAACCTCTGCCATAAAAACATACATACCAGATTAAAAAGAACAATGCCGCAAGATCTTATAGCTTCAGAAGATGATAGTGATTAAGCTAATCCCTAAAAATAACTTAAAAAATTATAAAATCAATTGATTCATCTGAAGCCGGGTTCTCATTAGTCGATTTCATTGATCAATGAGACTGAATCTATCCCATTGAAGATAAAATTGAATACGAAAATTGTTCACACGATTCAAGGGCATTGAACATTCTGTCAGAAAAGATCAATTTTAAAAATTGCTGCATAGAAGAAAATTGTGCCTGCTGGAGTCCGCATTGTGTGTAAATATTTAGTAAACCAAATCAAAAAGCGAAAAACGAGTAAACCATTTGAATTGTGTCATGTTGTTAAAATGACGCAGAACTCTACGCAATTTTATCCAGAGTGTAGGTGCCAACAATAAGCTGACGATGCAACTTTATTTGTTTCAATATAATTGAACTTTTGTTCTCACATTTCAAACACCATTCAATTTCATTGAATCAATCCCGTTGATCAACCAAAGTAGACCTGCCTTTCACTTCCATTGAAACGAAAAATCATTGATCAATATCGTGGAAATGATGTTCTCATTATTCAATTTCTTTACAATGACATAGATTCAGTCTCATTGATCAATGAAATCGACTAATGAGAACCCGGCTTGAGACGTTAATATAGTCTTGTCATTATTTATTTTTGTCATTTACTAGCTAGATCCTCAATGTCATGTATAACACCTGTATGTTGATCTGACAATACACGATATTTAAAAAAAAAAAAAAACGTATAATAAATGTATATTATGTAAGATCTAAGATGTATAATTGAACGGCACATAAGACAGACCTCAAAGAAAAAAATTAATAATAATAAACCTAAATTAAATTTGTTTCCAATTACAATTCTACTTTCGAACAATAAATACAAAAATGCTTCGATTAAAGAGTTCTTTGAATGACTAAAGTCTGCTCTTTCTATTTTTAAGGTGAAACTTTTAAGGAAAATTACATTCCAGAAGTGTCCGTAACTCCAATAATGTTGGTACCTTTCGTTTTTGTTTGTTACCTACTTAAAATAGACTTGATAGATTAATGTTTCATTTCCAATTCAGTCAACGTTTTTTTGGGTAAATTGCATCATCTACAGAACTTGTGTTTTTGGTATAACATATATTTACAAAGCAATATAATTCGGCATATACATATGTATTAGTATACAACTTACACATATTGCAATACAAAATACTTATAACTGCAGTTATGTTCTAATGTCAAACGTGTACTTTGGAACATTTTGACAGTTACTACAAAGATTAAATTGTTGGCAATAGAATTCCTTGCACTTAGAACTGATAATACAGGGAATTTTTCTTTTTAGTATACATATCCCCTATGTATACTTTTACAATAAACACAATATGTAGGCAACCAACTATACACTATAAACGTCACGTCACGTGGTGCGTAAAGGTTATGTTTTATGTTTGTAAATAAAAATAAATCAAAATTAGTGGAATATCAAAATAATTTTAATTCAACGATTATTCTAAAACATAAAATATCAACAATACGAAACAGAAAGGAAAATAAAAGCAGCAACACTTAAAGACTAATTTTTTGACATTAACTTAATTTGTTCGAAAATTGGAAGAAGTTAATATTACAGCTAGACAATCACGTGATGATGCTGATGTTCTCATCATCGAGACAGCCATTAAAAAATCAACAGATAATAATACTGTTATCATTGGGGAAGATATAGATCTGTTAGTACTTCTAATAGGACGGACACAGTTACACCATCAACCGATTTTCTTCAAACATCCTGGCAAACAAAATGTTGAAACAAGAATGTACTCGTCTGCTAGTCTCAGCAAGTATCCATATTGTAAGCAGCACATTTTATTTTTGCGTGCTATCACCGGCTGCGATACAACTTCGGCGCTCTTTCGAAATGGAAAAATTCGAATAATGAAAATGTATGAAAAACGTCACGATTTACACCATTTAGCTGAAATATTTGTACAAGAAAATTGCTTTCCAGAAATTATTGCGGATACTGGAATACATTTCATACTAAATCAAAAATCTGAACACTCGATAGATACTTGAGTTTTGCTAAATCAACAAAACTAAGCACAGCAGTCAAATTTCCATCATTACCACCTACTATTGCAGCAGCTCAACGGCATGTCTATCGAATATACTACTATACTATCAGATACAAACTTGACTGGGAAGGAACATTGATCCTAAACAGTGGGGTTAGAAATTAAAAAAATAATATATTGGAGCCAGTTACAACATTATTACCACCAGCACCCGACGAATTATTAAATACAATATTTTGTAATTGCGCAAAAGATTGTGGTGGAAACTGCGGATGCAGAAAAATTGGTTTACAATGCTCCGCAGCTTGTGGATATTGCCATGGTCAGTCATATTTAAATTCTGAAACTACTTAACTGAAGATACCGATGGTTTCGACGTAGATACCGACATAAGTCCAATCGATATTTTATCTGCAAATATGATACAAACAGAAAATGAAGATGATGACGAAGATATTCAGCAATTCACCACAACTGATTAATGACGAAATAGATTTTAATTATCAACAGGGCCCATTTTTTTTAAATTAAATCAATTGTCTCACTGTCAAACATTTACAAAAACATAATATATTATTCCGTATACCATGGGTTAGGCCTACCGGGAAACCATGTAAAAAAAAACTCGCCCTGCATTTTACCTCCGAGATGGTGCGGAAATGAGTGCATAATTATTCATTAACTACCTTCTCTGCGCTCTACGACGAAAACGGTTGGTTCTACCAAAAAAATGTATAGAATCTTCCTTGTGGGATCCAGATCTACAATTTTTATAATAACCTCCTTCGACCTCCGGCCCATAGACAGCGAGATTTTCGAGAAAACGAATTTTTCGTGATCTTTGACCTTGAATATCTCACAATGCCGGCACGATATCGATGTCGATTTTTGACACATTTTTTAGAACACCATAACAAAGGTGCATACAAAAATTTAGCTCACTGGGAATTTTCGGGAAGATTAAACCTAATATTACTGGGCTATAATTTAATGACTTAAAAATGTTAAAAAAATCCCCAGATATTTGTTAAAATCCAATACTGAAGCACTTATTTATAAACAAAGTTATTATAGATACTTTCAGATTTGTGTAAATTTACCATATTATTTAGAAAAAGGGTGTACCGAAAATGAAACAGTGATGAAGATGTTCCAGAAGATATTGGGGAAGGTAAAGAATAAACAGTTGAGTGATTCATTTGACAAGGAGTGTAGGTGCTGCAGGTAGAGATTGCTGGGCTGAAATTATGCCGATATAGGACTGATATAGGAGCTGACAGAAGAAAGAATGAGAGAATATGATAGGCCAAGAAGAATAGAAAAACAAACACGGAAACCGTCAGAAATTGAAGATGGCGCTAAGCAACGAAACGTGTAAGTTATATCAAGAAGCAAGAACAAGCAAAGCAGCGTAATTAAACGTGTTGAGTATTGGAATGGAAAATAAAAGGGGAACTGGACAGACTGGCACAATCAATATTTTGTTGGAGAAGTTTTTAACGAAAATAAAGAGTTTATAAGAAAAAGAGAAGATGAGTCGGATAAACAACAAAAGGGTAACTGAAGCAAGAGAAAAGTAAAAACCGAGTAGTGGAAAATGACATATCACTAGAAATTTTAAACCAAAACGGGATAGATTATTGTAGTAGGGAAACTAACAGTAACGAACCAAATACTTGGTAAAGGAAAGGATGTTAGACGAGAGAAAGTGCAATAGTCTATCCTATTCAACAGCAAGGGATTAGGCGGATTGTGGTACTTTTGGTATTCTGCTCCTGGATGAGTGCTACAAAGTTTTGGCAAGAACTCCCAGGTATCGTTTAACTAATTACCAAAGAGAGCAAATGAAGGTTTACCAAAGAGGCTTCAAAAAAGAAAGATCGGTGATAGGTAGGATTTTCTTATGGAATAACTGTAAGAATATACATACTATATGAACCTCCGTAAATTTAGGATCAGAGCCTTGACTTACTAAGTGTAAATTAAATATGAAGTTAAATTGGCAAAGGCTGGCAACGGTGATGTAGAGGAATTGCAAGGTTGCCTTACAAAACAGAGGCCAGGAGAGATTCTGAATATGTAACAATTTGAAACTTTTCCTTCCTGTCCTGAGCTAATGCGATGTTCTGGCACAATTCTACTGAGTAGTGTTACTGACCACAGCGTGAATGCGCGTTGAGATCTTTTCATCTGCAAACCTAGATTTCGCAATAAATACACAAACAAATCTGGCAAAGCATCAAATTGCTCTACTAAAGCAGGCTTAGGCGCAAACAAAATGGGGAAAGATGATAACCATAACGTAAATACCAATTATGGATAAAAATTGGAAACCATATAATTAACGCAGTCGAAGACGCTTTAGGGAGCAGGAACACTAACAGAAACAAAAATTTGATAATTTGATTAAGTACGGGAGGCAGCCTGGGCAGCTCAGTCAGGTAAGTGCCTGCTAGCTAGCCGATTGGCACGAGTTCGATTCCTGCGGTGGCCGTGGTATTATGGCCGTTTTGGATCGAATTTGTTAGTTAAAGCTTAGGTTTAAGGTGTATGAATGTGTTGTGGATGGAGCGTGATGCAAATCCAAAACAACATTTACCCATCACCTCCACAGCAGGTGTGAATGAACCTCGACACAGCGTTGCAGTAGAAAAGGAAATTGATTATGTATGTATGATTATGTACGGAGGAAACGGTTTTGTTTTACACATACACATAAGCTTTTTGAAAAACAATAATGGATCAATGAAAGGTGCCTAAAGAGTAGAAAGAGAGCTATACCGTACTTGTATATGAAGAGGGAGATACAAAAGGTTCAGACGGTTATCGGGCGATAATGCCACTCAATAAATATGTTAAAGCTGTTTACAGCAATACTTCATAAGAAACTACAAACATTTATACCTACAGCAGAGACACTGCAGGTATTTTGAAGAAAAATAGCAATCTTCATATTAAATAAGGCAGCTCACCGAAAATTCAACTGAATTAGACAATGTCTAATAGCTTTGTCGATTAAAAAAAAAAAATAATAATTGAGTTAGGAAATAAGGCGCGCGGTGATGAATACGAGTTAGAAGGTTATTACACGAGCTAAACGTGATAGATGATAATAAAACGGTATAACAATCAAAACAAAAATGATGGCAACAACTAGAAAGTGACGACAAAGGAAGGAAGAATAGTGTAATTCAACTACCCTAGATTACAGATAACAAGTATCAGGAGTCCGAACAACGAAGACAAGCAACGAAACTATGCAAATAGCAAGGTGTCTAAACAACATCCTAAGGAGAAATAAATATATTTTATGAAGCTACAAAGTAAAATAAAAATATATAAAACAATAGTTCGGGACAGTTCTAACTTATGCCAATGAAATCCGAGCAAAAACAATAACGAAGAGAAAAGCAAGAACAACAGAACATTCAGAAATAGAAGAGAATAAAAAAGAGCATGGTTTAGTTATTAACAAAAACAAAATAGACAGTAATGAAGGATAATGATAAGGAGAAATGAGTGAATTTAGTGATAGACTGCAGAGAAACTAAAAAAGAAATAGAAAAGCTAGTGGATGCAACCCGAGTTTTTAAGATTCGGACTTATCGCAGGATTATTATTTATTTATTTATTTATTATGATTATTATGATATAGCAACGGTTTTATATTAAAATCAAACATTCATAATGGTATAAAAATCATGATATCCGACATAACGAATTAAATACAGAAAAACTACTATATTAGAATAGGTGTGTAATTTAAAAAACATAATAATAAACGAAAGTATCGAAAGAAAGAAACAAGTACACAAAATATACAGGGAAATTTTCTTTTTAGTATACATATACCCTATGTATACTTTTATAATAAACGCAAATAGGCAACCCACTATACACTATAAACGTTAAAAAATTAGCATGCTGTGGCAAAAATCATCAAATTAAGTTAATGTCAAAAAATTAGTCTTTAACTGTTGCCGTTTTTGTTTTCCTTTCTGTTTTGTATTGTTGATATTTTATGTTTTAGAATAATCGTTGAATTAAAATTATGTTGATATTCCACTAATTTTGATTTATTTTTTATTTGTAACATAACCTTTACGCATCACGGGACGTGACGTTTATAGTGTACAGTGGGTTGCCTATTTGCGTTTATTATAAAAGTATACATAGGGGATATGTATAGATGTATACTAAAAAGAAAAATTCCCTGTAGTTCTCAGTCTTACCCAAAAACTATAAATTGACAAAAAAATTACCATGTGTCGTATTAGAAACAAAGAGAAAGATGAGGCGAGTCGCAGGGACGAAATCAGGAGGACGAATTATCAAACAATAGAGGAGAATAACGGGAAGAATTAACAAAAGAAGAGTAAAGATGTGAACGACATAGCATAAAGTTTATGATTTTTTAACAAAAGGTTTTTTAGTATTTCTGGAAATCGAATTCTTGCTTTTAATAAAGATGCTAGAAAATAAGCCAACCTTTTTTTCAATTTAGATGAGATTTGTGGATCTAAAATGTACACATTAGAAATCGAAACATTAAATTTTACTC
The DNA here is from genome assembly GCA_963082815.1 of Melanotus villosus. Lineage (NCBI taxonomy): Eukaryota > Metazoa > Arthropoda > Insecta > Coleoptera > Elateridae > Melanotus > Melanotus villosus. Next base: position 110,903,250 of record OY720418.1, on the reverse strand, counting down.
GCTCACTACATCCATTTTTAGATTAAAAACAGGGTGGCATATGGTAAGCATGTACTGAATCGATTTTGCCTTTTGAAGCTAATATCGATAACACTGTAAATATTTACTTTAGTCGAAGCTAAATTGTAATGATATTTGTTTCCTTAGCTATGAAGAGTCACGTGTTTACGTATGGTATTTGTCTTTTGTTATTCTTTGAAGAGCCAATTCAGTTTTAATTGGGCGTTGTATGCTGCTAAAGATATTTTTTGGAAACAATCCGCTAACCCTAATTCGTCTTAATTTTTTTTTCAAATTAAACGAAATGAACAGGTTTCCTTAATCGATGAGGTTTTATTACCATTTTATAAATTTCTTAAGTTCTTAGATTACTTTAGCTAAGTCTTTAAAAGCCGCTAAACCGAACACTAAAACATAATAGCGTTTGTAGTGGTAAATGATGAAGCACATTCCTAGAATATTCCCCTATTCATCTTTCCAGTATTTATAAATTCAAAGCTCTTCGCATGGTATTCTTAATATCCCTAATATTACTTTACTGACTGCGTTTATTGTTAGACGGTTTGCATTTGGAGAATTTTACACGGTTTTGATTAACATATTTATAGCGAACGTTTCTATAAACTAGTAAACATAATGCAAACAAGCAGGTTGTTTTCAATATCACAAAGCCGCGGGTATTTCAACAAAGGCGAACGCAGTAATCACTGAATAATTTTCTAGACTTCGCAGAAAATTCTGCCCGGTTTAAATGCACAAGCCGTCGTAATTTATACGAAAAGTTCCCAAATTACATGTTCGCTACAACTTATCCTATAATTTATAGGACGTGAATAAATTAATTTTTAATTAGAACGATTTGCACAAGTTAAATTGTGCTGTAATAATAGTTCCTGCCACCGCCTACTTCTGCTGTTAATTCTCCCTTATTCTGTTAAGTTTCGAATACAAGGTAACTGGCGCGGAATTAAATATGTTCTGATACGATTTAATTTATTTCAACTTTTTGATTTTGCGTTTTAATAATCTCACTTAACGTTTTCAATCAAGTACCGAAAAGTACTCCAAGGAAAATGGTTCGTTTAGTGGCTGCGTCTGGTCATTTTAAAAATTAATCTCTTAATTTTGATGCTTGTGCGGGCATGCATTCCGATAAAAAACGAACGCAAACATTCGTCCATCCGGTAAGTTTTTTTCTATCCAACGTCTTCACAATTAAGATTTTATATTTAATGACAAACGTTCAATCAGAGGGCACTGATTATAACCAGCGGCTTCCACGGATACCAATTAAATCCGGTTTATTTATTGCTTCTATTTCTTAATTTACATACTGATTGGAGGTTCATCTTCGACAGAAACAAATAAAAATTCTTGAAGCATTATGTGGTAGCCGAGACTTGACAACTTGAATTAATAAAATATTTGTTTTATTCGACGATGGAATCGGATTTTTTTATGTTTCTACATTTATGTCTAATGCCTTTTACATTTTTCTCTAATTGTTTGTATATGCAAATTTTGAAAGTGATGAGTGACACGCTGTAAAGTTTAGCTTTTTATGTCCTGAAGATTTTAAGAGATATAACTAGATTTTTTTTGTCGGAATCGGGTCATTCAACGTAGGTAATTTAAAAATTCAGAAGCAGTAGCTGTAACTCTTCACACTTAATGCTCTCAGTTAGGAGCAAAAATATTACAAGTGCTTATTAAAGAACTCAAACTTTTCTTATTATACCTTTACACTTTATTTTCTATGACTTTACGGCTTTTTTAATGATCATTCTAAAATAAAGGGATTGTCTGTACATTATAATTTTGAAAGTTATAAAAGTGGAACGTACGCTATCGTTACAAGGGATGTTATAGTTATTAAAGTTTTAAATAAAATTAAATAAACAACATAAACATTTTGTTGTTCTGTGGAATAGTGATGGGCGGGTAGTAACTATTCGTTACTTTAGTATTCGTTACTCGTTAGGATCCGAAGTACCGAATACACACAACTAAATGTATTCGGTACTTCTAGTGATTGATTACTTATTATCGTTCTAGGTAGTTTTACTCGGCCTTTCACGAGTTTTAATAATTGCTTTCAAAATAATTAGGTATCGATTACTTCATTCTCAGTCATAACAAATACTAGACTGCATGACAGTTATTGCGTAATTTATGAAGTATACACCTACTATGAATTTGAAGCTATCGAAGCTGAAACCCAAACAATATTTAGATTTGAATATATCCTTCTTTACCCACTTTTTTAGATATTTTAAATCGACTGTAAATAAAATTGTAAATATTTTTAGTTATCTAAGCAATCGTTCATTGTACATAAACTACTCAAAAGAATTAAGGGGTCAAAATTTCAAATACTTGAAGCTTTTTTAGGGCCGATGACATTTTAATGAAACTTGGTATACGCATTGGCGAAACCTTTAGTTTAATGAAATTCTATAAAAATTGGATATCATCTTAACATCTACCACATCATTGAACACTATATTAAAGTGAACCACAAACTAAACTGAAAACTCATATCAAAAAATTAATATTCTTAAGAATTCTCAATGAATCTAAACAATACCTAAACCTAATATCGCGCAAAGCTTCCTCCAGCTTGAATTACGGCATTACACCTGCGTGGTATACTGCGAATCAGTCTGCGTATGTTTTCCTGGGGAATACGTCGTCATTCTTCAATGAGAGCTTCTTCCAGTTCTGCCAGCGTATCTGGCGGGTGTATACGCTTGCGAATACGTTGCCCAAGTTGATCCCATAAAGGTTAAGGATTAAGGTCAGGACTGAGTGCTGGCCATTCCATAGTGGCTATGTTATTCTGGCCAAGATACACAGTGACTACTCTAGCCGTGTGGGGACGAGCGTTATCCTGCATAAATAAAAAATCTTCTCCCACGGCAAGTGCTTGAGGCAGGACATGTTCTTCAAGGACTTCATTAATGTACATTTCTGCCGTGAGAGAGCCATTTCTGATGACAAGTTCAGTGCGGCCGTTTATTGAAATGCCGCCCCATACAATTACTGAACCGCCGCCAAAAGCCACGACTTCCTTAACACCTGCTAGCAAAAAACGCTCGTTTGGCCTTCTCCACACCCTAACTCTACCATCATTTGTCCATAACCTGAACCCCGACTCACTGCCTCAATTGCCAATGTTCATGTTCACGTGTGAAGAACATCCTCCTTCGTTGATGATTTCTGGTCAACTTTGGCTTCTTTGCCGGGCGTCTAGATCTCAAATCGACTTCCCAAAGTCGATTTCTTACCGTTTGGTCGCTTACCTGAACTTGCCTGGCTCTGGAAAGGTCGATTTGAAGACTACGAGCGGTTTTCGAACGGCTGCGAAGGGTTTGAAGTCTCAAAAATCGGTCGTCTAGTAGGCTGGTTGGTCTGTGGCGACCCTGTCCAGGCCTCCTGGTGACAAGATCAGTCTGTTGGTGCCTCTGCCAGAGCCTCCACACCACTGACTGGCTTACATTGAGTTCTTGAGCAACACTTCGCTGCACTCTGCCTTCTTGTAGTAAGGTAACTGCTCTTGACACGTCTACTGGATTCAAGTATCTTCTCATTGTTCGTTTGACCTCGTGACACCAATATTTTGTGGTTGTATTAAAAAAACCGCCGTCTTGCAGTAATTAAAATCTTCAAAATCATCAAGCCTATCATTAAAATCTTATGCAAATACTCAAATTTTCGTACAAAACAAACTTGTTTATTTACAGTTTCTAAGAAACGCGGAAAAAACAAACGAACGCAATAAAACATTGTAGCTGAATACTTGATTGATGGAATATATCAACACCTATTGTCTAGCTGATATCATAAGGAAGATATACCTTCTGAAAGAAGTGACCCCTTAATTCTTTTGAGTAGTTTATTTTAGTTTGTTTTTTTAAATATATTTTTATAATATGATATTTTTCTTTAAATGTTCTTGAACACCGAATATTGTAATGATATACAAATTGAAACAAACAATTTCATGTAAATTAAGAAAACCATCTTTTGTTATAAATTTAAAGTTCTAAAAGGCTCACTAGTTATTTTTTATTTCTTGCAGTAAAAAATATATCTACTAAGTAATTGTATTTATTATGAAATAATTCTGTAAAACGTTTCTTAATAAAATAACAGGATTTGAATAGCTACGAATAGACGAGTACGAATCTTTGCGATGCTCCGATTAAGTTCTCGTACGTACTACGTACATCGAGGATTCGAATAGCTACGAATACGAATCTTGCGATGCTCCGATTTAGTTCTCGTATGTATATCGTTAGTCGAATACCGAATACTTTGAACGAATACTGGATCCGAAAGTAAAGATTCGGTACTCAATAGCGAATACTTTGAACGAATACTGGATCCGAAAGTAAAGATTCGGTACTCAGTAACGAATACTTAGAACGAATACTGGATCCGAAAGTAACGAATGAGTACGGGTAATCAAAGTACCTAAACTTCCCATCACTACTGTGGAATAAGATTATGAATAATTAAAAACAAATAGAGATATTTAATCAACGGTGTTAACTTTGAAACTGAGATGTGATATTTTGAAAACTTATTTAATTACTGTATTAGTTACAAAATGCTCCCAATTAAATGTTTCTCCCGCAAGAGAGAAGAATTTCCATAAAACATTTGGAGACCGTAATCTTGAAATTTTTGGTTTGTAAAAATTATTGTTTTTCAACTTTCATTCTACGGTTCATTTTTTGTAATATTTTGAAAATTTGGATCCGTTAATATCTAATATTAAAGCTCAAAGTTTTAATTAAAAATGCAACTGGGACACTTTTTCACTCAAACCGAATACCTCATTTTGGTTATAGATACTTTACATTATATCATGCTATATTGGTATATATGAATTCGCAACCCTCCATGGCGAATTTTAAATCCAGCGGAAATATATCCCAGGTGGGTAGCTCCCAAAGAAATAAATCCCACACCTTTGATAAGGTCTGCCCCAAGGATTCTGGGAGGGGTAAAAATTCGCAAATACCACCAAAAAAGCAGACAACAATCACAAAGCTAAACATAGCCACATACAACACAAAAACTCTAAGAATAGAAGGTAGAATCCTACAACTAGAAGAAGAACTCTCGCACATAAAATTTTCGGAGTTAAAGAGAACAGGAGAAGAATTAATTATATTGAAAACAAAAACGATAACAACAGCAATAACATACCAGAAGGATTGAACTTCCTCATTCACAAAAAGTGGGCAAACAATATCAAAGCCACTGCCTGGAATAGGATGCATCCTCCTCCATATTTCTAAAAAATATATGCGCCAACAAGTAAACAAAGCGATGAAGAAGTGGATGAACTGTAAGAAGAGCATTAGAAGAGAACAAAACAAATTACCACATCATCATAGGAGACTTCAATCTTAAAACTGGAAAATATCAGGAAGGTGAAACAAGTACAGATCAATACAGAATTGGAGACAGAAACGACAGAGGACAAATGTTGGTGAATTTCCTAGAAGAGCAACAACTAAAAGTAATGAATACCTACATTTTTTAAAATAAAGACAACGGAAATGGACTTGGAAGAGTCCGGATGGCAAAGTGAAATTGAGAGAGACTTTATTATTTATAACGAACAAAAGAAATGTAATAAAAGATGTAACAGTAGTCCTCAACACAATACAAATGAGCGACCACAAACTAGTGAGCAAAAATAGCCATTAATACAAACTAGTTCCTCCTCCTCCCCTTATGGCCGAAGTCTAGGCCGATGGCCTGTTAGAAACTCGTAAGAACGAGTTCTGTGAGCCCTCTTAGCACGTATGCTGGGCAGGAGGCTAACCTAACCCATCGAGAGAGGTGAAGAAGACCGACATGCAGTGTTGCGAGGTTAACGGTTATCAAAGGTGTTGGTATGATAACCGGGACCGCCGGCTTAACCTGCCCTCCGAAGCACGGTAATACAAATTAGGAAAGAAGAAAACTGATTTATTTGTATTTGTATACTCATTTAGTTGATTTACGTAGGTGAAAGCTTCTGATTTTTGCACTAGTTTGGTTTCTAGATTATGTTCAAACTTTTCTTGTATTTGTTTAAGATCGTCTCTTCTTTTCATTTGCAAAAAAATAAATCAGGTTTCTTCTAATACAAATTAGGAAAGAAATTCTTAAAGAACGTAGAACAGCGCAAAGGACAGTACATTATAAGATAATACTAAGCTACCAATAGCAAACAGAATTAAACAAATAGAAAAATTATCAGCAGAACAACTGAAAGAAAAAAAATAAGGAAATAAGGAGAGGAGTACGGAATATGTTAGAAAGTAAATATGATGTCGGTCAAATGCTCTCCACGACTCCACTGACATGATACCATTCTTTTAGTGAAGTTTTCCATAATTCTTTCCCATAAATGCGGCTCGATTTCAGCAATTGCACATCTGATGTTCTCTTTTAGCTCGGGAATCGTAGCAGGTTTATTGACATAAACTCTTCCCTTCAAATAGCCCCAGAGAAAAAAGTCCAATGGGGTTAGATCGTAAGACCTCGGTGGCCAATCGATGTCACCCCTCTGAGAGATAACACGACCAGGAAAGTAAAGCGAGTGTTTCACGTGCTGTGTGGCACCATCCTGTTGAAAGCACATGTCATTCAAGTTCAAATCGTTAGTTTCATTGAAAAGAAAGTCGTTTAGCATCTCCAGATAGCGTACACCATCGACAGTAACAGCGTTGCCAGCTTCGTCTTCAAAAAAGTACGGGCCAATGATTCCTTCAGCCCACAATGCACACAAAACAGTGCATTTTTGTGAAATGGAAAGATCGATGATGGGCGTAAGATAGACACGATAGACAGAGAAATGAATGGATCAGAAAAGGAAAACAAGGGTGATAGATGTAGCTAAACATATAGCAAGACAGAAATGGAGATGGGCTGGATATCTGATGAGAACAGTAGATGACGGTAGATTGGGTAGATGGACTAGAAAGGCGACCACGGACAACCAAGATAAACCCAGGAAGGCCAAGAACACGATGGAAAGATGATATTCAGAAAATTGCGGGAGTACAGTGGATGACAAAAGCGAACAATAGAAACGAATTCTTTAAATTTGTAAGTAACAGTTTTGTGTATCTATACGAGTATTACATAAAGTAAAACAATCTTAGTGCATTGTAATGTTCTACGGGTTGAAAAATCAAGTTTATCGCAATTTTGACGGTGTTTATTTTATCTAAATATATACTAACTGCTTAACTATAACACAAACACTATTAATAAATTGTAAAACAAACTCTAAAACAATTAATATTTATTTATAGAATAATGTATTTCTCCCAGAATTTACTTTATCGTAACACTGGCGTATGTTCTGCTTCCCGTTTCTCACGAGATCCTTCCTTTTTATAGTTATTAATTCGTTTCGTGACAATATTACTTAAGAGTTCATTATTATTATTATTTCGGGCTATACTCATTTTAACCAATTACTTGTGAAGTTATATCTTCAATTTTATAACCAAAGTTCGCAAGTAAATAAGCACAATAAAAATGTCTACACAACACAGAAATATTTGTTTGGAACATATTAGAACTGTAATTAAATAGATTTTCAAACATAAGCAATATACTTTGGCGTTAGTTCGCTGAGAACCCTGTCCCTCTTTTTGAATATTTTGCTAGACGTTTGTTAACATTTCTGTAATTATTATTCTTTACACAATTTTATTCTCAGCGACATTTCTGAAATTTTTACATTATTTGAAAATGAGTTCAATACTAGAAATGGATGATACAAGAAATTAGTAAATAATGTAGAAGCCGTGTCCAAGAATTCTTACTACTGCTTCACAATAAAATTTAGTGTTTTAAAATATAATTTTTGGGTGAACGAGATTTCATCGATCACAAAAAGTATGCTATTTATGAAGAAGACCATAAAATATATACGTAGTTCATCAAGTTATTAGTGGTTAAAATCTAATTGTAAATTGTAAATAAAAGATACAAATATACTAATTCTGCTTGTTCTATTTTTATTTATTTTATTGGAGTAACATTCGACCTTAAACGCTTTTCATAAGATTCCACATAAACTATTGGTTAATAATTTAACTCTTTAAATGAAACAAGGAAAGCTAAGTAGGAGGATAACCATAATATTTGACTATGTATTCTAATTTTTAGTTCGCTTATTTCAATGTAACACAATATTGCTATAAACCAAGAGTTGAGTTTCTACCAAATTGATACATTGTTCTACTATAATCTACAGATTTAATACAATCCAAACACTTTGAATGGATTTATACCATTCTGAAATTTAGTTACATATTTGAAACTATCGTATGATCAAGAAGTGGTTGGATCGCGGTTGCTGTGGATGTTACATTTTATGGATCCTAAACATTTTATATTCTTTTTGCAGCCTTTTAATTGCAATCTACTTACTTTTAAAGGATGCTTAAGTACAAACATCAATGACATAAAAATAATACATTCCATAGCAACCACGATCCAAGGACTTTTTGATCATACACTACGAGGCTGTTTCAAATGAAATCCGGATTGTGCTTGCAGAGCATCCAAATGTTTGAACTTTACAAAACACATTTAATAATGTTTTGAAGTATTTATCTGGGGAGGCTCCGACGCCCTTATTTATTAGATAAAATATTTGCAACTACAAATTGTCATAGTTGTTTGCAATGGCGTCGCTAGAGAATTGCACCAGCGAAGAAATGCGCTCAGTTATAAGATTTTCAAGTGCTGAGGGTATTAATCATTCTGAAATTTATAGAAGAATGTTTATTGTATATAGTGGTAGTTGTATGGCCCGATCAAGCGTATTTGAATGGGCCAACAAGTTTAACAATTGATGTGACAGGCGAATCGCGTAATCACACCAGAGAACATAGCGGCGGTACAAGAGCTAATTTATCGAAACAGGCGAATTAAAATTAAGGAAATCGCTTCAGAAATTGATATCAGCATTGCTTCGGCTCATAATATTGTTGTGGAAAAGCTTAAATTTCATAAGGTGTGTGCAAGATGGGTTCCATAACACTTGAATCCCGAACTTAAGGAACAACATGACAGCGCGCGTCCTTATACTGCAACAGTAACCACAGGAGCAATTGAAAAAGTTGGTTCTACAGTGATTGGACATCCACCGTACTCTCCAGACCTAGCCCCAAGTGATTGCTATATTTTCGAAGCATTAAAAAAAGATCTGGGTGGACTGCAATTCCGAGACGACGAGAGCATAAAAACCGCGGTGCATAAATGGTTCCGCGCACAGCCAAAGAAATTCTTCTCAGATGGAATTGAAGCGTTGGTATGCCGATGGTAAAAGTGTATTGAGGGGTAAGGAGATTACGTAGAGAAATAATATGTCAATTTGTAAATTTATTGAATAAATACAGCTTTACACGCCGAATCCGGATTTCATTTGAAACAGCCTCGTATATCGGGTGATCCACAAAATTTGTCTTCAGAGTGTGCCATGGAAGAAAGGGATAGGTATACAAATCATGTCGCATATGGCTTCAGTAAATAAGCGTCATTTTAAGTGACTTTAGTCACAAAATTAGTTCATACCTGCCAAACTGTACTTGACAATTTTACCTGTCAGTTATAAATATTTTCAAAGTAAGTATTTTAAATTAAGTAGCTTTTCACTTCACTACTTAATTTCAAACACTATTGTTTTCACTAACATTCATAAACGCCGAATGTTAGAGTTGTATTTCAGAAACGGACATCTATGGCAATGGCCAGTGGGTTTATCCGGTTCGCGATGCTATCGACCAATTTCCAGATAAATTTCCAGAAATGGCAGTGCCTTACGATATATTCACGAAAAATGTACAACGGGTTGTGGACTTATTCAAGGAAACATGAAGTGTAGACCGTAAAGAAGGCAGTGGAATAATGTTATTCTCCATCACAAATAGAGTTAGGTTATGTTTGAATGAAAATGGCCGCCATATATCGCATCTTCTTTAATAATAAAAACAGATTTTAGGATTTAGGTAAATTTTATTTTTATTGTGTAACATTAAAATTGCCGCTTTTTGTTGTTTATACTCTGTGATCAGTAGAAAACAGTAAGTAGCTAAAAAGCCCGTTATTTCAGGACTATGCTCAGACACACGTGATTTCATGGCATACCTACTCTGAATCTGAAGACAAATTTTGTGGATCAGTCGATATAATTAAAAAAAAATCTAAAATTATTCACTTACAATAGGTACCACAAGTGGTCAAAGTTATGTCGATTATTTTTTTACTGTAACATCACAAATGTTCCTTGTGCTTGGGTTTGCATATGAATATCACGAGTGCGCAGCACGAGTGGTATTCTCAATCACAAGGAGCATGCATGATTTTACAGCAAAAATAATCTATTTAACTTTGACCACGAATGGTATTTTTAAAACGTTTTAAATGCTTGTTTTTTGTAAACCAAATATTAGAGACAGTTTTCGAATTAGCTACAATACAAAACTGAACTTCAAGTTACAATTCATCTTTTTACATTTTACAACGCTAATTAAAAAATAAATAAAAAAATGTTATTTAATGGTATTATAATAAATATGATTCAAACTACGATTGTTTCTTTAAAATGGTTTCCTTAGGTAGTGAATAATTATAATACGATAAGTTTTAAATTAACGAATCGGCTCAGAAAATGGGGAAGGTTAACTTTAGGAAAAGCGATAAAATTATAGATTCTGTTACCTTTTGTGGCGATTTTACTTTTAATAGCAGCTGATAACGAGGATTGTTCACTCGAAAAAGCTTAAAGTATAATTAAAGCAACAGAATACGAAATGTAGGTTTAAAGTCGAGTTTGTTAAAAGTGCAGATTAAGACTCGAGCATGGATTAAAAGCCGAGTAACTCTAAAAATGTAATACCACGAATTGAAAATTCTTTCTGCTGAAAGGTAGAGGTAATAGCGTCTTCACAACCTTTGATGTTGAGTCATAGCACGAAAATTGAATTTCTCGAAAGCGTTTTACTTCTATGCATGCCTTTAGTCCTTGCGGATGATAAAATTTACGACGACGCGACAAAAAAATGCAAATAAAAATTAGATATCGTAAATTGTACTTTTAATAACTTCCTAACTCTATTAACTTACGCTGTCGTACACAGCCGACGAAGAACTCGTACATACCTGAAACAAGAAGAAAATAAAATTAAAATTCAAAGGAAAAATTGAAAATTAAAAATTACGTCCGTTTTCACATAGTTTTACTACAAATATTTCAATATTTAGTTCGACATGAAGGGATGGTGAAACAACAAGAGTGGGAACGACAGCTGCTGTCATAATAGAATTGACCCACTTAAACCGCAAATCTGGTCATGACTTGTGGTTTACGGACAAGCAGTTTCGTATAACAAATTTGCTGCACACTGCATTGCATAATTATGAGAGGAAAGATGCAATAAAAACATCAACGCCTGTAGATTTTAAAGTTATAAATTACTCGTTGAAAAGTTTGAGAGATAATTTCAGTTTTACATCTATATTTAAATTCTCTTCTTTTAAAAATAGGTCTTAATTTGGAGCATTTTCTTAAATGCCATTAAATTGTAAAACGAAAGACATGCAATACGGAAAAGTAGAGTTCGGACTAAGATTTTAAATGTATGCATATTCATGACAAGCTACTATTTTACCTTATGCTTCATAATAAAAGTTGAAAAGAAATTTATGAAGTTCGAAAGTTCCATTGTATAGCAGCAAAAATAAAACAGGCGTTAGGAGGCTACTCTTTTAATAGTTTTAACTCATGCAGAAATTCAAGATTTGAAGGAATTTGTTGTATATGTATGTTGTATCTAACTGTATTTTGCAGCGTATATTTCGAAAATATGTTTGCAGATGGATTACAATTTGAAGCTTCATGTAGTATTCAAGTCGAAATTATATGTGCTTACATAAATATAGCGTGATCGAATATATTGTTTCAGTTGGCACTAAAACTGCAAGTGATTTTTTTGCGGATATATTGGCGAAGCTAGCTAAACGGACGTGTTAGTTAATTTGACAGAACTTAATCAGTTGGTTATGTGACGAATGGCATGAAATTAGGTATAAAATCATACCATCTTTCTTTATTGCTGAAATTACAGAAAAAGGCTAAAATTTATTGCTGGATTTGTACCCAATTTTTTGTATACAATAATTAAATTTAAAATTTCTAATGTCACTGCCAACAGCAGGAAGTATAAAGTGGTAGTCTTATCAATTTCAAATACAATTTTGTATTATCAACCGAGTACTTCAGTATGCTGCAGCAAGGCTCTATGAAACGGCCTTTATAATCATTTACATTATGTTACATAGCTTTAGGAACCAGTTTATCGGTCTGCTGGTCTGCATACCAGTGAACCATGTTTTGTAGCCATTGCATGCTTCCGGAGCAGTGAAAAAGTTAAAATTATTGAAAAGGAGGTTTTATAAATTTAGCTGTTTTCATTCATTAACGATCGAAACAGTTTTTCTACCTCCAGAACAAATAGAAATTTATCGTTTAGCAGACTTTTATAGGTAATTTTCAGGTATTTTAAAACGTAAAAATAATGTAATCGAACACAAACCAAATAACGCACCCAACAGTCAAGAAGATGATAGTAATGATAGTAGCGACAGTGCACATATAGGGTGATCAGGATAAAACTAACAATCCACGATCCCCTCGGAACAGATTACTCAATCTTTGTAAACAGATTCAGAAATACCCTAAGAAAATATCAATCATGAGATTTACAGCACGACTCGACGTGTAAATAGATATCTAATAATAGAAGGAACAAATATGCGATAGTTTTTACTTTGGTCTTTAAAATGCTTTTAAAAGGTTTTGACAAAGACCATGAACAAAATTTGAAAATATTTAAAATAACCATCACTCGCTGTTCTAAGATGCCATTCCGATGTTATTAGGTTTGATTTAGCGATAACTAGTTTTTATGTTTGTGGCACAATAAGATGTTGAAACATTCGAAGAAGGTGTTTTATTAAAAACGCTTCTCATTCTTTAAATTATCTAGGAACTAAGGTACCAACAAAAGTTAATGCCAAAATACACAATAAAAGGAAGAAGGGAAGTATTCTTCAATTACAAAATGAAAAATTGTAATTTGATTTTAAACTGTAAAGGAGTAAATACGAATATACAGAATCCTCAACGTAAGAATTGGTTAATCTGGAAGAAATTGAAGGATTTTTCTATTCTCTTCATAAGATTTTCATTTTCATTTGGACCACATGCACACTGTAGAGAACGACCATCCTCACAAACAGCTGAATAGAAACTAATTAATTTTAGCCTTCTAAGTGTGCCATAACCTTAAAAATGCTATAAATATATCTTTAATGATCAACAAAGCGATTATAGCACTATAAAGCTTGATGGTTGCCATTTTCTTTATTATCTTCAAAACGATATTTCACAGTAATGGGAAAGTTAAAAAGTGAATGTTCGTGTACATCAAACACAATTAATTGTCGAACCAGTTACTTTAAAAAGCAATTTATTACGTATCAAAAATAACTGATGCGGTTATGGTACAATTATTTAATATAATTTTACTGAGATAATTATTTACGTTTGAAGAGGATTCACATCTAAATTGAGCATGATTTTAAATATTTGTCAAAGATTAAGATTCAAACCTGTGTTCTTTTGATTGCAAAGTAAACTTTCACCCCATTAGACTACCAAGAGATCTATTTAATAGTTTGTGGTCATTGCAGAAATACCAGGATAAAAATCCCGAATTTTAATTTCTATATGGCGATCGTATAGAAAAATGTTAGTTGTTTTAAATTGATTATTAGCAATGGCCGTGAAATTATTTAAAGTGGTAATTAAAAAATTCTTCTAAACACTACCTTTATATGTATACATACTTTACTTTAATTAATATTATAGGGCTAAACAAAACGTGTCTTAAATAAAGTTTGCCCAAGTTAAATTACCTAAATCCGATTAATGTTGAGAAACCTCCCTGTGTTAAGTAGCAAATAAGCGAGTTAAATGTCTTCATGTCCTGTAGGTTTTAAACGAGTTATTAGTTGATTAGCTCTGCTTTCTTTGTTTTTACTTTTAACGTTTTAGCCAATGCAGAATTTGCATTTTGTGTATGTTTAGAAAACAGCATTTAGACTTCTAACTACAGAATCTGCATTAATTAACATTTACATATCTGTAAAAGTTAATTACTAATTCTCATTAAGTTTCCTTCAAATTATTATAGAGTTGCTTTTAAATCTGAATAGTTTTCACGACGTCTCAGAGTTTATTCGCAGCCAGTTGAGAAGTCATCTTAACTCGCAGACAGAGAGACAGGTCGATGTTTTGTTTTTTCATAATCTCGATTTTAGTAAGCCATATGCTTTAGACAGTCTAAAATGGCAGTTGAACCGAGTTTTCACATTATATATTCTCGGATTAGATACACTGTGGGTTAAGCGTAAGCGACGACTATTTCCCCGAGTGCTCGGGCAGATGCATATTGAATTGTGAATTGTTAGTAGCTGCAAACCAGGAAACTTTCCCAACTAGGTTATGTAGCGTTTAAGCCCGCTTTTGCTCTATGCCAAGTTCAATACAGAAGACGTGGTATGTAATTACGGATGAAGCATACTGTAATTATCAATTAAAAGGGGAACGCCGAACTAGTTTCTGTCAAGATTAGCCACGACGGAATGATAATAATAATAAAAACTAACAAACAAATTTTAAATCGGCACCGGCGGTTATGCTACTAGTTATTATTCTTCCGAAGAGAAACGGTTATCTATAAATTGAATGTCGTTGTTGACTTAAAGCTACAATTAATTAAAATTTTATCTAGACATAACAAGTACTATTCTCCCACTTGCTAGATAAGGATTTTTAAATACTTGCTACTTGGGTGGTTGTCTTCCTCGTGGAGCGCGATTCTAAGCTTCATGCTTGATTGGTCTAGAATGCATTTCTCGTAGAGTTGCCACAACTTCACCGTTACGATTAGATACGAACGTGTGGGAATAAATGACTGTGCTCGTCGCCACTTTAAATATAAATTCCAGGTAGAACAGAGACTTTGAAATTTGATGCACGGAACCATAAATATAAAAGAAACTGCATCGGGTGAAATTCGTTCTATTTTTGATGAACTCTGGGAAAATGATAGAGTGCACTATTTGCATTTGTGTTTTATACTGTCCTGGGTTTGCTTTCAGAATGTGCTGAAAATATTGCAGAGGATGTTATTGCGATCCAAAATTTGTTTTGATAGAAGATTGGATCGCTATTCTAGAAAATTTTATAAAATATAATCAGACAGAGTATGTTTTTAATGCTTTTTTTTTTAAATCAGATGCTTATCTGTTCCTCCTATTTAAGATACATCTAAATGCCTCAAATCAGAATATACAATATTTTAATGTTGTATTACACATGAAACACACTTGAAACGTATTTTTAATTTTTCTACAGTTACTGAATTGTTTCTTATTTAAGATATGGATAATTTAAACTGCTGATAGGGCAAAGGTAATGTTGCCTCCGTTTTTACCTGAAGTAATTCGAAAATAACCTTTTAATGCATAGCTTGAAGTTTTTCTACTGTAGGTATAAGTTTTATTTAAAACGTTTTTCTAGCTGATATAATATCTGAGTTTTGGAATACCCTGTATTCAATAACGAAATTCAGTAACAATAAAGTTTAAAAACACAGGGAGAGCATAATGAAAGAGAAAAACGAAAAAGAATCAATTGCCAATATACATATTTAAATTGGTAGATTTTATTTGATTATTTAAGCTTAAGTGCATGTCATGTTTAACGCATTAGGGACTGGTATTCCAGTACAAATTTAATGTGGTTTAAAGTAGGACTTTACTATACTGAAGCCATAACTTAAAGCTGGTTTAAGTTAAACTTCATCTTAAGCCTGTATTAACCTTCTCCCTCTAAAAGTCAATCAATTTACTCATTTAAATATAGGGGCAAAGATATTAACTTCACTTTTTATATTAGATCCTCCCTAAGTACCGAAGTTCAGTTAACACAATGCATATTTCACGCCTAAAATTACGTTGAACAGGAAGCTACTGAGATGCTGAATACACAAAAAGAAGTTAAATTTACGAATCTACCTTTTTTAAACGTTAATAAATTACCATAAAATGATACCTTTTCACTTTCACATTTTAATGTTCTGCCTTTCAGCTTTTCTATTTTGTAACTGAAATTTAACATAGGGGTTATGTAGAAAATAATAGGCCGCTTTTGTGTTTCCTTCATCCGTGGAGACTTTGATACTGATGAGCCAGAAAGGGGTGCAATCAGGATCTGGCATCTAACTGAGATTGAACCTCAAATCTTCTTTACCTTAAGTACACATCTGCCTACCATTTACTTGCTAAAATTATTACTTTTATGTAATATAATTTAGCCAAGTACTTTATTTAAAAAAATTACCAAAGATACGCCAATTCCAAAGGTGCTAAAATATTTGTTTGTGGTTTCTCGATAATATAGTTTTATATAAATAGGTAAGCTAATTTGAGAAATAAATCTTCACTTAAAATATTCTTTATTGTAATACTAAATTACTGTCCTATACAATATTTAACGCCATGGATGGATATACTTTTGTATAAGCCAGAAAATTATAAAAAACTACGGGTTTAATTTGAGATTCATTAAATCATCGTGATTTTAGGCACTGCATTGCTCGTACAGGTATAGCCATGCTACTGATGAGTTTTGAACCCTGTGAAAGCTGGGCAGCAAAGCAGACTCTCAATTCGCTGAGCCATCAAGCTTCCAATTATAGTGATTTATTAACATCTAACACAAAAAAAATTACATTTTGAAAGGTTCCGCCTTGAAGTATAAGAATTTCCAGTATTTGTAGCGACAAAAATTCCATAAAAACTTCTCGTTTAAAGTTTAAAACGGCAGCATGTATTTTGAGTTAAGTAAAAGAATTTCAAGAATCTACCATAAAAATCTTGACCTTTCTGCAGAAGCTTTTTGTTTGCTGTTTTAACTCGTTTTATTCCAGAAAGTTCCCCTTAGTGTTTAAAATATAAATATTCGTAGAGACTTTGACCTTTATTACATTCTACAGAAACTTTTAAACAAAAATTTCCCTGTCGGTAAATCCGAACAAACGTAGTAGGAGTGGTGTACGTGATACAGATTCGAAATTCCCATGCAGAAGCCGGTGTACAAAAGCGCAGCAACTCCAGCAACACTAGCAGCAGATTAAACTTTCAATGCGCCTTTGTCAGATTCAGCCTTGCCAACAGTACACAAATTGCTTAATTAAGTGTATAACCAGAATAAAGAGATTTCAGCGATAAGCTGCTTTAGAGAATACCCTTTGATAACATTTGTTATAAAAGGACGCAATTTTTATGAAATATGCTCCTTGTTAAGGCTCTTAAATACACAGGCCGTGTAATTATTTAATCTGGAAATTAAAACTGGCATTCTTTCAGAAAGTACAGAACAGTATGACACAGACAGGATAATTTTCTACGATAAACATATTGGGAGATCGTACAACGTGTCATTTGCAATGATACTGTATTTTACATTTCCAGATATGTATTGTCTATTTAGAAATAATTGCCAGCAATCATGTTTAAACAATTAAATAATATTATGCAATTGAACGTGCAGATTTGAGAATGAATTGTATTGTAAATTGCATTGCTTCTGACTAAAATACCGAAACCTGAATGGACAATCATAATGCATATTTTAATAACATAATACCTTTCTTTATATCAATTGCGTTTTAGTATAAATGATATAAATAAAGCTTAATAGACATTAATTAGAAACCTACATATTTTGGACATTGTAAACATTTTTCATGCTTTAATTAATTATATAATGTACTTACAATACAAATAAAATAATAATACAACGATTAGAACAACATAAAGATACAAAATATTTTCTATAATATTTTCTAAATTGCTTTACCGGATGCACTTTGACACCTCTGATCTACTTTGTTGTGCACAATTAATTATTGAGTTGCTTTATAAATTGATTTAAGAAGTTTTTATAAGAACGTAAATTTACGAACGAATAGGAAGTATTTCAGACGTTTTGGCGTCGACATTTCACGCCAATAAAATATGTTAGTCTATTTAATGGATCTATGAAACCAATCGATAATCAGGGGGATCTATACAAAACACGAAACGAGATACTACGATATGTAGAAAATTTCTATCAAAATTTCTATTTTTCCGCTTCCGAAGAACCGCTATTATGTCCAACAGGGCAAAGAGCCACCACTGACAAAACACTTCAAAGAAGATATTCCGGACATAACAACAGACGAAGTAGAACAAGTTCTGAATCAAATGGCTGACCGAAAAGTACTTCGACCCGAAGAGATTATTATTGATATGGTTAATTTAGGCGGATTGATAATATTAAAACATCTAGTAGTATTTAACAAATGCTCGGAGTCAGGAAGAGTACCTAAAGAAAGGAAACTGACAAGATCTAAAAAATTACCGGCTCATCTCCCTACGTCAGATATTTATAAACTCTTCACCCAAACAGAATGGAAATAAGATTTGATGAATTCCAAACACTGGACCAAGCAGATTTCAGACGAGCATACAGTGTGATAGAGCCATAGACCATATCCACACTGCCAAACAGTAATGGAAAAGTCTCTTGAATATAACCAGTCTTTCTGCATGATTTTTAGAGGTTTTGAGAAGGCTTTCGATAACGTCGAGACTAGGGCTCTAAAGATGTAGAATAGACTATAGATAAGTACCTACAAGTAATAACAGATATGTACGAGAAAGTCGCCATCACCGTGAAACTATTTGATGCCATGAACCCGATTAAAAAAGAACGGGGTGTAAGACAGGGTGACCCTTTCCGCCCTAAATTATTCACCAACGTATATCTGACAAATTTATGGTTCGCTGATAATATTGTGCTATTCGCTAGTAATATGAATGAGATAGAAACCATGATCTATGATTTAAAAACTGTAGCACAAGAAATAGAACTCAGACTTAACATATCTAAGACCAAATTAATGACAAATTAAGAAGACGGCAGACATGGAGAACAAATAGAAATGGTGACCGAATATTATATATTTGGGACAAAAACTCGCAATACAAGAATCAGCACAAGCAACTAAGACAACTAGACGAATTCAACTTTCTAATAAATGTGTTCAAGGGCCGTTTCAAACAACATTTAAAAACTAAAGTTTTTGATCAATGCATTCTCCCTATATTAACATATGCATTTGAAACATGCGTGTTCACAAAAAATAAAATTGAGAGAATAAAAATAATACAACGAAAAATGGAAAGATCAATGTTAGGGATTAAATTGGATGACAGAAAAACGAGCATTTATATAACGACAAGAACAAAAGTTAAGGACGCTGATGAACGAATAAGGACGAGGGAGGATGGCAGATAGAGCAAGAAAGTAACAATATAGAGGCCATGAATAGGAAGAAGGGATGGGGGAATACCCAGGGCAAGGTGGAGTGACGATATTACAAAAATAGCCAGTTCACGGGTCTAGGTCAATACCACTCCGCAATTACCACGCCGGTCAATACCACGCCGGTCAATTCCACTCCCACAAAAATCACTCTAAACAATAACCACTCCGAACAAAAACCACGCCAGCAAATACCACTCCGTAAAATATCACGCCTGTAAATTACCACTCGGTGTAAAAACCACTCCAACAAATATCACGCCTGTATAATTCCATGTATGTAAATAGTATTTTAAGACGTAATAAGAAAGATACAATGGTACTACCAAAATAAAGAAAAATTAAAAATAATGATTTATATGTTATGGCTAATTTGATAAATTTGGTTATTATGCATAATAACCAATTTATCGATTTAGCCGTAACATATACAAGAAATTAGATGCATTAATATCCATTTGAAGATAGTAGTTCATAAGCTTCTTGATTAATTAAAATAGTGCAATATTTCTTATAAATTATTTAAGTTTGAAGGAGAATGTTAAATTTTTATATGAACACGTTCCATATTATTCATTATCAATAAATTATTTTGCTATCAGGAGTTATCACTTTAATGGCTAGAAAAGTAATGTTTTTGTTGAAATTTTACCTGAATTTAATGTAATCTGAGATCTATGTTAAATTGAAAAAGTAATACACAAATTATACAGCGTGTGTTAAAAAATGTACACCATGAGAAATATTTTTTATCTTGATTTAAACAACAACAGATTGAGATATTTGTTTGTACTTAAGCCCAAAAAAATACTGGATTTCGTTATTTGACTCCTAGTATCTTGAAAACTTAATAGGTTATTTAAAATTGAACTCTGAGTTCATGTGTAAATTCTCCGAGTCAACTTAAAAAAGATATATGTAAAAAATACAAGATTTTATTTCCAATATTACACACAGAAGTAACACTCTTTATTTACGAAAAATTACATCTACATAACTAACTATTAAGTTATACTGTTGTTTAAATGTTTTTTGGGCTTGTACAAACAAATATCTCAATCTGTTGTTGTTTAAATCAACATAAAAAATATTTCTCATGGTGTACATTTTTTAGCACACGCTGTATAATTTGTGTATTACTTTTTCAATTTAACATAGATCTCAAATTACATTAAATTCAGGTAAAATTTCAAGAAAAACATTACTTTTCTAGCCATTAAAGTGATAACTCCTGATAGCAAAATAATTTATTGATAATGAATAATATGGCACGTATTGATATAAAAATTTAACATTCTCCTTCAAATTTAAATCATTTATAAGAAATATTGCACTATTTTAATTAATCAAGAAGCTTATGAACTACTATCTTCAAATGAATAATAATGTATCTAATTTCTTGTATATGTTACGGCTAAATCGATAAATTTATCAAATTAGCCATAACATATAAATCATTATTTTTAATTTTTCTTTATTTTGGTAATACCATTGTATCTTTCTTATTACGTCTTAAAATACTATTTACATACATGGAATTATACAGGCGTGATATTTGTTGGAGTGGTTTTTGCCCCGAGTGGTAATTTACAGGAGTGATATTTTACGGAGTGGTATTTGCTGGCGTGGTTTTTGTTCGGAGTGGTTATTGTTTGGAGTGATTTTTGTTGGAGTGGAATTGACCGGCGTGGTATTGACCGGCGTGGTAATTGCGGAGTGGTATTGACCGGACACCCCAGTTCACAGTGGATCAGGAAGGCCCAAGTACGAGGAGAAGGGTCTTCAGTAGGCATATGTTCAGTATTGGAATGGATAAATCATGCTGCCGAAGAAGATGCTTGTGGGTGCCAAGTTGAGCAATGCGCGTCTACTGCTTTGGTTATTTAACCATTTCAGCTAATCTCGTCCGGGACCGAACCCAGAACGTTCAATTTACAAGACCGGCAACACAAAACATGTTATTTGCACTGACTTAAAGCACCTAACTCCTTAAATGCTTGCATGCAACATGTAGCAATGATATTTCGCAAAAAGTCTCTATTTTCTTAAATAAATAATGTTCTTCTTCTTAGTGCCATATCCTTTTCAGGACATTAGCGAGGGGGATCAAAGCCACATTTTTAAACGACTTGGCGTCGTGAACTTTGTTGTATCCATTCCCTGAATACCAGGCAAATGTGTTTCCTGCAGCGGTTTCTCGTTGCATTCTACAGAGTTTGTCATTGGGCATAGTGTATGTATCTTATTATTATCTGAAATCGATCACTCCGCAAACGATTAAATGGCTTCAAATTGTGGTCTCAATATGAACAAAACGAAGTTAAGCCACATATTCCAATTATGTGAATAAAAGAAACTGAAGAGGTGAATGTTGGTGGAATTTTCATCATACTCGCTGACAATAATAATATAACTAATAAAAAGTCGTATGTAAGTAGTATATGATACAGTATTAGGTAGAATGATAACAGAAACCAATAACCTTTACGACTAGCCCACGCAAGTTCAAATCTCGATGGTATTGTGGAAATTTTCAAGACCTGCCGAGATTTGGGCCTTATTGGGAAACCTATGTATGTATATACTCAAACCTATCGGTGTTTTGAAATTAACTAAAAGAAATTAATTGTTATGTTTGAATTGTATGGGGCATAATGACCGTCAACTAAAACCGACAAGTCGGAATATTAGAAAACTTATCACAATTTAAAGAAAAATTGCGACGCTGTGTTTCGAACGGTTTTAAAATAAAACAAAGCTCGTATCTTGTTTTTAATTTTCAAAGCCCAGGCTGAAATTTTAAGTAATTAAGGTTAATCTACAACATTTGACCATCGATGTTGAATTAAAGAAGTCTTAAAGTTTTCAGTTAAATTTTGCAAAAGAGAGTTATTAACTCTTATATCTCTAATATATCCTGTAAACTCGTATATTGTTATTTGTATAAGAATTTTGCTTGACATTGTTCATTAATGAACAAAGACGTGGGGAAAGAATTTCTCTATAACTAAATACCTAACAGGAGGAATTTATATTCAGTATTTGTTTATTGAGATATAACATTATTTTAGTATAAAAATAAGAAAAAAGAACCGAATAATTCATAGAGCAATAAATATATATAAATTTTTTATTACGTCTTCTAATTCGTTTAACAGAAAACAATTTTTAATAAAAAAAAATGTTATATATTTTTTATTAGTACGTAATATTCTGCAACTGTTCGTTAGGTTCTATTTTTTATCATTTTATTATATTGTTGGTTATTACGAAAAATTAGATTTTGATTAATAAGTATAATTTTCTCTTATACAGGGTGATTCATAATTAGTATAACAAACTTCGGCATTTTGTTATATAGTATAAAATATTACGATTTACCTAAAATTACCTTAGTCCAAAAGTTAATATTTAGAGAGATACAGGGTGTCAAAGTTAAAATTTTAATTTTAAATTTCTTAAGTAATTTGAAAAGTTTTAAAAATATTGACATGAAAATTGGAAAAACTAACTTTTTGGGAAGGGAAACAATAATCCATCCTCGATTTTAATGTACCTCCTAAAAGAACCTTGATCAGCAGATCAAAGTTGCCAAATTTACTTTATTTACTGATCCTTGTTTGTATCTACTTAAATTTAAAATGTGAATCGACAATGCTGAGCTAATCTTAGTTTTAGGTTTTGAAATACATATGTTCCTCGGATAAATTCAAATTGAAAGGGCGAATCTACCAATTAATCTAATGTTTGAATTTACAAATTAAAATCTGCGAACAATTTTGAAGTAAATATTGAAATGGCCGCAGTCTTTATATTTTAAAAGAACAGTGCTCCACACAATACCCCAGACTCAATGCTTATGAATTTTAAAATCAAAAATTAACAATGAAAATTTTGATACCTCAGGGCCGTTGAAGGATTCGTTTATAATTTTGATAATTAGATTATTTAATTTTGAAAAATTAATAATATCAAAATTTCATTGAACTTTTATAAATGCAAGCTGTATTACAATAACTTATTTCTAAACTTAAACTAACAAAAAAACTATATCTACAAACACTCACACACAAACAATTTATTACTCCTTCGATTATTATGAATTCCTCCAAAGTAATGTTTTAGTCCAATTAATGTTCCAATCCAGTTTAATGTTAATTATTAATATTCCTTTAACCAATTTTCCAATAATATTATTTTTGATAAATCCAATTTTAATCTTAATAATTCATCTTCAATTCACAATTATTCTCTATTGATGATTCAACCTCTTGTTGAAATAACTCAATTATTATATGAGTTTTTATAGAACATGCATAAACATCATGTCCGTTTACATTTATCCAAATTTAGTAACTGTTATTTATTCCCTTTCAACTTTTTCCATCTTCCCTAGTTATCGCCAAAATCTCCCACTCCTTGGTTTTGTTTTAACACAAGCATCCTTCCACATACATTACCATGACTACTATTTACAACAAATACAATAATATAATACAGGTCTTAGAATAGACAACTATGATACTTAAAATAACCTTAACTTATTTACATAATTGAATATTTAAACCTTTCATCCTAAAAGTGTTTTATTCCAAATTTATATCACTTCAATATGTATTCGAGCTAATTTTAAATGCATCAATTTGCTCCTTCGTAGCCGTAATAGACGAAAAAATTAATTTTTTTCACTCCCGGGCCTAAAGTGACTACTTTTCGCCCGTAAAGGCGGGCGTAAAGTTCATTATTGCAGACCTCGGGTGCACTTTACGCTCGCGACAAATTAATTTGAAATATCACAAAAATACTTTAGTTACAATACAATTTTTATAAAATCACTCTTGCCGCGAATGCGTCAATTTGACATTTTTAAAAATGTCATTAGAAAAATTTTATTATAAATCAAAAATTTAAATAAAATCTCCGTTCGTGCAAAAAATATTGTATGAACCACAGGCGTAATAAGCGACTTTGACCTTTGGCGTGTTATAACCCTCGGCTAAAGCCTCGGGTTATAATATTCACGCCGCAGGCCAAAATCGCCGTCTTTACGCCCTTGATACATAAATAACTATTTCAGCATAATTTGTTTACTTTTCATGTTATATGTTTCAAAATAAGAGCTGATGTTAAATTCATAAAATGAAATATTGAAATTTGGATTTTGTAATTGGAACTCGTGATTTGATTCTATCGTTCGGTAATACATTTAATTTAAAGATCAAAGCTTTAAGTAGAGGATCTCGGCTTGAGACTCATACTGAACTGATTTTATTTTATCGCTACGAGAAAATTTTCATTTCGACTTATCAAACAAATAGCTGAGTTTATTAGGTGTCTATAGACTGTTTCGGGGCCTTCGCTATGAAGGCCCCGACTGTTTCCAAAATTACTGAATAATCTCGTCGATGAAGATGAAATATGTATAGCTGTCCTACGAAGCATTTTCTTTACCAAGACATTTACGAAACATCTCTTAAAACCTTTTTAAATATTTTAAAAAACGTCCTACGCAATAACGTTGATGGTAAGTTTTTTGTTTGAAAAGCAAGCGGCCACATCATACTTTTCACCGCAGGCAACAAGGAATTACATTTACATATTTGAAAATCTATAATGCCTGTCCCTCGTTTTATATCAATCTACATCGTCTCCCTTCTTTGATGTGGTACAAAGAAATTTTGACCAATTTACATATTTATGCGTACCCTTCTGCCTCATAATTTTATGAAATAACGATGGCACGGTACACGTAATGGATAAACTGCGAGAGCGCCCCTACGTTTTTATTTCAACAGAAAAAAAACGTCGTGAAAGCTTACTCCACGACAACCTTTTCGTTAAGGTATTTTGTAGACTGATTAATAACGTCAGTTATGCGAAAACATTAATTATACTACAAACATGACGATAACTAAATAAATTTGCTACATCCAACGTCGGCTTTCAGTTAATCACGTAGATGTTTAATATAAGCTGCGACTTTTTTACAATCTTTAATATTAAGCCCGTATTTTCCCGTGATGCCACCCTCACGCCAAAAAATCAATCTTTACCCAAAACGTAGGCAATAATGCCTTTCACAATGACCTGATTAGAGATGCAGATTAGGATCGCAGCGCTTCATCTCGTTATAAAGAGAACGCAGCCCTTGCAACATCTTGCCTGGAGCTAAACTCGGCTTACACTCGACAACTCCATTTCGTCATCACCTGACACCCTCTAATTATGTATTTTGTACCACAGGAACTGACACGTTGTACCCCCGCTTTGTTCTCCCGCCTCAGGGGCGGATAATAAATATGTAAAACTATTTCAATTTCGTATCGGAATTAATATTTCCCCAGGGATGAGAGCTTAATATTCATCGTCATTTTTCAATTTTCGCCGGCTTAATATTAGTACGTGATTTTATTATAGGTACTGAAAACATTCCTGGGGAGTTTTAGAGCCATATGCTGTTATGATGTGACGGAAGATGGAAATGCCGAGATTTATTTTATTTAGCGATGCCAAATGTCGAGAAAATTACTTATATAAGTATAAGTCAATTTTCATGCAATACATTTTTGTTATCGATGGCAATTTCAAACTTAAAATAACGGTATTAAAGCATTATTAAGAATAGTGTTATTACATTAAAGTGACAGACAGACAATTTTCTAATGCCGATACTTGGACACAGATACGTGGATCAATCAGTAATAATAAATTGTTCAATTGTATAAAACCGAAATAATTCAGAGTAGGGTGGGATTGTAACAAATTAAGACGACCTAAAAGAATTTCTACAAAAATCATAAAGAAGATTAAATGCAAAAAAAGCAATTAAAGCACCATGTATTTCGGCTATTGATAGAGGGACACATTCACCAATCACCAGCATTGTGTGGCGCTTAAAATTACAGGAAATACTACAATAGAAAGATGCACTTGTCAAAAATAAATTAATAACAATAATAATAGTAATAATAAGATTACACACCACACACTTTCACAATCGCACAAAAGAAAGACAAGTGGGCAAGTAAGGCACTGCATAGTAAACATCCTCATATCATGAATACCATAGGCGTAAGCAAAGATCTGTCTTACACGTGGCTCCGTACTGGTAATTTATTTCCAGAGACGGAAGGTCTTCTACTCGCAATTCAAGACCAGGTTGTTGCCACCAGAAACTATCAAAAATACATCATTAAGGATACCAGTATACGAAACGATAATTACAGAAAGTGCCATCAGTTCAAAGAAACTATCGATCACAGTACAGGAGGATGTCGCCTATTAGCAGCAACTGATTATACTGAACGCCATAACAATGTAGCAAAAATAATCCATCAAGAAATAGCCAAACAATATCACCTAATAACAGAAAACATTTCATACTACAAATACACTCCTGAAACAATATTAGAAAATAATGAAGTCAGACTTTATTGGGATCGTACCATCCTCACAGACAAGTAATGATGAGTAAAACAAAATGTCTTTCCCACTTGTTATATTGAAAAATACAGTAGCATAACCAGGTTTCGTCTCATAGAGAAATTATCAAATGCTAAAATAATCTATAGCTACAAAAACTTAATCAGAGCTAAAGACTGTAACAATCTTACCCAAACAAAAACTAACAGGTGAAACATAACGGGTTCAGACATTTAACCAACAAAGGTATTGGTTCCCTATAAAAAACTAAGAAACCAATATTAAAAATGCCTGATCCTTTAACGAGATAAATGGTCCAAACAACATTCATTTCTTTGTTAGTACAATGTGTTAACTCATTTTCTTTCCTAGAAAGTATTATTTTTAGTCCAACTTTGTTGGTTTCTTAGATTTTATTGTATTAGTTTTGACCTCGCTTTTTTGCTTTCAGCTGTGATTATGATATCTTTATTAGAATTTTTCCATTGAGAGTTTGCTCGTTTGAAGGTTCCAGATGTTTGGACCATTTATGCATATAAAAAGTTAGTCATTAAGAAAGTATTTTACACATTTGCTTTACAATCATTCAGTCAGAACTATAATGTGAGGTGAGATAACAAAAGTCAAGGAAATATAAACAGTATCTTACACCTAAAACATGGCGGAGTAGAAAACCATAAGCTGAGGCAATCGCGGACGTTTATTAGAAACCCTTTCGAAGTCAGAGCTAAAGAATTGCTCATCCAAAGCAAAGACCAAATAAGATGGATATTAACAGGTCACAACTGCCTTTGAACGAGCTTAATTGGGGTAACAGAAGACCCAATCTGAAGATTTTGAAGAAGAAACTTCTTTCCATATAATGTGTGATTGTTCTGCACTGAGGAATCTCAGACACCGTCTCTTTGGAGACCAATTCATGGCCATAGAAGAAATAGTTCAAGCTCCTTGTAAGGACATAGCTAATTATCTGGAGGTATTGAACTTATAAGAGATGTATTTCCTAAGGGACACAATAGAGCAAAAAGTTTAGTGCATAGGGCTTTTACCTTACCCATAGAGTTAATAATAGTAAATCAGTAGATGAAATACTTTCCCAAATCACAGTAACGTAAACAAAAATCACGAACTAATAGGTTGAAGTTGAAAGTTGAAAGAAGAATTTAAAAAATAACGGTTTATTTCATTAATAATTTTTTTCCTAATATTGGAGATTTCACTTGAATAGTCATGGAAAATAACAAGAAAGAAGGTACTTTTTACTAATGGTCTGAAAGGTTTTCTAAACGAAACGTTTCGATTGTTTTTAAGTAGAGATTTTAAGATCTACGGGATTCATTTTGCAACGAAAAATTCATAGGCAAATTTTGTTTGTCAAATTCAAATAAATCAAAGGTAATGCATGCAATAATAAAAATGTATTTCTTTTTGACAAAGTGGCGTTTTTAGTACATTCATTATAATAATTATGCAAGTATTGGAAACCGCTATATATGAAGTATCTATGCATAGCATAAAGTAATCTCGGCTCATTAAAATCGACTTATATTACACACTCGACGTTAGTCGTCTATGAGTATATTAAATCTTATCTGATTTCCCTAATTTCTAATAGAGAAGACGTCTGAAGATTCTAAAACAAGCGCTTCGTAAGTCAGTAGAAGCTCTAAAATGGTTTCCTCGTACAAGATGCAATTCAGGTCATACATTTTCAAGCACCTAAAACCCTCAAGCTCCAGCAACGTCCATATTAAGTTACGATATTAATTACAAGTGACATAAGCAGACAAGTCTGGTGGCGACGTGTTCACGTGTGTCGGAGCTCTAAAAGAATTTAACAAAGACCTGACCGTGCTAAGAGGCACTTCTCTAGAATAATTCATTCTTTACCTCGCACCTTTCAACCTGTCATGAATTTTTAAGGCTGGCAAAAAATAAGTGGCGTGCGAACAGGGGATTCGAATAGGTCGATTCGCCCTCACTTTACTTTTTTAACGCTTTAACGTACGTGAAAAGAAAGATAAATTTGGAGTTAATTATAGATAATTATGGATTGTCAATACCAACAGTCCTTCCATGTTTTAATGGTAAAATGATGCTTCACCTCCTTTCAAATTAATTGAAATCAAAATGGACGGTATTGACAGCGAGCAAGTTTTGATAGGTAAAAACCCACACCACTCGATAAAAGCTTTTATGAAATTTGGGTCAATTATATTTAGTGATGCCAATAATAATTACGATTAGTACTCTCCAGGATTGTCTGGTAATTATCATAAATGGTTCTTGAAGCTAATTTGAAATAGTTCGCGAGCTTCAACCTAATGACTATGCAGCTCGCTAATTGTATTGACTGTCTGTGCAAATGTACCCGACAGGAGGTAATTTCACCTTTATGCATCATTGTAACTAATTGTATCTGATAGTGTTTATGCTGAGTGAAAAAACTAACAATCAAATTTTAATTCAAAACTAATTCTCTGTTCTAAATGATGTAGTATACGGGTTTTATAAATATGTATCAACATTATTTTTAAAATAATTATTAGCATAAATTTGTATAAGAAGAATCATTTTATTTAGTGTAAAAGTATAATTTTATATTTATAGTCTTTAAAAAAATTGCATAGCATCCTTGATTTTCGAGTTACAACACAATCCTGCATTCTTTTTAGTAAAAACTTTATTTTTACACCATTGAAACGCTTCCTTTACCGACAATATATCACTGGCCATGTTTATATTCAATATTTTTCCTATCTGAGTGAACAACGTAGAGAGATAAACAAATATGAAATAGGTATCAAAATATCCAAGCTTAGTTAGATAATTTTAGGTACAGTTATGGTTTTAAACTTCATATATTTGGTTCTATTGTTTAAATTAATATCCAATTATCCAATTGTTTCTATAAAAACTTGAAGATAAACCCGTGGCGTATCATTGAAAAGGAGAGAAAATATGCTTTTCAATGACGTGACAAAAACATAATGCTTCCATTTAAACAAATGTAAGTTAATGTTATACCTAACTCAAAAATCAAGCGTACGATGAAAACTTAACTGTGTTTACTGAATTCTATACAAAATTGTCGATAAGATGGAGCATTCGCTTCTATTTTAAATTAAATAGTTGCAAAAATACAGAAAATGGAAAAATCTGGCAATTTGTTGTTTTTTTAAAGTACCTATCTCAGAAGTATTTTAAAGCGAAGATTATTATTAGATTTGGCTTTGAATTCTGCGTAGCTTTGCTAATTTATAAAAAAAATATTGAAACTATTGAAAGATTTCGGATTTTCCCGAATTTTCATACGAAATCCAGGCATTTGTGGAAAAATATTGCAATTGTTAAAGCATCACGACATTGAAAATGCGATTTTTGGAAATTACAAAAAGCTTTGGCAATGTTAAAACGTTACTTAAATATTTAGTTTGGTTATTTAATTTAAACAATGGAAACTCTTAAATTTTATAGAAATACATGATTTAGAGTGTATTTCCGGTATTTTAAAACAGTGTAAACAATAATTTTAACTTATTATATTGGTATGAAATCTATTAAAAAGTAGAACAGTTTTATTATTTTATTAGATGTTGAATGTTAGATTATGTGGAAGATCTTATTGGATATACTTATATACTTTTCAGAATTACTTCCCTGTGACGAAACCTGGGTACACCATTTTGTCCCAGAATCCAACAAATCAAGCATGGAATGGTGACAGAAAAACTTCACCGAAGCCTAAAAACGCAAAGGCTGTCCCTTCAGCTGGGAAGATAATGCCACTGTGTTTTGGGACGCAGAAGGAGATTTGTTTACAGATTTTTTAGAAGACAGGCATACAATTAATCCCTCTTATTACGTTTAACAGGTTACCGTAAAAAATTAAACCTGTATTTCGGACGAAAAGACGGTAGGGTTCGGTTTGGACAATGCTCACTCGCACACCGCCCAATTGACTAGGGAAACTTGAGATAAATTACACTGGGAGGCACTTCCACATTTTCCTTTCAGTCCCTACAGTCCGGATTTGTCTCCTTGCGACTTTCATTTGTTTGGACCGCTCAAGCAAGGAATGAGTGGTATTAGATTCAGATCAGCCAAAAAACCTCTATAAAGGAGGGATTATGAAGCTTCCAAAGAGATCGCAAAAGTGTGTAGAGTTAGAAGACGAATATGTTGGAATGTAGGATAAATCATATTGTAAAGATCTTGTTTAAATAAAAAGGTAGGTACAAAAAAAAAATCCGGGTTAAATTTGAACCCTCCTCATACTTCTCATTGCACCTGTTATACCTAAGCATGCTAACCGTTGTGTCTTGCTCAGTTTATTAATTACTATTTTCTTGCTGGTAGTATGCCACCAAGAAGTCGAAGCATAGGTGACAATTAGTATTACAACTCTGGTATACAACCAATGCAACATTGGGGGTTATCGGTTCGTATTTTTTCCAAATAGGCGTCACTCTGCCCGGACAGCAAGAGTAGCCCTTTTTGTGACCTTTTGCACATGGCGAGTAAAGGTAAATATGATATTTAAATTGAACCCCAGATAGTTCACTTCCAACGCTCTGATCAAGTTATGCCCCCGTAGTTAGATGTTCTTTAAATCATTGATGTTCCTCCTGCTTGTGAAGGTTAATTTTTCTCTTCAACCCCGTCTCTTACTGAATCGAACAAAGTGTCATCAAACACTCCTTCGATATTCAGAAAGGCGGTTAAGGCAATTTCTCGATTTGTTATAGCCTTTCCAGCTCCGAAAATCAACTCGTGTATCGTTAATTCGCTTAATTTTTCGGTCCGATAAGCAAACCGATTCTGATGCACTTGGCTGGTTATTTTAGCTCTCAGATGCATCTTGTCAAATCTACTTCCACTGCCCGGCTATGTGTTAGTACTTACGGATTTAAATTGGAAGCTAGTTCATCAGAAAGGAATACACACTCAGGAAAGTGAGCAATTGCTGCAGGGTTTCCTCTTCTCTCTTCGTAAAATTTCCCCCATGATCTGCTCACATCGTCTTTTTATAGCGTTCTTTGAAGATTTACACATTCTGGAGCCTTTCAATCTCCATGCTGTATTTTTTCCATAAAGAGCACTCAGCCTTCCTCAATGCTATATTGTAAGCTACAAGAGAGCTTTTATATTGCTTCCACTTACTTGTCCTTTTTGCCAGATAAAGAGTTTTCATTTGGTGCGAAGTGAGGAGAGTTCGTTGTTCCACCAAGGGACAAGTCGGTTTCCTATTTTCATTTTTGAAGGGCAATTTATTTCGAAGAATATAATCACCACCGAACCTAAAGCCTCGGTCATTACTTCTATTTTTACAGCCGTTTCATTGGACATTCGTCCAGGCCCTGGAAAAGGCTTTGTCTGTAGAGATTCTAGTTACATGTCCTGGGATGTCTGTATTAGCTTTATTTTCGTCTGATTTTAAATCGAATCCAACATATCTATGGTTGGATATAGACAATTCATTTGTAATATGCCAGTTTTGAATTATCAAGCAAGTGATCGCATTGGCAATTGCAATATCAATGTTAGCAGCAGCAAAAGTGGGTTCATTGTTATAGTTTATCACCTGTAGGTCTGTAGGTGTATTGCTAACAATAAAGTCTAGCAGGAAGATGTATATTTAGTTTAGTTACTTGTGACAGCTAAAATGTTGTTCTCTTATTAAAAATGATGCCCCTGGAGCCCCCGCTTTCCGCTTTTATTTTTATTTTAATAAATAAGAATTAGTTACTGTAAACAGACGAATATTATATTCCTAGCGATTTGCCTATGTATGCATCAGTGGCGGATCGTGACTTTAGGAATAGGTGAAGCAGATTATTAGGTCTCCCCTCATCCCTTTGGGAGCCGAGCTACAGGGACAGCCCCCCGGTTGTGCGCCGCAGACGAAACGAAAAAGATTTATTTAAACGGAGAAAAATCTCGTTTACATCAATCAAAATATTTCCCTAGTATGGCCTACTGCCTAAAAACGTCAAAAACACATTATATATCTAATTTACATACAGGTTGAAAAACTTTCTTGGTTAGGGATATAGATTGGAAACATTATACTTATGTGGTATGAAACTTCTGTGCTGCATTTTAGACTGCATAGCTTTTTGGTACGGCTGACATTTTGAACTGTTTTAAATACCATATGGAGACCATCATCAGAAATTTTATTTTTTCTCCTTTTCCACCCTGCATACATTTACAACAAATTTGATTTAAGCAGCCCAATCTTCACGTTCTTGTTAATTACTTCAATGTTTTTTATTTAATTAATTTTTGCCATTTTCGTTGAAAATTATGTATTAGAGCTAATTTTTCAATTTTTTCATTAAATTTTCCGGAACATCGAGTTCAAATTTAAAGAGTCATGGCATTTCGATTGCAAAACAGCAACTGACATTTGAACGTTGATATAATGAAAGACTCAGTGGCCCTTATATCCCAAACTTTGAAGAGGGTTAATGAAAAGACTGACCTTTAAGGTGACCTTTGAAAGTGACCGAGTAAAAGAATCGCGTAACTTTAATGTAAGCTCAAGAAATAAGAATTTCAGGGTTCAGGGGGAAAATCGGGGATTTTATATTGTAATTCTCTAATTTCACAGGTAATTAAGTCTTATAATAGCCGTTTCCTGTGAATGAAATCGTCGCTATGAGCACGCTCTTCAATTTATTATTTAAAGACCGTGCAGTACTCACAGTGTGCGATAACTTGTAATCTATCCGTGATGGGAAACGTCTGATGGCACTTGTCTTCGGCGCAGAGGACGATATAAAGTGAAAATAGGTGTGAAATTGTTTGAAGGATGTGCATAAGTACTCAAAGCGTCATCTTGCATAAACTTAAAAGTGATTACACTGGAAAATCCGACAAAGTTTGTTCCTGACGTCCTGAGCACTTACTACAAAGTTGACTCTTCTATGTTGAAATGTGGATAAAATAAACTTTAACAAAAAAATTAAGAATTTATATAGATAGCTTCCATATTTTTAATGTTTTTAAATTTCTTGGAACTTATTTAGAAATAAATATGATGTTCTGATTTGACCTGAATTTCTTATTATAAATAGTTTAAGAATAATACGATAACAAGGAAATATATTTTCTATAGAGTATTATTTGTATTTTAGGGCAAATTCTAGTTGCAAAGAATCTTTTGGCTGCGAACAAAATCTGTTTTGTACCGCTTCGATCACGTCTTTGTTTGAACTAAATTTCTTTCCTTCGATGTACTTGTTCAGTAGCCCAAACAAAAGATAATTAAAAGAAGCAAATTCTTTACAATCGAAGTTGGCGACCGTTTCATTCGACAACCCAGACGTACGAATGGTTGTCATTGTGTAGAAGAAACGTATCTTTTACCCATATTCGCATTTTTTGAATAATACACATACGATTGTCTTTAACCTTTTAAAGTGGTTATAATATTCTACAATTATCGTTCTTCTATCTTTTAAAAGATTCTCAAATGGATCATGAGTAACATAAACTAGAATTAGTGGTAGCGAATTTTGTATTCGATTTGCATGATTGACAATTCCCCTTTTAAAAGTAATAATTAATTTAAGTTTGGCTTACGGTAAGGACACATTTTTAGAAATGATTTTCGTCTATAAACTTAAGGAAATAATAAATTTAGTTAAAAGCAAGCAATTTGAGTAATGCAAAACCAATTTCACACACAGCCAAGTTTTCTTTGTAACCGGAAAACCGATATGTATTATCAATTCATTTTCGATATGGTAACTAAATTTAGTTACTTTTGTTAACTTTTATTTAGTAACTCAGACTTCTCCTGTCTAGTTGTTACATACTGTAATTAAGGTTTGAATTTTAGGCTTTAGGATATGGAATAAACTGGCAGAATAATAAATAATAATAGTAATAAATTACACATTTGACGACAGAAAGCAATATTTGAAACTTCATTTAAGTAGTGCCAATATTTATAAAATAAATGTATTTCAAAAATAATGCACCGACCAGTTTCCCTGTTACGTCATTACTCTTATTGGAATTATAATAAAAAATGCAGGTCTGAAAATTTCCCTATGAATAGTTGGTATCCAGGATAATTCACGATTTGGACAATAGTTAGCCAAGTTTTTTTTGAGGTTAATAATGAAAACTTAATTTCTTTTGTTAGTAATTGCTAAATGTTACTGTAATTTTTATTCAGAAATTTGAATTCTATAAACAAAATTTTCAGACAAAATTTGTACACTTATTAACTAAAATTCAAATTAAATCAATGTGATTCTTACTGACAAGAAATGTTTTTGCAAGAAAAGGTCTTGTTTACGGCAAGGAAACTAAGGAAACGGTTTCCCCAATATGGCCTATTATGGTCTAAAGATGTATGCATGTATTATATCGTCTGTTAAAAAAATTCATGAGGCTTGGCCATGGAAAACAAAAACTGTACCTACTGATAGTTTTGGAATTTATAATCACAATATCAGTTTATACTACTAAACTACATTTGTTAGTCATTTTTTTATGTTGTGATTCAAGTAATTCAATTACGCAACTGTTCTATAAGCTGATTATCCGTTGGTTAGCCTTTAAACATAGCAAGTACAAGTGACACAAGTAACTAAACGGCATTGTTGTGTTAAATCGCAGTAGAGATTGAGTCGCAGGATGCGTAATTTTTAAGCAATTGCCTCTTTTAGTTTAGCTTAGACCATAACACAACAGTAACAATTAAATTGCTAAACTGTAAAATAAGTAAATTATAGTAAGTAATCATTAGAAGTGGAAATTATAACTTTTATTTCAGTAGGTAATCATATAAAAACTTGGACTTTGGCTTGAGCAGCCGAGGACGACGCACGTGTTTGCGACTATTCTCCAGCAGTTCTGTGGGTTTAGTGAAAATAGTGTAAATAAGAAGAAGGTATGAACAAGGCGACGAAAGCAGGACTCAACCACAGTGCCGATTGGAAAATCCGAGCACCTGTATCTGGCACATACATGTAATTCCACGACAAGATTACAGAGGGAATTGGAGCATTCACCTGAGCAAAGCTAAGTAGCTGTAGCATTGTGACATTTTAGCATTAAAGAGGTAGTTTAGCCTAGCATAGACCGACTAATAATAAAATGATAGTCTTATTGGTGCATCCAAATTAGGCGTACATAGTAATTATAACGCGAATTATAGTAAATGCAACCAAATTATTGTAACCAGCGTTCATTTTCATCTAACACGCATCACACCGCTAGCACAGTATACTGTGCCGCCAGCAGGTACTCGGCTGGTACCCTTCCAAGAATTTACTGAAACTTCCACTCGGTAGAAAACCACCGCATCTAGAAGAGAATACCACAACAAACTGATGAAGAGCGAAATAAACCACATATATGACTCAAGAGAAGAGGTAGATAACGAGGAAATAGAAGTAGAGGAAGAAGATACAAATATCAAGAATAATGTAGAACAGCGAAGGAACAAATATCATAATAATAATAACAATAAAAATAAGGAATATGTATAACTGTGAAGTACAAAGAAAATAAGAATATTAATAATGATTAGACTAAGCTAGCATAAAGTAACATGTAACAGGGCAGGCGTGTTGGTGCAAAGGCGCTAGGAGATTAGCGATAATACTAGAAATACTGTTAGTATAAGCTGTATAAGCCGATAAAAGATGTTTACCCATCTCTGTCACATATCCAACTTTCATTGAATATGTGATCTACTAACTACTTTTCACTGTAAAAGGGGTGTCCTGCGGCTGGCGTCACAGGCATGTTAATGTTATACAGTGCTCCCAATCCCCACCTATCATAACAAATCCCTTCACACCTTATTGGCATGGGCTGGGTCTGGCGTAATCCAGGGCTGTTAGAATATGAACCTTTTTTTTAAATACTATGAGTACTAACATTGTTTGATGTTAAAAATTTCCAATGTAATTTATTAGCAACCGCAGTTGCTATTACAAATTTTACCCATACCAAGTGATTATTCAAATCTTTTCTAGCTTTAAAAACATAAACTAATACAGATTTATATCTTTTTTTGTTTGGATAATGGGCAATGTTGAGTTTTTGTCCAGTATAAGCTAAGAGGGTTCATATATACGTAAAATATCATTTATTAATAGGCCATTGTTCTAGGTTTAAGCTAAAGATGAAAAAGAAAAATAAGAATTATATTTTTAAAAATTTCAATTTTTATTAATGGATATTATCAATTCCAATAATACTTTTTTTGATGTAAAAGAAAACTGAGCATATTAGCAATCAGAATTAATTATAATGATTTATGTTCTACGAGTTAATTTGATACCAATAATAGCTTGAAGGGAATCCATCCAGCGATGTTATCCCGTTCCTTGGAGCTAACCTCCTTTTTGATCAATCAGTCATTTTTTTTGTAAACCAGGTTTGTAGGAGGGACAAGTGATTTTGCAGGTTTATGGAGGCTATGCGAGGATCGGCATGATTTGAGAGAAGGACAGTATCATCAACAAAAGTGCCTATATTCGTGTCTGTGATATACATATAATAGAGGTCCAAGAACACTTCCTTAGGGCATTCCAGAATTGATTGGATGAATATCAGAATATTTTTG
Source organism: Melanotus villosus (assembly GCA_963082815.1). NCBI lineage: Eukaryota > Metazoa > Arthropoda > Insecta > Coleoptera > Elateridae > Melanotus > Melanotus villosus. Next base: position 110,865,703 of record OY720418.1, on the reverse strand, counting down.
ACCGTATTTTATCTGGAAATACCGATTAGACAAATAAGCCTTAATAAGAAGGTAAAATTCGCTTGAAAGAAGTGACTTAATCTTATACAAGAGACCATCATGCCACACCTTGTCAAAAGCCTGTTTTATACCTATGCACACTGCTGACAGTAGGAAGTAGGAATTAGTTTCGAAAGCCGTATTAACTTATATTTACAACACGGTGGCACTGTTGAATCATGGAATGATACTTCCTGAACCCGAATTGGTGGGCCGCGATGCAATTGACCAGCTTTACATAATCTTTTAATTAATAGCTTCTCTAACAATTTAGAGATTTGGGGCAATATACCTATTGACGGTAAGATGCAACTTTTTCAGCAGGCTTGTCTGGTGCCTGGTACCTGGTTTTAACATAATTATTTCTAAAACGAAATAATATTGATATATTTTGGCAATAATTTTATATGCGGTGGGTTCTGATTTTAGAATTAAAAAAGTTTCTGTTGGTTGTGTAATAACTACAAAATTTAATATTGTGCTACAATACCAAGCGGGTCCTTATTGTGAAGTTAAAATATATAATATGAAGGCGTACGACATTAAACAAGCAATATACGAATTTTTTCCTTCAGTTTTACATATCAAACGTGACATTAGTAGAAAGGTGTTTCAATTCCCTGAAAACTTTCTAGTACATGGCACAGTTAGGAAGTAACCCGAAACATACAGTTCTGATTCAGTTGTTCTACTGTATGTTACCCTCTATGTTTTATGTAATGTGGTTTGCTTCTGTAGGGCGCATTTTAACGCCGGCCATAAATTTACATTGTATAAAATAATTCGAACATAACTTCAGGAAGATGTTTACTATCTGCAATGCAGGGCTAAGCTGTAAACTTGGTCAGTTCGGATTATTTTGTGTGGTTATTATCGGGATTAGTGCGTCAGTTCCCGGGTTACTTTAACCGCAGTTTCGGCTATTCCATGTTTACTGAGAATATTAAATTTTATTGTTTAATTTGTACGCCGTATATCCGTAGGGTCGTATACTACAAACTGTAATCCTGATAGCTTTGCGTCTTTGTTGTTAGGTTTTGGTTGTTCGTGAATACAAAATTGCAGACGTCTGGTGGGAATAAACGGTCTGTTCCTGATAATTTTTTAATATCCGAACCCTTTCAAGAAATTTCTCGAATGAAAATTTAATTTTGAAACAGTTTTGAGCGTGATTTAATAGTCGCGACGCGATCTCCATCGGATGTCAGAAAATGCAACGAATATAATAAAAATCTAAGTTTCAAGGAAAAACTACGCTAATATAATCCAATTTTCCACTCGGATAAAGCTGAATGACACTCATAAAATTCATAAGCGACGCTAGATTAAAAATACATTAAGCTAGCGAGGTTTTAACTTATAAATACGGATGATTAAAATAGGAAAAACTAAATCCACATAAAGATTTGTAACTTCTAGCATAACTTAGAGCGTATCCAATGCGGATGATATGATAAACTATAACAGAAGTTTCATATCATTAATAAATTCAAAGAAGTTTTAGTGCCAACTTTTCGTGATAGTTACACATAGAAAAGCCATTTGCCTTTTAAAGTACTTACTTTGTGTTAAAATCATGCAGTGCGCTTGACACCGAGTCATTTTTTATCCTAATGACTTTTTCATTGTTGTTCCTTTATTATTGCAATTCAAAAGTTTAAAAACAGAGATTGATATTCTCAAATCCAGACTAAATTTGTGGATTATTTAAGTATAAACAGCATACTTCAGCCCTTTATGTAAAAATATTAAATATGGTTTACTTTCCGTATTCACTATTTGTATTTCCTCTCTGAAAAGCTTCAAGTTTAACGTTCCATTGGGATTATTATCAAACCTGTTTTCCTTTCATGCTCGCGTATTTCAAAATTAAGATTTCTTTCTTCGAAAAAGCGAATATGGCAGTTGAATAGCGCCTGGCTGACAGGTATGGTGTGAACTCGTACATGCATGCTGCATTTTATATGACACTTCCGGCCGTATTTTCACACTTCACACGTTTCCTCCCTTTCAGTATTTAATAAACCCTTTTCTTACGCTCCAAAGCGTTGTTTAAGGTGTGAAATGTTCGTGCTTTTATATACCGTCCGATTTATAAAAAAGGCCCCAGCTTATAGTGCTTTTATTATTAATATTACACCCAATAAACTATATATATTCTTAAATGGCATTATAAAAGCTATGTTTTCCCATTATAACTTTCTCAATATCAGTCAACTGTTTTGAAGGGCGATATTCAACTTTCTTATTTTAAATGCAACACCCTGTATATTTTATTTTTTTTGATATATTTTTAAATTATCGTTCTAGGGGTACCATATAAGTATACCTTTAATACATAGATGAACGATTTTTTAAATTTAATACCTAAGATCTAGTAGCGATGATTAAATACAAAACTAACATGATATTCACTCATTTAACAGCACTATTATTAACCAAATTACTGAATAAAATGCATAAAACGAATTAACAATTTTGGTATTGTTAATTCGTTTTATGCATTTTATTCAGTAATTCGGTTAATAATAGTGCTGTTAAATGAGTGAATATCATGATAGTTTTGTATTTAATTTAATTTAATCATCGCTACTAGATCTTAGGTATTAAAATTTAAAAAATCGTTCATCTACGAATTAGAAGTATACTTATATGGTACCCCTAGAACGATAATTTAAATATCTATCAAAAAATATATATATACAGGGTGTTGCATTTAAAATAAGAAAGTTTAATATCGCCCTTCAAAACAGTTGACTGATATTGAGAAAGTGATAATGGGAAAATATAGCTTTTATAATGCCATTTAAGAATATATATAGTTTATTGGGTGTAATATTAATAATAAAAGCACTATAAGCTGGGGCCTTTTTTATAAATCGGACGGTATATCCTGTTGCGATGTAATTTTTAAATAACTGCGCGGTTGAGAGTTTTACGGTAAAGACAAAATTACTATCTTAGTTTCCAGGCTTATTTCTGGCTTTTGTAGTATGGAAGGCTAGAGATTCTAGAGAACTATTAATGTAAGTGGAACGCCAGAAAATTTTCTAAGAAGTCTTTAGGTACCTATTAAAGAAGATTAAACTTATAAAATATTGAAAAAATACTCGACGAATAAGTATGTTCTTAAAGTAAGATACGTAAGAGTTTGTTTATAAACCATATTGCCTTATTTCCCTCAATCAACGCTTATAGTTTACTAAGAACATACAGTAGAACTTTTTTTTTATTCCGAATCTCATTTATATGAAATATTAAAACCACAACGTTCGTTATAACTTCATTCTATTTTCAGAGTTAAATGAATACCTTGTATTAGATAAACGTCGCCAATTTATTCTGGTTATGCTTTGCGCGATTATTTTGATTAGAATATCCTAATTCACGCGACCAGTAATAGTTTATATCTAATAAAAATAGGCTATGCCTTCAAAAACTATGGGGCTATGAATTCACTGTCAATTTAATAGTTTGCGGTTAAGTTATTGAGTTTTTCTGTATATAGGTTTAAGCTTGACATCGAAATATATGATTAGCGTTGCCATTTGTTGTTTATTTCTAATTATTTTTATCATTAAATTAAGACCTTTTTTTCTTCCACTCCTTCATCATCTTTTTCTTCCACTCCTTCATCATCTTTTTCTTCCTCTGCTTTTTCTAACCCAGAATGGGTTATGTGATCGTAATCGAATTCCTTGTTAGTAAACGACGCGAAACGTAAAGAAAAATCAAGTTTCCTAAAACTTATTATTTAATAACATAACCTCTAAAGACATAAAGACTTAAATTTTGTTGATCCCACGGTATAAACCTTTGGACAACTACTTATTATCATACCGAATGATTCCATGGAAATTTTTAAAACATCTTTTCTTGTTTTTGTTTATTTAACTGCATATTTACAATCTACTCCGTAAAACAATAAGTAGCAAGTAAATTAGCGGATATGATTTTAGGCTTGATAAGAGAAATCACCCATCGGTGATACTCCTAGTAAGGAGCTCTTAGTCCTCGTTGTTTGACTGGAATTTTTAAAACATATATATTTATAATCGAAAACACCACAGCATTGTTCGTGACTTTCCTAACAAAGGTTTTAAACTTATAATAATAAAAAAATACATATTTCTATTCCCAGAGCAATTAAATTAAATTACAACCATAGTATTGCGACAGTAACGTCTGTTTGTAAAAAACCTTATAAAATTTTAATATAATCGAAGTTATTGACGTTAACTGAAAGTCAACTGCGTGGGTATCTTTCATTGAAGAAACAAAATGCGTAAATTTAAAATGCGTCTGAATAAAATATAATAAAAAGAAAAAATATTCAGGGTTATATTTAGAATACGAGATAATTTACGTAGGTGACAAGTACTAAAATATGTACAGCTATTATTTAAAATAAGTAGGTAATTAGCAATTGATAGGTATTAGCTAAAAATAAAATTTTTAAGTCCTCGACGCATTAATATCAGGTGTTACGAATGCGTCAACATATTTTATACTACGTCACAGGGATGTTAAGTCTGATTAATACCATAGCTTTAGTTAAATTATTTTTAGTTAATTTCAAGAAATGCAGTAATTTCATTAAATTTCCATTAGTATACAAGGTTTTCGCAATATTAAATAGAAAACGAACTAAGATAGACCGGAAAGCATTTTCGAATGGGCGATTTTATGGAACATAGGTCACTGAATGGGTAAATCAATGATTTTTGCAAGTTATTAGGTATATCATAAACAACGACATGCAGCCTATGTTGTTGATCTGGCTATTACTGACGCAAAGAGATTAACGCACAGAGGGTAGAAAGAGTACAACTTTAATATAGGGAGAAGAAGAAGATTATCTATGGGATAAATAAGTAAAAGAATAAAATTAACAAGAAACTGAAGAAGAGGAACAAAAGCCCACAAGTATTAAAAATAATACTAAAACAAGAAAATTAAGGAACATTAAGGAGTACTAAAACAAGATTACATATACAGGCTGTTTGATAAAAAACGGAGCAAGCCGTAGCACTCTTATTTATTAACTGATTGTAATAAAAAAATGTTTGGTCTAATAACTCATAAAAATCTACATTTTGCCGTAAAAAAATTTTTTTTTCGGCCTCATTGGTTAAGCGTGGTGACGTCATGATGAATTTTTTAAATTACACCCTATATATTTTTTTAGATATTCTCATAGAGAATTTTTTTCTCTTTTCAACCGTGTAAATGTTTCATATGGTTGCATAATAAAACTTTCGAGTTAAAGACAAAAAACCAATACAAGCCAGTAGGCCATTAAATTAGCAAAAAGATGCCAGCTATGCGTAACTCGCGATGGTGCCCAATTTGAACAATATCTGTAGTTTCCATTTCTTGTGTTTTTTTTTGTTTTAATAGTTTTCATCTGTTTAATGTATTTTAACATGGCACACTCGATTTGTTCAAAGTTGCTAGAATAAACGTTCGTAATGTTTCAGTCTTGTACCTATTGGTTTTTTGTCTTTAACTCGAAAGTTTTATTATGCAACGGTTGAAAAGAGAAAAAAATTCTCTATGAGAATATCTAAAAAAATATATAGAGTGTAATTTAAAAAAATTCATCATGACGTCACCACGCTTAACCAATGAGGCCGAAAAAAAAATTTTTTACGGCAAAATGTAGATTTTTATGAGTTATAAGACCAAACATTTTTTTTATTAAAATCAGTTCATAAATAAGAGTGCTACGGCTTGCTCCGTTTTTTATCAAACAGCCTGTATAAGCAATCATTCGCAAGTCTTTCTTTCTTTTTTTCTCTTTTACCTTCTTATACCTTTACAGCGTCGAGGGGGCCGGACTCACCGAGCCGCAGAGTGATCACCCATCCAAATTCTGGTAAGCAGACCCTTGCTTAACTCTCAATATTTCAATATTACGTGCACTCCCACTCTGCCGTATTGCCGGTTTTCATTCGCAAGTCTATGATTGTGAAATATACATCCTCAATAAAAACACAAAGAAAAAAGTGGAAGTGTGGAAAAGCAAGCCGACTTTTCTTTTTATTATATTAGGTATCGCAGATTTTGGGGTTTATTGTGCTATAAAAAAGGTTGCCAAAAAAAATATATGGTGATTAAGGAAGACGGAAAGACCAGATAGTATCTTTATAATAAACCAAGAATGTACAAATTAGGATGTATCTGTAGATGGCTTGAAAGAAGAAGTTACTATAAAGTAAAGTAGTCAGAAAAAAGAACCAGTAGACCACCGAGAAAATCAATGGAGTTAGTAAAAGAATATATTGTAAAATGTTAGATAACAGAGTGAAAAAAACTTGCAAGCGAAAGAAAATAGTGTAAACGTACGCAGTCGAATTTTGAGACTTGTTAAGACGGTGCTGTACCTATTAATGAATTTCCATGAATTTATTCTTAGTTTTTTGGAGTACGTTGAACGTTTCAGGAAAGAACTCATTATGCCCACTTCAGAAAATAATACTGCGACTTTGTCCAACTACATCTACATAGTTGGCTCTGAAATTTCTTTCCACGAAAATTGTTACGTACTGTTATACTCTTTATCTGACTGAAATCAGTCGGTCTAAATGACAAAAATTTTAGGATTATAAATAACACCTACATCTAATACAATCAAACTGCTGACATCACAATAGATAATCAGTACATAGAAGAGATTATATTAATAAAGCGAAGTGTACGCCAATCATGTGTAGGTACTGAAGGTCTGAATAATAGCAGATACGCAGACGATACAATCATCTTTGCAGACAATCTTGAAGGTTTACAAGCTCTCATTTCACGTTGATCAGAAACAAGTCGAAGATATGGACTTGAGTTTATTAATATTAAAACAACTATCTATATACATGGTTGTCAGTAAAAACCAACTTCTACTTACCTGGGCAAAAACAAAAATGACCAGTGGGACCACTCAGTTGAGAAACAGCAGCGCATTGAGAAAGTCAGAACTGCAGTCACCAAGATGAACAACATCTTTAAAAGCTGTGACTTATCACTAAAAACTAAAACTTGTTTACTCTGATGCTATACGTTTTCAGTCCTCCTTTACGGAGTTAAATCTTGGACATTGACTGAGGCATCAATGAAAGACTCGAGGCTTCCGAAATGCAGAGAATCTCCTAGGTAGACCGAATTATCAACGCTGAAGCACAGGATGGCTGAAGTCTTACGTAGAATCGATGAAAGAATGCGAAATACTTTTTAATGTGAAAAGGTGCAAGCTCGAGTATCTGGGCCACATTATGAGGAATGAACAACGCTACGGGCTACTGCAGTTTATTTTGCAGGGGAAAGTATATAGAAAAAGAGGACTAAAATAGGAAGAAGAATCTCATGGCAGAACTTAAGAAAATGATTCTCCCTAAGTGAAGATAGTTATGCTGGTCGCTAACGACCAGAACGGATAGGCACCGCTAGAAGAAGATACTTTTTATTATTCTCGAATTAGCCAGAGCTGCCACTAATTAAATATTAATTTTTGACAAGTAAGCTCTTAACTTGAAGTAATAATTTTAATAAAGTAATCCAGAAAATAAAATGCATCCATCCTTGACAAGAAAATATCTTCATTATTGACATATATTTCCGCTCTTGTACAAAAGTATTTATGATAACTGACAACACTAAAATTGTATTTGTTTTCGGAATTATTTTCTAAGCGATATAACTTTGCTGCAGTGTATTCATTTAGCAAAAAATGTTCAGTTTAGCGTTTGAATTTTTAAACGTTGGATAAACAATCAAAATCATAAACAGTGAAATCAAGTTTAAATTTACATGAAACATAACCATTAAAGAACTTAATCAAAAATTAAAACTCTAAGTCTAAAGTCAATATAAGGCCAAACATATATATTTATAGAATACACCGCGCAGTTACGTGGGTGTAAAGGACCAAAATATATTCTAAGTAAATGATTAATAAATTGATAAGCAGGTGCTGAAAATAAAATCTGCGGTCTCATAGAAGAGAAGGTGTGGTAGCTGCGTCAGAATATATCTGTCGAGGGTTGTCGTGTCTCTTTTATGTGTTGTAAGACGTCATTGTAAGTAATTTTGGGTTATAAATTTCTCTTTATATCTATTAAGATATTTATCCTGACGTCCTTCCCTTTCTTATATTTTATTTAACTTCAGTTACGTCGTTGATTTCGCGACGTCATTTTTTTAATGCGTCATCAAATGAGCGCTCGTAATAAATTGATAGATGGAATTTTTAAAGCTATTATTTTATAATTTGGTATATACCGAAGTTATTGGAAATTAAAAAGCATTAGATGACGGAAACTACTAAGATACACAACGAATTTTGAAAAATAAACCTTAGTAAAAATTAACTAACAATTAACGATATTAAGCAAAGGTATACCGCGTTTTTCACGAGCATAAATTACAAAAATACAAATTTCAAGCGATTTGAAGTCATACCTAGCGATCCGCGGGATTAAAATTTGGGTTTTATCTAATAGCAAGTAATAAAAGTTGAAGTATCTAGATTTATGTAATTACTTGTTTAGTATTTTGTCTGTTTTCTTTGTTTCGGCATTAGAATGACATTACCCTAGCACGTTGTTGAAGCTAGAGTGAGCTTCACTCTTAAACGATTTTTAGTGGTATTTTGTTTCAGGAATTGGTGGTACTGTATTAAATAATACACAAAATACCTATGCAATCATTTACTTCTGTCAACTGTGAAGTATATATCACTGTTACCACCGTAACTATTTTTTAAAGCTTATCGTCGTCAATTACTACGATCATTGACCTTCTAAACTTAATCCTACTTAATTTACACAGGTTCGAACGTTAACTATGCTCTAGACCGAAGTCTGGTCATGGTTGGGTCCGAACCCAGGACCTCTTGAACATGAAACAGGTACTTCGTCTGCTACACCACTGAAAGGCCCCGAGCTATTTTACGAAAATTTCCCCAACTGGAAATTGTCAAATATTTTTATAAAAAGAAGCACAAATAAATGTAAATGGAAGCCGAAACTCGTTACAGAAGGCAATTCGAGCACTCGTCCGTTAGGCCACTCGTCTCTATGGGGCTCTAGTCCGAATTTCGGACTCGTGCGCGAAGAAATTCCCTTCTGTAACTTGTTTTAATATAGGAGTACGATTGAACCAAGCTAAAACACGATATTTAAGTCCATGATCATTGACGGCTAATTTAACGTTAAAATTATAAAAATGTTTTAAGAGCATATTCAGATAACCCATGCCAATTGGAACATTTTAGTTTTTAATGCAAGATAATTGCCACCGCCTTCAAATAGAACAAAAAAGTTCTTAGAATAATTATAGAATATGCAACAATTTACGTAGGAAGCTACTAAAATACGAACTAACAATTTAGTGGGCAGATAACTGATAAATAATTATTAAGTATATGCTTAAAATAAAACTTGGAATATTTGACTGTAAACCACCAGGTGTCAATTGCGTCAAAGTTCATTCGTCAATACCGAACATGGATATTTTATGAGACGTCACCACAAGGGACATAGGGTTTTTAACCTCATTTAGATTGTTAAAACAACCATATTGGTACCTGCTCGTATGTATGTACCTATGTACGTATTTCAAAAAGCAAGTATTAAAATTAAAAGTGCCCAATAAACTAAGAAATGCTTAGGAATCTTAACTCAAGAATAAATGTTTTATTATTTATTACATTATTTTATTGTGTAAAATTCATTTTTTAAACATATATTCTGCTTTAATACTTCCTTTTTGATTTAAATTTGTGTCGTCGAAAAATTTCTATAGCAATCTGAAATATTTGAACTACTTCAGCTGTTTGTTTTTTTTAGTGCATTTTTATGCAATTCAGATTTAAATATGCAACTCTGCATTTCACTTACGTTCTGAAGAATTTATATTCAGCTATAGAAACACGTTCTGCTTGTACATGTCAAACCATCAAGTTGCATTTTTATTATGAATATTTTGATATAAAATTGATCTAAGACAATTTTTTTTTTACCAAATACGGAGTAAGCGTGCTTTGAAACTGAACCAGCCAAGAAAATAAAAATTATTTCTGTGCCTTTCAGATTTGAAAAGTTTAGACTTTGAACTTAAATTGCTTGTTAAATATTAACGAAGGCATTCTAAATTTAAGAGCTACTACAAAGGAAAGGGATTTATGGGACACGTAACGTTTTACGTGAGCACAAGTGATTCAAAATTGATACCCTATCGTAGACAAATAATTATTAATTAAAGACTTGAGTCAAGTAATTCTAGATATGTCAGAATTTTAAACAAACTTGTCATTTACGTCATGCTTTATCTATTAATAACAAATACCGTCATTAGTAACGTGCAAGTTATGAAAGTGGGTAAAGTGGCCTTTCCTTACTTAATAATACTTAATACTAAATAATAAAAATACAATTATTTATAAACTATCACTGCTAGTACTTATTACATGTAATAATACCGTATGATCAAAAAGTATGTGGATAGCGGTTGCTGTGGATGTTACATTTTATGGATCATAAACATTTTATATTCGTTTTGAAGCCTTTTTAATTACAATCTACTCACTTGGATGCCAAGTAGATGTTAATGACATAATAGTAATTTACGATACTAGTAACGTTATGAAGCATTTTACATTACGAGAGAAAAGTTTGAACGAGCGACGAAGGAGCGAGTTCTTTTAATTCTCGAGTAATGTAACCAGCAAATAACGTTACGTGTGTCGTAACACGGTTTATATCATCCTATAATAATTTTTTTCAAAAAATAAAAAATTATTTTCAATGACAGTTCAATGACAATTCATAAAGTGTAACGTAAATCTGCCATATTGTGCTGTTATAAGCTTTACAGGACTAGTGCTGTTAAAGGTATCTTAACATAACTCGTTGCTAAGGAGTTATTAGCATAATAACGTTATAGGATGATGTAAAAATAATAATATATAATTTCAGAGATGACTTAAATTCCACAGCAACAGCTATCCTATACAATTTTTTGATCATACTATACACTATACATATAAGCATGGGCTGCAGTAAGCCATGTTAGGGAGAGTTCCATTGGTACAAACAATAAGATGTCTTGCCAGGTAAAACTAACCCTGAATCATAGATAAATTAATTTATCTATACTTGAGTCAACCAGCCTTGTTAGTTACAGGAAATTCTGGGTTACATCATTATTGGGAATACTTGAACGAATTAACTAATTGTGAATAACTCGTTTTACTTTGTGTATTCATCTTTGACTTTAACAGTTTTGGTGTATTAACGAATTTGAATAAATTTTACCAGATAACTGGTTGTGTTTCAGAGAATCTTCTTCCATAAAAATGTAAGCAACATGTACCAACAAACCACCATCTACATACATAGTCCACAATTGATGCAATGATACGTACCATCGTAAGCTTTCAATTTTCGCTTCTAACATAACAAACTGTGTCCAATAATTGCCCAAGTAAAAGAAAAATTATAACCGAATAAAATATTTAATAAAAAGTTGTAAAAGCTGCAAAAATAAGCAAAAAATGAAATGTATAAGTGAACAAAATTTATTTATTATCAGTATTCTCCCAATTTTCTCTAAGCTAAATAGTTAAATTAAGTAGCGACTAGATCTACCTGCTTTCAATAGCAAATTCCTTGAAAAATAAGGAATTAATTATTCGTAAGTATGAAAGCAAAATAAAATATAAAACAATTTATTTGTTAGTTGTAGAGTTTTGACATTTGCTAACTGCAAGTACTAACTGAAGTACTAAGTAGTTAATTAACTTTTTATTAAAAATAGAATATATTATGGAAAATACATTTTTCAATAACCTATATATTTAAGCAGATAACAAAAGGTCACGGTCTTCGCAACAAAAAAAAAAAATTAGTGATGAAATTATGCACCGCCATAAGTGCATTTTTGACCTCGAAAGCTTCGGTTTTTCAAACATGTACTTACGGTTCTCTATACGTAATATATTAAAACACTCCGTTTTGAAATGTTCAAAGAAATTATTTAATTTCACTAACAAGTCCGAAGTTTGTTCTTACCTGACAGTTTGAACCTGATGTTATTTATACTTAAACAAAGAGTATGTACATTTAAATTTAAATTACTATAAAAATAAAATCGGAATTTTTGTGGAATGTACTATTCGTAGGAACGAGATGCTAAAAAAAGCATTAAATGGATAATTACTAATTAAAAAGCTTTTGCCACAAAAAAGTTTACGTCTATCAAAGTTCAAAGGTGCAATCATCTACGTCACAGATCTATCGTAATCATAGGAATTTGGGGTTATTAAACTCTCTTTAAAAATAATTATTTTAAACCTTTGTTTTTAGTTAGTTCCTTAAACAGACGTCAAAACGAAACAAGTTAAACAATTTAAGAATGTTAAATATTTATGCTGGAAAAGTGTAAACTGGAATACTGTTAAAAAGGACTAATTCTAAGACGTACCAAAAACATTTTCTATTTTTTCAAGTTGAAACACAATTGACTTAGGTTTTCATTTATTTTTCGTCTTTCAACTTGAAATAATTTGCTCGTTTGATAGTCAGCTTGGAAAAGCTTCAGCTGAATAAATGTAAATGACATTTGCTTTTTTCCAATTTATATAGTATCATTGCCTTTTTTTTACTTTTTCAAGCCCGTATGTTTTGAATATTTCTTTTAAGATATTTTTACTTTTGTTTGTTACTTAATGTTCCTTAATGGAACTTTAGGTACTGGAAAGCTTTCCAAATAGTGCTGTTGCATAGTATAACAACATCTTTTAGCAAACTGCATGCCAAGTTAATAGTTTTTCATTATTTATGATTCGTTAGTATTTATTCAGAAAACGCATGTTTATTATTGAGCCACTGTGGTTCCACTATCGTTTTTATTCGGAAATTTACCTATAGGGTCATTAGTGGCCTTTGTTCGTTAATTATACCACTCAAGTTAAAAGGTCTTTGATTTTTGTGATTCCATTAGCTTTTGTTAGTTTTATTTGTTTTGTTGTTTGTCAGCTTGCTGTTTTTATCAGTTGATCATTTTTATTATTTCTTTGATTGATGGTTGTTTTGTTATGGGTGTGTTTTCCATCTATACTGCTCCAAATATTCAGATAGCTGGAGTTGTCCACAACAGTTTATCTTTGTTTGTATCTGTAACGAAACGGTTTCAAAGGTATTTGTTTATATTGCCTTTTAATATCAGAAATTAACTTTGCCCCTTTTTTGCAGTACATCTTTTAAAATACTATTTTTGAGTACTAATTTTAATCAAAGTCTTAATAGTTATGAATCCCAATCGAATTAAGCACATTAAAATTCCAGTAGTAAGTGATAGAACTAATGTCGGGAATCCAAAAGACAAATTTAAATTAGCCCACTAATCGTGAGTTTACGAAAAAAGAAATGCTCTTACTGTAATTTAAAATATATTGGCCAAACAAAATGCAATTTTACCTTTTTCTTTCAGGAGATTTGCAAAACCGAGTGAAGCGCAGCATACCTACAAAACATTTAGGTTGCAGTACGACCGCTAAATTCCTCTGCGGGTGTTTTTACGAATAAAAACATTTAGAATAAGAATTTCGGACTGAGCGCTAGAGTATATATTATGAGCATATGAGCATGCAGCATTGTAACTTCCTTTGATAATTTGATAAAGGGCATATTGTTCCAAATTCTAAATTTAATGTAGAGGATATCTTCAGAGGATAACTTCAGCCAATTTTGTAAAGGAAGTCTTCCATTGAGGCTGACGATTTAGTTGCCGAAATACGTGTTTGGTTTTAATCTTTATTGGTTTAGAGGGTTATTTAGTGCTCCACTAACTTTACGAATTAAAAATGTTGTATAAATTTTACTTCAAATAAACTTTCATTCCTAATTTCTACAACGTGCACGTCTCATATCATGTAATTTCAGTATTTGGCCTCTTGTGGAACTATTGACAATTAATATTAAAAATGCGTTTGAAGTGTTCTAAATTCAAATTCAATGTAGTCATATTCATTTATTTGTAAAAATTTTTTATTCCTTACATTCCTTGTTATTCTGAAACAGGTTGTTCAAAAACAGCTTGTATAAGTTTGTTTCATGCTAAAGTTATTTGAAAAACTTTAAAGTGGCACTAAATTTTTAAAATCGGGTTAATATTCGAACTTAGAACTTTCCTAGGATTCCGTTATGAATAGGCATCTGTACAAATATAAGCTTCTTTTCAAATCTACGTAGCTCAAGTAGAGTCAATGAGAACTTCACATTAAGAAACATCTACTGAATACGAATGTAAACCGTTCATTTTTAATACAGGTTTAATTTTTAATAATAGATTTATGAGTCTGTCATACAAACATGTCTAGTACGTTCATTCATACGTTTCAAAGGCCACTACAGTTACAAATGGGGACATGTACTTGCTTTCTCTGCGATAAAAGGGCTTGCTTGTAACGTCTCCACGTCGTTTATTTCAAAACTAAGTTATGAAATATTTAAGGTAGTTTTTACCCTTTAAGTCGTGTCAGTGACAGTGATTTCTTTCTTTCTTTCCGGCCGTCGGCGTAAAAGAGACGCGAATGGGGGAGAACAAATATACAAATGTTTCCTCAGATTTCTTCTTTTCACTCTCGGTGAATGGAAGATGTCAGTTTAGATAATATGCAATGTCTTGGAAAACATTCTCTAAGCTGTAACGAGGCTGATGTGAGAATTTTAGATTCTATGTGGAGCAGAAACGAGCGAGAGAACTTTCCTTCAGAAATGGATTTTCGCAAAACTAGAATAACTTCTCAACAAAAACGTTTTTCGATTTTGATACGTACGTCTAAGTTGCGAACAACGCCTGGGGGTGAAATTTTAGGACTGAGCATGTTAAGGAAAAGAAGCAACAATATCTGGGTTTGTACCATTACATAATGTGGAATATTTACACTACATAAAGCATGAAATTTGTTGGTAAAATATCCCCAGAGAGCAGCAGCGCAACTGTAGTTAGGCATTCGTCCAAGCTGACAGGGGAGGAGAACATACAAAGGAAAACTATCTCGCTGGCGCGGATTACAAAATGAATATGAAAAGGGAAATGGTAAAATGAAGTTCCACTTTTAGTTGTTGTGGCTCGACGGCGGTTTTAAAACCGCAACTCTAGTTAGGTTTCTCTGACACGGGCCAGGTAAGTGAAAAGTTGTGTAGGTGAGAGATTACTCAGTGTCAGATCCTATCAGGGAGCAGATAACAAAGAAAGAAATTGCTCGTACGCTTTATTTGTGAGCAAACCGAGAGTGACGTAGACTTATTCCTGTACATGAATTTATTATTTCTGTCACAACTTTTTACATCAAAAACATATATGTATAAAACATCAGCGTTCGCGATATTACCCAGAGTTGGCGTCGGGATAATTCTTTTCTTGGTTTATTTAAATATGATGGATTGCTCGAGATGAATTCGAGCGTAAAACTCGAACGCACCATAACTGAATATAAATAACCTTTAGTCAACTATATGTGCATCCTATAAAATAAATAAAACCCGTAATAAATAGCTCTTCGCCAAACAAAAACTACTCGGAAAGATGAACGAATGAACTTTTGATTTTGTCACGGAAAAGTTTCTCTCATGAGAAATCCCAAACTTTTAGTCGCTATGCACTGGTAGATTTAAACAAATGTACGACCGGAACTTGGAACTGTATTAACTGTAATCCCTTTGACCATTTTTAAAGAAAACTGATTATAGTAAGGAATAATCTTAATGCGTCGCCACAAAAGGGCATTACGTTTTTTAAAGTTAAGATATATCTTTGACTTATTCACTTAAGTTGTTTACTTATTGAACTTACAATACATATAGTCTATAGAAAATGTGAGTTACACATAAATAATATTAAAATATTCTTTAAGTATACGAACAATTATCAAATACGACAAGTGCATGAAAACGAAAACCTCCTTTGAAATACATTACAAAGAATATAATTATTCGCTATTTTGTTTATAAACAGTTACGAAAATATTTACTCTCCTTCAATACAAACATTATATTCCAAAAAGGTCCCGAGTTGCGGTAGACAGGTACCCCAGCCCAGTACGATGAGGAGAGTTAAGCTTCGTTATCTCCGGTCAGTACTGGAATGGTGGCTAGATTGCCCCGTTAACGCGGCACTCTCTCCCACGAGGACCGGTCACAATGGGAAGTAGACCAAAACCCCTCACTGAGGGAGACCTATGTCTAGCAGTGGACGCAGAAGGTTGCAAAAATGTTGATATTATAAGTGGATGCAGATTGACGGTTTGCACAACTTTTTATCAATAAATATGGCGAGCTATGTAGTTTAGCAAGCGTTGCAAATGTAATAAATTATTTAAAAACAAATCAAAGTAGGCCGAACAACAATTCAATTTAAATGAATCGTGGAGGTTAATGAGATATGTGCTAGCGCCCTTATAATTGCTATGTATCATTGCAGTCTGGATTTATTTAAGTTCTGTTCCAATTTCACCGACATATACTGTGAATTTTTCTGGGGCACACCATACTCAGTGCATTAATATCGTTTGTTTTAAAATGTTTGCTAATAATGTAATAAATGCTTTACATAAAATGTCAAAAGTGGCACAGATTGGCTCCGCATTAAGATATTTGACACCTGTGAGTCTGGATCTGATTCGTTAACACAGAACCAAACAGCTGTATATTATTAAAAGTTAGATTGTAACCATTAGTTTCATTTATCTGAGTCTGAGTTATTGAACTATGGTGCATTTGAAAGTAAACGACTTGAAAATGTTTTGGGTATGGCGCGCCTTAAAAAACTACTGTATTAAAAATTTACTTTGTTGTGAGAATGTTTCAAAATTGATACTAACATACGTAAAATTGAATGCAGATTCCAAAAATGTATAAATATACAGGACGTCCTACTTAAAATAACAAAGTTGAGGTTAATACCAGCGAAACTGGAAGTGATAGAAACTCGTATTATGTCAAATAATGTAGTTTTAAGAGTATACATATGTTATAAATAACAAATTTCATTTTGAAATCTTAAAATATAATTTAAAAAATAGGGGTGCCAATGACACCCTGTATATCCTGTATTAAAACCCTTTCACTTATAGTGTACAGAACTTTATAGGTTTTCTGATAATAAACGAAGCGAATTACCACCATTTGCTCATGCTGTACGCTCAAAAGTACTTGTGAATTTAACATATAAAATTTACTTTGCCATCCATCGTTGTCGAGAAAAACGTTTGAGATAAAATAGTTACCAAATCTGCTAGACAGTTGACTTTATGTTGTAAGGCTCTACCATAGATAAAATAACCAAGAACTCTGATGTCAATGTGCGCTAGGTTACACTATGAATACTTTCAGAGCACGGTTAAAGATGGCACTGCATGAAAATTTCTTTAAATAACCAATATTGTTACAGTAGCCGTTTGTAAAATTCTTGTGCCGTCAGCAGATTGACAATTGACCTTCACACAGATTTAACAAGAAACTTAATGCAGTAGGGAGTCAATATTTTATCATATTTCAGTTTCGTTCTACTGAGGCGACATCTTAGAATGAACTCCTGAACGTAGTGTAAAAACGTAACCACAGGTCAGAGATCTTGGTTATTTTATCTATGGCTCTACAGTCAGAAGTTTTTATGACAGTATTTACGTTGAAAATGTAATTGTAATTTTATCTATGTTGATGAAAGTGTTTTTCATAAGACGAAATCGTCAAATTGTGTTTTGCATTAGGTGTTTTTTTTCTTATATGTACTAAAACTTGCATGCACAGCAGTGTACATTGTGAGAAAGTGGAATAATTTGAAAAGGTAACATAACTTAACTTTTTAAAATTTATTTAGAACAAATTTGAATTGTAGTTCACACTTTGAAAATGAGTGCCAAAAGACCTCTTACTGAGGCAGAACGCTTACAGATAATTAAAAACGAATTGTCTGATACTGAAATTCTAAGTGACGATGATGGTTATAATTGGGAAGATGGTCCTATATCTGAACCAGAACCTGAAGCTGTGGAGGCAAATCTGAACATAAGTTACGCTTATATAATACTAATTATTGCATTTGATGTAGATATCCCTAAAAAAGACGAAGAATTTCAAGAAGAAGAACAAGAACTGGTCCAAGAACCTCAACCGCAACCAAGTACTGAAACTGCAAAGGCCAAAGAAGATACAATCTCTGCTAAAGCTAGAATTGAAAATTATTGTAAAAAACATTCACTAACAAGGAAGTATGATATTACATGACGAAAATTTGTGACGTATTTGACACCAAAAATAAAATGGTACCAAAAACCACCCACAAATGCAATATGCAATGGAACTAGAAAGTCCTGCGTATTTATTTTTTTTTACAATATTTTACAAACGCACTTTTGCAACTAGTGGCAGATCAAACAAACCTGTATGCCTTGCAACAGCAATCCAAGTTTAGTCCTACCAATGTTGAAGAATTAAAAACATTTGTATGTCGGTATACATATCCTAATGGGTAATTTACATTACCCTAGAGTAAACTGTTACTGGACTTCAAAATTAGTAATTCCGATGATTGCAAACAATATGCCTCTCAACAGATTTTACAAACTAAACATTTTGTAAACATCCAGGAAAGAGATGTCAATGACAATGACCGATTTTGGTAAATCCTTTGGAAGAAAAATTATGCACTGATAAACAAATCATACGCTTCAAAGGAAGACTTAATGTGAAACAATATATTCGAGGAATACCGTCCGTGTGAAATAAAACTATATGCACTACGTGGCGGCGCAAGCGAAACGATGTATGATTTTTTACTGTACCAAGGCTCAACCACGGAATTTGACCCCGAACAAATTGACGTTTTTGGCCAAGCCGTTTCCGTGGTTTTAAAATTATCGGAAAGGATTAACGAAACGAACATTCAACTTTTTTTGATAATTATTTTTCCAATTATACTGTACTGCAATATTTACGCCATAAAAATATTATGTATATGCAGCATGCACTGTAGGTATTGACAGATTTAAAAAATTACCATTCAAAAGAGATTCTGAAATGAAAAAAGAAGGTCGTGGTGCAGCAGAAGAATTAATTAATGGAGACAGTGAAGTCATAATGACCAAATTGTATGACAATAAACCTGCCATTATCGCCTCAAACTTCATGGGCATAGATAGTTCAGATCATGCTAAAAGATGGGATAAAATATTAAAGGATTATATACAAGTTCGAAGGCCATCGATAAACTAGACTTTTTGGTCACTCTGTACAGAACATTAATTCGGCCCAAAAAGTGGACACTTATTCGTATGTTCAGTCATGGCATAGACCTGGCTTGTGTGAATGCATGGACGGAATATCATACTAAGGCTTTAGATTTGGGCATTCCCAAAAGACAAATTTTAGATTTATTGAATTTCAGAGTTTAAGTGGCAGAATCACTAATTTTAGCAAATAAATTTCACTAAGAAAAAGAGGACGAGCTTCAAATGAAGTACTATAAGAAATTCCCCCACGACTAACCTCAAAGAGGCGACCAGAAGTAAGACCAGTAGCTGAGGTTCGATTGGATTTTGTGGGTCATTTAGCAGAAACTGATGACAAAAGTTTCGCCTCAAGATGCAAATTTCCACAGTGCAAAGCATGAACACATTTTGTTTGTAGGAAACGTAATGTGCACTTGTACATTACTAAGAATAGTAATTGCTTCTTGCTATATCATATAAAGAAATAATATGTAATACTTTTTTAATGAAAAACATTTACAAGTTCCCCTAAATTACAGCAAACTGTCTTTTATTTAAAAAGAATTAAATATTCCTTGGGCATTCCATTCACTCACGTTGTAGGTACACCATAGTGCACAACAAATTTCCCAAAAACCGGAAGTGCTAATCAGGTTTTATATATTTTGTATTACCTACCGAAAATAAGAATTTTATTCCAAAAATTGAAAATTCATTAGTGAAAGGGTTTATAATAAATCATCGTAACGGTTTTAAAAATCCTAATGTAAGCAAGTTTAATACATTTTTCTTTCTAGAGTTAATTGGCCTAACAAATAAATAACAACAATCCTGGAAAAGGGTTAAATTTTGTATGAAGATTTAATATTATTATTTTTACTTATAAAATATTAGACGTTCTAGAAGTACATCTATAATAGAATTCGTCCATTACAATTAATTTACCCCAAAACAGTACAAGTGGCCTCCAATATACACAATATGTAATCCTAGTCGAGCAAAGAAAATAATTTCTTTTCATATGAAAATACTGAATTATTTATGTCAATCTCATTTATTTAATATGCTTGGCCAAAAGCCAATGTATGCAGATTTTCTATGAAAATAAGACATCTTATGATCTTATAAATAATACTTTGTGTTTCATGAAGTAAACAGTCTTATACTTTTTCTAGATCATAAAAAAAATGAATATTTTACCACATCACTTCAATATCTTTAGTTATTCTAGAATTCGTGTTCTTTAACACTGCATTGTTTAACATAGGAATTTTGCCCAAAATAAAAATTTAGATCTTTTTATTACAAAAAAAGGACTGTTAAATAATTTTATTGCAGAAGTTCATGGAGTAAACCCTTAACTTCATTAAAATACTTCCAAGCCCAAGAATATTAAGTGAGCATAAAAGATATTATTGGTGGTCGAGTTCTAAGCCCTGATAAAAGACGGTACATCATTTCTCTGTAGGGGGCCACTGTCGTAGGACCCCCAACAGTTCTATCTTCAAGAGAGGCAACATAAATGCCGTAATAAACCCTCACACAGCTAAAGGGAGAAACCAGGCATTATCTGGCACTTGCTACGGCTGCACATTCAAGCCAAAACAGACAAAAACAAACATAGATATCTGGTAATTAAGGGGTTTAGGTGCTTCAAGTAAAGAACAAAGTGCTGTTCAAGAAAACACTGATTTAGGCCGCTGCCGTTTCTCAAGTTCCAACTAGTTCCAAACATCCTCTCAAGAATTAATGTTATTGTTTTGACCCATAAATCTGCTTAAACAGCTAACATTCGTGAGCTTCCACGTTATTCTCTTCTTAAAAATAAGCTGACATCGATCGGGCATGTTCTAATGTGTTCGTTCGGCTACCATTCTTGAAAAATGCGGTTCAAATAATCCGCTTTTGTCATACAAGAATGAATTCAGCTACTGAGTTCGTTGTGACGATAAACATAATCAACTTACAAAATCCCAGTCGCGAATACTTCTAACAAAATGAATGAAAATAAGTGCTGCAAAAATACCTAATAATACTTTAATAAATTACAGTTTGATGTTATCTAGTTTTCTATACAGGGTGTTCTTTAAATTATTATCACGAACTGTATTTGTTTATGATTTTTAGTTAGTAAAGGGAATGGAAAATAGAGATAACCAGAATGTAAACAGAGTTGAACGAATTAAGTAAATTCCCTAATTTATAGATCAATATACTTACTCGTATTATAAGTGATTGAGAAGAATTGCGATAGAATTATTGTAACAAGAAAAATCTGGTGTGGCCTTTTGTAAAAATGTTGCTGAATCACACAATTATATAACATAAAAACAACTACATAATTTACTGTAAAAATGGAAAATGGCAAATGAAGTTGGAAAGTTTAGGGAAAATATACTAGAAAGACGTATAACAAACAAATAACGGTAAGTTCCGAAAATTACTAAAAAACATAAAAACAAAACTGTTGGTAAAATACGTACTATCGGACATTCTGTGCAAGATTTATGTATGTCTTAATCACGTAGTTTCAATTATTGTTTTTAGCAAAATTTTGGTTCATTCCACGGTTTTTTTAGTTTGCAAAATTTCCACATTTTACTATCTCATGTCTCATTTGGTCCCAACTTTTGTGCATGTATTCTTACTTTGTTTAACTGGTTTATTTGTTTTTATACTTAAGTTATGGCACAACTACAACCGTTATATTTAAGCTACACGTAACTGATGATACTTGTATCTCGGCAGATCCAACAAGATTTGGACCCAGTGGGGGTTGATCGCAAAACAAACCCTCAATCCGCTGTGCCACTGAGCTCCCTAAACTGGTCTATTATTTTCGATTGTTTAGTAATGTTTCTAACAGCTTAGTTGCCAACCTATAATAGCGGCTAAATCTATAGTTGTTTCCTTACTTGTCGTACTACTTATTGACATTTTTGTGATTCCTGAATTCAGTAGCTTGTATTTTTCTTGTTTCTTTCTGCTTGATAGATAATGTTCACTCACTGCCGTATTATGGTTCTTATTGGTTTATAGATATTTTAATTAGAAAGTCGTTAACTCCTGAGAGGTGCGTTTTTGGACCAACCATTTATAGGAACTTTTTTATCTTTATGACGAGCCCAATGCAATCAGTTTTGACAAAATAGTTTAGTTGCTTTTTGATTATTTTTCTTTTTATATATAAAAATCGTTAACTTGATTTAATTCGCCTTTTCGTTTTAATTTCCCTTTTATCATAAACATTTTCGAATACATATTTGTACTAATTGTATTGTTATCAGAACAAACTATAGGATCAACGGATATCCCAGAGGTAAACATAGCTAAAATTAATAACGCACTGAACAAGACGAAACGAAATTAAGCTTCAGGGCCAGATAATATGTTGGTTGAAATGCTGAAAGAAGGAGGAAGAGAAATCAAGTATGAATTACCAAAAATATCCCTCCAGTGGTCGGGTGGGGTCTGTGAGACAATGCAGTTTTGTTTTGTGCGCCCATATTTGCAATTTTAGGCCTAACGCATTGTGCATTCGTGTACCTGTCAGTTAGTATCCAAGGAATACGTGACCGAGTAATAGTGCCTCAGTGACAAAAATTCCGGTAGTTACACGCCATTGTGGTCTCTCAGACACCACCCGGCAGTTCTCGTAACTTTTTTGTGTTATAAAATACGAAGTGTGTTAAGCAATAATCGTATGAAAAGTAAGTAGAATGAGTAACAATTAACACAATTAAATATAGTTATTCTCAATTTAGTAGAGTATTACATCCGGCTCCAATTTTAACTTTTCAACCCGTGTTATTACAATTTTTTGTCCATTTTTGCCAAATTAATAGGATAATTTTTTTCAGCCAATAATGGATCCATACTGGAAAAAAATTGAACGATTACAGAAACTCCATGATGAAGTAGAAGTAGCCGAAAATGTAGATCACGATGGTGATCCTGACTCAGAAATAGATCACTGTGAAAACAGTGATCATAATTCACCTGCGCGCAGCGAAAACGAAAGGGGTCGTTGCGCCTACTGCCGAAACCGTAAAACACGATATTTTTGCTCAAACTGCCATAAATGGCTTTGCTTAGAGCATGTTAGACCCATGTGTCAAGACTGTCTCCAAAAAGAAACTGAAGATTAAGATTTTTTCAAAAAAGTTTTTAGCCTTGTGTCTTATACGAGTTTTCTTTATAATTATGTATTAGAATTATCCTTTTTTTTTGTAGCTATTGCTTAAAATACAATGTCTAATACTTTACTATGTATCTAAGAACTCATTAAGTTTTATAAATGAAAAAAAAATAATTATATTACATTTTTTTCTTAATTCAAAAATTGGGCCTGCTAGACACCACCCGACTGTTCGTGTAATTTTTAGTCACCCGATTACTGGAGGGATATGTCGCTGAAAATTAAAGATCGAACAAGTGAAATAATAAGAACACCTTCACGGTTTTTTATTTTCAGCAGTTCATAGCGAAATAGTTTGATAAAAAGAGTAAACAAGACAAACTCGATGCACAATATTTAGAAAATATGTAACAGATAAAGTGAGGAAACTATAATCCCTAGAATATAGCAAAGAATACTACACTCAGGTGCACAAAAAACGGGTCATTTCTTTTTCTTTTAATTATTATGTTGTTGTAGTACTTAGAATAAAACTTTTAGTATTTTACTATGAAAGAGACCATCAGGGGAAGAAAAAAACAACATATGGTACTTATCAGTTTATTTAATGAACATTAATAAGGGAAAATGATAATGTACGTATACAATAAAGAAAATGCATTTCCGCAAAATAAACTTAACAGAGATTAAAAATGAAAATTTCATTTGAATAGATTTCAATACTTTGTATTGCCTCCTCTAGCCCTAACTATTGCCTGCATACGGCGGCCCATGCCACTACTAAGCTCACGAATATCATTTTGCGGAATATTCTGCCATTCTTCCTGAAGTGCCACACGAAGATGATTTATTGTGGTTGCTGCAACTGCACGTCCTCTAACACGCCTGCCCAGCATATTCCAAACATGTTCTACAGGATTTCCATCTGGGGTACATGCTGGCCAGTTTATTTTTCCTATTCCAACTTCATCCAAGTATTCAGTGACGCACCTTGCTGAATGTGCTGTCGCGTTATCCTGCATCAGAACAAAGTCATCGCCGATAATTGGAGCAAATGGAACTACGTAATTTGCTAAAACCTCCTCATTATACCGCTGTGCAGTCAGCGACCCACCATCAATAACAATCAATTCGGTGCAGGCATCCATTGATATCCTGCCCACACCATCACTGAACCTCCACCATGGCTAACCCGGGGGTTAAACGTCCACTCCGCAAATCGTTCTCTCGTTCGTCTCCATACTCGTTCTATTCCATCTGGTGAATGTAGGCAGAACCTAGACTCCTCAGTAAACAGTACAGTACTCCATTGTGCCAATGTCCAATTCTAATGTTCGCGAGCAAATTGGAGTCTGGCTACTCGGTGACGTGGGAGTAGTTTTGGTCCAGCTGCTGGTCTGTAAGTTTTAAGCCAACTTCTTGTAACCTTCTACGAACTATCCACACACTCACATCTGTACCACGAACCTCACGGGGTTGGTTTTTTGTCTCCACTGAAGTCAAATGACGATTCCGTAGAGTATTAAGGACGAGAAATCGGTCATCGTTAGCAGTCGTTTTTGGTTTCCTGCCAGATCCCGGCCTCCGCGTATTTCTGCCGGTCTCTCTAAACTATTTAAGTACTCTTTGGATGGTAGAAAGACTGACATGAAGTAATCTGGCCACATACCGCTGGCTTCTTCCGTCTCCCACAAGAGGTACAGCTTTTGCACAATCTTCAGCACTTAGAACCATAATGAACACACCAATCTCTATTGGCAATATCAGTAAATCGAAAATAAACAATTAAAAGCAGTAGACACCTTGATGCTCTATGCATAATGTCGAATGGGCAATAGGTAGTGAAGAACTCGTATCTTTAAATTTCATTTTCGCTTATTAATGTTCATTAAATAAACTGATAAGTACCATATGTTGTTTTTTTCTACCCCCTGGTGGTCTCTTTTATTGTAAAACACTAAAAGTTTTATTCTAAGTACGACAACAACATAAAAATTAAAAGAAAAAAAAGTGACCCGTTTTTTTGCACCTGAGTGTATATACAAAGAAGAAAATTTAATCAAACTGGAGAATTACAGGTTAATTAGTCTCCTGTCGGAAATCTAAACGGGTAATAACAAAGAGATTAACAATCAAATTAGTTCAGGTTTTTTGTTGTATTACTAATACTTGCGACTATCTACAAACAGTATGAACTTTGTACGAGAAAAGTAAACGGTATAACTCAAAACTGTACATAAACACCACCACGTAAACCTATTAAAAAACATTTACAATAATACAAAAAAGTGTATAAAAGTATATGTATATTATTTCCCCTTAAGTGTTTGTTTCAGCATTAGGAAAAGAAATGAATAAATTGGCGGACTATGTCCAAATCACCTGAAGAGTACAAGATCATATCGTACAGTTCGGTGGAAAGAACACAATAAAAAGAGACATAAGTATGGAAATAATAAGAATAATAAATTAGCTCAAAGTTCATTTGCAAAACTAAATTACGCCTCTACATCTACATCCGATATTCCAAATACATTACAAGCTAAAGTATAGAACCAACATGTTCTAACAATTGCGTTTAGAGTAGGAATGTGGAGCTTAGGCATACATAGGAATCAGGCTAACCGACTGAAAAAGGAACACATGGGAACGGCAGCAATATACTACGAATTGCATAAGACAAATGATAACAAGTAGGACACGTGACAAGGACAAACAATGAAAGTTGGGAAAAGTCATCACTTGATGACAAGATTATATAAAAAATTCACAGTTTTCGCAATCCTTGCAACCATCGGATACATTGGAAATGATAATGCCATATACAGGGTGATTCAAATTCGACCCTCACCATGGGGATCTCCCTTATGAGCAGAGTTAGAGGGAATGTTTAAATTCGGCAAAGTTGCTATTTTTTGTTCTCTTTAAGAATCCGCCGGCAAAATTGACTTGCGACAATTGACAATCGCAATATTTTGAAAAATCAAAAAAAGTGGGATTTAGTTTTTTGCTTGTGGCGCTCTTATTTGAATTTATAATTAAAAACTAAAAACACATTTTCATAGCCATTTTTTCTCCTCTATCTGATGGTCTGGTTATAATGTTATTAGCACGTTTCATCTCTTGCAGGCCATCATCAACTTTCTTATTTCTTATGGGGGCCATTTTGTTTTTTTACAAATTCAGATGCCCACTTTTTCTCTAATTACAACGATATATGATATGTAGGGAAAATGTTCTAAATTTAGTGCTTAATTCTCAAAAAAAGCATATGTAACTTAAAATCATGCCTGCCATGCATTGTTTAAAAACAATGGAGCATCTAGTTAAGTCGCTTTTGTTTACTTGTGTAATTGTTACTGCCAGTAATATCAAAATATCATAATATTATAATAATGAAGCTCGTCATGAACCTAATCTAACGAAAATCTAATGAGAACAAAATTGGAAAATTTAATACATATTAAAAATGAAAACAATTTATTACAATAAATGTTCAAACAATCTGCTGTTTTCATTAATGCATAAAAAGCGACCTAACTAGATGCTCCATTGTTTTTAAACAATGCATGGCAGACGTGATTTTAAGTTACATACGCTTTTTTGAGAATTAAGCACTAAATTTATAATATTTTCCCAACATATCATATATCGTTGTAATCAGAGAAAAAGTGAGCATCTAAATTTGTAAAAAAACAAAATGGCCCCCATAAGAAATAAGAAAGTTGATGATGGCCTGCAAGAGACGAAACGTGCTAATAAAATTATAACCAGACCATCAGATAGAGGACAAAAAATGGCTATGAAAATGTGTTTTTAGTTTTTAATTATAAATTCAAATAAGAGCGCCACAAGCAAAAAACTAAATCCCACTTTTTTCGATTTTTCAAAATATTTCGATTGTCAATTGTCGCAAGTCAATTTTGCCGGCGGATTCTTAAAGAGAACAAAAAATAGCAACTTTGCCGAATTTAAACGTTCCCTCTAACTCTGCTCATAAGGGAGATCCCCATGGTGAGGGTCGAATTTGAATCACCCTGTATAATATATAAAACATATAAACTGACCTCACTTACGACTTCGAAATTGTGAAAATATCACACCTCTGAGAGTAAATTTTTTTTCCAATTCTTACACATAAAGTGGCATTTTAATGTGTCAAATCTAATTATCAAAGCAACATTTTAACGTGAAGGGTGGATAAAGTGTTGCTATAAAATTTTATCCACACTTTACTTGACGACACTGTTGCTATAAAAATTTTATCCATAATTTCCTTGACGACGTGAATTTTAGAATGAAAATCATGGTGCCTTTAAATGTAGGTTGCTAGGTATTGTTTAATAAAGAGATTTCATCCACTCAAAATGTAGCAGACCTTGTCTATTCTTCTTACGCACGTTTATACGAATAATTCAAATGTTTACTGTTATGAGATCATCGAGTTGGAGTCCGAGCTCAATTGCCCGAACGAGGACATTCCATGTTTTCTAATTCTGTGGGCAATAAAAGTCTAATGTTTGGTAAAAGAAGTTTAATTATGAAAACACAAATACAATAATTAGACTAAAAAGTAAGTGAACGTCTTGTCAGTACAAAGCCCGTACGGTATCTGCCTATTTTAATTACTCGTGAATTCGTTACCAACGCCGCTGCTTATTTAGACTCAACACAACGTGCTTTTCTTAGAAACTAAATTGTTAAATATTTGGTTCCCCGCTTGCGCCTATGATACAGACACTTTTGCTGTCGCAACAAACTGCTAAAAATTCTGTAACTCTGTCCAATATACGAGCCCATAAACATTTCCAATGTTAAAAAAGATGCTGGAGTACAATGGATGAGAATAGCTGCAGCTAAAACATAGTGAAAGGTAAGGGGGATCTACATCCAGCAGTGGATAGGATTATGGTTTCTAGGAACAGTAATTATTAGAAAAAAAAAAGGAATATTCTGAATAAAATGAAGACCGATTAAACTACAAGGGAATATAGTAAATACATATATCAGCAGATATGGTCCACGAATGTGGCGAAAGGGCCTTGATTAACGATAAAACCCCTCTAAACAATATACGTAGAGTTTTGCATCTGACGTGATTGAGACATTGAGTAGCGTGCTGTTTTAGACCTTACCCAGTTCTTAATAAAGCACCTTACGGCGGCCTTACGATACCGGGAAAAACGTTGAAATCTTCTCCCTCAACCATGATACGGCCCAAGCCCGGCAATCGCTTTTCACATCTATTTACTCAAACTATTAACAAAAATAGTCAAAGATAAAAAGAAAGCTTATGACAACATACAATAATTGCAGAATATCTTGGTAAAACTATCTGCAGAAGATGGACTTAATTATAGATATATTCTGACAAAGAATATTAATTATAAATAAACCGTAGTGGACGATGTCATGCTTTTACCAGAAAACGCGGAAACAATAAAAACCTTAAACAGAGAATCACTGTATATAGATTTGAAGATGAAAAGACGGAAGTAAAGAATCGTGAAAAACCAGTGGAGGTAAAAGCAGGAGTGGTGAAATTAAGTATATTTAAATAAAATTAAAATATTTATATTTAGTTTGCGACAGAGGGTAGCCCTATAAAGGAACACGCACTACAAGGATTAGACTGACGACATTCAGAAGACTGTCCTTCATATCTCAAAGTCTTGTGTCTTTGATTAAAGGATACTTTAGGTTTTAACATATATGGTAGGGGATTAGATAACCACCAAAAATTGAAAGTCACTCAAACAGCTATGGATAGATGAATAGTTAAACTGGAAAGAAATGTATAACTAATAACGAAAGGAGAGCTTTCGAACCATCTTCCGCATAGGATTGAAACCTCCCCGATTCGTGGATATTTCCATGCCAATGTCGGAATTTGATTTTCGTGATCGGATTTTCGTGGGTTGACCGCACAGCAAAGCAAGCTCTCAGCTTACTGCACCACCAAGCCAAAGTGATAATTAAGGTAATGGAAGAACAGCAACTCTAAAATGGCGATTCATAAGCTACGGATGGAATCGCAGAATTCGTTGAAGTGGAGAGAACGAGGCAAAGAAAGACCTTCGATGAGACAGCTCGATGACACAAAGAAAACAACGAAGTGAAAATAATTAAGAAAGAGTGATATTCAAAACTCGACGTACTTAATGGGTTCCTGATGATAGTTAGCATCTTTCTTATCCATATAAATGGTTTATTATTCTTATAAATGTTTTTTTAATTCCGGGTATTCCATATTTATTTTTGGTAGTGCCCAGTCGAATTTTTTTCCATTCTTATAAATGCATAACAACCTTCCTTCCTTTGTAATCTGTATTTGTATCTGTAACATCTCGGTGTCGAGGCTAGTGCGTTAGTGTATGTGCAATACACATACACAATCCGGCCCGACTCTGCGGGTTACGTGATTGGTTCACCGTTTAATACCTGCATACTGCACTATGTGTATATTTAGTGTAAGTGTGTGTACGTGTAGCACCTTGTTACTCTATCTCTTAGGCCTGTATTCGGAGAAGAACGTCGTTAATTAGATGCCCAATGACGACTGGTCACCAGGAACCTTCAGACCGCAGGAAAATCCTGCCCGTCGGCATCGGTTGATTCGAACGAAGGACTAACGCTAGTCTGCCGCTCTACCACTGCTCCACCCTGACATTCTTCCTCCTTTATAATATTGTTTTAAGGATATTTGTGATAAGACCTTGAACCTGAACTGACACCAACTTTGATTACCTTGTATTTCTTTAAATACTTTCAAAACCTTTATACCATGCCTCAACATTTGCATTCCTCTGAAATCTTGTTTCACTTTTTGGAGATTTCTAATAGTAGACATTCCCTACCTTCTGCCGGTATAAACTAATATAAAAGGAGAAAGCGGCAATACGTATATTCTATAGAGTATTTTTTGGACAGTCAGGGTAACACTGAACTGTTTTCGTGAAAAATGTTTAATTAATACAAATATAATATTTGGTTGGTTCAGCATAAAACAAATCCTGACTATTGTGAAAACATAGGAAACCAAAGAATGGCAAGGTTATCAATTGATACAGGTATTTGGAATGTTACAGATGAAATTGTATAATGACATAGTATATTAAAATCATGATCTTTCATTATAAAAAAGGGGCGTGAATTGCGTGAATGCAGTATAGTTAAGTATATCGAATACATCACTAAGATAAAGCTATAGAAAAATGATATGTTACAATAACATACAAAAATTACAACAGTTTTGCAGATCCCGAAACTATTGTTTGTTATCAGATAATACAAATATAGAAAAATACAGATAAACTTAGAATTATTCCTGGTAATATAATAGCTATTTATGCAACGAGTTGCAAAATGATGGACTTTTTATCACCAGGCGTGAAATTGTTCGTCGAGGCGAAGCCGAGATGAACAACACGCCATGTGATAAAAAGACATGCTTTGCAACGTGTTTCATACAAGATTTTATCCAATTCAGATAACAAAATGTAAATGCCACATCTTCTTAAAAAAGGAGTTGGGTCATCGTGATGAAATGGGAGTGATAAAATGGGAGCATATTTTGTAACTAGTTACAAAATGAACCACTTTTCACAACTCAAATCATCTTTTTGTAACTAGTTACAAAATGGGAGCATATTTTGTAACTAGTTACAAAATGAACCACTTTTCACAACTAAAATCAATGTCGAAATGTTGACATTTCGTAACTGAATTGGATAAAGCAATGATAATGCTCTTAATGGGTTTAATAAATTTAATAAATTCGGAGTTACCCAATTTTTCCTTTTATTTTGTAAAGTTTGTAACCTCAACTTCTCGGATGTATAAGTATCAGAGATATCATGGGTAGCTAGTTCTGATAACTTTTCTCGAGATAATTAAAAGAAGTTATTTACAAACCGTAAATTACTTTTCGTATGCAATATTAATATTTGCCTTGGTAAAGGATAAAAATAAAACAAACACGTGGATTCGTTCTGCTTGTCACTTCAGAACTTTTAGGTTCCACAACATTTGTACACATTTTTGTTATACATCATCACACATTCCAGACGCGTTTAAAGTTCGATCAAAGTCAGTATCCCTTCAACTCTTGTGTTGACATGTGTGTGTGCTTCACCATCCTGCAGGATAGGAACGAATATATGGTTTAAAGAACTTGTTTACGTTACTCGAGTTTTTCTTGATGTGCATACGTTTTCAACAAGAATTGAATAAGACGTTCTCTTTTTAAAAGTTTCGGTTTTCTGAGGAAATTGTTGAAAACGTAGGATTTGCTAAAACAGCATTGGGTTTACTACCACGAAGTAGATTAAGCGTGAATGTATTTTGTTCAGATTGCAGATTGAAATTAAGAATCAAAAGAAGAAGATATAAATTTTAATTTTTTGTAATGTCCCGGAAAAAATTTATATCTTAGTTTGTTTACACCGAGCACGTCTTCGGTTGTGTTTTCTCAAGGGGTTGGTAAAGACGAACCTTTTAATAGTTCGCTGAACGTTCAGTCTTAAAACCTCCTACGCTACTAAAATACAAGTGTTTAAATTACATTTCGAATATTTGCTTGGCTATGAAACTTGAAGTTTGCTTGGATGTTTTTCCGGTTCTTGAGGCAGACGGGGCGAGGTTTAATTATAACCTGGCAGCGACGAAAAATTGCAGTTGCTTTCTTTCTGGAATTAGCATCGCAATGGTGTATTCGCTTTTCGTAATTAATTGTCGACGGTTTTTGAATAGTTTATTTTAGTTAACTAGTTTTATAGTTTCCGAGTGGAATTTAGCAGTTTTAATTTAAATACCGATGGTATTTTTTGTTCGACGATGTAATTTAATGCCCCTAAATTTTGCTGGTATCGCAAATCGTGCTTTGTTCTGGAAACATTTTAGTGCCATTTGTTTAGTACGTTTTAGATTTAAGTACTGAATATCAGGAAAGACGGGAAAACTTAAACTCATTAGCTAGAAATAAGGGAAAATCACGCATGAGCTTCATTCAGGACAAAGTTACCTGCACCCTCCTGATCGACCCTAGTGAAGCCATCCTTGTAATTCTGTCAAATCGTAATAATTACAAATGCAAATAACTAAAAAATTCGACGTGCTTTGGAATGACTGTTGGGTGTGCCGACTAATGGTGTGCCTACTATAGGTATATCCTACTCGCAGAAATTTCATTTTTTATTTTATTACGAATCATTTTTAGGCACCTACTACTGAAAAATAAATAATCTTATAAACGTTTTTTGTTGTAAATTATATCCAAAAATTTAATTAGAAACTATATAATTGTCAACTAAAAAAGTTAATGTGTATTACATTGTATAAAAGTACAATAACTTGACATTTATTTAAAATTATTAGAAGAAGAAGCATTGCAAATATTTTGTTTGAGACAATTGTTTCATATTAGTATTTTCGATTTAATATAATTTTTGTACATATTTGTTGTGTTATTTTGTAAAACTGTTTAATTTTTAGATCTATGGCATACTTACAATTTTCTTTTCTAAGGGAATAGGTACTAACTTCGGGACACATTGGTACATACCTGAAAAACAAAAGACAAATTAATGAGCTTTCAAAAATGATTTTAATATGAATTTTAGGATTACAGAAGATTTACATTTAACCTAAAATTCTTTATAAAATTCAATTGCCAATAGTTTTTATTGATATTCCTTCAATACTAATTCCTTTAAAATATATTTAATTTTATAATTGCGATGGAAATTGCCAGCGTCTTTTTGCATAAGTGCAATACAATAAATACATCGTATACAAAGTATAAATTGAGCTTCAATACGTTACAATTTTGTAAACTAACAAATATTACTAAAAATAGTACAAGAACAGATTGATATGTACTTCGTACTGAATTTCTACAAAACTCCTCTCCCTTTCTGAGGTCTTTTAATTCACTGGTTATTATTAATCATTTTATTGTAGAGTGGCTAACTGCATACTGTAACGTTTCTAAAACGTTTATTTAAGACTTCGGTCCGTGGTGTGAATTATTTATTAACAAATTTAAACAACGTAATAATTAACATGAAATAACAATTTAAACGCCAACAACACAACACTAATACTAACCCGAAACACTAATTCATTTATTTATACAGTTTATTTATATTCACGCATGCACTTGTATTATACGTGTTTGCACTTTTTCGCAACTGCTAGACTTTGGTAGACTGCTTGCTCGCTAAACGCAATGTTCTTATATGCCAACCGCGGCCTTCGAGTGCAATCTGGACCGCCCTAGATTTTTCCAGAACAATGATGTGTCGGTGGATGACGCATACGACTGAAATCACACGTGCTCCCACCGACCGCTGACGCGTTTCGTTACAATACAGTAACGCGTTACACATTAATGTATGCGATTGATTTCAGATTTGGCAAAATGTAGTGGGAAACCACTTCAGAGAACACATTTCCGTTGTACAAGGAGGGGGAAGTAAGCAAAGTTGACGATACCACAAGTCTTTTAAACTCTGGTTTTGAACCCCTCATCAATTACCAAAGAAGAGTGTTAGATTTTGTCCGTTCTCTTTCTTTTTCTCGTTTTTTCCCATTAAAGGTTTACTGTTTTCAATATAATTATTGCTTTTTCATATAGGGTTTTTAGTTAGTTGACGCTGGTCTTGCTTTGATTTTCTTTGGCTTTCCGGTGATTTATAATTAATAAATTTCATTCATTCATTTGTTTTGGCCATCTTCCTCCCACTATGTTCTCGGGGTATCTATGCTATCCGAGTGCTTTATTTTCAAAGTGAATTAATTTAAACACTCTAGATTTTTGAATAAGTTGCATTATACTGTACAAATTTACAATAACTACGCAATCTAGGTAAGTAAAGTAATAAGATGCTAAACAACCGATAAATATGGTAAAAGTCGAAAGAAATAGGGCAACGAATACAAAATATTTTGATAAAATTTTAGTAGAATATGTGATTTCTTTCAGCGATTAATATTATTTATCTTTCTTCCTCTTATGGCCAAAGCCTTCGCCAATGGCCTGTTATTAACTCAAGAATTAGTTCTGTGAGCCTCTTTGCATATATGCTGGGCAAGAGGCTAACATTACCCATCGAAAGAGGTGGAGAAGATCGACCCGCAATGTTGCGAGGTTAACGGTTATCAAAGGTGTTACTATGATAAGCATGGAGAATCGTACGATCTTTTACAAATTACGACGGAGATATCGCCGGTCTTAAGAATTGGACCCGAGATGCCTACGTGAGAGACCGATGCCTTTTACACGTAGCTCTCCTTTATTTTTAATCTAACAAAACAGAAAATATTAAGACTTAGGCTTCAGCTATCTCATGGCGCCGTATCTGATCGATCTTTTTTTCATATTAACAGCAAGCTTTTGTATAAAACCTTGATCTTTTTTGGTGGCGGTATTTTATTCTAAATATAAGCTGTTAATTTTCGGCTTCCCTCCCTCCTTTGTACACCATGCTTTTCCGATATAACGGTGGATGATATAACTAAAAATCTTAATCAATAACTCGAATATCTGGAATATTAACAGATTTGTCTTCTTTAGTTACAAATTCTATATTGTCTTCGTTAAAGAATGCCTGTATTATTTTCCTGTATAGTGCGAGGCTTGTCAGGCCAAAATACAGAGGTTGAGTCGAAAGTTCGTGCGGATTTATTAAAAAATTAAAGAATTACCAACTAAAATCAAAACAAACTTACTTTTCGAAATATAAACCATTATGTTCTATGGTCTTAACCAATCTTTCTGCCAAATTGCAAACTTTATACCGCTCCTTAGGTTTCGATGAAAAAAATTTCTGAACCCCAGCTTTCACTTCATTCAGATTTCCGAACCGCCTACCGCCATGGCCGGAACAAGTGGAAATCGGAAAGCACTAAGTTTGCTGAGTATGCAGGATGTGAGAGAAGTTCAGATTCATTCAGCTCCCGAAGTTTGTTCTTGGTTATATGGTTTTCCGCAAAGTGTATGATGGAACGTTATCTTGCTGTAGAAGCACTTGCTTTCTGTTTACCAGAGCCGGGTATTTTCGGGATACAGTTTCGTCATTCAATCTAGTTGTTGTCAGTAGAGCTCAGTGGTCATGCCACGGCCATCTGGAACCAACTGAAAATGTATCAGTCCCCAAAATCACTAAATGCACAACATGGCTTTGTGTTTAAATCTTCTACGTTTAGCCACAGGTTCAGGATTCAACATTTGATTCAGCATTACCCTTGGCAAACATTCAACCGTTGTCGTGCTTGGGCAAGTTTTAGCTCGTGAGGTATCACTCTGCAGCTTCTGTAAACTATTCCTAGCTTGTGCAATTGCGGAACTACATTGGACTGTGATATCATAAGTTCGTCTGGTAGTCTGCGAGCACTTGTTGTCGGAGTGGCTTCAACAGTTTGACGCATAGATTTGGAATCCGCAGTAGGAGGTCTACCAGAACAATGTTCATCTTGAAGACTGGTTTTCCCGTTGTGGAATCGAGAAAAGCACTTTTGTCTTTCACTGATAATACTCTCCTCACACAGCACAGATTGACAGAATGACGTAAAAGGATTCTGATAACAAAATTTTCATCCATAGTTAAGTAACTGACGATTATATTAAACACTTTATGAGAAACTAAGGTATTGATAGATATTGACAACGTAAAAAGCGCTTTCAAATGGCAAGACTACTTGTCAAAACGAAAAAACAATATTACGTTAAGTTCAACCAATTGAAAGTAACACTCAGAATTCGCACGAACTTTTGCTGTTTTCCGCTGTTATTGCCATACCAAAAGAAATAATCAGAGGACTTATCAGACTTCTTTGACCAATTGCTATCTGTTACCAGTATTTTTTTGCTGAAATTTCTTTTTTTTTTTAGAATATCGCCTTAGACGACGCTGTACAAACAGTGCTAGAGTAAAATGTATCCTTACCATTAATTATTTATTTATTGAATTTGAAAACGTTAAACGTGATTCGTCATCTAGTATCAAGCTGGGTTCAGAGAATTGTTTGAAAAGACGACCGCATTTTGTCTTTGCTCATTTGCTGACGCCATTTGAACTTCAGTCCTATCCGGAACCTTTTTTTTGCAGCTTTTAATATTTGTTTTTCTCAAAGGTTTGGATGGGTTCAACTCTTACTCGCTTTGAAGGTTTTCGCAGCAGTATGAATTCCGCCATTATTTTCAAAAGCCGCCTCAAATTTAGCTACTCAAGCTGGAGTAAAAATTTTGGTAATTCTTCTTGAACCGACTTTCCTGAATGGTAGCAATCGATTATCGTACATTGTTTTTTTTTGTACATAGTTTTCGGTAAAATGATGAACAATAAAGGATTTTCCTTCATCTTGCTGTTTTCAATGAACTTGTACATGCGTTAACATATAATATTCTCTTTAGGCGTCATTTTGACAACTAATTATAACTTTAAACAAATTCACAAACATGACCTAACAAAACAGGACAATGCCTATTACATGCTCAGAACTGCGAAGCAATAAAAATCGTAACCTACATACTCTGTACTGTTTTTTACCGAAGAAACGATAGTTTATGTCTCAAAAATCTTTGAATTAGAGTTTTCCACAACAATTTATTGTAGGACATTTTATTTATAAGTATTGTATGTTACATATTTCATGAATTATTTTAACTAGGATGAAATTGTAAAAAAGTTATGAGATGAGTTATAATAGTTATTTATGATACAAGTGTTAAAAGTGATATTTTATTTTGTGAGTGGGGAAAATTGCGAAACGAGCGTAGCGAGTTGAGCAACCCCACGAACAAAATAAAATCGCTTTTAACACGAATATCATACACTATTTTTTCTACAAACGCCATTGAAACCATTTTAAACTCTATTATTCGAGATTTCAAAGATTACCTAAAAAATCTAGTACTCTGTGACATTTACGGAACAATTTAGAATTGAGCTTACATATGTATTGTTTGACATATGCTTGTCAAAAGTGAAAAAGAATAATTTAAGATGAGTTCTAATCTAAGTAAAGAAATTTCGATCGATATAGAAGAAGCTGCTAGTAGGGCAACATTAGATTTGTCGATTTGGTAGGTACTATTGAGTTAAATCAAAATCAGTCTTTGTGTAATATTTTAGTTGTCATTGTGACAGCAGACTTTTAACACTAGTGTTAAAAGTAAACCACGTGATCTACTTTTAACACGCTGCAATTTAATATTACATTTTTAATTGCAGTATGCCGTGTTAAAAATGCAGTTTTTAGTAGTGTTTGTAGAAAAAATAATTAAATTGTATTCAGATTTTAAAATTTAATATAAAAAATGTAATTAAATAAATAAGGTAGATAGGTAGAAACATTTAAAATTGAATTATGTACATTATTTATAAAATGTTAAAATGTAATATAAAATTAGTTAGAAGGATCTGATTTAATTATAATAACTGCATTTGAAAATCAAGTAAACGAAAATGGATAAATTAACCAGGACAACGAGAATTTTAAAAAAACAATAACAGATGAAAAATTCTGAAAAACAGATATTTCAAGGTGTGTAAAAGAAAAGCTTTGAATATAATAGTATATTGTATAACTAGTGCTGAAAGACACGAGTGTGAAAGTTGAGCCACGAGCCTCTGGCGAGTGGCTTAATCACACGAGTGTGAAATATCCTTTCAGCACGTGTTTTACACTATACTTTTCCGACGACCATTTTTCCAATTTTTCATTTAAAAAAATTTTCTATTTAGTTAGGGAATAGTAGGCAATTTATGTGTGCAAAATTTATATTTAACAAACTGTCAATAAAATCTGTATTACATTTTATAATTTGACTTTATTGATATAAAATTAACGGAATTTAATTAAGAACTTAAATAAATCTCAAATTAAAAACCTCATCAACGCCTAAGAGATAAATACTGAGTTAGCCGGAGTGTAAATTAAAAAGCAAAAGTAATAAAGATTCTGTCAGGGTAAGTAATTTTTTTTTAAATTGTAATTATCTTGAAAGCTACAAGAAGAAACCAATCATAGCATTTATTAGCATCACAACGTGGCATCCCCATCATACCAGTATTCAATTCTTTTTATTCCTTCGGAACACTTATTTTGTTATTTTAATTAAAGATAAAGGTATCTGCACTAACGCCTCAGAAGGGAACATGGTCGGCAACATAGAGGGTTAAGGCCTTCTAAGTGGTAAGCACCATGCTTTCAACAATTGTCTACTTTGGTTACTCAACCACTGCGTTTCGGTTCCCAATTATTTTTAGTTACTGCGAAGGCCACCTGCCGAGCATCCGACTCGGGTTTGATCCCGAGACCGCCCGTACTGTAGTCGAATGGTACTTAACCACTCGACCACTCCGGTGACTATTTTAATTAAAACTAAATTTAATTTGTATAAAAATATAACTCAGATTTATTTTAATCATTAATAACCACGCTGATCCATGCGAATTGGGAATGTTAAAAAATCCTAAAACTAGATATTTATATTTTCTTTACAAAATGAAAGAAGTAAAGTGGACTGAGCATACATTGTAAAACATGTGTTCTTCGCCAATTGATTCAAGAAGATTATTATACCAATCTAAATCAAAGTTTATTGAATTTCATTTTTAAAGTTGAGTCTAGGTCTAGAACATGAGCAATTTCTGTTGTGTGATGATGTATTGATAAGCTTGTTATAGTTACACTTACAACAATCATTTTAATAAACAAAAGCCGGTATTAATCGACTTTAACTACTTACTGTAAATTATCAAGAACCGGTCATTAAATCCCTGTTAGAGTGAGCTACTTACTACAATTGCATTTTTAGTTAATACCTATTTTTGTATACAGTTAAGCTGTGAATAATTTTACATCCGAAAAATAAGCTGTAAATCTATTCTGTCGCATAAAAAAACGAAACAAAACAATCAAAGGTTTTGTATCTAGGCTTTTTACAAATTAAGTTTCGATAAAAAGTGTGCCGTAAGGTTAAGAAGCGACCCTAACAATTTTATTTCGTAGGCTTACTTTCAACACCCCGTATAATTTTATTTGGTAATAAATCCGCCGATCTGTGCCTCTCATGCCGAAGCTATAAAGCTTTCACGTCTTATTTTCAAAATCGAACATTTTACGATTCTGCATGGAGGTCACCAAGTTTATAGTTCGAAACCCAAACCGAGTTTGCCTCTTAAGCAACTCCAAAACAGATTTCGTTAAATTTAAGTGCAACCGAATTGATCAAGTTAATTAGGTGAAACAGGATGTGCAGACAGAACGTAGTTATTGCAGACGATGTAGGACAAACTTTGGTGTAATTGAATGTAATTCCAAGTTCCTATTTGTCTTAATATATTTAATTAATAACAATTAAAGCTAGCTAATTTTCAGAACATCGTGTGCTGAATGCATTTAAATGCGTCATTAATGAAGAACAGATGATTTTATTGTAGACTATTTTGCAGACACAAAGACTTACTCGACTTTACGGATTTGCACTTAAAACGAGTAGCAGTAAATTGTTTCGTCTGAAAACGATTTTGTACAGTCCGTATGCATTCAGCATAGTGCATGCAATGGCATTATGTGCTGACAATACTATATTTCATATCTATAATTACCTCACAGGCTAAACGAAACCTATAAAAACATTTTATAACAGATAATCTGCATTTTGTTATCCAGAGAGTAACTACCAATATCATAATTTCCTTTCGGTGACAGCCTGTTTTTATAACAATGGTAATTTCAGATCGGATAGAAACTGACAGTCAAATTTCCCCTTTATTTCGCGGGACGTCGCTATTCTCGCGATATATTCAGTACGAGCATATTGGAAAAGTTATGGACATATGTTAATATCCTGTTCGTTATTGAAAGTAGTTTTCACTTTATGTTCTCGTTTATTCTAAAGCAACTAACACGAAGCGCGTACAAGCCATTAAAGGAAATTGTTTCAAAGTTTGTTGGCAGTTATATATTATTTTGGGCTATACTTAGAAGCGAATACGGTAAATATCTTGGATCTTAATGTACATTCATATTATGCCTAGCAAAACTTATCAGAATTATAGTATCGCATTTAGGAAATTTCTATTAAACTCCATTTTTACAACCACTCACATGAAGAACGCGGTTTTATAAAAATTGCCGTAAGAAAGAAGTTGCTCAGGGTGGCTTCAAGAACACTGATGAAGAAGCGGCTAATTATAAGAATACACCAGTCAAATTAATAGCACATTCATTTATTATAAGAATTATTTACTAAATATTTTAGCGAGAGAAAAATGTACGTTCTCAATTTTTACAATTTTGTAGAACTTGAGTTAACTATTGCTTGTGTTTTTCATAAATTAATTTGAATTTCAAAAATTACAGTGATAGTTTACATACTGGCATTCTATGGGAGTGTATTTTACTCTAGCTCAAAGCTCACATGGTTGCAACTTTCACGTTCCACAGAGCAACTATTACATTTGTACCTTACTCTGTACATAATTATCAAATTAAAATATTAGTACTCGGCAATACGTTTATTTTTATTAATAATAAATGAGTGTCATTGAGTAATTTTCAAAGAAATAATTAAATGCAAATCCTAGAATATAAATGTGAAACAACTTTATTTCAGCCCAATCCAATTATTCTGAGCTTTAGTTTTACCGAATGGTAAGTAAAATCAGAGATTGCGAAAGAAGTAAGTAATTTATATTATGAGTTAATATTCTTTTTTTGTTTATATGTTTCATAAGTTTATTAACCTGAGTTCTTGGGTATCCTTGACGCTTTTTCATTATTTTATTTTGATAAAAATGCTATTGTTAATGGGAGAGATTCATATCTTTCCTTATATCTTTGAGGATTATTAAATTACAGAAAGTAATAACAAGAAAAATGTAGAAGAAAAAACAAATCTGTGTCTTAATAGACATAAAGGTTAAATTCGTTAAGATTTAATATAAAATAATTAGCTGGAAAACATAATAAAACCAAAGTTTTATAGCGAAGTAAAAGTCTGCATAAATAATAATGCATAGGATGCTTTAGACCAAATGAAGAAACATTAGACAAAATGCACTAAAAAATAAAAGAGAGAAAGAAGTAAATAGGGAAAATAATACCAAAGGATAGAAGACTTATAGATAAGGAAATACCAAATATGATTATTAAAGCAAACCTCTGTAGATAACACTATAACAAACAAATAAAAGCTAAGCAGAGCAGCACATCTGATTACTCCAGAATATGAAGCAGATATCATTTAATCAATTAAAGAATGCGAAATCAATTTCTTTATTCATGTTGGTGTGAAGCGCAGTAAATAAGTTGGAACAAATAAAAAAAGTTAAAATCTTATTCTAAATCCTACCAAATTGTTTGATAAAATGTCCTTTCAGTTAAAGAAGTTTATAAAAAATATTGGAAACCCACACCATAATATTTCAGCAAAATTTACACAAATAATTATTAAAAATGAGTAACCCTTAGTTATAATTATTTATAATTCGTTTAATAATCTCGATAACCTTTTATCATGATATCAACCGATATTTTGGGATAATAAAAATTATAAAAGGCTACGCTTCTGAAAATGCACTTCATTGTAAATCCTCCGCCATCATCGTTAGAGGAAATTATCATTCTTTCATTTTGAGGCGATGTAAATATGTTTGATATCGAAGGATAGCCGCAGGATCGAGATTCCCAAGATAAGATTGTGTGCTTCGGAGGGGCATATTAACCTGAAGTGTTTGGTTTTCATTGTTGATAGTAATTAATTACGTAATATTCAGAGCAGATTTTCTTCCTTTGATGGTTAAGGTAGCCTTCTACCCAAGATACATGACGAGGCACTCCACAGTACCTACAATTTAGGTAACTAATAACAGGTCATTGATCTAAAGAAGAGAAGAAGAAAATAAGAGAAAAGCAAAAAGAAAAAGGTGATTTCAAAGTTTGGTAAAATAATTAAAGAAGTGCGTTTTACTAACAAACTTCAATATAAAATGGCAAAAATAAACTAAATTCGATAATGTGGCCTCAAAATATTTTTATAAAAATTACAATTGAGATTGAGAAGAATTATTACGTTGAGATTTTTGAATCCTTTGATAGATAATTTTAGAATGCTTGGCCTACTACAGGTGAATGTGTTTGATTGCACGTTATGCTCTACAAAAGAGCGAGGCATTTCTATTTTTGCTGTTTCAAACGTTCCGTCAGTACCTTACGCTGTAAATAATTTTTGGTGTTACGTAGTTATTACTTCTGCATATAAAAAATATTTGATATTAGGTTTTATATAATATGTAGCACAAGGTTCATGTAGAGGTAGAGGTACAATAAACGCGTCGTGCCGCATTGTTTTTTAGTTAAATAAACTGTTAAGAATACAAATATTTCATTTTCAATTTAACTTGCATTTCCTAATGTAAACCGTGGAAAACAATTTCAAATTTGCTATAGAAGAGCGTTCCATATTCGTTGACCGAATTCTTTTATCTCAAAGTCACGGC
Source organism: Melanotus villosus (assembly GCA_963082815.1). NCBI lineage: Eukaryota > Metazoa > Arthropoda > Insecta > Coleoptera > Elateridae > Melanotus > Melanotus villosus. The sequence continues at coordinate 110,822,751 of OY720418.1, read as the reverse complement.
CATAATTCTCAGATAAGTAGAGCACAATGGCAGTTATTTCGTGTGTTATGGCAAAAGAATTTCTTAGCTGCATTTCCGTTTACTTCGTAAGATACATTCAAATCTTCCTAAAATGTTGGGAAGCTTCCATTAAACTTCAGCCGCGCAGCAAGTTTAAAAGTAAAACTCAGAAAGCAGACGTTTTTAAGCGGAAATAACCCCTAAAACTTTCGTAGATGGCCAGTAAGCAGCATCCGCTAACCGGAATACAAACATGAGCCAAATTTATGCATTTTCGCTTCGCTGACATTTCGTGTTGCTCGGAATGCTCTAACAAAACTGCACAAAAAATGCTGAAATTTACTTTTTCAGCGACAAAAGCTGAAAGAACTGTTTCGACGCGAACGGTGCTCTGCGAGAAGATGTAATCTTAGTTATAACAGTGACCCAAAACCAAATTCAAAAGATGCTCGAATTTTCTGAACTGGCGCTCTGAGACGCTTAATGATTTAAGCGCTAGCTTAACTCGAAGTTCGTTCCCCGAGTTAAGAAATAAATAAATGTCTAGAAGTCAATTTACACGCCAGTTAACTAAGGTTCGCGATAATGCGGGCGAGTAACGTGGACTCGTAGAAATTTTAATCCGACAGGTGGCTTATTAAAGTCTATCCCTGAAAATAATACTGACCGTCAGTCGCAGACAAAGGAATTACTGCTAGTAGGTATTACGTGGAAAAAGAGTGACATAACGTGCTGAAATGTCCCGACTACTCGACTACGGTCATGTGTGACGACGGGCTTTCAGTGATCCAAGTGCTCCATGACAGGATAATTTATGAGTTGATTCCTCAGTCCCATTTTCATGATAACTCCGGCATAATTCGTTGCGGAATCCCGCGGTGTCATAAATTTTTCAGGAGATTTTATAGTACTAATCTTCCTACTAAAGTAACAGGGATTTGTACGAATTTTCCATACTGAAATTCTACCACAATTAAATCAGACGGAAAAGAAGAGAATCGGCTTTTCTTTTATAAAGATTCCCAATAAAACTTAAGATTTCTAGCTAGCTCTTTAAAAAAATAAAGCATATTATTGTTTAATAATAACTTAATTTTAAGTTAAAACTAAACAAAGATGGGCGTTTTTAATATGATAGTATTCACTTCATTCTTCAGTAATGCACAAGAAACATTTTACAGCAATTTTGTAAAATAAAAATAATGGAAAATTTCCAAACTAATATACCGTTTAGGCACTGGAAAGTTAATTAAAACAGGTTGAACCTATTAAAAGTAATTAACAGATAAGATATTAATGACGAAATCATGACATACCAAAATTTTTCAAGTTCTAATTTCATGGATTACATTTTTAAAAGTTAGTTTCTGTGGATGACGCATTTTGATTTATTGCGAAACAAGTTATTTAAGTAAAATTAACAGAATATATACTGAGTGATTCACATAAGACGCGCCCCTTAAAATCTTCAAATGGCAACTCAACATATCCATTTCCAAAGCTTGCTTGTTTACTTAATTATTAAAAGTGACAGTTAAAAGTTTCTTTTCGTAAAAGTAATTTTTCATTGAGGTGATTTGTATATAAAATTGTTATTTTTGTATATGTATGTACTGACAATTAACATAACTTTATTTTTTTTATTGATAATATTTTTTTCTTAATTTTATAATTTTAGGTTATGAAAGTTTTTAGTTTGAAATATAACCTTGACATGATATTTAATTATGTATTGCCATTCTGAAGCAAGCCACCTCTGATTACATAAGTTTAATTGAAGATAAACGTAGATCAACGTTATTTCTGAATTTGTAAGTTGGGTTGCCTATTCAAATTGTTAAGGGGCGCGTCTTATCTGAATCGCCCAGTATAAGAAACATTTATCGATAGCCAACGTTAAATTGAAACTTTGCAAAATAATTTAAAGAAAAAACAATGTATTTTAAACAGAATAAATTAAAATTTTTAAGCGAATTAATTTAAATATTTTAGAATAATTATGTTAATATTAGAGTAATATTTACTCAAAATTATTGAATTAAATTGTATTTGTTATCAATATGTCTGTTAAATTATAATTATTTAGAGATTTCAATTTAGCTTAGCTTATGCTTTATAATTCAAGAGTGGCAAATACGTTAACAGTACATACATAATATAACAGAAATTCTATTTATGGTCAATACAGTTGTTACAAAAAAGTTAAGAATAATTAGAAATAAACTGGAGGCGATTTTTTAGGCTGCACTGCTTGTAAAACAAGTCTTAAAATGCAGAAATGCAAAACTAAACAAATTTTAAAATTTTCAAGACTATGCAGAATATTTAATTATTATGAATGCAAATTATTCTGGAAGTATTTTTAATAATATAATTATTTTGTTCACTTTTCACATATTTTTATGTAAACGTCATTGATAAAAATTACCCATTTCTTCGTTAATATTTTATTTAAATGTGAGGATGAACGTGAATTTATATTGACAGGTCAGTCATTTGAAAATACAAAATTAATTTCTTTTTTTAATTTCCGAAATTATTTAAATTAAATTGTTCGGTTTAAAAATAAATCTCCACAAATCAAAATTAACGCAATCTCAGATATTGAAATTTTGTTTTAACTAAAACTTTATTTGCTTCTAAAATATATATTTATTATGTATGATTAAAAATAGTTGCTTAATCTTAAGAGCATTTAATTATCTTTCTAACTTAGCAAAGTTTAAAGTTAAATTAAAGCATCCTAGTTTATCAAAGTTTCAGAAATGACTTATTTTAAACACAGAAAAGGAAACCTAACTTTGTTTTTTATTTGTGTTGTATTCTTCTAAATAAATAAATTTTATTATAAACAATTAAAGCGAAGCTTTGTAAGCGAATCCGCCAATTGAAGTGATTATTTATATATTCTGAGTGTTATTTTCACGATTTAAAATGTTTAAATTTGGATTACGTTTGACATAACAAAGAAAAACATTCCGAATTTAACTAAATTCTTGATTTTACTGACCCGAAATATTCAAAAAATTTCATAACTTAAACAAAGTAACGAAGGTTTATAATCAAATTTAAAAAGTATACGTTGTACATATTTTCAATATTAACATTCAGAATACCAGAAAATAATACATTAGCATTTGGTATACATCATCTTAAAAGAAGTAAAAAAGAAAATCTTTTAAATAAGAGGGCAGCCTCAGAAGTTGACAAACAACTCAATTTAAATGTAAAACAACCGAGATATTTTAACTTCTGAATCAAATAAACAAATGGACGGCAAATTAATAAGAACGTTAACAAATTGAGTCCATCTTATGTTATTAAAAGCTTTAGAGAAACCAGCTTCAAGTAATTAAAATTTCATGGAAGCACAAAAAAACTGTAGTTAGGTGTATTTCTAAACCTGTTCGTAACAAAAAAAGAACACACAAATTGTTCATAAATTAATTATAAAGAATTGTTTTTGCTGTAGTAAACGAGTCTTTGTTATTTATTTGTAAGTAAAGTAAACCAAATTAATTTCAAATTTTATCTTTGCAATTTACCCGCTGTTTTATTGGACAACTTTGTTGTTATTACAAGTTTTTAAAAATTATTCAAAAAGAAAGCAACTCTAATAAACGTCTTTATAAAGAAGGGCCATGCAGAAACGTCTTCACAAGAAGCGCCGGCCAAATTTATATAGTTCTCGTTTCCTGTATGCAAATTCAAAACTATAAGAAAGTGCAAAGTGGAATGTAAAGTGCACCGCACCAGACATCGTACAGTTTTCAACTCATTGTTATTTAAATTCGCCATTGTTATTTTATTACAGTATTTCACAAAATAAAACATTTATAAAAGGTTTCGATAACAATAAACGCGACCACATTTTTTTCAAACCACCGCTCACAAGAAGATTTTGCTCGGATAATTTTGAAGTCATTGAAATACAACAAGAAATAAAAATACGAAATGTAGAGAAAGAGTTTAGTGAAGCAATAAAATTGTAATCTGGGGAATATCACAGGTATAACAGGCAATTTACGACGACAATCCAACCGCGAGATGTTATTAAGACTTTTTCAAGGAATGATTTTATCCGCCTGTTAGTTTTAGTTCATTGAGCTCGGCGGGAACCAGGGAAGCTTAACTATATTAAGAAATTAATTTTATCCGAGGTGCTTCGAGATATTAATCGCTCGACTGATCGAAACGCTTTTGAAACTGGAATTGTAAACGATACCACTCTTCGAAGGCGTTTCAATTATTAAATTTTAAACACCACTTAAGACACTCGTAGATAATTTTAAAAGATAAGCGATTTTTAAATTAAATAAATATCGCGAAATTTTGGAATAATTAATCTTAACGACTGAATAACTTAAATAAGATATCTGTGAAAATAAAGTAAAAACTCATCTAATATTGCCAAAAAGTGTGTACAAAGCCCTAAAATAGCATAGTACGAGTATCTACATGGTACTTAGTACTTTCTAATAATACCAAACAGAATTTTTAAGTTTCCGTACGTTCAGAAAGAAAAATAAATAAAACATCCGCGCGTTTTCAATTTTAAGTAAAACCAGAACAAATAGCGTTATTAACTGACACATTATAGCGTCGTGTATAATATACTATTGTTAATGTGTTAGATTAATGTGCCATTATTAAAAATATGTCATCATTTGACCACAATTTTTGAAATTTAGAAACGTAGTAATTTAGGATAAGCAAAGTTTGTTACCTATTTTAAAACTTTCAGGCTTGACATTTTAAAATTATTTTGGCTGCATAGATCTTCATCTTTGAGTGGCGTGCCCTTTACAGCGTCTTCTCCCCATATGCCTGTGATATGCGTATCAAGTAGCCTACAGACATAGGGGACCTACAGCTTAACATGGTCTTCGAACAACTGAAGTGTTTGAACTTCTACTCACAGAAGACTTACTAGGCAGAATACCTCGGTGGTTTGCCATTGCTTTCAGAGCGAAGCTGTCGGGTATTTTCGGTGTACGAGTATATGTGGCCCTGGGAATCGAACCCGGGCCAGCCGCACGCTGAGCCACGACCGCGATATGGATGTAAGATATTTACTTAAACGCTAAGTGCGTAGTGGTAGGTGTAGTGGGTCAATCCGCATTAGTCGTTTCACACGAGGAATGGTGAGGTTTGTGATCAGGATGGGTGTTCATATGGTCTTGATACTGACTGTTTTGGAGGACGATTTCTTCTTTTATAGTGGCCATTTGTACATCACGGTAGAAGACATGATTGGGATATAAACGTACATGCCTTATAAATACTCCGTAGCATTTTAGATAGAGAAGGCTACATCCTTTTGATATATGAGTCACTGGCTTAACCCCAAAGTTAAGTACTGTAGGTCCAGACGGGTCTAATTCTAACTTTATACATATATAAGGAGCTCAACAGCCAAGGTGACGCAGTGGCAGAGCGTCGGGCTAGCGTTTTGCTAGTTCTTGGTTAGAATCCCCCTCGTGACCATTCGTCGTTGGGCACCTAATTAACGACGCTCTCCTCTGAATACAGGCCTAGGAGGTAGAGTAACGAGGTCTTACACATACATACACATTACACTCTACTGACTCTACACATGGTGCAGTATGTAGGTAAAACGGCGCACCAACTTTGTAACTCGCAGAGACGGGCCGGGTTATGCGTTGCACGCGTAGAGCCTCATACGTTAAAGCAATAACCTCGACACCGAAACGTATAAGAGGTTACAGATAATACATACATGAGAACAGCTGAGAATTGCGGTCCATGAGCCAATACATCTTATGGTATATATGTATGTCTTAATTGGAGACATTTATACCAAATGTGCTTGCTTCAAGTTTATTTTTTCATCCAAGTGGAATCCCAGGTATGTATTTTACTTCATCTTTTTGTGGCAGATGTTATTTGATATTACCGACGGGCATGTCTCTTTCGTAACGGTAAAGGTGACATGGGCAAATTTTGTGCTGTTCACCCTGATGCGCCACTGTTTTAACCATTTCTCAATTTTAGTTAGATGTGTCTACAAACATTTTCTTAGCCCTCCTAGATCTTAAGACTGCTTTCGGCCAGGAACCACAAAAATATATATGGAAAACATTTGAAGAATTAAAAACCACTCCAAACCTAATAAGGGTTATCCAAAGCACAAGTAAAAGAGTGGTGGGTGTAGTAAGTTTCAATGGACATAAATCAGAAAAATTCTATATGGAAGAGGGAGTGAAACAGGGTGACAGCCTTAGCCCGTTACTCTTCGTAGTATACAGGGTGTCCCAGATCGAGTGGGATTGCATGGGTAACTTTCTTAGTATTGTAGATGGAGATTTGGTTAAATTGGCAATGTCTTGCAGTTTTATATGCTGAGTTAAAATCTGTTTGAAAAAGTTCAAAATGTCGAACCCGCCAGAAGTTATTTAAAAAAAAACTAAAAACTGTCATTTTCTTGTATGTCAAATATTTTCGTAAGTATAAGAGATACGAAAAAAAGTTTCATATGAAAGTCACTGTTTTCGATAACACCAATTTAAAACTGATGTCGAACAAAAATTCAAGATGCCTGCTTTTGAGGTACTCGTATCAACTTCCTTAAGTTAAATGGACGCCATATTGGATTTTTTGGTTACTGAATAGAATTTTTTATTCTCTTTTCGACGATATAAGATAACTTATGATTGAATCAAAAATACCAGTAAAATTAATTGTTTTTACATTTTAATCAAGTAGGCTTACATGGATCCAAACAAAATTAGCCTATATAAGTACCTGCTTTTTGACAGATTGTGATAAACTTTGTTATTGTTTTTCATCATAGCTACTTACCTACTTGATTATACATTTAAAAAGTAATGTCACGATGTGTTTTGTGGTTCAAGTACTTAGTACTTAGTACTGAATTAACATGTTACTAAGTATTATAGGAATTACTTACAAATGTTTTCTAAAATAAATTTCACCTAATTTTGTTTGGATCCATGTAAGCCTATTTGATTAAAATGTAAAAACAATTAATTTTACTGGAATTTTTGATTCAATCATAAGTTATCTTATATCGTTGAAAAGAGAATAAAAAATTCTATTCAGTAACCAAAAAATCCAATATGGCGTCCATTTAACTTAAGGAAGTTGATACGAGTACCTCAAAAGCAGCCATCTTGAATTTTTGCTCGACATCAATTTTAAATTGGTTTTATCGAAAACAGTGACTTTCACATGAAACTTTTTTTCGTACCTCTTATACTTAGGAAGATATTTGACATACAAGAAAATGACAGTTTTTAGTTTTCTTTAAATAACTTCTGATGGGATCGACATTTTGAACTTTTTCAAACAGATTTTAAATCAGCATATAAAACTGCAAAACATTGCCAATTTAACCAAATCTCCATCTTCAATAATAAGAAAGTTACCCATGCAATCCCACTCGATCTGGGACACACTAGAACAGCATAATAAAAAAACGAGGTTAGGAGAATAAGACTAGGATATTATAATCTAACACAAATAATGACTCATGATTTAATATATGCAGACGACACACTGTTAATAGCGGGAAGTGCAAGACAACTCCAAAATAATATAAACACCTGGAAAAAAACGATCACCAATAAAGACGGAAAAATAGACGAAGAAGTCAGACACCCAATACATACGGCAAATAAAATTTACTATCAAGTATGTAAATAACATATTAACAGGTAAAAAGGCAAAAATGCACTTATATAAAACGATTTACGAGTATACACTAGCAGTACATACAGGGAATTTTTCTTTTTAGTATACATATCCCCTATGTATACTTTTATAATAAACGCAAATAGGCAACCCACTATACACTATAAACGTCACGTCACGTGGTGCGTAAAGGTTATGTTTCATGTTTGTAAATAAAAAATAAATCAAAATTAGTGGAATATCAACATAATTTTAATTCAACGATTATTCTAAAACATAAAATATCAACAATACAAAACAGGAAGGAAAATAAAAACAGCAACAGTTAAAGACTAATTTTTTGACATTAACTTAATTTGATGATTTTTGCCACAGCATGCTAATTTTTTTTACGTTTATAGTGTATAGTGGGTTGCCTATTTGCGTTTATTATAAAAGTATACATAGGGTATATGTATACTAAAAAGAAAATTTCCCTGTACACTTACAGTATTGTATGGGGCAGAACTATTGGCATTAGTGGATAAAATTACATCGAAAATAACGGCTAGCGGCATCCGAAGTAAGATCCCTGAGGAAAGAGAGAGAGAGGCAGAAAGAGAGAGAGAGAGAGAGAGAGAGAGAGAGAGAGAGAGAGAGAGAGAGAGAGAGAGAGAGAGCGAGAGAAAGAGAGAGAGAGAGAGAGAGAGAGAGAGAGAGAGAGGGAGAGAGAGAGAGAGAGGGAGAGAGGGAGAGAGCGAATCAGAAACAGGAGTGTAACAGAGGACTGCTGTAGAGGAGATATAAAATAAACAACCTAGATGGTATGGGCACCTTATCCCCTTGGAACCTAACGCATACCCTCGAAAAATATTCGAAATGAGGCTTGCAGGGTTAAGAAAAAGAGGTAGACCCTGAATTATGTGGGAGGATAACATCAGGGAGTTGGTAAGGAAACGAGGAAAGAGCATCCAAGAAGCTAGGATACTGGCGAGGCGAAGAAACAAATATAGGGAATTGAGAGAAGAAGAAATGTCTTTAGAAATCTAGAAGCAAGAGTTGAATTTTCATACGAAGTCATTATAGCTTTGTCGTCTGTGAATGTGGCGTGCAAATCCGCCGTATATATGAGGTAAAGCACACGTCCGAGAATACTATCTTGTGGTACCCCCGATTGTATTCAGAGATTCAGACTAAGGAAGTTTGGGCTTCGCCGTGCTTAACCAAGAAGTGTCATAATTAACAAAACGTCTTCCGGATTGGGACCGTGTCATTTTGAGACAAAAGACTCAACGTTTCGCCCACTTTTATAAGGGGCTTCTTCAGGAGGAAAAGGAGCACTAAAAGAGCATGGTAACTCAACGTGTCAACCACGCCAGAGGCGATACTCTTTTAGCAAGAGGCAGAAGGGTAACGGTAACTCAACTTGTCAACCAAGCCAGAGGCGAAACGCTTCTGAAGAGAAACAGAGAGAGCAGCGACTTTATACCGGCCGTACCGGCCAAGCGTATCCGACTGTGACGACGATTGGTCAGGGGAGGAGGAGGCGGAACCAGTAATGATGGCGGACTTCCAAATATCGGATAGATAATAACCAGTGTCACGATTCAAGTTATTAGGGGTCTTGATTTCAATGGCCTCACGGATTTTCCTGTTGAAAAAATAAGGGGCATTGGCAATGATCGAAGATTTTTCAAACAATATTTTATGACCAGTGTCGTAATGATGTTCAGCAACGGCTGAATGTGAAAAAAGACCTGATTTCAAGCAACGTTTGTGTTCACAGATACGTGTGCGCACTGAGCAACCAGTTTCTCCAATGTACACTAAATCACAAGAACAGGGGATGCTATAGATGCCTCTTGATGACAGGGGTTGAGGCTTATCTTTTACTGAAGGGAGTATCCGTGACACTTTGGGGGGGGGGGGGGGGTTGAAGATGGTTTTGATGTTATGTTTTTTGAGAATCCTACCTATGCGATCCGTAATTTGGCGAATGTAGGGTAAGAAAGCTGTAGCCTGGGGTGTACAGGTATTTTGAGGAATTTTAGGGTTTGCGGGGTGTAGTTGTTTTTGGATGACTTTTCTAACATCGCTTTTGTTATACCCATTCTTGATGAGATTTTCTTGAATATGGGCTAACTCCACCTTCGTAAGGTTGATCCCTTAGACCCAAAAACAGTTCTTCTTCTTCCAATGTACGTTCCAAAACCATTGCAAATCTCTCTTCTTACACTTTAACTTCAGCCGAGTCCTCAATATTATCCAAAGGTTTCGTACAGTCTCTAAAAGTAGTGCTGACACTATTCCTCTTCGTTCTGCGAAACCTCCTTCTTGCAATATCTCCAGGAACGATCCAATTCTGACATTGCAATATTACCCGCAGACAAGGGTAATGCCACAGTCGTCCTAGATAAAACTCAATATATGGCAAAGGTAGATGATCTTCTCCAGGACAATGCTTACACCCCCATCTCTCGTGACCCCACTTCTAAAATCGAACGCGAAGTTGCTACATTCATCAAATCATCTGACCTCCCTCAGGATATTCAACGCCGTCTAATCCCTCGCGAATCTAAACCGCCAAGGTTGTATGGTCTTCCTAAAATTCACAAACAGCAGGTTCCTCTCCGTCCCATTGTTAATACTACAAATTCCCCCACGTACAACATGGCCAAATATCTCGCCGGTATTCTTAAGCCATATACAGGGAAATCTTCTTCACATATTTTAAATTCTTCCCATTCTGTAAACCTTATCGACAATCTCACCATAGACTATAATGACCTGCTTGTCAGTTTTGACGTTACGTCTCTCTTCACTAAAGTCCCCATTCCTGACTCAGTAGCTATTATTGAACAGTTACTAGTTCAAGACGGTAAACCTGCAAGTTTAGAAATTCTCGTTGAAAAGTGCCTTTCTTAAAATGGCATTCAAGATAAGGGTGAGCATTTTCATTCCTTCTGTTGGCAATTTCTTGAGAATTTTTCCAACATGGAATAATTGTAGTTATACATTTCTACCTCTAGAATGTAAACCAAGACTCCGACAATTACGAGTACATATTAAGCCAACAACTTTATAATATAGTTTTTAAACAAACCATATTAAACATAAAAATACAAAATAGTTGCCAAGTGGTTTGTTTTCTTCGTGAAGGGGATTCTCAAAGAGTGTGGCAACTTTTACAGAATATCTTGAAAACTGTATATGTTAGCAAAAATGGAGGAAAAGTTTTGATTCAGCTTTTAATAAGTTAAGGCTTGCGAAGTTTGATGGTGTATTTATTATACTTTTTTTTACTATTATATCTGCACCTGTTATTATTCTTCTTCGAGTGCCTTGACCATTATCGAACTGCTGCTATGAAAAGCTGTACTGTGGATTGTCCATACCACTGTCTCAAGTTTTTAACCATGAGGTATTTCGTGTACCAAGACCTCTTCTGCTGTTATTATTAAATGATCCCAACTCAAGATTAAAACTCCCAAAGCAGAAAAACTTTATAGCTTAGAACTTCTTTTGAATTTGTGTTTACTTTATGAATAAATTTTCACTTCAAAGGTGCAGTTTTTATATTAACATGCCTATATACTCAGTTCTTAAAGAACTTGTTTTAGAATTTCGGTAAATAGCTTATGGTTCATTTAGTTTAGAAATCTATATTACATATAGGTTAATTTAGTATTCACGTCTAACCAAGTATATGAGGTTGAACTATTAATTTTAGAAAATACTATTGTTAACTTTAAAGCCAGTTCCAAAATCTTTGGGCCATAAAATTACAGAAATTTTCCTTTTACGAGCTCGACAACTATCGTATGTGCTAGGTTTAAAGAGCTAAAGAATATCTTACAGGCATGGGACAAAGCTTAAAAATAAGTTTTTTAATATTCCAAGGAACTCGACACCGATATCATGTAATATTCAAAGATATGTTCATCTGTATAATCGCCACCTACGGTCGACGCAAATAACAAATACCTAGAAATAACTGTTGCATAAAATAACATGTTTTATGGAAAATATTTATAATTTTTGTTTTAAAATACACAGTTATTCTAAAACAAGTACGTTAAATTTACGATTTAGTAGATATTTCCGCTTTTATTTGCAAATTTAATGCTTTAATCAAGCTAAATATGCAGAAAACTAAATAAAGACGTTGTATTTTTAAAGGTTTCATATACATAAATATATGCTTTATCTTTGATCGCAACTTCTTCCAGGTTAAATAAGATAAATCATTATGTATCTTGACCAAATCTTTTTATAATTATGTTGTGGATGAATTTAAAATATATTTATTTTTCCAAGTTTTGTCATTAAATTTAACGAGATTTCTTTATTATTTTTAACTTATTTCTTGATTATAGTAAAAGTTTCTAGTTGTTGAATTTCTGAAATAAAAAACAAATGTAAATTTAAGAGGTGTTTGATCAGATCTTGGAAACCGCTTTAATTATGCTTGCTGAAGAATAACTTGTTTGCGAAAATGCGGAGCTTTTAGAAATTGTAAAACAAGCGATTCCACCTGAATGACTATAACACTAAAAGCTTTAATGCTATTTCTAATAAACCAAAGAAATAACCTGTGAGTATAGAACATGCACCTCAACCAAATTATTATTTTTAGGGACGAAATAAATTACTACTTATAAAAGAGGTAAAACAATTTGTAGACGAACGAATATGCATTTGAATACATTTAAGCTTATATGCAGGACAACGTTCTACAAAATCAATTAAAAAAACAAACTTATTTTACACAGTGTTATATTATTTTATTTAGATTGCATATCAGCAGATTAATGTATAGATACATATTTATTTAGAAAAATCCGTAGCTTTTTGTTTATCTTTTTAATTGGAAAAATATATATCTTAAATATCTTGGTTATTGTATGCATATTTTATTTTCAGCTGTGTATATAACGCATAGTTTAGTATGTCAATCCATGGATCCATGCATTATCGATTGATTAAAAGTGAACAACCGCAACAAAATGACGCAAACAATAAAAAAAATCTAAATGGCGGATTTCCTGATTATTGCACAATGTAACAGAAAAATTAAACTACCGCGCTTTCATGTTAAAATTATGTAATGATATACGGCACTTTAAGGGTTAACATTTTTGACCTCTCGGCGTATTAACAGGCCCGCGCCGCCATGGGTGCGAAGGCGTGCACCGCACACAGGCGGCCACACCAAAGGCGGCAAAACGGCTCAGCCGATAAAGCGACAGACGACATAAACAAAAAGCACGAATAAGCAAAAGCATGAATTGGCACGTGGCTAGAATTAGAGCGGCCGCGGTAAAAAAACTTTAATTATTTTATTTTCTATCGAATTCCTTATTCTTTTTTGGAAACCGACAAAGGAAAAAAATGTTGTAAATATGACTACTCTGGAGAAATGCCCCTATTACACATTTCTATTAATAATCACATTTTTTTTCTTCAATAGTTGTAAAGCTACTAAACATAAAATTTATTTTAAATTTTGCGGAACACTGGAACCGTTTTAATTGAATACAAATAATTTTTACAATTGTCATCTGTTATGTGTTTGGTTTTTCTCAATAAAAAAAGTTTAGGTGGTTCATAAACATCTAACAGTTCACTTACATTTACATAAAGGGTGATTCAAAAGTATTGTCATTAATTTTAAGGTTAGGTAGAGCATATCAAATAGAACAACTTTTCTCAATAAAGCATGTGTCGCAAGTAAGCGGTAAACTCGGAAAAAAATTAAAAATATCAACACAAAAATTGTTTGGTGGTCACTGGAATTTAAATTTATCAAACGCCCTTGTTGTTGATACTGATACAGACCAGCTGTATACGTAAGTAGGTTAATATCAGTTCATTCTTAGCTTTCAGAGTGCATTCATCGAACGTTTTAATGGAAGGTTAACCTTTTAACAACTGAATTAATTGATGTTATTGTACTTAATTTTGTTTTGTTTGTGTTGTGTGTATTTGTGTTTGTATAGGAGTTAATGGAGGAACATTTGAGAATTTTTTGTAAGTCATGTTTCACTTTATTTACAACAATTTTTTTTATATCACTTTTTAAAAATGCCAATAATTATTGTTTAATGCCAGTCTCAAGCCTGAAAAAATGCGAAAGGAAAGTGAAACCTGTAAATTACATAATTGTCTGATTTTTGATTTATTTTTGCAAGGTCAAATTTCTATTGCAGGTTTTTAAATGCATATTGGCCAGCGGTTCTCAAAAGTGTACCTATAACAAAATTTAAAATAAACAAAAATCGCAATAAGCTTTAAATTTTTGCCGTAATGTTCTTCTATTAAGGTCAGCATATACCCATTTAATTTAATGACAATACTTTTGAAGCACCCTGTATAGGGTAAGGTTGCCTAATTTGAACCAGTTTTGATATTAATATTTTTTACAGTTAATCAAAGAACATCAGACAACCCAAAAAAATACTACAGGTACTTCAGACCTTTAACTATTTATTATGGGTAATACAAAATGGTTTGAACAATGTTTGTTATAGGATATTTAATTTATTATAAAACCTTACATACGGTTCAACATGGGAAACTGGTTTCCCAAGTTGAACCATAGGTATCCTTATTTGAACCACTTGAGATTAATAGTTAGATGCACTTACAAGTTGTGCAATAAAACTTTTTTGTTGACGGTCCTACCCCAGCACACTTAGCATGTATCCAAACTTTGCATTTTAAGCATTGTATCATATCCTCTTCTTCTATTTCCTCAGACTACACAAAACTAGTTGTTTTCTCGAGATTTTGTCGCTTTATTTGGTGCTTTAACAAGTCTTCTTTTGGAACTCGATTTTCAATGGCCCGTTAAAGTTCGTCTTTGTATGGACTGCTGGTAATTATTTCTGTTTTCTGGGCACCTTTACCTTTACGCTTCGAACCACTTGTAGTAACCAGTTCAATTTAGGCAACCGGGCTAGGTTCAACGTAGGCAACACCGCAGTTTACAGCATAACCTCACCTTAGTTAAAACTGGTGTTTAATATTAAAACATTATACGTACAAAAAGCAACTAATTGTCTACCTTATTAATTCACAATAAGAACATTTAGTTATCACTTACCTGGAGATAGATATTTGCTTACGAAGCACTACTCAATATTAGATCGACAACGCATTAAAACAAGTTTTCGCGCCAGAAAGTAGAAATGCGCTCGTGCTGGAATCAAAACCTCAGTGTGTAGGCTTCACCACTAACACTTTCAAGATATGTTACAAGATGACAGTAATTGCAATCGTAAATGACGATTCTATTGGTGGTTCAATTTAGGCACCGGTTCAAATTAGGCAACCTTCCCCTATAAGGAAACATATTTTACCGTCTTTAACTATAAAACAGTTAAACAAGGTAAATAGGTAAACCTTTTAATTTATAATTAGCTATCTGTAAGAGCGCAAAATTTAGTTTTGCACACGGGCGGCGTACTGGCTTGGCGCGGCCCTGCGTATTAACTACTGAGCGTTTCTAAAAACTCGCACAAAGAGCCGTTCTGTCTTAATAAATTAAAACTTTAATTTATTCCGCTATAAATTGTGTCAGAGTCAGCGACGGTGTAGTTCTACACAAGTAGTTTTCAACATTGTTTTCCGTAGTTTGATGTTTGTTTTTGCTACTAAGAACAGCACTGGAGCTTGTCACCTGTCGACAACAGCTATCATTAGCAAGTTGCCTACTTGTACTTACATAGGATGACTGCTGTGTCACCTCTGTAGTTTATTTAATCTTACATCTACATGCCTTCTGCTTATTATTAATGCTAACGTCGAGGACCGGGTCTTATAACATTAACGAACGTTCTAACTTTTGTTGTTAAAAATACACGACGAAAGTTTTTTACGGAACAAAAAAAAGTAAAGAAAACTATCAGATACAATCTTCGCGCAAATTATAATCACATTGCACGAACGTTATGCAACCTTTGCTGAGAGGAAAAACATAATTACAGCCGAAAGTGTTTTCAGTGTTAAAAATTATCATAGTTTCTAAGAATCTAATTATTCAACATAACACGCTCCGGCTGAACTAATGGCTTTATTATTACTGTTCCAAAACAAAAAAGATTAAGACATTCGGGAAGATGAGATAGTCACGACCGCCGAACGAAGACTGACATAACTACAACTTGATTATAGGAACAGAAAAGATTACCACACGTTATAAATATGTATCATGAGAACTTTGGAAACACATTATTTCGCCTTAGATTGCAAGGCTAATAATGAGATTGATATCAGACATCCTGACTTGGTTCTACACAAAATAACAAATTGTTAACAAGACTTGCATTAGTACTCTTGCATTCAGTTTTGACAGTCTACCACGTTCAGATAAGGTCTACGTTATTTAAATCCAATTTGGTTATCAGTGGGGCACCGGAAACATTATTACTCTGCGGGTGAAGTATCTTAGACGAAAAACTATTTAAATGTTTAGTTAATTACATCGGCATTACTTAATTGAAAATATTCTGAAACTAAAATCAAAGACTTTTAATTACAATTGATTGATCATCATTTACCTTATTTTTTATACGAATTATGTTAGTTTTTTTTTAATGTGATTTTCCTTATGGTGGTCTAAAAAGGTTTAAAATAAGAACCGCATTTGTTAATCGTTTACGCAAGAGTAAGTTGTTATAAACTTAACAAAATTAACTGCAAACGTTTCAAGCTTGTACGTAGGTTTAATACTGTTAAATTAAATACACGAAAAGATATAAACAAATAAACAAAAGGAAACGATTATGCAGGGTTGCTTTACGTCTGAATGTTAGTTACTGATTGATTTTTTTGGTAAAATTTAGTAATGAGAGTAGACCAAGAGAAAACTACAATTTTAAGTTAGGTTTATAAAAAGGCATACTTTTCGACAATATTTTGTGGTCATCAAATATGTAGTTATTACCACCACTATTGGAGGATTAAGCAAATGAAATTTGACCTATGTATGATTTTGAGAAAACGATACATATATAGAATAAAAATACTATCTCCATTAAGATTTGAACCACCGATTTCTGCGGAAGTGATATCTTTTTAAAAAGAAAGATTTCTTTAAGAGTTTAAATTAAAAGTGAAATTTTTATTTTACATTTAGTGAAAATGGTCTTAGTATATTTATTATAATAGCATTCTGCGAACTAGAAATAATGGCAT
Organism: Melanotus villosus; assembly: GCA_963082815.1. Classification (NCBI taxonomy): domain Eukaryota; kingdom Metazoa; phylum Arthropoda; class Insecta; order Coleoptera; family Elateridae; genus Melanotus; species Melanotus villosus. The sequence goes on along the minus strand of OY720418.1, from coordinate 110,805,900 downwards.
AGAAGAATTCAACTTGTTGCCGATTAAATTACTCGCCACATTTGTTCGATATTCCATATATTTAAATCAAAAAGTAATGAGTTTCGGAAACATACATTTTCCTTGACAACTTCGAGAAAGACAAATTAAGACTACTTGCAAGATATAAATATTAGTTACTTATTTGTCATTGTTTGCATCTACGTTTTTTTTTAAATTCAATTTAAACAAACGGTTTGTCATTATTCATTTGGTATCTACAATTTACAATTTTTCTTTCTTTACTTATACAAGAACATTTGAAGTGGCTTAGGAAATACTTGGACGTAAAGTAAATAAAAATGCACGCTTTTGATTGTCGATCTCCTTGAATTAAAATAATGAAGGCACTCGTTTTGAAAGACTAACGAATACTTCAGAAATAGTTAAATTTAATCATTCCGAGATTCAACAAATACTTAAGATTATTTTTACTTGAAATTATGTTAAAGCTTTAAATAATGAAATTTTTGAAATAATTAAAAAAAGCTGTGGATTATTGTTATTTAAAAGTGCTTTGTATAAACAGCGTATTGTGAATTTATTCTATTAACGTACTATAGACTAGCGTTTGTTAATTTTCCAGAAAAACTAAATAATTTTAAACGCAACACAGAAATAATTGTATTTGAAAACTCCTTTCGATTTATAACATTTCGAATTTTGTTGGGACTCGGTAATCCCTTTGGGAGTTACTTTTAAGTTTAGCCCTGATTCAATGTTTAGAACAGAATTATAAAGGTATTACCCCGGAAAAACTTTTCGATAAGTTAGGACTCGAATGTGATATCTTGGCAAAGTTCAATCACTTCACCATGAAGAACGATCTGTGCAAATAAATAGTCCGATAATTAAAGAAATACAAAGTTGATTTTCACAAAATTCTTTATAGTCGCTAGCGAATCGACCATCCATCTCAATTAACTCTGAAGCCTTAAAATTAACCAACCTTAATTCTTAACAAAAACCAATTCGTGCGTCTATCCGAATCCGTTACAGCTTCATTGGAAACGTCTATATATTATTAAATCGTGTAGGGAAAATAATCGTGCGGGAAGATCTGGCCATCGTGAATGAATGAACCGGGAACTGCGTGGGCGATTGCTGTCAGCAAGTCACATTTTAGAAAATAAATCATTTGGGAAGAAATTCTTAGTATAACCTGGAGCTCTCGTAACGAGCTACATTAATGCATGTTGTTGAACAAAGGGAGTGACTAGAAAAAGTTTAGAGATACCCGTGTCCGATACGCAATGAATATGCATATTTAATTGGCGGTGACTTGCATCTCTGCAGTTGCGGGGGACGCGACTTGTCCGTCATATTATAAACGACCATGATTGTAGATAATGTTGCCTTTGAATAGATCGGATCCAATTTATAACCTCGACGTTTCAACAGATCAATTTCGAAAGAAAACCCTAAAGGTGTTTTCGTTCTCCTTGTTGAGGTGGTAAATTCGAACGATGACGAAATAAAGACTTTTGTTGGGTAACAATTTGACATATGTTAACAAAATTACAATTTAATACCATCCCCCTGTATAAACACAGCTGAAGACTAGTTAGTTTAGATTGTTGGAAGCCAACTTCGCGAACAAATGCTTAGTTTAGGGTGAAATAGGAAATTTATGTTAAACTCCACCAGCAGGATGTTGTTGACACAAAGTTTTAGCTTCAGTATATTTTTCCGGCCCGTCTGTCACATACCAGGGGTTGAAAAGACTGTTAGCTTCGGCCAGAAACAACTTTTCGCATTTAATTCTCGAATTGTGGATATTATGAACTTCGGACGTCATGTCTGGAAACGATGCACGAACGCACTAAATTTCTATTTAAAATTATCTCTATTGTATATTAATCATACAATTCAGCTATTTAATAAAATACTATGACGATTTGAACTTATTAAGCAAGCAGACTCCATTATCTAAAAATAATGAAACCATGCAGTATAAACTTGATAGTTTTAGATAGGACTTTTTGTAGGATTTTAGGCTACAATTTAATTTACTTCTCAAAACAAGATGTTGTTTTTAGAAATCGTTAAATATTCTGGCACACCTATTTGCTGATATGATACAATTTTATTTGTGGAATTGGGTCCAAAACAAATTTGTTCTACAAAAGAGTCTCTAGATCATTTTCGGTTTTAGAAGAATTAACCTTTTAGTTGAAATGCTTCTTTTTCTACTTTTCAATATATTTGGAGACCCGAGACCTACCAGGCCAAACTGCGAGCGATCGTTCGTTATTTCAAATGATCTTTTACTGTACTACAGGAGGTAGATTAACCCTTGGTGGACTTACCAATTTTGGTTTCGTCAAAAGCCTCTATGCTAAGTTAGATGGTTAAACGTCGACATGAGAGTTACATATTAACAGCTTGGGCACTCATTTCCTAAGCCAGTGGAGCCTATATATAGTATTTCCCTCTTCTAATGCCAGTAACCTAGAGATAGATCTAACAGTTTTCAATTATTGGGCATATGTCAAACCTATGACAATGATGTTCATCGAGAGTAAATTCTGTGGCAAGGGACTTGGAAGAGATCTGACTTCTGCTTACTGTTTCCTATTACAATTTTACACTTGTTTATGTCTACATAGATTCGATATTAAGTTCTTTCACGTCTATTTTTATATCTTTATCTGTGTGTTTCAGTTCTTTAATTTGCGGAACCTTTAGGTTTCTATTTAACTACATCTTTTCTCCAATTTCTGCTTGTGTTTTGTGGTGAATTTGAATTCTTCACACGTTTTTCTGTTTTTATTTACAGTAAAATACATCTCAGAATTATTGCTTTAAGCTTCTTAATTCCTTTTTATTTTTCCACGGCTCTGCTCTTCTATGTTACTACAGGCCCTACTACAAATTTCCAAATTTTGTTTGTCGTCTAAATTCTATATTTATAATACGCTTTAGTTTCTTTTTGAATCTTCTGTTTCTGACTTTGTTAGTAATTTTCCCAGATGATTTAAGATGCTGATTGATAGCCTTGTATTTCACAATTTCACAACTTCTACTTATAACTTTTCTATGTGTATAGTTCCCCTCGTATGTCTCTTATACTATTTATTTTTTCGTCATTAATTGGTATACTTATTATACAGGGTGTATCAGAAATAAGTACATCAAATTCCCTTAATAATAGAACTCGTCAAGAACTACAACATTTCTTAATAACTTTTTTGTATACTTTTAGATTTTGTGATAAAATTAGTTAAAGATTCATCACAAATTTCATTACCCGTCAATGGGAATCATGTCTGACACAAAACTTAAGTTTGGTTACCATAGTAAATCAACTTACTTAAAAATTAAGCTTAGCCGTATTTAATTATTTTGAAAATACATATACAACTCGCTATTTTAAGGGGGGGGGGTAAAAATCCAAAATAAATGTGAAATTTAAAAAAATAATAATAAGAAATGTTGTAGTTCTTGACGAGTTTCACCACAGAAAAAAATAATGTACTTATTTCTGATACACCCTGTATATCTATTAATATATTTCTGGTGCGAGTTAAAATCGCCATATCGTTTGCATATACGACTACAGTGGCTTGACTATCTTTCTTGATTACTGTACCTTGTATGTCAATTTGTTTTAATAATCGCTTTTAATGTTAATGTTTAATAACTTAATTTGCTAATAAACAACTTTTTGAGTTAACATCTTGTAATTCTACACCTGCCTTGGTGAAAGTTAAAATAATATTTATTAAACTCACTCATTTGTCTGGTATCCCTACTTTACTTAGCTCGATTATTATTTTAGCCCTTTTTGATGAGACAAACGCCTTTCTAAAATTTATAAATAATATGTAAAGATTTACTCCGAATTTGTAAGTTTTTTAAAATTTGCTTCAATATACGTATTGTAACTGTACGTACCCCAGGTGTGTTACCCTCTACAGTTTTTCACTGTAATCGTCTAGTTTTCACGATTTTCTTTACTCTCAACCTTTATTGGTCAAGTGAAAATATTACCCTTTATTAAATAAATGACTATTTAGTCAGTGGACCCTTAACAATGTTGTGATTTCGTTGATTTAGAGTTTTGGTTTGGAGTTGTAAACTAAAATGTTTTAAATTAATAAACAATGCCCTCTACAGCGAACCTAAATCCAAATACAGGGTGTCTCTAAAATGCGTGGACATGGCTTGATCACAGATTCCTGGGCACAAAATAAGATGATTTAACCCAACTTACCTATATCCAAATTCGTTTCATTAAGCCAGTATTCTGCTTCAAAGTTCTTTAAAAAAAAATTAATTTTTCTTATAAGATTTAAAAATTTTGTGATTCAACCGTAACAGATATCATAAATTAGAAAGAGACAAAGAAGTTTACTATTGAATGCTTCTTACTGAAAAAAATATTACTTTAATTATTGGTCTTGCCATTAAAGAGTTTCTGCCTGATATGTGCTGGGACACACATGTTTCATACACTAGTGGTCGAGAGATAATAACCATTATCATGTCAAAAGATGTCTTATGTCCATATGGAGTGACATGCCAAATATCATCAAATCGATCCAAGCGTCTTGTTGTTATAAGAAAAATTAATTGTTTTTTTCAAAGAATTTTGAACTAGAATACTGGCTTAACGAAACGAATTTGGATATAGGTAAGTTGGGTTAAATCATCTTATTTTGGGCCCAGGAATCTGTGGTTAAGCCATGTCCACGCATTTTAGAGACACCCCGTACATTAAATGTTCAAGAAGATACAAATACACGCACGTTTATCTAAATTTGGCCTGAAAATTGACCGATAAATTCTTAAACCAGACGAATAGAAATTTCATGCATCTAAAGATACTGCTAAGAATACTTTTGGTAAACGACATACTGAATTAATTCCAATTAAAATATGTTTAAATATTACAAAATTTACTTGAATGCATCGTTTTTCTTTGGGTAATATGAAAGCTTATCCGGAAAAAATATCGAGAACACGATTGTCGTTGACGTCCCGTATACTCGAGTAGCGTGCTAGTTTTATTTAATGCAATGCATATGCAGAACTAACAGCCAATGCAACAAAAAAATAATCGATGGTATTAAAGTTTCGTGTCAGGTCCCATTATGTGGAAAACTATAAAAAGAGGTGCATTATCTTTTAAAAGGTGCATACAGTTTTTCCTTACTATTTTTATTTTTCTGGGAAAAAGTTTCACTGGTTTTTAAACACGGTTGAGTTGATATGTCGTTCGGCTTTACTATTTTGCTAGAACTAGATTAAAATTTTACAGACTTACATTTTAAAGCGACATCGACGGTGCATAAATTATTTGATGATGAACTTGCTTACCTGAAAAAAAGAAGGGAATTAATATAGTGCTGAACTTATGTAAACATTATGTATGATATAGATTTTAAACACATAAAAAATAAATTCAACGCGCTTTTCTTAAAGTTGCCTGGGTTTATTGTACCATCCGATTTTTTTGTCATCAGATTCCGGTATCCGGAAATAAGGAAATTCATAAATATAGTGACCCTCTTTTGAGAATTGTATATCTTTGTATTTTGCATATCTCGAGCAGCACAAAATAAGAATAATGACTAATTTGAATTGCAATCTCGTAAATCCTTCAAATTTGATTCATAGTTTTCCATTCTCAAGATACTCTTAGGACGCCGCCAGCTCCGGCGTAAAAGTTTACAAATCTAACTAAGTATATTTTCACTTTCGCTCTTATCCCCCTTTCGAACTCTGACTTTATTTAATAGCATTAACTTCTACAAGGATTTGCTTTGCCAATCTTGAGCCGTTATTTAGCTTTACTTGCTTTAAAGAAAATTCGGTGCTAAATTTTAAAACCTAAGGGAATTTGATATTTTTGTACATCCAAAATAAAACATGTGTTAATGATTAAGAATTTATTGCAACTGATATAATAGAAATTCAAAGGTTTGAAACTGAAAATTTTTAATGTTACTTTCTATTTTATATACTTTTTAAATTAAAATTATCAAATTTAGCTGTATATGTAGATTTACTGTGAAATTGCGGATTAATGTTTTAAAAAATTCTAGAATCTGCAATGGCTTTTATAAAAGCACAGTGTCAATACATCTAGATTTTCACCATTTCTACCCACGACACACTTACTGATGGTTATATTTCTCAGAAATATCAAAAGAAATTGCAAGCTAGAACTGGCGATATGGAGTAGCTGCAGCTTATAATTCTTTGACTTAACCGTCATCCAGATTGATTGGGCCGTCAAGTATAAAACAGGAAAAATAATCGACATTCGTAGGGGGTATATGAGAATGAAGGATATAATACGGAAGACGCGATAAAATAGAATTAAGGGATGCTTAAAACATTCCTTCTTAATTAAAGTGTTTATAAATATCCTATCAAATCTCTTTAACTCCTAAAGCGTACTTCTAACTAACTGTAAATTAAAAACAGCTGACCTTAACGAAGTTTTGACGAGCGAGGCAGAAGAACTTTTTCTTAAAATAAGTTTAATATATGTTAGGGAAAGCAGTTTAAAGTAACCTAAAAAATTAACTTAGCGTGATTAAAGGGTTATGGGCTTTTGAAGTCGGAAAGCGATTAAAACAAGGATCCTACAGTATTTGCCGAAAAATTATTTATTTTATGACTTAAAGCTCGTAAAGGTTGCCACTTTAATTGCACTTCGGCCTGCATTAGATTTTTAAATTTAATTACCACTTCTCTTTCGGAATGTTCAAGACTTCCCGTTAATGATTATCGCTTTAAAGGGTTACACCCTCATAAAATGGCTCGGGATAAACAACTCGAAAAGTTAGTCGAAGAGCTATAAAACGCTAGTTGTGTTTATGGAGATGAGACAGGTAAATACTGCATGTGCAGTTAAATCTTTACTGTAGGATTTATTCTTTATTTATTATTCATCTTCATAATCCCCACGAATCGGCGTTCGACAGTTTATTGAAACTCCGGGTAGTGTTTTCTTGTGATGTTTTATTGGATTAAAGGAAAAAACAACGTTCATTAATGGCACTTTCGTAATAACCCATGAAGGGTACCAGTGGAAACAGTCGCCCCCCTTCATATTTATACAACCCAATAAAGGGAATAAAAATGCGAAATACTTTTCTGGAGGGAGTTTTGTGATTTAAATGGGGGAGAGATTCAATTAACTACACAAATTAAACGTCAGCACCATTCAGTCTCCTGATGTAGTCGTTTAGAGTGAGAAAATGTTAATGTTTGCATACATTGGATTCTAGAACAGAGCCAATTACAACCGCGTCCTTATTGCTTGATTGATGATTACCATTTTGCGTTTCCTGCACTCAATTTGCAACCACTCCAGTTTGTCTTATAAATGCTGACAGGATTCTGAAAAGGTTTATTAGGTATGGCTTGAGGTATTTCAGTGCAGGTCAAAGGATGTTAAAAATTCAATTTCTTATTTATTTTGATTAACTTTCAATTTGTATATCCGTGCCAGGTGGTCTTCAAAGTCTTTAAATTAAATCATACAACTATCGAAGCAAACTCAAGCGGAATAAATGAATAGAAGCTAACTCTCTTGTACAGCTGTGAACACTTCAGATTATAATCTTAAATTTATCAACGTTAAAAAACGATGTTAATTACAAATTAATTTCAAGAACATGATTTAACCTCCATAATTGTTGTTAATGAGTTTAAAGAGCGTCATTTAATAGTTCAACTCGTCATAAATGCAAGATATTAACAACGTTGAAAGAACAGCAGTTTAATTATTGATTTGCTTTAGCACAAAACTTAGTTATTGTTTTTAATACATTCCCAGAGGAGTGATTTTTTTAAAATATATTATCGTTATCAAGTATGTTCTTGATTTTATAAGAAGTAGGAACTATAAGCTTTACTAATGTAATATAAATATTTTTCGTTTTGAATAAAGAGGCGTTGTAGAAGATAATACGAAAGTAGTAAGGTAATCAATCAATTAAATTGAAAATCAAGTGTCATTTAACACCATGAATAACTGAGCCTTTAATAAACGAACCTACGTAAATATAATTTTTACGGTTATTTTTTGTTTTATTATTCGGAACTTCATGCGGTCTTAACATTATAGAAGTTAACTTTAAATCAAACAGCAAACATTTATACTTTAAATACCTTTAAATTGTAAGTTTTATATGAATTCAAATATATACTACACTTGGCACGTTTATGTCCCTATTATAGATTGGGAAATGTTCATTAATATTTCGGTGAAAACGTACCTGGACGTTGAGTTAAATTTATTAATTGAAGTTATTTTTATTTAGATATCCAAAAGGTACTTTGATTATTGATTTAATGTGACACATACGAAATAAGGGTTGATAGTATGTGAAGATGTTAATTCTTCTTTTATATCTGTTCAAAAACTAAAACTTTAATTTACACTTAAAATTAGCTGAGAAAACATGGAAAAGTAAATGGCGAAATAGTATATGAAAATTATGTTTATTTAATAAATGTATACAGGTTAAATAAGTTGTTTATTGCTTACAGAGAAAGCTAGTAAAGGTAAAATGACGCCTGGTAAGATATCGTAAATAATAGTAGTTAGACGTTAGACGTACACATTTCCTGTAAAAATATCCTTAAACGGTTTTAATTAGGAGTCTATACCTACGTGGACAAGCCGGATCTCCTTAATAATATTATTAACAACTTCCCAGTTAAGCAATTCCTGTCGGAAGTACTTACCCATCGTTGATTTAATTATTTACATTTCCATTTTGTTTAAATAATTCGAGCAATGATGTGAAGGTGCCTCAGAAAGCAGAGTTTTTAAATTTATTAATAACGTTTCTAAGGATAGCTGATTTTTGTCTTGTTATCTTTAAAAGCGTATATTTAATTGCCTTTTAAGACTTTATAAATGTTTTTATAAGCTAACTACTATTATTGACTGTATTTCAGGGACACAATGACACCATACATTTTAACATGCGTTAGATAATGAACACAATAATTTCACTCGAAAAGAAAGATAAAATTCTGTAAGTCTAAAACAATGATAATCGTAAGGAAATTCTTGATATGAATAAGTATCGTTAAAAAGCATTTACGCCATTTGATCACCAAGTAAAAGGTCACGGCACTTACACCAGTCAATTATGTTTTTAGACACTGCATATCCAACCATAGCAAATGCAGCAGCAGCGAAAATGACAATTTTAGTATTCCGAGTAGTTGAAAATTCTTGGTCATCTTTATTTTTACCTTTCAATGACGTCAAAGATTTTGTGATATATTTCCTTTCGTAAAAAACATCGGGGAATAATTTTTGGTCAATGCGTTTTACATAGCTCATTAATTCTGGAAAACTCTCCAGCAGTCTGGGGAAGCAATCAGAAGGGAAAGGTATTTTCAACAGAGGCGCTAAATAAGCGTAGACTGTAGCATCCAAAGATGTCGGCGTGTTTCCATAGAAGAACTCCTGTTGGCCTAAGCGTGCTGACAAACAAGAAAAACAGTCCAGAGCGTCTTTACGTATGGATTCTTCGATAGTTATGTCTTCATTATACGGATAAATAGCCTCTACGAAGGAAAGCGCGTACCTCTTCATCTTAGGGGGGTGAAGAAAGCAGAAAGGCACTGGTAACACTTTCGAATACCATAAACCTGTTAATTCTTCGTAATTTCTACTATCGATCCAGAACGTGTAATAATATAAAGGACGAAGACTAACGGCAAGTAAACTTGTTATGGTATACGTTTCGCTAATTTGTTTACCACTTAATCGATATTCAACTGTGTAGTTACGTAGTCGTAGGTAATCTATGATATCGGAAAATTCAGTTAATATGATGTTACCATGTCGGAAAACTGGATAATCCTTGTTAAATATAAGATACGGATTATTCGAATAATGAATTTCAACGGGTGCATTTGTCAATTTTATGTACATGATTATCTGAATACATTCCATACCCATGGATATTAAACCGAAATCTCCTACCCATACGAATATTTCCATTTTGGACAGCATTTTTTGAATTTTATTTATTTCTGGACCTAAAACGTCAAAAGTTGAAAGATGTCAAAAGATTATGAGGAAATGTGGCGCGAAATTTGTTGCTTAGTTACATAAGGTAGACAATTTGAAGTTAGCCAAATATTACAATTTACGAAGCTTTTTTAAGGGTGGCGCAGTGGTAAGAGCGTCAGGCTAGCGTTGCTGGTCTTCGGTTCGAATCTCACTGGGTGCAAGTTTTCCCGGAGTTCGGTATCGAGCCCTGATGACCATTCGTCGTTGGGCACCTAATTAACGATGCTCTCCTCCGAATACCGACCTACGAGGTAGAGTAACAAGGTTCTATACGTACACACACATACACTATACACATGGTGCTGTATGTAGGCAAAAAACGGCGCACTAATCACGTGACTCGCATGCGGGCCGGATTGTGCATTTCACGCGTAAGACCACATACGCTAACGCACCAGCCTCAACACCGAAAGGTAAAAGAGGTTAACGATTACACACAATGTATTAATTATTATTATATCAACAGCATGCTTGACACAAACCGAAATGAGAATCTTAATCGTCCATAAGATCATATTTGCGCAGGAAATTGTCGTGAAAAGACATAGGAATAAAAAAGGAAGGCAAAAGACTAGGGAACCTGGGAACTGCAAACTTAAAAAACAATAGAGAAAGAGGGAGAGGGAGGGAGGAGGGAGGGTGAGAGAGAGGGAGGGAAGGAGAGAGGGGGGGGGAGAGGGAGAGAGAGAGAGAGAGAGTGTAATCCCAAAATTTTTATTGTTAGAATATCGAAAAAACTCTTCTGGGGATCGATTCTGTATGTCCAAAAACGTAATCAAGCTTGGCCTATGCCGCGTAGCCACTGGTAAGGCGGTAAATTAAAAAAAATTTTATAAATTTGCAAAAGTGGAGTTACATAACGAAAGATCGAAGAAAATTATTTGAAAAAGTTGCTTAAAATTTAATTTAAGCCCATATGCAAGGTTTCGAGCATTTATTTAAAAGAAGTGAAAATTGCAATATTCTGCTATTGATTTACAAATACTCATCTTTTTGCTTTTGAATAGCTTGATTGGAGTAAAACCTACTTATATTCAGGGTGCTTAAAAAATGGCGAAACAACGCTATACCAGACTATTCAGGGACACATCCTGAGTACTAGAAAAATGTTCAAAAAAATTCTACCTGCTGATTCCCTAAAGATATAGGTTTTAATTTACGGTAGATGTGACAACCATGTGTGCTTTATTATTATATTTTATTTACGATACATAAACGGTGCTTCAGGAAATCAACATTTTATTTAAATTAATTTTATTAACAAAGCAGATTTTCTGATATTTTAGTATTAAAGTAGATGTTTAAAATTACCGCCACCTACGACTACACAAGTTCTAACTCTCTTGACGATATTCTCAGGCACTCGCTGCAGCATGTCCCTGGTTATCAGCCGGAAAGCCTCTTGAATTCGCGGAACAAGTTTTTCCCTGTTGTTGACAGGTATTTGGTAGACGTGGCTCTTTACAACACTCCATTAGAAGAAGTCCAAAGGAGTCAAGTCGGGACTTCTTGACGGTGGCCACAAAAAAGTGCCATTTCTACCAATCCACCAGTTGGGGTAATTGATGTCCAGCCAATTTCTCACGGCCGCCACACTATGAGCTGACTCACCATCTATTTGAAACCAATAATTATGTACTGCAGCTAACGGAATATCGTCAACGAGATCCACAAAGGTTTCTTCCAAAAATTTAAAAAAAGATTCCCCGTTTAACCGCTCTGGAAGGCAGACTGGGCCCAGCAAGTTGGTACCCAATATTCCAGCCCATACATTTACACTAAAGCGGCGTTGGTCATTTCTCCGGTATGTTACGTGGGGATTTTCCAAACTGTAGAAATTTTCGTTATGCTGAGTGAACATACCATCTCGGCTGAAGTTTGCTTCATCCGTCCACGTGACACGACTTGGAAAAGCTGGGCTTTCTTCAGTTCGTCCTATTAACCAATTGCAGTAATTTAATCTCGCACCTAGGTCTTGTGGTTGCAGCGAATGAACTTTAGTGTAATGGTATGGGTCGAGTTCCTCGTCATGAATGACATCCCAACAGCATCTTCCATGTCAGGAGTTCGCACAGACCTTGGACGTCCACGATCGGCAAATCCGGTAGGAACAAAGCTTCCGGTTTCCAGTACTCGCTGGTCCAGTCTTCTAAAAACATTGGGATGAAGATGTGTCCATCTCTCAGCGTAGAGCCCTACAACGAAAGTACTAAGTTTTTAGTGACAGTTTAAATTTATGTTTCTGTCAACTGACATTAAACAATAAGTCAAAGTAAATTCATAGGTAACTAAATGCAATTACTCACCAAATTAACAGCTTGGTTGCCAGATCATTTTTATGATGATTTTTGTGCAAAACATGAAAAATAAAACTTCATATAAAGGTACTATTTATTGAATTTTAAATAAAAATTATTGTTGAACATCATTTTAAATATGCCTTTCACTACAAAAGTTGTTGAAATATTCTGAATTGTGTGATAAACTTCCTCTCTTACTATTGGTGGTTCGTAAATTAAAACATCTTGTTCATACAATTAATATATACATATTTAACAAATTACAAAACGATCTTAACTCGACTTAAGTTGAAATAGGAATGCACGCTTCTAGTAAAGTTCCGTACTTTCCCAATAATAAGACGTTGCAATAATTATTGCTTATGTGGTTAAGTACGCAACGCTCCAGTTTTGCTCTACATACCAATGCTGAATATTGCTATTACTAATTGTTAAAATAAACTGCTTAAAATACTAAATACTAACTAATTAAAGGTAAGCACTTCACAATTGGTTAATAATAAAATTTTTTAATTCCGATCTTATAACCTCCATATCTTTAAGGAATCACGAGACAGAATTTTTTAAACATTTTTCTAGTACCCAGACCGGGTATAGCGTTGTTTCGCCATTTTTTAAGCACCCTGCATTTGAATCGAAGCAGTTTTTCATGTGTTCCACAATTATTGACAAATAGTTTTTCGCTTGGACGCTCGCTGTTACAAGGATTGCATGGTGTATTTAACAGCTATATCAAAATCTATGCTACAGTGTTTAGAAAAGATTCGTTTTCTCAATTAAGTATAATAAAGTTTCGCCGATAACCGTAAATAAGTCTCCCTAAAATATTATGTAAGAGAAAGATTGGAAAAAAGGTGGATTTTACTTTATTAGCTATATTACAAAATACCGAGATAAACTTTGATCACAACATTAAATAGCTGTTAGATACCAACTATTGCAACAGCGAGTGTTCAAATGAAAACCTATTTGTTAGATTTAGTCTTGCCAGCCACAAAAAAAAACGAGAGTGCTGTTCGATTGTCTTCCAAATACATAGTTTTATTCAATCAACCAATTTAAAAAAAAATTGGGTATTTATAAATTTATAAAAAAATACTTGAGATTTTCAATTTTTTTAAATAAATGCTTGAAATTTTGCGCATGGGCTTAAAATTAAGTTCTAAGCAATATTTTAAAATAATTTACTTCATTATTATGTCATTCGACTACAGCGTGGACGGTCTCGGCAGGTGGCCTACCCAGTTCCACATCACATCACCCCGCACGCATGAGTGTGTGAGACAATAACAGGGTACGAAAGCGACTTAAGAGGCCTTAACCCCCCATGTTGCTGGCCATACTCCCTTGCGGAGTGTAAGTGTCGTTACCTTTACCTTTTATCTTGTCATCTAATTCTACTTTTTCCGACTTTGGCCTTGGACACACGACGAATCGGCCGACGATTCGTCTGACGCTACGTGTGTGCGCTTTCGTAAGGCCTTATGGAATGATTCGATGATTCGTCAATGCGCCGCCTGTAGAGCCGTGTGTTCGACATATTATAAAGGGACGGCGGACGAATCGTCGGCTGATTCGTCACAAACCGCCTCGTGTGTCCTTGGACTTTATCGTTTTATAATTTGTCGACGTACCATTTTTTACTTGGTATATGTTAAATTCGATTATTGCGTTATCGGATATGCAGAATCGACCCCCCAGAAAACTATTTTTTACACTCTAACTTTTTGCTGGTTACTGTATGATATACTGGGTGATTTACATAAGGCGCGCCCTTTAAAATCTATGTAGCCATATCTGTATTTGGTCTAGGCGATTTTGTAAGGTGGTCTACATCAGTTAAGAGGATTACTGTGCCATCAGCAAAATTGTCCATTGTTGTATTTTCATTGGTTAGAAGGTCTGCTGTGTATAGAACGTAGAGCAGTTGACTCAAGACGCAGCGCTGCATTGGGGTACTCCAGATATTAGTGGAAATTGGGCTGATACCTCTTCATTGACTGATTTTAAATTCGCTACTGCTTAGATAAGATTTTAACAGATTAAAGTAAGTGATGGACAGGAGTTCTTTGATCTTATACAGTATTCCAGTATGTCAGACTTTGTCAAACTCTTTACTGACATTCAGAAATACTGATGAACAGTATTTTTTTGTACAAGTGCTTGATTTACCTTGTGACTGATTCTATGGATTTGCTGCATAGTGGAGTGACTTTCTCGAAAGCCAAACTGATGCAGAATTATCAATTCAAAAGTATTTCGATCGCACTTTAATCTTTCAACCAGGAGCCTTTCAAGTACTCGTAGTTTTGATATAATGGGTAGTAGACTTATAGGGCGGTATGAAGACACTTCATTTGGTTCTTTAGCAGGTTTGAGGATTATTATTATTTCAACAGTCCGGGCAATATTTTTGTCTAATGATAGCATTAAAGATATACATATGTAAGTAAGGTTAAACCTTTCCTACATATCTCCTTTAACATTATCGGTGTCGCTTTATCTCTATGCCTGGTTGCGAGGATTTAGTAAACTGATTTCCTTGTGGACTTCTTTTGGAGCGAAGAATTTAATTTCTGGTGTGTTAGTAGGAATCTTGGATAGTTGTCTTTCTATGTCGTTATCTGTAACTTCGTCATTAGATGTAAATATTTTACCAAAGTACTCTGCAAAGAATGCTGCATTTTCCTCATCACTTCTAGCCCATTGTGGATGTGTTGTTGCTGCGTCGCGAAGGAGGTATCGGTGCCATGGTTTTTTAAAGATGTTTTATTGGTTTCCGTATTAAACTACCACATCTGTTGAGGTTATTAATCTAGTCATGATTATATAAATTTAATTAAGGGATCATAGATCAACGTTATTTATGAATTTGTAAGTTGGGTTGTCTATTCCAATAGTTGAGGGGCGCGTCTTACGTGAATCACCCAGTATAAGGACTGTGCACGAAATAATTAAATAATTGGCTCTCCTTTTTTTTCTTTGACTGACCTTAGAGTACAATCTATGATTCTAGTTGCTTTTTGTGGAACAAAACGATCAAAACTTTGACCGTGGAAGATGTGCAAAATCTAATGAAGAATATCCAGTCCAAAATATGTTGTATTTTCAAACATATCTCAGTAATAATCTTGTTTAGATTACTATATAAAAGTTGTTTAAATATTATATAAAGTGCATTTGATTTCGTTCTGCTTATAAAATTGTTTTGTTTTATAATATCTACGGAGTTGATTATTTCGTATACAGTTTATTGAGTTTATACATGGTTTATATTTTAGCGTAGTTAGATGTACAAAAATGCTTGGAATTAACAAATACGACACCACCCTATTAACTCAAGAAGAATTCCATGGCACCTACAGGTTTATTCCTTATACGAAAAATCTCCTTTTAAATATAAACTATAAATTGTTTTCATTTTAAACATCAGAACATTCCAGAAAAACTAAAACTTCAAAGAATAAAATCCTTTTTATAAATCAACTGTAATCTAATTATTACAAATGTATCATCAGAGTGGCGAATGTTAAAAATTTAATCTCTAGATCTCTAGAAAAATGTTTTGAGAAAATTTAAAAATACGGAGTCATCAATATGGTTTGAATACTAAAATCGATTGTGGTTACTTCATCACTTTAGAATTTCTAACGGTTGCAATTATTTTTTACTTTTTAGGTGACTAACTTTAGTCAGCATAATGCGTATTTTCTACAGTTATATCATAAGTCATCATTTTTAAGAGTAAAACATAATTTCTTAACCAATTTTCCGCAAGTTTGTCTTGGCTTTATTAGTGTTAAACACCCGGCGCAAAGTAAAATCTGAATCGTTGATTTCCTGAATACCAGCCCACAAATTACGCCACAAGCCTACTGTTCACATTGTTTTAAGGCAATTTAATGGGGCCTTTAAACAATAGAATTAACCCTGGGAATTTTACGAGCAAAGTTGTAGTTACAGAGGCGGCCCACGCAGGGATATAAAAGAATAAAACACACACGTATGTTCTATCTTCCTATCATAACTTGTCAAATAAAGTTCAGAATCCAATTATCTGCAGACAGGTAGAGTTGATTGAAAATGCCAATCGCACGTGAGTTACAAGTCTCATGCGAACCACATGGTGTACAGCTGCAATTCGATGGTGACTTAGTATTGGCCAATAAATTTGATTACACGCAGAGTAAGTGAAAGTTGACGAAGATGAAGTGATCGACAGATCTTAAAGGGGTTAGCCGAAAATACGTCTTTTATTTTGCAATTTTATGACACACTTTAGTTAAAATTCGTGCTTGTCTTTGATCTTATCTAAGAGGTTCGTTCGGTGTGCAAAACTAATTGACTGTAGTTTGTTAATTTAGAGTTTTACATTTAAATAACCAACAAAACCGATTTTGGTTCTGGTAATCAGATTCTTGTAAGCTGTAATTTGTTTCACCTTAAATTTAGCATAAGTTATATGCATAAAAATAAATTTAAACGGAATCTCATTTGGGTTGTTTATTTTTAACATGACATTCATTTTAATTTTTAACGCAGCATTCAATTGATTAAGTTTCATTATTTTTAAATTGGGATTGACAGCTTTCACAATAAATAATTATTTATATATTCAAAGAGAAACAAGAATTCAAATAGATACACAATTATTTTCAATTAAATACTTATTCTTTTTATTTTTCATATATGTATGCAGGGAAAACATTATAATTCAGATAGTTTGAAACACATTTTATTATTGATTTCATTACGATCTAACCTTTGAAAAGAAATGTAAAAATTAGAAAAAGAACACTTAAGTAAATGAATACGTATCTAACAAATTTAAGAACATTTCTTACGAAAATGTGCCAGAAATTGAAAAGTTTATCAGAGATATAATCCAAAAGAGTTATACATAACGAATTTGAATGTGCCAGTCCCACATTCATTTTAAATGATGAATAAAATAAAGATATATGATACAGAATTCTACAGCCCAGGCGTATATGGACCTACTGAAAATATGACAACCATCGAGAAAGACAAACTCTACGAGTGTCTGGAAGAAACAATAGAGAAAACGAGAAGGATTAAAGAGATGAATTAGCAATGGTCTGAGACCTAAATGCGAGAATAAGAGGAAACTGAGACTGAGTATTTGGAAAATATGGAGATGCAGAATACTCACTGTATAATGTTACGAACAAGATTTAACTGTTCTTAATTCTATAATACTTAAGCAAAAAGATACATACTTATATATGGGAACTGCGCACCAGAGATT
This sequence comes from Melanotus villosus, assembly GCA_963082815.1. Lineage (NCBI taxonomy): Eukaryota > Metazoa > Arthropoda > Insecta > Coleoptera > Elateridae > Melanotus > Melanotus villosus. The sequence continues at coordinate 110,788,256 of OY720418.1, read as the reverse complement.
GATATTAGACCTAAAAATAATGTGAGAGCTTACATCGGTCCAGTATGTGGATAAGCAGAAATTATATGTGACAGGAGGAAAAATATGGGAAATGGGAAAACAGAAGCTAGAAGAACATAGATTTAAGATTCACTGACTACAAGAGGAAAGCAATGTAAACAAAGAATACACAAGTACCCACCCGTACACAGAGAAAATACTGTCGAAAATACATATAAGCAGCAACAGTGGCACGTGGGACAGAGAAAGCAAATAAACGTAACTCCAGTAATCGGCTATGGTTAGACCTTGGAATATTTGACGGAAGAGAAAAAGCTAGCATATTAAAAATATTTGAGTGTAAGCCACAGGAGAGCAAAGAAATATATAATTAATTGAAAAGAAGGGCCAAAAAATAAATAAAAATAGACTATGGGAACAGAAACATGGCGAAATACAATACAACGGGCTACAAAAGATTTGCAGAAGCACGGAAGGATACGCTAAAATCAAGCACCAACATCATTAACAAAATTATCGCGATAGAAGAAACATTATAAAAATGTGTTACAAAGATAGATAGGAATATCAAAATATAGAAAAAGATAATATAAGAAGCAATGAAGTGTCGATAAAGATTGAAGAAAGGAACGTTGAAGAAGCTGTTAACGCCAGGGAAGATAAAAACAAAACTTGTTTAGTATGAAGGTGAGATTACATGTTCTATTTAGAAGAAAGGCGATAAGTGTGAAAACTATAGATTTAAATATAATATATAATGAAAATGAAGAAGTATTAAAAAACGTAACAGAATAGATCCTTAAACCACAAATATACAAAGACGAAGGTTTACTATACTAGTGGCATTAACAGTATAAGGAAAATAGATAAATAAAAATATGATTGTACTTTGAATTTGACTTTATATTAGTTGCCCCTGTTCAACATTGTATCAAATTTCCTTCAATCATTGTCCTCTCATTTAACACAGAAGTTCTAATAGTAGTTTGGTCTGTATTTGAACTATTAATGTTCGTCTATTTTATTGCTGTGCAAGTACATGGAAATGATGAAATGAAGCTCAGTTTAACATTACTCGAAAAGATTGTAAATACACAGTTTGTACTTTAAAGAAAAATTTGTTGGTATAATTAAAGGGAAAGCCCTAAGGTCTGGTGAAATGAGTAAATTAGAATTGATAATATACAATACCTATAGAATATTCATAATACTGATTATATTCAAATCACGTAAATATAAACAGCAGGGAGTTTTGAGGAAATAACGTCATGTAAAATTAGTTAGTTAATGTAATGTAAAAGTTAAATACTCTTGGTTAGAATTAAGTGTTTTAAACAGAAAAAATCATCTCTTGTTTGTAAAATCGAGTGGCTACTATAATTAAGAAATCTATGGATATTTTTCTAACTTTCATTTTATGTTAGATAGAAGAAGTAGGAAAAAGAGAGATAAATAACGAAACAAAAATGAGAATATGTAAAACTGTATTGCAACCAACGTTAACATACGGAACGGAAAACTGGACATTTTCTGATAAATATAAATCGAGGATTACAGCTACAAAAATGAAATACTTAAAGAAGGTAAGAGCATACATAAGAGGAGACCGACTGCGAAATGAAATAATTAGGGAAAAGTTGATACCCGTAATAACGAATATTGAAAGACAGCAATTGTAATGGATTGGGTAAGTATGAAGGATGGATGAAGACTAGTATCTCAAGATAGTAATAGAAATGGGGGTAGAGGGACAGAGACCAAGGGGAAGGAAAAGTGAGAGAAAGATTAGTGGAAAGAAATGGGAAGACAATGGCAGAAGCGAAAAGATTGGCAAAACCGAAAAATGTACAGGAAGTGGACACGATGCCCATCTACGGCCATACAAGAATGGAGAAAAGAAAAGTAAGTAGAAGACTGTTGAATAACTCATGTATTCCAGACGTTCCCTGTAATCTTTTTGAATTTACTAATAATAAAAATTTATACTTCTTACTGTTTCTTCAGCAATAAGTATAACTTCTTACAGTTTAGCAAAGCCAAATATTGAAGCTAATTTCTGAAGGGTTCTTTGTAAAAGAGTCTAATTTTTGGTGATTTTTAGAGTTTCAAAGTGGTTCATAAAAATGGCATTGTTCTTTAAATACTATTCCACAATGTTATCGCTACTTCCACTAGAAATTCACCAAGCCCTTAAAAATGTCAGTTCTATTTTATTAAAGTTTTTAACACAGTGTTGGTGAGCCTAGTTTAATTACATTTGCACAATGGTCACACCTAATGTTCGTAGATTTTATTATGTTACGTAAATGATGCGCGCTATTAAGTTTATATTATTTTACTTAAACGTTTAAAATATGTAACTACTGTTAAAATAAACGCAATGTTGGCTGGCTTACAAGTTTACTAAAAAAAGCGACCAGAATATATACAACGGGCATATATCAAATTTGCACGTGGTTTTGTTGAACTTCCTTTGAAAACACGAATCTTTTGTTGCGCTATACCTAAATTCGGTTTACGAAGGTATTGAGTGGTATTTTGACAATATCTACCAAAATATTGAACTGATTAACTCGAAATAATAAAGTATAAGACACTGATCGGGCGGATAGGATTGCACATATCGATAATAATATGATTTTAATTAAGTGAGCTTATTGTAGTTGTTATCTACATATTCGAAGGATTGCAGTGGTAACACCTAAATAGCTTGTTAAAATTTCTATCGTGACGTATTGATTTTGCACTTGTAAATATCCTTACATATCCTTGTCCACTATGGGAGAACAACTTAGATTACAATTATTGTAACTAAACTCATCGGTCAGTCTATCCAGGTCCAAAAAAACGCTAATCTAGCCTAGCTGTAGGTCGATATAATAACGTTGAGTTACAAAAACACTATAAAATTTTCTTTTGTTTGGCTGATTTCAGCGGGGCGTAATATTTGTTTTGTACTTTTTATCACAAACGTTATATGTACAACAATAATGTAAAGCAACAATTCAACCATACCATGAAACATTGTACACAAACATCAGATTGCAAATGATATCACTACCAGTACAACAGCAAAAGCTCTGGGATAAGCTCGAAAATGTTTTCCCTTTTTGTGATGCTAGCATTTACCTATTATCAAGTAAGCAACGATTACAATACTGTTCTTTTCCCTCTTTCATTCTATTCTATGTTTAAAAATTTTAATTTAATTAGAATTGAAGAGAAAATTTGGAGACATGTCACAAAATATTTATAGGTAATAGTAATGGCAGAGTTTCACACTAATTTCCAAGTAAAGGACATTCAAATTTGTCCACCAACTAAAGGGCCAATGAAACTGAATTACATAAACGTTACCCGACAGGGAAAAAATCAGTACATTAATTATGATGTCACCAGCCAAGTGCCACTGGATGAAACCATCGGGGTATTTAATTTGGGTTGATATTAATATTATTCATTAATATAAAAGCTTTAGGGCACAGTATTTATAGAGCACGCAGTAAACAGTCATATACTTTTACCATTATTTAATATGGAAGAAAAATATTCCTGTAAGGCGGCAAATCAGTACGCAGGAGAATTTTGGTATGATCTTGAACGAGCTTCTCAAATCATTCCTGGAATTTGTCCAGTACGTGCGGTAAGTAAATTATAAATTATGGTGTTGGTATTTGTAATTTTTGCCCTGTTCTTGTTATATTTTTGTAATTTATTATTTTATTTGTGTCATCTAAAGTGAAATAATTTTTTCCCTCTTATGCGATTATAAGAATAAAACACTGCTTAAAAATTTTCTTTATAAGAAATGTTTTACATAACAATTGGTACTTTCCACAGCAAAATAATAATAGTAATAGTAACATATTTTTAGGGGCATTACTATGTTCATAACCACCTGTTGGATTTTAGAAAGTTGCCAGTTCAAACATTTCCATTTGGAAAACTCAGATTTACAGTGAAATTGATCGATAACAAAAATGCAAAAAATATTTTAATGTGTCTCATTGTGGACGTAGATAATGTATTTGAGAAAGCTTGATTAGCCATAAAAAAATATACGTTGATTAAATAATGTTAAAACCTTTATGTGTTTGGTAGAAGAGGCATTACGGCTTGAGTTAAAAATAAAGTAAGTAAATAAAAAAACTTTTCATTATTCGCTCTATAATAGTTGCTCGCCAGTTTTTGGCAACAATTATAATTAATTGGGAATCGTACGTTATCAAAAGGAGAAAAAAATATACAAAATAAAATTTAAAAAAATTGTACCCAAAAGGGATATTTTTCTGTACTATATCAATTATTAAAAAGCTCATAGAAAACACAATTTTTATAAATTTAAATCTTACCGCGTAAGTGATTGTAGCAAACAGATAATTTAGTAATAAACTTATTTTACGAAACAATTACATTTATAGAAAAATAATCACCGAAACATTAAAACAAAATTTTATAATCATGATGATTTTTCAAATTTCGCTCTGTTATCTTTCGTTATCCTTGAAATTGTAGTGATTATGTTTTTGCATAATAAAATAAGCAAAATTAAATTATCCTTGATAGTCAAAACAAAATCATTTATCTGAACCAACATCATGGACAAAAAATAACGAGGAAATATAAATGACCTGTTTTAGTACATTAAACATCAAGGATTCACTTTAGTCAAGCCTAAACATTAGTGTACCGACGGTTTTTATCCTAAACACAAAGAATGTTTCAATTATACGTTGGTTTACTAATGTGGATTTGCATTTATGTAAGTAGATTGTTAAAGACATGTATAAAAAATCAAGTAATCTCTTCGAAGGTCGCGTTGCCACAGCTCCATACAAATTTTGACATAGAGTGGATTAGAAAATGTTACGCCAATAAAGGACCAATGAAAGTATATTTTCTGAATTTAACCAAAAGGGATGGACGTCAGTATATTAATGTTGACGCATTATTTAGAATACCATTAAATAAAGATGTTGGCGTATGTATAAAGCTTAAAATATTTTGAAGTGAAAGTAAGTAGTTCATTTTCAGACAACTTGTAAAATCGAATATGCCGCCGACGGAAAAACGTTTCTTGAGTTATTTGTTATACGCGAAAAATACTTTTGCAAAGCTGCTAACGATTATATGGGAGAATTTTGGTATGATTTTCAACGAGCTGCTCAAATGATACCTGGAGTTTGTCCAGTTCCTGCAGTATGTATTACAAGTTGCCTAATTATTTTTTCTAATTATCTTTTTAGGGTCACTATCACGTGCATAATCATTTACTGGATTATAAAAAGATTAAACTTCAAACATTTCCTTTGGAAAACTTAGAATTACTCTGGAGTTGATTAATAATATAGACAATAGTACTCTTTTATGTATTTTTGCTAATATTCAGAACTCAGATAATTAGGCATTCTTGATGTTATTTAAGTTTAAAGTACTTATACCATATACAGGGTGAGTATAAAGTATGGAGACGCCGATTTTCTGTCCTTAACATTTATTTTAGAAAAAAATGATTAATACAAAAGTTTTTTACGAAATTTTTATATACAGTGTGTCCCCGGATGGAGTTGACAAGAGGACCAAAAACGTTATTTTCGATTTTACGACAAAAAGCCATTCTTTATAAAAAATTCTGCTTGTCGAATTAACGAGTTTGCTATTTAAAAAAATTCGATTAGATATACAGGGTGTTAATAAACTAAGACAACATGAAAATGCTTAAAGAGAGAAGTGCCATTATTTGATAGATTGATTGTTATAGTGGAAATACAAAACACAATATCCAAAATTTATTTTTCCGGTTTTATATATTACACACTATTTTTTCGTAATTCTCTTTAGATAATTTAAAAACCTTGACTTAAAGCAAACAATAGAAATGAAATAGGACTTTTAAGAAAGTCAAAAAAAATTATTCTACGTAGCCACCTCCAACTTCCACACATTTCTCCATCCTTTTTATAAATTGCCTGTGATCGACTAGATTTAATTTAGAATTATCATAATTAAATTCAATATAACTAGTTTTCTTGATTACACTTAAAACAATAAAACCATAACAATCTAAATTTAGACTTGAAATTTTGTATTTAAACTATTTGTATGTTTTTAAGGAACTTTTTCTATTTACAGTTAACTCTAAAATGCAAAATAATGCCACTTCTCTCTTGAAGCATTTTCATGTTTTCATAGTTTATTAACACCCTGTATAGCTAATCTTATTTTGTTTAATAGCAAACTCGTTAATTCCACAAGCAGAATGTTTTATAAAGAATGACTTTTCTCGTAAAATCGAAAATAACGTTTTTGGTTCTCCTGTCAACTACATCCGGGGACACACTGTATGTATTGATCATCATCATCATCATCAATTGACATGGAGCAGATCCTCGGATCCACAAAATTTTTTTTCTTCAATTGTTTTTGAGTTATGACTTTGCGCGATATTTTTTTTAATGGGAACCTATTAATTTTATGCTACCATTCGATAGAGAATTGTTTTCTCTTTACAACCGTATAAAAATTTTATGGGTATAAATATTTCAATTTTGTGCAATTTATTGCTGTTGGCATTAGCAATAGCGGGTTGAAGTGAACGTGAATGAATTGAAGAAATATTTGACGTAAAAAATAACAAATGCCGCCTTAGTGATATCACAGGTTGTTTATCGGCCGCTTTTGTTTATCTTGGCTGTATCGTTTACGAATCGGAAAGTTAATTGTAAATACTTTAACCGGCGTTTTCTCAAAGAAATGTTATGCAAACCCCTAAAATTTTTATACCGTTGTAAAGAAAAAAAATTCCCTATCGAACGGTAGCATAAAATTAATAGGTTCCCATTTAAAAAAATATCGCGTAGTCATAACTCAAAAACAATTGAAGAAAAAAAATTTCGTGTATAATCAATACATAGATAAAAATTTCATAAAATACTTTTGTATTGAAAATTTTTTTCTAAAATAAATATTAACGACAGAAAATCGGCGCGGCGTCTCGATACACTTTATACTCACCCTGTATAGAATATTAGCTACGAATTACGGAATAATGTAAGAATTGTAGCCAAAATAAGAAACAATAAAGTGATTAGTTGGAAAGTGGCTTTCAATTTCTGTTCTTGATGTACAGTCATTGCCCAAGTAAAACGTACACCTTTAATGAGCCAGAAGATGTTAATTTGAATGTTCGTATATGGGGCAGTATAGAAATGCAGCAGTTATTTTATTTAATAATTTGCTTTCGACTTGAAACATATATTTTGTTTTGATTGTTATTATATTATTAATGAAATTAATTTAAATTTGTTAAAATGAGACTTGTCTAGAATAATTTTATCGCTAAAACATATTTTTTGATAGCTAAACGGTCCCTTCAATATTGGTTGAAATTTATTTATAATTACCATTTAAAACAACTCTACAAAATATAAAAAGACTTGTAAATAGTTAGTAATAATTCTTAACCAGCAGTTAGTTGCCCTTTCAAATACTATATGTATACTATGTATATTATTCAGATCATCTAACGTCTGTACATTTTAGTTTCACAAACAGTATAATTTATTATAAGGATTGCTTTCTTTACTTTATTACACCGTTTTTGAACTACCTTCGGGAATACTATTCTTATAGTGCATTTAAAATTTAAATCTAATGACAATCCCCTCGATTGATCCAATTTAAAAGTAGATAGTTTTTTCAAAAATTCTCCTACCTTCTGCCATAATAAAAGTATTTTTAATTTTAAAAGGCAAACTGTAAGGGTCGTGATTTCGAAGGTGGAAAAATGTAAATCAAATTAAAAAAATTTAATGCTGCCTCTAAATTTTCACTTTAGAAATATTATATTATTATAATTTAAAGCAACCCTGTACGAGTATCTGTATGTAGGATAGATTCCTTTTCTTCTTCTTCCTGTTGTTCCTATGGAGCATAGGGCATCCTTGATGTTTCGAAAGCTATCATAGATTAATAACTTGAATTTAAGTTTTTACTTTAATGTAATTTAAATTGATATTTATTGGGATTATTAAGCACAATTAAATAGTTTTCTATTTCTCTTTTATTCATAAATATTTATAACGGATGTTCAAAAAGTTTAGTTGTCAAGTGAATAGAAATCGTTCTGCATTACACAAGAAATGGTTATTTCTGACAATTACATTAATTTAGTGATTACACGTTACATGTATAAACATTGGGATAAACGACCGGTACATTCATGACCAATTTGATATCTATGACACAGCGTGCCCTATTTCTTAAACGTTGTATGTGAATTTTTTTTTTTATTTAATGTGATGCCATCAGTAGCCAGCTAAACTTTTCTATAACAGAACTGAGAAGGTTCAAAAGTCAGTCGCGTCTCGGGCTAGCCCATTGATATTGAAATTTTAATGTCGATAATATTGATAATTTTGACAGTATCGATAATTAATGCCAATAACGGTATCGATACGTGGATACTAGTATTATTGGTATCAATATAAATATACCGTGTGCCAATTTTAAATCGTGACCCCTTACTGGCTCTGAATACAGTATGCAACCCATATTACATTACAGGTATTAGACTATACATGTAATGTAATATGGGTTGCATATTCAGAGCCAGTAAGGGGTCACGATTTAAAATCGGCACACCGTATATAATAGTATATTATAGACCAAGGTAGAGAAGACATTTTTCTCAGCCGAGCAGTATTATTTCCCGACATGCGAAGCATGGAGGGAAATAAGTTGTGAGGCTGAGAAAAGTCTTCTCTACCGTGGTTTATATACTATTTTTTTCACTACTAGCACCTTTATTCCTTTTAATTAATCATTTTTACATAAATAAAAAATAAAATGACAGATGCGTATATTTATTTCTAAAAATCAAATAGCCTTGCTCGAAAACAAGGGGAGAGGTTAATTTCAATTGACATTTGGGTAAAACATATTTAAAATAGGCACCTGAATGCATAGCAATTGTTTTTATTATTAACCAGTAGTCAATAATAAAAAAATATTGAGCACTAGGAGAGAATTGCATCTTCTGGGCTCGAAAATAAGGTCAATAATGACATCTTCTAATACTAGTAGTGAAAAAAAATAATTTTACATCAAAATCGTAGGAGACATCACGAATGCGAAGGTCCTGACGTCTTAAGGACATGCATGGTTCTTCGGCGACTACACTAACCATAAAGAGCTATTACTGAGCAATTTCTTATATAATAAGTCAGCTTCCATGCACACATGTCTTGGAACAACGGCATGCACTTTGCCATGCTGGTGCTATGTGTATTCACCCTGCCATGAACACGCTGAGCTGTGCATTTTGAAGAATGACATTTCAGCGTCCCCACGCACTACACAGCTAGCAAGGCTGCCATCTTTCTGGTTAACGGTGGTCATCCACGCGCATCTTGCATGCTTGCATGTCTTTCCACGATGCATCGCTGCATTAGAATATTAGTTATAAATATCTAAGTTTTTATACCGTCTAAATGATGATATATGGATATTAATAACCACAATAAAAGTACTGTTAGAGATATACTGGTGCCATCCTTCTTGAAAATGTAAAAAGTACGCAGTTGAGGAATGCTTTTACCAAGGTTAAAATATAGACGCGGTTAAATTTTACCTATGTATGCTGTAAAACTAAGTGAATTAAAATTCAACAAGATTAATGCCATAATAAACACTATTGTGTATAGCTACAGCTGCATAATGTTTTCCAAAATACATGCAATAAATGTGAAAGGAAGTTTTGTTATTAATTTCTCTAAAATATTTATTTGTTTAAGTACTTGTAGATTCCCAAGAAATTTAAATAATTTATATTAGTGAATAAACTAGGTTTGTGTTATGCTTTAATAGTTATTCAACAAAAAAAGAAATTTTTGTTAAAAAGTTACCACTCTGCACATACACTTATTAGAATAAATCCACTGGTGTTAATTAAATTATTAAAACACAGCTGTTAAAAAACAATAGCACACAAACAGAAACAATTCTATACGATTTGCTTATAAAATACTTAGTGTCCAACTAAATTGTAACTTACAGACAACTTCTGTAGTGAAATATCTGTATACAGGGATTTTTTTAACTGATTTATTATCCATCGCCAGCAGTTTTCACGTTTTCTGTTATCATTTACATAAAAAGTTAAACTTGTTTCCCTTAATTTTTCGTGTTATTGAAACGTATCTAACATGTAATTCTTTGTTTTTTTCCTTTTCAGTCACTGTAACTGTTTCAATATACTGCTGAAAATTTAAATGTAGAATTCAATAGTTTAATTATTTGACAGTTTTGTGGGTTCTTTTCATAAACACATAAGCTTTTCATATTAAGTATGTTTTTTGAAGATGTTTATAAAATGGGAAAAATCGCAACAGTATTTACAAACCCAATACTATTTCAGCAATTAAGTTTCAATTTTTAACGAAACACTTCTTGACGAAGTTGATGAAGTTTCTCTATTTTTACACAACTTTATTTTTATAGTTTGGTAATGGAACATCTTCAAAGACTATCTTTAGTCAGCTATTACAAAATGTCATATGGCAACTTAGTTACCAAGTCATATTTGGTGTTTAAATAACGCTGGAGTTGCTTTTAAGTTTGTTTTCTTGCAATGAATCATTTTACAAGCTCAACTTTAGGTTTGATTTGTGCCTGAAGCTTTTCACTGAGTTACGTAAAATGGTAATATTACCATTGTTTTGTTAATTACTTCTGATTAGACTTTCTTTGTTTTTGCTATAGCTTCTTACTTATTTTTAGTTTATTTGATATCTTTCGGAGATTTAATTTTGTTGTCGATATTGCTAGTCATCTTCACTGATTTAAAAGTGCTTCGCTGATGTGTCTTTGCTTACTCTGAAGTGCCAGAACTAGTGCATGACAAGCGTGGCATTTACCATAGTTTTAGAGGCGTTATTTGCCGAAGTACTTATAAAAATGCTACAGTATGAGCAAAAAAAAATCAGAAGTCATGTGTATTACGATACCCTAAAATTGAACAAAACAATAGTGACAGCTACTTTTTATTTTGTAGTGTTATAATGCACATGACTTCAAAACTCCACGGCCAGCTATTACGAATTTTCTTTTTACTCATATCACATTCAGAATATTTAAATTTCCTTATTGTGGTTTTCGCCACCAGTTGAAATTCTATTAATTACGTAATAAACAGAACAACATGTATAGTTTTGGAGATAACTCTATTTCCTTTCTCAAACAATTCAAAACAATCTAAAAACTAAGCTTTGTAATTTAATTTGACATATAAAACTATAAACATGTGTTTCTATATAAGGTTGTTACAGAAAGGTCTACGTACGTATGTACCATGAGATCGAAAAAAAGATGATTCTGAGCAGGCCTTGACTAGCACAACACGATTGGCAAGACTGATTTCAAAATGTGGCAGTAGGTTAGAGGTTAATAAATGTCAAATAAATTAAAACACAAAACAGTATTTATTTAGGGAACAAACTGAAAACTAAGATGAATACATGTTAGAGAAGGTGTTCAAAATGTGATCCTTCACTAGTATTACAACGATAAACTTAAATAATTCTGGAAACAAGATTGCAAGACTGACTTACATTTGAAATGTCACTGTCACATTATAATTCATAGGCATTCTAGAACCAGTGTAACCAATCGCGTTGTACTAGTCAAGGCCTGCTCAGAATCATCTTTTTTTCAATCTCATGGTATAATGATGTGAAGTGTTTAAATTACTTTGAGAACCCGTAACCAAACATTATCAATGACGTGCTACTGCCATAACAACCAAGTAAAAATTGCAAATTCATCTGCTTTACATATACCAAATGCTATATGGTAAATCTAAATAACCAAATCAGGAGTGCAAAAAATTGCTTATCATTCCGTTTTGCACTTGGACAACAACAATATTTTGTTATCAGTGCTTTTATCAGCAATTGCATATTTTTATGAACAAAACAAACAATTTATTTAACATATACAGCGTGTCCCAGGATAGATGTTACAATAGGTGTGATGGACAAACAATTTTTGAATTTTATTTTATGATTGTGGAATTAAGCCCTGCTTGGTTTGAAGAGAATTTTAAGAATATTTTCAGTTTTTGAAAAACAAGTCGGCCTTGACATTGAAGCGAAAACTATTTTCTTTTCAGGTAAAGTACCCTTTTTGTTCATGATACGGCAAAATTTTACTAAGAAAAGTTGTTCATAATAAGAAATTATGGCCCTATGCAAAATTCCAGGAAGATTAGTCAACGATAGTTTTTTCATGGCCTCCTGGCAGTTATGTGGAATAAATAATTTATTGCAGATCAGTGTTATTATTATGTTAAAATGTGACGGTTTAATCAAAGTAGGTAGATCTTCCTGAAATTTTGCATAGGGCCATAACTTCTTATTATGAACAACTTTTCTTAGTAAAATTACCTATTGTAACATCTATGCTCGACACACTGTATATGACTTTTATGTTTTAGTAAATTATCTAACTACAACGAACCGTCACAGTTACAAGGTAAAATAAATCTGCCTTTATTGAGTGAAGTTTCGTGTACAGGAAGCAAGCACATAGAAAAATGATTTTATTGGATTTTACTTTACTGTTTTATTTGTATTTTCATGTAAGTTTTACAGAACTATGTTTTATAATTACTCTAAATATATAAAATATTTTTAGCAAGTATCTTGTCAGTTTCGTACTAATTTTAATATAGAGCAAGCTACACTATGTGGCTCAAGTAAAAATGGGCCGATCAAATTTCATTCCATAAACATAACAAACAGAGAAGGGCATGAATACCTAAATCTAGATATTTTACTTGAAATACCTCTCGATGAAAATGTTGGCGTACGTATCAGTGTTTTGGAAAGTTTTACAGAATAACGTCGTACCCACTTATGTTAAAAAATATCGTTGTTAAATTAAAAGCTACTTTAAGTTAATAGAAATAACAGTTTATATCAAATAACTGCGGTTGACGTCAAACCGTTTTGTAAAAACTTCCTATTAAAATAATCATACTCGCAGATAATATGGGAACACTTTTAGTTGGATGCCCTAATTGACTATGCTGTTGATGGAAAAACGTTCTATCCGTTATTTACAATTAATGAAAAAAACTATTGCAAAGCCATGAATATCTATCTCGGAGAATTTTGGTATGATCTTGAACGTGTTGCTCGATTAATACCAGGAACTTGTCCAATACCGGCGGTAATTATTCTGCTACAAATTTTACATTTGTCTAATACTGCACCTCACGGACTTTCGCGTAATAAACTGTCATGCAAATTGTATTTTAGCATCGTTACCGCATACACGATCAGTTACTGGATTATAGGAAGATTAAACTTCAAACGTTTCCTTTTGGAAAACTTAAAATTACCGCTATGCTTGTTGATAACAAGCATAACAGGGAAACTATTGCTTGTGTTTGGTTTAAAATACAAAATTCTCTCAATTAAATAATATTGTTATTCTTGTCACGTTGTGTAATTTTTTGAGTTGTTTTAACAATAAAAGCGATGAAAAAAATTTATTGAAGTTTTAATGCCCGAAAGTACCATGAGATCGAAAAAAAGACGATTCTGAGCAGGCCTTGACTAGTACAACACGATTGGCAAGACTGATTTCAAAATGTGGCAGTAGGTTAGAGGTTAATAAATGTCAAATAAATTAAAACACAAAACAGTATTTATTTAGGGAACAAACTGAAAACTAAGATGAATACATGTTAGAGTAGGTGTTCAAAATGTGATCCTTCACTAGTATTACAACGATAAATTTAAATAATTCTGGAAACAAGATTGCAAAACTGACTTACATTTGAAATGTCACTGTCACATTATAATTCATAGGCATTCTAGAACCAGTGTAGCCAATCGTGTTGTACTAGTCAAGGCCTGCTCAGAATCATTTTTTTTTCGATCTCATGGTATTTTCCTAAAGCTAACAACAAAGGTAGTTAAGGCGGTACAATAAGCTGGCGGATAATAACTCAAACTCAAACTTTTTTGTAAGTAGTAAATATTAATTAAGTTCAGACTACGAAATTCTGGGTTTGCGTTCTGTAGCTGACAAAGAAATCCATTAGAAAAGGATGGCGTATAAGGCTACTTATCGCTTTGCATTTTCGATGGAGACCAACTTGTTAGTCTTAAATATTGACCTACGTAAACCAAACTTTATACATAAGGTCCGTGTGGGCCTCCATTGGTTGCTATTGAAATTCATTGAAAAAAGTTAACGGAGAGAGGCACTTCCCTCTTGTCATTTTTAGTGAGGACTTGGTAATTGGCTTTAATGTCAATGTAAAACAACCAAAGTGCGTGCATAAAGTATATGTCAAGTTCCCTTCCTTTTTTGTGTTTGTTGCAACGTTTGGATAAAATTGGAGAACTATTGAACTATGGTGTTAGTATGAAAATTGCAGAAAATTTGAAACAACACACTTACTTGACCACCTAGTTCAAAATAGTAAAATACCCGTTAATTGTTCTAACCATGTATAAAATAAGCAATTGAATGCTTCCCAAAATAGCAGAAAGAAGTAGATATAAAAAACTAACTAATATAACTATATCAGATATTGTACAGGGTCCAGCAGGATGGTTGCAAGGACGCTTTCCGAACGGGTTAAATTTACTAAATGGCCACCCTGTTCCCCTTATATTTTCTGTGCCGAATTTTTTCGGCTGGAGTTTTTAAAATAACCGGTATATAAGTACAAACTAGGAACTTTAGAAAACTTGAGGAGGAACAAAGAATATGAAATTAGCTATATCCACCATGAAATATTTGGCACTTTGTTTGCAAATTTCATCTGCACTTTGGAGAAGCGTATTGCTGAGAATGGGTAATATGCTGTTGTTAGATATTTGATTTCCCAACGGTTAGATTTACGATTATGTACACATAATTCATCTCAGTTAAACAAATAAAAAGTTATTACAGATTGAAGCCGTTCAGTGCTTTTTGCATGACCCTGTAAAAATATGTTACAATTTGTACTTAAAAAAATAAGGGATATTTTCCAAATGAATGATAATAATATTATTTTAAACTAAGTGATACTGATACTAATATCTTATTTTGTAAGGACCTAAAATTTAAATTAGTTATATAAAATAGCAATTGTGTTTATCTCTAAAGATAAGTTGAAATTATATTTCGAGTTTAATTGTATTTAGTATTTATTTAGCAGTCTGTTAATAGAAACACCACTGACTAAACAAATCATGTTTTATAATGTAACTTTTTGGGGCTCAGAATAAGGTCTGGTTTTATGATTTTAATGCACAACACGTAATTTGATACAAGTGATTTGGAAATATTTTAATAAACGGTTGTGGCTATGAGAACTATTTTACTTAAATAACACTAAACAATACATTCTATTTCCTACACTGACTAATATTTATTATGTTCAAAGGTCACGCCCGTATCGACCTGAAGGTGTGATTCTTGTTAATCTTGTTAGATGTCGTTTTGATTACGCATGAAAGGAGATTCTGTACTTTCGCCTTGTAGCTATGTCTTTTCATGATCTTCAATTTGTTGGTAAATGTGTTTCCACTCACTCTTTCATATCTTCGATAGATCCACTGAAGATAAAGAAAATGTTAAACAAATCAAATAGTAAAGTGCATTTTTCAAACTGTATATTAATCACTGTCTCACGATTTCGTTTTCGAATTATAAAGCTCCTTCACTTTGGAGCTTTGGGGATGATATTGAAAAACAAATTTAGTTAGCCCTTTTCCGGGAAACTATTTCAATTCACTTTCATTTATATTTACACTTTTACTACTTAGGACAGAATTTTATTAATACAGCTTTCAGGTAATTTATTGGATTTCTTGTTTTTACAAATTCACCACCTTTTTTTGCGATATTTTTGTCCCATTTCCAAAAGTTATAATAAGTACAACTAATGCAAAAAATGCATGTTAATAAATATTTAACTCTTTGGTTCGAATAGAATAGTTAACTCTCAGCCTGTAATGTGAGTTTAGTCAAAACAATAAAATTAATATTCCATAGTGTTTGGTTTTTGTTATTTCTACACAGAAAGAATCTTATCGGGTTTCTTTGTACCTATATCAATGATTAAGTTTACAAAATAGGCGTAAAGTACGCATGAGCAAGTCTAAAAAAATTTTTAATTCAATTATTCGGCCCTAAACAGGGCCGGCCGTTTGGGAAATTTCCCGTCTTCCCAGCCGCCCCATCCGCCCCTGCAAAATACTTCAAAACGGTCTAGGACACCTAACCGCGGCCACTTAGGCGTGGCGGTTTAGACGCGGCCGTTTAGGGGCATACACATTTGGACATAGTGACGCTAGGACGCATAGATAAAAGGACGCAGTAAATTTGAGCGCTAGAATTTAGGGCGCAGGAACATTACGACATAAGACGGTGGCCAATCAATTCAGTTAACTCTAAAATTTAGTATAAATACCTAATAATAAATAATAAATTACATGGAGTGTTCCAACGATGATTTCTTAATTATTTTAGATAGGCCCAAATATTATTATTAATAGATAGTAGGTATAAAACCGCGTCTTACGTATCTCAAAAATGCTTTTTTCAAATATATATGCGTTTCTTAAAAGGATAGGAACATAATTTGAATACGACTATAACTTTGCCTTTTCTGCTAATTGTAGGTGCTTGTCACGGTAAACTTAATAATTAAATTATAAATAAATAAAATCCACCGGTATAAAAAGGAACTTTGAATTAAAATTTAAATAGAATTCGTTTAATTTTAGAAACTTTAGTTAATTCTATATTGCACAGAAAATTATTGAAAAATTGTGATTGTAATTAATAGTAGTGTTTTTTTTATTACAATATTAATAATTGCTAATATTTAAATATACCGCTATTTCATTCTGTATAAGAAATTACATTTATATTTTTTTAGCATGTCTAAAGAAAAGTTAGTCGTTAAAATAACAAAACTGTATGTGTCTTTGTGTCTCAGCGCCTTAACGTCTTTGCGTTTTTAATGTTTCAGCACCCTTTTTCCCCTGTGTCCTAGTGTCCCAACGTCCATGTAGATCAGTGTCTAAACGCCATATCTAAGCGGCCGCACCTAAGTGGCCGCGGCTAATTGTCCGGCTTCGACGTCAAAAACTGCTTCGCAGATTTTTACATTTTACAAGTTGCATACGTCAATTCAAAATTAAACCACTAATATAAATTTTTTGTGCCATAATAAAACTCTATTCAGTTTGCAATAAAGATAAAATGCAGTTATTTCGGAACGGAATATTTGTGAATCTACTGTACACATAACACATTTTTTTTGTTTAGTAATAATTTACTTTCAATGTTAAGCAATAACAAACACTTTTGCAATTTAGCCATAAAACGTGAACTCACTTTTCTATTATTTTTCAAATATTCGATAGGAATGTATAAAAACAAGATAAAAATCCAGGAACGATTTGTACTTAGGGTATGTAATACTAAAAAGAGTCAGTAGATATTTTTATCGCAATATTTAACCCTCTATTAAGTGTCTCCATGTGAGATCCTTTGTAAAATGGGTTGCACCAGATTTTGTTACGAATTTTTGAACGTATCATACAAGCTTTAAAGAAATCTGTTAAGGAGTTAGGTAGCTTCTTCGCAAATTAATTGTGTATTATTTAGGGTGGGCTGTTTAGTTAATGATCAAAACAGAAGCGAATTCAAAAGGTTAGTTAGTAATACAAAACGTTGATAATAACAAAAAAAATGTACATCTAAAATTATAACGTCTTAGAACAATCTTAGAATAGCAGTATACAACTACAGGTCCAATAGATTCAAATTTAGTGTAACATTTTTGTTTCTATATCTAATTGTGTGTTTCACCAGAATGTTCTTGGGAGGGGGGCAGTGATTTTGCATTTGTATTTTGTTTTGTCTTTGTATTTTGTTTTGTCTTTGTTAAAAGAATGTCTTCCGGGTTGGGACCGTTTCATTGTTGAGAAAGAAGAACTCAACATTTCGCCCACTTTCTTAAGGGGCTTCATCAGCAGGAAAAAGGGGACATGTAAAGCACAGTAGCTCAACGTTTGAACCACGCCAGAGGCGAATCTCTTTTAGCAAGACGAAGGACGCTAGGTGACTTAAGAACCACGTTAAATTAAAATTAGTTATTTGTGTTACTTTGTATTGTATTATAATAATTTAATCTCTAAAATAAAGATCATTCAGAATCAGTTTGTCATAAATAATATAACGTGTACACTAATACTATTAATTTTTGAAAAAACAGATTTAATTAGTTTTTTGAAATACATGTTTCGCTTTACAATAAAATATTGTTATGGTAAATGATGGTAAAAGGTAATCTAAGTACTTACAGGCCAAAATACTCTTAATTAATGTTTTGACATTCTCTTTAGACGAGGGCGTCGTACTATGACCAGCATAACAATTCTAAAAAATATTTTTAATAGCATTTACAGATAACAATCTGACCGTGAATGTAAAACAGACAAACATAGCTATTCTCATTTGTGATATACGCCCAGTAACATTTGGATTTGTTCACGTCAAAAATTGTTTACAAAATGTTTAAATTCTGTATTTTTGCATTGGGATGCCTTTTTTGTTGTGTACGTATTTATTTTCACACAAATTGCTTTCATAAATATATTTTCCACTGCCGACTTGCTAAGTTACATCTACTATCAGTGAGGTAGGTTAATTTTATTAGTTGTTTATTGGTTGTTATGGCGTGTGAATTTACCTCCCTAGGGAGGTAATAACAACTTTCGTACTTCAGCATAGGCAACTATTATTGGCGTTTGTAATAATCTAATTTAGCAACAGTTAACATGAAATTACTTAGTCAAGAACTAATACTTGAATATTTAATGACAGTTTCTATTGGCAGTGGAAAAAGATATTGTTCTCGCCATGGACATCGATTACTCTGATTCGCATGGTTGACAAACTCGGGTTGTAATCATCCGTATTCGACACTCGACAGAGTAAATCTCAGTTACCCCCTTGCCATGTAGATAACTACCACTTAAAATATTTTAATGCAGGGTGTAACAGCTCAACTACGCACAAATTTTAAAATAAACCGGTTAGAAAGGTGTAATGCAAACAAAGGATCGATCAAACTTCGTTATTTAAATATAACAACTAAACCAACCGGCCAATATCTAAGTTGTGATATGATGTCAGACATTCCACTTGACGATAATCTTGGAGTAAGTTGTAAAATTTTAAATGGGAAAATAATACAACTGATTTGATTTTCAGTCCGTATGTTTCATTGACTTTGCTGTAGATGGTAAAACATTCGTACCGTTATTTATGGTACGAGAAAATAATGTATGCAAAGCTGCTAATAATTATTTAGGACAGTTTTGGTACGATCTTGAGAGGTCTGCTCAAATAACACCTGGAGTTTGTCCTATTTTAGCGGTAAATCAAATTAATTTATCATACTTGCATATTCTTAAAAATTAAAAGGAGATTTTTATTTTACATGGTAAGAGCTACTAATTTAAGATGTTTTTTTAGGGCCACTACCACGTTCATGACCACTTGTTGGATTACAGTAAAATATCCTTGCAAACATTTCCCTTCGGTACACTTAAAATTACATTTTATATAGTTCACAACAAAAATCCTGGTGTGGTTATTTTTTGTTTACTTGTTGAACTGAAAAACATTTATAATTAATATTTTGAACGAGAAGTGAGATGAAGTTTCATAATTACTCCTGTAAGTTTCAACAAATATACAGAAACATGTTCCAATCCAGACATGTATACATGATTTCTTTTATTCGGTATGGATATGGTAATATATAATAATAATATAATATGTACAATTTTTGTACTTCTAGCAAGAATTAAATTGATTAAATCTATTAAAAACAAAGTGTGTTCAATTTTATTATTTATTTATTGCTATATGGAGAAGCACACAGCTACATTACGACATTTGGTGGAGGCGCCAAGCAGTAAATTCCGAAACATTTTTAGTTTCACACTCTTAGGGCGGGTTGCACAAACATGATTTAACAGCTTGGTCAACTAACCATTCGTTAAAGTGAACAAAATCGAATCAAAATTCAAATGCATATGGCAAATAACACATCAGTAAACAAAAAATGATGCTCTTTTGTCAACTTTGATCATTCGTTAATTTAACAAGAGCTTTGTGCAACCGGCCCTTAGTAAAAATAACTAAGTAATTGACATATTGGTTCGCCTATGAAATGTTTTATTAATAAGGGTATATTATGCAACTTTACTGAATCTTAGTTAACAAACAATATAATATTAAAATCTATTTGCGTTTGTTTCTACAAAAAGTTCGGAATAAAAATTAAAAGATACGGTTTTTTATGAAAACTTAATGGAAATTAAACCGGTCAGTTATGGCAGTTGTTAATAATGATATTACATCAGAAATACCTTCGGTGAATAGAAAATGCAGCTTGAAATATTTAAAATTATAAAAAATGGTTAATACTTATTGCAATCGGACTTCAATTAAAAATAAAATGAATCAAGTAAACACGACACATAACATTTTTGCAATTACATTTTGAATTAAAGCATGTCAAACTGGACATCTAATTTTAGAGAAGCTTTTGTGTAATTAAAAAAACATAATATTTTAAGCTCTGCAACTGTAAAATCAAATTAACTAAAATTCTACGTAAAGGTAATTTATTAAAGTATATTACGTTTGGCTGACATTTAAAATAATCAGTGGAATTTAAGTTATTAATTTTTGCTCTGTGCAAAGCATAAATGGATATGTAACGCTACTTTTATGTAGATACACGATTTTAAGCATAAAAAGACATTTATCTTACCCCTAGAGCGAAACGACTGAGATGAAATTTTATCTACAGGGTGACATTGAAAAAACTACAATGCATAGTACCACGCGATAGAGGACCATAAAATAATAAAAAAAGTTCTTATACGCTAATGTCCGATCGTCTTTTTCTTTAAGATACAGGATATTAAAAGTTATAACTACTACAGAAAAACTACGACCAATTACAGGTTTAAACTTAAGGAATAGAATTTAAAGAAAATTAAATTTTTAGGTGGATTCGATCTATTCTGAAAGCGAAAATTAGACGGACAGTTTCCTTTTAAGATGGGCGAAGAAATTTCAAATAAAATCTAAAAATAGTTTTTTTCGCGAAACCACTGTCCACTACAGTGGCAGGATATCATCTATGATTTAGGGACATTCGTTCAATGGTTTAATGCAAAACATAGCCGGAATAATTTATTTTTAATTGCTGAGTGCAGCTTAAAGGGTTTTTTAAAATTTATACGTGATGCTGAATTCCACGTTAGATGGGTCAGTTTTAGCCTTTGAACTTCGCCATGTTTCTAACATTTCACTATATCTGAAACTGAAAATATCGATAATGCAGCAAATACTTCGGCACCATGGTCGTACGCCACTGACTGATGTTGGTTTAGCAATTGATTTTTAATTTTGGGGGAACTTTTTCCGAAGTTGAAGGACACTTTTCTAAAAAAAACAACAATATGATGCAAATACCTTTGAATAATATTACTATACAAGCAAAGTTGATCCACAACATAACCAAATAAGCAAAATAATACGGCCTATATGATTTGTGATAAAGGGCATAAAGGCTGGCCCTACAAAAGCAAAAAAATATCTTTATTTACAACATGGTGTCTGTAATCTCATAACTGTAATACAATATTACGAGTATATACCAAATAACCATTGAGGCATTGTTAATGACTACTTCCATCCAACCTTGTTCTAATCGTGCTGGAACACCATCTTGTTAAAAGTACGTGGCTACTTTCGTTATCGGGTTGTTTGAAGAAAACTTTTAAAATGATTGCCTTTATCTTTTAGTGATAAAAGTATCCTCAAAAAATATTGAGCTGATTAAGGATCTTCAAGAAATTATCAAATCCAGATTTCCATTGGGTGCGAAAGAGTTTCGTGAATCAGAGAATGTTTGTATTCAGATAGATTAACCCAATTTTTGCTTTGTAAAATGGCAAATTAAGTAATTTGTTTTTGTACACATTAAATGATTTGTAAACCACTGATAGAAAAGTACAGGCCTGTTTAAATCTGGTGGTAGGAGTTTCTGGAGAACCTAGTTTTTACAAAACTGAGATTTGACGCCCTTCTTTCCTTGTTTAGGGGTTGTGCCATACCAACCGTGGAAGCATCCTTTATCATATTGTAATGAAGTGATGTTAGGGAATGCATCGTGGAAAGTAACCGCGAACGTTGATATGACGTGTTATCTAGGGTTATCACACGGGACTGGAATGACGGCATCCAGGTATACGAGATGCACGTAGATGACCGCCGTGAACCAGGAAGATAACGCTCGGGCCAGCTGTGGAAGCCGGCACGTTGCCGGCAGGGTATGTAAATGCACCTAGCACGGCACGGCGAAGTGTATGTCTTTGTTCCAAGACACGTGTACGTGCTAGCTGACTTCTTATACAGGGAAATTTTCTTTTTAGTATACATATCCCCTATGTAAAAAAATTCGCATGCTGTGGCAAAAATCATCAAATTAAGTTAATGTCAAAAAATTAGTCTTTAAGTGTTGCTGCTTTTATTTTCCTTTCTGTTTCGTATTATTGATATTTTGTGTTTTAGAATAATCGTTGAATTAAAATTATTTTGATATTCCACTAATTTTGATTTATTTTTATTTACAAACATGAAACATAACCTTTACGCACCACGTTACGTGACGTTTATAGTGTATAGTTGGTTGCCTACATATTGCGTTTATTGTAAAAGTATACATAGGGGATATGTATACTAAAAAGGAAAATTCCCTGTATACAAGCAACTGATGAGTAAGAGCCCATTATCGTTAGCACCACCATTGAAGAGTTGTCTCCACAAGAAGTCAGGTCCTTCGTGAAACGATGTTTCCTACGATTTTGATGTAAGATTATTTTTCGGTATTTAATTTAATTTAATTCAATTAATATTAAGACTTGGCAATAGTTCTGATTGAACCCTTTGCTACATTTTATTAACTTTGTACGTACTTGGAACTTATACCTAATATTGTTTAAATGTTTATCTCTAATTTTATTTAGCTCTTAAAATCATTTTGTGAAGCTTAACCAAAGCCAGACAATATACAGCGTCACCGTTAAAGTCATACGGGACATTTTTTTATTATTTAGTTTATGCAAATTTAGATTTTATGAACAGTTTTTGCTTTAAAAATAATGCAAAATGACGTTGACGATTTTTTTTATCGATCGGCTATATGGTCAGCAATACTCGTAGCTGTTCATAATTATAAGAATGGTTTAAATAAGGGCATTTATTTATTTTCCCATGGCCAATGTTCATCAAAAATTACGATTTTCTATATGCAGTACAAGAGAAAATGTCAACGATTCAGGTCTATTTGGAAACAAAGAGGGCATAAATTCGAACCTCCGTCGTAGATGAATTTATAAATACAAAATCATTAGCATTGGAATATATCACGTAAATTAGTTTAATATTAGGCGGTTAGAAAAACAGTATTCCTTTTTGATAATCAATATAAAGACAACTACATTTGAAAATGTACTAAGTAAATTTGGCCAATGTGTCTTTTTAAAAGAAATTACTTTTTACGATGGCAGTTTGTTGTATCTTTAAAGCTGGCAAATAAATTATGTAAGCTTTATGAGATATAAACATAAAAATGTGTTTTAATGAATTTTTTGTTATTAATTATGAAAATTCTGCACATACAAAAATATCACCTGCGCATGAATTGGAACTATTTACCTTCGACTAGATATACCGAATTTTTATAATTCACTAAAATTGCTTCTTTTCTTCATAATTCACTGAAAATATTTTTTGACAGAAGGAAATCTTTAAAAATTTAATTTCTAAAAAAATAATAAATATAGGTACACCAAATTTAAGTTTTCGCTTTCTGACAATATAAAAATGGTTTGTAACGTATTTTCTGAAGTTTAAAAATATACATACAAGTTTTAGTTCATATTAAAATAGTGATATGAACAAATAAAGGAAATAATCAAAAAGGAACAGCAATAATATATTACCTCTACATTTAACAAATTGCATTACAAAAATAAAACTAATTAAAAACGAAAGAGTAAGAAATTTATAAACTTCTGTTTTGCATACGTACATCAATCTATTTTGACTGCTCTAAAAACATAACTGTAGAATGCAATAATAAATCAAAGTAAATAAATCGATTCGGCTTTCAGAAAAAATGGTATGGAAATCAAGATCAAGCTATTATGGTACTTGACCGCATTTACAAAGTTTGCTGTCGAGTATACATTGGAAAATAATGAGCGGAAAATACAAATGTCTGATAAGAATCTGATCATGACAAAATAGAAGCGTTGGTTGACTGGTTTTCATTATTATCTGAATCTAATTGCCTGTTCTCGTTGTTCAACATACAGAATAGTCAGCCACCGTAACGAAATTGAAACTTAATTGCGATATCAACTACTTTTATACATATAAAAGGTTTATCTCCTGTTCATTACTTAATAAGGCTACCCCCTTATTTAGAAATTGTTGCATTTATTTTCTCAAATCTAAATTATCTTGAATATAATTTTTCATTATGAAGGAATAAAGGCATTCCATTAAAATTGATGACAGTTTTTTGTAAATTGCTCAAATTCAATTAAAAGAAAACAAATAAATATTAGCATGTGTTCTTAATTTTTACCGAGTTAATACTTCCAATGCACATATTTTATACATAATAATATTTTACAGCCGAAGTGCTTTTTGCACCCACTTAAATCGTTCAAAAATTGAAAATGTATTTTTGCAAGTCGCCGTGTTAAAATTTACGAGAAATTCAATCTAAAGGCGTTATCTAAATCTGATTTATGTTCGAGAACAAATTTTTATTAATATAAAAATCGTCTGCAATCAGCGCAATAATAAATTCAGCAATAACGATTATCAACGTAGCACAAAGCAAATATTAATGAATCACGACCTACTTTATTACTTTAAACCTACATGAGTTCACTTTGATCAGATATTTCGTAAAATTAATAGCTGCCATATTTAACAGTGTGGAATAAAATAATTAAAAGGCCGAGTCGGGAGCATGAATCGTAAAATTCGTAGATAGCATCTGAAAGGTTTAATGAAATATTAGACTGCTCTGTTAGGGTATATGAGGTTGCACAACGGATCGACTGAAAACAGACTCATTGTAATCATTGCAGGACCAGGGAGATCTTATCAGTAAATACGGTATCAGCCCCTACGGTATTTTTTACCCTTTGCAAACTACCGACCTAATAAACAAAGACGGCGGATAACAACGCGCCCAAGGACGTCGGAAATCGCTTTAAGAAACAAAAAACTACTACCGTTTCCAACGTCGCTACCTTACGATAAAAAAAATATCATCTCCAATAAGAAATATTCTAATCTAATATCAAAACGTACCAAAAGTTTTCCTGAGCCGGTTTGTATTTTTTAATCGGGTGCATAATCATCCGGTAGCTAGCTACTTATGATAAATTACAAATGTAAGGAGAACAATGGACAAAGAAAACTCTGGTTATAAAAACAGTTATCAGCTTTTAAAGTATTTTATCTTCAAGCCGGTTTTTTTCAGACGGGAATGAAATATTACAGTAGCCAATAAGTACCAGATTAGTAGATTAAGAGCACATCAAGATTTTGTTATTGTGCAGTGTAGACTGGTTTTTACTCTGTGTTAACTATGGTTCTTAACAGATGACAGCTAAGTGTGACGGTATCTCTTTTCTATTACAATTACAAGATCTTAGTCCTTTGATGGCCTAGTGAATTAGGACCAAGAAAATCTGTAGAAGAAATCAGATATGTTTTGAGTTTTGTAATTTATCCAATATCGGAGAATAGAGCAGGTGCGAACATTTATCATTTATTATTTTCTACAGAAATGTTCAAACCTAATAAATACTTATTGCATAAAAGCAGAGGTTTTTTAGATGTTAAGTAAGCATAACAAAAAATCATGTAAATATATTTCTTCCTCTTCTTCAGCCTTTCTTAATCTACTCCTGGACATAGGCCTCCCCTTTTATTTTCCACTATATTCTGTTTTGTGCAATGTTATACAACTTTTTTCCTACTTTCTCTCTTATAAGGTATCATTCAACCATCGCCGTTGGGGGTATTACTTGTCTGGTCCATTTTGTATAGTCCTGTCTTGCTACATGTCCAGTCCATCTCCACTTCAACGTAGCTAATATACGGATATGGTCCCTTAAGCTAACTTCAAGCATGATGCGTTCGATTGCGCGTTGGGTGGTTCTAAGTTTATTGGCCGATTTGATTGTAAGGATCATGGTCTCCATACCGCATGTTAGCACTGAGAGGATGCATGTATTGAAAACTTTCCTTTTGAGGTTGATGGGTATTTGTTTCTTTTTCAAGACGGTGCCTAATTTGCCAACCGTTGTCCATATCATTTGTATTCTTCGCGATGGTTCTGCGGTTTGATTATCTCTGCCTATTCTTAGAGTGTGTCCTAGGTACACAAACTCATCTACTTTCTCTATGTTTTGTCCGTCAACTTCTACTGTTGTGTCACTACTTGTCATTATCGTAGTGTTTTCTAGATTCATTTCTCGTCCTACTTCCTCAGATGTTCTTTTGAGTTTAGCATCATTTCTTGAAGTTGTTCTATGTTGCCGCTTATCAGAACTATATCATCCGCGAAGCGAAGATGACCCCTTTTCTGTCCCAATTCAAGTTTTTAAACACGTCCTCCATAGCGAGAGTGAACAATTTTGGAGATATCACGTCACCCTGTCTCACACCTATGCATATAGGAATTTTGTGTGTTAGTAGATCTTCATCTGTTTCACCTGTAGAGTTGCGCTATCATATATATTTGTGAGATGTTTCTGTATCTCGAATCCATGGCTTTAAAGACCGCCCACAGTTCTATCGAGTCGAAGGCTTTGTTATAATCCACAGAGGCCAAGTGAAGCGATACATTGTACGAATAGCATGTTTCAATAAGCGTACGAAGCGTATGTAAATGTTCTGTGGTGCCAGGGTAGAAGAATATATTCTTCTACCCTGTGTGGTACTATAGCCCTTGCGGAAGCCCGCCTTTTCTACCGGCTGATAACTATCAAATTTGCTGTTCAATCTGTTTGTGATGGTTTTGGATAATAGCTTATATGGGTGTGGTAGCAAGCCAATAGGTTGATAGTTATCTATCTTAAATTTATCTCCTTTCTTATACAATAATATAACCTGTGCATTACTCCAGCGTTCCGGGGCTAGACACTTATTCAAGAGTATTTGTATTGCTTCCAAGGTGACCATTCCTCCCATTTTTATCATCTCGCTTGTAACATTGTCTTCGCCTGGTGCTCGGCCGTTTTTCATCTGGTTGAGAGCTAGTTGTATTTCATCCATATTAATCTCAGACATTTCTTCAGAACCGACGTTTGTTAGGGTATTAAAATTTATTCTTTCGGGTTTAGGTTTCTTGGATATCTCTGCATAAAAGTCTTCAGTGATTTGTCTTATTTTAGTTTTTTCGTGTTTACTTTCCCCTTGCTTGTGTTTCAGTTGATATATCTTCGGTCTTCCGGTGTTAGCCATTGTTTTCAATACTTTCATATTTTTGTTGTTCTCTATCACTTGTCCGATAAATTTTGTGTTGTAGTTACGTATGTCTTCTCTAGTCTTCTGTCTTATATTCTTGTTAGGATCTTTATACTCCGGCCTGGTTCTATCCAATGGTCTTCTCTCTTCCATCAACTTAAGCGTATCTTGGCTTAATTTGCTAGTTCATGTGTTTGTTCTTGAACATATCTTCTTTGTTATTACTACCGGTAGCGGGTAGACACTTCTCACGACTCCGGTGCTGTTCTACACTACTTCAGGGACGCGACCCTGCCCACGCGAGCCATGGCATTCTCCTACCTCCTATTACCAGAGGAGCCAGGTCTTAACCTTAATCTCCCAACTACGCCCATATTATCCTTCTTAGATCCTAACCATCTTCCAACACGTCTGGCCAGCGTGGAAGATTATGTTCATTATACCCCCAAAATGGCGAATGATAAAACACCTCTCAGCATTCGCTAAAACAACCTACATAGACCAACTAATCACGAAAAACTTCACTAAATATTGCTACCTTTAACATCAAAACCTTAAAATCAGAAGACCGCCTACTAGAAGAAGAAGAACTCCCAACACATTAAGTGTTGTTCTAGGTCTATGTGAAACCTGATTACAAGGTGAAAACTGCACCACGCTCAAGGACACTTAATGTACCAATGTAATAATAAAATAAATGCGCATATTGGCGGTGTTGCAATTCTAGTAAATAAATGACTTAAGTATACAGTGGCTAAAATGAAATCTATATCAAACAGAGTAATATACTGTTGTGTATTCTAGACACCAAACAATATAAAATAACATAAATTTATTACAATTCCAACACAAATAGAATTTACACTATAATTTGACATTTGTATAAAGAAAAGTTTTTAAAACCAAGAATCAGTTGTTCACCAACACCGACTACAAAGTTAACAACGCGGTATTTACAACGCAGTGATGCCGTATCCTCGAAGAAAGTACCAGATCATCACGAAACAGTAATAATTTAAGATAAGTGTTATTTATTTCAACAAATTTAGAACAATTTTAGATTTCAATTTAATATTTTTTTTAATTTAATGTCAATACTTGTAAAGGTAAAAATCTAATATTATTTGTTATTAGTTTTAAACAGAAATTTTCAATCTTTGTAATAATGCAATCTTTCAAAATCATTACATTGCTAGAACTCATTTTTAAACTTAAAAAAAAAACGTATTATAATTATGAATTAGTGTTCATGTATTTTGATTTACAGTTGTTTGTCGTGTATATTTTATTTTACAGAAATTATTTCAGGTATTGAGTTTATCTTGATATTTGAGTTTATGTAAGACACACACACACATTTAAATACACACTGACAATTACACTCATACAATCAGTTTACAGCACATTTTTCCTTTCAATTGCAAATTTTGTTTTGTGCGTTATTACTTAAGATAACATAACAATACATAACACTAAGGATATCGATACGATATAACCTTCAAATAATCCAAATGTATGCCTCTACTTCTGCTGCAGACGAGGAAATAAAAAATCTATATCAAGATATATTTTAACGCAAAAGTAGGAGACAATAACATAGATAATATACCGAACAGAAGAAGACATGAATTGGGGGTTATTAGCGAATGAGGAGAAAGATTGTTAAACCATATTCAGAATCAAAAATTATACTGCATTAACACTTTCTTTGAGAAACGTAAACAGCGAAGATTGGCCATGCAAGAGCCCGGTCGGGAAGACAAAAAACGAAATCGATTATACAATAAATATTAACAGATGAAAAACATATTGTGAAAAGCGTATCAATCATTAACAAATTTAAGGTAGACAGTGACCACAGATTACTAAGAGCAAAAGTGGAAATCAACAAGAAACAAGCTGGTACGTCCGAAACGCTTACCAACAAATGAAGAACTAACCAAAACATTATTCAATAACAAATGGAACTAAGTAAGAAACTAACACCTAAGAAAAACCTAATAACACTAGATATGAATAATCTTGATAAAAAGATAACGAAAGATATACAAGTAACAAGTAAATATAGGACTTCTGAAACAGCGAAAAAGGTAAAAAGTAAATTTAGCAAGGAAAGGTTCTCTATAATCACACTTTATGAGAATCATGAAAAAAGTTCTTTTAAACAGGTAATCAAAAACAACGGTTTATTAAATTTTTATATTTCTTTTTTATTTCTATATACCTTTAGCTAAGCAAGCAAATTAATATATTAAATTTATATTGCGCTCCGTTTTGCCAAAGGTTTCCAGAAGATTAGAATTTATCCCTACAAATTCTTGGGGCAATTGCTTCTAATTATTTTTAATTAGAGATGAGCTACTCCTATTACTCAGCAGTGTAGTCACGTAGAATAATATAGAATACCTATTTCTTAGACCGTTTCATGCATATTAAATTAAACCGTACAATAATGATTCAAACTTTATTTATTTTAGGGACTGTATGTGGCTTTAAGAATTTTGTTAATTTTTAAACCTCTTTTTAACAAGTTTTCTTCAGCAATAATTTTGTTCAGAAACAAAATTTAATGAAAAGCTCTTAAGTTAACATAATTTAATCAACGGTAACGATTCGCCAGATATTGTACCCATTAAACCAAATTTCCAGTTAATTTCTGCATGGAATACTAAGTTTGTTCTTACTTAAGAGATTTTTAGATATGTCTGTTTTACTTATTTTTTACCTTTAATAAAAACAAATTATTAATAATTTTTGTTATTTTTACTTTTCAGCGGAATTTTACTAAATTTAAAAGTCTCTTTAAATGTAAACTTCGGTTATTTGTGTTGAAATGTCCAAATCATGGCCTAAAATGAATTGTCACGCAATGTTTTCAACGAAGCTTTTAGTTTCATATTCAGCGGAAACTGTTTTAGTCAAAGTTTTCTTAACACCCTTAAAGAATTGCTGTAAAACATCAATGAAATAAAAATCAAGCGGAACGTAACCAATCAATTAAATCCTTTCGAAATCAAATCCGATTAAACAATGAATAACGGATTAAATATGAATATGGGGTTACATCGCGATTAATACCGCAACGAATATGAAAAATTAATTCTCACAATGCTGGGATGCAAATTTTGTCATACACGTCATATTTTAATATTTAGTCCATTGTGGGTAATTCAGAAAAAGGCCTTCAATTTATTTTCATTATTCCATTCGAGTAGATGCAAGTCGACCTTTTCCGTGCACGTCGAAAAGGGTGGTTTCGTGCGTGGAGTATTTTGAGCTGGAAATTCGCATGTCTGAGTGTATTTTAAGGGCTACAACACGTCGACGATGCCCCTAGCGGTCGCCAAAGAGTTCAATCTGCAGTGTCGGCGCACAGGGGTGTGCTAATCCGAGTTCATCCTCGGTAATCCCCCAGCTATCACCGCACCATTATCGTGAGCCGCCTCATTTCTCTTTCTGTTGAAAATTGTATTATAGTAACAGAGTCCATATTTCAAGTTTCACGGGAATTACAAAATTTACATCTAGCTCGTTTTGGAATCACACTAAATTTATTTATTATTGATGAAGATATTAATCACTTTTCTGAAGAAACGAAAGTCTACGAAAAAGACGCAGTTATTATCTTATTATGATTGCGCGGATGAAACAACATGAAAAAAGATTTATAAATGAACATTAAAAACTGTCCAATCGGCATTCGACTTTGTGCTGCTTTTCACATCCCATAGGCCAGCATCTGTGGTAATCTTTATACTTCTTTTGAAAGCTACAAATTTAAAGTTTTTCAAATTATACCTCTTTTATAAATTAAATTAAACATCCAAATTGGGTTCCATCAAACAAGCAATTAATAATAAAATAAACTTGATAGGGGTTCGACTTTCAGCTTAGCTATAAGAACAAACAACTTTTAAATGCTCAAAAAAGTAGTGAAAAGTACAAGAGCCAGTGTGTAAATCGTATACTATGGCTTAGTGAGATAAGGAGCCATGTTAAATATTTTTAATGTTAAATCCCACTATCAAACTCACCAGGTATTATACGAAG
This sequence comes from Melanotus villosus, assembly GCA_963082815.1. Taxonomy (NCBI): domain Eukaryota; kingdom Metazoa; phylum Arthropoda; class Insecta; order Coleoptera; family Elateridae; genus Melanotus; species Melanotus villosus. The sequence goes on along the minus strand of OY720418.1, from coordinate 110,756,540 downwards.
TAGTCTGTGACCTTTAATATGCCAAAGAACAAAAGCTACTTTTAAAATTTGTTGCAATGAGCATATGGCGAAAAGCTGGTTACAATTTTAATAGTTGTACTTCTTCAAATCTATGGAATGTTGGAACTTGTTAACAAAAATAATTTTAATTAAAATGCAGCATATATTTGTTATAATGAGAATAAAATTTTAGGAAAAACTTCGATATTGATAAAGAAATTCGTGAAGTATAAAATATTTAAATTTGATTTGATTATATTCAAGATAAAATGAAATTTGGAAAGTTAATATTGAAATCTGTACATTGGAATTTTTAAAAAGCTCTTCAGTTTTAGCATTAACACTCGCTAATTCGTTATGCACCCCCTTCGGAGCCTTTGCCGAAGACTAATCCAGTTTGAGGAAGTTTTTACTCATATTTCAGCCCTCCTAATTTTCTTTTCCCTTTAAGCTTGTTACTGATGCTATCTGAGGAGCGGCTTTATTGCCCCTAAGTCCGAGTTCTAATTAAAAATCCGCTTTTTATAACTGATACCTATACACCTCGAAGCTGTAGGGGAAACTTTTTCTTCTCCGTAGATACTTCCGATTTGACCAATATAATAAAATGGACCGAAAATATGATTAAGTTCCGAGCAACTCGACAGTATTACATGTAGTAACCCGACCTTTTATTATTAAGTCGAACAATAGGGACGTTGAGGTGAGTCATGTAACATGTAATAACATAATAGCCTCCCTTTTTGCTCACATAAGACTGGCGTATACCATTGTAGATTTAATCCCGTCATTGTTAAATTTCTATCAGCTCAGAACGATGTATTGTAATCATTATCGTGAATATCATAATCGGCAACTCTCAAGATTCGAATGAAATTTTTTATGTAAAAATTTAGTAAACCGTTTTGAGAACTAACGGAAATACGTTTCTTAAATTTAAATTTAAAATTTACGTACTGTTTTACATACAACAATAAAAGTTACCTATAAATTCTGAAATGTATGTAATTCGAATGCACTTTTATTTATTCACATACGCCGAGAATCAGATTTCGAATTTTATCACCAATATAAAAGGACAATTATCCTTAAATTCAGATAAAATATAAGTTTCAGCGTTGAAGCAATAGCGATCAAAGTTATTTAAGAGTCATAAAAATGAGCCTTAAATTCCAAGTTAAGTCCCATTAAATACTCAAATACATACAAATGGTTGTCGAGCTCGGAAAACTTTTTATTATGAAAAGCAGACACAATAATTTTAAATTCGCTAAAAACAAAGTTACACGAGTTCGTAAATTGCTAAAATAAAGCTTAGTTGCACTGGGACGTAAATTTACAACCCAGAGAAGATACACATAAACAACGTTAGCGGGATATTCCGGAATCCTGGATAAGCACATGCAATAGAATATTGCTTTAAATGCGACGCAGAACTGGTTGGAATGAACTGTTTATGTTGTATATTTGCAAATACATATAATCCAACAAATACATGTTAATATTGCAACTGAAATTATTTTACTTGAAATACATGACATATACTTGTATTATTAAGATTTAATAATTTAAATTGAAAATTATAATTTTCACATTTGGTAAAAATTTTTAAATGCTGCAACGTTTATAATTAGTGTTTTGAATTACGTAGTTATTCCCTATATTTATATCCATCAAATTAATGTAAATAATGATTATTATGATCATTAATACGAGTATGTGTAAAATTATTTTCACACAGCAATAATTATAGTACAAGCCATGTAGCAAATTAAATCAAAATTTGAAAATATGCCAATATCCGGAAATAACTAAATTTTTTCCATATTATTGTGTTTTTATCAGACATTTAAAAGATGATTTAACGCCGTATCTGCCGAATGCCACATTGCAGAAACATATCTGAAAAAGTGCATTACTTTTTATTCCTTAGTAAATAATTGCGTAATGCGCATTGTTAACACCTTTCTTAAAATCTAATCCTTGCCAGTTTTAAACCCCCGAACAGACAGATAAACGTACTTACCAAGTTTGGTTATAAATGTAAACTTATGAGTAGCTCTACAAATAAATATCTCTGAAGAGGACATACCTGAAACAAAAAAGACAATGAAATATAGTACAAACTTAAAGAATAAAAGTAGAGAGGACCAGTGGGCTATATATTCGAAAAGCTCTTAAGATGGTCTTTTAAATGAGGTCAACGCCGACTATGATTCCCATTTAAAAAAATACAAGTTTATGCTGTAACTGAAAAACCATAGCAAATGGAAAAAATATATGTACGCCACTGGAATCTACATAAAAATATCTATAAATAATCTCTATACTGTATTCAGATATTTCTATAAATAAAGAAGTTATAAGACTTAGTAGAATCGAAGTAATTTTCAGTTTAACGTAATAACTCGAAAACAAAAGAAGATCGCCATTTCTGTTTCCACCATAGAATTAGTCCCAAAAAGTTGGCCAAATAATGTGCAATCGGTTTTGCCGTAGCTGTACAAATAACAAAGTAACCCATACATGCAAGTCGAATTTAGGACACACTGTACATTGCAGAGGGCGACACCAGCAGCACTTCGCCTACATCTAAAGCTTCATAACTTTGTTGTGCCTCGGTATATTAAATTTCTGGTTAAAAATTCTTATTCCTTGGCATCTTTTGTCCAAAAAAGGTATGCCTAGTAGGTGTCGCTTCGAGCAGCCGTTTCTGAGATAATCGAATTTAAATGTTTTATTGCGTACTCGTAGCAACGAGTTAACAATGATAAGTATTACAAAAGCGTATTGTCAAACGATTCAATCTGACAAACCCTTATCGTTTAATATTAACATTTATCATTTAATTCTTTTTTTTGCACCCTGTATTTCGGAAAGTATCAACTTTTGGACTAAGGTAAGTTGGGCTAGATCCTCATATTTTAGCCTCGGGAATTTGTGCTAGCGTTTTGTACAGACCTTTTAGAGACACATTGTATATTAACTTGAACACTGAAAGAAGAAAAATATAGAAGTAAAATTATATAAGTTGATACTTCAAAATTTACTACCAGTAAACATAAATATTAACAAGAAATAAAAGGAAAATTACAAATACACCACATACAAACGAAGGACTTGAACAAACACGAAGAAAGTTTAAAAACGGTATTAGTTATGCAGAAGGTATTACCGACATGAAATAAACTAGGGTAAATTGTAAATTCAAAACTAGATTATGAAAAAACTAATTTTAGGATTCTAGCATTTCATAAAAAACCGTTTAAATCGGTTTTCCAATTTTTACAAAAAAAAAAAAAAACGTTTGGCGCAAAATTTTTTCAGTTACATATTTACAATAAAATACATTATCAAGCCATATTATATAAATCACTCGGTTGTGTTCCACATGTGTTTTCTTTATGTTTTCTTTCTTTTATGTTTATTACATCTGTCAATTGTAGTTTATAGTTTATCTCACGTCTATTTTGGACTAAGTGGGCTGTCAACCACTAATATGTTTCATAGTATTCAAGATTGATTTAATACGCAAAATATTTTAGGATAAAAACTAGTTTGATAGCATAAAACAATAATGCTAAATCAACTAAAGTATGAGGAACAAAATAATCTGTATGTCAGTAATTCTTACATGTTGTTATTATATTAAATATTATAAACAGTGACAGCATAACATAATAATGTTCATTAAAAATAGTTTTACCTATGTCAAAATTATACCTGATATTAGTCGGGCCATAACCAAATACGATGCAAATAAAAACGAAAAGAACGCTAGTATGTATAATGTAATTATCTGAAGTATGAAATTTGTCAAAATATAGGGTGGTTAAAAACCCGAACATCCATTTGGTTGTGAACTTCCAGTGAAAAATAAAATAGGTCGTTCGTACGAGTCTACTTGTCAAAATTGACGTTTCATCAGTGAAGCTCTGTATAATTCGCGAGCAATAAAGAATCTAGTGTCACATATAAATTTGCACCCAAAGATATTTCAAAGCTTATTACATTTTTAACCACCCTGTACTTACACAATCATATTAACCTAAGATATTAACCAAAGTAACCATAATAACTTTATATTATGGTTAATTTGGTTACCGGATCTTTCGTTTTTAGACGGCTTTGTATGAAGTTATTTTACAGGGAAGGTTTACTTAACGCACATTTATACGTAAATTAGAAAATTTGATCCTTAAAGCCCTTAAGAAACAACCTACTACTATAAGACACTATGATAAATACCACTGAAGATTTTGTGGCAGAAACCACAGGGCATTTTGAGTAACTGAGACTCAGCTGAGAGTCAATTGTTCTCAAGAATAGTCTTGAAATAAATGATAACAGCCCAAACGTCTACAGATAATCTGTTCTTATTTTTTGTAATGCCCTGTATTGTTGCATGCAACAAAAACTTGCATAAAAACTATACAAAATATTAAACAACAACATAAGCAAACGAAGGAGTACAGTACATTGAGAGATTGTTTAGCAACCGACTCATAGCTAGAGGTTCAAATCCCGATGGTGATGTAGAAGATTCTCACAAGTCGTCGAGGTTTGGATTCCGTTAGGGAAAGAAGAAAGCAAGAAACAGTAAAATGGTTTGAATAATGCGACAATTTTGATATCATCTAATTTCTATTACTTTTAATGCAATAACGGTACAAAAGAAAACACATACTCGTATATGAATCGTTCAATTTTTAAAAATATGTGGTTTTCGTTAAATGATAAAGAAGCATTAAAAAAAGGCGATCGCGTTAAAAAACAGTGTGTAAGATATAATAATACTTTTAAAGTGACGCATCTATTTTTTTATTTCATCCTGTCTGGTAAATTCAGTTTTCCGGCGCCATTTTGAGTCCGGAAAGTGAGCTATTACGGTATCAGATCCGTAAAGTGTTGCCAAGCAACACTTTCCGGGCTGTTATTTTATGCACCAAGTCACGCCTACCGGCCTGTTATTTTTGACACAATAAAACCTCAAATCAAACCTTTTTGACAAATTTAATTTTCAAGGAAATACAACAAGAATTACTTCGAAGGATTATTGATATTTATATTAATTGTACAATCCGAATTTCCGGAAACAGTAATTCCTGGACTATCAACCAATGCAGACGTAGAAATTTGTATTTGTTTTTGTTGCAGAACTTCCACAAAATTTTCACCTCCTTGAATCATCCTAGCTATTTTTACTTTTCCTTCTAGAGAATCTTCTACATATTTTTCCGCCACCGACAAACTTTTCCACCCCCCATGGCGCTTCAACACCGTCAAATCGGCACCTGCATTTGCAAGAAAAGTTGCCGATGTCCGTCGAAAACAATGTCCCGTGTACTTTTCGTGATTGTTTAACTTGAAGTATTGGGCAATCTTCTTCGGTGTTCCTCCGATGCTGTGGATTCCAACTCTCTGTGCAATACATTTGCCTTGTCGGTAACTGAGAAATAAAAATTTTTCTTAGAAATTTTTCGGTCGCAATGCAATGCATTTTCTAAATAGCTCTAAAAAATTGATTCCGTTGGCCTCATTTATCACAGAAAACACTCTTCTGACGTTTGTTTTCGACTGTGGAATCGTAATTACTAATTGAGATCCGGTATCTTCTACGTCGTCGATACTCATCGCGTATAGCTCCTCTCGGCGACAACCCCCAGCAAATAATTGCAATAACCTACGATCAATTAAAATTTTATATGAATCATAATCACAGCCTAATTTTATTGTACCTTTGACAAAAGATGTTCTTTATCAAGTGCTTCTTTCAAAAATCGATTAATTTCCTCCCTTGTAAGGGTTTTAGATTGATTTGGTTGATGTCCAACATTCGCTTTCTTCAGAAACGCGGTCAACTTATTAAATTTAGCTATATTTACATTCTCATTGACAACCAGCTTTGATTTTAGCATGGAGTATTTGGACCATAGTGATGAACAGCTAACTTTTTTCGACTAAAAATTAGTCATTTACAGAATACCATTGCGTAAAAAGAAAGGTTTTGCACTAAGAAACTTACTGCCTCAAAAAAATATGCTAACATAACATCTTCTTGCACTTCCTCTACTTTATGTGCTTTTTTCCACTCACAAAATTGTTCATACTCTTTTTCGTATCGACTTGCTGACTGTAGGAATTAATTTTCCTGTTGCTTCTGCTGCTTTTGAAGAAATTTCAGCACAAAACGTAGAAACATTTACTAAGTCCATCGCGTTTATTTTTAACACATTGACATGAAAAATAATAAACAAAACCAGTTGCTATAGAACAACTGGTAGTGTAATTTAATACAAAATGCACCCAATAATGTCACAGGTTGACGTTTTTGAAAAGGTGTCACATGTAAAAATAAAAAATTCACAGTGCTTCGCAAAGATGCAACCGGAGGAGACATTGAAAATGATGATAAAAATTTAATTTTGTCGTAGCAGATCCAAAGCCTTGCAACGATAGAATAATATAGAACCTCGACTTCCAATTCGAACTTTAAATATTATAGTACGTGTTTTTCATGTATTTGCAAGAACATCACAGTCTAAACAATACGCAGTCTTAGAGAGGATCCGACGATAGTATCGGGAACTTTGTATTCGCGCCGCACACAGTCTAAGTTATCGGATAGAATAGAACACCGAACAGCTCCGAACGCGCGCTTGATCACTCTCGAAAATCAGCATTTGCAAGGCGAAACCATAAACATTTTCATTGTTAAAATCAAATTATTGTTGACAGGATGAAATACATAACGACATTCGTCCGTGAACTCTTTTTACAGCATTCGTTTCGAGTTTCAAGACTCGGCTCCTTCGTCGCCTCGCCTTTAAACATCTCACTCGTACTGTAAAATATGAGTTCCCGGACTTGTGACGTTAATTACTATTTTTTAGTACTACTTCTACTACCTATTACAAATCTGTACTACGATTCTAAGCTTATAAAGCAACAGCACTAGCCAAAAATACATGAAATAACAAATAACACAAATTTCTGTGCAGATTAGATGTTTCAAATATAAAAAGTAGTTTAAAATTTGAAATTTCAAAAAATAGACATTCGTTGCCATAATTACTAAAAAGTAAATCCGTAAAATTCCAGCTTATGCCTCTGTTCGGTTTAACATTGATAATAAAAAAAGTCCGCAACTGACCTGTGTAATTAACTATTCAAAAAAGCAACCGTGAAAACCAATCATTGTGTGGTTTCAGTAATTTATCCTGTGAAATAATCTGCGTCACAGGTTTGATTTTACAATCCCATCTAATGATTTCTATTGACGTTTTTATTCATTTATCTACAGAGTAAATGTATTATGCTATTCTATCAATTCCGTTAAATTAAATATTATAGATTTGTCAGTGTGCGAAAGTGTCTACGAACCAACAGCCAGCGAATGTTAATTATTATCGACCCTTTTGTTGAATGTCGTATATCTATGGGAATCTTTTTAGTGTAACTATGCGGGCTTTTTTGCTGTGCCAAAATTCATCTTTGACTACGAATTTCTTCATACTAGCTTGACAGCGCCACACAAATACACGATTTGTATCTATCTTTCTGTCATTCAATATAAATTTGCCAAACTTTTGATTAATGACATTGAATTATGGTTAGCCAAACAGATATTGTTCACGTAAAGCGTATTAGCGAGATAAAATCTAAATTCAGTTTACCTTTTTTTTTACTGTGAAAACCCGATTTACGTTGTATGAAATTTTAATCTGCATATATTTACGTCAAATTGGCTGGGATATCACATGAAAATATAAACAAAAACAGGTACGTTATAAAAGACAGTCGTCCCTGTTTCCTTCCGTATACACAAGTTTTACACCTGAGAGAACTTAAAGCGATTTATGATCAAAAATTTGCAAGCTTTTCTACTTGATCATGTGTAAAAAAGCTAGGTAGCTTTGCAGAGCGATCAAACTAAAAAAACATAGAAGGCAAAGGTAAAACAGGAACGCAGACCGAACTTATCGCACCTGCGGGATCCGCCTATACCAATAAAATACAGCAAGGATCAAAAATATAGAGCTTACTTCAGCTATAAACTAAAATGGGTGGAGGATATTCACATTCAGAGGTGCCTTGTGATTCCCGGGAGCTTGCGAACTTTTCAAATTTGTTAGTCGGGATGGTTGCTGATATTCAAATCCGTCCGACATGCCGTCCCTTTTTCTATCAATTCCGGGGTCGAGTCCGGAGTGACACCGACGTAGTTGATACTTTTTCCAGGATGGAGGACAGTTATGATGTTGAGTATAAAGTTATGCGTAACCTGCTTTGAATACCAAGAACCTATAATGCGACCTAATTTTAGAAGTCGTAAGATTTTTTTATGAAGAGTGGTTTATCGATTTAAAGATATTTATGTTTATGGGAATCCTTAAACTTAGTATACGTGCAAGAGCACTTACAAATCAATTTAACGACCAGAAAATATTTAGTTGCTTCGGAAATATATGTTTAGTGCTGGACCTCTCTCGCGCCGCTTTACTTTACTCCAAAAAAATATGCCGCTACCGAAATATTTTATGGTGGATGCTTTGAAGAATATAGAAATAGTAAGTCGAACATGAATATTAACATTTTTAAGGATACCTACAAATTATATATACAGTGTGTTAAAATAACGACCCGAGAAATTTATGGGTGTATACTACGTACACAAGCAGAAAACTCTTAATAAATGTATATTTGAAAATTTGTGCCTTCTTTATTCTTTATTTAAAAAAACAATATTTTAATAGTTAATGGAACCGCAAATTCGGGTATTTCCGCTTCAGTAAATACTCAATATGACTCTTATTAAACATGGATTTCAGCTCTTCAGCTTAATGGAATTATGCATTTTTCAAAAATTCCTGGTTTATTTTATATCACCTGACAGGCATCATCCACTCGCTGTGAAAAATCTGCTACTTTATTGATTTGATGAGTACAGGGTGAATCATTTTCGATGGTTTTAACTGGGAAGTTGGCAAGTATTCTTATTATTGCAGATAGACAAAAACTGATGTCTGAGTCCAGGGCTCCTTTTTGATGAGGAAACAAGTTCTGCAAACCGAATTCCGCTATCTCTTCTTATTCTTATAGGCCAAAATTCACAAATTGGCCATTGTAAAAACTTCAAATGACTCCTTTGTTTTTGAAGATATCCAAAAATGGTAAAAATATTAGAGGCACTTTTTCAAGAAGAATACAATAGTCGACCTTGGTATCTTCCAATTTATATGTTTTTTAAATTTTATGACATATAGTCGTAGTTAGCCATAGTACCATTAAATGACAAATTTCTTCTGCTTTCCAAAATTATACAGGGTGATTTTTAAGTTCATTCTTTCCTTTTGCCAGGAAATAAAGCTAAAAAAATAAGCATTTTTTTCATTTACCACTTTTCTGAAATATCAAAACTAACAGGGTGTTATAGTTTCAAATTAAACACTAAAATTACTTAACAAAAATTAAACTAAACTTAATCTAACTTAAATGATATGTTCAGAATTATCACCATTCACCTCTACACATCGTTCAGCGCGAGATAACCATTGTTCGGTCATCGCGCGAAGTGGCGAAATTGGTTTGCCTCTAATCGTTGTTGCAACCTCCCCTCTGCTCGCAATCAATGCCTACCTTGTTTCTACCGGAGTTTTAAAAACTACAATGTATCAATAATAATATACATGTATCTCTATTAATTTTTAAGTTGAGTTAGATTAAGTTTAGTTTAATTTTTGTTAAGTAATTTGAGTGTTTAATTTTACACCCTGTACCTCCGTTAGTTTTGATATTTCGCAAAAGTAGTAAATAAAAAAAACGCTTATTTTTTTTAGCTTTATTTCCTGGTAAAAGGAAAGAATGAACTTAAAAATCACCCTGTATATACTTTGTAAGGGTTAAATTCACTAACAATGCCTAATAAGAAAAGTCAAATAGTGCTTAAATAGTCAATATGACTTTAGTTCAGTTTTTTAAAGTAGTTAAATATAGGTATGATTCAACTAATTAAGTACTCTGAAAATGAAATACCTATATAATTTGATAAAATTTTTTGTCTTTTTTCAAGATCAAACAATACCAGTATAATTGCCGATCAGTAGTGGCTCGTGACATTTTCCGTGCGGAGGACTGAATAGAAAATAAAAATAATAACAGATATAACAGTAAAACTTGTCACTGTTTTATGTACCCTATATCTACTTACCAAATCTGCGATGTTTCCAATGCATTACATCTTCAAATAAAATTCTATTCTCCTATCTTATTACTAATATACAGGGTGGGGCAATAGTGCATCCGACTTCGATAGCTCCAGTTCTATGATAGCTAGAAATTTGATTAAAAAACATAAATAAACTAGAGAAAAAAGGTTATAACCGGAAATTATTTTCGAATATAAAGGGTGGCCCAAGACGATTCTACAAGGTCAAGTGACTTTTTTTTAAATGGAATGTTGTGTATAAAAGAAGATTTTTTGAAGCCTCTTCCTAGACTCTTTTCACTCCCATATTATTATTGACTATCTCCAAACCACTTGGATGTAGTGATTTTTTTTGTTCAAATAATGGCATCTGCAGATGCATATTAACAAAATCACTACAGTCACAATTACGGGTTTTAAGAAAAAAATATGTAAGTACCAGTTAGGAAACACCTGTGCGATGTATTTGAATCATTTTCACTTCCTAAAAAATATACAGGGTGGCAAAACATGATTTTTCAATTTAGAACTTTTTGAATTGAATTTTCTCAATTTTTTCAAATAGAACACCCTGTATATTTTTCAACGATATGATGTAGAAACTAAAAAAGAACATTTTTTGTATGTACATCCCTATGGCTATTTGTAACCATTTTCGATTTATTGGGCAATAAGAACAAAATTCAAGTACAAAATAACTCAACAGATAAAATAATAATAAGTGCTCCACATGTTGCCCATTTTGATTGACACACATCTCTATGCGCCTTTGAAATGAGAGTTCTACTTTTCTTAAAATTGCCGGTGTGATACTTCTAAAAGCAGTTATTATTCTTTCCTTCATATTTTGGATTGTTGTTGGTGTTTCTTTATAAACAATTTCCTTCACGTATCCCCATAAAAAGAAATCAATTTTTGTAAGATCCGGGGATCTAGCAGGCCATTTAGTGGGGCAATTTCTTCCTATCCATTGCCTTGGGTAGATATTATTTGGGTGGTCTCTTACTGCATTTAAATAATGTGGTGGAGCACCATCTTGTTGAAACCATATCCTGTTTCCGATCATTTCGGGAAGATTCACCAATAACTGCGGCAGATAGTTTTCCAGAAAATGAAGATAAATAGCTCCAGTCAATGTACCATCAAAGAAATGGGGCCCATCATGTCTACAAGCTACAAGTTCCGCTTTGTTAAAATTCATTTTGGAAAACTCCAAATATTTCAAAATTGGCACAAATGAGAACTGACGACCGGTAACTGCGATAAATGTGTATTGTTTGTCGAATAAAATAAAAATCAAAAAATGTACGTACAAGTAAGAGCTTAACAAAAAATGGATGTGCTGGGCGAGATCGAGAATCAAACATAAGGTGAACTCACTAAAAAAACTCATGCTGTTTTCATGGGCAACATGTGGATCACTTGTTATAATTTTATCTGTTGAGTTATTTGAAAAACGATCTAATATTTTAAGATTATCCTTGAATTTTGTACTTAATGCTCAATAAATCGAAAATGGTTACAAATAGCCATGGGGATGTACATACAAAAAATGTTCGTTTTTAGTTTCTACATCATATTGTTGAAAAATATACAGGGTGTTCCATTTGAAAAAATTGAGAAAATTCAATTCAAAAAGTTCTAAATTGAAAAATCATGTTTTGCCACCCTGTATAATTTTTAGGAAGTGAAAATGATTCAAAGACATCGCACAGATGTTTCCTAACTGGTACTTACATAATTTTTTCTTAAAACCCGTAATTGTGACTGTAGTGATTTTTTTAATATCCATCTGCAGATGCCATTATTTGAACAAAAAAAATCACTACATCCAAGTGGTTTGGAGATAGTCAATAATAATATGGGAGTGAAAAGAGTCTAGGAAGAAGCTTCAAAAAATCTTCTTTTATACACAACATTCCATTTAAAAAAAAGTCACGTGACCCTGTAGAATCGTCTTGGGCCACCCTTTATATTCGAAAATAATTTCCGGTTATAGACTTTTTTCTCTAGTTTATTTATGTTTTTTAATCAAATTTCTAGCTATCATAGAACTCGAGCTATCGAAGACGGACGCACTATTGCCCCACCCTGTACATATATTATATGTATTAAGGCCTTTTCACTCGACAACATGGTCAATACCGTCAATCTCTTTCCGCCATGGTATTTTAAAATAAGTTTTAATCAATTTAATAGTAGAGAAGCAAGCATATTTCTGATTCTATAGTGGTAATTGGTCATTACTTTTAAAACTAATTTTGTTCGCTAAACTTAAGGAAGTAATGGAAACTTTTTTATTTCATCTATGCAGCGCAGAGAATGGTTAGGGCTGAACATATTACGCCCGCACGGCCTGTTTAGGCATGTATCTTTGCCATGGAAACGGTGTACCTCGCGTGTACGTACGCACACACACCCACGCGCTTTAAGATATCGGGCTCGGTTTTGTCAGTCCCATTCGAGTGAAATCATGGATATACAATGTGCAACACAACACAAATAACAAAAGGTTAAATATTTAATAATTAATCTATTCATTTTAAATGTTAGCTGGCCAAATAAAATAGAACAAAATACAAAATTTTTCTGAACCCGTTTTTGTAGGGAGGGCGGTACACTGATACCGATCTGTACTAATAAACTTATTCAAAAAGATCACCGCTAACCAAAAGAGTTCAAACAGGATTTGTAAAACTTTTATTAAAATTAAATGTTTTAATTTTAGGACGTGGTCAACTATAACTGCCCGGCACTGGCGTAAGGTCCATGGAAGCGACGGAAGCACCGCTTCCCTTGTCTTCATTCATAAAGCAAAACAATATTTATTAATTTTAACATACTGCTGGAACAAAAATAAAATTAATAAATTATATTGTTTTGCCTTATAAATGAAGGCAAGGGAAGCGGTGCTTCCATTGCTTCCATGGACCGCACGCCAGTGCGGCTACTACTGGTTTAGCCCTCCTCAATCCGTTTGTATGGGGCTTTATCAAAGACAATTTTTATAAGAAAAGGGAATTACAGCACAATTACGTAAAAAGGTTAATTTTTTGATAGATATTTAACAGCAGTCATGCTTCAAAATGTATTAAAGACGTGGGTATGAACTGTGTATTAATAAAAATGGCGTATAGTTTGAAAATTCCTGATATTTATTATTTTACTTTTAGGATAATCTGCTTTCTAATGTTAAATATTAAATTTGTGATTTTTAAATATATTGTACTGCCTATATTTTGCAACTCCTTCAGAAAATCGGATTTTGTTAAAAAAAAGGTATTGCAACTGCGTTTAACCCCTACAAAGTATATATTTTTGGAAAAGCAGAAGAAATATGTGTTTTAATGGAACCATGGCCAACTACGACGTATTTAAAAAATTGTTAAGCCATAATTTTTTAAATATGAAAATTAGAAGAGTTAGTTAAAAAGATATGGAGCGCCATACCTAGGTATGAGACTCAGGGGAAGACCTATAACCTATAAGCTCATGGAATAATGGGGAAGCAAGGATATTGGAAGGTAAAGAAATATCATGGAATAGAGTAGTGAACCTCACAAGCGATAGACTAAAGTGGAGAAAACTGTGTAAAGCTGAGACAGTGCTTGAGTGTAGTAGTGCAGTAGTGTATTCCCTGGATACCGATTCATGGGGTAAAAGAGGTGACTGTCTAAAAGAGAGGGGGGAGAGGGGGGGGGAGAAAATTAGAAGATATCCGAATTAACTATCGTATTGAAATAATTCCCGCAGAATGTTTCTATCGTTTCTAATATCTTCAAAAACAAAAGAGTTACTTGAAGTTCTCTAAATGGTTAAATTTTAAATTTTGACGTGCAACTAAAAAATAACAAAAATAGCGGAATTTTGATTTCGGAACTTGAATTAATATCAAAAAACAGCCCTGAACTATGACATCAGTTTTCGCCTTTTTCCGATATTAAGGATAATTCCCATTTGACCATCGAAAAAGGTAAACATTATATACTAAAATCCCTATAAAAAAGAATCTAGAGAGTCCAAATTGCAAGTAATTTGTTTAACCAACAAACATGACAAAACCAAGCGTACTGCTTGAACTCTAGAGATATTAAATGGCCTATATTTCAAAAAGTATTGCTTTCCGAACGTATGTTTATTAAAAGTTCACTTGTTAACTGACACCTCTAAGGTGTTTCAGCATGCTGTATAGTGCTGTATACTTTAATAGGTAGTCACGATCGTGATCTCAGTTGGATCAGCGCGCGACTGACCACTGAGATTAAAAGACTGACTCGAGTTCGATTCGTAGGGCCACACATATAGCGAAAATACGCAACGGTTTCCCTCGGAAGGCAGTGACAAACCACGGAGGCATTTCTGCGTAATAAGTCTGTTCTTCCATTTTCGTGGTTCAGAGCTCACGTAAATGTAAAGCTGTAGGTCTCCTGTTTATATATACACTGCAGTGGTAAGATCTAGTAAGACCCATGATAACCTATGGATACCAGGTTTGATGGCCAAAGGTCAGTCAAAATCAGGCAATAGCAAAACCCGGAGAAATTTAGAGGTCAGCATGCCCATGTATAACGGCACCAATGAAAAGTTCACCGACTGCAGCCACGGAAACAAAGATAAGCCTACCTCCCCTAAATATTTTTATCAAAGGTGAGGCTAGGGTGGAAGCGTACAGGCAGGTCGGACAATCCAAAGTCATTGTAAACCCATTACTAACCATGGGAAACGGTACAATGACTCCAAATCAAATCTCCTACGACACACCATTTGACATCCTATTTGACTGAGAGTTATGGCGTAGTAGAGAAGAACAAAGTCCCTCAAATAGTTTAATGTGGTAATACAGATGGGTGTAAGACGGACAATGGTTCGGAAGATGGAATACAAGGGAAAACCCTGAAACATAACATCCTTGTCTCACTGGGGAGCATACGACAGTATTCCAAGCTGAAATATTTGCTCTGGGAACCTGCATAGGTGAGAATCTGAGGAGGTGAGCCAATGGCAAGGCAAGCTTGTCCACATTCTTACACCAGCAATATTGGAATCATGTGCAAGGACAAAGACACAGTAAACTGATGATGACAAGACCATCTCAACTTTTAGCGATTGAAATACTGAAAATCAACAGAATGAACCTAATAATATTGTGACGGGATTACTAACCGGTCACTGCCATCTAAGGAAACACATGCATAGGATGGACATATAGAAGAGCCTATATGCAGACACTGAAATGCAGAGGAAGAAACTGTCCCTCATATAATTTTTGAATGTGAAGCATTAAATCGCCGTCGTAACAATATGCTGGCCGAATTAAACCGACGGGAAGGGATTTCGGAAAAATATCTGGTTCACAGGCTACTAAACCTAGTAAGGGGTCTAAACCTGTTCACTTAAGATCAAATACAAATGCTGAAAAATACAATAGGTCTGACTGGGGACTTAATAAAGCCCTACTCTGCAATCGTATAAAGCAATAACCAATAACCCCTACGTTTATAAGTTACTTCACACGCACACCATAGACATATGGAGAGAAGACGGCAACGCCCTATAAAGGACACGCCACCTCAAGCCTCAAGAAAAAATACTTTAATAAGATGTTAATTTAATTACAATAAAAGTAAACACCAAGTATAATTTCATTCTTTCGCTGTTGATATGAGGGAAGTGGCTTAATTTTATTATCTATTGGCGAATAAGTACGAATTTATCTCTGTTGGAGAAATTTGGTGACAATATTTACCCAAACTATTTTGTCAAAAATTATTGAAAATTTTATTACTAGTTCATATCTGTAGCACTGAAAATCTATTATGCAATTCAAGAGATACTAATAAATCTCGGATTCCATTGTTAGCTGCAAATTTGCTCTCGATTGCTAAATGCTATTTATCCCCCTTGCATAAATAACTGAGACACTGGAAGAAGTTAATTCTTGTTTGGGAGCCCCCTAGAATAAGAATGTAACACAAGGAAGGTTTATCAAACACTATTATACAATTATACTATCTTCAAAGTAGCGACCTGATTGGCAGATCTCAAAATCCAGAACATAAAGATCTTAAAATTGGGGTAAGATCATATTTATTAAAACAAAACAAAACGAATTATTTACATATTCTTGGCAAACACAAAGTAGAGTATATATTCTCAAGAGTCTGGAAGATTCAAGAAGTTATTGAAAATTTTTAAAAACTAAAGGTCAACAATTTTACAAATCTCCGAATATTAAATTATGGAAATCCTACATCTGAAATAAAACAAGCGTATACGTCAAATCACTTGACATTAAATTTCTAAGAAAACGCAATCATCAATTTGAATATCTCTCTCTTTTAATAAGAGAGAATCTAGGGGCGAGACAAATACAATTTAAATAAGAAATTACACTTTGGTGAGATAAGTAATTAAACAACATCGAATTACAGAAACAAATAATTAAAGACGAGATTGTGACTCAAAATTAAAATAAGAAAGGCATGGGCGGGACAAATACTACCGTTTAAAGAAACTGGCAACAATTATTAAGCAATTAAACAGAGGGATGGAACTGTTCTAGATTAATTTAAAAACACATTTACTACCTGCTTAATTAAATGTATCTAAGGATTGGCGTAGAGAACCAGAATCGTAATGAAATTTATTTTGCCGACGTCGCGTCAGTGACAGAATATTTTAAAATTAATTTTGGGTATTATTTCCCATGTTTGAAATGTTATAAAATCGGTTAGTGTGCTTTGAGGTTTTAATAGCAAAATTTTTAAAAAATCTTGGCATACAAGAAAATAATAATACTAGGTCCTACTTATAAATAAGGAAACATTTAAGAAACGAAGTTTACAAAATTCCACATATCAAACAATTTTTATAGATTTTATACAGGGCGTCTCTTAATAATTATACCGACAAACTTCTACAAGGCATTTTTCATACATTAATGATTGAGAAGAAATAAGTTAACTTAAATATTATAAAAAAATAAGTGTAATAATAGCAATAATGCGTGACTACTTGAGAGTAAAGGAGTTAGAACAGGATTGTACGAAGAGAGAGCACAAGTGAACTAGCCTTCAGCTTTCTGAAATCTACTGGTTTGAATTGCGAAGGACTGATGCGTTTATGCTGGTACGTCAGATGATGGTTAATATGTTCGTTTGTTGTCATCTTTTAAGAAGTTTGTTCTATAAAGCATATAAGGCCTACCCTGGGACATTTATGCACATTTTATCAGCTGTGTTATTATACACTGAGAGCAAATAAAAATTTAAACCACGTGACCGAACTTCTTACTGCTTTATAGGCAACACATCTTGCACATTTGGCGATACTGTAAATTGCGCATACGATTAACATTGGCGTAACATCAGATTCCATTATCTTGTCTAAAAAAATAATATTTGAAGTAAGTTTTAATAATTTACATTGGTTACAAATTACAAGTTACGTCCTTATTTTAAACATGCTTTAAAAACTGACGATAATTTATTTGATTTTTTTGTCCATTCGTGTTTGAATATCATCCTGGAGTTCTTCAGTTAATACACTTGGTCTTCCAAGTGGTTTGCCTCTACAGATGCAATGTTTCGTTCAGGGATATAATGCCTGCGGTTTGCAAATGCTTCATAATGTAATGTGCAGGAATTACCTGAATTTTGTGTAGCACTACGATAATGGGCCACCAAAATAAACGCATTTTATTCTGACGTAGACATGAGTTACACTAAGAACCTTCAGATTTTATCTCAATTCATTTTTATAAACCTATCTTCTCTACAATTTATAGACGAAAATTTGGCCCTGTAAAGAACTATTTTTGAAATAATCTTATGAACAATGAAAAAAGAAAGTACAAGAAAGAATAACAAACTCTACGAACAGCGCTGATGAAATAATGATATTTTAACCTAATAAATTTAACAGCAGCATTGCAGCTCAGAGCCGCTAATACTACCAACACCTATCCTAACATAAGTTACCACTGAGAGTTGGTTCATGGAGGAAATGTACGAATATCCTTTCTATTGGAATTATTCTCTTGCCATTAAGACACAGCTGCAAGCCTATTGGACTTAAGAGATAAAACTGTTTAAATGTTGTCAAATCTGCATGTCGGGGAAAGTGTAACATTGCATTAAAGGAGACTGCAATGAGAGAAAAGCATTGCAATCCTATTGATTACTGACGATATATTTGACATCATTTCAGCATATGAGCAGTTTCCGCCTCCCTAGCCTTCAGGGTACAAACAGTTGTTTTCGCTAGCTTCGGATTGTCCCACTACATTGTTACAAAGCACGAGATGGTCTAACTTATGGTCATACATCACAACAGGTATGGAATGTGGCTTGAATGTGACGTTAACCATGCTAGTAGACACTGAAGCCTTGAAGCCGAAACAGCCTACATGGGATCCGATACAACCTTTCGTTTCGACATACAAAAGTGATTTGCTGCTGGATTTTGTCCATTATAGAGTGGCAAAGTGATCGGAGGAAAGATTCTAATACATCGCTTTCTTTTGATGTGTGCGTGGAAATCATCCTCTGTTTAATGTAATTTACCAAACCAGATCTAGACTTGTGGACATAAATGCCAACCCCTTGCCAGTGGCAGTGCCCCCATAAAACAAATGACAAAATTTGATAATTGAAGCAGCTGCTTTTGCATTATTAAGGTTAACTGTTTTGCATGTTAAGATTCCTGTAAAAGTTACATAACTGTTTTACTTGAATAACGATATTTCAATCCAAGGTAAATATGTTATTTAGCTGTGCCCTCCTAAAAATTCTGAAAAATCGGCGCCTATGCTTGGGGGTGCCAAGTACGTATCTCAATGCGTGTGCACCACTACGACCATTAGCACTACTCACCTGAAATGTTTATGGATTTACAGTGTGATGACGAAATATTGTTTCAGTTGGTATTAAAACTGTAATGATTTCTTAGCTAATCGGAAGTGTTAGGGGAATCAGCTACGTAAAATAATGGTTTTGTTGCTGAAAATATAAGAAAAGCTCAAAATCCAGGGGTGATGCAAAATTGCTCGCCAATATTTTGTATACATCAATTAAATTGAAACTGTCAATAATTAGAAGTAAAAGGTTGTAATCTTGCCAATTTAAAATAAAATTTTGTATTTGAAGAAACCTTTTAGGTTTTATCCACACGAAAAATTTCGTCGGTTACTACCGGGCTAGAACCTAAGTCCTTTGGTTTTTAAAGCACGTAAATTTGATTCTATCAAGTATAAATCTATTGTAAGCACAAAATATAATACTGTAAGTATTAATTATACAACACTACAGTCAGTTATTGCACTGCCAATACTTAAAGCTTCGAGCCGCCATTGATTAAAATTAATACCTTACTTATTTCTACAACAAAAAATAAAATAATATTTTAATATAAACCCTATATTTTTCTTCTATTATTTACATTTTAACGGAGCTCTCATTGTTATTCGGCAAAACAAACCATTTGATTCTCTTTCATTTGGACCAATAAAAAAGTGCAAACGGTGAAAACGATATTTGCATTGGTCTTTTTCCTACTGTAATTGAAAATCCTGCATCGCATTTTTCGCTGATCGCGTTTGAATGTTCGCACATTTTGAACGTGCAGTTCGCATGTATAGGGATTAAGCCACGTCCGCGAATCGAGATTTTGTTTGTTAATGAACGACGCTCCCCTTTGGATTATGCGCGTGCCGAATTTAGTTTCATAATCGTTTTACATGTTTAAAACACGTGGTTGCCCGCTTTGATATTTTAAATCTGTCACTCCTAGACGTTACAGTTAGTTATAAGCACAAAAGGGGTCACTCTGCTTTTGTATTGAAAGAAAATCGAGATAATCCCATCATTTTAGCTGAATAACCATGAGCGGTTCGCGCTGTTCGCACCCAAAGATAACAACTTTTTGTGGCCTATTTTAATTTTTAAAAGATTTCAAGCTGCATCCATACTTACTCATTATAGAAGATAAAATGTAGGTTAAGTTTAACATTCGCAAAACGTACTTGGTGTTTTTTCATTTAAGATCGAAAATTTGTTTTTTAAATTCCTCTACCTCAGTTATTCGGAATTCCTTAATGGCTACCTGCAGTACCCGGGACGTTTAAAATATATCGGTAAGTAAAACAAGGGAATCCCAGGAATTCGTGCGCAAAAGCATTTAGATCTGGCTGATTTATTTCCTTTGGCCTATAAGGGCAGCAAATGAATCACTCAAGCTCCTGTCTGATATCTGGAGAATTTGAGTGGTCCCTAAGGTGCCTGATTTCCCTTGCGTTTACCAATTGTTGCCGCAGTTTATTTCTTGGTTTATCCTTCAGGAAATTAAATTTACACCGCTAGTAACACATTTAAATCGAACATTAAATTATCCCAATCTTATACATTTAGCTTAAATACGATTCACTGAACAGGTTAAGAGTTAAATATTTTAGACAACTTTAGTTTTTAATCAAAGGAAATGTCATTTAGATAATTTCAGCAAAGAACTGAAGTATATAAGAAAATGAGGTATAAATAATGTTCTTATTTACGGCAGTTAAAAACTATATGAAAATAAACAGCATTTTCCTCTGTAAAATTGATTTTTCTTAGAATACAAAATCATTGGTTTGTGGTCAAAATCTTCGGATATAAGTTCTTTAAATAATTATTTGTGTGGGAACATGAAGCAGTTTATATACCAGGTAGAAATTATTACTTACATACTTGTCAACAGTTACAAGAAAGAATTCGAGATACAGTTAATGATAATAAAAATTACAATAATCACATTTCGTAGGGATGAATCTTACATTCAAGGACATTTCTTATAATTTTTAAATCGATTATTTTCTATGTCAAGTTTTTATTAATGAGATTGTGTTAAATTCTTTGAGAAGAATCGGCCCGTTCAATTATTGGTAATATTTTAATGCAATCTTCTTCTATTTAGAGTTTTTCAATTAACTAGTTTGTAAAAATTAAATAGCCTATTATAAAATCCCTACCACTTCCATCAAAGGAACGATGCCTTCATGTCTGCTAATATTAAAAACAATGTGCGCATTGTGTATACAAATTATGTTCCCTCGTGAATGTAATCTGCAACCAAACAGTTCTTATAAAAGATGTTCGGGAGAAAGTAATTGGTGTGGGTGAAAAGGTTTAGGGAGAAACAGTCGCATTCGTTTTTGCATGTTAAATTGAGGGCAAAATTTTGTGAACGACATCGACAAGTTCGAGTCGCGGAGTGGTAGGATAAAATCTGACCAATTTCGGAGTAATTTGGGAGTAATGCATAGTATATTTGTTCTCCAGAGGAATACCTGGGGGAGAAAACAAGGGCCGAATCGGCAGAAAATCCGCCGCGGCATATTACATCACATCCCACCTTACAAAAAGGACAGCCATAAATATGCAGCTGCATCTATAATTTAACATCACTGGCAGTTACAAGGGGAAAGTTTGGGCATGGAAATGCGATCTCCAGCACCCACATGAGTAACATCTGGTTTTATAGAGCCTTCATGGCCACACAGCACATCCCCATTACTTTAGCATTGCTGCGTTATGTTCACATACGCTCGAGAGACGCGCTTGTTTAATGGTGGCAGCGCTGAATGATGCAAGCGCAGCCTCTCCGCATGTCTCATATATCCACATTAGTAAATTTTACCGGCGAACTCATTTGCTAGTTTCAACTTTACCCTTTGCTGCCCAAGTTTTAATTATACGCATTTTTACTGCCGCATTACAGGTTATAAAGGGGAGCTTTCCGGCATTATGCGTCCTGTGGACCACTCCGGATTTCAGAATTACTACTAATTTTAATTTTATTTCGCCGGATTCGTAATAAAAGCGAATAAAAGGAGAACTTTGCCCTGCTCAAAGTTTAATAAAATCTTGTATTAATTATTAATCCCCACTTTAAGCTCGAAATTATTCACAGGATAAACTCGATTTACAAAACTCCGAAATCATACAATCTTAAGGGCTTTACAGAGCAACGACTTTATAACTCCTTAGGGAACTGTTATTAACAAAGCAAGAAATGGCGCAATTTTAGTTAACAAAATTACTATATATTACTACAGAAGATTCCCACTTAAACTAGTAACTGAATAACAACATTAGGGACTTTAAGCGATGGTTCTAAAACAGGAAACAGTCTGCACAATGTATACCCATTTAGGACTCCGCAAAGGTTCTGAACTTAAATTACATCCAGCACTGGCTTAAAAAAATCAAATTAGCTACTGTATTGTTTAATACCAAGACAGTGTCTTATCCTACAGTTAACTAAAATTTTGCCATTTACCACTTAGAAACTTCTAAGATTTTGTGAGGGTAAAGCCCAAATACGAGTAAATCTTCATCAAAAACAGCAATCAAATGTTTATGAATCCAAACTTCTAAAAAAGTAATTATATTCTATTAATTTCAAATTACGTTAATAAACCGTTTTGAAATTATAAAGTGATTTAAAATTTCAAGGTTTTTATTAAATGTATGGATACTCAAAATATTTAAATCGAAAACTTACTGCTTGCCAAAGCACAAGCTTTCAAATATTTAATTGGTTCGACTCTATATCATCTAAAAGCAGTTGATATAAGCGGCTCCGTCGGAAAACGTTATCAAATATTTAAATTAATAGAGCTATCTGATGAGGGTTAACTTCATTTAGACAATTAAAACAACTAAAACTTTTGAAATTTGAATGATGTTGGATGAAATGGTTGTTAGTACAATAAATCAGCATTATTTTAAAGATTAATGTTCTAAATTTAACTAAATGGTACTTACTTAGGAATGTGAAGATCAAAAACTTGGCATTTTGGTTAGTTTAACTTTACTACCAGTACGATATACATGCCGCAATACTATGATGGTTATTATTTGAAGTACCTAAGTTCTAAGAGAAGCGTGAGTTAATAACACTAGGAGAAGCTGCCAAAGACTGTAGAAAAGAGAGCTGATCGTGCTCCTACGCGATGGGCCGTGTAAATGTGTTAGATCTGTTTGTGTTTCTGAAATTAAGTATTTTACATTAAATCTCTTGTGAAAAGTAGGTGATCGGATTTGAATAAGGGTGATACATCTAAAGGGAAAATGCTCAAAGCTTTAGATAGGTATTAGTAAACGACAAGTAACCCTGTTTAGTTACTACCATAGCATAGCATCAATTAATATTTCATTAATTTCAGGGTAAGTTCGAATAACAATTAAACGTAGCTATTTGAATTTTTACAATTGTTATAATAGTCATAAATATTGGTATAGTGGTATTTAGTTGTTATTGGACAATATAGATTTTCTTGGTAAAATCACACTCAATTTTACATTTAAACTACTCTGTATTAGTGAGACCTATTTGTTAGGATCGTTTTCAATAAACTACCCTGTTTAATATTCAAATATATATATATTCTATAGACACTTGGTGATACGGATTTAACTTAAGGTAAGGTATTATTCTAAGTTTTAAGGTATCAGCCTGTTGTAACCCTAAAAAGTTGGATTATTTACCCTGAGTTTAATATACTCGTGGTAAAATTGACAGATGAAATCCTGGATAAAGGATAAAGGGTTACAAATTACTACATACAAATTTACAATGAGGAGCGGATAGCCGCGTGTAAAAGGCCTCGGTCTCTCACGTAGGCATCTTGGGTTCGATTCCTAAGACCGGCGATATCATCGCCGGAATTTAGAAGGTCGTACGCTGCTCCGTGCTTCGGAGGGTACGTTAAGACGGTGGCCCCGGTTATCATACTAACACCTTTGATAACTGTTAAACCTTGCAACACTGCGGGTCAGTCTTCTTCACCTCTCTCGATGGGTTAGGTTAGCCTCCTGCCCAGCATACGTGCTAAGAGGGCTCACAGAACTCGTTCTTACGAGCTTGTAATAAGCCATCGGCCTAGGCTTCGGCCATAAGAGCAAGAAGAAGAAGAAGAAGAAATTTACAATAACCATACGGTGGGACTGCTTTCAGTTAGTTAAAAAACCACTAGTTACAATTAGGATAGTTTTGCACTATACCATTCGCATTTTTTCTGTTCTAAGAAGATGGGTAAGTATATTTTAATCAGTTGTATGTAGATTTTAAGAAATTTTGGTGTTTCTGATGTATAAAAAATTATTAATCTAGTAGAAATTATGACACAAAATAAAGAAGTGGTAATCTAATTTACAGTTCTTTAGAACACAATTGAATCTATCTTAAAGAGCAATAACATAGAAAGAAAGGGATTATAGTGTACGTTTTACGAGTTTCAATCCGGTTATAATTTTTGATATATTTTTGAAAAGGTTTCTGTTTATGGACACTCCGTATAGAAGCGTACAACAAAACAAAAGCCGGGGTCGATTCAGCGATCCGCCTTTTTTTTATGCCTGCCTTAAAATTTATTTCTGACGTTATTGCTAAATTTCCAGAAGCGCCGAAGACACGTCCAACCTCTAAAAACGTATGAAGGGGCTTTTACATCCCAAAAGCGTTTGCATACTCTCAAGTTACGCTGTCTGCATACTACCAAGACACTTTCCAGAAACAATAACCGCATGAGCGTGTTACGGTGCGCCTTAAATGCACATACATTCGCAATGAACTCGAAGAGCAGAACACAAAGTAGAAAAATTCACTGTTCTGGATTTACAGCGCAGTAAAAATGTCAGGAATCATTGCCGCGGTTCTAGTTGTTCTTCAGATGCGCATACGTCTTTGGCGGAAGACAATTTCGAGCTCTACAAATACTACAAATGTCCGTAAGCAGTTTACAATGATTTATGTGGGAGTGGAGACCGGTAGTTACTTCCGAGGACCTCGGGGAGGCGCTAAGTCCCAAAGACATAAAACTGCGAGCTCGTGTTAGGTTCTTGCTGGGTTACTACCGGCATCAAGCAACAAAACGAAACTGCTCTGCACGATTGAATTAGATAAAATACCTACCGCTTTAGAAATTTAAAATTCCAACTCTTTTGAACGAAGAGTTCCCAGGACGAACGTGTCTTTTTTTGTTTGCTGTTTAATATCAGTTTCGCTTTAGGTTCGGCGACGTAACTCGAATTCTAGCAGAACAACTTTTTTGCTACAAATTTGTCAAAATAATTCTACAAATCAAATGACAGTTAAAAGGGCTTAACGCAAGGATTTGTTATCAAAAGAAAGTGCTAAAAATTTATAAGTTAAATTAAGGATAAAACGTGTGCGAGGAAGAAAGTAAACACTAGAGATGCAAAAATTAATCAAGTAAACATGATCTGCGAAAAGAGATGCAATCCTTTCGTTTCGGAAATATAAATTGCAAATTTAATTAATATGCTATATACTAATTATAAAAGGATGGTACCACAAGTGTATGGTTCAAAAGTTAGTCCAACTTTCTAGCAGTCAGATGTGAAAGCTCAGTCCATATACTACAAAGTTGCATAATTAGCTTGGATGTTTGAAAAAGAGCTTCTACGATCATAAATACATACTTTTAGAAGTCCTTTACAGTTATCGACCTCATATATTTTCTTTTTAAAGAAATATCACTTTAATAATAATTTGCTTATTACTGAAATTAGGATTTAACATAATCTTATATTATCATTGTCTGTACTGTCATTGAAATAATTTGTCCATAACAGTCTTTCATAAAACAGTGACACATCCAAATCAAACAATTTTCAGATTTTTGTGTAGAACGAAGGAGTAATTAAATATAGAATAACAATACAATTTTAAATTCTTTGATAAAAGATAATATTAACCACAAAAGCTTATTTTCCTTCTACTTATCTTTTTGCTGGTCAAATGACCTGTTTATTACATAGAAATGCTACGAGCCCTTTTAGCACATACATACACACCAATGAAATTCTTCTTCTTCCTCTTATGGCCGAAGCCTAGGCCGATGGCCTGTTAGAAACCAGTAAGAACGAGTTCTGTGAGCCCTCTTAGCGCGTATGCTGGGTAGGAGGCTAACCTAACCCATCGAGAGAGGTGAAGAAGACCGATCCGCAGTTCTGCGAGGTTAACGGTTATCAAAGGTGTTGGTATGATAACCGGGACCGCCGGCTTAACGTGCCCTCCGAAGGATTAAATATTATTTATTCATAATTAAAGAAGAGCTTTTCGTGCTCAATTTTGTGTATTTGAGAAAACTTCTAAATTAAATCTTACCTATATACTTAGTTACAAAGGGATTTAAAAAAGAACTTTACAATAACGAATCAATTAAATATTTATTTATTTTAAATGTGTGTTAATTATCAATGCATCCCAAAATTCTTTGATATTTTTGTATTTGTATATAACATACCAAATGTTTTGGACCCTAACAGACTATGTTAGGTAAACTAAGGGTTACTTCTGCAGAATTTACTTAAAAGTTAAGTGTTAAGCAAAGAAATATTTTAGTTTAACTAAAGATTGAAATTTTAGGGAAACACGAATGGTCTTAAATAAAATAAAAGTTAAAGCCATAGATTGCTATCTCTACTTAGATTTATAACTCACAAATTCTCATTGTTTGCAGTAGTAAGGTAGCTCGATCATCTTTAAGTTAGGCAAAAATACCAATAAAAGGGTCAATTAATTTAACGGTTATGCAAATAATGTGATATGATCAATTACTAGTCATCT
Source organism: Melanotus villosus (assembly GCA_963082815.1). Classification (NCBI taxonomy): domain Eukaryota; kingdom Metazoa; phylum Arthropoda; class Insecta; order Coleoptera; family Elateridae; genus Melanotus; species Melanotus villosus. The sequence continues at coordinate 110,729,701 of OY720418.1, read as the reverse complement.
TCTTTGTATTCGTGCGCCCCCATCCGGGCATCGTAGCAGTAGTCTATGTATGTAGGACAGTTCTTCACTGCGTTTTTCGAAAGGTCTATCCATGGCGTTATGTGTGCATTCATGTGTTGGTGATCTAGTGAGCCTTTTTGTTTGATCTAAATAACGTGAATGTGATCGGCTTCTTGGTCTCTTGCCCTCGACTGTACCCTAGTCAATGAGTTCTAAAGCATCATCACCCCTTCTCATAATGTGGATGAAGTCATCGATACGACGTCGATCCACGGACTTAATTGCCCAACTTTCTGAGGCATAGGTATGTCATAATGGGGAAGACTACAGATCGTATGAGTCGTATTGTAGTAGCTTTTGAGATTCCCCGATCTTTCCATATGCGCGTTAGCTTGATTACTGCTGTGGTGAGTATAATTCTGCGTGGAATTTCATCTTCGTAATCACCATTGCTAGTGATTTGTGCACCAAAGTATATGAGGTTTGGGTCGACAGCAATTTCTCTGATTTTCTTGTTATTAACTTGATGCTCGTTTGCTCGATCGATGACTAGTATTCTGTTTATTCTGAGGCCATGTTCTTCGCTTACTACTTCTACCTTCTTTAAGAGTTCTTCCATTTCGTCTTCGGAGACCGCCAGGAGTGTGTATCATTTGCGTACCTCAGATTTCAAACTTTTTTCCGCCATTCCATCCCTCTGTAGCTGTTTGTATTATCCATTCTCCGTAGTTGTTGAACATAACTGGCCCTTGTCTCACTCCTTTTCCAACCTTAAATTTAATGGTTGTGTCATTTGGCCATCTAATTTAACTTGGGCTTCATTTGAGTAGTAGTAAGATTGCGGATTAGGATAACCAGATGGGGGAGGACTGCTAGTGTCAACATGATGTTCCATAACTTTCCCCACTCAACGCAGTCAAAGACTTTTTGGTAGGCAAAGAAGCAGGGATAGCCAGGTGTGTAATGTTCTCTAAGTTTTTCAATGATTTGACGAACATTTAGGATCGGCTCTCTTGTACCTGTGCCAGGCATAAATACGGCTTGTTCGTCTGGAATTTGTGGGTAAATGCATGGTTTGAGCCTCTCGTTAATGATCCACAGTAATGTCTTACTGGCATGCGAGATCAGGGCTGTTCTGTAGTTGCTGCAATTGGTTTTAGCCCCTTTCTTGTGGGTAGGTACAAATATGGATTTTATACAATCATCAGGCCATATTTCTGAGTGCCATACCTTGTTACATAATATGATATATAATATTTTTATTCTCGGTTAGCCAGATGATTTGTTAACTTTGAGGGCATTCATGACGGCAGTGATTTCGGTTTAGAGGATGTCTGGCTCATGTTCGATATTGTTTATATTGTCGAAGGTAGTCTGATCATGTCTTTCTCCTTTTGTCAAATTTTCGTAATGTTGTTTTCATTGTTCCATATTATTTTTAGGGATGGTTATCGGTTGGCCCCGTTCGGCATTTTTTACAGTTACCTACTAGATTTGACTTGAACTCCCTTCTAATGCTGCGTATTTTCTGAAACAGCTCTTTGGTTTCTTGTTTGTTTGAATTTTGAATGGGCTTCTATTTCCCTGTATTAGTCACATGAAGTGTTTTTATACATCAAGGGAGTTTTCAAGAGAAAAGCAAAATTTTTTAATTTTATTTAGAAACGTCAAAACAATAGAAAATGATACTCCATGTGCAACAAACAGCGCCAGACACGATAATAAAACACGTTTTAAAGAGATATATGACAATTTCTGTTGCAGATGGCAATTATTGTTTTATTTTCTTAATTTTAAGGGTGGCCGACCTACCGCACTATAACAGATAAAGTTGTAAATCTAGATTAGGGATAGAAATCTGTGGTTAAAGCTGAGTAGCAAAGCTCAAAACCTGATAAAGGATACGGAATAGTTTCTTTATTGAAAAATAATATAATTTACTTTTTTATATTTTTCTTCCGTAAGACCTCGAAATACTGTTTTAAGTTTTGGCTTATTAACTGTATATCAAACGATGGTAATTTTATATTAAACACTATATTAAAATGTTTATCTACAGACACCCGCCTGGTAATGTGGTAATTGTATGCAGCATCTTCTAGATAAAAGTACTGTTTTTCGGTCAGAATAAAACGCAAAAACATCAGAAGTTAAAAATTCTTGAATTCACATAAAGAAAGTCCGTTTTATTAAGATACGATCAAGTATTTTTATGATATACAAGAGGAAAGCCATAATCATAAATAATCAACTACAAACAAAAACTTCACATAATAAAAAGCCTATGAATTGTGTTAACACACAAAATATTATAAAACCATAAAATAAGACATAATCGTATATTAAAGAACTGGCTGATTAAACTAAATCGTTAAAAGCTTTCCAACTTGCCAGCTAAAGTTTAAAAACCGTAAAGCTTCAATCTTAAATATTGGAATAGCCAGGCTCCGCTCAGGTCGTTATAACCATAAAAAGTAACGATTAGTATATCACACATAATGATAACTTTGCTAGTTCATTTAACATTTAAATTCTAGTCATAAAACAAACACCGAGCAAAATATTTTTAGAGCTCCAGTAGAACGCGATTAAAAATTCGTTCAATGAGCTTGATGTTATTTTCAGTGATATATTTACGACTCTTCTTTATTTTTGACTTAAATTATTAATTGACACATAAAATAACTCACCTTCATCAACTGGTTCGTTTTCCAGGTCCGTTGTTGTGGCCAGAACAATAAAGCCGAAAAGGAGAAGAAACACTCTTCGAAAACACAGAGTAGCCATGCTGGTAAATCTTGGCTGCTCATGCACGCACACTACCAAATCTGTAAAATAAGAATAAACCTTAGTTTTCAGGAATCGTTTTAAATTTGGCGAATAATGGCGTGAATGACTGCCGGTTACGATGTTTTTCCCTGTAATTAAACTGAGGTTGTGAACTATCGGTCATGAATTTATAACGTCAGTATTAAACGGGTCGAAATGAATATTTTATTAGACGATACTGTCTAGACATTCTCAAGGGACCATCTATCCTTTTAGAAGTCGATTTTGGTGTTAAATGTTAAAGAATGTAATTTTCTCGATCTATAACGATTTGGATTTAACCGAACCCTTTTCTCTAGTAATAAGACATTTATCTTTCTTCAAACTTTAGAAACTGTTGCTAAAAATCAAAAGGTGCCATTTATTAGAGTAAATTTGGTGCCGTAATTTATATAAATTCTGTATTAATTCGTAGCTTTTGTTAAGGCAAATGGAATAAAGCAACTTTTAAAATGAATTTGTAGAAACTCAAAGCTCCACAAAAACTGTTTGATTTATTAAGATATATTTAGAAATTTATTTTCCATTATAATGCAATTAATCATTTTAGAAAGCAACAAAATACATTACCTGTTTTCATAGTTACGACAAAATTGGAGGTAATATGAAATATTCTACGATTTGCTATTTTTAGACAAAGAAACCAATATTAAAAGGGGAATAGTTAAATTTTCATATATATTTTAAAGAAAATTACTAGGAATCAACACTACCTACTTCTGGGGCAAGTTAGAACTTCACTAATTTACATGTTGAATTTTCTGTACTAAATTCCAAATTTTTCTGCTTGTAGTCTTGTAAAATTAAATTATAACTCAAACAATTAAAGACTCGAAAAACTGAATAAACATGTACGTATGTAATTAAATAAATTGCGAAGGATAAGAACACATTTGTTGGCAATTGTTATAGTTATTGTCTTAAGTTTAAACCTAAATAAAAAGGACCAATTTCTGTTTTGTCCAAAACGACAGCCCAATTATCTCAGCACTACATGTAAGAACTTGCTAAATCCATCAGAAAACGGAAGCAAAATTTATCAAGTTAGAAATTATTTGTTGCACTAATAGTTATTACAAGTATTTGTGTGTTATTTTTATTTCTGCGACGTTTAAAATAAATGTATTAATGATTATTTAACAGTTGAATATGATGACTTTTGGCCAATAAAATTTATTTATAGTATATTTTGCAAAATTTTAGTAGGATTTTAATGTATTTTAAAATCATCTAGTAGTAGGTGTTATTGGAAGATTTAAAAAAAGCAATAGTGTTTGTTATGTAATTATAATCGTCATAATTTAAAATCGGTGAACAGATGTAGGCTAAGGATATTAGCAGATTTTATCTCAATTTTCTAGTTATTTCAACTTTTTCAAATCTTGTCATCTAACCCCAACTTTTTGCCACTTCACAATAATTTTTTTAAATTTTCGGCCATACCAGGGCCGCGTGACATACATGAAATTCGATTATTGGGTTATCGCACATACAGAATGGAAATTCCAGAAAAGTTTTTTCGATACTTTAATAATCAAAATGTGTCCCATATGTTACGACCTTTTTGCCAGTCGCGGTATAACGGATATATTATTTAATCGTCACAGAAAAAGTAATTTATTTTTACAACGGATTCCTGCTATCATTAACAAAAATAACATGTGTTAATCAATGGCCAAGTGTTAGCAACGATTAACCACAAAACTCTAAATATAACATTTTTAATACATATTATATTTTTACTTTAGGCAGAACTATTAGAAATAACTTAAAGGTGTTAGGATAAATTTCTAAAAAAATAAGCAAGTCAACGTTACATTTTGAAAAAAAATGATGGGATCTCTAGCCTCCTCCTAGGTCTGCTGGCCAGTACCTCTTTAATCTTCTTACCATAGGTGCTTCGAGTAGTGGTTGGAGTAAAGTATTCGTATGAATTGCAATTCTATCGTGATGTTTTATACTTCTGGCTTGGATGACGTTCTTGACATACGACACTCGTAAATCTTCATGTAGGGTCTGATTGGACACGTACCAAGGTGCATTGGTCAACATTCGGAGAATTTTGGATTGGTTTCTTTGTATTATGACTATCCTGGAATTGCTAGCACAACCCCATAATTCTATGCCATACCTCTAGATCGGTGCGATGATAATCTTGTACAATAAAAGTTTATTTTCTAAGGAGTCTGGAGTTCAAATAGAACCCTACATATTTTGCAGTATTTCTGTGTTATTTATATATATACAATATCGGTGGGCATTGTCCGTTTCTCAATATAAAGTCGACATGCTTAGATTTATTTTCATTGATTGTTGCAGCCAGGTTTGTAACTTATCCAGGTGATTTTGCAAGATATGGAAGGCTCTTATGGGATCTTCGTGCGTGAAAAGAATGGTGGTGTCATCCGCGAGAGTTCCAGTAACGGTGTCTCAGTATAAAGCACGTATAGGACTGGTCCAAAGACCCTCTCTCGTGGAACTACGGATTTGATCGGAAAAGTTTTAGACACTTCCCCATTTACTTTGCTTCTCGATCGTTGAGATAAGACTTTAATAGACCGTAGTAAGTGAGTAGTAGCAATCCAGTATGCCAGACCTTATCCAGGACCTGGCCAGCATGTAAAAAGACTGAGGTGCAATATTTTTTTGCTCGAATGCTTGAGTTATACGGTGGGTTTGCTACGTCGTTGAGTACAGTGGTCTAAATCCGAACTGATGAGGAGCAACCCATCCTTCTCCGGGTAGATCAGAGTTAATGCATAAAAGTAAAAGTCTTCCAAGTACCTTTGATATAATAGGCAATTATACGGCGGTATGGCGAGACTTTTGTTGGATCCTTTTCTGGCTTGGCTATCAATATGATTTCAGCAATTTTCAGCTGTTTGGGCTAGTATTTGAGTCGAAGTATTGCATTATAAATGTACATAAGTCCCAATATTCGTTTTCTAGGTAGTTCACATAACATTGTTGCTGTTACTCCATCTATACCTGGAGCTTTCTTGGTATTTAAGTAGAAGACTAATTTCCTTGCGAACTGCGTTTGGAGTAAAGTCTTTAATTGGCAGTACATTCTGTGGAATGTTGGAAATTTGCGTATTTATCTCTTGGTTCTCTTCTTGGTCATTGGGTATGAAGACTTCAGCAAGATACTCGGCAACAAGACGCGCATTTTCATTATCACTTCTGGCCCATTCTGCGACAGGGAGAGTGAGGTTACGTATAGGAGAAATCGGATAATTGGGTTTGTTTCTAGATTTGAGTGGTTGGTTTACATGTGGAATTGTCAAACCTATTCAGATTGACAACGTAATCATTAAAGGAGTTTTTACGAATATTTCTGATTTTGATCTTTAGTTGATTACTTGCTCTAGCCCGTCTTTTTTCTACAATACGTTTTACCTTATTAAATTCTTTCTGCGCTTCCAATTGTGATGTGGTTTAGTGAGCCCGCTTGAGTATGTTGATGAACCTTGCTAAGACTTCATCTATACTTCATTGGGATTATTGAGGCGATTACTTATATTTACTTCTCCTTCCACTTTTTTACGATAATCTTCCTTCAGGTGTGCTTATTGTGTATTCTCGAGATTTTCTTGGAATTACATATGTACTAATCGTTGCAAGTATAAGAGAGTGGTCGGAAGATAGATCATAACTGAACATTCATGTATGATCACAAAACTCCCATGGTGATAAAAAGTTTAGGAGATCAGGTATTTTATTAAGTTGCAGGTGCTCTAAAATTTGTAGCCATATCTGGGTCGTACGTAACAAAACGTTTTTGAATTTTATATAAATTTAATCTTTCACAAGCCTTTTTAACTAACAGTTAACAACAACATATTGCGTTACGTATGTCACCACTCTGAAATAAGGGTTTTGTTACTTTTCTTAATTGCCGGATCGTAGTTAATAAATCCACCAATAACGAAGATAATAACTGTCGATTACCAGAATACCAGAATCAAACTTATTAAAACTATGAACAACTAACACGATGACGATTTCAAATACACAACTGCCTAAGTACAGTTCTATGCAATAAAATCTAGTACAGTTGTTTTTGAGCAGAGTGATCGGGCTTTGGTATCTATAGAAACTATGTTTTTGTTAGTTAAAAGTCAAATTCAGAGATAATAACACAGTAGCCAAGAAACCCACTTTAGAATAGCAAAAAATGCCAAAATGCATTCCCAAGAGTTGTACTAGATTTTATTGAATAGAACTGTACCACGTAAATATTTACACGAATCTGTTCCGTAAATGTACAGTTCTATGCAATAAAATCTAATACAGTTGTTTTTGAGCAGAGTGATCGGGCTTTGGTATCTATAAAAACTATGTTTTTGTTAGTTAAAAGTCAAATTCAGAGATAGTAACACAGTAGCCAAGAAACCCACTTTAGAATAGCAAAAAATGCCAAAAATCATTCCCAAGAGTTGTACTAGATTTTATTGAATAGAACTGTACGATAACAATCACAATCTTTACATGGGCATCTGAATGGTTTGCTTCTGCGATAAAGACACCCAGCCTGGGTTTTTTACTCAGGATAACTCTTAAATATACAGGGTGGCCGTGAAAGTGTGGAACATACTTTGCCTGCATTAATAGTGACGGTTTGATGCCACCTAACTACGCCACTGAGCAATTTAAAGCTTTCTTATTATTATCAAATTATGACTTTGGTAGATACTATACTAATATACCCTGTAAAAATTAAAAATAAATCTTCAATGGTTTTCAGCATATTCAAACAAATCAATTTTTTTAATCCAACTTTACAGGGCCGTAACTTTTTAATCTGACCCTTGAGGAAACAATTTTATTTAAAAAATCTTCACAATTTTTCATGCAATTAATACTGGTAAGGTATGTCCCAAACTTTCACTACCACCTGTATTTCAACATAATAGTGGAAAAATATTAAAAAGAACTTTGTGTTGTAAAGAAACCACAGTAATAGCAAATTATTTATTAGTATTAGGTACACCTTTTTAGTGGAAATTTTTTATTTAAATCCTCAGGAATAACAAATTGGGAAATTGACGATGAAATATAATAAACAAATAACTAACCTTTTGTCGCAAATCACTTGACAGTTTCATTTATTTTTTTAAATTCGTTTATTATTCAAAAGCGACACCAACGCAAATATGACATTTAGTTTCAAATTACAATATTTATAAATAGGACGGACATAATTTTACACAATTTATAAATTGGAAAGTTCCATGAATTTTAATCAATTTTGGTCATTGCATGTCAAAATAATCTTGAAATTTATACAAATCTAAATATTAAATTTCAGAACTCTCTCAAAATAATATAATTAGCAATAAGATAAGATTTTTGCAAGTATTAACAAACAGTTGTAGGAATAAACAAATGTTAAAACTAACATGATGTCTGCACTCGGCAGCGTAGGTATTAAATTAATATACGAATCTGTACCGCCGTAAAGGTATTGTTAGCGAATCCCAATCCTTCACAGCCACCTGAATTAGTAAATTTCTTTAACGATAAAAATATTTTCTTCAATGAATATAAAATATGATGATTGATGATAATAAAACTTTTTCTAGTATAAAAAAGGAACTTTTGGGAAATAAATAAAACCTTCTATTTTAAATTTTAAGCTGCTTAATGTTAATTTCTACTTATTACGAAGTACTAAACAATTAATCAAAAAATTAACGTTAAATTTTATACATGGCAAATAAGTTTTGTTTTTGTTGAGTAATAATTAATGAGTATTCGGTTTTGAAATAATTACACATTGTTAAAAAATTGTATCGGAGTAAAAAACATTAATTTTGTTGTATGATTGACTAAATTTACAATAACAGTAAACACTTTAACTGTAAAGCGATTCCAATTAATCGTCGTAATTAATTTTTTACTAAAAAAATTACAACAAATTTAGATTAACCAAGGTGGTCAATAACAAGCCGTCAAATTTTCATGGCTCACGAAATTGAAGAATATTTATTAGTAATGAAACTGTTTAAATATCATGTTTCCTACTCTTCTAAAACATACAGGACGTTTAGATTAAATTGCCATTAATATTTAAACACCAAATTCGCATTTGTTAATTCACCTGTCTAAAATATTTATGTCCCATCATAATACGAAGGCTTGAATATTGGACTACTTCGTTATAAAAGGCTCGTCGGGTCGTCGGAGCTTTTAAAGAACCTGAACCTACATTTAAATGTTAAAATTAAACTCCATCCAAAAGAGCCCGAAATGGTCGGTTAGAAGCAAAGTTATTTAATTACGATAAAATTTCATGTCCGAAACTGAGAGCTCCTAAATCGCAGACGTGGCTACAGAAAACCGAAAAAGGAGAGCATTTCAAAGGTTGCACTTTGCAGGGAAAACATGGCAAACTAACCAACTTTAACCAACGTAGGGCACAGGTACAAGCGCGATGCTGAGCAAGGGTTGGACCGCGGCCAAACCACACCAGATAAGAGCAACTTCAATCAACTATCTCAAATAACTGAAATTACTTTAGAAGGTTACACATGCAAAGATGTTTTTTAGGGAGGAGTAATCACTTTTTTGGCATTTTTATAAAATTTACTTACTTGCACTACAAATTAATCTCGATGTGAACGTGGTTCAAAGATAATATGATCCGAGTTAAACTTAGAACACCAAACTTAGAAATAACATTACACCAAAAGTAACAAAACTACAGCAAATATTAAACGCTAAGGATCTAAGGAACCAAAGTTAACGACTAAATCTAAGCCTAAACGCCACCCTTAGAGGGACCCAGGTAGAAGTTAGCTTCAAAATCAACAAATGGAATTTGTCAATATAGGGCCAAGAAGAAAAAGTTAAGGTGAATCCTTTAACTTTATTTCTTTTATCAAGAACCGCAGTTATAATTTTAAAATGCGATTTTTGGATCACGACTGATCGCTCTATTTGTTTTATTTTCTCAAGTCAGCAATTAAATGATAAAAAGCGAACCTTGAAGCAGAAATTTAAATACCTTTTAATGAAAGGGATCACTGCTTAAAATATATTATGGTAATTTCCAGAATTTAGGTAAAATTAAGTTACAAAAAGTTCCAGGTAGTAAATTAAATATCAAGGTGAATTCACCTTTTTGTTTACACTTTAACCGCAGTGGCCACCACATCTCGGCTTTACGGCGCTGAATTAACCACAAGAGATGCGTGATGTCCGGTATAATGACTTAATATAAGCTAACAATGGCTGCCTTCACTCGAACTTGTAATTATGTCTAGGGCAGAAGCAGAATGACAGGGCCCCTTTCTGTGTTCACTGCTAGCGAGTTGTAAAACATACTCAATTTATCTGGTTGCATTGTGAAATCAGGTTTCTGGGTTTTGTTTGATCTTTTCATCGATCTCTGGCCACGTTTTATCCCTTTTAGGATGCTTGATTGAAATCAGTGAACAAATTTTCGTTAAAAGCACTTTGTTGGAAAAGCTGCAGTGGTGCAAAGGTAACCGAATACGAATTCTTTCGCGTTTTTACTATTGAAAACCAAAAAGAGCAATTAAATAAAACAATTCTAATCATTTTTGAAAAATTGGAAAAACGGCAATTAGTGCCAATGAATTATGAATTTCTGAACGTGTGATGTAAGCAAATCAAAAAGTTTTATTCGCGTTTAAATTATGTAACATATGTTTGCTTTTTTGTTTAATATTCCCTTAATTAAATTGTAAATGTATGTAAAATATAAATAAAAACGACTATGAATTTTTGGAAAATGTTTTAATCTTTTATATTCGGTAAATCAAATTGCAAATAAAAACGAAACGAAAGCGTTTTACTGGAAAATATTTTATGATATAATCAATCCACTTTCTATTTTTCAAATATCTTTGTTCTGCTTTTAGTAATGATACTCACTTTTCACTCGAAAACCGTCGAAATTGACAGGAACTTTTCATTGTGCTGAATCTTATAGAGTTCTTTTCTATCTAGGTTAAGGTCCATTGTGTTTAAGACGTGGGGTGAATACAGAAGTACTAAATTGATAAATATAAATTATTTAAAGGTGCTTTGGGAACCATCACCTTTAGCGTTTCTAAGAAATGTGCAAATTCAGAGTTGTTAAGGATTACGTTCCGACAGGGATAAATTGTTGTAGAAAAACTTTGTAGATAACCGTAATGTTCTATTAGTTTCGTAACTTTAGTAACAGCATTTTAGCAACTCACATACTTTAATATTCAAATATGAAAATAATTATTTAGCATTTTAATAATAAGCTAGCGTTGTGAAATCTTTAGAAACCTTTTGTAGCCCTATAAACTTTCTGTGCCATAAAGGTTTAAAGAAGCGTAAGTAGAGTGGTTACATTTTCTCGTGGACCGCGAAATGCGCAGAGCGGGGAAAGAGATGACTATAGAAAAAAGAAGTCCAATATACTTAAAAGTGAAACCTGAAAACATCGAACTCTCTTGCGCGGCAAATTTAAAAGTTTTTAGAAGCCCCAAGGTCAAGACAGATAATTAAACACAAGGACAACTCACGTGCTAACCCAAGATGGACGCAATGACAATAATAAACGAATGACGATGCTTTTAAGATGGCCTGTAACCGCCGTAAACACAATTTCGTCTTCCGCGCAGTAGTTCACGAGAAAATGTAACCACTCTAGCTCGCTCTTTTCGTAGTTCTCAGCATTTAAAATAGCTTATTTATTCTTTTATAAATACTACAGATAATATGATAGAAATTAATGCTATTTGGGAACTTTTATTTGAATGAAAAACGTTATTATTATGAAATAAATGTCTTGAATATAATATTCCCTTTTAGATTTTTCAAGATTCACTCTTTTGGAGGGTCACCCAGAATCTAATACCCGTTTTGCTTTTAAACAAAAGTTATTTAACCAGTTCACAATATACATAGATTTATTTTTATACATTAATAACTTTTTTTTTCTACATAGTCACCATCACTCAAGGCTAAACATTTTTTGAAGCGTGAGAGGAGCTTCTGTAATCCGATGTCGTGCAACCACTTATTCACAGTGAATTTTAGCTGATCCCCCTTTTCATACCGCTTGCCACCTAAGAAACAGGTGAAAATCGCATGGTGCTAAATCCGGACTATACGCCGAAAGATCCATAATCTCCCATCCGAAACGCTGAAGTAATTCTCGAGTCTTCACAACAACATGCATGCGGGCGAGTATTGTAGTGCAAAAGCACAATTCCTCTTAAGCACTTCTTGGATGGCAAGCAGTAGTCTATCGGAAGAAACGTATGCCGGAAATAAAATATAACATTGTGAAATAACGAAGAACTATTTAATCAGACTCAAAAATCTTTTTAACAAAAAGTTGCTGTTAAATCTGCAAATTCAGTTTTATTTAGATCGTTGCTTGAATATGAACTGATTTCACAGGATGTAATACTGACTTGCGTGAAATTTATTGTCATTTTCGTCAATGTTTTCTTGTATAATATACATATGCCGGGTGGTCAAAACGTCTCGACTCGATTCAACATGGCCCCTTAGATTTCAAAACATTTTGCAGTGAGCAGTTCAACGTTAGCTAAATGACTGTAAAGTTAAGGAAGCCGTGAAATTGTATTTAAAATTTATAATAGGTACACGTGACGAGGAATATTTCCGATGCTTGCCTAAAATTGATTGAGACTTTATAACCCGGTAGTTAATAATAGCAATAATAACAATAATAATGTCAAATATTAAAAAAGAGTGGGAAGAAATCTGCATTCACAAGTTAGAAGGAAATAATGGCTTAAAATATAGAATATCTATGTTCCTTCAACATTAAAAGTTTGATTAGGCGTCATTGTTTTGTTTTGTTAAAATCATTTATAACCCATACTGGAAAGTCTTAGCTAACTTCTCCTAAACAGAGATAAAATCGAACATGTATTGTATAGTATATCATTTTGAAATTCAATAACTTCCTGCTTATTAATTCTAGACCTATTAAGTTAGGTATTTTATAAAAGCTTATGACAGTGGCTATCTAACTGTCTTATCGAATATGGGGCGTTCCATTTAAAAATTTTGAGAAAAATCGAGGTCGGTATTTTTCGATCACCCTGTATACTGGTGAACGCTAGAGTCGAATGATCCTAGCTATTCTATGGGTGATAGAGTCCTTAAATTAAACCCTCAGAAAGAACGCTTATTTCTAATTAATTTCGCAGTGGCGTTCGTCCAAATTGGGGTTAGAATTTTTTAAAACAATTGAATATTAGCGATAGACCCCCATAGTGCTATATCATTGAACTCACCATTGAAAGGCCATTCTGAATATCTAAAGATATACAGGGCGTTCTATTTGAAATAAAGAAGTTGGTGTCTACTTCCGGTATAACCGGAAGTTGCACAATGTTAAAAATATTTTCAATCAATTTTTAATATCCCAAAACCTCATCCTGAAAATTTTCATTTATGTACTATAAGTTATTTTCAAGAAACTTCTAATCGACGATCGTCGTGACATACCCTGTATATGTGCACATATTTCGGCATTTTATAGTGCATAAAATCCTCTCTATAATTATAACTATAAGTACATATAGAAATGGAAAAATCCATACGAACATATAACATACATCACATCCTCCATTGCACCGTTTCAAGTTATGCATTAATATGCATTCCAAATGTTTTTGGCGAAAGCTTGTCCATGGAAAAATGACAATCGTAAATGGAGTCAAATGTGTTGTAAATTTAATTTTTTAGATGTGATTGCCATTTCCAATAGTTTAAGGTTATAATTTCTGTTAAGTATCGAGTATTACCCATAACAACCAGGCAACCACACTTTTTCTTTGAAGATTAAGCCAGGTGTGACAATTTTTAAAATATGTAAATGTTAGACCTGCAACTTAATAAAACGAAAGCATGGCCTTCCCTTATCCAAAAACACTGGTCTGGTTTACAATATTTTTACTTTCAGAATTTAGTTATTACTATTTTTCTTAATAAGTTGTAGTGAAAGCCACCGATTCCTCACCATATGGTTGAGAAAGGCTGTCAAGAAATTTAAGGGAATTCAGTAATTTATGAATGTGCTTAGAAAGGCTACGAAAAGACAATTCCGTGGTGGCGTCATGGCCAGTGGCGATTATTACCTTTAGAGATTACTTCTTTGGTAAAAACAATTGGTGGTTGATTTACAGTAAGTGACCGAATAGTTTTAATGAATTTGTGTTAGATGAATACAGTTTGATAACTCGAACATGATCTTTCATGATACACATGTTAACTTTTTTGTTTCCATATCTGTTATCGACATTAAAGGTAACAGCCAGCAATTTATTGATATTTTGTATAATCCTGATTTGTATTATTTGCTTAATGATAATAAAGAAATGATATATTATTCCTGCGAAACGCTACATTAAAAATCTATTTCGACCACTCCGATAAACCTATGTTCTCAAATGGGTTTTTAATAAACATAAGAGAGTGAATGTTAAATGTATCTACTTCTCTATTCAGTTTCCTAATGTAAATCTAAGCCCATAAAAAATCGCTACAAAGGCTCAAGTGCTCCTTTTTCTGTCATTAAAATATTCGAAAGCTCATTATTCTTCGTAAGTAGTGCTTGAACAATAGGCTTGTTGTACCGCGATCCAAAAATCGCAGGGTAAAATGCGACCAAATTGAGATTTAAGAATCTTATTGAACCATTAGTTGTCGTGGGTCCTAGACAGCCTCATGAAGACTAGTACAAAGGACCATAATCGCGGGATAATCGCCAAGAGGGGTCAGGATTAGCGAGATTTGGCATTCGATACTGTCATTTATATTCGTTTAGCAGGACGGGGTTTGTTGTAGGGGTTCCCACGTCGCGTATGTTCATTGATGGCTTATTTATAACCGTGAAAAATTGAGATGCGTCAGCTAGTAATAGCCTGTCGTTTGGTTCGTTTAGTTTTTACCGAAAACAAATACTACTCTCGTCGTTTTTTTATTCGAAAGTGCTTTCGCACATTTTAATCGTTAAATATTCCCTTTCGTATTTTTTTAGTGCCATTAATAATCCAACTAAAGGAATACGCTCTCCGAGCTTGAAATCCTCTTAGTGGCTGGAAAAGCTAACCTCTTTCGGTGACATTGGATTTGGATGTTCTTTTCATTAACTAGGGTTTAATCTTAATTTAATGATTACCCACTGCCAATGATCTAGAAAACATTTTATTGATTAACACTGCAATAGTAGAACCACTAAAGAAGTTAGTTATAATATTTTGTGTTATGTACTTTCAACTCTGTTCATTTCTCTTGTATTTTAAAAGAAGTTATAAATGTGTTGCAGACAAGTTTTTATAAGAAAAATTAATTAAGAGATTTTATTTCTAATAGAAGTGGGTTTACAAGAATTATAAAAGTTTAAAATTTACTCGGATTTCCATGAAAAATTTAAAACAGATTTATTTCTAAAAATTACTAAAAACCGAAGAAACGTTAAAGAAAGTTTCCAGCAAGTCCTTTTAAAAGGACAACTCAGTAAGTTTTTTTAAAAAGAGGTTTTGATGTTATGTTGTTTGTTATTGTTGGGGGTTATTTTGAGAATGTTTTGTATTATTTAATTATCCGTCCTTTGTTTTCTTATTTTTGGAATTTTAAAAGTTACTGAGTTTTTTATGATATTTAAAGTTCCCAATAATTATTTTAAAAAATAAAATTGCATTGTGTTGTAGTTTTTTCAAAATATAATTTAAGAATTGAAGTTTTTCCGTAATTTGAGCAAATCGAATTTAATAATACCAGCTATTTCTCACTTGAGTTTCTAATCCTTAGATTAATATTTTATACTTTGTATAGGTAAAGTAATTTGAGTTACGGCGTTCCGAACTTCTGTAACAAATTCAATCATTCGTCGAACTAAACCGAAAATCCTTTCAAAGTTTCCCCTGCTTTTGTAGCGGCACCAATTTTCTTAATTCCCTCAATTCTTGCGCCTAGTACATTTCTGATTAATTTCATCCTAAGTCGTGTGCAGCAAAAATTTAAGTTGAGCGAATGACTCATCTTTTTGTAACACACATGCATCTTTCCAGATTGGTCTCCGTCTTCTTCGGCTTTTTATCAAGCTTCTTCATATTTTAGATGATGATATCGCTGAGACTACCAGGAGGCGAGGAGACACACGGAAATTGTGAATGTAATATATAGCTAGGCTTCTTTTTCGTAGCCTCGACTGTCGTATCTCTTACTTGCAAGGGTGCACTTTTAATTGGATTTCGAACATCTCAGTCCTAAACGGAACTTGTAACTTCAATTTTTATTCAAAAACGCCTTAAACTTTCGAAGTAAACGCGATATTCAACTTCATACTTAAAGCGAAAATTCGGAAAGTGAAGTGGCTTTTCCCCCTTTTACTTGTACATAGATTAATCTCCAGAGAACTATCCACGTTTCATACTCCAGAAAAATGCCAAATAGGGTTAAAAGCATCATGACGTATAATCTCGTTTGACATTCGGCCATTAGGTTATACCGCAGTTCTGTTCATGGGAAACAGATATTACGTAGATTTGTCTTGCTTTTCGAGGGTGAGGCTCTTCCTGTGGGGAGAACCTCCTTGATCTCAGACTGATGGCCGAGGGGGAAGCTAACGCGATGTGATTGATACTGGGCCTTAAAGATTGTAAAGGATAATGATGCAGGACAACAGTTAGGTGCTCGTTTAAGTTATTGGACATCAGAAGAATACGTATTTTAAACACCGTCAGTAAAATGTATGGTTTCCTTTTTTCTTTTTCTTTTTCAGGATTAGGTTAAGAACGACCCGAAAAGTCGTCGTTAAAAAAATAAGCTGTCGTAGTAGCTAGCTTTAATGTTTTCAAACTTACAAAAAAGTCATCTAGTTTGTGTTACAGTTTATTAAATATTTACAGTATTTTAATATTTAAATAATTACGTGTAGAAGCACAATCGGTGCTCTAGGAAGGTTTCGTTGAACTTGAAACTTAAGATGGTGAACTTTATACAAAAAAACCTTCCTTATACTCTGCTTTATAATTAAATTTTTGTCAATACTGTAATAACCAAAAATACATTGATTTTTTAATTATAGAATTTCCTATTATTATCTGTTTTTATTATATCTATAAATAAGGATGATAAATTCACAAATCAGGAATAAAATCGGTTCATTCAAATTTAATTTCAAAGAGCTAAATTAAACATGAAAATGCTTTTCAAAATTGGCAAGCTAACGAAGTGAATACTAATAAACATTTGAAAATTTCACAACTATAAATTAAGATACCTTTATTTAGATTGGAACAATAATTGATTAATATTGGTATTGAGTGTTAACTTATTTAAAAAGCAATAACTAAGTAAATATTTACAAATTGCTAAAATGTTTTAAAAACATATAGCAGTTTAAATTTAATTCATTTACTTTACTTTAACATTTCTTTTAGTAATTTATGAATTATCGTAATTTCCTGATTCTGTTACAAATTTTGCGCCAGCGTTAATCTAAATGATTTAAAGTACACACACCACTTGTGTAATTTTGGAAACACGGTAATCCTGTTTGTTGATAAATATGTAATTTTCTATAGGGAATTTCACGGTTTCCTTCATTAAGCAATGCTAAAATTAACATCAGTACAAAACATTTATAGGTTGTATAAAGCATAACATAGGTAGTCACGCAAGGGATTTGAATTATAAAACTATATCCCATTATGTTTTAATGAGATTTAACTTTAAAGCTAATTAAAATTTCATGTATATGTTCAACTTTTGTACATGCGAATAAAATATTAAACCTGTTAAATATTTAGCGTTATTCTAAATTTTCGAATTAATAATTTAACGTTACCTCGTAACGGTATTATGATGAATATTCATATATCGGTTTATTTTTTTCATTTTGCAGACACGGCTTGTTGTCCGATACATTATTAATTTTCTGTTTCCATAATACTTTACTGCATGTTGTCAATTGTTTCTCTGCCGTTATTGGAAATAGAGCGACCGCAGCAATGAATTAGAACCAAAATTAAAATTCGAAAACGCCAATAACTGCAACATTGCTATCATGTAATAACCAGGCACGGTTACAGTTGAGTGGTTTATTTTAATTCTAAAATATCGAATACGCGACCACTTCATCAAGTTGAGCTTTGCAACTATTAAAACACGTTGTTTTTGAAAGATTCCAATTAGTTTTTAATTCCCGACTCTTTTCCGTCAGAATTAAAGCTGAGGAAATAAATTCGTTCGTAATTATTATTTTATCTCGCAGGTCCGTTATCAACTCGTAATGAGAAAAGTTGCGAAGAAAAAGAAAAATAGCAAAAGTTGCGAAAAGGAAATATTTCTTTCGTAGCAAATTTATTTTCTTGATTAACTCTTTAAGCCGCATTGTGCTCGATTTGTACCAATAAGAAAAGCATCTCGGAAAGAAAAATGCGCGTGCAATTAAGAAATTTAATTAACGCCATTTATATTTCCAAATTCGCACAAAGTACACGGATTAAGTCAAAAACATCCTCCCATCTTTGTAGCGAATTTGAGTTTTACCTTTTGAAAAAGTCGCAGGACAACGCCGTTAGACCCTTCAGAATATGAGGAGACCTCGCGCCGAGCCTCAATCACCTTCGCCCTAAGAAGTGTTTTTTAAGGACGTCACGTTGAAAATTAACTTTCCAGCTTCTTTTACCTCGTTATTCTCACACTTTTACTCAATCTAGCCGGTAGATAATTGAAGGAGTGTTAAAAATTTTTCATCGAGGTGTATTTGCGCCCATAAGTTCGAGATAAATTCAATGAGGCGAAATGAGATGACTCAAAATTACCGAGAAATGAGGATAAGGGAGGACGACGAAGGAGCAGCGGCGATGGGTGGGCGAGCATGCCACCCCCCTAACTTCTATCTCAATCATTAAATGACATCGATCGCACGCATTTCCGCCGATATCAAATTACACAGACGAGCTTTATAAATTTTGCTCCAATATTTGCGGAGATATTTTCGGTTTAAATTGCTGGAAGTGAGTCTAGATTTCTCTATTAAAGTTAAATGACAGCGGAGTTAATATTAGTTTTGTAGAATACCTTGAGCTACGCGTCAGAAACTGTTTGGGGTTTAATTTCGATATAACTTTTGAGGTTAAATTATTAGACAGTGAGAAGAAAATTGGCCGTAAACAATATATTGTGCCACACGCATAACGCATATCAAAAGTTTTCCTGGACTGAAGTAAACTAATTTCGAAACAGTTGAGAACGCTAACCCTCGCCTTTATAGTACGATTTCGAAACATATTAAAATTAAATTAGCTATACGAAATTGAGGTTTTTCCTACAGAACTTCGTATAAACTTTGAAACCGAAAGCATTAAAGAGTCGTTTCTTTTTTACGATATCTTAAATGATCGAATTTTATATATAACCCAAACTGTTAAGTAGTAAAACTTAAGAAATTCGACGAAGTGGTTCATAATAACAGAAGTCCGTAGAAATCAGACGCAGCAAGTCGGATAATTATTTTATAAAGATTTAGTTTTGGTTAAGTTTCTTGGCTCGTGATGTTTCTATATACTAAAAATTAACTTTACGTCTACAGAGAATATCACATCTTGATAATTAATAAAATTTACCTTCCTTCATAACTTTACACTTCCTCCAGAAAAATCTTTTGAATTCAATAAAATTGTTCACGAGAAAAGCAAATCTCAAGATTTTAGTTCAATAAATGAATGCTAAAATGACGGTTATTCACGAAACTGATACATAAACTTGCCAACAGACAACAGGCAAATAGTAATGGTTATTATGTGTTCAACCTAATTCTACGATATGAATTGATTATTTGCAACAGAATGGCAAAAGGTTAAATTGGAAATTGTATCACGCAACAAAAAAAAGACGATAGGGGTAAAGACAGGTGTAATGAATTAATTATTACGAAACATACAAATTATAAAAATAACTATAAAGGTCAAAAAAACAGAAAAAACCCGAACAGTAAAGATCACAAACATACTCATGTAAGTTTTAAAAGAGTTTATTTTAACCCCGATTTGATTTTATATAGGCTGACAATTGGGACAAAGGTGGGTATTCCTTAAAAATACAGTAGTGATGGTAATTTATTTAAAGGTTATCTACTCTAGTAAAATTCATAGAGGACGTAGAAATAAAACTATTAAACTAGATGAAGCATGTGGATTTTAACTTTCGATTTATGAAGAACTTGAAACTCAAAAAATAATAAAAACACAGAACTGGAGCTGTAGATCCTTAAAAATTAGTGTCCACAAACGGCAGATAAGACTTTTCAGACTGTAGAATTTAAAAAAGTATCTTAATTTAATGTTTACGTCAAAAATAAAGTTGCATTATTACAAAAGGTTTATACAGAAAATTGTGATGTTCTCTTGCAGCATTAAAAAGTAGAGCTGGCCCCAATTTATTCAAAAATGAATTTTTAGTTCAGTTTTAAATAAAGTACAGCTTCAGGTAGTACCTAACTATGGTACATTAACGCATTTTTTATTTCCTCGTTGTAAAAGATGTACAACCAGATGTAAATTTTTTGTCCCTTGTGCCTTTAGATTATGCAACACGCTTAATGTTTCTTTAATGACGTAATCTACCCTGATGTTTAGATATTGAACTGACACAGGTAAGTGTGTTGCATAATTGAAAAACACAGTGGTAGAATATGGCCCAAATTGCGACTCAGGTAATGCGCGTCATCAATCACATGATCAACCAATAATGCACGATAAAAAACTACAAAATGTATTTTATTGCTGAATATAAATTATTTTTGTAGTTTTCTAAGATTAGGCAGCCGTGTTTAATCACAAGGTCGATACATTTTTAAAAATAAGACAGAAATCGGGTTTTCATTTTTTAATTTAGCTCATATTTATTTCTTGATATTATTCTTGACGTGTTTATATCTGACTGGCAAAAGTTTTGACAGATCGTGTTATTTACCTTAGTGTAATTGGTATCCTCTGTATTTAACAACTATTATCTACTCCTATCTCTTTATTTTAATTTATAATATCGTTAAAATTGCGATAGAACAGGAAAATGCCAGCCTCTTTCATCAGAAAATTTTGGTTATAAAATTTGTAAATCGTTTAAAACTTCATGTAGACGTACTAAGTTATGATATCATAAAATTTATTGATGACATACATTACTTGATTCGCCAGTTAGACTATAACAAAACATATGCACCTGGTTGTACATATGTATAACTGTGCGTACATTCATTTGGTTTGTATTTATTTACATCTTTCAATAAATGTAAAGCTGTATATTTTTATGTGGAGCACAACTTAAAAGCATGTTTATATCGATGCCCCGAAATGAAGGGTTCCAATAAAATTTTCTAGCGAGTTTATTCCCTGAGGGGTTATTATGTATGTTCAGGCGTGGTTTGAGTGCACAGTCTGAAAAAATGTAATTTAAAGCAGCTGTTTGGAAGTCAGGAACTGGCACTAAATGCCCTTTTTGTCAGTTTCATATGACGCTGGTGGAAGGAAGTCGAGTAAGTGTATTTCGATGTAAGGCAAAATTTGATAAGAGAACTACTCGCTGCCCGTTTCGTCTTGTTATGTGTCACAGAATTCCCGCAGGAGAAACCTTCGTGCCAACTTCGCGTTGTTTCGCTGAATATTTTATAGAAAATCTCTTCTAGGTGTCCAGAACGTTGAACTTGATCAGTTGAGCGTTTAGAAGGAGACATCCAGGTACAGATATTGCAAAATCCTTCTAATAGTCCTGTGTATCAATCACAGATCTCGAATAGCTGCCACGTGTCACCACGGGTGGGATGAGTCGGCATAAATCCTAGATAGATTAATGAAAAAGTTGCAGAGTTCTAATAGAGATGCACCCGGAAGGTACCAATATAAACTGATTGTGAGGCAGAATTGCTGCCTGGTGATGGGAATCCAAACAGCTGTGTATTGTTGACGCGACTAATGGAACCGCCGTGTTTTCAAGCTTTTCGTCCTTACAACCGTTACGAAACACACTCAGTAAAACACCTATGTTAACATTTCAGGATTTCAAACAAAATTCAATTAAAAAGAAAATCGAGAATTGTTTGCTAAAGTCAATTTTGCTTTTATAACTTTTCGACAGAAATAATATAAGAACGGTAGTATAGAAGTAAGGACCTCCCCGTAGACTTTAAATTACTCGTCAGCTCTCAAAATTCATCCGGGAGTGTTTTCTAGTTCGTTTAGATTGAATCTAGTTTAGTAGCAATCAAAGGCACTGAACGTATTTCGTTTCACTGATTCGTCTTGAGATTGAAGACGTCGAGGCGAAGTGAAGCTACTTTTTATTTGAGGAGCTGGAGAAAGAATTAATCAAGAACGCCTTGAAGCGGACAATGCTATCAAAAAAAGATTAATAAATACACATCAATAAGCTTCTTTAGCTCCTACAAAAAAGGGGAAGTGAACAAAGTGCTTATTTTTTCATCACCTGCTTTGCTATTGTTGACCGAGAAATTCTGGTTTTCCAGTTTTCTTTGATTTACATTTTTCACTTTGATGTGTTTTGAATTATTTTTATCAAAGAAAAATCATGTATAGCAGCATTTAGAACTGCTTTATTCAAACACCAATAAACTTAGGAATGTTAATAACGACCGCTGCAGTTAAAACTGATTCAATCCTATTAAGAATGGTTTATGGTTTATGAACGGAAACTTATCAGCAAGGAATGGACCGTTTATAATTTGGAAAATTAAACTACTAAAAAAAACTAGAAAACAAAGTAAATTATTTATTCTTTTAATATACTTTCTAAATAACAAATAATGCCAAATAAGTTTAAGAAAAATTTAAAGAACTCTAAAATAACCATGTTTTTTTCCTGATTCCCAACATCAGCTTTTGCACGAGATTTTCATTCGTACAGCTACATGCTAGTCTCAATTTTATTCTAAAAAGTCATTTTTAAAGGCATAAATTTCGGTGTTAATTGAACCAGTCGTTACAAATTCTTCACTTTTCAAGTCGCAGCTGCAGATAGATTTTTATGTTTATATTTATAATCAGTATTTCCTCTTTGATCAGCAACGTAATATTCTTGCCCCGTATTCTGACTGAAATCTGTAACACCAATACTATTCTTCATAAATGACGTAAGAATCAGATTTTATAAAAAAATTATACTATAATTTTCTGTCGGGATTTAGACACTTTTTGTTTCGAACTTTTTGTACCTTGTATGACTTTATACCATTTTTGACTTTCGATTAACTGTATTCCAGCTATCCCAACAAAAACCCTTTCAGGTAGATACCTAGCTCTAATTTTTCTTAAATTGCTTAAATATTTTTTTATGATCTCTTGTTCGACCAGAATAAATTTCTCTTTCTACCGATAATCGTTTTTATAATTATTGATTTTGAGCTTTTTAAAAAGCAAATTATTATAAAAAATTTGGATGCTGAATTATAATTAACATAATATCCGCCGAAACAGTGAAAATATCACAAATGATAGTGACATAAAACATGAGCCCATTGATTAGTACCTAATGCCTCTTTTAACATATACGTACTTGAAGCTTCAATTTATTTTAGTACACAGTCAACACAAATATAAATAAAATGTGCAAACATAAAATATTGTAACATTTCAATATTGTCTTGTTCTAATAAATGCGATAATCTGCTATAATTCATCTTCAACGCCATAAAACACCATAAGCATGTAAATAAGAATCTTCACTGCCAATTGGGTACTTTCCATTTCTTTCAATTTTCGTTATATTCATGTTTCTACGCAGAAACATACGCCACTAACGGCCTAAACATATTAAAAACATGTTTATTGAGAGTTTTTTGGCAAAAATCGCTTTAGAAAATTCCTTAAAATTGGCTATTTCAAACCCGCTTCCGAAACTGTCGTGACGTCACCGGCCATATAAATGACGTCTACTACCTTGTTTTAACGTGGTTTCAACGTAATAGAGATCGTCCCCGTGTCTTATTTCGGTGTTTGCGAATTTTTTGAGTAAAAAATGGCATCAGTTGGTTTTGTGAAAGCCTCATCCAACAATTTACCATCTGTAGATATGTTTATGGTGATGGAATTCATCAAAAATGATGAGCGGTTCAAAAGCTGGCACAAAACACCACTTATTTTGCTTACTCTCCATTTGTGTTGAATGTAAATAAAAACGACTGAATTACTTTACAAAAAGGCGAACAAATACCACAGGAAACACGAAATAAACCATACGAACTGTGGGACAGCTGTGTAAAGATATGGCCGGTGACGTCATGTCCAACGTTGATCGCGCTGTCAAGCGTTTACGCGGGAAGTTTTTAGTTTTGAACTTAAATAATTTTTTTCTTCAAAAACTCAAGCTGTATTGTTTTTTTAATTAGGTTTTGGTGATATGCTACTAATAATCTAACGTTTGAAACACAATTTGAAAAATGAGAAAACACCCAATTGCCAATGTTTAGAATTATTGGTTCTTTGACAAAGTATAACACATTAAGAAATATTTCTTGCAACTGTTCGTTATAACGCAGTTTACAGTTGTACTCGTAAATAGAAATCGAAGAATAGTAGAAAACAATAACACAAGCTATCGTATGATCAAAGAAATCGAAAGCAGGTATGGAGCTCTGAAAATAAAACATTAACCCTCTCATTATTATTATTCCCATTATTTCCTTTTTGGGACATAGGGATGTGCTGGTGCGTTAACGTATGAGGGATTACGGGTGTAATGCACAATCCGGCCCTACTCTGCGGGTTATGTAATTGGCGCGCCGTTTACTCATTGGACTATGTGTAGAGTGTAATGTATGTTTAAGGCAGTGTTGCTCTAGCTCCTAGGCCTGTAATCTCAGAAGAGCGTCGTTAATTTGGTGCCCAACGACGATTTCAGTTAAGCAATAAATATGCAAATTGAAAGGGCATTGGTTTACACTTCCATGGCTAAGCCTGATCTTTTTTATCATACGGTACAATTACAAATAACCGTTCTTAAAGCGATACTTACAATGCAATATAATTAAGTGACAAGTTTTTTTGTCTTACTCAAATTACGTAAGATACAGAGAGACAGTAGTGCCTCAATGGGTATTATTTCAATTATAACATTAAAATGACTAGATCAAGAGTTATCCTGCCAAATTTTAAATGAACCGTATCTTATTTTAGAATTGCAAGGCAATTTCGATTACGAGATAATAGTATATTATACACGATGCTATAATGAATGCTATTATTACCGAGGATAATGTTTGCAACATGAGCGAGCAGGTGAGCGAGTTTTGCAATTACCCGAGGTAATAGTAGCCATTATAGCGAGTCGTATACTATACTTTGTCCACGACTACAAATACCAAGAATATTTAATTACAATTTAATTAACACCGCTACTAAAACCATGTGGTAGGACTATATGTTAAACGAAGTGGTAGGATTATAAATAACCTATTTACTTCATTATACACCATAAACAATGATGGTTACCATGACACCGTGAATAATGATTATTCACGGCTGGCAGTGAATTATGGATAGCATTATCCTTGACCAAACGCATGAATAATTGACTGATTATTGAGTAGTCGTGTACAAAAACAATTAACTGTCACTTCGGTTAGTTGTAATATGGAAACATTAATTAGGTTGAAATTAATTAAAGATAGTAGCAATATTATAATTAATCCGAAGACTTCCACGGTCAGTGTCAGTATTAACAAAACGTTTTCCGGATTGGGAACGTGTCATTGTTGAGACAGAAGAATATTATAATTCAATGCTATTTTTTAAAGTACACGCCAAATAAAATTAATAAAGATCGACATTTCTTCTTATTGATATTAGAATAAACCTATTTTCATATTGGTATTTTGACATAAAAAATAGGTAATCAAAGTTACTAATTTATTATTCTGTGTATTCCCGTCAAACATTTTATTTTACCTACATTGCGAATATTTTATGATATTTGTGACCTTAAAATTTATTAATCTCATGAGTAAGCACTGTATAATTTCTGTAACTTCATTTTTTAACACCAGCAAACCAAATTTAATAAAATCACTCACCTTTATTTATATGATATGTGACAAGATTCGTGGCATCATGATTATCAAATGTTATCAATTATCAGTAACACGCTACACTTTTTACTAATAATGCACATATTATTGAAATTGCTATTTATCAACGTAATAATAATTGGCTTTCCGGCACTTTAATAATTATTACTGTTAATTTAAAAATGCGAATGTCAAATCAATCAATGATCAAAATAAGATTTAATGTAAAAAAGAACACCAGAAAATTTTAAAAAGCTATTAGAGATAATATACTGTTCATTTTTATTATTTAGTTAACATTCAGGCATAACGATCATGATTATCACAAGAGACCGACAAGTTTCGACTGAGTTCTCATGAAATCGCTGATGGCCTTTAGCCTTGAATTAAAATACAAGTGTGAATAATTATCGTAGACACAGGTATTTTATTTTGAATCGCGGTAAAATTTAAATTTAATTTTTTACGGTTCTGCATGTTAACACTTCAATACAAGGAAAAAAGTTGTTTGGAACGAAACGCGACAAGCTACGACAACAAATTTAAAGAGTTTTTTGTGTGCTTGTTAAAAGATGTATTTCGAAACGTATGTTTATGTAGTCTAACGTCAATATGTTACCGCTTTAAAAAGAAGCTATTTTAGTAAGAAGTTCCGCTGAAATTACGATTTATCCCACCACGGCACGGCGATGCTATTCGCTAGAAATTCTATTTCTAACTGCAAATTTATAAATGGTTTTATGTAAATCAATTGCAAATTTCTAACATGCTTTATCTAAACAAAATATTTGTAGTAACATAAAAAGTGTATAAGAAATATGTTAAAATTCAGAAGTATCTCCAGGGGGTCGAATAACATCCTCGTAGCAGGATATATTTATATTCAAAACTGCACATTTATGGGCCTACATGTGATCACAACCAAAGTCGTGATTTTTTATTATTATCAAAAAGTATATATCTTAGAGTAGGGGATTATAATTAAGATTTAAAAATATTTGACATTCCCACCAGAGATGAAGACATAAAAACGGAAATACGCAGACTGTCTGACTGGTGTTAATATGGCATTTTAGTATAAAAAAGTTAACTAAAGTTAATATAATATTCGTATTAGCAAACATTTTGGAAAGTTGCCGATTCAGATTCATATTTTGCACTGGCGAGAGATTTTAGTTTAAAAATTTACCTAGCCATGATTTCATTCTATCTTTGTTGTGCTACCCATATTGTTTATGTCTTCCTTGTTGCACTCATTAATTTTTGTAATGTTTAGATTGGATTTTGGACAATCTATATAATAATTACACTTAGATTAGGTCTCTATGGCTTGTTTCTGCCTCAAAATAATAAATACATAAAAATGGAGCGGTATATTTGAGGAAAATTTGAATATAGAAATGGAAATCATTCGAAGAAAAACTATCTTAAGTTCAACAACCTAAGGGACGAAAATAACATGAAAAGCAAATATCATTCGGATCATAAAAATGAAACGGCTACTCTGTTCTGAAAGTAATGTATAGAGAATAAACAATGGCAGTTTACATACGTAAATAAACGATGGTGGACCTATTTCCGATGCACCGATGCCGCAAAAGATATATAAAAAGAAAATAGGAATCTATTAGAAAAATTGAAACTAGGAAATCTAGGTACGTAAAAAATACAATTAAGAGGTAAAAGCAACATGATGTAAAAATTGCAATTCGTTAAATTTTACGTATATTTTATAAGCAACTGTTCTTTACAATTTATTTCACTTTGGACTTCATAAAGGTAAACATCTTTTCAATGCTAGCTGACATCGTTTACTAACTTAACAGGTTGAGCATAGACGCAAATTTCAAAATCTAACGTAATTTAGGGTACATAACGCTGGAGATAATTATGTATTATAATTTATACCTCTAGCAGAGTTAGTGTTTACAAATTAGTTAAAATTTGGAGCCCCATCTAGGACTGAAAATGAAAGTATTTGATACTTCAATTGAAGAAATCTGTTCTAATATAAAAGTGGCGCATGAATTGCGAGTCTACTTTACCATCAAAATCGCACAGGGTTCGAATCTCGTCGGTGGCGTAGGAATTTTCCACGAATCACTAAAATATGAATTCGTCGATTAAGACAGATTAAGCCTGCACAAATGCGTAGGTGGCATCGAATAAACAAAATGTTTAGTACTATTATGCTTTTTTATTTTTTTTTTATTTGCCGCGTTTGCAGTTGTAAGTGCTGCACGTCACCCAACTTGTTGTCTATCAAGATGCCACCCTGCCACCCTCAAATCAGTTATCCTTTGCTCCTTTTAAAAACCATTTAAAAACAGATCTGCTTTCTTGAACCACAATAATTTCGGTACATAAATATCGTCAGTACCAGTTCCACTTTTGTTTGATTTTTTTACTAAGGTCATTTCCCGATTATAAACTGTTTGTACAGATTTTATTTTATTTTTAATATCTTTAATATCCCCATTTCCTTTTGTATAATGGCAATAGCATTGTCACGGGCTGATTTATTTTTATATTTATCACATTTCTCCATAAACAATCATATTTTTGGTATAGTTCGAGAAAAGTGAACATATAATTATCATCCATATCACAGCCATTGTAAAAATTCGCAAGTTGAAAAGAGGAATTGTTATCGATGGAAACTGCAGTGGTCCACACGTTTCAACTTGCTGAATCTGACTCTGACAACTGATGACTTACCTACAACTTGTGCAACTAGTTGTTCAACAAAACTTAAACCCCAGCCGACTTTCGTTGCTTCAACTAGCGAGTTGTTCAACGTAGTTGAAACAAGGTTCACATGGTTCAATTTACGTTTCAACTGACTTTCAACTTCTAGTTGTTCAACGGCAATTGAATCGTGAGAACGCCCCTTTAGGCAAAAAGGGCGAGATTGTCATGCTTCTATAGACATAAAAATAGAAAATATTAACAAAGATACTATTAGAAATAATGGGCTTTTGGAAAAGGGGTTGTCTGCTGACATTTTGGTAAGTACTAAATATATATAAAATAACAGATAGGTTATTTAGGTAATTATTTTGTAGATATCTTTCAGTCATAGTCATCTTACTCGCGTTGCTGAAACTTACAGCTTTTTGAAAATGTCTGAAGGAACTAAGCAGTTTTTTTTTAAGATGGGTCAACTCCTACGGCCTCTAAGCATATGCTTCAAATGAAACTGTTAAGTGATCATTGTAACGATGACAGCCAACCAATAATAGAAAGTTTGGCAGATTACTGCGTAGATTTTGGGAGGCAGCGTTGTACTCCAGTATATTTTGGAAAAAATGTAGTAGCTTACGGAGATGTGTTGCAATGCAGTACATTTTGCAGAAAAATGTTGGGCTTCTGTATATTTTGAATTGACCAATAACGCTCTTGATGGGCGTGATTGGTGTTGTAGCTTTTGTAATTAAGCGCCCCGGGGGATAAGTATTAAATATATTTAAAAAAAAATAACAGTATTTTGTCCACAAGTCAATAAACAGAAATACTACTACTTATACCAGAAATAAGCGAGAAGAATTATCTAGGCATGTAACACAGTCAATGTGCTTTAAATAAGCAAATGTGAATTGTTAAAATGACAAAAAAACGCACACGAGAATAGTTTGGTTATGATTTAGTATTTTTGTGGAGAATTTGTAAAACATATGAGATAAACTCCTTGAATCATAATGTTATTCAGAATGAGTAACATCTGTAAATATTCTTTTAAAACTCTGAAATTATTTGGTTGCCTTTAAATCAACAGCTCTAACGCTAAATTTTACTTTTTAATTTTGAAATGTTCCAGTTTTTAAATACTCCAAAGAAAGTTAAAAAGTTAAAATTAAGAATAAATAGAAAAAGTTGGCAATTTGAAATTATTAAATATGTTTTACTTTATTGTTACTACGTGTAAAACAAAATCAAAGCTTAAGATAAATTGTAAGAAATATTTGCAATTTTCATTTAATGCTTTCAAAAAATAAGATAAAATATACCTTAATGAATTTTACTTATGCAATTTTTCAAATAATAATAATAATAATGAAGGTTTAGTTGAAAATCAAATGAACAAATTTGAACTTCACATTTTAAGAGATTTCGTATAACACTGATATTTTAAAAAATCGCCATTACACTCTTTTTAGAGCTGAAAATATCAACATGGCATGTATAACAACAAAACATAAGAAAGATGCAGAAACCAGCACTCTCAGTAGACTATATGGACGAATTGTAAGAGGCAGACTCGAACAAGAATCTTAGGATTCTTAGGATGTGGAGGAGAAGACAAAACTGAATTCCGAGCGGGTAGACCAACGTTGGATAACATATTCTACCTAACACAACTGATCGAGAAGACGGTGGCAATTACAAACCAAGAAGTCCATCTTATCTTTGTAGACTTATCCAAAGCCTATGACAATGTGCCAATTGACAGATTATGGGAGGCCTTAGAAAAAACTGGAATCAGTACCAATATAATTACAAAGGTTAAATTAGAAAATCTACTAAGCAATGGCTTCGAAGTGACAAAAGGTTTAAGACAAGGTTGTTGCATCTCACCAAGCCTATTTTTTAAGATATACGTACATCAGGCACTAAAAATTTTGAATCAAAAATGTGTGCGCCGATAAATGACGAAACAATATACTCCTTACAGTTTGCAGACGACCAAGTTGTCTTGGCACAAGACTACGATGATCTGCAGTATATGACGAGAAAACTTATAGAGGAGTACCTATGACAAATGGGGGTTACAATTGAACATAAAAAAGATTAAATATACATGAATATAGGTGGCACAAAGAAGAACTTAGAGCTGGAAAACAACTTAGAAATTGAAATATGCCAAGAGTACAAGTACTTCTTCTTTCTGTGCCTTATCATTTCTAAGGACATTGGCAAAGGGGTCAAAATCACATTTTTAAACGACTTGACGGCGGTAACTTTGTTATACCCCCCTTATACTAGGTAAATGTATTCTCTGCAGTGGTTTCTCGTTGCCTTTTGCAGAGTTTGTGGCCATGTATTAATATTAAGTGTATAGTGTATGTGGCTTGTTGTTACTACCTGAAGTCGACCACTCTGCAGACAGAATCGTTACTTGTAACCAAACGATTAAATGACTTCACTCGCTCAAGTACCGATCTCAAACAGTGGGGATGGGGAATTCTTTATAAAAATCGTTGCCACTGTAGGAGCCCAGCGCTCTTGCCACTGCGCCAACGAGCTTCAAAGAGTACTTAGGGGTAAGAACGACGGAAGACATGACGCATAGATAAGACAGTGAAACGTGTAAGGAAGACAAGAAATTTCTAGGATAAATTAGGTACTATGGGATAAACAAATTACGAGGAAACAAAAATATGATATACAGGGTTTGTCAAAAAGTCCGTATCGTATGGGACTTTTTTTTATTAAAGTATTTATTATACCGTACTTTTAATGTTTTTAGTAAAAATATCGAAAATGATGATTCAATTTCGAATAAAAACAACGATGCCGTGAATTTTCAAAAGAAAAATAGTTTTTTGCAAGCAGTATCTTTTCAAGAGAGTCCAGGTAGGTAATTATTTGTCGGAATAAGTTGATTCCACACGTTTCATCAGATTTCAATGAAAAAAATTCCGAATTTTGTAGTAGGTATACTTGAAAAATTCAATAAAATGAGTAAAAAAAATAAGTCGGAATTGTTAGCTGAAAATTTTCATACTGACGTAAAATACCATTCTGAACAACCTTTTCAAATGAAATATTTCGAAAAAATCATAAATAAGACCATTTCTGAAGATTTTTTTCAAAAAGTGTCAAATTTGGCAGGTACAGAATGTCATTTAACCAAATCTGTGTGCACCTATTTTAGTCCTTAGACAAGCACCAACCAACGCCCTATCGATTTTTTAAATAAATACCTTAATAAAAAAAGTACCATATGACAAACCCTGTATGTAATACTATAGTAAAATTCATTGTACCACACGGATGTGAAGTGTGGCAAATTAACGAAAGAAACAAAAGAAGATTATTAGCTACAGAGATGGATTTCTGGCGTAGCAGCAAGAGTTTCTAGAATAGAGCACGTATGTAAGGAGACAATAAGAGAGATTACGAAGGTAACGACTATTATAACAGATGAAATTGGAATAAAACAACTTGTATGATACATACATATACAGAGGATGAATCAAGAGAGACTCCCCAAAAGATTATTCGGATGAATACCACCGGGAAGCCGGAGAAGGGGAAGGCTTAAACGAAGCTGGACAGATGGCATAAATTACTTAATAGGAGAAAGAAACCTAAAAGAGGGGGGGGGGGCATGGAATGATAGGGAGAGGTGAAGATGGGAAATCGCAAGACGACGACAGACCTTTTAAAAGCGATATACAGGGTGATTCAAAAGTATTGTCATTAATTTTAAGAGTAGGTGGAGCATATCAAATAGAACAACTTTTCTTAATAAACCATCTGTCGCAAGTAAACGGTAAACTATCAATAAAAAAATTGTTTTGGTTTCACTGGAACAGGTTTTGTTTACATTCAAAATTAAGTTTAGCAATCGTCTTTCTTGTTAGTACTGATAAAAGCCCAGGTGTGTGTGCCCAGTTCATTGTTCGCTTGGAAAGTGTACTGTTCGAACGCTTTAATTGAAAGTCATTCTAACCTTAAACCTTATAACCGAATTAATTAATTATTTTAATTTACGGGAGAGGTCTTCAAAATGCTGCAACAGCTCTGAAAGATAGTTTTTGTTTGTGTAGAAGTTTTGTGTTTTTTGCATGAAGGAATTTTTTGTAAGTCCTATTTCTCTTTATTAACAACAATTTTTTCTAATATCACTTTTTAAACATGCCGCTAGTTGTTTACTCGAGCCTGAAAAAATGTGAGAGGAAAGTGAAACCTGTAAATTACATAATTGTGTAATGTTTTATTTATTTTTCCAGGGTCAATTTCTATCGCAGGCTTTTTTTTTAAATTTTAATAATGCCAGTCCAGCATAAACTGCTATTCACGGCAGAGTTCATTTATAAGTTTTTGGGACTAGACGCACCACTCACTAAAGTCATTTGTCTGATCACTTTTACATTGTATGTTGGAGTTCACCTCGTTATTGTTGTTAAGCTTACACTGTGATTAATTAAAGGTTTATTCACTGTCACTGCTTAGGAGGTATATGGGTAGTTTTCTTTTGAGCCTAGTGTGCACTGAGCAGGCTTTTTAAATGCACATTAGCCAGCGGTTCTCAAACGTGTGTAACCAAATTTAAAATAAACAAAAATCGCGATAAGCTTTAAATTTTTGCTGTAATGTACTTCTATTATGGTCAGCATATACTCATTTAATTTAATGACAATACTTTTTAATCACCCCGTATACATGTATAATATCAACATGTTTTGCAGCAACTATTTTCCACAAAATGTGCAGAAAAAATGTCTTAAAGCAAATAGTGTAAAACTGTAATTGCTAATAAGCTGAATATTACAAAATTTAGACAGAGATGAATATTAAATGTTAGTCATGGCCGCTTCCTCCTTAGTAAAGCATATCAGAGACGTTCGTGACGGTTTTACTCTTCCCCCAGTATTTCAAGTTTTTTTTTAAGTGTTAAATTTTGTAACTATAATAAAATTCAATTGCATAATTTTAAATTAATTTATTTTAAGGAGTACTATAACTACTTGAAAACGTACCATCTATATGTAATTCATAAGCACCGAATCGGTACAATAATAAGTAATTGCTAAACTAATAAAATGTGAAACACGGGATACCTGAATGTTCGAATTTAACAAGCACAAGCCGAATTAATTATTTAATAATTATCAACTTATTACATTAAAACCTTACTAGAAGTTTATTTTGTATTAATTTGGAATCAGTGCGCCACTGTTGTACCACTAATGCGTCATAAAACAGGTCTAGATTGGTCTAACAAAATTAAGCCGTTTATTGTAAGCTGCTTAAGCTGCTTATGCACGCACACCTGGGCTACAGCGCATATATTGTTTTCGCCGCAACGATTTGTACAAGCTGTCTACATTAGAACCATCGAAGCAACAAAATTTCACCTGTAAATTATGCTTTTTCAGACGAATCAATTGCAATGGACATTTAGCACTACTAGACTACCTGATTCAGAAGGCTTCTACCCCTGGTAGGAATCCTGTTGATGGTAATGGAACCCACTAAATTCAGATTATAAGGCCGTGACACTATGCACTACACTACCAACGTAAGTTGTAACTGTTATACGAGGTTTCATAGACGCTGGTTATTTATTTGTTACGTTTTACGTTAAAATATATTGAATGAAACAATAAAGTTAAGGAGTAATATTAATTAGGTAATAACTAAACTTTTTTAAGAAACAGAAGAAATAAGCGCATTCCTGAAAATTTGATAACGTAACCTCTCCAAATTCCATATGACCTTTCTAAACGTAAGATTTTGTTGCTAGCACACGTCCGCAAAAATAATTCAGTTTTATATCGAATTTTAGTAAACACAAGTATCTTTTATAGTACGTTCAAAAATTGAAGCTGTTAATTTATTGTTTCACTGAGCATCGTTTCACAGCAAATATTTTAAACACAATCGTTAAAACAGCTACAAAATATGAGTCGGAGGTTATAAGCAACACGGTACACGGAAGGAAGTCTGTCATAAAGTGCAAGATGTGAAAGCGACGTCTTCTTCACTAACTTTACATTGTTATGTGCTAATAGAAAAGTTACAAAGATGTCTTGCGGTTTTACAACACAAACTTGTGACTTTATCTATATAACTATGTCTACATCTTATTATAGGTAGAAGTTGAACAAAGTTGTACCCTTCAGCAAAAAGAAAATCTAGAATCGATATTAAGGGAAAGTGCTTGTATCGCAGTATGTGAGGACCATTCCAATAGTCGGTCCTTATAATTATTGAATTTAGTTTCCCCTCCTGATCTGAAAACTGACGATCATAGCCGGAAAACCGTCTTCGAAGCCAACGTCATAAAGAACGAACTCCTATACAAAATGTAACCCACCTATTATGTTGGATTTCTGTAGGGAATAGAACAATCGAAAACTTCGACTTTACTAAATTTAAAAATACTTGAACCAATTTAAACTTAAATAAAGCAGAGGTAAATCGAATAAAAATTCACCCCAGTGGCCAAACTCCCTTTCGTCCACATGTTAGTATTTGTCTGGAGGCTTTTTCATTTTGCCTAAGGCTAACCTGATTGATTCTACTGGTCACAGAGCAACATTTCCCCTAAGCTCGTTTCCCAAGTTTGACGACCAGTACATTGCAATGCACTTATGTAATATCCGCCGATTTTAAAAACAACCCCTCCTCGTTCGTACTCTGCTATGTCCCTTATTGACCATTACATTTACTTGATGAACGCTAAATTAATTAGGTCGGAATTGCTTGACGTATTAAGTTTTCAAACTGATGGTACATCCAGGGCATCAAATAATTCTAAGTAAATTTTGCCAGGAATAGAAGTATTTTCCGTTTATGTAAATTAAAACGGCTAAAACAACCCTAACCCTTTAAGTTTATACGTTGGTAAACTTAGTGGAAGAGCGGTTTTATGTTCGACACTAATTCCAGTGGTAAAGAGAAAAGAGTAAGTACAGTTAGTTAACAACTAAATATTTGGGATGCAGCAACGGATATATGCTTAATTTAAAGTTGTGCTAGCACGTTCTATCTGACAAGAGCAAGATGCAGGGAATGATAGTTCAGCTAAGAGAAAATTAATCCAACCGTCAATAGCAGCTACTGGATCCTCGTTACACTCGAGGCTAGTCGCTATGTATATGCCATCACATACAGATGTGAACTAATCCCAGAGTTTATGTAAATTTCGGACGACCGCTCGCATTTTGTAACTTATTTTTCATTTTCACCTAACCCGCTGGCCACGCATCGTGAAAAGCTTTAAATCTGTTTCACATTATCGATGAGAACCCTTCAGGTGGGCGCTAACAAATCAGAAAATTGAGAATGGACGTGGGTTCACAACCCTCAACGAAAAATACTCTTACATTTTTTAACGACCTAACGTTTTATTAATGTGTTTTTTTTATTTACACATACAAACTTATAAAGGTTTCTAAGCTTTATTTTAGTGACAGCCACGTAGTATTCAATCAAAGGAATAAATTTGGTTTGTGAATTAACATTAATTTTAAAGCCTACACCTACATATATTATACAGAGGTTATTTTGGTAGTTCTGTTTGTGTGAGATGTTTCCTTTTGATAGAAACCTTGACACGACGAAGATGAACGTGGTAAAATACAAAGTTAGATGATTGCAGAACAAATAAATGTGGCTTTACGTTTACTTGTTGAGTTGAAAATGGTACTTTGTAACACACAATACACCGATTTTTTTAAAATTTACAATAATAATTAATCGTTTCAATTTAATTCAAAATACTATGAAAGTATGGTAATACGAGTATAACGTGTTCAAATTTGATAAAACTATCAGTTACAAAGTGGTTTGTTTTCTTACAATGACTACAAAAACCTATCAATGAAACTCAGACGAAAATAAAGGTCGACAAAATGGTTAACACTAGTCGTGTTGTAACTTTTTATTAGCCAATAGAATAGTTTAACTGGACCATTAAGCCACACTCTCGCTAATTTGAGGAAACTGGTAATAAAAAATGCATTACATACTAAATTTCACTTACAATGTTTACTTCAGTCGCTGTCATGCGGTAAAATCTAATTATTCGTTGCACTTTATGAGCTATTTTCGACGTTTTGGGTGTTGTAAACGTATGTGTTGTTGAATGGGATGTTAGTCTTTGTACACCAAGAAAGTAAATTAAATGAACTGCTCATATTTCTAATTTGGTATTTTCACCACCAGTTGCTAGAAGAAGGTAAAAGAATGTAATTTTACAAAATGTAGAGATAAAAAAGAGTATTATGGAAAGGAAATCCAGGTTAAGGAATCTGTGTGGACAACGAGAAATCCAATGGGCAATAAGGAAAAGGACACAAGAAGAGAAGAGAAGAGGAAATAAGGTCAAAGTAGGCTACCAGAAGTTACTCAGTAACGGGATGGAATGGATATTGGATAAAGAAGTTGGATATCTGAAGAAAAAGAATAATTCAAAAAACTAAGCAAGAATTATGGGCCGGACGGAACAACGATGACGACCCTGGCAAAACAAACGGACACGATAAAAAAATAGCAATAATAACAAAGCAAGCGCAAATCTAATCAAAAATACGGATATTATAACAGGCACCACCGAGAAAAAAGAAATGAAAATAGGATTTTGGTACATAAGAGGGTTAATGGGAAAAAGGGAAAGATTATGAAACATTAGATGAATTTAATAGAACAGGAATAACATTGTTAGGGTTGATTGAAACAAAGAAGAAAAGAAGAGGCGGTACAAAAATGGGAAATGGTCACCTGCTCATTTACAGTGGGACGGAGAAAGAAAAATGGGCTTAAGCAGGAGTTGCAAGCATAATTCATAATAACTATATCAAAGAGGCCAAACAATAGAATTTTATTTCTGAAAGACTTTTAACATTAAAATTAATAATTAATAAAGAATTCCATACTATACTGATACACATGGATCCAAAGAGAATGGCAAAAAGAAAGATAAAGAAGGATTTTGGGCTGTAGTATAGGAACAAATTGATAAAGCAGAAAATGTGAAATTATTAGGATATCTAAATGGAAGAGTGGAAAATGACTGGAAAAGTAGCGAAGGTACAACGAACGGGAATATGGCTATGGACTTCTGCACACTCAATGAACTAGTAATTGGTAACACTTTCTTTGAGCATAGAGATATACATAAGTACACCAGTGTGGTGGAAAGTAGAGGCGATAAATCAATTATTGACTTGGTACTAGCCAAGAAAACGTTTTTAAAGACAATAAAGGACGTTAAAAGGAGTCAAAAAGAGACAGAAATAGGATCGAACCATTAGCTGGCTGAAATGAAGCCAACGGCACCGCAGATAAACAAAGATCAACAAAATGAGAAGAAGCAGAAGTTCGATAATATAAAATGCTATAAACTACAGTTAGCTGATGCCACAAAAAATTTTCAACAAAAAATTAAAGGGGAAGCTAGAGGAATTAGATACAATGAAAGCATAGAGTACATTAGGAAAACCTTTAGAGAGATCCTAACAACAGCAGCCACTAAAGCACGTGGAGTGACAAAGTATAGATATACGAAAAAGCAGCCAGCATGGTGGAGTGAGGAAATTAAAGCACTAGTTAAAGAGAAAAAAAAATAGTTGGAACAAATACTTACCTCAAATCGAAGAATGAAATGGACTATCATATGTATAAGGTAAAAAGGTTGGAAGTCAAGAGGGCGATTAAAATAGCGAAAGAGAAAACCTGGAATGAATTTGAAGAAATGCTGGAAACACAAGGACATCAACAGAAGACATTAACGAGAGGTGATTTGAATATTTTAATGAACTTTTACATGGTGAATCTTGGGAAAACGGAAGAAGTGAAGACAAGAATAAGGATGAGAGAGACAGGCCTAATACACAGGATACGATTGAATATGAAGTTGTGGAGGCCTTAGACAAAATTAGACAAGGTAAAGCTCCCGGGGAGGACAGAATCGAGTCAGAAGTATTGAAGTATATGAGCGAAGAGGGGGGTAGATATATTCTATAAACTTTTAGTTGAAATTTGTAATTGGAAGAAAATAATATAATAATGTATGGACAGTAGCAGCAATAGTTCCTATTCATAAAAGAGGCGACAAAACCGAATATTGTAGTTACCAAGGGGTGTTCTTATTAAGCATACCTGAAAAGGTTTATGGAAGAATTATTGAAGATAAGACTAAGAAAGGATGTTGAAAAAACATTGGAAGAGACCACGAACTTATAACGTATGTCTATAAACTGTCGACATCTCAGTTGCTTTAAAAACAAACTACAAGTCTTAGATTAAATCATACAAGACAATGACATTTGCAAATCTTGACATTTGGTTTTGTGTTCTGAATCTAATTACGAAATATGTTTCTGAAATCATAACCTACTGGGATGTTGACAGTTTATAAACACCCGTTATTTAAAATGGACTGCTAATACTGTACGAGAAATGACACCTTAGTGGACGCCGCCATGATTTGCACTTAGTCATACGTCAGGTCATATTTTACGCAGCGCGAAGTTTTAAATGTAAAAATTTACCTAAAAATAATGTTGTACAAAATAGTGCCACCGCATTTTTTAGTATTAACATTAACACAAGAACGTGTAGAATTATTATAAGCAATAACTGTACCATTTGCAGTAACATTCAACAAAATTTATTGATTTTTAAAAATAATTAGTCTACTTAGCACTTTTGATTGTTCTAAATGTTCCAAAGCAGTGGTTGATAGGGTTTGTGTTTTTTTCAAGTCAAGTACTATTTCTTTCAATTCTTTTCTTCTTCTACTGGTACGCTTTGCACTTTTAAATTTAGATAGAACTTACTTGTGAAACGTAACACCTTGCGGCCTTCTTTTGTCACTCATATTTAACAATTCAGTACAAAATACCGCATTATGGTACTAACGAGTTTAACGATAAAAGTTTTAACACAATAATCACAGTAGAAAAGTAACCTAGAAATCTTCAACCACGTTGCATGTCGTAATCAACAACAAACGAACAAACACTATTGTCTGTCGTCTGCCAAAAACTAGGCAACTTTCCCTAAGAAGTGCCCATCATGGCCGCCTACTGACTGGAGTCGGTATATCGACGAAGCGGTACAGCAAACAGCAGTCCATTTTAAATATAAGTTCGTGGAAGAGACACAAGTAGGATTTAGACCAAGCAGAAGCACACAAGATTTTATATTTGGACTGAGCAAATAGCTGAGAAGTAAAAAAAGTGGAAAATTATATACGTGTGCGATAGATTTAGAGAAAGCCTTCGATTTTGAAACACCCTATATTAACAAAATTTACAGTTATTAGCTTACTTTATTAGGCGGTCGTGGCGCTGTTGGTTCGTCTGACCACAGAGATGGCCCGGGGTTGATTCCCAGGGTCACATATACACCGAAAACACCCGACCGCAAACCACCGAGGTGTATTCTGCCGAGTAAGTCCTCTCTGGATTAGAAGTGCAAGCACTTCCGTGGTTCGGAGTCCACCAACCTAAAGCTGTATGTCCCCTATGTCTGTAGGCTACTTAACACGCACACCACAGGTATAAGGAGAGAGGAAGAAGAAGCTTACTTTATAGTTTACTTCGAGTTCATAAGATTAAGAAAACAAACGAAAAAATTGTAAAAAAACTAACGTTTAATAGTTTAAATGTACAGGGAATTTTTCTTTTTAGTATACATATCCCCTATGTATACTTTTATAATAAACGCAAATAGGCAACCCACTATACACTATAAACGTCACGTCACGTGGTGCGTAAAGGTTATGTTTCATGTTTGTAAATAAAAAATAAATCAAAATTAGTGGAATATCAACATAATTTTAATTCAACGATTCTTCTAAAACATAAAATATCAACAATACAAAACAGAAAGGAAAATAAAAACAGCAACAGTTAAAGACTAATTTTTTGACATTAACTTAATTTGATGATTTTTGCCACAGCATGCTAATTTTTTAACGTTTATAGTGTATAGTGGGTTGCCTATTTGCGTTTATTATAAAAGTATACATAGGGTATATGTATACTAAAAAGAAAATTTCCCTGTATACTGTATTCAGCATCTTTTTAGATCACAGGAAGCTATGTTAAGGACACAAGAGAAGTTATGATTCATGATTAACTGTAAACTTGACTTTACCATTGCAGATTATACAAATACATTTTGAAGTCTCTGGTACCCTCAACCCAAGGTTTCGCCGAATTAAGAAACAAGGAAACAAAACTAACAATAACTCAAAATTAGCATTCTGTAATCTTCAAAAATATTGTGAATGCCTTATACGGGGTGGTTGAAATTTTTAGAAGTAAATTTTCATATGTTAGTATATTCTTTGTTCTCGAATTAACCAAGAGTGTCACTACTTAAATGCCATTTTTGATAAGAAGACTCAGAAGTACGGCGTATTTTACAGAGGAAATTTGCAATCAATTAGATTTTTGGCCTTTTTAATCAAATCAATAATTTTAAGTTAATCACACCATGACGGTAAATGTTCTTGTAAAAAATTAAACGAGTGCTACCAGTAATATTAAGCTACAGGTTAAAACGTAAAAAGAGTAAAACGTCAAATAACGGTTAATTCAAGTCTTTATTCAAAAGCATTCGGTACAGTATCAATAGAATTTTTATCAGCTTATAATACGACTATAACAGCATCGTTCACATTAATATTAAATATTAAAACACTTTAAAAATTTAGTATGAGAATGTAAAGGCGCCATATATGTATTTAAATAGCTTTTTTAATATTTGCAGTCTTGTGTTCAGTTAGAATGAAGGACTGCTAGAAAAATTAACAATAGTACTACTAAGCTTACTGCAGAACATTACAGACACATACATTAAAATATGTCGCAAGAAGCTTAAAACCTAAACGTAATCACTAAAAGACGGATTTATATTGTAAAAGCAATTGTATATTTTCTATTTTTTAAATGACATTTTTATATGTATGCTATGCCTACATATTTAGATTTTGTTTATGGATAGAAATCCGGCTCTTAATGATTTTTCAGACATATTCCGAAGAAATGATAATAATTAATAGTTGAATCAATAAAGAACAATAAATACAAGTTATATGTATAATATAAAAACACGTAGTTGGATGCATGTCTAACATTGTACACACAACTATTTCTTCTGTTCCAAAATGAAATATTAACGAATACACTTTAATTAAGAAACAAACATAATATACTTACGTTCCGGAATTAAACGAATTATACAAAGAACGTATAGCAGTATAGCATAAATTCTCTCTAAACTTCTTCATACCTTATGTGCAAGATAATTAATTTAAATCTTTTTAGGAAGCAAAATAAAGCCTACTGTATAACATAGCTCTATATTAATATGACACAAATACGCTAATTATAAAAGTAAGCTTTATTTAATAATAACTAAATAAGCTGCAGCATAACTAACAGAAGTATCCTTGAATGTAAGGCATTTATTGGACTGAGTATATTTCACAAATTTTAAAATAGCACTTGCAACATTTTTATTTTTTAAATCGCTAATTGCGTGCAGTAGTATTAAAATTGGATTTCTTCCACAGATAGTATTTCGATGCTTTTTGAGGTAACTATGAAAACCAGCGGGATCTAAATTTTCTATGTAATGCATGCCCATTCGATCCAAATCTTCGATGAATTCGTGTATAGCTTTACCGCAGTCATATTCAAATGGAGAATAGCCAAATTTCTTTCCCCAGTGACAAAAATCGGACGAAATTACAAAAAGGTTCTGAGGATCGACCAGATAGTTGGACAAAATTTTACCGTAGCGTTTTTCTTGGTCAACCGAGGACATACTGCCGATTAAAATTGGTATTATGGTAAACTGGTCGGAATAATTTTCCATTACTTTAGCTATGTAGGGTAGCTGCATTTCGATACTATGTTCTTTTTCATCTGTAGCTAAATCCATCCATTCAAATGCACCAGTACTTTTCAAATCGTTGTTGACTTGAACATCAACTTGCAGATCGTATAGTGGTGTTTCATACTTGGAGGCTTTAGTTAAGAAACAAGAAGTAATCGGTTTGTAATGAGATGGGCCCATAATAAAAACCCGCTTCACACGAGACGGATCGACTTGTTTGTAAGCATGTGCCGCACAAGCTCCACTAAACTGGTAGGCAGCATGAGGGACGATTATGGCGTGTGCCGATCCATCGTAAAAACTTGCGTCTTCTAACCAAGTTTGTAAATCTTCAGATAATTTTGTTGGTGTACCAGAGTACCATCCACCAGCGTGCGTAGCCTTACGAATGGACATTTTTGCTTAGTTTAGCCTAGGACCAAAATATTTTGTTAAAGTTTATAACTCATAATAATAAACAAATGTCTTAATAACTGGTAAAGGCTGAAATCATCTCGGCTTTTAATTAGTGTTAAATGATACTGATTGGATTACCTATGCCGAAACAACTTCAGCATTTATAACTTACAAAAAATGACTAGATTTTCTTATCGAAATCTAAGTAATGAGGCTAATAAGCCACGCTATGTCGTAAT
Source organism: Melanotus villosus (assembly GCA_963082815.1). Lineage (NCBI taxonomy): Eukaryota > Metazoa > Arthropoda > Insecta > Coleoptera > Elateridae > Melanotus > Melanotus villosus. The sequence continues at coordinate 110,686,573 of OY720418.1, read as the reverse complement.
CTTGAAATTCAGCTAAAGTTAAGCATTCCTTAGAGGGATGTAAGTATTAAGATTTTTGACAAGTTTCTTCCTTTTTTAAAGAAAAGCTAGGTACAATATTATTATTATTATTATTACTACTACAAGAGAACGGATAGAGGACAAGGTGTCCTGTAAGATCCGTTATATTGTTCATAAAGTTTCAGCATATTTTTATTTTTATACGTTTGTACGTACCAAGAAATTCACTTAAACGGTAATTCTATAACAGTTTGTATTACACTGTGACAGGTTTGTTAAAAGTTTCTCGATTCAAATCAATGTTTAAAATCTGATAGTAGTATGAGTGTACCTACTATATTAAAATACCAAAGACTAGAGATTTGCTATAAAATGTTTGTTATGCTGTGTTTTTGGGAAAATTGTACAGACTATGTTAATACAGAAAAAAATTATTTAAACAAGTAAGATCAATTTACAACCGTACAGAACCCCTTTTAGCAGATTAGAAAGAGGTCGCCACCAGTTGCTAAAATATAATTAAATTTGGAAACAAGTCTATCTCCCTTTTCAAATAATTCAAAGAGCTTTAAAAAGAGTAAAGTTTTGTAGTTATATTTTAGCAACTGGTGGCGAAAAACCCAACTAAGAAGTATAAAATATTTCTTGTATTTACTGAACCCATAGATTTAAGATTCCCAATCTAGGGTACTATAACGGCGACATATCGTAGACTATACACTGAAAAAAGTCTTTATATGTAGTTAAACAATCATTGAAGGTATTTGGTTAAATGTTTGAACTGGAGCAGTACAAACCAAAGCCTACTGCAAAGGATTTTTAGTTTGAACGCTCGTCATCAGTTTTTCCACTCTATTTCACTTATGGTTGATCAACGACAATTACGTTATTTCACTGGTCGTATTGAAGTGGTAAAATTTGTTATGAATGACCATTTCTTTAAGTTAAGGTAGCAGTTTCTAAAGAATTTGTTGTCAATTGTTTCAAAATAACAATATAATATTAATTAACAAAATCACCCATTAAAAGTTGTCATTAATTTCCTATATAAATTTGTGAAAATGAGTTTCAGTGCACTTCAAAGAGTATTTTAAATTATACATTTTTAGTACCTATTCGGTTATTATAAATTATAATAACTGAATACTACTTGACGTAAAGTTGATGAAAAATTGATAAATTCGAGTCTCCCCTATTTTGCAAAACTTAAAAAAAAAATAATCCAAGAAATTCACGAAAAGCTTTAAGACATCGTGAAAAAGTTAATCGCTAGTTTATCAAAGACTGGATATGTTGCAAGGAAGAAAGGATGCCGAATAAAATCAAAATCGCCTTTGCTTTGGTTGAAATTGTTCAAAAAGGTATTGTTAAGGCCCTTAGTGCCTACTCGTCATTTAAGCTAGCTAACAACTGATAGTACATGCCAAAGTAGATCAAATTGTTACTTCTGGACCAAGGCAACTGGGCACATGCAAAAATAATTGAAAAAATTATCAAAAAAGGGATACAATCTTTTCAAACACCCCAAAAATACGTTAAGATCTTTAGACCGCCAAATATTAGGCACATGAAAAAATCGTTGAAAAATCACCGAAAAAGGCACTAAAATCCTATTGAAATCGCTCATTTTTAGACACTCCAAAATTGATTTGCATCTGTGGATCACAGCAAATAGGCACATGAATGGTTGAAAAATCACTAAAAGAAAGCTTAAAATCCTTCGTTTTTAAACACCCCAAAATAAACCCAAAAGAGTAAACCTCCCTAAAAATTGGGCACATGGAAAGTTGCTGAAGAATCGTTGAAAAATGCCTCAAAATCCTATTAAAATCCCAATACATATTGAATTGGTACCCACCTTTGTTAATAAAAAAAAACATTCCCCTTTTTTGTTCAAACTCAATCTAATCTATTGTATTTGCATCTACATTTTACCGTTTATAGGATGTGTAATTGTGTATATTTAAGTAGTTAGAATCACCATCTCCTAACTGCAGGAAGCTCAGAAATTTAACTAGCAGCAAATATCATGAACCAAAATATTGCAAAAATTAACCATAAGGTTATATGAGTTAGTTTACTAAAACTATCAAAATTTGGCCGATTTTACCTAAAATTCCGAATATGTCATTCTACACCCTGGAAATAGGTTTTTAGGGGAGTTTACTCCTTTAGGTTTGTTTTGGGGTGTTTAAAAATGAAGGATTTTTATGGGGTTTTAAGTCTCTTTTTTGTTGTGTTTCAACCATTTTTTCATGTGCCCAATTGCCCTGGTCCAGAAATTAAAAGCCATTTTGGAGTGTGAATATTTTGATGACAGGATGATTAGTGGAAATTCTCCAATATCTTGGCCTTCTCTCTTTTGCAACTTGATCCCTTTAAACGTTTTTACTTTTATAGGTGGCACAATTTTAATATACCAGTGAACGAATTTTCTAATCTAAAACGTAGAATCGAAGAAAATGCCAAGAATTTTATAACGCAACTCAACTACTTCAAAATGCTTTCGAAAGATTGAAAAGACGCGTGCAAATATGTTTCAGCGAACAAGCAACATATTTTCGACATTTGCTGTGACATTTTATTTTTAATTGGCTGTTTAATAAATGTTAATTGCATGGTACATGTGTGTATACTTAAGAGTATACTTATAACTATTTTATAAAAGCAAATAACATTACCTAATGGTAGGAAGATAACGCTTTATATTTTATTTTTCTTTAAGTTACGAAATACTTTTGGCGAAATAAGGGAACACACGTTCACAGCGTGGTAACACATTTATAACCTCAATTTGTCTTGGTTAATTTTTGTACCTACTGTTCCTGTTAATGTATAATGTTTAATAGAGGAAGAGAAATAAAATCAAGAGCTACTTACTATTTGTATGTATTAATCACTTGACTGTATTTTCACTAACTCTTTCAATATAGTTTTCTATACTAAAGTTTATAAACATTTACATCCACGTCATGAAATAGAAATTATAAACTACGAATGACGTAAATTATTACTGAAGTAGTTGACTTGATTACATTTAAAAATTCATTCTAACAAGAATTTATTATAACAAACAATGTATTTGAATTTACAATTTTACGATAAAGATAGTTAATTACTCAAAAGGATTGTAATGAAATTTTCTTACTCCACGCTAATATTAACTTTAAACAAACAAAATGTACAACCTTCAGTTATCAAATTATAACGTTTGTTTTTTATCCGCTAAAAAATCTTTTCAAAATATGAAAAGTAACTAAATTAATTATGTTAACGACGTATTTTGCAATATTTTGTAAATTAATTTAGTTGACAGTAGGAATTTTATTTTTAATTATAAATTAGTCTTCATTCAATGTGGCATTTAATAACTAGTAACTAGTAATAAACAGTACGAGTATAAATAAACGTCCTATGTTTTACAATACAATGATTTTCTTGATTGCACATTATTTAATTAGAATATACATTTAGGGTGGTACAAGGATGTAATATAATTTTTATTTTATCTTTAGAGTTTCAGTACCTACATACTGCAACAATAATTCTTCCGGTAACCAATACATAAATAAGGATTTATAAACAGATATTGTCAAGATTCCTTTTAAAAGCCGTAAAATAACTCTTTGAAAAAATCAAAATATGTATTTCAAAGCTTTAATTTTGCTTAAGAGAATATTTTGTTAATGTTTTAATTTGAACCTTTCCTCCAAGTTTAATATTAAATTTGAAGATATTTAAGAGTTAGCAATGCAATTTTTAAAAATATCATTTATGATACTTTACAGTTTACAGCATTCAAAATTGAATATTAGTGAATGTATAGTTCAGCATCGTATTAATATACATTACTCTGCATGAAATTCAGGTAAAGGTAAAACATTAGTTAATCAACATGTATTCTAGGAAACAATTTATCGGGAAATTAAATGTAATATCTGATTGTTTAAACATGCATTTTAACTTTTATACTCACGCAACTGTTGTCATCGAAACATAATATTAATATTTGTGCAGTAATTTGAAAAATTGATACGTTGACAGCAATAATTTGTTTAACAATTCTTTAAAAGCATGGATACCTTATTTTATTATTGTATATTTATAAATTAAACTCTTAAGAATTCAATCTTTTGGGGAAGCACTGAATTGGTAACTATTCTTAAAGCCGAATACACAGAATTCTGAAAAATTCATTCAAATTTATGTTTTTATTTGTCTAACTTGGTAATTAACATTAATTATACTAATCGTTATATACTACATGCTACATGTTTAATAGTCCAAAATAAGCATTAAATCATTGAAAAAAGGAAATAATTCAGCGAAATAGCGGGCGGTGCAATGATTTGTAGTTTATCAATTTCCACGATGAGAATATAAAGTCATTTTGTCTTTAAGTACTTCCTACTATAAACAAAAATTTCTGGAAAAAGTAGTTCAAAATAGTCAATATATAAAGGCTTGCATTCTTTGGAAAGTGAACCTCTGGATTTCCTTTTTATGAATAATCCATCAACATGTTACAAGGAATATATAAAATACGAATCTCAGATCATTTCTCATTCTTTGTTGCCCACATGCCGCGCAAGTTTGTTGTTTATTTTAGGTGTATATTAATCTTGCAATAACAAATACATACATATATATTCTCAAGAAATAATTTCCTCCTGGGTTCGTATTTACATCTGATAATAAAACCCACGTTAATAACATGTTATTAGAGTGTTCCCCGCAGTAACGTTCATCGGGCTCACCTCGCCTCGGTTCTTCACCAGATATTGCAGCCTGTAGGAGGCGTAATTCTGAATAAGGCACAAAGGGAATGCGTGAGTCGTTAGGCTACAATAACCTGCTGTAATTCACACTAAAACAATACCATATTACTTTGCAGCTGTACGCTGTTTCAGCAATGTTAGCCGCGCTATTATATAAGGTTATGTCTTTGCGCTGTGTTGCCTGTTTTGCGTAAACAATTTCATTATGAAGCCCTGTATCAAACTCGATAAATCGTCCCGCTTCTATGGGATAAGAAGAGGAAATTAGTTTGGTATCCAACTGGTACAAAGTCCTTATGTAGCCCCTTCTGCGGTTATTCCGGGTCCTTGTATACAAAACTTTTTGGAACAGGGGTAGAATAACATCTTAACCTGCTTGATCAAAGGATTTCACTTTATATTGAACAATTTATTACCGCATAAATTGGATTTGTACTTTATGAATTACGTCAAGCACAGGTAATAATTTCAGGAACAACTTTAGTGCGTTCTATTCGATACCTTTCAACGTTCCAAAGATTCTGAATAGGAATTTTTAATACAATTAACTAGGAATAAACAGCACCTAATAAAAAATAACAAGAAATTCTTTCTAGGTTTCTACGATTCTTGTTATTACTACAGCAATAAAATTTATTGCAAATTAACTGCGTATTTTAAAGAGCATTATTTGCTTGTCGAAGTCTACTGTTGTAAAAAAAAAATAGTCACATACAAATTAAGAAGGCAAAGTTGGATTCCGTTGAGTTTCATTTCTTGGCTGATAAAATATTTTCGCGATTATAAAGAACTGAAAACTTCACGTAGGTAATTAAAAAAAAAAAAAAACAATTGGAGGAAGCCTAACTTTTACAAATGTTTCGTTAAATGAAAAGCACTTTCGGAATAATTAATGGCCGTAGACAGTTTTTAATATCAAGATTTTTAATAATCAAAGCAAAAAGACATACGAACGAGAACGAGAGTAATAAAACTTGTGTTAATGACAAACAAATGAAAGTAAGATACATACAAATAACTAATTATTGAGGGTTTAGTTTGCATTCCTCGATTTTATTACAGTCAGCATTATTCCGAGGCAAGCTTCAAAGTCAGAGGCCAAAGCTTTTACAGCAATAATCCCCCCAGACAAAGAACTGGGCTGCATGTTAAATAATGGAAGCGCAACTAATTGGTAAAACATGCCGAATAATTATTAGAATTGTGGAATGCAAGAAATGCATTTGATTACTCTCGCTTGCTTGTGGTGCAGACCAAATAATCACCAAGTATCAATAAAGCTCATTGCTACTGCAATAATTCACCCACGGCTCTCCCGTTTATTGCTAGGGAGTTGATTTTTTTTAGTACTTGAAGCGAATTAAACCTAATTTGATAATAATATGGATACCGTAGATTTCAATTTAGTAGAGAGGCACTTGAAATATTTATTTTATTTTTAATTCTTCTTAAGTACCCACCACGATTGCTGTCTCAAGAACGAATTATCGCGGCTTACTTGGATTCTAATTTACGTGTAATATTAACAAAACGCTTTTCTTTTTTTTCCTTTTAGTGGACAAGAACTTTCCTCAAAGAAAATTACCATTCAGGATTTTCTTCTACGTATTTGCGTATCTGCCAGTTCACATGTAACTAGCAATACTTGTTTATGCTAAAATTATAGCTTTGAAATCTAAAGGAAACTAGAAAAGCTTTTGAAAACCTTAAATTTAAAACAGAGCCTATGAGTTGATTTGATAGGAATGCTGAATAAGTTTGTAAATCTACAACACACTGCATTAAAAACAAGTATGAATTTTGGCTGTCATCCCAAGTTAGGTGAAGTTAATCTTTGACGAAATTTTCTCATCAAATTAGTACAATAAAGTTAACCGAGACAGAACTCCTGAAAATATGAAATCCGTAAGAGTCGATGTCTAATAAGAATGAGGGTTGATTAGGAAGTAACGAGATAAAATGGAACGCAATAAACAGTAGGTATACTGGGCGATTCACATAAGACACATAAGACACATAAGACGCGCTCCTTAAAATTTTCAAATGCAACCCAATATGTAAATTAAAAACAAAGTTTGATTTAAGGTAGTCATACCTTTTCAACTTCCAGTTGTGACTAATCATTTTCGAATTGAGAATAAACATATTCAAATTGGGATTAAACAATCTGGTATCTATTAAACAAATTTAAATTAAGAATAAATATATTCAAATTGAGAATGCTTAATCAATTTCAAATTGGTAAGCAATTCAGTTTGTTGTAGCAAATAGGAAAATTAATAGCAACAAAGCTAACTACATGTATATTAAGTTATTTTAGGTAGCATTTATACACTTTTCGGCATATTTATCCCATTATCTGTTAGACTTATTCATTTTTCCCCATTGCCATTTCATGGCTTTATTATATGAAGTTTTTCGTGTATAATGTTTTTTTTAGCTGACGAGAATGAAACCCACTTTGGCGTTAATTTCTGGCAACTGCACTAGCCTAATAGTAGTTTTATTATTTATAAAAATCATTATGGATATATTTTTTTGAGAATAATATTGATAAATTTTAGCTTGCTTTATTTTCAATTCGAAAGTGTTTATTCTGATTTAAATGTGTTTAATCAATTTGAAATTGATTCTTCTCAATTTGAATATGTGTATTCTGAATTTGATTGGGTTTATTCTCGATTTGAAGTTGAAAAGGTATAGTTATGTTTTTCTACCGACTATACCACCCACCTTTTGCGCCGCAAGCAATCAGATTGATCGATTTCCTTAGCAACAGCCAATAAAAACAATTTTCAAGTGAAAAAATCACACGTGCGTTTTAATAATTTTCACTTAGGTATTTTAAATAAATGAAAACAATTCATAAATAGTAATTAACTGTTCGTGATATAGTCTTAACGAATATAACGCGTGATCCGATTTTCCTGTGATAAATTTGGATCAGATACTTAATTCGTGCTAGTTAATTTTGGAAAATCGTTTTAACTAGCACTCCTGAACTATCCGATCCAAATTTATCGGAAAAACGGCATCACTTGTTATATTACTGTTGATAAATTCCAACGACTAGTTTTTAACCAATCATGATGCAAAACACTTGAAAATTCAACCAATGGGAACAGTATTATACTGATAAAATTCCGTTACCCCGATAAATTTCCGCTACCAAGTAAATAAACAGTTGTTATTGTTTATAACTGTCAGTGTGACAGTTAAAAACTGTTTTTTTATTATTATTGTACATTTACATATAATTAAAATTTGTTCTAAAATCGTTAAATAAAATAATAATAATTAAATTGTTTCATTTTGCGTTGTCTTTGGAATTTATCTCACCAAATACCACACGACCTCTCTGATTTTCTTAGATAAAGTTTTATTTTTAAGCACTCATTTTTTTTTTGCTTTTAAGCAAAATCACTCAAGCAAACTGGCTGGCATTAGGTAAAACCCCTCCTCCTTCGGAGTCGGGATTTACCGTGCAGTTTGCTTCGGTGTTTGTTGGTACGCAAAAAAAAATTCGTGCAAAATACAAATTTATCGATAAAATTAGGAGGTCTTGTGATATTACTTCTGACAGTTGACATACATTCATATTTTCAGTCTAGAATATTAACGTAACAGGACGTTTAATTATGTATTGTAATTTTGAAGTAAGCTACCTCTGATTATCTAAATTTAATTAAGGGTTATAGAGATAAACGTTATTTATGAATTTGTAAGTTGGGTTGCCTATTCCAAATGTTAAGGGACGCGTCTCATATGATTCGCCCAGTATATGTTATTATTAATCTTCCTACTTAGCAAATTTTAAAAGCCACAAATTCATATTAAGCAACAAAAAAGGTTACAAATATAGTGACACGCATAATTTGTATAATTTAGGTTTATTTATATTTATTTCTTTTGTTAAAATGGCTGGAAAATACAAAATTTTACAAAATTTGCTTTAAACACAGGGTGATTGTTAAAAATGTATCTTAGATTTATACAATCTCAAAAGTCATAATAATTTTAATTATATCTAATTTAAAACTTAAAATCATAGTACACTTAAGAGTATGACGTCCCTATTTGATCAAAATTTTAAAGCTAAATCAATCTCTAATAGCAGAAATTTTACTCAAAATGGTATCTGCAAGATGGTGTTAGACCGCATACGTCAAACCTAACCATAAATGTTATGAGATAAACGTTTTCTGGTCGACTGCTTGTTCACCTGATTTGTTGCCATTCGACTACTTTCTTTGAGGGTTATTTAAAATCAAAAGTGCATGTACACTGTACAGTAACTATCCCGAGACATCACATCAGTTAAAAGCAATATTAGAGAATGTATTGCTGAAATTCCTGTATAAGCACATTAACGAGCAATGCAGAATTTATTGCACACAAGTGGATATAAATCGCAATGGCAATCACTAACAGTAATTTCTAAACTCCACAAATTACACGTTTCTATTCTAATATACGAGTAAATGTAACATTCTAATTCAGTTTGTTTTCTTTATACACACATTTAAAATAGAGACACTTTTAAATTTATAAGTTATACAGGATGTTAAAAAAGGGGCAACAAAACTGGTATATGATCCAAAAGAAATTGAAAAGTCTTCATATACATGGGCTCGCAGGCTACTCGTTTGGAAGATATTTCTAATTTAGTGTCAGGTTCTGTTAGGGACCTTTTTATTAATTGAAAGAAACAAGACGGCATTGTTAGGATAGTGTTGTATCTTATTACAGAAAGTTTAAAATGCACCCCTCCCCGCTAACCGTCCGCGGTTGATGCACGACCACAGGAAAAAAGAAATCCAGTATATTGAGATCGGAAGATGCAATCAGCCTACCACAGTCTATCCACCTTGCTTGGTATTGTTGGGTAAAAATGTTCCCGAACTGCTAATGAGAAATGTGCTGGAGCACCATTTTGTATGAACCACAATCCACGTTGGATGTTTAGTGGTAGCTACATCTTCCAGCAGTGGATGCCACGGGTGTGTTAGAAATATAATAATAAACGTTTAATCAGTTGGGCAAAACAATGACTAATAAATAATAATCAGTTTATCGCCTAAAAATACCTAGATACAAAAGACTTTTCCATTTCTTTTGGGTTATATACTACCGCCCCCTGAAGTTTGTAGCATTTTTTTAACCATATATTAGTAAACAAATAAAATCAACGATCCTAAATTCAAAATCATGCGATCTGGGCAATGTTATTACTGTTTTTAGTAATCTACAGGGTGGTGCATTGCTTCACGCACCATAAGAATTCCAATGATAAATTTTTGGTATGTAAGTATTTAATTCCCTAATTATTTTAGACCAAAAGTGCAATTAAGTTTTTGTAGAGAAAAAATACTGCATCTGTTAATGCCATTTTACAATTTTTTCGATTTTCCCATCACGGAAAAACTGCGGAAATTAATTCTTGGACTTTAACGGAGATCACTGATGCCTTGGAATTACTGAAACAGTCTGGCTTGTCGATTGATTACACTTGTTAAAATTGTTACATACATAGTATATTATACAGTGTGCGCCATTAAGTGTGCAACAAATGGAATTTTTTTTATTGTTTGGAAATAAAAAAATTGAGTACTACCAAAAATGGGTGCATGTTCCATAACTACATTAGGTGTACTTAGAATGGCTCCAAGTCAAACAATATACAGGCTAGGGTAAAAAATAAAAAAAAGTGTTCAAGAGTAAAGTGGTCTTATTTCCAAAAACACATCAAAACCTTATTAAGAAAAGTTGTTTAGATTTACAAGATATGCCCAAATACAAAGTCATGGCCACCTATTTGAAAACAAAAAAATCTGATAATTATGAATTGACCCTGAATCAAGATTTTATTTAATGTTCAGCATTCAAATATACTATTATTAACCACAGCCAAATCACATTCGAATAATTCTTTTCAAATTTGAGCGTAATTGTAAAATGTATTCAATAGTAATTTGTAATACAAGTGTTGAAAGCTTGCGTTTGCCACACGAATGTGAAGTTTGCAGCACGAACGATAGTGAGTGCTGCAGTCACATGAGAGCGGCAAATACAAGCTTTCAACACATGTATTACACACTACTTTTTCTACAACCACATTTCCATAAAAAAATTTAAATATTTCTGCAAAATCAAATCTGACATTCATCAAATGTCATTATGACATTTTGATTTCGGTGCGGCAAAATTATACTTTGCCGCACCGAAAATCATGCATGTGCGTGCGGAAAGTAAATTTTCCGCACGCTAATTTCACTTGTTCGGCAAACACTCATTTTCAATACTCGTATCTATGGAGACGAAGTCTGAAAATCCCACTTTCCATGGTGGGAGTAGAAAAATATTTTTTTAACAAAGCACACACTTTACTAAATAATAAAAAAAAAACATTAACGAAGCGTTTCTGTATGTCCACCTTCTCGCTATTACCAACCTACTATTTTACCAAAATTTCCCCAAATAATGATATCTTTTAATGCTAGTAGAGATTTTTTTCACTACTAGTATATGGTGTAGTGTTTTGGCATATAACAGAATGCTGTGAAATGACATTTCTCTACCTTTTTTTCTGTAACGGGTAAAAAATTTGATTATTTACCACTAGTAAATAATGAACAAATTTACATTTTTCGATTATCCTGTGACAGTTTTAAAGAGAAAATGTTGATAGAACGGTTTAGCATGATGGGGAAATTTTATTTAATAGTTTTGTAAACATTAAAATCAGTTAATATACATAAATTTTAATTTTCAAAACTTGGATATATTTTAATTGCCGCCTTATTATATCGATCCGTCACTTTTGAACTGTCAATACCACATAAGGTTGAGATAAATTTTTTGTTAATCTAGCTATTTCAGACGAAACTACTCCAAAGCAATAAAACCTACTAAAGGCTAAAAAACTACAATTTCAACTTTTATGATAACATTAATTTAATATAATCAATAAACAACTGTCACAGCAACAAAACAAAGAACTGTCACTTGTTTCATATTTTGAAAAGTGTTTTATAGCTATTAATATAACAAGAATATTATGCGATTTATAATAGTCGAGGACGTTGCTAGGTGACGAGGCGCAAGCCGAGTCAACTACGCAACGTCCGAGTCGGTTTAAATCGCAAATATTCGAGTTATATTTCAAGCTTTATCGTATCATTGACAACAATTCATGTACACAAATAGTGTTCGTTTATATTATGTAACTAACGAATTATGAAGTTGCTATGTTATTATGTTATGTAACTAACGAATTATGAAGTTGGAATTTGCTATGTTATTGTGTTATGTATAATTATTAATAAAAGTTTAATATAAAGTTGTCCTTATAATCAATGATACGATAAAATTATTAATAGTGCTATTTTTTAACAATTATATGAGTTATATGAGTTTACTTCTTTGGAAAAATAATTTCAATCTGTCATAGCTACCATCTTTTTGTTTCACAAATTTCATGGTATCAGTGATTTTTGTCAAAGTGCAGAAATTAATTTACACAGTTTTTTGTTATACAAAAATCGAAAATTATGCAAAATAGCATCAATCGAAGCAATATTTTTTCTCTGCAAAAAACTTAGTTGTACTTTTGGTTTAAAATAATTAGGAAAGCAAATATTTACATATTAAGAATTTACCATTGGAATTCCTATGGTGCGTGAAACAATTCACCACCCGGTATATAAAATAAGAGTGGAATAGTCAATATTATACACTACAATCAATGAAATTGTTGCTCAAACAACGAGTGAACTGCGTTTATTTTATTGATACGACACGATGCTGTTAGTGTTTGTTGATACAATTTTGGTACAATAAAAGTTGATTACTTATCCGGCTCGATGGACCAAATGTTTGGATGATAATACCAAAAGGTTTTTGATGTTAGTATATGTTTAATGATTTTCGGCTCGTGGATGAACGAAATGTTTGATTATAGTAATAAATTGATGATAATAATAATATGCTTAATTGATGTTAAAATGTTTAGTGCAAAGTGTTTGTTTGATGGACCACAATGGTCGCTTAGTTTGTTAAAATATATGTATAAATAAGCTTGCCCTGATTGAAGTTAGTTTAATATTAACTAACAGTGCGCTGTGTGCGGGTCACCCTCTTAGTTGAGTGGAGGGGTAGCATACACTCACCAGTTAGGTATTAATAGAAAGACGTAAATGAATACAATTTGAATGTTTTCTTTTATTGATCTATCTGATTATAAATTTTACGAATGTATTAATAACCTCATTACAAGTTTTATTGCGTAATTGAAAAAAAGAAATAACGAAGGGGTAGTACTGTAGTAGGTAGTAACAGAGACGTTAGGGATTCGTCATATCAGCACACGTTTTCAATTTAACGCGCTATAGACCACCGTTTCAATCTACATTTCGCATTACCAAACGTATTTACTGCACTGGATACAGTAGACCATTTAAAAGGTTCCATAACTGTAATGAATGATTGTAATATTTTAGCAGTATTCGTTTGCACAACCTAATACCATCTGACATCTGACTGATACGATCTCGCTCCATTGAGAAGACTAGGATTTGAAATTTCGAATACATATCTTTGTATTATGCAGAAGTAAGTACTTTACAGGGGATTAGTGCACTAATCTCGGGTTTTGTTTTTTCAGCTCCCGGATTTGATGTTAATACTTTCGACACCACCTGCACCGACCTGCAGGGGCAACAAACTTATATATAAACTCGATGTCTTTGTCCTTAGTTTCATAAACTGTTAATAAAGTGCGACGGTATCTTATATGTGTCAAAGATGTCTGCTCCAGGGACGTCTAGTGTCATGATAAGTTAATTTCTAGAGACTATAGACACATAACAGGTGCGACAGCTGTCTCTGGCAGCTTTTGCTTACTTAAAATATTGTCTCTTTGTCGTAGCATCGGCATGAAAGTAATCTAAGAATATCGTTAACTGTTATTTAAAATTAGTGTACGTCTTAACAGATTTAACAAAAGTTAAATTTATCCACATTAACGTAAAAATTCGGAGTGACAAATTCGTTTTCCCTCGCGAAGGATTTCGAGAGGAAATCCTTCCATCCTTCAGCTACGTAAATTACAGCGTTTGTGAGAATATTACGATACTGCCTGTCTTTAAATTGATTCCCCTCCAGTCTATCTCCTTTCGGTTCCGAATTTCCCGTCTTGCTAACGAATCTCAGCCCTCCCAGGATGCAGGAGGGTGAGATAAAGTAAACTTCAATATTTAAAAGTTAACATCTATAAGCTTCAAAGGAATGCACGTCATATATTGGGACGGCGTGTTCCAATTTGGCGGCGCAATCAGCACATGTTTGCCGGGGAACTTCGAATTTCGAAATTCAATTTCGCTACGGAATGTTAAAAACCGATTATGCTTTGTAAACTTTTCCCAATAAATGCGTCGCTCTTAAGACGTTTAGACTGGTAATGGAACGGCTCGTGTATTATGCTATTAATTATCAGGATGCTCCGAACAAGGAATCGCACTTTGCCTCCGGGACAGATGCGGATTTCGAGAGCTTTAGTTTCGCTAAATCCCCGAAGACATTGTTGCTACACACCTAAATTGGAATTACACGCACTCGTAGGTGCCATATCTACTCAAGCTCAACGATACTTGCCCCCTTTAAATTCTGCATCCATCCCCGTGTATGCTAATAGAGAGTAATGCACGCTGGCGACGCCCTTAATGAAACTAATTATTAGACTAGAACCGAGAACTACATTCATCTTCCTCTTCCCGAGCGTATAAATGAAAATCTGGTTCAAACCCCGCGTAAATATTAGGAAACAATTCTTCAAAGCGTACTCCAGTTCTCTCTTTAATTACAATTTATGATACAACGAATCCTCCGCGAACTTTCAATTTATTTTACAACCTATTCGTGATGTTTGGTGATATGTCTATTTAAAAGAGCTCTATTTTAACGGGGCGATTACTTATCCACGATCTGCGCACATAATTAAAACATCACAGTTTAATGAACAGTTACAAATAAGTTACCGTGGCAACTTGTTAACGTAAGTAATTCAATTTTAAGCTTCATAAACATCTTTAGACAATCTCGGTCAGATACGAACATGAACAGAGGGGTTTAAAACAATGTAGGTGTGCAAAATATCAAGCTTATACCCTTATAATTCTCAAAAGGAAACTTTTAACTATGTTACGCAAGATGATAGATCTTTTTGTAAAGTAAAATTACTTAATTGGAACTTAAATAACTGTTCTCCCGATGTTCAATATAAAAGTACATACCTACGTTATTTTCTATATTTAAAATATTAGACATATATCGGGTATATCAATAATTCACAGACGGAGATTTGTTTTATACAAATTTACAGAGTGGTTATGAAAATCGGAAGCAAAGCAGAACATTCAGATAAGAGTATATCCGAAATATCAGGAAGTAGTTACTGTACAACTTACAACTTACATCCTACGAAAACGCTAACTAGTTAGTTGCCGATTTGCTATTATTGGTTTGTAACCAGAATGCTCGGATGTTTAAATTAGTTGAAATCAGTGACGGTTCAGCTCGTCTTTAAGAGCTACAGAACCACCAAAAATAACATTATAATTAAAACAATATCTATTAATAAAATAAATACATTTTACAGTCTCTCCGATCCCTTGTTGTAAAGTTATTTTACGTATAGAAATCGATGAGTCAGTTAACCAAATGAATAATATTTAGTATGAGGCGCATATGCAGCGTTCACGAAACAGCCGTCTTATTTGGAGCTGCGCTCGAAAATCTGCTTGTTCGGTAGACTTCGTTGCTAGACGATAAGGATCAAAGTTGCAAATTTAAAGCTAAGATTGAGCTGTATATTTTGCAGCTCCATTTATTGAAATGCTGCCTTTTAAATGTAATTTTGTAGTATTTTGACCAACTACATTTTTTTATACGATTATATTTACAAACATTCCTAAAATGGATGCAATATTTAAATTAAGGTAAAGTTCCCCGTAAGTACTTAATTATTAAGAATTATTAATGATGAGCAAGATCACCCTACATTGAAATTAAATATTGAAAGTTTTAGCAATAGCAATTCGTAAGGAACGACTAGGTTTGTAATAAATTCTATCTGACGGATCGGGCGGAGTCCCCGCTGAAGCAGTGATAATTATAGCAATGGAACAACCGAACCTGATAGCTAGGGAAATAAATGATCTCGTCCAAAAACGTATATTCTCGAAAGAGTGGAAGAAGGCGAGAGTAGTGCTCATTAAGAAACCTAATAGAAAAGAACAAGAACCAAATGAATATAGACCCCTGGGTCTATTAGATACAATGGGCAAGCTCCTAGAGCATGTAATCGCTGAAAGACTAACAGTGGCACTGGAAGATACTGGAAACCTATCGGAAAAGCAATTCGGTTTTCGGAAGGGAAAATCTACAATTGATGCTATCGAGGAGGTAGTTAAAAAGGCGGAACATGAGAGGGAAAAAACACTTTGGAAAAGGGGTTTCTGCGCGTTTATAACACTGGATTCGAAGAACGCCTTTAATACGGCGACATGGAGATTGATAATAAAAGAATTGAGAAAAAGAAGTATACCCAAATACCTCCGAGACATCCTGAAGAGCTACTTCTCCAATAGAGAAATTAAATATAACAGAAGAGCATATAGAATAGCCGGAGGGGTCCCACAGGAATCTATACTAGGGCCCCAGTTATGGAACATCCTATACGATCCAGTGCTGCAGATGAGATTGCCTGAAGCGGCAACTTTAATTGCATATGCAGACGACCTGGCGGCGGTGATTGTAAGAAAGACCGAGAAAGAATTAGCTGACACAGGCAACGAAGTGTTGAGCTAAGTACTCAATTGGATGCGAAATAACGAACTGTAATTGGCCCTAGAGAAGACAGAGGCCGTACTCCTCATAGGGAGAAAAGATAAAAAACTGAAATTAAATTCAAGATAGGCAACATGGATATTACACCAAGAGACAGTGTGAAGTTGGGAGTGATGCTTGACAAAAGGCTAAATTACAATGAACACCTGCAAAACGTAATAGGAAAAGCCAAGAAAGTAGCAGCGGTCGTCGAGTCAATAGTGCTATACGCAAGCCCGATATGGGGGAGAACGCTTACAACACAACGTAACCTAAAATTAGTGCATAGTATGCAAAGGATATTGGCTATCAGGATATGGAGAGGATTCAAGACAACAGCAACCGGAACGAGTATGCTACTAGCGAGAGTCATCCCAAGAGAAATGCTGATCGAGGAAAGAGAAGAGCTGCGAAGAGGCACAGGCAGGCCCGCTGGGAGCGGGCGTGCAGGGCGTGCACCGCACGCGGGCGCCACTTTCAAGGGGGCGGCAAACACAGGAATCTCTTCATCGAGCTCATTCACATAATTTGCATCTGTTTTTTATTATTTCATAACAACAACATCTATTGATCTATATCGAAAATAAATGCAAACGTCTGCAGGTTCGAACAACTTAAGGTACTCTTGAAGGGGATTCCCCGATATGAAATTTTAAAGAAATGACAATTGAACATTTGAACAATTCGGCGCGGGTGGGAATTCCCCGCTGTCTCATATCGGGCGATAGTTTTACGTACAGGGGAATCCCCGT
This sequence comes from Melanotus villosus, assembly GCA_963082815.1. Classification (NCBI taxonomy): domain Eukaryota; kingdom Metazoa; phylum Arthropoda; class Insecta; order Coleoptera; family Elateridae; genus Melanotus; species Melanotus villosus. The sequence goes on along the minus strand of OY720418.1, from coordinate 110,669,160 downwards.
GCCGTTGCCTGTTGTCAGCCATACCTACCCCTACCTATATGTATCTAAAATAAATTATTATTTTAGACATTATTCAAAATACTAAAAAGTCTTCTAAGAGTGTGTCTATTGCGTGTCTGTTTGCTACTCTTCCACCTACCTAACCAAACTCAAATTCCTTTCTAGAAGCCTAGTCAGGGAAAACAAGATAGAGGGGGGGGCGGCATTGTCAGGTTTGCACGCGGGCGCTGAAGCGGCCAGCGGCGGGCCTGGGCACAGGCAGGACAAAGAAGGAAGTGCGGGAGGAAACACTGCACCGATGGCAAGAAACGTGGCGGCAAACTCAGAAGAGTCAGTGGACGCACGCCTTAATTCCAAACATCAATAGATGGATAACCAGAACAGAAGAAGAAACCGACTACCACATCACACAAGTAATCAGCGGCCGTGAATGGTTTATGAAGTATCTAAATAAAAATATAAATTTAAACTCAGAGCACAGTCGCGTTGTATGTACTGCATCATGGAAGATGACGCGGAACATACAATGTTTTGGTGTCCCAGGTGGCAGGAAGAAAGGCAAGCCACGGAAGATTCACTGAGAATACCGATAAGCAATGACAACGTATTAGAAGTTATGTAGAAAACGGCCCAAACTGGGAAATCATAGACGAGACAGTGAGAAAAATAATGAAGAAGAAAGAAAAAGATGAGAGACAGCTACAGCAAGAAGATATGTAAGGTAACACCATTTCACCAAAATGTGAAGTTGCCTCATCGCTTGAAGTAATGCCATGCATCCCGAGCGATGTTTATACCAGGCGCAAGGGGGGTTAGCCGATAGAAAATCGACACTCCCTACTGGTTCGAGCCAGTGGGGGTCTTCTCGAAGATTTTTCCCCTCCTACGTTAAAAAAAGTTTGTAAAGTAATCGGAAAAATGCTTTATTTTGTTTTCCGAATTATTATATTTTCCGGCCAAACTGATTGCGACGATATCTATCACAAGCAACCAGCCGTTTTTTAAATGTATTAATTGTCAAAGATGGATAATAATCTTCATGTTAGATTATTATTATATTATAATTTTGATGCAGAACACCCAAAGATATTGGGTACGAGCCGCCCCTAGTTGAAATGCAACTTTGTATTCTTCTTTGCATCCTGGTTTGTACAAATTGTCAGGATTTTTGAAATTGCACGTATTTAGGCATGTTTTTTGTCGAAGAGTTAATGAAGAATTTCGTTACTGAGCACTAGATTTAAAATTTCATACATGAACAGGCCATGCAAGTAAGTAGTAAAATTTTTATACCGAGCCAAATAAACTTAGTAATCATAGCCGGCTCTGAGCCCCTCTTAAATTTTCATTTGATAAAATAAATATTATAGCAATACTTAGATTAAGCAATCTCAAAAATTCTTTAAAAATATATGTACATTTATGTATATTTAATGAAAGATGGGTTGTTTCACCGAGGTAAATTTTTGTAAACTTATGGGCCCCTATATCTAGCATCCTAGAAGGTCTGTTGGCAATCCACCCCTGTTACATGCTTGCTCACCAGGATATATCTTTTAATTAATAATTTATAAAAATCTAAGAAATGTCTAAATAAATATTTTTATGGCAGGCTATGTAGATTCTTTGTTACAGCTGTTATAGAAGGTGTTTCCTTAGTACGTAGAGAAAATGCAGGAGGTGATTCTTGAGCGGAAATTAAGGACACTTTTCAAAATTATAGTAAAAATTTGGTTTTTAATTTTTATCACAAATTTAGACAAAGATAGAAACGAAAATCAATGGACGTTTTCTACTAAGAGGAAAGCTCATTAAAATATTTGTTCGCGGATATTCTTCATCCCCTGTTAATTAAACTTTTTAACACACCGGAATTTATACATTTAAAATACGTAACCGAAAACTTTTTTGTTTCTTGCATTTTTTTTCGTGAGACTAATAGTTTTCGAGTAAACAATAAAATAATTATTGTAATATGCGTAGAGCTTCAATCAATCAATCAAAAATGAACAAAAATGCAGCGGTATAAAGCTATTTACACCCACACAACTGGTTAAAACAAAACATAGCCCTTGGCGTTGCATTTGGGCACACCAAATTTGAAATTAATATACCACCGGGTTTCTTTGTCTAAACTTCATCACGCTGTATTTCGGAAATAAAGGACTTACGGACACATGCTGGGAAAAAGTATTTGTCTTAAAATAAGCCAATCAACATGCTAGTGAATTTTCTCCACGTACTTAGGAAACACCCTGTGTATTTCAGCGACTCCAAATTTTAAATATTTGTTTATTCAGTAACAACCTAACAACTGCATGGTGGTTTACTGTTCCTTAAGTTCATTTTAGTACCTTCTGCATACATTATAGACGATTCATTCTTAAGTGGATTAATTAACATCTCATAAAATTTAAATTTTGTTTTTATTATTTCCAGATATGCACCCATTTTTATTTTTAAACATGACGATAAAGTGTATGTCTTCAGTTTTTAGGGAACATTTCATAATGTCAATTAAAGTGTAACCTTAATTACATAATAGAAGACTCCTGCATGTTACACTTCTAATTTTTCAGATTTAAATCCAATTTGCAATTTCCCAAGTGTATTATTAAATATGAACCTATCACATGTTTGAATGCGCATTATAAATATGCTGAGTTTCATTTTAGGATGGTAATAACTTTAAACAATAGTAGATTTAATTACCGCCTCGTAAATTTAGTGCAATTATAGTGTACCGTTTAATTTAATTTGAAGGTTGTGTCCTAGATTTTTGTTATGTTTATTAAAAGTATCATCGAAAAAAATAATTTTAGAGATCAAGAATTTGGATGAAATTTAACACATTGAATGTTTTACGTATCCCAAAAGCACTGCAATTGATGCAAGTATTCTTAATCTACAATGGTAGTATACAAAAACTACTATCAATATGTACTTCTACATTGTGCAATTCTAATCCCCAGAAGCACGAATGTAAACCGTAGATCATTTACGTTCGACTACAGATTTCTGCGATAGAAGCACTAACTAATTTCATCTTTCAGATTTAGATGAAGCTCCGAACTTCCAACAAGTGGTCAGAGATATCAACTGTAAATTTAGAAAAATGCAATACATATCTTTGGTGTGAAATTTAGACTTTTTCTGTCCGTTATACATACAAAACCACCAAAAAAATTAAAACGTATAAACAAAACTACCAACGTTTAAATATCTCAAGCAAAAAGGTGAAATGCTTTAATTGTGCGGATTTTAATGTAATAATTCTAAATCTTTGATAGCATTGATTTATACTTTCAACTTTAAATCTTACTATTAAGCAAAAATGCCACCGTAATAAAGTACGTTCTGGATTAATTACCACGGTAATTTAACTTTAAATTAAGCTGTTAATTCTGTTGGTTCCTATTCCTTTTCATTACGTAATTTTAGCCGTAATAAAAAGTAAATAATAAAACCGTCATTTCCAAAAACGCCGTTAACAAATGAAATAAAGGAAGTTTGCGAATGCCTTTACGTGTTTAATGCAACACACTTACCATAATCCATTAAGTTAAGAATTTTAGTTCGAAATGTGTGGGTTTACATCCTTTGGGACGTACCTGAAAAAATAAACAATTTTAATGACAAATTACAAAGTTTAGTTAATACTTATTTTATTGTTTGTCGAAAATGTAATTCTCCATAACTAAGAGTTTATAAAGAACGAGTATAAGAGAATAACATTAACTGCTGGAATTTGGGACATTCATGTCGACACCAACCGTATAGAGACAGTAAGTAAATGTGGGAAGTTTTATAAAGTATAATGCATAATACAGAGGCAACACAAGGCAACTCCTGCACAAAACATTCAGCTATAAAGTCCCGAAGTTACCACGTGTTGTGCGAGTATGCATTATTCCGGGGAGATTACCAGCGTTTACGAGGGTGTTAAGTTGGGATAAGAATGAGAAGTACTCAAGTCGCGCTTTAATAAGATTGTATCAGTAACTCATTACGGACTGAATGTGACTCTAAACTCAGACTCTAAACTTGCGCCGGGGTAATTTCAGTTTTAATGTCGAGACGCGGGAGTTGTTGAAATGAGTGACTGCGTCCCTGCCCGGACGCCCAGATAAGAATAGAAAGAAATTTCGCTTTAATTGCCAGATTGTGATACACATCTTCGCAATTAAGAAACTTGTGCAAAATCCTGATTTCGAAAAAGTAATTTAATTTGTACTGCTAGATACACGACAGATTAAATTACGCAATATAAACAGCTTGAGCATAATTTAAATCTCACAAATTAGAAACTGTATGGCCGGGAGGGGATCTGAAAAAATACTAAATTAACATTTTGTCTGAAAGACGAGATAAATGTCAAAACTCTTAATTAAAACGTCTGCTTAATAACTACTTCAATGAACTAACGTTTTGAAATATTTTAAGAAAATAAAGCAGCATCCAATTTAACTATTGTATTAGCATTATTAAAAGAGGTATAAAATCTTAATTAACATTTTAAGAATGCAATTAAACCAAAAATTGAGTGAAGCTAAGTATTTGTTACATGGATTGCTGTGTACATTTTTAATTTTCATTGAAGCTTGAGATTTGCATTTCCTGAAGAATTATTTGATTAAGTATAAGAAAACTATTAAAATTATTATTATTAACATTTTTTTCGTATATACAAATAATGCTTATTAGGTTAATAAAAGTTGTTTCTTAAGGATTAATAAGGGTTTGGATCAGTTCAGCTTTTAATGTAAATATTCTAGTATGGTTTCACTTATTTAAAATAAAAAAGTAAATTACAAAATGAGTAATTCGAAAATTTGAAATCTAAGACTGAATTTTAAGAGATTGGGAGATTGGGCAATCCAAACCCGCATTTTCTCTGTATAATATTTAATATATCCGCAACTTTTACTGATAAGCTTAGAATTTTCATATTTAAAATAGCTGAAATAATTATAGCTTCCGCTTAGATTTAAGATTTTAAAATTATGTTCTACTTTTCAAATATTACCGTATTTACTTACATATAATGACTGGAAGGATGCAAAAGAGGAATATTTAGTTTCGGTAAATATTTGAAAAAATTCTGCTGCGATTTTAGATTTTCTTTTTGAGTATTTCTTGAAAAGAACAGCTAATAATAACGATAATATATGAATGAATAAATTTTAGAATTATTGTTTTTATAGAGCGTTGATTATATTAGGATTTTTGATATTTTTTTTTTATTATTTGAACCCTTATAATTATTTTATTATTAATTTTAAAATTAAGAAAAAAAGTTCTAATCCGCCTCTACTGTTTAAGTATGAAAAAGTTGGAGAACATTTTGAATAAGTCGAGAAGTCTGTTTACCAAACATTTATAAATCTAAATATTTCAAAATCATCTTCTGAACTACCATTAAGTTCTCTTTGTCGTCTTCAGCTGGGATTTTTTTCTAAAGTAGTCCACTAGAATGTAGAAGGATGTTGTTAATATTTTAGGTGCAGCAATAGATACATATTTCATCATCAAACTTCAAAATAGTAGCTTTACATGTTATGTAAGAGCTTCATAATTTAGTAGACTTGATAAACTAAATAAATCGTGATAGGATGGCCAATTCTGTTCATAGATATTTCAGAGACTTAATTAATTAATCATCAATTACTCAATGTGGCAATCGTGAGTTAAAGCATCGTGAATCATTAATCGATAGATGATTAAATTTCGTATTACAAACAAGCTTAAGTTATAACCAGCTGTTAACATTAATATTATTTCCATAACGAAGAAAGTGACAGCATAAAATAAAAATAAAAAAAGTTATGGTCGAAACAAAATATAAAGGTGGATGAGTGAAATTCGAATTTAAAATCCGAAAAGAAAGTACCTACTGAATGGCACTTAGGCATCGTTATGAGTTGAAAGCGATAGGAAATGGAATCAATATGGTTTGTGCGTAGTTATGTGGCAGGTCATGGCAGGTGAAAACGGTAGCTTTGTAATTTTTTTATGAAGTTATATAAAGAAGCAATGCCTAATGGAAACGTTTAGGTTATTAACAATGCAGAAGCTTACAGGTTAAGTGTCAGAGGTGTCAATTATCCCTGCGCTGACGGTTTTGCATGCGATTCGTTAATATGACAAGCAAAGGACGGGTTTAAAGCAGAGGCATTTGTTGTGTTTCGCGAAAGACAGGCATTTAATAAGGAAATTTTCGACAGTATTTTGTTTCTAAAAAATTCCGTTTGGTGGGAAAGGTTGATACCCTTACCGATTCCCTGTGACGACGACTTGTAAAACAGGAACGTAACTCGGAAAAAATCAACGAAGATAAGCTCTGAAAATCTTAGAGGGCCTCACAATTTGGCAATCTTCAGGTACGCTGACATCCAAGGTTTTAAACACTCAATAAATAAGAAAACTTACACTTCAGAATCGAAGCTTGTTATTACTTGTCAGTCTAAGATTTTTCGGTACGTCTGATTTATCACAATTCGTTAGCTTCTTACAAAAACTGAATATTCAACTTGTAATTTATGTTAAGTAACTCACAAGGTAACTATGTGTAAGTCGTTCGGCTTTGTTTTGAATTTTAACCAAGAATGAATCATTATACCAACTTTGTGAGGTTGCTTGCCTGGGCTTTTCTTAACAATGTACTGCAGAACTGCCATAACTTTACTCTTACGGCAATATATATAACTGCTCTACAACTGCAGTAAAACTTTATGTTCTTTAAACTTTAAACCTAGTTATAAAGTTATAACAAATTCTTACATTTTTAAGAGAAACTTTTGATTTAATTAAATTTTTAATTAAAATTACATAGAACTCTTGAATATTTATTTATGTTTATATTTACATGTATGTTTATGGTTATAAGGAAAGATTGCTATTACAAAAAGTTTAGGCTAATGAGGTATTAAAAATTCTCACAATCAAGTTCAAGTCAAATAATAACTGTAACTTCACAAAACTGTTTACGTCACGAGCAAAAATTCAAATTTTTATCTGCAGTTTAACTATACTATACACTTTTAACTGTAAGGTGTAGGATGGTTCCTCTATCTATTTTTTTAAAATAGTTACAACAAACTGAAATTTGAGATACTTATTTTGAAAAAATTTGCTAAATTTATATTGTAGGGATTTAATAAACGGGTATGACTTAAAAGGTAGCGAACTGTTCTATAATACCAAGCTTACAATTATTTTGCCATCACTCGCTTTATCAACTAAAAATGTGAGGTTATGTGAGCTGAATACCTCAAATATACTAATAAGTTAATTAGACACTGTTAACCTTTCGATGAATGAAGAATTACCATAATCTCACTCTTTTCTTTGGAACCCATCATCTTAAATTATCACACATTGGCGTCGGTCGTTATCGTCGTTTTCAAAGCGGCCTAAAATAACTAAAGTTGATTCAGTCCTCGTATTCTTAATCCTTAAAGATAAAAGGACTAGATAGGACATCTGTCGGTCAAAGTTCAGTACTTACTCACACGAAGAGGGAACTACAAATAAGGGAAATAACAGCAGCGCTTTATCGACGCGCGGCGACGACGCCAACTACAGCGACACGTCCAGCGTCGTATTGAGTTGACGATTTTCCTCACAAGGGTGCGCTACTCTCATCCAAAAATCCACTTCTGACAGGGTTGGTCGCACGATTCTTTAATATTAATTTCTTCCTGCGTCTGCTTTTGAAAAACTGGCACGTGCTGATGACGCGTCCTAACTATTTTCGACTAAAGCCACACACGAAAAACCAAGTGGTCAAAAAATTAGACTCTGCGGAAAAAATTCTCTCGTGAACCGAATACGTTAAGGGAAACGAAAAATAAATAAATAAACTGGCAAAAGGGAACGCAAGCAGTAAACACTGTTAATTTCTTCGTGTACTTTTTGCGACCCAATAAAGCCAGCACATAAAAAACCGAGAACTTTTTTTATATGCAGAGTGCGAATATAAATAAAAGAGAAATTCTTCGTTTTGTCCAACTCCACCCTTTCTAGTCTCAACCACCTAACTATACTCGGCTCATTGATCGCGACACCCCAGGCGCGAGGCCACGAGAGACCGATAGGGCTCAAAGTCAATAGCGCGCATACTAATGTCACTATCCTAAGGTGAAGCACGTTGGGTTTGGCAGTTTGGGCAATTCTCCAACTATCTCAAGTACGAAAGGCAAAGAGTGGTTACAAGAGGTTGAAGTCTCCGGGCGTGAAGATGTTAAGGTTAAGCCAATTGCTGTCAGCTATCTGGGCGAATTACAGGATCAGCCTTAGTCTAAGCTGGTGGGTTATGTTCAGATTAGACGTCAGTTTGATGTAATATGGAGTGCGACAAGTCGCTGCTGCTTTTGGGTAAATTCTGAAGAGGAGTTGTTAGAGAGATTTAAGGGTTGTGGTTTTGTTGGAGAAAGAAAGACTATTCTGATTGTAAGATAAAACAGTGTACTTAGTTATCGTGTATGCTCGAAGATAGGCACGCCATTCGTGATGAATAACTGTTTTATTGCACGAGAGTGTCTAATACACAGTTTTTATTACTGCCAACATTTTATATGACTGAAAACCATAAGTACTTACTTTTTAAAATGAAATTCTAGTTTAGAAATCAAGTGGAAAAAATTAACAAAACAAAAGAGATGTTAAGGCTACAAACTAATCAGTTCACTTAACTTCTAATCTAATTCGAATTCCTATTAAAAGTATTTTACAGAAAATTTACTTAATTACTTTAAAAATTGAAATGGTTATCTACAGCAACATTCGAGTTATCCGAGAAAAAATGTGTGTAAAATAAAGAAAAAAGAATGTATTTTACCCAAAAAGAGGGGAGACTAATTAATGTTATCTGTTTTACTATTAAATCCTAAGTTAAATAAGTTAGGGATACTATTGAAATTGAATTATTATTATTTTTAATGCAAATATTTTGAAATCAGTTCAAAAACGATTAACTAAAAATATTTTTATATATATTAGTTATACACTGAAAGCCAAAAAAAGTGGCCGCTCCATATATTTTAATGTATAAGAGCAACGATGCGTGCGGCATCAGCACTAGTTATGTAGTTATAGGCATTATTTATTTATAACACACCTTTATAACACTCATATCAACAAAATTTGACAAAAATTAAGAAGCGCGTTTTAAATTCACACTTCTAAGAAAATCGACTGTAAGCTGCATGTACTAAAGGGTGGCCACTTTTTTGGCTTTCAGTGTAGAATAAGAATGTTGATTGTAGAATGAAAACGACAATTTGTTTTTTGTCTCGGTTATTGTTTTTGAAAACACCAATCTACTACGTTGTTAATATTATGGATGTTCGTTCCAAATTTGATATTCTTGAATCAATCCAGGGTTTTTTAGTTTCTGTTAACGTTTATACTTATACATTTATGATAAACTAAACTAACAGGTCAAAATCTTTTGTTTTTGATAATGGAATAATTCATCACATATTATAATATGTATTTGATTTAGCCATAGAAATAACAATAACAACTGTTCACTGACTGCTGTAATGTTTATACCGGGTAAGCAGTTTCAAAACGGAACGTAACAAAATTGGATTCGAAAGTTAGTGTGCACTGTAGCTCCCCATTGAAACATAGAAAAAATGGTAATGGTATCAATGGCTCGAGAAAAATAATGTGCATAAGTTGCAGCTAAAATTTACTTTTGAATATTATTTTTAACTAAAATAAATTATTATAAAAATTACAATTGCGAAAAATAGGTACAACCATGGCTTCTCAGTTTTTTCACTTGTCGGTTGCTGATTCTTTCAACCAATTCTTAACTGTCAATTAAAAAGTAACAATAATGTCTATTTATTCGATTGAAGAAAGAGTTTTTATAATTAAAACCTTTTACAGCGGTGTTGGTTTGCGTGAAGAGCGGGATTTATTTTCAGTTAAATCTGCACGAGAAAAATCCGAGAAGCCATTGCTATACCTATTTTTCTAAATTGTAAATTTTTTAATATCTAATTTATTTTAATTAAAAATAATATTTGCAAGTTAATTTTAGCTGCATATTGTGAGCACTATTTTTCTCTATCCATTGATATCATTACCATTATTGTATGTTTAAATGTGGAGCAACAGTGTACACTGTGTACAGTAACGTAGGTTCGAATGCAATTTTGCTGTTTCGCTTTGAAACTGCTCATCCGGTATATCCGTACCAAATTGTATTTAAATGTAGTAATTTATAAGCTTATAACCTTTATGAGCAACTGGATCACATCAAAACCAAAACTTTTCCAGTGTGTTTTCTGGTAATATTTATCGAGTGAATGTGACTTTTATATTTACTCCTCCTAGCTTAAAAACAGACTATAGTGCATAATACCATATCTATGAAAAACGACTGGCTCACAATATATAATTTTTTTCTGTAACGCCTTTTATTGGCAACGGGAGTACGTGTAGAAATTTTTGCAAACAAAAAATTTTGCTATAAACTGCCCTGTCATTACTTTTTGTTAAACAATATTCGAGACAAAATATTTTCTTCAATTAATAAATTTCAACTTACTATAGATGAATATTTTGAAGATTTACTAAAAGAAATTACATTACACAAAAATTTTGACTCACAAACTAGGTTACTGTAACTGAAACTAGACCAAATATTTATGTAGTTAATACAGTTTATTCTTACCTTTTCAATTAAAGTTGATGTTAACATGACATCTTGATAATTATTCTTACTTTTTACTTACATTCTGTCTAAATTCTTAATAATACATAGTTATTATCATAAAAGCATTAACATATAACTCAGAATCATCAGAGTATAAGCGGTATTCACAATACTTTCCCTACACTTTAAATAATAAAAACATATTTTACAAAAAAATAAGGCCAAGCACTGATCTTTGAGGGACACTTCTACTTAATAACAGGCATAGCAATGAATCTAGATTCTCCTGTAGTATACTTTCAATAAATAATCGACGATTAGTAACATAACTTTTAATAAGTTTAATAGCATTACTATCATTCATCAAAATCGTTGACTTCCTTTCAAGAAAAAATAATAACCAATTGTCAGCACGGATTTAGGGAAAATAAATCCATCTAAACTGCATCCTATCATCTATTAGAATATTTATTGCTATGAGTCCAACCTTTTAATGCAAAGGTATTCAAAAATTGTCTCAATTCACAAAATACCAAAAAAAAAGAAAAAGGAAAAGAAAAGCTATCTTAAATTGAAATATACAGTACAATAACTTTAAATAACACTATTTATATTTTTATTTTAAATTAAATCTGCATAAAAATAATAATTAATTTTAATTTATCAACAATAAGAGTAGTAACTTCTATTTAACAATACGTAACTACCAATTGATATCATTTCAGTATATTCCGAGTTGGATAAGGGATTTTATGTTATATCGTTAATATTTGACCTTTCCAATGTTTTTGATGTAGTAAATGTAGATTTCTTATCAACAAAATTATGTTCCGTAGGAATTAGGGGTAGCATTTTAAAATGGATTATGTCATACGTTGCCAATAGGAAATTAACTGTAAAAATCAATAGTCATATGTCAGATATGAAAAACGTTGGATTACGTGTTCCTCAGGGGTCCGTTTTGGGTGCACTTTTGTTTAATCTATTTGTTAACGATTTGCTTCAGTTCATAGCACTCGGTAAGATCACAATGTACGCGGACGATACAACTATTTCTATATCAGCTAGAACCCCTGAGAAGCTACTAAAAAAAAGTGATAGAGATTCGGAAACAATTTGTTACATGGTGACAGGCTAATGGTTAATGATAATAAAACTGTTTATATTAATTTTCATAACAGGAGACAACTACCGTTAAATTTTGGTATAATGCATAATATATTTATGTACCTATATTTGATTTCCAAAGTGAAGTTTTTAGGTACAATGCTTAATGACAATTTATCCTGTTCAAGCCAAATAGATTTTGTTTGCTCTAAATTAAACAGTGCGACCAAAATCTTGCTTAAATTTATCTTTAAGTAGTGTTTGCTACTCTTTAGTATATTCACATATATCCTTTAATATAGTTACATGGGAGTAAGAGTAGATACATAAATAGAATATTAATTTGTCAGAAACGTATCATCCGCTTACTTTTTAATTTAAGACCTTTAGATAGTTGCAGAGATATTTTTAAAGAACGTGACATTTTAACGGCGCCAGGTATTTACATAGTAAAGTGTTTGTTAAAAAGTATTTCTCTCAATTTACTAAATTAGTTGATCTACATACACATCAAGTTAGAAATAATAATCAATTGGTTATCCCAGTACACCTGTTCACCTCTTTACTGCTTTATTACTATATACAACAAAATTCCAAAGGAAATTAAACACATTGCTAGTTATAGATCTTTAAATGTAAAATGAGGCAGTTTCTAGTACCTAATTCTTTTTATAATGTAAGAGATTAGAACTCAATTTATAAGCGTCTATTGTTAATATTTTAATTGGTTAATTTTTTAAGTTAATTATTGACTACCCACATGTACTGTACGTATCAACGTGGCCAATAAACTATTACTACTATTACTACATTCTAAATGAGTTTATGTTGAAGTTAAAAAAAAAAACAAAAGCCCATTTCCAATTCAAAGCCATCATGAAAAAACAAACTTGGAAACCGTATTCCTTTACTGTACTTCAACTTCATAAACTGCTATCTTGAAAACAATACCCTAATATACAGCGGTTGAAGTTTAAAGTAAGCATGAATTCAATAAATCTATCGACTTTAGTTGTACTACCTATGAAGTGTCACACTACCGTAACTTATATTAACTTTGTAAGTGACAGCTAAGTGTTTGCGCAGTGGTCTGCCAACAGTTTTCTATTTACGATCTCTGATATCGCGTGAGAAATAATATGTATCAGATTTACATCATCAGTCCGTAAAAGCTTAGGGAGTTACTGGAAATATCTATCATTTAAAATTATTGGTTATATTTCTTGTTGTCAAGCCTAGTTTTATTTAAATTGTAAATGCCTTAGAACGTCATTATATTTAATAATTAAATGTTGGAAATTTGAAATTTCATTTTAATAGTCTAAAAAATTCTATAAATACTAAATTATTGGAACCGATTCTTTGTGAAGAAATTATTAAATTTAACTTAATTAATTTAGTTAATTTTAAGAGTGGACAATTTTTGATATTTTTAATATCACTTGTTACGACAGTTTTCAGTTTGCCATGGACGAAACTTAAGATTTATAATCAAATTAAAGCGGCAGTTTTTTTTAAGTCGTTTATTATAACTCAAATTATAAATGCTGAAACCATCCATGTTTTGTTGTTAATAAATCACCACGTAAACAAATATAGACGGACAATTTCCTCGAAAGTCAATTTGGGGAAGGTATTTCTATAATGGTAGCGTTGTTAAATCCGGAATAATATTGACGGTAAAATTCATTATAAGCAATAGAACACAAGAGGAGTAAACAAATATCGCAGAGGAGGCCCGGAGCCACCCGGAATGCAGCGGTCAGATAGCCCGGAGTGCGGGTCCGGTAAATCCGGGTAAATTCAATGTTTGATCAAAGGGAAGCTTGTAAGCCTTGGGCAGCGTCTGTACCTGCTTCTGACAAGATGTCAAGGAGATTAGCGTGGACTTTGAATGGGACTCCAAAAGAGATCAGATAAAATTTAGGCTGTCTCCTTATACCGAGAACTTCTAGTTCGAACTTTAAAATACAAAAGTAGGGCTTAAAAAATTGCCAAAATTATAAACGGAAGTAGTTGGTGTCTGTGACAAAGTGCGGTGGCATTAATTTTAATGGGATTCGTTTGGGGTCGACTTTTACGATAAATAATGGAAAACTTTCATTATAATTTAATAGCGTCGTCCACAAACCACATATAAATTACATTCTGACAATGATGTCCACGTATCATGAGATCGATTAGCTATTACCGACCATTAGTGGTATTAGACTCCAGGATTCCGTAAACGTAGGGGGTCGAGTCCTGTTTCCGCCGCACCGTGACGCCTAATGGGAAAATCTATACCCGCTGTGCATGAGCCGTTGCGTTTTGTAGCTTTATTTTCTTTTAAATTGAGGCCTATAACAGTTATCTTCGCGTTTCGTACCCTAAAGACTTGGGCGCGCTGCGCTGCTTTTTGAAGTATATGAAAAAAATTATGTCATACAAGGCAGTTTTCTTTGCCTCTTAAAATTTTCTTCGTCCCTTATTCGAGAAATGAGCACCGCTTACACATTTCGGTCATAATGAACCTTGTGCGAATGCGACTTCGAGTGTAAATAACGAATTTTAAATGAATTCCCTCCTTTATTATTATCACTGGTCGTTATTCCACTTTCACGAGAATAAAAATTGCTTAATTATACGCAAAAATTAAAATGTAAATTAAACACACTTTTGAAATAGTGTTAATTTTCTTAGTGTGAAGTCATTAAACGGAAAATTAATTACTTCCACTTTTAACTAATGTTTCTCCATATTTTGCGTGCCAAGAAATTTATCATATAAACAAGTTTTTTTTTTATTTCAAGAAAACGGTTGCTAACAAATTTTCAGAAGTAATACCACAAGTGACTAGAATTTTACCGGAAATTTTTTTGCCGTCACCAACATGACTGCTTGTTGCAACGAAAATCGTAACGAGTGCGACAGCACGAGTTACGATTTTCCAAAGCAACAAGCAAGAGTGTTTGTGACGGCAAAAATTTCCTGTAAAATTCTAGTCACGAATGGTATTCGGAATGATAATTCCTCGAATTATAATGAAATTACCTACTGAAATACTTGTCACTCAAAAAATTTTGACAGACGTTGTCTCTAAGCAACGCTGCTAGTCGCAAAATTTTCTAGAAAATTTCACTAGTGGTATTTTCGATTTAATTCGATTGTGATTGGTTCAATTCACCAAAATACTGTGATTTGATTGGATGAGTGGAATAATCAACAAAGTAACAAAATTTAAAGGAAAAGATAGTATTTTTCTAACTTAGATAAAAGATATTTTAATATATCGTTTAACGATAATTATACGGAAAGAAAATATTTTCGGGAAAAATCTAAATTTCTTTGAGTAACGACTGGTATATGCAAATTTATTTAGCTAATTTACTTTAAAGAAGTTATGAGTCAATTAAAGTCAACAGCAAAATTTTTCTTATAGATAAAAATTAGTAATTCATTTTAATACATAGAAAACTACAACATAATTTCAGAAATTGAACGACAACTTTTTCATGAGAATTTGCAATATAAATGAAACCAATTTAGTTGATTTCGATTTAAAAATAAACAAAGTATGTAGAATTTGAAGATACAATTAATTTGAAATCTGAACATCCGAACTTGACCACAACTGTATCCAATAATCGGTATTTTTTCGTTTTGTTACAATACCGTATCGTAAACAGTTTATTCTTTATAAAACAGAAGTGACAATACAGTAAACAAGCATCTCATCCACTACCTATAAACACAGGTGCTTTGATAAACGATTCCATTGTTTGTTTAGCGGTAACATACAACTAAACATAAAGGCGGTTCGATAGGATCTCTAACGCTAACGTGTCTAATATTTAAAATGCCCTCAGTTCCGTGGCCGTAATATGCACCTGCAACATAAGCGTTGCTCTATAAACCTGAAGATGCTGAAAACTACCGCAGATACGAGGTTCCTGGAGCGCTGCTTACACAGAGGACTCTTAAGAAATGCAGTACTCATTTCGCTTTATTTAGAGAATTCCTTCGAGTCTGAAATGCCTGAAAATATGGGTGAAATATCTCACAAATATTTAACTGCTTAGGTTTCCTTTCTGAAAAATACTTGAATTACGAGTTTGTTCAAGCTAGTATGGACTTAGTTTTCCTGAAACCAGTGTTGGAAGTTTTATGCATAATTTTTACACCAATGCGACTTGTATGAAAATCTTATAAAATCTGCGTTAATTGATACTACTTGTAAATGAATATAATGTAAAAAAGGAACCATTTTAGAATCAGCAAAACTTATCGTTTTTTTTTTATTAGTACTAGTTAGGCTTAACCATCTTGTAGTCTTTAACTTCATAGGATATTGGTCGCAGCTTTTCATTCCTCTCGATTGCAACATTTTTTTTGTAATTCCTTTATCTGTCGTGCATACTGTATTTCGCACTGCTTATCTAATGTATTCTAACCAAGGTCTTCCTCTTGCATTGCTACCTTCGTAGAAAGACTTTTTAATAGTATATTCGACCAAGCTGAGTCTTCCTTACTGTATTTTTTTTTCAACGTTATTTGTCTTCTTTTAACATCTTCAAAAGCTTGGGGGCATTCTGGTTTTTCATTAGTTAATGGCCAACTAAAGCTAATTTAACCTAAACCTACTTAACAGGCTTCATATCTCGGTTGATTGGGGAAGTTCCCACACTGTGTGATCTGGCGGTAAAACATGCTTTGCTACCGAGTCCCCCACGTTGATTCATTCTCTCCAACTTATTGTCAGTATTCTGCTGAAGAACTGTCGTTCGAATGTTTTTAATTTTTTCTTGCTTACTATTCCTAACAAATAAACTTTACACACTTTTGGTAGGTGATAGTAGAGATCATAATAAGAAAAAAATTTAATACACCGAGGTCCAATACTTCTTGGTTTTCGAGGTACGAAATTTTTAAATTTTTATTTATACCTGTAGCATGGCCACCAATATCTCCAGATCTAACACCAATGGATTTTTTTGTTTGGAGATATTTAAAAGATATTATTTACGACACAGAGGATGAACTTTGGCAGATAATAGTAGACGGTTGCCAACAAGTAAGAAATAAAGGTGCTTTCAATCAAGTGCGTGAGTCTCTTCGATGACGACTGCAACTTTGTTTACAAGAGCAAGGACGACAGTTTGAACATCTTCTGTGATAACTTTAAAGTGCGCTAACTGTTTTGTTTATTGAAGATAACTTTAGAGTGCGCTAAATGCGTTGTTTGTTATAAAGTTTTTGTAAATGCCGTATCTCGAAAACCAAGGAGTATATTGGACCTCGGTGTATTAGAATTTTTTTCTTGTTATGATCGCTACTATCACCTACCAAAGCGTGTAAAGTTTATTTATTAACACCCTGTATAAATTTCTGTTGCGTAGATGGTAGATTGGTGGAACTGAAATATACCTATAAGAAATTTGTTGCGGATATTTCTTGACGACGATCAACTTTTTCTTTTGCTAGAACTATCTTTGCCACTGCAACTGCCTTTCTCACGTCTACATCATGTTCATTATCTGTGTTATCTTTAGCAAAGGGCGTTCAAATGAAAACTAATTTACAGCAGACTTTACCTTATAATGTCATATTTTTACGTACAAGTCAAAGTCAAATTATTGGTTACATTAACATACTTGAACTGGAGTTTAAAGAAGATATACCATTACAAACCAAAGCCTACTGCAAATAAATTTTCGTTTGAACGTTCGTTATTACATCTGTAATTTCTGAATTTTTCTTTTATACCTACTAGGATTTTAGCTTTTCTATTCTTTTTTACATTCTATATTTTCTGCTTCTTTTATCAGCATGCTAAATTTTTCTTGGCTCTCTTCCACTAGAGCTATGTCATATGCATGTTTTATTATATCCACCCTTACCTCATGAATTTTTATCCTTGCGGCTATCTTGTCATTTAGTTCCGTTATCGTCTATTGTAACTTGAATAATAATGGCAAAGGGTCATATCTTTGCCTCATACTTTTTATGTTTACGTTTCGTTTTTGAGCCCACATCTACTATGTATGTGCACGTATGTACGTATATTATGCGGGATCATTATAGATTTTCTTGCCATTGTGTTATTAGATATTTGTATGATTTGCGGACAGCTACTTAATATTTTGTTATTCTGAAGGGTGAGCCTTAAGTTAAGGCACGGAATGAAGTATGATTTATTTAAATAATAATTGACAATAGCAAAACACAATGAACACTACATACAATGGTTTTTGATAATATCCATATTAAAGGTCCTTTCTTACTAATGTTTAGAAGGCACTTTAGATATGTTTAATTGGTTCCCTATCTGCTTGCATCACCAGATTGTCCCTTAACTTAGGCTCACCCTTGATTATATTATATTTCGTTGAGAAATACTTTTTCCTATTGTATTTGTTCGAAAGTCTGTACTTATTAATGTTGTGTACGTATTTTTACCATTTCAGTATTTATTTGAACGAAAGCAGTAACTAGGAAAAGGCTAACTCGCTAGCATAAAAAAAATAATAATGAGAGCTTTTTTGAAAACCCTAAAAATAATATCTTGCTTAAATATGCTAATATTTTAAAATTAGAGATACAAATTGTGACTGTTACATGATGTATGATACTCTGGGTTAACTAAAATTTTAGTATTCGTTAATCAATTAGGATAATTGTTGGACTGTATGTTTTCGTTTTACTTAATTGTGGGTGTAGTTTAATTTACTTTAACTTATGGCAACAGCACATGACATTACAATTTTTCTATTAAACAAGTTTTTTTTTATTAAATTTCATTAATATACATGAAAAATTCTGCACTGAAGTATTTTGAGAAATTAGGGAAGGTTTAACATACAAGGCTCAGAAAATGTTACTATTAAATATTGTGAATTGATAACTTCCTTGCGTGTTTCAAACTATTAAATTAAAGTTTAAGTATGGCCTAAAGTCAACCTAAGCTAAACCCTTGGTTAAACCAGTACCGAAGTGTATTTTTTCGTACATCTTTGAAATCACAAATTTTCACCGTGAAACTCAAAACTGGCGAATACAAATGCCTTTAAATATAAATCCTAATATTCTGATTGAAAATTTTGATTTTAAAACCAACACTGTAGGTTTTCAAACTGTAAGTAACGACTATTGCATTATACATTTGGGTTTTAATTATGAACTCAATAGAAAACTAACGTAAATTTTTGCTTGTAAAATAAAATGGCTTTATTATTCCGTAAAAATAGAATTCACATGCAGTATAAGTTAGAATATTGATCTTTATCAAATTGCAGATTACATAACGTTTAGAATTACTGCTGACGCCTACGAAGATCTATCCGTATTCCGTAACCCAAAAATTTTGCTTATTTTGAGGATCAGAGACGTTCTCTCACATGTGACGACGATTTTCCTTTCTAAGACATGTCCTTGGGATTATTTCTGGTCCTTAATACTCCCTGCTACCACGGAAAACTGATATTATCAGATTCGTATCCCAAATGAAAGGCGACGACGTTAACCAGCCAATGCTGACCCTTCTAAAAACTAATCGAGTGCGAACGTTATTACCTTTAACCCGTGTCTTAGTAACAATTTAACCAACAGTGGAAGCAACTAAGATAAAACATTAAACGATTATAATAAAAAAGCGGAAAAATATCCGCAAAAAATATCAAGTTTAGTGGAAACCAGAAAGAACCATTTTACATGTTACCTTTAAGAATCGCACAACTGATAATAACAATCTGAAAATGCGAATGGTGTTTCAAACTAAATAAGTAAGTTTGATTATATAAAACTACGGTTCTAAGTAAATAATGAAATTAGGGTTTCACAGCCTATTATCGTTCTTCTAAAGAAAAGTTTTACTGCCACAGAATGAACCAATCTAAGAGCCAAAGTAAGCAAGCCTAGTAGTAAAATCGGTGCCTGATAACCCGGCTTAAGAGTCCACGTTCTCACATAGCTCAAGTTTAGATCAGGAAACCCTTCATCCGAAGCCACCCCATACAAAGTATCGATTGTTCAGTGAAACTATCTCGTTCATGAATCTTTAAGGGGGTAAACGTCGTAAATACGGACCGATACCTCCGAAGAAATCTCGCAAAGGACGTTTAGAGAAGGAAATTCGCAGGACGAGGACTGCGGGAGTTGTTCTCTTGATTAAATTTGCTGTGGCGACTCCTGTCACTGCGTATCCCTAAATGCATTAACTGCCAAACCCAGCGGTCAGATAACCTAGCCTTGAGGTCAGTCAATGTCAAATACAACATCGAATCAGGAAATTAACCGACGGCTCGGAGAATTTACTTGCCTTTATTGTTTCTATAATTTCCATCGCTAATGGCGTACCATTGTTGTTTCTAACTCCATGCAGATAAGACCGGAAGGCATCGTGGTTGATCTTTTTTCTATTCCGTATAGCTTAGTGCGAGTGCTGCTCGTCAAAGAAATTAATTTGCACGTATCTTCCATGTGTTTCGCTTAATTCAATGTAGAACGCGTCGCATGGGGCTTTAGATTAAAGCAAGGGAGAAAAGGTTAATGCGGTTAGCAACAACCTTCTGTCCCTAAAGGTCTCAGGCAGTTTAATTCTCGCATTAAATTGGAATATGGGACTTTATTTATTCCGACAGCTTCGTAATAAAAATATTGGCGGAATTTATTTCGAAATCCGCAGAATAAACGGGGTTCCCTTCTGAAACCAACTAGATTAAGTCCGGAGTTTTTGTTAATAAACTACTAAACATTTCCACGGGACATTTGTGCAGCAACAGTCTGCGGTAGCAGTAGATGAATATCCCCTGGTCAGAGATCAATATCCGTCCTAAGAAGTGACCGCCGGGAGTTAGCAAACACGCCGCAGGGCTAAGAGGAATTACTTGCGGAAACAGGGATCTAGAAGGATAAACTTGTAAGCTGGGTGTGTTTTGTGAATGCCGATCAGTGTTTCCGGGGTTCTAAACTGACCGGATCTCTTATATCTATCGTACAGATCGTGTATTGAATGTAATAAGCTCTAAATGGCTTTGGGACAAATATGTATTAGTGTTCGGTTTCTGCTGTTATATCCTGACAGTGGAGAAATAAATCCATAACACCACTTCGATGTACCAAGCGGTACCTACAGATTATAAACAGGAAACCACTTGACACATTGAAATACGCGGTTACAGAGTATACTCTCCTGGAAATTAATGCAAAACTGTAATTTTAGAGGACGATAGAGATATAATATTATTTCTATTACAAGAATCTACTAACCGCAAAAAATATTTATTCAGGATATGCAAGATAACTTTCTACTGACAAAATAAAGGTTAAAAATGTTTCGATTCTTCTATACTCTGTTCGGTGCGAAGGAATGCATAAAATCTTGTTATTTTTAAACAAGTGTTCAATTTATAACACCGACTTTAAAATACAAATCATCTATGTTTTTCAATTAAATTTTAGGATCTAAAGACTTAAATACGACAGTGGATGCTCTAATTAACATTAGAGTTGTTGCCTGAAAATTAATGTTAATTTATGGAACCGTTACAGATTTAGAAGAATACATGGAAAAGACTGCTTTTTCAGTTTTAAATTTCGGTTTAAGAAATATTCAACGAACGGAATTTTTTTTAAAGTATTTCGGCAGACTGATATTTGTCTTTTAAAGAACGAATTAGTTAAATATCTTCGCGATGTGCTTCTAATTGAAAGGCTTGATAGTTTTGGTTTCTGCAAGATGTGCAAGCAACTGTGAGGCTATGTTTAGATAGTTAGTTTGAGAGAAATCGGCGAGTATCTTTAGTCAGCAAGATCCTGACCTGTTTTATTAAATTTTTCTTTGAGGACAGGTACAGAACAATTAACATTAATGGTGTAAATCAGTTACAAGATATAATATGGGACACGCTCTGAGAAAATAACAGCTTTACTTTTGATGAAAACACAATTGAACAATTTAGAACAATCGTTTGCAGTAAAAAAAAATTAAAATATTAAATTAAAACTAGGAATTCTTCGACTGCATTTCACATTAAGTAAATTGTTTAATTTCATTTGATAATCTAATCTTCGAATATAATGAAAATCACAGATAGTTTACTCTTTTCCATGGCGACAGACATTTTACACAAGATTGGAAACACGTGCAAGTTAAGTTCCATCAAGAGTAAAATTGTCTCTCAAAACAATAAAAATCTATGTGTTGCAAACTTCCTGTGAAAAACCAAAGATTTCATAATAATGGACAACAGAAACAGAAAAAATGTATAACTGAAAAGGTAAAGCTGCTTTCTAACTGACTATTACTAGAAAACGCTTTGATAATATAGAAAATTTTAAGACTATGTCAGATTCTACAGGACATTTTATTTGATTTTCTAACCTTCTTGCCTAACCTAATTACTTTATTCAATAACTCGCTAGAGTTTCCGAGTAAGAAATATAAAAGTATTAATAAAGCCATAATGTCTTAAATAAAGAAAAGGGAATACCTTCAACCATCTAAAGAGGACCAATAAGGCTTCACTTAAAAAATAAACGCCTTGCGCGTGTATAAAAATGTAAACACAACATAAATTCTAAATACATCCACTTTAAAGAAATTCTAATTCTACTCGGCTCTTTATTTGGTTAAGGATTGGGGATCAAATAGGGAAAATCCTCTTTGCTCTTAATTTTATCGCAAACAAATTGTGAAAGCCAAAAAAACTGTATAAATGAATTTTGTATTCCATCGAACAAAAAAGTAAATCAAATAAAAGCGTCACAAACATCTAGAATTTTTCTTTCAGTCCTCGAGGGACATTTCTAAATTATATTTGCCATCCTTTACCGTCGTCGAAGCTCTGAAAGCGACAAAATAAAAGCTTTCATCTCGGACAAATTTCACGATTATTATGAAGTTTGTAACATTTCATTTACTCTTGCTGTACTCACTTGAAAGCTTAGCGTTGCTTGTGATTCCTTTGGAATTTAAAAATTACCGCAATTCCTTCAGATATTAATTTCGTTCCAGGAAGCGTGGTTAAAAGCCTTTTTGTGACACATTTTTAGCCAATGAGCCTTTTTTCGTATTACCTTCTTTTAAGAGGAAATTTTAGATGAAATTGCTGCCAAGTAAATATAGAGCGGCGAACGCTTGTTTTATTTCAGCGTTTAAGAAGAAAATAATCAAAACGAACAAAACGTATAAAACGTGACCTAATATTGAAAGGACGAACGGAACGTTATTAATTCGCAAACATCAATAACCGACAAAGGCAGAATGCAGAGGGATCATATAGCACTAAAGATAAAAGGGAATGGTAGTATTAGTTCGATTTCCAAATAAAGCTTAACGTAGGAAAGGCTCCATCTTTGTTTGTCTCATAAACGCTGACAAAAAGGTATTCTCAAAGTAGAAAAAACATATTTATTGGGGTTGCCTCTACGTTTTATTGTAGTTTCCGCAATCATAGCGTTTCAAAGCTGCTGAGTCATAAAAAACATCAATTTTAAGCCACGATAGAAGATAACAATAAAAATTTCATGAATATGAAAATCTCGATTGAACTATGATAAGGTGTTCAATTATTTACTTTTTAACACATCTTATTAGTCGAAGATGGGTGCTTTAATCTGTTAAAAGAGTCCGGAGTAGATAACTCAGGCAGTTACTGAGCCTGTTTAACAATTCCTTCAGATTCCAACACCTCAACCGGAAGAAATCAAGTTTATAACGTACAACCTCTATTGCTGAGATCTATAAAATTTAATCGACCAATTTATAAAACGTTATAAAAATGACTCGCAGATGCGGTGGACGGTAATAAAACAAGGATTTTATTGATATCCGTCACTTACGGTTGTCCATATCAGACGATTTATCCCTTATTTGGACCATAAAGACCTTATGATAATAATTACAACTTTTCAGAATAACCGTTTAGATAGCTTCATTTAGTTTGTTAAAAGTATGATTTACATACTGTATGTCCTGTTTCAAAACGTAACGTAGGGAAATTACATGTTAAATCTTAATTTTCAGTTTTCACCTCTATTGTGGGTTTTAAGGGAAAAGAGAATTATTTAGTGCATTATGTTCAAAAAAGGTTCCATCTACTTTTTCCCTCTATTCTCAAAATAGAGACAGAAATTATAAATTAAGACTTTATTTGTAATTCCTCTATGCTGCGTTTTAAAATATGACATACGGTATAATTAGGAGTGCGTGTTTCTATGTTATCTATTTAGCCATAAAAAAAACACTTATCACATTAACAACTCTGTTTTTACGTAACTCCCTTCAACACTTATACATTTATTTTATTCCATCTTTTTTTTCCAATTCTACCTACCATACCCTCAGAAAAAATTCCTTCGGCAACTCTGCAAAATATTATTCCAATAGCTTCTTTGAATGCTTCATAAGCTGTAAAACGCTTTCCTCTGAGATGCTTTTTTAAAGTTTTTGAATAGAAAGAAGGTCAGAGCTATAAGGTGGATGCCTTAACTCTATGAACCCACAGTCATTGATTATATGCTAGACTTTGTTTTATGACACTGCGATGTTCCACCTTAATTTCACTCATTTTAGCAAGAAGTAAACATCCTCAAGTCTCTATAAACTGTACAAATTGCACATGTCCTACTTCTAAATGTCACAGCTATTTTTTAATAACTTATTTGACATCATCGCTTTTTGTTTAATGGCTAGGTAGATAACATAAAAATACGCCTTTTTGTATGTATGTATGTACTCGTATTATCTGTTATACCTTTTCGGTGTCGAACTTTCTGTGTTAATGTATTAAGATTCTACGGGCGCAAAGCACAACCCAGTCTCTTGGTTTGTGCGCCGTTTAATCCTACCGCGTAGGCCTGTATTCGGAAGAAAGCGTCCTTAATTTGGTGCCCAACGAAGAATGGTCACAGAGCATTCCGACCTCCAAACTGCAGAAAAATGCTGCCAATTGGGAGATTCGAACCAAGAACTAGCGCAACGCTAGCCTGGCGCTCTGCTACTGCGCCAACCTGGTTTCTATAATTATTTTTAAAACATTTAAGAAAGTTTTTTGATCAAGTTTCTTAGTACCCTAATGGATTAGATCTCCGTTGAACCAAGCAGTTATAGGTTCGAATCTTAGTCATATACCGTGACTTTAGCTTCGGTGTTCATTACAACACCCTATCTTTTTATTTATATAGATTTAGATTATTACAGTACAAAAAAACCAAAGGTTTTCGTTTCTTAAAGTTACTTAAAATCACGTGAATATATTAATAATCTTTTAATAAAAATATGTAAAACAATTAAAGGTTTTCATGTATTTTAAATATTTATCCTGGGATAATATAACAGTTTTTAGTCGAGTTTTTAATTTTGATATTTGTAACAAGGGTCTGTAACAATAACCGTACCGTTAACAACGTTGAGAGACTACATTTCTCATTTTAGAAAGTTAATTTTCCAACTCCGTTTACAGAGGGAATGAGAATATCGTCTGAACAAATCAATAACGTTGTTACATTATACCATCTGAATGTTCGAAACAGTTAAATGTAATACCTGCGGAATGCTCGAAACCATTGGTTTTCCACTAGGATGGCAGTGTTTTCGTATTATGTCAAAGTCGTTTTCAGTTTTTCAAATAAAATGCGAGTTCTCTGAATTCATTCATAGAAAGTTTAACAAAACAAACTGCGAACAAAGCGAACGTTGAAACATTTCTCGGGCTATTGTGCCAAATAGAAAGTACGAGCAGGGTTATGATACGCCATTAAACGTGAGGAGCTAATACGTTTCGCGTTTGTCTTCGAAGTCATTCGAATTAAATCTTCAAGTTCGGTAATTTGAAATGTTACCATTAAGCAAATTATAAACCCATTAATCCTTGTTTAATGTAGAAGGTTTAAATGTCAAAATGTAACTTAGACTCACTACAAGATCGAGATTAAAAGCTTCTTAGATTTTCGCAAGAAACCGAACTTTCACTTGCTTACTGCCGAACTAATTACGAAGTTTCAGAAATGGAATTAGCTGAATAGGTAGACTACTGAACTGCTTTACAAGAGTGTCTTTCATTCTGCAATTCTCATCTCTTTTATTCTGTACTAATACTAAACGTTTTTAGTCTATAGAAATTCTTTCTGAAACTAAAACTGCTTGCTAATCCTGCTTAGTTAAAAACCACATTATACGTTTATGATTTTTATCTTTAATCAAATCCTATTGAATTGATCAGAAGAGAAGTATGCACACAAATTTCATACAATAACCAAGGCATTTATTTAATAACTAGTATACAGTCATGGGAGAAGGTTTACGAGTATTAGATAGAAAAATGAACATGAACAAAAACGTTTTTAATTTAATGTTTCAGTATAAAACTATTAATTGGACCTCTAGTCCTAATACAAATTTAACAAAGATGGTTTTTTAGAAATCAAAATAATTTCCAGGCGTGTCCGATTTCCGAGGAATTCTTCTTTCTACGGACGTTGGCAAGGGGGCCAAAGCCACATTTTTAAACGACTTGACGTCGTGAAATTTATTATATCCCCCTTATACTAGGAAAATGTGTTCTCTGCAGTGGTTTACCGTTGCCTTCTGCAGAGTTTGTGACCATGTATTAAGTGTATAGTGTATTTATCTTGTTACTATCTGAAGTCGAGCACTCCGCAGACAGATTTGTTAATTGTAAGCAAACGATTAAATGGCTTCACTCGCTCAAGTACCGACTTCAAACTGGGGAATGCTTTATAAAAATCCTTGCCACTGCGTTAGATTCGAACCCAAGACTCATCCTAGCTAGGAATTACTGTGGTTAATTAAATAATCAATAAGACAGCGTTATAATTTGTAAATATAAATATAGTCAAAAACAAGATGATAGATTCCTTTTATTTATTGTCGTGTCAGGGTGAATTTTCAATGTTCGTAGGTATAATAAAAGTAATTTTTACTTTAATTGCAAGCACTGGAAAACTGATTGTTAAGCATTTGTTATAAAACACTGAATTAAAGAATGTTGCTATATTAATGAGAATGAATTTTTCCATTTTGTATTTAGGCAAGAACCGGAAATACATTTAATTTATTAATTTATATAATATTTCTTATTCCCTGCGACAGAACCCATCAAACCATTAAATAATCCTAAGCATTTCATAAACTGGATGATATTTATCTTATTAATAATTTAATAAACATGTTACTATAAGGTGAGATTCATAATAACTGGGCATTTGTTTTACGAGATTGAAATTTGTTAATAACTTTGTAAACCAAGATAGAATTGGCAGCATGGTTGAAGCCAAAATATACCGTTATTCGCTTGAAGAAAATACGAATTATTACCATTATACTACTGAAGAACTAGTTATTTAATAATAGGTAGAAGTATCAGGGCCAGTTTTCATTATCATGACTCATTAGTAATTTCAAGATTTTTTGGAAACGATTAAGAACGTACCTAATGATATTCAAATAGTATTCGCTGTTTTTACCTGCCCCATTAACAATACCATTAAGACTACACCCAGGTGTGTTTTCCTTAAAAGCTGTTATAGCTAATAACGGTTACGTCTAATTGTAACTATACTGCCCTGAATAAACTTTCAAATTGAGCGTTAATTACATACAGATATAACTTTGAATTAATGTAAAATTAACCACATGTTGTAATAAAATTAGCTATGTCTCAGTGTTAAATTCAGTAATCATTGTTACAAACAACAACAGTTTTTTGTACTTAAACTAGACACCTAACAACAGGACATGTTAATTTAATAATTTCTAAAAATAGTGCTGTTAAAGTCCTTTGGAGTAAGTTATGGCAATTATATTCTTTTTAAAATTCAATATACTTGTTGGTTTTGTAAATTTAATTTAAAATAAAGGTGAATCTGCTGATACGTAAGTTAATCCTTAATATAATATATAACGTAAGTTAATGTTAATACAATACTAAAACTAAAAATAAGAACAAGAATAGAAAATCAGTTCCATGGTGGACAGCATCAAAAGGAATAGTAATTAACGTCACAAGTCCGGGAACGCATATTTTACAGCAGTCAGATGTTTAAAGACGAGGCGACGTAAGGAGCCGAGTCTTGAAACTCGAAACGAGTGCTGTAAAATGAGTTCACGGACGAATGTCGTTACGTATTTTATTTCATACTGTAAACACTTTTTCAATAACGTCAACATGTGACAGGCCGGAAAGTGTTGCTAGGTAACACTTTCCGGATCTGATACCGTAATAGCTCACTTTCCGGACTCAAAATGGCGTCGGAAAGCTGAATTTACCAGACAGTATGAAATAAAAGAGTAAACGCTTTCAGAAGACGTTACCAGAGAACACGAAATAACGACATATTAAAGGAAGCAAGAAAGTTGCAATATTACAACGAAAGAAGACAGTATATCCGATTAAACCAAACAGAGAAGAAAACTTCCTGGAAAAAATATTGCGAAATACTAGAACGGTCGAATCCATAGGGTGTAGTATATAAGATGGCAGCCGGTAAAAGGAAAAACAAATTTGTTGAAGAAAACGGACAATACACAAAAGACACTAAAGAAACTCTAGAGTATATGATGGAGGAATTTGTAATCGAAGACAATCCAAACCAAAACAACGAACACCACAAGAGCATCAGGAATCGAATAAAAGAACCCATTGGAACCGAAAATGATGAAAACTTTAAGGATCCAAAGAAAGCGCCGGGCATAGACGGCGTTACCAGCGCCACAATTTTACACAATATGTTTCCTCTATTCATAACCGAAATTTACAACAAGTGTCTAAATAGAGCATATTTTCCAAAGGATTAGAAGGTTTCAATTATAATTCCAATATTAAAACCAGGAAAGGAGACCTCAGTTCATGCTTCGAAGATATAGACCCATTAGCTTAATTAATGTAAGTGGAAAAATTCTGGAAAAATTAATGATCAATAGAATAATGAAATACCTAACTAAAAACAATTTATTAAACAGTCATCAATATGGTTTTACTCCCCATAAAGACACCACCGACGCTTTATAGATAAAAGCATGAAGGATAAAAATGTCATAATTGTAATAAGTTTGGATGTCAAGTATGATGGCCGGCGATAATAAATTCACTGAAGGAATTGGACTGTCCTAAACACCTTTATGAACTAACATTAAGCTATTTCAGTGAAAGAGTGGCAATATTGGAATTAAATAATGAAAGGGTAGTAAAACAAGTAAGTAGATGCCCTCAGGGATCTTGTTGTGGACCCGGGTATTGAAACATACAATATAATTATTAAATTTAAAATACACAAAATGATCCAAAGTTATAGCATTCGCGGATGATTTGATAATATTATCAAACGGTAAGAATAGATTGGAAGCTGAAAACATTGCTAACATGGAACTGCAAAAAGTAGAAAAATGGGCAGAACAATAAAATTAAATTTAACGAGGAAAAGTCGAAAGTTATGTTGATCGCTAATAAAAGATCAGAGAGACCAGGAAAGGTGGACATTTATCTTAACTATAAAGTTTTAGAACAGGTAGAAAGCGTAGTTAGGTGTATGGATAGATCAAAAATTTAAATTCGATAAACATGTTCAACACGTCACTGAAAAATGCAAAAACCGATTAACATTTTATCACGGGGGTTAAAACAAGAGGTACTAAGAACGATTTACCGAAGAGCTATAATACCAATTATGACATATGGAGCACCAGTATGGAAGGAAGCCCTGAAAAGGAAAGCGAACTTAAGAAAAATCAGAAGTATGCAAATACAGTAGACACGCGGTAACGTGAACATCGGGTAACGTGAATATCCGGCTAACATGAACAACATTTTTATTATATTGACCACCGTATAACGTGAACACACTAACTCTCACTAACGTGAACATTGTTTATGATATATGAAAACAATAAATCATATTGAATTTCTGACGTTTCCTGTAACTTGTTTACATGTCTATGCCGCATTGAAGGTATTTGCAGACATAACAGCGTTGACGGTGCACAAATGTGACTGCATACATAATATCTGTTTTGGTTAATTTTGGGTTGTCTACTGATACGCGTTTTTATTTAGTAGACAGTTATTAAATACGGCCGTTTTCCATGGCGCCAAATCTCTTTTAAAGCTGATGCGATGCATTAAAAACGTAATTGTTGCTTGTGTTCAGTGTGTTTAATTTAGCAGTAAACGTTTCAATACAAAATTTTCGATTTTTTCTGCAACAGTAGTTTGTATTTTAATATAAAACGTTAATAAACAATTTTTACTTTGTTTTTGATCTTTTTTTATCAGTTTCTAGTAGAAAATCATTACTATTCGATAGCATGAACAAATCGCAAACGTGAACACGCCTTGTTTTATTTTGTTCACATTATCGCGTGTCTACTGTACTAATAACCATAAAAATGATAAAAGCGTTTAGAACCATCTCGTTTGAAGCGTTATGTATATTAAGCGGTGAAAAGCCACTAGAACTAAAGGTAGAAGAGAAAGCCCTGATCTACGAAAAAACAAGAGAATGAAGAAACAGAGGACTTGAAGAAACGGAATATGTACGAAGAAGAAGGGAAGCTGTACGGAGCACTGGAAACGCAATGGAGAGACAGTACAGGGTGAGATAACTAAATCATTTTTTCCATCTATGTTGTCAAGGCTCCAAGTTAAAATTCCACCATTTATCGGTAGTGACAACTATGCTAAGCGGTCATGGCAAACTTAAAAGTTACTATCACATGTTTAACACAAGTGAAGACGTGTGTGGGTGAGTAAACTGTTGAACATTTAATAATATGACTGCCCAAATTTGGAACGAGAAAGATCAGTGCTCCAATTAAATATAAGAAGAATGGGTGACAACATATTTTATGCTATTCATTAGATTCTTGAAAACCACTGATTTTGACCAATTAGCTTAGTTTAGCATAACTGTAAATGATTTTATTAAAGGTGCGTATAGACAAATGCGCCGAGCATGTAATACAACGTTGCATGTAACGCCGGAGGAACGGCGCAGCGCGTGTTCGCAGTCCCGTCCACACGAACAAACAGTATGTTCGTTTCATGCTGCTGTCCATTACAGGTTCGGCACGCTCGTGTATACGCACCTCAGGTTACACCATATAAGTCTTATAAGTATTGAATTAACTGAATTATATGAAGGCAAGGAAAACAATGTTAAGTAATAGGTTACTATGTTAATATAAAAACTGTATTATTAGGAATACAAAAGAGCATGTAGTATCGTTTAGTAATGATGGAGCATGCTGAAGGAATAAACGTATTAAAAAGAAGTACTAGATTTTTTGCTGCGTACATATCCGAAACGTGAAAAGGAAGCTTGTATAAAATTCCTACATTTAAATGGTTTTAGTTGTTACTTTTAATCTTAATTTTTCAATACGAATAAATATCCCTTTTTTTAAATTTTTAATTAACACTAAAGAAACAAGGAGATAATAGTGAGAAATATATAAAATAAGTATTGAAAATGGTTTTGATTAAAGTAATTTATTACCCAAAAAGGAAAAAGGATATCTCACATTATCCTATCCTTTCCTATTTTGGAGGTAAAGTATTTCCAACTGTCTTTTAGAAAGTTCAACATTAACGCGTCATTTAGAGTAATATTAAGCCTGCTATATATGTAGTTTTAAATATAAGTAGGATGGCGTTCAGTTCAGGTGTATACAAACTGAGTTGTAAAGAGTGCAATGCCTCTTAAACAAGTATGACAAGTAGAAATATAAAAACTAGAATTATACAACGTAACAGACAAATTAAAAATAGTTATTCAGACATTGAGGGTTCTTATTTTCCTGAGTACATTCTCAATCATGGTCATTGTTTTAATGATATTAGGCATTATGATTCTGGATAAACAAATCAATTTTAAAGTATCTATTACAAAGGAAGGAAAAATGTTGTACATATATGCAAACATAATAATTGTACTAGTGGCATAGTTAACGATATTAGTACGAAACCACCCTACATAATAACCAATCTAAATTCAGAGATAGTATGAGTCAATTCTCATATTTTCATATACCTATAGTTATTCATATATTCAGATCTGCAGTAACCAGTGACAAAAGTGTTGTTTGTCTTTTATTTTTGACCTTTGGAGGTGTAACTTAAATGCTTTTGTTTATATTCTTATTGCAAAAGTGAGTTTCAATATTTTTGTTGAATTATGTTGCAATCTTTTTTCTTATTCTTTGTAGATCCTTGGGGATAATTACAACTTTATAATTGAAGTAGTCAAAACATACATTTTTTACTAATAGATATTTAATGTTTGGGAGACATTTTTGGTTTCTGAGTTAGTTAGTTACGTTTTCTACGTAGTTTTTTTTATTATAAATATTAAGTTTTTCTCAATTTTGACGATAAAGACGTTTTATTAAAACAAAATGATTTTAAAATTAATTGGAACATTTTCTGTTAAACGGACAAACAGTTTTGGGTAGCAGAATGAAGTAACAGAAAAGAGTTAAATAGATGCGAGGTAAACTGATTTTAAAACATGTAATTCGGTGCAAATTGTACAACTTTCCAGTTGGACTGTTTCAAATAACGTTTTAGGATAGATTCGATTAAAGGCGGATACGTCAATTTCGACCTGATTTAGATAAGTAGCCCTTAGAGTCAGCCTAGCCGATTTCGTATTCCGATAGCGTACAATCGTTGATTTCCATTTAAAGAGGCTGTTGAGGTTCCTTAACTTTTCCAAGTCTGGATTTTCTATATCGCTGGTTCGGTATATTGAAGGATCTACGCACCTTTGAAGGGAGCCAGCCTTGTTAACTGTACTTATAAACTAAAGGGGAAAATTTCAACGCGACCGTTCGATATAAAAGTCCGTGGATGTGTAGCAACATGAAACGATTTAAACGTGAAACAAATATTTTTAAAAGACGTGTAAATATGCACACAATTTCGCAATGTAAATTCCGGAACATCCTCGAGTTCATTACGCAAGTCACACAAACGTTTAAGTGACGTTATTGGAGACTGAATAGTTGTACGCTTCGAGACAGCTCACAAAGGCGAGCTCATTTATATATTCCATATGAGCAACAAAGCGGGAAATAACCGCTCCAGGACGGAAAGGGAAATATATCAGATAAATGCAGCGGCTCTACCACCACACGCGTTTTACTACGTAACTTCACCAACAAAACGGAATAACTGTCAGAAGTTATAGATATTCATTGAGAAAGTCATCCGTCATACGTCAGGCAACAAATGTCAGAGGGAAAAACAATTCGATCCATTTCGGCCGTTGGACTTTGCTACATTTAACTACCCCTTAAAAAATAAAAATAAAGCAAAAAGCGACGAGCGGTTTGGTTTGCCACTCGTCTTTACTTGATGGCAAAAACATGAAAATAAGATGAATGGATATGGAAATGAGGCAAGAGGACTGTTAAACAACCCCATCTCAGGGGAGGTTTCATAATTGACTGAAAGCGGCAGCGCGTGTACGTATTTAGTCCCTAGCAGACAATCATACATCAAGTTTTTGTGAACTGTCACCTGATATAAACACATTTTGTAGCGAACTTGATAAATTAACTATGACCCCGTTTCGCGCTTTTCAAAAAGAATTCTGCTTTAAGGAATGGGGTATACAAACCCTTTTAAAACGCTTACTCTTTAACCGCACACAAAGACTTTCCAGTAAAATTGCTAACCTTCCATAAATAAATATCAGGGGGTAGACTTGAGAAAAATTGCACTGCTTCGAAACAGATAATTTATGTTTTAACACCTTAATCTCAAGTATAAAATAGGCAAAGCCGATAACAAATTTATGTAAAATTGTTTATTTTAGATTATTTTAACACCAACTAGCAGTTACGCCATACCTTTAAAAAATAGAATCTGATATTTGGAATTCATCTTCATGTCTTTTTCTTGTGAAAAAGTGCAACAAAACTGAATATATATACAAAAAGTATTTGGCATGTAGAACCACTTTCTAGGACTTTCAATTTCAGCGTAATTTACTTTCCCTTTTTAGTTTTCAATAACACGCCCTATTTAATTTTCCATTTTGTATTTAGAAGAAAGGTCTGAATTTAATGTATCTTATGGCACAACTGAAGGAAAGTTTTGGACTTACGAGGCTTAAACAAAAACAGAGGAAAGTTAAAAACCTTTCAATGCCAATCTCAACTACAATTAATATTTTTTGATCGTTTGTTGCGGTGAGTTTCTTAACATTTTAAAGAGAATATAAAAAAATATTGCATTCAATTTATTTTCAGACGTTTGGAATTTCTGCAACAGCCACAAAACTTAAAAAATAAAAGTGCTATGAAACTCTTCCACAGTTCACAAAAATGGTAGCTTTCTTCGGTTCTCAACCTTATTTCATATACTTCAACCCCGAGCAGTAAGAGCAAACATTTTCTTTTAAACTCTATATAGTTTAATGTTGTATGTATCTATTTATTAGTAAGATGATATAAACTTTCTGAAAGATCCTTACTATACGCTATGGGTGATACAAACCAAGCACGAGAGGGTCATGACACTGGTAGAGATGAAACATCTAGGAAGGATTACGGGAAAAACACAGCTAGAGAGAATTAGGAACGAAATCATTAAACCAAGAGCCAATTAATACCAATGATGAAGAGAAGAAAACTAAATTGGTATGGACCTATTTTAAGAATGAACCAGAACATATTAGTAAGGAAGGTAATGTTTGCTAAGACAGAAAAGAAGAGAAAAACAGGAAGACCAAGATATGGATAGAACAAATTGAAGAAATAGGAGTAGTAAAAAGCGATTCGGATGGCAGAGGACCGGAAGAAGAAGAAGAGAAAGATCCTTGAGTTACCCAAATTAATCAAAGATTTGTTCATAACATTTACCAACGCTGGTATGCCAATTACATTTAGAAATTCTGTTTCATGCCATTAAAATGACGTCATTCGAGCTTTAAGTTAAACAAAGAAATTATCTGATAAGGGTATTAAAACGTTAATAAGTACCTTATTTATTACAACAAAATTTAAGAGAATTTGAAGTTTTGTTCAATATTTTTCACATGATTCTACTTTGAACAAATAGAATGGTTCAAATTTATAAAAATGTTTGTATCATGACCAGACTTGTCTGTTAAATATAGAAATTAAGTTGAGGAAAAGAAACAAAAAAAAATTCTATGAATCAGTATTCTTTAAAAAATATCAACAATTTTATATATTTTATACAACCCAAGTACCAATTATCATCAAAAAAGACACTTAGTTAAGGATTTTAAGTTTGTTTGGTTAAGAACTAGCAATTACAGTTAGTCAGCATGCATTTGTACTTGTAATAATTTAAATGAATGAGCAAAAATAATTCAATATCAACGAAAACGTCCTAGTAAAAGCTCGCCCAGTGACTAAGATCCTCCTTTCAATAGTCTTTATCGGTATAACTTTCTCATCTATCCCAGTCATCATTTTATACTATCAAAGCGAGACAAAAGAATTTTTCCAAAAAAGTTAGAAAATATACAAGGTCTCAACTCACCCTGTATAATTTCTGCGGTACTAAATTTTAAATTCCGGAAATTGCTTCCACCATAATTTTTTGTAGACATTATCATGTTTATTCTGCAGGAAAAAATTCAACATAAAGGACTTGATAGCATTATTTCACTCAGTTACTTTAATGGTTCATAAATCATAACTCAATGGGGAAAAACTTACTGTTTTTCGTAAAACTTTCAAACTTCCCCTTTAAAGACGCCGCCGCGTTTGCGTATTTTAGATTTAATAAGGCTCATTTTTTAACCACAACCAAAGACTTAAGGTTTTCATTATTAATAATAACAGGAAGCTTTATCCGTTTAAGACTCCTTATTGTCCCATGAAAGTTGCTGCTTCTAAAGGAATCTGTATAAAGTTTTCCCCGAGCGTATCCTGTTTATTAAATAAGCTCAAACCCGAAGAATTGAGTCATCAAACTTAGTTTATCAATTCTGGGTCAAAGGGCCGATAAGTTTAAACAGCGATTGGCTCATTAGACACGCGAGCGCCGCGGCGACCTGCAGCGGTGCTGTAGACGACGTCGCAAATGAGGCAAGAAGAGAATAGGTAAGCATAAAGGGCCCACTGTATTATGCACGACGGCGTCGAAACTTGAACCCTCAGTTTCTAGTGCCTTTGAAGCAGGCACGTAAGTGTGTAGAGGTGACAATTGCGTCTGTATCATTGTTTTTTAATGAGACGGAAGCGTGCGAATAGGAAAAATAAGAGGGCGCTCATAAAAAAGACAAAAAAGGAAAGGAAATTTCCTTGAAACGAAAAATACATAAATACCTAATATGGTAGAAGAGACCGCAGCGCCCATTTGAGTGCTAATTTGAAACTTCTATTCTTTATCCGGATGTTTCAACTGAATATTTCAGAATTTTATTCTCACTTACTTCCGTTTATCTTAATATTTTTATTATACTAAGGGTGTATTTGAAGAAACTGAAAATTTTAGCGAGTTTTTACTACTCTACTATCAAAGTCCAAACAACAGAATTGAATTCGGCAAGGAAAAGTTGACTGCACCATTAATGCAAATCCGGGAATATTTGTGGAATATCATCGGAAACAGTTTGCTTTCAGCTAAAGAAAGTTTACCTCAATATAAACTATTAGGAATGAAATAGAAAAGGGCATACTTCTAAGTTTCCGTAATTATTTATCTGCGAAGCGAATCAAAAGACTAGGCTTATACAGGGAAATTTTCTTTTTAGTATACATATACCCTATGTATACTTTTATAATAAACGCAAATAGGCAACCCACTATACACTATAAAGTAAAAAAATTAGCATGCTATGGCAAAAATCATCAAATTAAGTTAATGTCAAAAAATTAGCCTTTAACTGTTGCTGTTTTTATTTTCCTTTCTGTTTTGTATTGTTGATATTTTATGTTTTAGAATAATCGTTAAATTATGTTGATATTCCACTAATTATGATTTATTTTTTATTTACAAACATGAAACATAACCTTTACGCACCATGTGACGTGACGTTTATAGTGTACAGTGGGTTGCCTATTTGCGTTTATTATAAAAGTATACATAGGGGATATGTATACTAAAAAGAAAAATTCCCTGTACATATAATTCTTAAAGCAAGTTTAGTATTGACAAAATTACGAAAAATAGGAACGAGAATTTTTTTAAGATTTGTTTATTTCTACAGAAACTGTCTGAAATGTATATCAGGAATAATTTTGGCTGCATCAGTTTAAACTTGTCTTTATTAATTAAAAAATAATTTACTAATTAACCTTAAGAAAGCAGTTGTATGTTTTTAGATTTAACTTCAGGAATTTGTGGACTCCACTTAATCCTGCTCAGAATGTTTTCACTTTCCTAATGACTTCTAATGTTCGAAGGTTTATGTATCTATCCATTATGTCCCAAATAGTAAATATCATTAATGAAAGCATATTGTTCTGTTTTGGATTATACAAAGCTAGGATGGGCATAGATGATTTATCCTTTGACTGAAGTTTGCAAAATTAACTACTACATTAATGATAATATTCTAATGGAACAAGTATATTTTCTGTACATACTACGCCAACCTTTCACAATTTGATTTACAATGATAACAACCTTCAGAAATGTAATTATTAAATTCTGTGTAGTCCGTAGGATAATATTGTGTGATATAATGTCTAACAGGATTATTTGAAATATACTATGATTAATCAAAACACAAAGTTCAGAACGTAAGCCACTCGAACTGTTTATTATTGCAAAGGTTTTAATTGAATCATGTTGAGCGTGAACTCAAATACTACCAACAAATGCGCCTGTTGAAGAAAAACAACGTCTTTTTTGCTGATACAGATTTTTAATTTTGAAAAATTAAAAATATAGAATGGAAATGTAAAGAAAAGCTATGAATTAATTTTTTCATTATACCTCTCTGAAAACAAGACACACAGAAAAAGAAAGGTAGCTCAGTTGTGGGAAGCCAGGTATCTCAGTTGTAAGAGGGCTAGGCTAGTATGTTGCAAGTCCCGGGTTCGAATCCCTACGTTGGTGAAGATTTTTTCTCAGGCCTCTGGGATTGGTACTAGGCCTGGTGAGACAATTCGCAGTTGGGTTTAATTAACTGTGCTTTACTCGGAAGACTGGTCTATGAGATAGAGTAACAAGACCACTACACATGCAGTAATACACACCTGACACAGCCGTCTGACTTGAGGTAATGCCTAAAGGCGATTTCGAGTAGATTGGGTACACACGCATACAAGACACACACAAAAAGAAAGAGAAGAAAAGAAGTCATGACAGAACAACCAGTTCATAATTCTGTTGCGCAGCGAATTATCATTAAATTTCTTATTAATGAAAACATAAAACCTGCTGAAGTTCTTGAACGACTTCAAAGATATTTCGGGGTAGACACTCTGTCAAAGACTCAAGTGTTTCACTGGTCCCAGAATTTTAGAGAAGGCCGAACTCAGCTGGAAAATTTATCCCACGCTAGGCGATCACGAACCTCACTCACTGAATTGAACATTCAGGAAATTGATAGTCTGATCCGAAGTGATCGACGAATTTTCGTCCGTGATTTATCAAACAGGCTTCAGATAAGTAAAGGGAGTGTTGAAGAAATAATCCATACACATTTGAAATTTCGAAAAATCTGTTCAAGGTGGGTCACAAAGCTGCTTTCTGTTGAACAGAAACAAGAACTCAATACTGACTTGTGACGAAACCTGCGTACACTATTTTGTCCCAGAATCCAAAAAATCAAGCATGGAATGGAGACACAAAACTTCACCGAAGCCTAAAAAAGCAAAGGTTATCTCTTCAGCTGGGAAGATAATGGACACTATCTTTTGGGACGCAGAAGGGGTTTCGTTTACAGATTTCTATAACAACTTCTATAAATAAGGGATTATGAAGCTTCCAAAAAGATATACAAAGTGTGTAGAGTTAGAAGGGGAATATGTCGAAATGTAGAGGGTAAATCATATTGTAAAGATCTTGTTTAAATAAAAGGTCTCGTTATTTCGGTGATCCCTAGACTCAATCTTCTTAATTATCGGCTTTGGGGTTTGTTAAAAATTTTAGTTAAGGCAAAAAGTATAAACAAGAGAGGTATCAGTTATGTTATGTATTGCAATAGCAGATAAACGATTTTGTCCATCGCTCACTGATGGGTTGAGTTTAAAGCCAAATACGTATTTCGGCAACTAAGTTACATTTGTCAGTGGAAGACGTATTTGATTAGTTAACTAAAGTTACTGTGTCTCAACGTCATTAAACCAAATCAGAATTCCTCTGATAAACTAGTGGAGAGCATATCTTTTGGAGAACCGTTTCATCCACAAATTTGTTTGAGGAGACAAGCATTATGATTCAATTTATAAAATATCTTCAGATAATCAAAATAGACAAGAAAGTCCTATAAGCATTGATTTGATTCTCATCCGCTACGAGATAATTTATTGTGGTTGTCAGGGTTCGACATTATTTCATAGACGTACATGGTAATTTTTCACCAGCAAATGCAATCTAATGATAGTAGGATAACCGAACAAGGAATAACGAAAAAAAAGCAAACAAAACATTCATTGAAACAATTACTACCGGAACAATTTATTTAATTCGTATCTAATTCTAGCAAAAAAAAAATTCTCTTTGATTTAAGTTTAAAAAACTCGAATACCTTTAGAACGAAAAAAGATACTACAGCAGAAATAATATTTATCTTGGTGTTGCAGAAGCTTTTATAACACAGATGGAACGTGATTTAATGGCAACTAGTGATAATATTTGGTTACTCCCTTTCTAATGGGTTCTCCTAGGTGCTGCATAAGCATTCCTTCCCCAAAACTTTCGGAAACAGGAGGTGAGGCATGAATTTGCCCTTGCGACGTGAGTTTCTACCATATCCCTGTCTGTCACGCCTAACACGTTCTGTTTGCAAAGGCACCCCCATGTTATATGCACTTAAGATTCAATTAACGCGTGTAATCTGAATACTGATTACAACACCTCCGTGAAAGCCTCGCCCTACGCAATTACACCAGATTATTAAACGGGTAGTCGTACATGTGTTAAGGAAACCCCTCAAAGAAAAATTGTGTCTTCAATTTCCCGAACTCCTCCGCTGTTTTCTATCCACGGTAACGATCTATTAATAGAATCAGAGCATTTAACGGCTCCAGCATAAAAGTGCTCCGTCTACCTTAAATAATATAATATTCCTTAATTAAAATCTTAAAAATAAATACATAGAATACTAACAAAATGTGAATTAACAAAGAATTTCATTAGCGCGTCGTGAGCTCTCAAAGGAGCCTCGTAAAGTTCGCTTTAATTCGACATAATTAAAATATTTAATTAAGAACTCAGAAATTTCTTAAAAGACAGACAAGGCTTCTTCTTAGGTTTATTCGACCATTATTTTTAGAAAGGGCGGCCTCTTTAGTAGCAAATTAATACGCCTCCATGATTAAAAGGTTAGAAACTAAACTTCATAATACAACCGTTTATATTCTCGTATCGCTGAGCAAATATTTAATATAGATAATCTTTACGAATCGCTGATCTAAAATAAACACCGAGTAAACCGGCTTTCCTCATTTTGAGAAAATTTAGATCAAAGTATTTAAGCACGATATGCATATACCACTAAAACTAATATTTTCATAACGCTCCTTCAGCGTTAAACCTAAAGCAAATAACTTTTATTGTTTATGTCTACACGTCTTGTATTTACGTTACTTTATAGCATTATTCCTTCGTATAATTTGCGAAGTAAATGCAAAGCCACACAAATCTAAAATAAACATTTAAATAAACGTAATGTGAATTTATTTATAAAAACTGTAAATAAAATACACAGGGCACTAAACGATAAATTATTAGCCATTGCATGCCTGTATTGCAAACAGGCAAATAACAAAAGGAAGCATCTCCAATAAAAAATATAATATGAGAACCCAAAAAATGAAATATTACTCATATTATCCCCTTACAATGCTATAAAAGATATGAATGAAAGTCAATGTCCAAAGAATGTAATCTGATGGAATACTGGTTCAGCGACTGATTTAATCTCTAACTTTTTAGGAAAGCTGGTGAGATAAAATTTGGTACGTAGCTTTAGCGTATTATATTAGATGAAATTTTTTTAAATGATGTAAATAATAATCCAAGGAGTCTGGCTACCAATAACATATTTTTTGTGTTACACGATAACCGGATAACGTATCCCCAGTTTTTAGAGAATGTGTTTTGCATAAATGGATGACTTCTAAATTTATTTGACATGTATTCAATACTGAAATTATTAAGACATAATCAACACCAACCGCACCAGACCAAAATACAGTAAATGTTGTTTAAAAGACTGTATAGTTTATTGGCGTAAAAACTTCTACACATTTACATTACAAACTCGACAAGAAAATAATATTTTCAACAAAAAAATATATCTCGAAAATTTTTTACTGAAAAACTAATTCCTACATTTTTGAAAATAAAATCCAAATCCCAACTACACAGATTTATTCTACTACCTAAACGGTCTCTTTGCAAAGATTTAGTGAAAAAATGTCTGAAATGAATAGAACTCACTGAAATTTCTGTCTCAGAAAAAGAAACCTCTTATAAAGGGTTTTCGCTGATTATTAGCTCCAAATAAAATTCCGTATTGTTGTGACGCAAAATAAGTCTTGGAACATTCTTCAACTTGTTGAAAGATTTGTATAATTCATGAAGTGCTCGGTGCAAGGTGCAATATATCACATTTTACACGACTACAACCTGTAATAATGTAAACGTCAGTCTGTGAAAATTCCGCAATTTCCTGTGTAAACTACATGTCGTAATTAACTCGTCGTGCTTAATTTGACTTTGATTTAAACTTCAACATTACATTCCGAAAGTAATAAATTTTGTTAAGTAAGTATATGACGATTAATTTTAAAAAATAAAAGCTTTTCGGTAGAATTCCCAGTGTTATCTAACACTGTTTGCAAAATGCGGTCTGTTATTAACAGTTGACAGATTTTGTGAGAGAAGTTGGACTTGACGTCGCCGGGAATAAAAAAGTTTTTCAGTTATGCCCATACATCAATTATGCATTCGACAAAAACAACCGCGGCCTCCAAAAAGCTAACATTTCTTTTACATTAGATGAAAGACCTCAGGGGCAAATCACAACCACTGAAGTAATCTATCAAAAGAATCGTAAAAGGAGTAGCCCTTGTAGTCGATGCTGAATAACAAACTACAGGATAAAGCCATTCTTTTCAGCTTAATACATACGTATAAACATTCAACTTGTCAGAGATAGCCATCGAATGAAGAATGTTGTTCAACTTACCGATGTTAGCCATCATGCATCGGTGATCCGCATTAGCATTCCATCGATCATACACATGTGACGTGAAATTTGTAAATTGTTCTTTGAGGTCCCCAGTAAGTTTTGATCGGATCAATACACTTTTATTTAAAGCCAACAATTTAAAGGCGTCGTTTTTTCTCCCTACTCTATCCTATTTACTACTAAAACTGAAACTGCGAATAGTCATGGCAGGTGCGGAAACCGTAGGAGTTAAGACGGAATTTAAACAAAATTTTCACGGATGAAAAACTTTATCTCTTCCTACCCGAAATTGTCAGGAACACTCACCGAATGCTCAATTAATTTATCCCGAGATGTAATTATTTTTGGCCAACTCCCATCGGGTCGGCTCGTTCAAATATAGGACTTCATAAGCAAAAGCGGGCGACTTCTGTCCTCGCCGAAACTGGCTATGATTTCACATGAAAAACAGACTTAATATAATGGAACCTAAGCCGGTTATTGATACAAATATCGCTACGTCGGACTGTTATGGTAGCAATTTATCAGAGCATATTGCGGGACGCAATTGTGAGGGGCGTCAAGGGAGTCACAAAATATCCCTGCTGTATTGGGAGCAATGCGTTTCCATGTTAAATGGTACAGCAGAAGTGGAACGACTGCAGGATCGTTTTCTTCATTAGTCGGAGAGAATAAGATTTATTTTTTTATTACATATATGACGGAAGAAAATGCGTAGGGGAAACTTGACTTCTCTGTTTATGAGCGCATGCAGGGCAGGGTCCTTTATTCTATTTTTGTGGGATAAAAACGAATGGCATGGTGGTAGACACTTTCAGTAAATACGACCATTGCTCCCGCAGATGTTTCTTGAATACACAACTTCTACACAAAATCTACTCACGGAATACGCTATCCCAGGAAAATAAATTTAACATTCACAATTTTAACTTCACTAAAATTAATAGAAAAAAGCTTTCTTTGTATAAGTTACTTAAATCGATATTAAATGTATCTAATAATGTCATTGGAAGAAATATTAATTATGAGAATTAATAACTACTAATAACCTCTGTGTCTATCAGTTTCAAATTATGGTTAGTTAAAAAATGAATATAATTGAGGTTTATGTATGTGTTTATAGGTTATACAGTGATATTGATTCGAGTGAAAATTACGCCCTTTCACATTTAATTTAATTTATATATAAATGATATCTATGGAGCATGCTGTAAAACAAAGTTACGAAATAAAAATAGACAAAAATCTAATAGTTACATGATAGTATCTGTTGTAATGATTTGTCAAATCCTCGCAATAATACTACAAAGTATCTTAAAATGAAATACATCTAGTATGCTTTGAAATAATGTAGTGGCATATGAAAGTTTACATGTAAACAAATTTCAAAGGTAAATAGATGTAATTCTTTTGAAGACACCCGGTAGTATTCATGAAATAAAATTTGTTTGAAGAAATAAAACACTAAACAGTGACTAACAAATTTCAGTTGGCTATACGAGTTTATTTAAAATTGCTGCAAGGGTAAATCATACCTCCTGTTTTATATTTCTTAGTTGGGGTTTTCACCACCAGTTGCTACAATATAATTAAATTAATAAACTAATAACTCATGTAGTTTTTCCTGTTCTTGACAACGGTGGATCATTTAGGCCGTGCTTTTAGAATTTTAGCACTTTTCAATGCTTTTTAATATTTTACTCGTCAAACTGTTGTTTTATCTATCTAAAATTCTTGTAATCCGCCGCACTGACTTTTTGTGAAATTAATACCTGTTCTCATAGTTTTACTGCCAATTAAAACTACTACAGGGCAATCAAGAAATATATAATCAGCCAGTGTTGCCACCGTGGCACAACTGTACAACAGTAACACAATTTATTTTAGCGGCAGAAGCAGACACATATCTTATGGTCTTTTTTTCTTTAAGTTAGTGGCTCTGTCTAGGATTTCCAGAAGTAAAATAGAATTTAATATTTGTGTACGAGGCATAATACCGTATTATACCATGAGATCGAGAAAAAAATGATTCTGAGCAGGCCTTGACTAGTACAACACGATTGGCTACACTGATTCTAGAATGCCTATGAATTATAATGTGACAGTGACATTTCAAATGTAAGTCAGTTTTGCAATCTTGTTTCCAGAATTATTTAAGTTTATCGTTGTAATACTAGTGTAATTTTTCCAAAAAACACAATTTGCAGACATGTATTCATCTTAGTTTTCAATTTGTTCCCTAAATAAATACTGTTTTGTGTTTTAATTTATTTGACATTTATTAACCTCTAACCTACTGCCACATTTTGAAATCAGTCTTGCCAATCGTGTTGTACTAGTCAAGGCCTGCTCAGAATCATCTTTTTTTCGATCTCATGGTACATATATAATACTAGACTTCTACTTCTTCTTCTTCTTCTCAGCCCATATTACTCCACTAGCATGGCGATATCGAATGTTTTTTTTTTTATGGGAGAGGACTAATATAAGATTATTCAAATTTAATTACCTATAAGTTGCAAGTTTTAGGTTATGTTTGTTTTTGTATTTA
Organism: Melanotus villosus; assembly: GCA_963082815.1. Classification (NCBI taxonomy): domain Eukaryota; kingdom Metazoa; phylum Arthropoda; class Insecta; order Coleoptera; family Elateridae; genus Melanotus; species Melanotus villosus. The sequence goes on along the minus strand of OY720418.1, from coordinate 110,624,485 downwards.
TCCTTCTGAAGGATACCCATAGTTTATTATTATATCACCCATTTATGTAATAAATGTCATTCTTGATATTGTATATCTAAAAAATATCAACGATTGTTACCCATTGCGCCATCTATTGTGATTCTCCAGAACTATTGCATGTGTCATAAATGACTCTGCTCTATGTGAATAAAAGTATGAGTTATCAACAAGGCTGGTTGTTTCATTGCCACCCTCCCGGTTTAACAGGTTATGGGCCCAGAACGTTGTGGCGTGGAAAGTTTAGTTGTTACGTAGAATAAGAATCGTTTTCTATCCTTTTGAACGGTATAGTAATTTGCAAAAAAAAATGGCTATGAACTACCTTGCTAGTGTTCCAAAGCTAAAAAGCCGCGAAAATTATGAGGAATGGTCGTACGCCATTCAGAATTTTTTAGTGCTTGAAGGCTTGAGCAAGTGCATTAATGGTTCAGAACCAAAAACAGTACAGGTAGCGAAACCCAAGGCAAGATTGTGCTATCCCTGGATCTTTCTTTATATGTACATTGTACACGTGAAAGAAGCTACAACTGCAAAAGAAGTTTGGGAAAAGCTCAAAAACCTTTATGAGAACAAGGGCTTTACAAGGAAAATTGGCCTTCTCCGTAACTTAATATCGTTGAGATTAGAAAATTGTGCATCAATAGAAGAATATACGAATTAAGTGATGGAGACTTCTCAGAAATTTGATAGGACAGGCCTCAAGCTCGATACAACGTTGGTCGGAAGTTTACTTTTGACGAGATTGCCAGAAAGATTCTCTCCAATGGTAATGGCGTTAGAGCATAGCAATATTTCCACCGATTCAATAAAGACGAAGTTACTTGATAAGCAGCCAGATGGCAGCACTCATACAAGCTCAAAAACAGCTGGTGCCTTCGTCGGTAAAGCAAAAAATCATCAGATAGGTCAAAAATACAAGAGTCAGCTGTTTGACAGAAATACCAAAAATAACAGTAAAAACAAAGACAAAAATGATATAATTTGTTATAAATGCAAGCAACCGGGTCACCATTATGTCAAAGTGTTCCCAAACGAGTCAAACTCAAGTTTTTTTTTCACATGTTTATTTCTTTGAATTATTTACAATCTGTTATTTAGTGATAACATTCAGTAAATGTTTTGTTGCATGTAATTTTGACATGAGGAAATTGCGGTCTTTAGCATTATTTCTTTATAATGACAGAAACTTAAAGTTAATTAATTCCTATGAAGCTAAACTGAGAACTAAGTTTTAGTTAAACCTAGTAACTAAATCCAACGGGTCGTGTCTTTTAACATATTGCCGATCTAGTAGCGCCACAGGTAGATTATTGGTGTGTACACTAAGTTTTGTTTGGTATTTTGCACTAATACGTTCAATTTCCTGCTTAATCGTGGGTATGGGGATATCATGCTGAAGAAGCCAGTTAGGAACAAAAGTGCTTTTAATGTCGTTTTTCTTAATACAAAGTTTAACAACACCGAATGGTACTTAGATTCAGGTGCGAGTGTTCACTTGACTTGCAGGCAAGATTGTTTGTTAAATCAGAGAAAACCAAAGCTAAAAGAAATTATGGTTGCTGATAATACCAAAATTCCAGTGCAAAGTTGTGGGGAAATTGAAAGTAGGCGAAGAAAACTTTCAAGTACAAATCAAAAATGCTCAATATGCACCCAAGTTAACAACGAATTTATTATCTGGTTAGCAAACTTTTGAAAAACGGATATTATCTAGAATTTGACAAGAACAATTGAAGGATCTACAATGCTGAAAAAGTTTTGGTGGCTAAGGCTTTTTTGAATGATGGAGTATACAAAACAGATGCTTCAGAAGAGTGCTTGTTTGTTGGACAAGCAGTAGTCATAGATGAAACTTGACATAAGAGGTTAGATCATATAAATTCAAGCTACCTGAATAAAATTTGAGATGGTGTAGTAGAAGGGATAAACTATAGAGGCCAGATAAAAATTGATACACAGAATTGTGAAGTCTGCTGTGAAGAAAACAGTCACGATTGCCTTTTGGACATACAGGTATTAGAGCAACTGAATTACTAGATGTAGTACATAGTGACTTAACAGTACCCACGGAGACAACCTCCGTAGATGGTGCAAAATACTCTGTGCAGTTCCAGGATGACTTCAGTCATATGTATTTTGTATATTTCATCAAAACGAAGAATAAAGCCTATAAAAAGTTCAAAGAAGTTAACTCAGAATTTGAAAGTTATTTGAAAAAACAGGGTATAATTCATCAAACAACGAACCTGTATACTCCTGAGCAAAATGACCTTTCAAAGAGGTTAAATCGTTCTTTAGTGGAGAAAGCTAGATGTTTACTATACGAGGCCGATTTAGAAAAAACGCTTCTAGGCGAAAGCCGTAAACACGGCTTGCTACCTAAGAAATAGGTCTCCGGTGTCTAATATTTCAAAAACACCATATGAAGTATTTTTTGGCCGAAAACCAAATTTAAGCCATATAAGTTTTGGTAGTACAACCATGATCCATCATCCATGTACCAAAAGAAATGAGAAGAAAATGGAACAAAAAGTCTGCAAAACTGATTCTAGTTGGATTTTGTGAGAACACAAAAGGTTATGGATTGTATAATCCAAAAACAGGTCAAGTAATTACAAGTAGAGATGTACACATTATTGAAAAAGAAATAAAAAAGGGTCAGGTCATAGATTTTTGGGTCGAAAACAAAACAGAAAAGAATGATACAAAAAATTCAATGCCAGAAGAAAGTGATTCAGATCAAGAATAGCTCTGTATTACTACAAAAATTCAATAAATTAAGTTATTTAAGTTCAAGCTTACCCTAAGTATGCTTAAATTAGGGCTCAATCCAGGAGTTGCTATACTTAATCCCTAGATTAAGCCGCTTTTAGTTAAGCACTAGCTTAATCCTGCACTGAAATATCGACCTTAAGTTATTTAATAACGAAAGTGGCATGTACTTCAAAATGAGAATAAATAGACTGCAGAGGTAGAGAATGCAGGAGTGGAGGATGACGAAGGAAAATAAACGTGGATACGTTATTATTAGTATATCTATACCTGATTATATCCCAGAAGAAATTCAAGCACATATTTCTATACCGAAACTTATTCTGTCAGAAATAATTAGCTTTAACTGTGATTCGAACTTTCTAAAGACTTAGGGGATGTTCTGTTCTCAAGCTATTAAAAGCACGACTGTTACTGCTATAAACGGCAATTGTAGCAAAAATTAGTTCTATATATTATACTGTAATGCGTGCATAGTATAAGACTAGAATTTAATATTCAACTAGAGTTTATTACGTGTAATTTGAAAGAAGTAATTACGTCACGTGCCAAAGTTATATCAAGGTATGAGAATTTTATAGCTCTAAAAGTAAATTTGCCCGAGATTATTAAAAACGCTATTTCTTTTTTTACTTTACAATTTTTTGGTATTAATTTTTTTTCGCAATTCGCTTTACTTGTCAGCGCTAACAGCCTCTAAAAGCAACTAGCAATTCTGAAGCACAAATCTTATGCAGCCCAACAACTTCTGACTTGATGCATGTGAATAGTAGCGTGGAGCGTGTCTGATAACGGCATATCTAAATTGAACATCTGAGTCTATCATTTCTCTGAGATTTCAAACCCTATATAGTTCCAGACGCCTGGAGAAAAGTCATACCTGGAAAGCTAGGCGAGTGCAAAAGCGAAGGAGAACATCAAATATGATGCCTTTATTTCCTGATATTTCATATGTTAGTATTCCTGACACTTAGGAATTGAATAGAGAGTGAGTGTTATGTACGGGTATTTATAAAATATTGTATGAAAACCATTTTAAATGTATCGAGTGTGTATTTATGAGAAAAACGTATATCAAAAATATTTATTCCTTTTGCAACAGTCAAAAATATAGTATGTATCTGCAAGATTGAAAATTTTATTTTGAAGTATCCTAAATGAAAATACTAAGATAAAAACAGAACATTTAATTTGTGTTTTTTTTTTTTCTGAAAACTAAAGCAAGACACGTATCGTATGCTTGCTTTTCCAAATTAGACATTTTTTTGGTAATATCAACTGTGGAAAGCATTAGTATAAACTTAAACAAGGGCTTTAAAAATAAGCCTGAAATATTCAAACAATTTCTCTTCAATAACATCTAAAACCACAAACCGTAAAAAATGTCTCCGAAACATAACCGGGAAAACTATAGTTATTATGTTATTAAGGAAGAATGTAAGGGATTTATTGCCTGTGAAATTACCTCAGACCATTTCTGGCCAGAACATTACATAAAAATTTAAATTTTATAATTCATCAAAACAGCGTAACCAATGTCTGTAAAGAAATTATTTTGTACTTCTTTTCTATCGTAGGTTGTACAAGGAAACATAACATACAACAGAACGTTAGCTTGTTCACGTTAATTTAAACTATTCTTCGCATTTCTGCCATCGGGCACAATGAGATAAGTTGCGTAGGTTGAATAGAAATTCTCCGTTATAGTGAATCAGTGGCATGTTAAAAGAGGCGGAGGTTATTCATCATGCAATGCGTACAGCTAGACAACTGATACTTAATAATGGAGAGAAAATAAATCTTGCATTATTGCATCGAAGCCTCTTCTGTGTCTATCTGACAGCGGAATCACAAAGCGCGTGTGAATAAATAAATGCGACAGGGAGTCCCTTGCTAATGGTATCAGTGGGAATCTTCCTATTCTAGTGAAAAAGCCACATTAGTTGTAAGAGATTCTTCTTCATCTTGGAAATTTCTTTAGGCGCTTTTGGAAAAAATATAGAGAATAGGTCTATGAGTACACGCCATCCTTAACAAATATTATCTCGGATATATCATACAAAACATACTGTGAACTGGTCAGAAAGAAAGTCTGAACCTGACTTAATTTCGAACTATTTTATCCAAATTTAAAAATGTATGAATAAAGCTCTTGTATAAATTTTGTTTGTGCTTGATTTTAAAAACCTCTTTGTTTCTATTCTCTTGACAAAAAATTGTAAGAAATTGAAGTTTATGCCCTGCCTGAACGCCTGAACCTTAGAAAAACAAAAAATAGAAATTTTCTAAATTACTTGTGTTACTTTCCATTTTCCTTTCAAACCTGAGTTAGAAATTTTTCCTTCGCCCTTACAAAAGTTTTTTCTCGATATTTTTAAATTAAATTTTGGATTTTAGCATTTTCTACGTTCTCAATATTAAAACAAGCTACCAAAGAAATTCATTGGCCTTTTTCCAAAAGCATAGTGTTTTTAGTATTATTTTCCTTAGTTAACCTTTATAACTATCTTTGTCTATGTTACGAATTTCAGGACCTTAAATGGTTTGTTAAATGTTACATTGCGTAAGATGTATTAAGCAGATAAACTTTAAGGGTTCGTAGAAAGTTTCACAAAAGAACTATAACGTTTGTTTTTATTATTAATACATCTCTGTTCCATTTACATAAATTTAAAAACATTCACGCTTTTTAGCTTGGTTTTTCGGCACTGTCGTTTATATAAATCTCCAGTATAAATCTGTATTAAATTTGCCTCCTTTGTGTTTTTGTGCCAGTGTCAATCTAAAAGCCGCAGTTGAGTTTGCCAAATATTTACATTCTGAAATGAATTCTCTAAAATTATATCTCTTTGAACATTGTTTTACAAGAAATATTTCCCAACTCGAACGGCTTAAACTTAAGAGAATTAAGGGTCGGTGATAATAGCTTTGTTTTAGTTTCATATCGGTCAAATTTGTCTGAAAGTTTTTATGGGCATCGATAAAAACGATTTTTTATTTCTTCAAAATATTTTCGCTAGATAAATTTTTATCGCGCTAATAAATATGTTTGCTTAAACTCGATTTTAGTTCAAAAGCGAGTAATAATTTTGTCCATCACCAGAAGTCGGAGTTGCGAACTCGTATTAATTTTTTTAACAACTACCTTGTTTGTTCGAGATGTGTAAGGCACCTGTGGGACCATCCGGAACAGTAACGTTGTAGAATATCGCTGACCTCCGAGATGGTCCCTGAGAGGCCGTAACGCCCTATTTTTGATACCTGTGGTCAGAGCTTACTTATCTTAAATTACCCCATTAGGACGGTTCACAAAATGCTATCCATATTGTAGCCACTTACATTGAAAGAACAGGATATCGAGTTTTTACGTTACTCGAAATATCCGGGATTCTTTTTTTAGACTACCAGGATCAGAAACTTCAGACGGAACTAACCACCATGTCAAATTGCGGAATTCTGTAAGTGGGTGAATTTGGTCGAATGTGAGGGTGCTAATTCAACATGCTATCTAATGCATTTGCAGTACGGCAACTAGAATGTAGTCGGTTTAGTTTACATGTCTGCGAGTGTATCAAGTTTCAAACTTTAGGGCTTGTTTAATATAATTTGCTGATTAGTGTAGGGATGAACAACGACCTGAAGGGCTTCCTTGACGCCTGTACACGAAGCAAATATACCGCATGACACCTCTTGTGAAATTTGATTTGAATTATTCGCCTAAGGTAAGGGGGGAGTAAAATTCGGACAAAAAGTCAATCAATTATACTGACCGGAACAACAAAGCAAGTCAATGCGCGTGTACCCGCATTCAAAATTCAATCACCACACTTGATTTAGAACAATACAATGGAATCCTATTTCCCAATGCATACAACATACGTGTACAACGCCATTGTGCACGTTGACAACATATCCTAAATAGGGGTATCTCACAATTGTTCCGACGGACTCTCATATCTGGTCATCGATCAATCTCTCTGTTTAAATCCAGGTAAATTATTGCATGCACTAATATGCATAGATATGGACTTACAATGGAACAGAGTACCACCATAATATCCTCGTTCTATTAGCAGAGAAGTATAAATGCATGAAAATTACCTAATATGAGATATGGAATTCTCTAACGCAAACGGCCAATACATTAATTTGTTCCTTTCTTGTCTCTTTCTTACTCAGCCGATAGCACTTGCTTTTTTGCGGTTAATTAAATACTCACACACTCAGAAAAAGTTTAAAAATAAAAATTTAAGTTGAATATTATTATTTTTTGAAATTTAAATTAGTTACTAAAACCACACACCTACAGATTACCTGGGCCCAACTTACAGTTTTGACAAATTACACTTACCATCTCATATCTGATGGAATTCAGATTTTAGTATTTGTTTATTTTTTGGTATACCAGGCGGGAGGTAAATATCAATTTACCTCCCTAGGAAAGTAAATGAAGTGCTGAAATTTATAATGGCAGTTTACATCGGCACGGCATCGGCAGTAGAAAAATCTAGCATGCAATTTGAGAAGATATTAATATTTTTAACCAACCTTAGACTGTGTTTCCATCCCAGGCAACTCGTCATCTACTAGCAAATTGTAATTATATCCTTACAATTGTTTCATCCCATATATTCACAATAAACCACATCAAACAAGTATTACACCTGACATGAAATTTATTATAATATTCTTATAACAAAAGTCACCAAAAGGTTTTGGAGAATTTCTGTAATGAAATATTCAATTTAAAACATGAAACAAAATTCACAAATGTGTTTGTTGTCAGTAACAAAGAAAAAACAGTTTAAAACGAATCGTAATTCTTTTTAGCTGTCATTCAATATTTCCACTGAAATGCGGAGATGTCAGAGAATTTTATAAGGATGTCAAGCTCATGCAGCAGTAACGAGTCAACGGAGAAGTTTAAAGAAAGATTCTTGGACAAGACATCCATGAAGGAAAATTTTATGTGATTTATTAAATTGGAAAACCTCAACGTAGATTGATATGTACTGATTTGGCTAACTTTTTAAATTATTTTTTTGTACATCTGAGAACAAAATTTAAACAATTTTCATTGAGAATACCTATACTAATGCATTTATGAACATTTATTACTTTAACAATCCGAAACTTATTTATAAATAATTAGCTCGTAAGTAAATTTACATTATGGTAAAATAGCGTAACAATGAAAATATATGAGGTATTTTTTTCCTATTAATTCTTTTCCATTTCGAAACCATTTAAGTGATTGGATCATCCTTCGTAACAGCTCTACCCTAGAATTGCGAAATTTCCAAGAAAATGGAGAATATATAACAATATACAGGGTGTTGACACGACATTTAAGGGCATGTGGTGGAGAAAGAGATAAAGGCCTATTTTTAACAATTAAGTAATAACAAACGCTACAGAAGCTACTAAAAATAAAGACACCACAATCAATTCAGCTAGTGCCATGATGCGAAATATATGTATACTTATTTACGCTGATCCTTTGAAAGGGGCCTGGCATTGTCTGGATAAACTTAGACTCAGTGACAATTCGGACTACTACATCTTTCTTTGGTAGACAAGAACCTTCATGTGTCCCAACAAGAAAAATCTAATGAAAAAAAAATCGAACAAGCCTCAAGCCTGTATACCACGTGATACGACCTTTTCAGCCAATCGAATGTCCAACAAATGTTTCATTTAAATATTCCCGCCCAGAAAATGCAATAGTGCCCTGTTATGCTGAAAAAGTAACTTTTTAAGTAACGGCGTAACACGTTTATAAAGGAAAACCACTTCAATGTGACCACCTAGATGGAGAAGTAACATGTTCTTCTTCTTAAAGACTTTCTCCGATTCAGAGGTTAGTTATCACTTGGTTAAACATCTCTCGATCTTCAGCTACCCAAAACAGTTGTAAAGCCGTCATTCCTGTCCAATTTCGTATGTTGCGGAGCCAAGATAGTCTTTTTCTTCCCACACTTCTCTTTCCGTGTATCTTTCCTTTAATTATTGTTAGTAGTAATTTATATTTTTCATTTCTTAGAATATGTCCGAAGTAGGCGGTTTTTCTTCTTTTAATAGCTCTTTTTCATTGCCTATCCTCCTTAATACCTCTTCATTGGTTATTCGCTCTACCCAGGAGATTTTCAGGATTCGGCTGTATATCCACATTTCGAAGGCGTCGATCTTATTCATAATTGCTTTTTTCAGCGTCCAAGCCTCCATCCACACCATACAGTAATGTCGACCATACGTAACACTTAACAAATTTTATTTTTAGAGCGAGTTGCAGGTGATTGTTGCAAAGCATAGATTTATACTTTAAGAATGTGTTTCTTGCCACCTCTATTCTAATTTTAATTTCGTCGTCAGGATTTAGGTCGGTATTAATCCAGAAGCCTAAGTACTTAAATCTTGTGACTTGATCTATTGCTGTTTCGTTGATCGTTTTTTGTGCTCTATTTCCATTTGGGTTGTTTATTATCATGAGTTTAGTTTTGTTGATATTTATTCTCAAGCCCATTTCTTCGCTTGCTTCATTTATGTTGTTAATAAGGAACTGCAGGTCCTCTAGACTTTCTGCTAGTATAGTGGTATAGTCAGCATACCTTATGTTGTTTATAACTTCGCTGTTTATGTTTATGCCCTCCGTTAGTTCCCATGAGGCATTTTGAAACATGCATTCAGAATATATGCTGAACAGGACCGGGGACAAGACACATCCCTGTCTAACACCTCTTTTTATTGGAAATTCTTGCGTTTGTTCGTTACCTATTTGTACCACAGCTGTTTGGTTCCAATATACATTCTTTATAAGCCTAACTCCTAAATTTTAAAACTCTCTGCACTTCTGTAACATAACATTCATGCTGAAAAGTGCATCTCTTGTCCCCAAACCACTTCGGAACCCAAATTGTGAGTTGTCAATAGTAAATTCAAATTTTTCATATATTTTGTTCTGTATAATTCTTAATAAGAGCTTCAAAATATGACTCATTAAACTGATTAACTGAAAGTCATTACATGTTTTTACGTTATTTTTCTTAGGAAGTGGAATAAATACAGATTTCATACAAATACCAGAAATTTTCCCATTGTCGTATATGTATACGGTTAAATAATTTAGTTAATATTTTAATGTTTCATTTAGTAACTTAATAACGTCTACAGAGATTTCAACAGGTACAACTGCTTTACCGTTTGCTACATACCTAAGGGTAAATGCAGAAAGGGTGGCTACTTGTACCTAACTACCGAGGTAGCCCCTCAGACACGCTACCGACAGCTAGTGGGAAGGGTCGGGGTTCTTCGAATGCTGGAAAAGAAAGGGCGCCAACCAGTTGCAAGCGTGTCTTGCAAACGAAACAGAACTGTAACTGATAACAGTTCTCCTGCAAATAACTTCAAAACACTAGGTACCCCAATAAAGTACACCTTCAGATCGTTCAGATAAATAGATATATTCAGAGTATATGTATAATTAAATAACAATAAGTAGATATATATAACAAATAACATGCATACAATAATATATAAATATCACAGTAAATATTGGGGAGGGGAAAAATCTATCACAGAACGGGTGAAGTCCAACACTCCTCCAGAACAATACGTTGTCTAGATCTTGCAAAATGTAATCGATTAATAACCAAAACTAAAGTAAATCTAAATGTATGCGGATCAAATGAATTGCCGATCAATAACTGAGGCCGCAAGGATAACGATATATATTTTAATAACGTAAGCAAGATGGTCAAAGCAGATCTGGTTCGGTAACTTGTCGTATAATCGCGCAACCTTAGGTGTTAAAAGATCGTACCCCCTGAAGTAATGCGAAAGCGGTTCCGGGGGGTTACGGTAGTATGCATGAATGTTAAAAAAAAAAAAAAAAAAGGTGTTAAAAGATATGAATCGGAGTGACTTTACTTAGTCCTCCAGCAGCCTTGCGTAACTCTGACGTCAAGATAGACGGTAATTCGACTTGTGACCAACTAAAAAAACCACAAGCGTACTGATACTGATTAAATAAAAAAAATGTTACGTGTTGTTCTAAGTATATAAATCTTATAGTTAAACTCCCGTGGCGGTAGTGTGAGGCACTTCCGCAAGTTACAAAATGGTGAATTCCGATTTAACAGCGACAATTTGTTAACACCAAAAAGCAAGGAGCACAAGTGAAGCCCGCACCCGCGCAAATATCAAGATCTACAGTAAGTAATATAACACACTAAAATATACCACAAGACAATCTTAATTTACACCGAGTAAATGATACAACGTCTAACCTCAAATCATTTTAGGCCCCGCAAACATAAAATTAACGTGGAGAAATGCTACCTTACGAAGATTCTTCTAATGACGGAAACCCCGAAGGATAGGCGTTCTTTCCAGATCCGGCTACTGCAGCAGGCTTTCTCGAAAATGTATCTTCGGATGTGGAAAATGCAGTAAGTTAAATCTTCAAGACACTTTCTCAGGTGCAAATCTTCTCCCCAACTCCAATACTTAACAAACAATAGAATACGAACATGCATCAAACCACATGCCTCCAGAAGCAAACATCCAAAAATGCGGCTAATTACAAAATGCGGTTATCCAAAAGTAACCCTCCAAAAACCGGGCTATAAAAATCGAAAGGGGACGTTAGGTAATTCAACATGAGGAACAACAGAGCAGTAATTACCTTTAAAAGATCTCGAAGCCCTCAAGCCGTGTAAGTGGAAAATAACTACACAAGTGCTTGATTATACTAAGCTTCCAAAACCAAAAATTCTTGTGTCACTCACAGAATATCTATCCAAAATTACTTAATATAGTCCCTAAACTCCATCTTGATGTTGGATTATCCGAATAAACGTGAATTAAATAAAATTACTTTCCAGCCATCAGGAGTGCAACCACTATCGACGACACGACTTTTCGAAAAGACCTCGAAATTAGGGAGGGGTTCAGAATATTCCCAAAGAGCTCAGGATCACCAATCCAAAATACAACCAAAACTTGCTAACAACAAATGCCCTTCACACTCAAGATGTAGATAGGCAACCAAACTACCACTAAGTTAAACGTGTGGATTTAACTAGGACTTGCAAAACTAAGGAAATTACAAGGAACCTGTAATACGTTTTTTGATACTCTTAATACGTAATCTACTTCTATTTGTAATATTTCCGGCCCTTCCATGCCGTCGGCCGTCGTTAGTCTCTTCTTCTTCTCTCACCTGTCGGTTGTCGTCGAACAATTCAGTAATATACCTTTCCCACGTTTCCTTTAACTCCATTTTATCCAAAACTAGATTACCATCGTGGTTCCTTAGAGTTCTTTTTCTATAATTGCCGGTTATTTCCTTTAAATTTTTGTGTAAGTATATTAAATTCATCATATTTATTTTGTAGTTCTTCTATTTGTACACATTTTTCTTGCATCCACTTTTCTTAAGCTTATTTTATTTTTATTTTTAATTTTAAGTTAGTCTGTACATAGTACAGGCTGTTCCTCGTTCCTGTTTTTAAGTTGTCTTCATTCGTCCATTAATTTTAATATTTCTTCGGTCATCGATTGTTGTTTGGATTTAGTTTTATTTGTACCCAAAATTTTCTTCCCGTTTGAAATTATTATTTCTTCTGCTCTCTTTCATTCAGCTTCAATATCATTTTCTGTGTTTATTATCTGTAGGTCTTGATTAATTTTCAGTTTTAATTTTTCTTTGACTTCTTCATTTTTGAGCTTTGATACGAGTATATCCATCTTACTTGTTGGACTGTTTCTCTTACGGCTCTTAAGCTTACATTTACATTGGCTATCAGTAAAGAGTGGTCTGAGTAAACATCTGTGCCAGGGTAAGTCTTTGCGTTCTTGATTGCATTTCTAAAACGTTTATTTATTAATATATAATCAATTTGCTTTCTTATTATTGATTGTGGAATGTGCGGCGAGGTCCATGTATATACATGTAACATGTACGGTCCTATTAACCCGTTCTACACTGCCGTTCATACGATAACAGAGTCTGAGAGTTAATGATGCCTTATCTGTTATACGGCTTAGTTGATCAGCAAAACAAACTTTGGAACATGAATTTCTTCTACGCAACAATGAATCAACCAACTGAAAAGTCGACAAGGAGCGCAAAATAACTTGGGTTCATTAGATGTACGCTTTCGAAGATACAGGTCAAGATGCTCTTCATGAAGTCCCTGGCACATGATTAGCAAGACCTTCGTATTCCATTATCAGCCGCCTTTACTTTGAGGGAGTCATTTCGTGTTAATCTCTGGGTAATATTTTCAAATATGATGTGAGTTTGAATTTATATTACAACGAATTGTTGTTCGTGTAGGTGGCTACCGGCTCCTCTACCATTTCCTATAAATCAGCAGCATGTCAACGCATTCAGAAAAGTGCAATCTTCCATAACTGTACATCAAAATTTCACTTTTGAATCCATTTAGAACTTATCACAGCAGCATCAGATTTTATTTTGGACATGGTTTTATTAACAAAACATTCACATACCTATCAACAGCTTTTGCACAAATGTTGGTAGTATAACTATTAGGTTGTAAAGATGACATCTACATTTGGCCTAGTAAGTAAAGTAAGTAAACTCTTAAATATTCCCAAAGGAATTGGTATGGATTCTAAAGATATTAGAATCATAGCGAAATTTACATTGTAGCCAAAAAACAAAAGTCAACATTCAAAACGGATTCACAAATGCCATTTAAATTCAGAAGGCAGAACGTTAGGGATGTGTGCTTTCTCCTATGTATCAATATGTTTTTAAATAAACCATTTCAAGAAATAGTGGGCAAAAGCGTTCGATGTTCGATTGCAAGTAGTAATGGAAAAACTTCAAAGGCCATTGAATGCTATTAATCGTGTTGGTAAGAAATGTGATCTAAATTTAAATACAGCTACAACGAAATATACCATAGTTAACAATAACATTCCACTCCCTAGAATACTTATGTTAGACAACACTTTCACAGAATATTTTTACTTGTGATACATGCAGATTGGCATCAAGCAGTAAATAGATCAGCAGTTAAGTAGAAAGAGCTTCATCAGCGTTTGTAAAATTAAGAAGGGCATTTATTGGTACAGAAGAAATGTTGCATTGTTATATTTTCTTGCTTCCGTTTTAAAATTTAGAAGCCTGGACCGCCACTAACGTTTTTGGATAAATCACAAGACGGAAATGAAGAACTATCGGGAAGAATGTAAAAGAATTACGGATATTTACTACTAAACAATGAACAACGGGGCTCCATTATCTTGGCCCCTCAAGAATAACAATAATTGCCACATACTACAACTAATTTTGTTTCCGTGATACCACAGTCCAGGATGGGCTTTGGCCTCCTCAACAATTTGTTGAAGTATTCTCAGTTAATTTGTTTTTACATAGCAGGATCGCTACTCCCGCGTCCAACTCCATTCATTGGTTTTAACTGTATCTTTTATCTTCCACTTTTATGGTCTACTCTACGATAGTGACCGGTCCTCATGGGAGAGAGGTGCCGCGTTAACGGAGCAATTGGTCCATCCATTCCAGTACTCACCGGAGACAACGAAACATAACTCTCCTGATCGTACTGGACTGGGGGGGGGGGGGGGGGGGGTACCCAGCTACCGCAACTCGAGATCTCACCACAGCTAATACTGCTAGTAAGATGGAAAGGAAACATGGACCAGACAGGAGACATTCGTGGCCATACTATCTAGGAACATTACCCTGTCCAACTTTCATGCAACTTTTCTGGAAATCCTCCAATCAAGTAAACATTTCTATATTGATTGTCAACAATCCGAAACGGATAAGGAATGTTAACAAGAAGATGATGATGATATAGGTAACTCTTTCCTCTAAGTACCGCAGAACTAATATTCTGTGCAGCGTTCAAATTTAAACAGAACAAGTTGTACAACAGACAACTAAGTATTAGACTGATAATATTAAATTCCCGTGAAAAAATTTAAGAGCCAATCAATAGCAAAGGCACATAGCAATGTTTAACCAACGGAAAATGTTTCTACTATCGGAAATGGGTGGGTAGTTTATCGATAGAAAGTGGTACGCTATTAGAGCTACAAGATTAAAAAAAATAAAACATAGTGCTTTTATATTATAGTAAAAAAAACAGTTGATAAACTAAGATTCTGTTAAAACTGGCAAATTCATACGTGGACATCGGAAAATAATTACTATTAATTTGATAATAGATGAGGCCATGAGGCGTTAAAATTTGTAAGTAATTACACCAAAAAATTAATATAACGAAGAAAATTTTTAGCAAACAAATTTTGAAGGAAAGCACTAGTAGTCTTCAGCAAACATACATTTATTACAGATACATTATACATTATGCTCTTAGAATAACTGGTCATCAACTTCATACTGCTGAAATCAAGTGGGGAAATACAACATTTAAATTCTGAAGTAAATCATGCGCAGAGCCATTATCTACTTAATTCTTAAATAAGTAAGACATAGAAGTACAGAATGAGCTTTAATTGAATTTTAAAAATAAATCTAGGCCATTAATTTTTTTGTACCAACTATATTAGGGCCAGTATTCACGTTCAAGTATATTGCACAATAAAAATTGCACAAAATATTGTGTTAAATTATTTGCACAACAATAGTTGCAGTATGCCTCTAGTTCTAAAACGTAGTACATACATTCTGTATTAACAACGGGAAAGAGAAAAGCAATAGCATCGATTGCCCTTTGAAGTGCTTTATAAATGAAAAGAAAAAAGAAAGCTAAAAAGAGGTTTTGGGTAAAAGAACGGTATTTAATGGGAAATATTTCTTTAGGCGTATACCTATTAAAGGAACTAAAACTAAAGGGTTCTGCTGAAAGTGATCAAAAAAATTATTTACGGATGGATAACATTTTCTAGTGACCTATTGCCAGCTGGTTAATGAATTTTAACTAGCAGTGCCCATTGTTCAATAACGTTGCATCCACACATACACATCCAAGTTATTGCCACAATTATTTAGAAAAATATTTAGTCAATCTTCAATCACGAATTTTGATTGCGCAATGTTGACTTCACACAAGTATTTTGCACAAGATGCATGAACGTGAATATGGGCCTTTAGGGTCATAGAGATTTCCTAACTAAGAGCATTCAAACTTTTGAGGATCGTGGAAATTCCAGCAGTGCTGTTGTGATTTTCATCTGTGAAATTAATTAAAAGAAAAATAATTATTCGAAAGTGCGGCCGTATTTTAAAACATCAAACAATCAAGCAGCACTATTTTGAGAAAAGAATACAGTAAATATATAAAATTCTCAATGAGGCACAAATATGTCCCCATGAACAACCATAACTTCCTAAAAGCTTTTACACAATGGTAAAGTTTTATTTTAATGGCCCAGGGAAAGTGGAAGCAAAGACCCAAGTGGTAAGGAACGTGGACTTGTACTACTTGCTGTAATTGCATGTTCGTATACGAGGCAATTCAAATTCATTTGCCTGAATCACGTTAAATATGCACAACAAACATACGATTTACTAGATCGTTGCAAATGAGACAGCAAACACTTACTTGCTAGTATAGAAGTTGTACACGCTCAACTTGACAAACGAGCATTTTTTTATAAGCGCGACCTTAATTTTTTTCGTTTAAAAAAATTAAAATTAAGCAAATAACGAGTGTAATTCACATGACCACTTCAGTTAAGCAGCGGGGGACAAGACGTGTGTTTAATTCTGATAACAAACTGCATTTCAAACATAAACATGCGATGTACGTATGCGTTTTTCCTCACGCTACACTGCAATTCTGTTATAGGCGTTTTCCTTTGCGCTTTTGACATACAAAGGGTTCGTTTCTCCAGGTACTTTTTTCCTCTTGCCTCATGTTTAATCAATGATAGTGCACTTAAATCGTAAAATTCTACTTCTGCGGGGCATATTTCATTTTCCGATAAAAAAATATCACCATGTTATATAAAAGTGACGTATAAAATAAAAATAAAAAGGAATAAGTGCCTTCCGCGTTCGGAAGGAGAAAAGCGCTAAAAAAAACGGGCATGCATTTAGGGTAATGAGGCGAATTTCCGCAACATATAAAAGACGAAGCGTAGAGGACCTCCGCGCTAAACAAATAAAATACCGACTAAAACGTAGTCCTTATTTTTTATGCCTCTATGAATTTTAAATTTTATTTTTATGACAAGTTCTCGTGTTAAGTTTACGGCGATAAAATTGTACAACTTGTGTTTGTCCTCTTGTTATGTGTTTAGTTGTAGGACAAACGAGTTATTAATATTTCGCGCGATGCCATTAAGAAGCGCCGAAAAATATGCCAAGTTACGACGACGGGACCACTCCAACTCGAAAGTGTTTGAAAATGAAGCACTCAATGCAAGCAAGCAAGCAAAAGGCAAGCAAGTAGTAAGCAAGCAATACAAATCAGAAAAGCTAGCATTTCAAATAGTCGTTTCAACTTCTAAAAAAGCTGTTCTCAAATCGTTTTCCGTGGTTAGTTCGACAAAACGCTTACGGAGTTTCCTCCCTTAGCACATTATTATTTCTCCACGGGTCATTCACTTTTTGCAGGGGATTCTGTCATTTTTTATACAGTCAACCGAACAAGTAGTTTGTTAGAGAAGGCAGCTTGCGGGAGAAAATCCACCTAAAGATTTTATTGGTTAGTTTGTTTTATTTTATGCTTCTCGCGAATGTGGAAGAATAAAACGACGGCGTCGAGTTTACGCTTTACATTACTTCTTGTTGTGAGAAAAACTACTACAGGAAAAACCAACTTTTAAACATTCCAGAAATAGAAGAAAATAGAAAAATAGCTCTTTGAAAAGCGCCAGGTTCTAAATGCAAAGCGTTAAAACTGGAGTTGGTGCTTTTTGAATTTAACAACTTTATTTATAAGCACCCCTTTTATGTTTATGTAAAGAAGATTTGTATATTACAGCATTTTTTTTAACACATAAGCGCACGAAAAATTATTTCAAATATTGGAACAATCCGTTGTAAAAAAAGATAATAATTAAGGTGAAATACTTAAGTTTAGCTGAAATTTCATGATGAAAATACATCGCCTTTGTGTAGTAAAAAAAGAAAGTATGTTCTTAAAAAAATCGTAGCAACCCATGGAAAATTAACGCACGTCGGTTTCTTACACCGTCAGATTTACTTAATCCCAATGTGTTACTGTGTTTACATCGTCCATAACCTCAAATGAGGTAAAGCTTGACATTTTGTTGTTTAGAGTTAAATTATGAGTGTCAGTTTCTCAATTTTAACATACATACACTAAGACATAAAGGTATCGGCACTAACGCAACATGGAGGGTTAAGGCCTTCTAAGTTGCTTTTTAAAGCTCGGTTGTTTCGCATGCAATACGTACGCGGTGATGTGCTAAGCACTACGCCTTCGACAACCGCCTACCTTCCCTACTCCACCACTGTGTTTCGGATCCCAATAATTATGTCAGTGACTGGGTAGACCACCCGCCGATCATCAGACTCAGTTTTGACTCCGAGATCGTTCGCTGTAGGCGAAATACACTAAGACATACTTTCATAAATATCTCCTTGAGGTTTTTTTAATGACCTTACTATATTTAAAAGTATGGTTTCCCTAACATAAATCAGTCGGCTAATGTTGACATTATTTAAAAAAAAACTAAAATGTGTTAACATACACGAAGTATTTGAGTTTAAAAAGTTCATCCTTAATTTGCTTTTTGCGAGAATTATTTAAACAAACATTAAGTACATTAAAGAAAACTAATATTTGATCTAAACCAGGGATCGCAAAACTTCTTTGACCCCCTATATTTTACTATTACGTAATTATAATAGGACAAGCAAAAATACGCTTATGTGAGTTTTTAGATTGTTTATTTTATAGTTACAGTGTTTATTGTATGTATGATATAGTATTATATAGGCTAACTATCAAAGAAGTTTAGTTCGTGAATTAATAACGATTGAATTATAATATGTATGTTGATGAATTTTAGAACATTAACGCTCACTTGTATGTCGATCCGCAAAAATGAGACTGGGATCGAATACGTGTAAGTATAAGTAAATAAGCAACCCCTCACGTGTTGCAATTTCGCTCTCGCCGCGCCGGCCGGGCGGGAACCACCGACATCCGTTTATTGGTAAATACGTCATTTTGGCCAACTTAATTGGCCTCCGTAATTATTTTGATGACCTTGCTCCATCCTACAGGTCCCATTCATGTCACCGTTCCCACGATTCACTCTTAATTGCGTTGTCATTCAGGATGGAGGTAATCCAAGTTAACCGAATTAAATATTACCCATACAATGGTGTCTTATATTTTTATATCGACCCCCAATCGACCCCTGGGCCCGAATCTAATACTAACAATGTTATATCGAACACTTTGGCGACAACTGATAAACCAAAATATACTATATTAAAATTAATAGAACGAAGGGAGGGGGGTTACAACTAAATAAAAAACAATAGCTTGAGAGGACTCAGACATATTATCTTTATGTTGAATGTTAGTAAGGAAATTTATTTAAATCTTACACTAACGTTTTCATGGAAATGTATAGTAAAGATAGAGCATGCCTAAAACTAAGCTGGCGTTATTTGCAATGAAGAAACACTACATAAACGCAGAGACGCTTTTACCTTTTCCTGGTCTATAGGTCGATTTTATAAATCTATTTTGTACATTAATTATAAAGTCGGGAGATTCTTATGTAATTGTTTAATTTGTCATTATGCTACAACAAATTATGGGCATTAAGCAAACTCATAAATCAAGTAGTTATGGTACTTCACAAAAAATCAAAAGGAATGTAGGAACGAAGGAATTGTTGGCCTTCGTTCGCTATGGCCTATAGGGCGTGGCATATTTATTCTAACTGCAAAAACGTCCCTGCATAAATGTAAGGCAGGAATAAATGGGAACGGTTCAAATGTAGCAAATATAAATTTGAGTAGTGATCCTACGAGTTTTAGGTATTTTAGCATAACACACATCTTTAAACCAAGACTAAACTTGAAATACAGGGTGTTATCGCTACTAAAAATCAAGGTTAGTAAAGTAGGCTAAAACCACGCATGGTGTATTGGATATATGTACACTGGCTACCTGGTTTGACGATCAAAGGTCAGACAAAATCAGGCAATACCAAAACTCGTAAAAATTCAGAGGTTAGCACGCCTATGTATAACGGGAACAACGAAAAGTTCACCGACTGCTGCCATGTAAACAATGATAAACCTACCTCCCCTAGATATTTTTATCAAGGGTGAGGCTAGGATGGCGTACAGGCTCACATGTAATACAAGTTGGACAACCCAGAATCGTCATGGACACATCAGCATCACAAAAGTCATTGCAAACCCCTTACTAGCCATAGGAAGCGGTACACTGACTCCAAAAATCTCTTACGGCAAACTATTTCATATCCTATTTGACTGAGAGTTATGGCGTAGTAGAGTAGAACAGAGTCCGTCAATTAGTCTAATCTGGTACACATATGGATCTAAATCTAAATTCAGGAGACGGAATACATGGGAAAACCCAGAAACATAACATACACGTCTCACTGGGGCAGCATATCACAGTATTCCAAGCTGAAATATTCACTTTGGGAACCTGCATAGGTGAGAATCTGAGGAGACGAACCAGTGGCAAGCTTATCCACATTCTCACGATAGTCAGGCAGCCCTAAAGGCACCAGCAACAGCTTAGATTCAAGCTAGTATGGAAATACCTTCAAAATCTTAAAAGCCTGGCAAAACACGACATAGAACTGCTGATGTGGGTGCCGAGGCATAAAGGAATAGAAGGCAACGAAATAGCAGACCAGCTAGCAAGGAAATGATCTGAGACTACCTTTACTGGTCCTGAAATAGGTTAAGAATCACCAAAACAACAGCACGTGGGGCAATAACTGAGTGCATTAAGCATCAACACCAGCAATATTGGAATCGTGTGCAAGGACAAAGACACAGTAAACTGATGATAGCAAGACAATCTGAACTTTTAGCGACTGAAATAGTGAAACTCAACAGAATGAACCTAAGAATTGTGACGGGATTACTAACCGATTACTGCAATCTAAGGAAGCGCATGCGTAGAATGGGCGTTGATACAGAAGAGCCTATATGAATGAAGAGGAAGAAACTGTCTCTCATGTAATCTTTGAATGCGAAGCATTAAATCGCCGTCGTCACAACCTGCTGGACGAATTAAACCGAAGCGAAGGGATTCGGAAAAAGATCTGGTTTACAGGCTACTAAACCTAGTCAAGCGTCTAAACGTGTTTACTTAAGATCTAATTCGATTGCTGAGACATACAATAAGCCTGATTGGCCTCGGTGTTGGGGATTTAACAAAACCCTACACTGCAATCGCATTAACCAATAACCAATGACTTTAAACCTAGACTAACTATACATTCAATACAGGGTGTTATCGCTACTAAAAATCAAGGATCATAAAGTAGTTAAAGAGCACCCTTTTCTGACTGCTTTTCTTTCTAAAGATATACATACAAAAGTAGGCAAAAAATTCAAATTTAACATAGATACACATAGTAAGACTACATCATCTAAAGCACACAACTTGTTCGAAATACTTCCTTGAATATCAACGCAAGGTTTTGCTTTTGCCCGCTGCAGAGTTTTAAATGCATTAACAAATTTCAAGTTTTTCTTGAATGTGCTGAGTGCTGAGGTATCCTGCACGTGAGGCAAAGTCTAATATAATACTAACAAAAGAAAGCTATCTACATAACTACAGTAGACAGTACTATATTATGTTGTACAAAAAAACTATAATTAGATTTTCGGTTTTATTTTTATGTAAAATTTCGGCCGCTAAAATTAATGTTCGAAATAATTGAGTAGTTCTTAAGTTTATGTACAGGGTGTTTTCAAAAGTTCGAAATTTTAATCGCATATAGAGAAGGATAAAAATAGATAGCTTTGTTGCTTAATGTTTCTTCTAAATTGCTTCTTAATAAAGGCTAAAATTTATACCACACCATGGAGGTCACTGTTTATACGGTAACTTAAAACAGAATGATCTAGTTAGCACAAAAATAGCTGCAAATTATTGAAATACATGTAACAAGTAACAAATGTTCACGAAACATATTATTTAATGAATTTAAGCAAAAACAATGACAAAATGATGTCTAAAACCTAAAACTAAGTTGATTAATGTCAATTACTAGTTCAGTGTAATAAAAGCAGGTTCAAACATTGATGGACCCCTTTATTGCTGCGTTAATATACATTTCCCAAAAAAAAGTATGTAGATTTTTTGTTCCTTTAGATACCAGGAATGGATGGTTTAAATATCCAATACACTCTTGAAAACACCCTGTATTTCCCTGGAAGTATCTAAATTATTTTTCAAAAAACGTGTTAATATTAGGAAAATACCAGATTTTACAACATTTCTTAAATGCCATAACCAAAATTATGAAAGGTTTATATGTATAATTTTATTGATGCAAAGTAGGAGCCGAAGCATCCAAAGCTAGTTTCCTGACAAAATTTGGTTCATAAACCCATGAAACGAATTTAATTTTAAAAGTATTCAAACAAAAGCTGAGTCATAACCAACCCCAACTCGAAAAGAAAGTGAATGAATAACAGGGAGAAAATTAATAAAAGGTATTACATAATCAGGGAAAATATTTTATCCTGGAATTTCTAATAAAGTACACAATTTTAGGGGATACCGGTAATTCGAAACAAAATTCGCCCCATAAGTAAAATCTTCTCTCACACACTGTAAACGAAAAGTGACTCAATTTAGTATAACACAATGTCCGTGCGTAATCGACCAGCTCGTTTTTTAGGTCGTGTTTTTCACATCAAACGCAGCGCCAGAGAAGAGCAGCTGGCCGAGAAAACTCACGAAGGCAATAAAACTGGAATGTGTTGCGCAGCTTGCAGTATCGTTATTTTAGAGTTACTCGATTTACTTTTTATACAAAATACGCGTACGAAATACATAATGCCTTTGGTACTTACTGACGGTCGTAGAACATAAGCAGACCCCAGTTTAGAACGGATTACATACCTGAAATAAAAGAAACATTTTACTTTTCAACTAATACAATACATGTGGAACATTAATTTAAAATTGTAGTAATAATAATACAAGGGCCAAAAATGCTACATTAAACTACTATAATCGATAGGGATACTAAAAGACAAATGTTTTCGAGAACTGAAAATCATAAAAGAAGCAAATATGCAGAAAAATAAATGCACGCTTGAATTTCAACAAAAAGATGACACCAGCTACCAAAGAATCTTCACTGTGGACTCTCACAGGATCCTTTATTTCCCTTGTGCTCAAAGTCCGTCGTCTGTTGATTCAAGTTCGGGACACGGAAGTGCGCGTGGCCAGTTTCTGCTTCCTGATTTTCAGGGTTTACCGAAGAATTCAGCAAGACTAGAATTGCTCAATAGCTTCAAAGCCTACTGTTTTTTAAACATAACGTTTTAAGTACCCTAATTAGTTCGCTTATTTAAGAAAAATTTACGGTATTAGCAATTTAGGATATCAAGAATTTTCATTTTGTTTATTTGGGCAATTAAGTAAGTAAATGATTGAATATATACAACACAGAATTAAATTTTCCACAGATTTTAGAGTAACGGTTTTAGTATTACAAAATACGGCACTTCTCATTTCTGTTGAACTCCTAATAGTAAAAAACATAACACATCCAGAAAAATTTTGAAATTATTTAAAGGATTCTACAATAAAATAGGATTATAATGGGTGCGCGATCCTTTTAGACAGTAACAAGTTAAGTCAGGAAATAGTTTCGTTGGGCTAAATAAATTGATAGTAAGCATATAGTATGGATGGACTTGTATTGTCACAAAATCATACTGAACTCATTTTGAGATTTTGATTTATACCAAAATCAATTGAAAACAATTCTTTGTTCGATGACTGTTGATTTTATCTGAAAATTAGAAGAACTTTGGACAAATGATGCTGACAGGGTAACCAATTTTCATTACCATCAATATAATAAATTGGAAATTATTACCAACTATTTTCTAAATAAGCAATGAACAGTTTTAACAAGCCATATTTGTCTACGTAAACTGAATTGAATAGACAGTGGAACGCTGAATAATATATTAATAATCGAAAAGGTAAATTGCGGAAACACCCTATTTGGCTTTGATACATTTTAAAGTTAAAATTATGACCTACTGTGGTTAAAAGAGACCTTGAAAGCAATACAGTAACTGAAATAATTAAAGAAACGACATCAAAACGTCGCTGCTTTGTAAATGCTGAATATCCGAATACACGGCTATAAAGGCGGGCGGCCACTGCGAGCGAAACGAAACTAAGCTAAGCGAAGATAAGTTTTTTATAAATCAGCTGCCATACTTTCAAATGCATCGGCGGCCACTTAAGCTAAACTAAACGAAAATATGCAAACGAAGATTGAAATCTTAGCTTCGTTTCGTTCGTTTTAGCTCATGTCAGATTCGAGCGAGGTTTTGAGCAGTTTAGTTGGTGACCACGTGCTTAGCAGTGTGATGAAACCGAGGAAAGTCATAGTATTTACCTACATACTGTGTAATAACAAATTTTGGAAAAGTTAAATGCTTAAATAATTAATTATATGTCCTGTAAAATATCACAAAGTGAATTGTTGATTGAATGTGTTCGAAAATTTGTATTTTGCTTTTGAATATCAGCGGCTATCAATTCGTGCAATTCATAAAATTGTTCTCGAGTTATTCTGAAATAATTTTTAAATTTAAAATCGTCTAGCTCATTGATCAGTTTATGAAATTCTCCAAATTTTTCTCGTTTCTTCATGTAACGGCTTATCCAACATTGTTTCTCTTTCTTCTACATGAAAACTACATTGGCAATATCTTCAAAAAAATCTGATTCATCTAATTGCGAACTTAGATCCAATAACAACATTTAGGTTGTTACAGAACTCATTTTAAACACGTCCATCCTCACGAAAACACAGCTGACAACTAAACGAAAATCGTTCCCAGTGGCCGCTCCAACGTAGTTTAGTTTAGTTAGCATTCTCTTCGCTTAGCTTAGCTTAGTTCCGTTTCGCTCGCAGTGGCCGCCCGCCTTTACCTGAGAAAGTAATGAACTCTAATGAGTTTTAAATTAAACCAATGTGACTTTATGGAACTAAATTAATTCAATATAAAAGACACAACAAAACATAAATTTTCAGTAACACTAACGATTTTATTAAAGCGCATCTTTAATTGCGTATATCCTTAACGAGATCGTAACTAGCGAGCTATTAATTCAAACTGTGTTTTAGTTGGTTTTACTGGTGCAGTTTATTCGAGTCATTTTAACATTCGTAATATTTTTTTATGTTCTCATTAAAAACGTTTAATTTATATATGCAATTTTAACTACGTTACTACAACCTGTTTTGTACGTTGTAATTTATAACGAGGGTTTACAACATTGCATTCCACATTCAGTTTTATTAGGTAAATTATGTTTGCTTTATTTTCCATGAATTTTTAAAAAGATTTTACATCTTAAAATGAGAAAGTTTTATGATCAGATTGTGTTGTTATAAAATTTACATTTTAGAAGAACAGGTTTCATGACTTAAAAATTCTTTAGTTAACTAGGTATTAATAAGAAATTACCAGTATTTCCTTGCAAATTGGGTGAGAGAATTAAAAGTTGCATAATACTGCAATTGACATCATAATTTTGAATACCTATGTACTTGTCTTGTATAGTTATTTGATATTTCAATGTCACTCTCAATCCAAAGATATACGATATAAAATAAGGATTTGCGTATTTCAAGATTAAAACAGCAAGTTAAATAATTCATCACTTTTTTCTTTTGTAACTTATATTTAAATTAAGGTACATAATAAAAAATTTGCCTAGGGTATTTTATAATAATTTTTCATGGAGAACAGTTTTATTAGCAGTTGCGGCAATAAAACCGACGATCAATAAAAATTTACACTTTACGATTCAGCAGTTGTAAGTGCAAAAAGCCAACCACCTGCAAAGCGGTTATATTTATAAGTACTATAATAATACCGATATTATAAAGCTTACTTGTTTATTGATATCATGATTCTTCCCAGGGAGGCTGACCTTTGCATTAACAGGCAGTTACGGTCAAATAAACAGTTACATAAAACACTTATGGTTTTATAATATGTTTTTAGAGCATAGTTAGCTGTCGATCAACTTCTGTTAAAATATAGGTTTTGGTTTACGCCACGAGTTACAGTCCCAATGAAATTTAATATCGATGAAAAACGTAACGCAATTAAATCCCAACGAAAGCCCATAAGAATAAATAATTAGGTTAAATGGAATTTAAAAATGGATGCAGAATGTAAAATGTAGAAGACTAATGCAAAGTCCAGCAGTCCGGAGTGGTCACGTTGAATGTAAAGTACTCTCTTATCCCGGAAAGTCCGACTAAACTCCGCTCAACCGGGTGACACGCATAAAGTAGGAGAAAGCTTTTCAAGCTTTTATACTGCCCGGTCATTTCACGGCACTTTGTTTGCTAACAGTAGAGGCGTGGATAGTAAATTACAGTTGCTTTTACTACTATTGTCACTAAAAAAAGATTTACTTTTTAGCTCGATTTCAATATGATTTGAAACAAAGAACGAAGCGCCACCCCTATTTCCACCTGAAACAGTTAATTTTTACAGAAAACGTAGAAAATACTTCCATCTGTTGCTTATTTATACGAATCGTTCGTTCACCATACGATTGCACAAATACAAGCACATTTAGAGCTCCGATAATGCAACGTTCGTTTGAAAAACCTTCCGTTCGTGTAATATTCGAAAGCTCGCCACATTTTTCTCCTGCATTTTATTCAGATCATGTAGTTTTATATATGCACGCTGTGAACATCAATCGTTTTCAAAATTGCATGTGCATCGAATCAATATCCGTACCACGTATGAATTGAGTCGAAATTCGCAATCGGCTCCATGAATATTTCATTTTATTTATTTTGGATTTGCTTTCGCACACACTAAAAGTCGATGTTATGCAAAGGAATAAGTAGAATAACGAGCACTACCGCAAATGCGTAAATCCCTCAAAATCATAATAACAAACGATAACCGTAAATGTAAATTTCAACCGTGAGATAACTTTCCGTTATAATATAAAAGTGCAGATGTATACATACGTTACATCAGTAGACGTGAAATGATATTTATGAAACTGCAATATTGAATTCGTGGAAATACACGTACCGAAGATTTCTATTGTAATGTCTGTTGTTTCCAACTCTTTAAAAATTTTTGTCGAAAAGTAGCATAAAGGAAATGCCAAATTATATCTGAAATATTATACAAAAAATATTATGCAAACTTGATTATTGAATAAGTTAAAGATTAGTGGAAACACGAAATATACAAAATTGCAATAAACAACAATCCAGGCAAACATTAGGAAATGATACACTGGCTTCTCAAATAGTCTTTTGTTTCCTAATGTAGCAGCTAAGAGGTATTCTTAGGGGCTCTTTTGATAATCCAGGATACAGTCTAACCGACAGCTACTAATAATTGTTCTGTAATTCTTGAGGAAGCCGAAGTGATCTTTAAGCGCATTCTAACGAAGTATTAGCTAAAAGTCACTCGTTTATTCTTATGATTTGACATAGTACATAGAGACTTTTATCCAATAAAAGAACCGTAGAAGAAATTACTGAGAGTAACGTTTGAGTATCGTGGTGAGAATAACTTCTTTAACTTCAGAGTAACAAAAAGATATCATATAATAACAAAAAGGATAAACCAGCACACGTGAAAATGAAAAGAAAACATGGGCGACAAACAGGAACAGTAAAATATTAGTATAAAATAATACTTAAAATGTATTTTTATCATCACCAATGGGATGGTCGATGATTTGTTGGTTTCCAAAGACAAAAATCACACCTCGAGATTATCTGTTTTCCTTATTTCATTCAACAATCACGCTAGAAAAATATGAAAAAGCAAACTACAGATAAGCTATAAGAATTCCCAATAGTGTCTTTTGTTTAGCTTTTGAAGTGTAGCATAAAGCCATATTAACAAAATCCTTTCTCATTTCATTTCCCCGCCTATCCGATATAGATCCTTGAGGCCAATCATTTTAAGGCTGCTCGAAGTCAGGTTAAAAGACAAGGAGAATTAGGGCAATGGTAACGTCTTTAAAAAGCAAGGCTATGCTAATAATACGCTATTAGAGGTCTCTAGTAGGATTTTGATACTGCCAACTTGAAGTGAGATATTGGGTTACGGGGAGGAAACACCGAAAAAATTCTTGAGGTTAATTATCTTGTAATATACTGTCGGTTCAGTAACGGTTAAAGCGAGAGTGATCTCAATCAAAAACAGATGGAAATCAAACGTGGCTCTGAAAACAAAACATTAAGCCTTTGTTTAAGGGTCGTATATTCAGTAATCAAATTTTGATGTATGTTAAAAACGTCAATGACTTGCAGTGAAAATGTTTATTGAGGCTCAAGAAGCATTGATTGTCAAATAGCTTCGAAATAGCGCGCGGGGTGAAAATATAACGTTCTGTAATTTCAATATAATTTTAATAAACTTAATAACATTTATGGCAATTTCAGTTAAGCAATAAATACGCCAATCTAAAAGGCATTAGTTTGCACTTTCATGGCTAAGCCTGCTTTCGACCTTTTTTGATAATGTACGAGGGTCATTTTTAAAGTAAGAAGCGTTTGCGCCTCCTATCCGCGCATAGCGCTCTCCGCAGTCTTTTTACCGACTAATGCCTCCTCTGGTCATTTGTCAACGCTGTCAGTCAGTCCGAAGTTGCTAGCGGAGGTAGACGATTTTGTACAGCAATTTAACATCAGCTATGTTCATTACTAATCCCGCCAATTGCGAAGTACGCGCTGTGATTCGGTTTTTAAATGCAAAAAACACTCGTCATGCCGAAATCCATCGGCAACTCGTTGAAGTGTATGGGGAAGGTATGATGAATGAAGTGAATGTGCGAAAGTGGGGCCGTTTATTTAATGGTGGAAGAACAAACATCCATGATGAGGAACGTTCTGGCCGCCCAACCATAATCACGGAGGAACTGAAAGCAGCTGTTGATGCACACATTCGGCAGAACAGGCGCTTCACTATCGACGAACTGCATAAGAATTTTCAACATGTTTCCCGATCAATTCTCTACGACATTGTCAGTATCCACTTACAGTATGCAAAGATTTGTGCCAGGTGGGTTCCAAGAATGTAAACGCAGGAACACAAAACGAAACGCATGGCTTCATCCCTGTCTTTTTTGGAGCGTTACAACAATGAAGGGGGGGCATTCGTGGGCCGCATTGTGCCAGGCGATGAGTCATGGGTCTCGCATTACACACCAGAGACTTAGCGACAGTCTCTTGAGTGGCATTATGCGCACAGTCCAATAAAACCACGAAAATTCAAGCAGACAGTTTCCACTCTGAAAGTGATGGCAACAGTCTTTTGGTACAGGAAAGGCAGGAAGAAGCTTCGGCGTGCAGTACAGAATCGTAGATGAAGCTTAATCACCAGCAGAGTGTGTTTACTCCACGACAATGCACGCCCGCATACTGCTGCTAGAACGCAAGCGTTGCCAGAGAAGCTTAAATGGGAATGTCTCGACCACCCAGCTTATAGGCCGGACCTGGCATCTTCCGACTATCACCTCTTTACATAACTGAGGGAATTTTTAGGCGGAAAACGGATGCAAACAGATGATGACGTCAAAGACACGGTCAACGGTTGGCTAAATGGCCTGGCGGCCGACTTCTTCGATTAGGGGATCGTCAAACTCATCTCCCGTTCGGAAAAATGCCTCGAGCGGAACGGGGATTACGTCAAAAAATAGCGAAAGGATGTTGGTTAATGTAGAAATAAAATTTTTGAAAAAACGTAAGCTGTGTTTACTTTTAAACTAGAACTCTTATTATAAGGATTTTTATAAATAATATAACATGGCCAGCCTCAATGGTGTAGAAGATTAGTAAATTAAAATTCCAATATTCGATCCGGCTTTAAGAAAGATGAGACTCCTAACGTGGAAACTGCCCTGTTTCAGATGCCGTAAGCCCCAGGTTCACAATACCCTGCAGGTTTGGTTTGGTTTCTAGTCGAGTACTACTAATGACTAAGGTAATCGATCTGTGTTGAGATCCTTGCAAATCGCAAGCCTAAATTTCGCTAAATTAATAAATAACACGACTTTTAACACTAATTCAACAATACTTTTAGTTAAACTGACTATGGCTTATTTCAAAAAACCACTTAGGCGTGAATCGGTTTAAGACATAATTATAATATTTAACAGCCGTCCAAGATTCGGAGACTTTACGTCAAAGAAATTCGACTACAGCGCGGACGGTCTCGGGGTCATATCCGAGTCCGATGTTTGGTGGATGGCCTTCCTAGTCACTGAAAATAATTGGAAGCCGAAACACAATCTTTGCTTTACACACAAGGTCATCTTTTTATATTAGTCTCACTACTTCTATGTATTTGCCACTTAGTCTATCTGTATCTGCATTCCTTCATAGAAAAAAATTCACAGATTTCGCAATCCTTGCAACCATCAGATACATTGGAAATGTAATGCCATATATGTATAATATTATATAAAATATACTCACGACTTCGAAATTGTGGAAATATCACACCTCTGAGAGTAAATTAATTTTTTTTCCCATTCTTACACATAAAGTGGCATTTTAATGTGTGAAATCTAGTTATCTGAGCAACATTTTAATGTGAAGGGTGGATAAAGTGTTGCTATAAGCATTTTATCCACACTTCCTTGGCGACACTGATTCTATAAATATTTTATCCACACTTTCCTTGACGACGTGAATTTTAGAATGAAAATCATGGTGCCTTTAAATTTAAATTGCTAGGTATTGTTTAATAAAGACATTTTATCCACTCAAGGAAATTAGCTCAATAGGCTGCGCCTCGTGAGCTTAACCTTTCCTTTCCTGGATAAAATTTCTCTTTATTCAATCAAGGAAATTAGCTCACTCGGCTGCGCCTCGTGAGCTAAACTTTTCCTTTCGTGGATAAAATTTCGCTTCATTCAATTGTACCATAAATAGCTATTAAACTAAATCAACAAAAGAAAATACCATTAGTGGGCCGGTATAAATTGCTTATAACAACCGAGCCACCACATTGTGTTTATTTTATTTTTGTACCGCCCTGATAAATAATGTCTGCATTCATTTTAAATATTCTTAAATAGTGGCGGTGTGGCCACTTCAATTTTCTATAGAAAGAAATAATTTTCGCCTGTCATTTTTTTCCTATAATATCTAAGGGTTCTAAGTTCTAAGGCGCCTTCAAGACATATTGTCCCCCCGCCTCCCAAAGATAGGTACGCCACTAGTACCATAAATAGCTAGTAAACGAAATAAACAAAAGAAAATACATATTTAATCAGTTTGTATCTGTTTGTAATACGATTATGAGTTTCTTGTAAAATTTCCTTATACTTGTAGCAGACCTTGTCTATTCTTCTTTACGCAGTTTTATTACGAATAATTCTAATGTTTGTTATTA
The DNA here is from genome assembly GCA_963082815.1 of Melanotus villosus. Lineage (NCBI taxonomy): Eukaryota > Metazoa > Arthropoda > Insecta > Coleoptera > Elateridae > Melanotus > Melanotus villosus. The sequence goes on along the minus strand of OY720418.1, from coordinate 110,593,086 downwards.
TGAGATCATCGGGTTGGAGTCGAAGCTCGTAACACACTCTCGGTCACGGTCACGTAGCGACACATTTGATGTCGCGAAACCTACTCAAATTTTTGTAACTCTGTCCAATATACGAGCGCATAAACATTTCCAATGTTAAAAAACCTTTTGCACCGCCTCAACCATCTCTTAAGCCGAATAGAACCTCTGTCCACCCAGCTCTTTTTTTAACGGCTGAAAAAGGTAAAAATCACTAAGTGCCGGGTTACGTTGATGGCCCAACAGCTTTAAACTATTATTTGCACTGGTTTATTTTGTTAGTCTTTATGCTCCGGTGTTGCTTTGAATAGCTTACCACGCCTTTTAGATTTTGACATTAGCTCCGTCGAAGCCTGGGTTTTGAATTTTTTGTTGGGAATGATGGCGGATATTTCCATACCAAACTTTGTCTCTTACTTTCGGGTCCAATCTCCAATGTGATGGTCCTATATCTCATCAACGCGCCAGAAATGACTATCTTTGAATATCATAATGCTTCAAATGCTTTTGCGAAATTTCCAAACGTGTGCGCCCATTAGTTTACGTGTAACCCAGCGAACACCGACTTTTCGAATGTTAAGTGGGTTATGGATGATTGAAAATGCTATAACACGGCTAATATTTCACCCAATTGCAGTTTCATCGATTTTGATTATTACCTACCTGAACGCTTTCCATTGCTCATTTTAGAAACGATCTATCCACTAATAAATCTTCCTTCAGCTTAGACTCATACTGTTATTACATTCTGCGAATTATTTATGCAGGTTTCGCATTCTCTGAGTGACGAAGGCGTATCATTAACCGCATTTCTTCCTAGTGCAATTAGATAATGGAGTTCTCAACTGAACTTAAAATTACAATAAAAGGAAGGAAGAAGGATGGGTCGTACAAAAATAGGGTGGATCCAGCAAACTTGAATAACTTAGAAGAAAAGGTGGTTCAAACTGAAGAACAAAAATTAACAATTGAAGGACCTATTAAGATTTAAGAACAATTGCACAGCTAGAACCCTAATCGTCTGTTCAAGCTGCCAAAGTAGTATGTATGTTATCGATCAGTACTAATACGTAACTACAATTTTCTTGGAAGGTAAGGGAACCCGCAACTAGAAATTAAAATACACTTAAACAAAACTAATTTTCAAAATGTGTATCCTTAAAATCAATCAGGAGAAACCTGAACATAGATTTGGCCAAGTTTACAAGAAGAATTATGGATGAAAAGAAACGAAGCTGGGAAAAGAACGAAGATAAAAAAAATATAAAGAACTAATTTAGCTGTATTAATATAGCATAATGTTAGTTAGAAGTTGTTAAGAGGAATTCAGGTTCAAAGGATGTGCAAAGAACAGATTCCAAAACTGAAAAAAATTGAAAAAATGACGATCATGAACAACATGCGCAAGTGGAATTCAAAAAAGCAATGTTTGGATTTCTGAGCACCAACCCCACCAACGAAAACAACTTTATTCACTAAAAAATCTCAATGCAAAAATGTTCAAAACTTTTAGTGCTTTATTAAGAGTATTAAACCTCAAGAAAACTCCTAAATAAAACAATTTCTTCGTAAACAGAAAAACATATCTGTAAGAGATATGTCAGCAAAAAGATACTAACGGATTAGGGGATGGCCATCAAGGAAATTGAAATGGAACCAATATGTATTTGTGCCGTATAATATTATCATACGAATTACTTGTAGAAAGAAGTCATAAAAAGGAACCACAATAAATAGACTTCTGAACATATATTCGAAGAAAATTTGAATTTTGAATTAATACAGGATATTTGATAATACTATCAGACTTACTTAAAGGAAATGGAATGAACTAGACGATTGTATAATTTTCTTAACTTCTGATAAAATACAAAAAACTTTTATAAGAGAAATAATTAAATAACATAAAATTTTTCTCTTCTTCATGTTTCCATTTAAAGTCGATTTTGTACCAAAGCCCCGAAGGCTTTCGGTTAACTGAACATCTTTATGCGCATTTTTTTTATAAATTAATCAATGCAATAATTATATACTGAAATTTTATCCTACTGTGGGTTCATTTCGTTTGTATTCAGATCTAAAAGGATCCAGGCATGCGTTTTCATTAAACTAAATATGGTATAATGTTGCTCAATTTAACATGCAGCATACTTTTAGCTGTATTTAATTAAACAGAATTTAATTAATCTTCTTTCTGCAACGCTGCTAGTACACTAAAGTAATAAATGCAAAAAAAAAACATTAATTAAACTTCTTTATTGCACATAAATATTACTTTATAAATTTTTAAAGTTCATTATATTAACGATGGAAATTTTAATTCCTATATTTTAATTTAAACCTTTTAATTTCATTTATTTAATAGTTCAGAATATGAATACTGACGGGCAAGTAACTAATTACTTCGATAAGAGATTTATTTATTTTTGTACTGTCAAAGAATTTTATAAAATAATTTGTCTACTGAACCTTGATAAATTAAACATATTTTACCTGAAGTAACTTAGGAATTTTCGGTCGTTGATGTTTTCGAGTGCTGCACAAATATATTTTCTTTTATCTATTACTTCCTGGTTCATTTATGATACTTTACAAAATCATCCCTGATTTCTATAATCAAAATCCATATATAAATTGCTTATTTTGCCAACAGTTAGAACTTTACATTAGACATTTAGTTGGGGAAACAGTTTCGACGGGGTGAACGGAATTTTCCTTGTATAAATCGGTCTTTCTAGTAAAAATCTGATTGAATTAATCTTAGTGTTATGATTTGTGGCGAACTAGAATAATTACTAGCTGTAATTTTAATTTGCTATTCATGTAAAACTAATTCATATTTGGCAACAGAATGGAGTATTCTCTACGTAACGCGTCTTTTAACATTTACAATCTAACACAATAACAAGCTGATTAACTGTACTATAAAATTATAGCCAATAAATTGAAATTGAGGCTTATATTGGCCTAGAAAAGTGGAATAGATGTATGCTAATAATAATTCCTTTTAAAATAGCTACACAAAGTAAATAGTTGGGAAACATTCCTTGCACTAACAATGCTAAGTTATTTAATTTCATTGTAATAGTTCAGTAACTTAAAACAAACATCAATAAGCAAAAATCCTTAATGTTTCTTTAAAATAAATTAATTTCATTACTGATTTCCTTAAAAGCCCTAATTCAGAACGTGCATTTAGCAAATTACTTGGAGATGGCAGAAAAATCTTTTTAAGCTGGACTTTACGTGGAAATCTAAGACGTTTTTTCGAATCGAATTAAGCTCGATTTCATGTAAATGGTATTTAAAAGTTTAAAATAAGTTCATACATAGAATCTTTATTTAAAGCCTGTGTTCATAAACCTTAGAATAAAGTCGTATTAATTTGTAGGAAAATTCTTGAGTAGGCAAATCTTGTATTGCACACTTTCTTTTATAACAATTAAACATCAAAAGTAAAATAAAACGTTATTTTCTTAACTATGTTAGTTAGTCTATTGTTGTTCGCCAATCATTTGAAATCAGTTTCCATAGATTTTAAAAACCGTTAACCATTAACTATTTCCTAATTCGGCTGTAAAATTAAATATTCTGTGATGATTCAAAATTGTATCACATTAAATAGAAAGAAATGTAAAACATATTCATGAATTAATTAGCTAAGGATGGAATGCTCCAAACTAAACTAAACTTAAATAAAGTACAGACGAATACTTATGTGTCTTTTGAAATCAAAAATTGACGATTTTATTGAATATTATGAAAGTAGTGAACTGTACAAAATTCGGACACTTAAAAATGATTGTAAGACAGAAACTGCAATACTTGGAATAAGCTACTGAACGGACTTAACGCTGCATCCGTCTCATCAGCTTTTGCACGGTGAGTTTGTCAACCTTCCGAGAAGCCCAAAGCCACTTGTTTCGGAATTTGTCGATAGTTAAGGCCGTTTCAACAGTCTTTCTCAAGATTCCCTTTGCAATAGACTAGTATTCTTCAATAGGTCTAAGCTCCGGGCTATTTGGTGGGTTGAATTCCTTAGGTACATAATCCACTTTGATATCAAGATACCATTGAATCTTGTCCTTCTAGTAATTGGACGTTACTCGGTCTGACAGTGGACTAATGTCTGTAGGAATGGCAACAGGCGTTTTTGGAGGCACTATTTACGGTACGTATCTGCGTCCATAGTTCCAGAAGTGATGAAAGGAGTGCTCTTCACACCGCACCTACAGATTGCTTGCCAGACAAGAAAACTTTTTGGAAATTTTGCCTTTAGCTTATGTTTGCAGTCTTCAGCAGTATCTTGAAGACTTGGTGCTGTATAAAAATCCTGACCAGCACAGTATACTTAAGCCACTGGCGTGCGGTCCATGAAAGCGATGGAAGCACCGCTTCCCTTGCCTTCAGTCATAAGGCAAAACAATATAATTTATTGATTTTAACATACTGCTGACACAAAAATAAGCAGTAGGTTTCATCATCCATAACGATGCAGTTGGATGGCGTCAACTTGTTTTAAAGTAAAGCTTCCTGCAGCGGGATTTTGCTTTTAAATTTTGCTTCGCATGTCTGTCTGATACAGCTTGAGCCTTAAAACTCCTTAACCCTGCTCTGGCCTTGATTTTTTGCACAAATGTCTGAGACTTTTTCACTTTTCTAGCAACGAGAAGAAACCTTTGGATTCTTCGTATATGCTTCCAGAACCTTCTTGGACATTGTATTATCCGTTCTACCGTGTTCACCAACCCTACCAGACTTCCTTTCAACAGTCAGACGTTCTTTGAAATTTTGTAATAACATCTCTGAACGTGGATGTAGGCAACTTATTTTTTTTAATTTTCTTCGTTCCACTTCATGTGAAAACAATTTGACAATTTCGTGACATATAAAACTTTCATTAACAGCTTCTGTTTTTGTATTCTTTGATTACTTGCATACTAAATATTAGTAATCTAATATAGAAGCTGCTAAGATACAAATACAATTAAAGGTGTCCGGATTTTATAGAGCAAGGAATTTATAAAAATTATCATTTCTGTCTTAACTAGGTATATCAATAACGTGTACCTAATAGAATCTACACAAAAGAAAGAAAAAACAAGATGGCGATTAGTCCAAATGAAAACAATCAATTTTAGCAAGTTTTTACTAAATTGGGTTTGCGAATACTTCTATAATTATTAATTTTATATGCACGAAAGATAACAAAATTGGAACATGAGCAAATGTATTATGTAAACAATAAATGTATTAAAACGACGTAACTGTTTCATATAAACATATTTCTTCTAAATGTATGCAATTACAGTAGAGATAATTGATTTATGTAGAAATAAAAAGGTAATAAGTCGCTTAAAGCCGCGTTTATTAATTTTTTCCCCTTGAAATATAGAATTAAAATTGAGATAGAAGAGGAAATGTGCCGTAATGAGATTATGTCGTTCATAAGGTATTAAGCAAATGGAAGGTGGAAGTAGCGACACAGTAAAATAAAATAATCACATGTGGAAACGGTCGCGGAACTCCCTTAATCTAAACAAGATCTGAAATTGTTATATGCAAATTGTGGAAGGAATTTTCTCCGGGTGTATTTTTTCTTTTTCCACACGATGAAACGGGAGGAAAGATAAAACCGCATATAAATATCGCATTTCTCAATCGACTTGCTGAATACCGACGGGATTAAATTCCGTCTGCAGATGTAATATTTAAACAAAAAGCACTCCGCGAATCAATAAGACGTTTCCTGCTTTCTCCAAGGGTGTGAAAGGAATGCATCAGTATTCTTTATACGTCCAGGAGCCACAGCTACTAGAATATACAGTTTTGGTGCATTACGGACCTCCACCGCTCTTCCACCGACGATATAAAACATTACTTCGGCCTCGCTATAACGTCAATTTTGTCCCGTTCTTTATTTTTACCCTTCGGTCATTCGATTCTTAAACGGGCTACAAATATCGGTCATTTCGACAGAGTAACTCTTTCTTATTTGATTTGTTAGGTATAGGTTCGCGTGATGGGCAAAGCGACCGACGTGAATGATGACAAGCGTCGTTTCTAAGGACGAAAAAAAATTCGCTTTGTCTTGCCTGCGTTGACAATATGAGATTGTATCACGACTTTACATAAAATATTTCGCATGATTAAATCTACAAACAGTCTTGAAAAACTTGTAACCTTATTATAAAAATTCTATGGAACTCACGTTCTTCACGATTCGATGCTTTCGCAGTGGCATTTGGTTATTCTATTAGGTATTCATAATATTCAGATGTCGAATACAAAAGCCTTTAGACCGAAGAATTGAAAATCACTTTCAAAGAAAATCCAACTACAAAGGAACATACACTTAATGTAATTATTTCTTATATGTACATACAATTGCATCTAGAAATTTATATTGTAGCATTCCAATGGAAAAAACTACTTAAACGTGTCTAGAAAAATATTAAAGTTTCGATAAAAAATAAATAACTGTGTAAATCTGTCCTTCAAAAGTATGAAAAATTAAAATTCTTTGTAACTTAAACTTATTTATACTACTCTTGACAAAATTATGAATTGAAAATTAAATGTTAATAATTTAAAAGTAGGTATATACACACAGAACGTTTCTTGGAAACCGAAAATTTCAAAAATTAAAAATACTGCCAGATTAAATAAAAAGGGGTTAGAATAGGCCATAGAAGTTTTGAAATTATCTTAGATTCATAAGCTGGAGATTTTATCAGTTTATAAAATAAGCTTAAAACAAGGCATAATCTTTACTAAACTTCCAAAAACTATAATAAACGTTCTAAATGTTGTTCTTGATTAACAAGACAACCATATCCTTCTTTTCATATAGTAGAGGAAAGTAATATGGAATATGTATATAATATGGAATACCATTATATTTCCAAAACATCTGGTGCAATCTAAGATTTTAGGCATGAAACGGATGTCACTGACGTATCACATGCAACTGCAACGTGATTTAACTAGATGTCTGCCTTTGTTCATGTTAAAGAGGTTTGCTTGTTGTGGTGCTTCGCGAAATCTTTTTCTCAGGTATCTAAGTGTTACTGATTTTAGAAACTATTTCAGTATTATTTTAGTTGTGTTATATAGAAATGTTTGTTCATGGTCTGTCTAATTAGTTATTCATGTCAATTTGCACGATTTTTGGACACGTAAATAATGAAACGGCTCTAACCTGAAAATGTGTAATGTTGCTAATATGGAATAGTATTCCATATTAGGAACATTTTATTATATGCTGGATTAGAATGTTCCTTAAGTAATTAGTAAGGCGACATGGCGAAAACCAAGAAAAAAAGAGCGAAGCTATGAGACAAGCTGTGGCTGCAGTGAGAAACGAGATGGGCTATTTACAAGCATCAAACCGGTTTGAAGTTCCACGTACAACCCTCTTCAAGCTGAGTAAGGATGAGCAATATCCGCAGACCGACACAAAACTAGAAAGAAAACCTATTCTGCCTCATCATTCTTGAACTTGCTAATCGTTTTTTTTTTTTTGGCTAACTAGGAGAGATGTTTGTAGAATGGCTTATCAATTGGTTGGTGCGAATAACATCGAAAACAACTTTTCTAAGCAACTACAGCAGGCTGGAAGAAGGTTGTTTGAACATTTTCTTAAGAGTCATTCCAATCTAAATGTTAGAAAACCTACTGGAACCCCTTACTCACGAAAAACATTACATGTCTGTGCTATTGTTATACATCATTAGAAACTAGTAAAGTAGGCGAATATCTCTGCCCGATTTACTTTTGTTATTATTTTGTTGCTAAGCTACAACAAACGTCATAATGGAGACGAAAAGTACGAAATTTTGATAATTTTGCGTCATTATTGGAAACAAAACGTTTTTGTAACTGCCGCAGTTAAAAAAATATGTGAAGTAGAAAGGGAGGGAGTAGTAAATATTTGCTCGGCACAACGTTGGTTCAAAAAATTTAATGAGGGAGATACAAGGCTCAAGAGGAAACAAGGTTTTAGTCGGCTAAATTTGTTGAGTAACAACGAACTGCGAGACGCTGTTGAAGTTAATCCATCTACAAGTACTCGTAAGTTGTCAGCAGAACTTGATTATTCCAAAGAAACCATGCGGCATCATTTACGTCAAATTGGAAAGGCCAATAGACGCTGCAGAGAAGTTTCGCATGAATTGATACCAGCAATGGCAGAAAGACGAGTTGAGGTCTGCAATCGGCTGCTTTCAAATCCTTGGGGCGAACGATTTTTTAAACGAATCGTTACTTGCGACGAAAAATGGATATATGTATTTTAATAATCCTAACAAAGAAAATCAATGGATGACCATAGGACAACTTGCGAATTTTCAAAGCGTTATTCACATTGAGTTGGTTCCTGTATTACCCAATCACCTCACGGAGGATGACTAATCCGCTGGCTTCCCGCCACTTGAAAGGTTTATGAGCAGGGCCTTTCGACCAGAGAGTTCAGTCCCATATCAGCTCCCGCCCGAGTTCCACATCAGCTCTCGTCCGAGTTCCACATCAGCTCTCGTCCGAGTTCCACATTACCTCAGCTCCAGCTCCAAGTCTAGTTCCAGTTCCATCCTCGAACCAACCAGACTTCCAGAATCGTCGTGGTATTCAGGAGAGACCTGAATATCACTTCTTTCGAGGCACGCCGGTTGACGTCCATCATCCACGTCGCTTTTCCAACTCCTAGACATCCTTATCCTTACCCATTGTTATATGGTGTAAACCAACCTGTACAGGGTGGCCCATTTTCGATGTTTTTAAATGGGAAGTACCCTTAATATCGGGGATAGGCAAAAACTGATGTCGGAGTCCAGGGCCCTTTTTTGATGCAAGTTCAAGTCCCGAAAACAAAATTCCGCTATCTTTTGTTATTTTTTAGTTATAGCCCAAAATTCATAATTTGGCCATATCGAAAACTTCAAATAACTGTCTTGGTTTTGAAGATATCCAAAAACGGTAAAAACATTCTACAGGCACTTTTTCAAGTAGAATACGATAGTCAATCCAGATATCTTCTAGTTTTCATGTTTTAAGAGTTATGACATAAAGTTGGCATTTTTTAAATATAAGTCGTAGTTGGCCATGATACCATTAAATTGCATATTTTTTTTTGCTTTCCGAAAATATATAGTTTATAGTATAGGGTTTAAATGTAGTAACAATGCCTTTTTTGAACAAAATCGGATTATATGATGTTGTTAGCAATTAGTGGGCCATGGTTCATGACAGCAATAAACAAAGGCTAATAGAGCGGGTGCATGTGATGTCACCAGGCACACAATAACGTGCCCGATTGAAAATGAACGACAGTTTTGTAAGTTAACAAAACTAAATAATTACTTTAATATTTTGTAGAAAATCTCGCGTTATCTTTAACAGCTTTTAATTATCCTGACATATGGATATTTTGCAAGTTTCTACGTATAACCTGCCAAAATTTTTAGTTTCTTGTTTTCCAGAGCTTTTCTCTAACTGCTTTCTCTGGGAAATATCACGTCCCCTAATACTCTTTTTAATTCACGATAAAATTTTCAATTACGTTCGTATCAACTGACCGTGGGGAAAATTTTAAGTAACTGAAAATTTCAAAATTATGTAGGTTAAATCATCCCTCATCTGGTTAAACACATCTTTATTCGGTTTGATATTGTAATATGTAATATTTCCTTTTTGGTAAAATTGGTATACCGATGCATACAAATCTACCGTGTGTTTACCCTACAAGAGTTCAGCTGATGACCTAGTGACGTCACATGCAACCACTCTACTACTTTTTGTTTTGCTATCATGAACCATGGCCTACTAATTGCTAACAACGTCATAATATAATCTGATTTTGTTCAAAAAAGGTATTGTTACTGCATTTAACCCCTATAAACTATATATTTTCGGAAAGCAGAGAAAATATGCAATTTAATGGTATCATGGCCAACTACGACTTATATTTAAAAAATTCCAACTTTATGTCATAATTCTTAAAAAATGAAAATTAGAAGATATCTGAATTGACTATCGTATTCTACTTGAAAAAGTGCCTGTAGGATGTTTTTGCCGTTTTTGGATATCTTCAAAACCAAGAGAGTTATTTGAAGTTTTCGATATGGCCAAATTTTGAATTTTGGGCTATAACTAAAAAATAACAAAAGATAGCGAAATTTTGTTTTCGGGAACTGAACCTGCATCAAAAAAGAGCCCTGGACTCCGACATCAGTTTTTGCCTATCTCCGATATTAAGGGTACTTCCCATTTAAAAACATCGAAAATGGGCCACCCTGTACATATTTAAATAAATATCTTTCGCATCTTTCTTGCCGAAGACATCGCCCGCAAGCTGTTCGCTTGGCCACCCGCAACGCCGGAGGTAACATCTGATGGAAGAACCATTGACGCCAACCTTTATAGTCAGCAGTTGAACAGACTGCATAATGCTCTACATCGGCGTTACGCTGGATTGATAAATAGGGGGCGCGCAATTCTGCAGTAAGATAACGCCAGACCCCGTACTGCTATTGAAACTCGGCAGAAAATTAGGAAGTTGGATTTAGAGCTTCTACCTCATTCAGTTTTTAGTCCAGACCTTGCACCTTCTGATTACCACTTATTCCGATCGATGGCACACTTCCTGCGTGGAAGAATTTTCACAAGAGTTGAAGAAGTTGAAGCTACATGCCGAGAATCTTTACCACTAAAAATCCAGCATGGTACCGTCGCGGCATTGAGTTACCTGCAGAATGATGGCGAAAGACATTGCTTCATAATGGTCTATACTTTAGTGAATAAGAGCTCATGTTTGTTATTTTATTATTAACTAAAGTTTTTTGCAAAAAACGACATCTTTTATGGGCCACCCTAATAATTACAGCTTCTCCATATATTAAAGAATTAGAAGATTCTGTTCGTGTATCGGAAGAAAAACTTAAGAAGACTAAACGACAACTTTGTTCTGATGCACAAAATAAAACTGTTAAGGTGGGAAGATACCCTACAATTTTTGAAATTAAAACATTTTTTTCCTGAGTTATAAAGGGTGTATTTTTGATTCTGATAACAGTGAAAGCTTTTGTTTTCATTATAATTATTATTTCTCAAAAACAAAGTCGCTATCAATTGTAGTTTAATAGTTAATATTTTGGATACGCACACGCTTAATTTACGTTCAATTAATTTTTGCTTTTAACAATAGGTGCAGAATAAGGGTTTCTAGGGTGTGATATATATTTTTTGTTATTATTTTATTTATATAATTATTTACAGCTTCTTTATATACAGCAATTTCAAATAACCAGATGTATAATCTTTTCTAATAAAGTTACGATTTTCATATTTTTTCACTACTTGCTTTAGGAACTTTTACATCATTGTTTTTTTTAAAAATGAGTTTAATTAAAAGCTAAAGGTGTAAATGTCCAAAATAATTACTGAAGCAACGCATAAATATGAGAGAAAGATAGCGCATAGGCTTCACCACGGAAGGTCTTAGGTAGCAGGTACAGCCATAAAACGGGCAGGTAAGGATTTAGTGAAATTAGAATAGAATTTTACAGAAGCGAACAAAACTGAATAATTGTAAAAACTTCTTACATAAATTTGAACTTGATTCTCTAAAATAATATTCAAAATCAGATTTTGAAAATTGAACTTTGAAATTTTGAGACAAAATTTGAATAACTTGAAATTGAAATTAGATTTCGAAGATCTACACATTTTTGATGTTTTTTGTAAATGCTTGATTATAGGCGAGCACAGAGGATAGCGGCGAGGTTGGTACCATACTTAGGTATATCAGCTTATAATTTTAGAATTTTATTCAATGAATAATTACGACTATCTTTAAACTAAGTGCGCCTAAAGCCCACAGAGAACTCTAACTACATTCTTAAGAGGATTATTGTCTTCATTGTGTTCCAATGACGCACAAGCAATATCCCAAAAACTGGAAAAACGCATGACGTCAAATTCGTAAAACCCCTTGTATTCAAATAAGTGCAGATTTTTTGAAGTATCTTAGTATCCATTTGCAGTCTCGATTTCGATTTGCTTGGTATGCGTGTTGTAGTTGGTGTTTTATTCTTTGTTACTCGTTATTGTTCTGTTATCATTATTATTATTTTGTTATTCTCTGTTGTTGTTGTTATTTGTTATTGTTGTTGCCGGTTGTGCTACTTTCTTTTATTATCAATTTTTCATTTGTTGTTATTATAAAATGCGAAGTACTTGCACTGTAAAAAAGCGTGGGAAGAGATCGCAATCTCAACGGTGTCGACGAAAACGCGAAAAAGCGCTTCGCGCTTGTGAAAGTGACGACTACGTGGCTGAGGATACACATCTTGAATATTTTGAAAAGTAAGTTTTTCGTTATTTTTCATTTTTTTAAGAAAATTACAAGTGGTTTAGATTTTTTGAAAACTAAGTAGTTATCACGCACTGTATATATGACATAAAAGTATAATTTGAATTATTCTGAATTGTGTGGAATGGAAATGAATTACTTTTAATTGCACTTTGTCACCTACACTCGTGCGCTTAATAGGGGAATGGAAAAATCGGTCCTGCGATGGTAGGCGGCAAAAACTCAGCTGGGCTCGGTCGGTCGGGTAAGGTTCAGATATGGACCGTGATAAGTTATTGCTTGGGCGCCAGAATCCAAAAATAAAACTACCCAGTTTTTGCACAGTAAAACGAAATATATATTTGTCCTTGGGATTCACAAGGTACATACGTGAATATAAACAAGACCAACAAGACAAAAGAAAACCCCCCATACAATAAATATGATTTACAAAATGCACTATAATTCAGGTAGGTACAACTAATTGCATCCACCAAACAATGGGAAAATACAATTTAATAATAATAAAAAAAATTAACAAGTTAACACCCTTGATAAGGCAACCAGTAACCGCAATGCCAATTATGTTTTTAACCCGCTCGCGTCCATAAAACGTCGCGGAAAGGCGTAATCTAAAATATTAAATAAAGATCAGAGAACGGACGGCTCGAGTAGCGTTAAAAACCATGCACATGTTTTTCCTACGCGAGAGCAGATAAGTTTTCAAAACTGAGCAAAAAATAACGAAACAAATAAACTTATCGACCCTCACGGCCCTAAAGTCCGAAGACAAACCCGCAATCACATTAATTGAATAAAACCTGTAATTGGCGTTCAGTTGTACAGTTAACTTGAGTTACATAGAAAAAATAGATATATGTATTAACTAAAATCGGCATAAGAAACAAAAAACCCAATGACAACCAAATAATCAAAATTGAAAAATCACAAATATCCTATCTAAACGCGAGTATTCGCAAACACAACAAAAATAAACCCAGATACGTCTGACCTTCCGCTGGTTCCCCTTTTGGTTCTCCAGGATCGTCGCTTCCTATCGGTCGGCCACGCAGATACCGGACGGCTGTCCCGGATGATCAGGATATGCGGTGGGAAGTAAATTAAACTCCAAAATGGTAATACGGAATACTAATGACGATAATCGTAATCGTAATAGCAACAGTAATATTGATATTAATATTTATCGTAATATTTATCGTAATATTTATCGTAATATTTATCGTAATATTTAGCCCTAAAAATCGAAATACACAATGTAAAGAAGGAAAAAAAACGGGACGTTAAGCATTATACTCACTGAGGTGACGGGCGGCTAACAAGTACGACTATTATAGCGAATGGAAAAAAATCCGATCTAAAATCGATACTTAAACGTGGTCTTAATACATCCAAATTCACACTCAAAGAACCACAAATAAACTTCCACACTATACTCCACTTACATCCCCCAAATTGGGTAACGACTAATTATATTAGTACAAAATCAGCGGAGTACCGAACTCGCATATAACAGAACTTGAATTCGAATGCTCGGAAAAGACCCAGAAAGCGATAAAACGCCCAACACCTTGCGAATTTCGATACGCAGGCCTAGCTAAACGTACGGAAAGTTTATAAAACGAAAGTTATAATTTAACGACGTATGAAACGGAAATCTTAAATAAAGAACTGGTAAAATTACAAAGATCTAAAAGATGCACAAAAAGAAATAGAATAAGCGAATCGTTAACTGAATATTAGAACTAATCACCCAAGGTAGAATTAAGTTAATTGACTGAAAGGCACACCAAAAACCAGATGCATAAAAAGAAAGTGGATCGTAGAATCACACAAACAGTGATACAAATGCCCCGATAATCTAAATCTGAAATAAACTAACTCAAAAACTTAAGGACTAATTTAGAACGTAACATTCCCCCCTTACTAAAAAAAAGAAACCCCCAAAACAAATAGGAACAAAAAAAACAAAAAAAATAATACTTAATAAGCATTAAACTACGATATCAAATTTCTTCGTGATACCCATCGTAAAACGGCTTTAACTCCTTGACGTTCCAGGTTCCGCGATGCGTTCCAGTGGAATCTTTGAGTTCATATGTCCATGGAGAAACTTTTCGATGAATGACAAATGGTCCAATATATCGAGGGGCTAGTTTGGCCGAGAAATATTTTGAGGCGTCGGATAGAGCATGATTTCTTCGCCACACTTCTTGACCGACTTCATAACGCACATCTCTTCTACGTAAGTTATATGTACGTTGACTGCGTTCTAAAGCTTTATCCAACCGTTTTCGTACATCTTGATAAATCTTCTCGAAGATTGGAGGGCGATCACTGAGGTCGTTATCGCTTCCCTGTACAGCAACGTCTTCTATGCCGTCCCTAGGCATTTTGGATCGGTTTCCGCTGATATTCATTTCGCGACCGAAATTCACAAAATAAGAAGTTAACTTAGTGCTTTCACTTTTGGCAGTGCGTATAGCACAAGCGACTTTCTGTAACATACTCTTCCACGAACGATGGTTATCTCGTACGTAAGCAGTAAGCATTTCTTTTAATGTTCGATGTACGCGTTCCACGGCGTTAGCTTGGGGATGGTAATAAGCTGTATACGAAATTTTAACTTGATAATTAGCCATCAAGGTTTTAAATTCGTTACTCTGAAATTGTTTGCCATTATCGCAGACTATGGTTCTAGGCACGCCAAATAGTAGAAATACATTGTCTTCTACTAGCTCGCAGATATTCTTAGCGGTAGCTGTCCTCATAGGAAAGAATAAGCAGAATTTACTGAAGTAATCTAATACGCTGAGAATAAACATGTGTCCGGAATTCGACTTAGGAAGTGGTCCTACCACATCGACGCAAATAAGATCCCAAGGTCTTTTCACATCCGGACGACCCGTCATTAGACCAGCAGGAGCTTGTTGTTCGGTTTTATTTGCCTGGCAAGTCCTACAAGATTTCACGTAAGAGGCAACGTCATATTTAGCTTTGGGCCAATAGTAATGATTCAATATCCGGTGATACGTTTTGAAGACTCCACAATGACCAGATGTTGGGTTATCGTGATTTTCTTTGATAATTTCTTTCCGGTGAGATTTCGGAACGACAATCTTCCAATCGTGAAGTGGGGTCTCTAAACCAGGATATTGATTGCGACACTTCTTAAAAAGATTCTGCCCATCATAACGCCATATAGGAAAGTTTAAAGGTTTATCGCTGATGTTTTTGCGCATTTTGTTATACCAGTTATCTTTGATATCTGCGAAAGTATTGTTGTTTGTAGCTATCTCTTCCACCACGGGAACAGAACGGGATAAGGCATCTGGCACAACATTTTCCTTCCCGCGTCGATGAATGATGTTAAAATCGTATTGTTGCAAACGAACACTCCAGCGGGCTAAGCGACCTGAGGGGTCCTTTAAGTTGTTCAACCACTGAAGTGCAAAATGATCGGTTATGACCGTAAAGTGCGTAGCTTCGAGGTACGGCCTGAACTTCTCTATCGCCCAAACTACGGCGAGACACTCTTTTTCTGTGGTACTGAACTTCCTTTCACTCTTCGTGAGAGATCGACTGATGTAACTCACAACGCGTTCCCCATCTTGATGGTTCTGACTAAGAACAGCTCCCAGACCATAATCGCTGGCATCCGTTTGAACAGTGAACGAAAGATCGAAATTTGGACACGAAAGTATCGGAGCTGAGACTAAATGTTCTTTTATTTGGGCGAAGGCGTTAGTGCAGTCAGAAGTCCACTCAAACTTACAATTTTTGCGTAACAGGCGAGTGATCGGTGCAGTCAAACTGGAAAAACCCGGGATAAATCTTCGGTACCAACTGCACACACCTATAATTCTTCGAACTTCAGAAACTGTTTTCGGCTGCTGAACGGAAAAGTTGTTCTTTATTCACACATCTTGAATGGCAGAACTCCTCTACCCTTTCTAGAAAACAATTAACACTAGAGTTCCCATCAAAATTCAGATTCCATTTATGCACGGTAGGAAACTTGGTGGACATCGTCGGATGTTGAAACGACATAGTAGTAGGAATTGTTGTTTGAATTTTCAACTCTTCTAAACGTTGAGACAATCTTCGGATCTCTTCGTTTATCTTGCCAGATGGTGACGCTAATGCCTGACCAGCAGTATGCATCACTGACAACGGAGGTCCAAAAGTCGCATTAATTTGCATATCGCCATCTTCTGAACAGTGAGAGCTTCGTGAAGTTCCGTCGTATCGGCGTGTAGACGACCATGGGTGATTGGCGAAACTGACTCTATGAGTAGGTGGCGGAGCAATTTCCGGTAATAATAGATTCGGCTCATCCAGCGGATTATTCGTGATGGCTGGATTGATATTGTCTATAACGGAAGTTTGACTTTGGCTAAGGTTCACAACCAAATTAGATACCTCATCAATCAGTTGCATTGTCTTCAATAACAGTGTTCTTTTCTCGGTGTCTGATAATTCGTCGATAGGCTTAATCCTATTTAAACGTCCAGATATATGTAGTAGCCGTGAATGGATCCTATTATATTCATTCATTTTATTGTCTAAATTGAAATTATCAATGTCCCTAGTTAAGTCAGCTAGTTTAGTTTTACAGATTAGTAGCTCATGCTCTGGGTTTAAATCTTTAGCGATACAGGGAAAAGTTTGTCCATCTCGTTCGCATCTTAAAACTCCTCTTAAGGCAGCACGTTTTTCTGCAACCGTGTTCGGTTCTGACATACTTCGAACAGCTAGTTCATAGGACAGTTCGTCGGTTAGTAATCGGTTTACTTCCATGGTAAAAAAAACTACTTGATCTCACAAAAGGACAAAACGAAAAACAATATACCTATAGGTAATCGAACCCACGAAACAAAACCCAATCTATAAATATCCGTAAGTGTTAACAAACAATAAGATAAAATCATAAATCGTATCAGCAAGTAATACGTAGCTATATAAGCATTGACCCAAAAAAAAAAAACAAAGGGGAAAGAGGGCCCCACGTTGGGCGCCAAAAAATGTCACCTACACTCGTGCGCTTAATAGGGGAATGGAAAAATCGGTCCTGCGATGGTAGGCGGCAAAAACTCAGCTGGGCTCGGTCGGTCGGGTAAGGTTCAGATATGGACCGTGATAAGTTATTGCTTGGGCGCCAGAATCCAAAAATAAAACTACCCAGTTTTTGCACAGTAAAACGAAATATATATTTGTCCTTGGGATTCACAAGGTACATACGTGAATATAAACAAGACCAACAAGACAAAAGAAAACCCCCCATACAATAAATATGATTTACAAAATGCACTATAATTCAGGTAGGTACAACTAATTGCATCCACCAAACAATGGGAAAATACAATTTAATAATAATAAAAAAAATTAACAAGTTAACACCCTTGATAAGGCAACCAGTAACCGCAATGCCAATTATGTTTTTAACCCGCTCGCGTCCATAAAACGTCGCGGAAAGGCGTAATCTAAAATATTAAATAAAGATCAGAGAACGGACGGCTCGAGTAGCGTTAAAAACCATGCACATGTTTTTCCTACGCGAGAGCAGATAAGTTTTCAAAACTGAGCAAAAAATAACGAAACAAATAAACTTATCGACCCTCACGGCCCTAAAGTCCGAAGACAAACCCGCAATCACATTAATTGAATAAAACCTGTAATTGGCGTTCAGTTGTACAGTTAACTTGAGTTACATAGAAAAAATAGATATATGTATTAACTAAAATCGGCATAAGAAACAAAAAACCCAATGACAACCAAATAATCAAAATTGAAAAATCACAAATATCCTATCTAAACGCGAGTATTCGCAAACACAACAAAAATAAACCCAGATACGTCTGACCTTCCGCTGGTTCCCCTTTTGGTTCTCCAGGATCGTCGCTTCCTATCGGTCGGCCACGCAGATACCGGACGGCTGTCCCGGATGATCAGGATATGCGGTGGGAAGTAAATTAAACTCCAAAATGGTAATACGGAATACTAATGACGATAATCGTAATCGTAATAGCAACAGTAATATTGATATTAATATTTATCGTAATATTTATCGTAATATTTATCGTAATATTTATCGTAATATTTAGCCCTAAAAATCGAAATACACAATGTAAAGAAGGAAAAAAAACGGGACGTTAAGCATTATACTCACTGAGGTGACGGGCGGCTAACAAGTACGACTATTATAGCGAATGGAAAAAAATCCGATCTAAAATCGATACTTAAACGTGGTCTTAATACATCCAAATTCACACTCAAAGAACCACAAATAAACTTCCACACTATACTCCACTTACATCCCCCAAATTGGGTAACGACTAATTATATTAGTACAAAATCAGCGGAGTACCGAACTCGCATATAACAGAACTTGAATTCGAATGCTCGGAAAAGACCCAGAAAGCGATAAAACGCCCAACACCTTGCGAATTTCGATACGCAGGCCTAGCTAAACGTACGGAAAGTTTATAAAACGAAAGTTATAATTTAACGACGTATGAAACGGAAATCTTAAATAAAGAACTGGTAAAATTACAAAGATCTAAAAGATGCACAAAAAGAAATAGAATAAGCGAATCGTTAACTGAATATTAGAACTAATCACCCAAGGTAGAATTAAGTTAATTGACTGAAAGGCACACCAAAAACCAGATGCATAAAAAGAAAGTGGATCGTAGAATCACACAAACAGTGATACAAATGCCCCGATAATCTAAATCTGAAATAAACTAACTCAAAAACTTAAGGACTAATTTAGAACGTAACAACTTTCCACAATTTTTACTAATGTCAAAAGAAATAGAAATAACACGATGCATTTGTACTTTTTTTTAGTTTGACGGACGAGGTTCTACCAGAGCTGGAAATCGAGCAAGCGAATTGTATACAAGACGCTCCAATTGTGCCAGGTTATAGAATTGTTGACATCCCGTTTTTCATTGAAGAAACACGAAAACTTCACGATCACAACACAAAGTGCACTATGGGAAAAATGAAATTTAAACAAGAAAGAAAACAGGGGCTTGTTTCGATTTTCTATTATTACTGCGGCACCTGCGAGAAAACTTTATCTTTGTCTACGCATCCAGCAAATAACACTTTAAATCAAACGTTTGTTTGGGGCGCAACATCAATTGGAATAGGTTATGGCCAAGCTGATGAATTGTTGTCAGTTATGAATATACCGTGTGTAACCCCCAAATATTATAGAAAACTTGATACTGAAATTGGAGTCATTTGGGAGACAAAACTTCAGCTAGAAATGGCGGAGGCGGCAAAAGAAGAAAGGAAGATGGCTATCGAACGAGGTGATGTAGAGCATGGAGTACCGTTTATAACAGTTATTGTCGACGGTGGATGGGCTAAATGTTCGTATGGGCATGGCTTTTCATCTTTATCAGGAGTAGGCTGTATCATCGGAGAAAAGACTAAAAAATTGGTCTATTTAGGAATAAAAAATAAATTTTGCCTTATTTGTGCTGTAGCCGCAAGTAAAAACGAGAACCCAAGTGCTCATAAGTGTTTTAAAAACTTCAGTGGAGCTTCTTCAAGTATGGAACAAGACATTATAGTACAGGGATTTAATGAAAGTGAAGTGATGTATGATTTACGATACAAATACGTTGTTGGTGACGGTGATTCTAGTGTTTACGCTAGGATTCTACAAAACGTAACTTATGGGAGATACGTAATGAAGTTAGAGTGTGCTAATCATATTACACGAGCATTTACTTCAAATATACATAAATTAGCGGTGAATACAAAATTTGAAATTTCTGCTAGACGAATTTTAAAATGCAGATTACCAAGACTAAGTGCGGCGGTAAGAAAGTCCATTGCGAAGGCAGATGATACAAGGCAGTTATGTGAAGACCTGAGAAACATACCGTATCACGTTTTTGGTAATCACATAAATTGCAGGGATGACTACTGCACAAGAAAAACTAATAATGAAGAGAACTATATACCTTTACTGCAAACAAGTGCACTGTTTGAAGAAATAACGAAAGTAATAGACAATGTTGTTCGAAAAGCAAATCGCCTTTCAAGAAATGTAACTACCAACTATGCTGAGAGGTATATGAGTCTTGTGGCAAAATTTTCTGGTGGAAAGAGGATTAATTACGTTCTAAGAGGTTCCTATCAAAGACGATGCTATGGAGCAGCACTCTCCTTTAATTCAGGACCATCATGGCACTTAAAGGGTTTCACATCTTTAGACCAAACACATAGGTTAAACATATTTGCCCGAAAAAGAAAATACCTCAATGAATATAAACATGCTCACCCTAAAAAGAAGAAGAAATTTGGAGAAGATACCAATGCGGGAATACACATGGATTACGGACCAAATGCAGCAGAAGAAGATTTACCAGAAGACGAGATGAAAGTAAAAAAAGAAGAACTTTTATCGCGTCTAAAAAGTGATAATGCAGATTCAATAGCTACAGAAACAGTAGGACAACACGACAACGTAATATGGCATGAAGTACGACGAAACAGAATTACTGCTTCCTCTTTTGGACGGATATGTAATCGAAGGGACACCACTTCCTGTCATTCACAACTTAAAAATCTACTTTATAATTCACCTTATTTAACAACAGATGCACTAGTTTATGGAAGAACACACGAAAATGTAGCTGTACAAAAATATGAGGAAATCAAGAAGATAAAAGTCGTATCAAGCGGTTTCTTTATTTCGAAAGAATACCCTTATTTAGGTGCTAGTCCTGATGGACTTGTAAATGATGATGGTTTAGTGGAAGTGAAATGTTTGTACTCTATAAGAAAACACAAAGTTAAGGAAAGTTTAGAAAATAAACAAAAAAGTTTGTGTGTACAACTTCAGGAGGGCAGACTACTTTTGAAAAAAAATCACCAATATTTTTATCAAATTCAGGGTCAATTAAATATAGTAGGTAGAACTTATTGTGACTTAGTTTTATACACAGATGTAGATTTGGAAGTAATACGAATTGTAAAAGACGAGGAATTTTGGAGTAATATTATGTTGCCAAGATTAAATGAATTCTTTTTTAATTGTATGCTCCCGGAGCTGGTGGATCCACGAATTCCTAGAGGTTTACAAGCTAGGGATTCGGAGTTAATAATAAACGCTCAAGGAAAAAGAAAACCGGCAAAAAAGAAATAATAAGTAATTTCAGTTTTTCATTAATTATGTGATATTCAGTTATTGTAATTAGTAATTACTAGGGCTAGGATTTTGATGATTTTGCATCTTTTTTTCTGAAAGTCTGAGACATTGCTCAGTTATATATAAACGTGTTTCAGGATACATTGAATCACATGAGATCAACTTGTTGGTGCATTTTTTTGCATTTTTTACCATTTTTGAGGAATGGTGCATTTTTTGCTAATTTTTATGGTATTTCCAGCATTTTTGGGGGTTTTTGTGTGTTTTTCTTTGAATTTTTTGCATTTTTGAGGAATAGCGTTAATTTTTTTGATATTTTGCGATATTTTACTTGGCGAGCTTATAAACTTTTGTTAAAGTTTTATTTTTCATGCAGTCTAGAACAAAATGCAATATTTTTCTTTTCTGGGTAGTTCCGGTTGTTCCGGTATTTTTACCTGTTTAGAAATGAAGCCTAAAACCTCTATTGTTAGCTAAATGCAAAGTTAATGTTTTCTGGGAACGTGCTTAAGTCATCCACAAAAGAATGCCCATTAAGGGATTAAATTTCTTTGGAATGCAGTCAGTGAGTCAGTAACTTACATAGCTGT
The DNA here is from genome assembly GCA_963082815.1 of Melanotus villosus. NCBI lineage: Eukaryota > Metazoa > Arthropoda > Insecta > Coleoptera > Elateridae > Melanotus > Melanotus villosus. The sequence goes on along the minus strand of OY720418.1, from coordinate 110,570,939 downwards.
TTTCTAAGACTGGCCTGCAGTGGGTGGGAATGAACCAACAATAATTTTGCAGTCTTATTCAGTTTCTTCACGTTCTTATCAACAGATTTATATGTCATCTTTTTAAATTTTTATGTCATTTTTGCGAGATTTTTAAGTCATAATTGCATCTTTTATTTTGCATTTTCGCTGATTTTTAACGTCATTAAAATCCTAGCCCTAGTAATTACCTATTGTAATTTATTAGTTTGTATTTTTATTTCGTTTACATTTTACTTGTCTATTTAAGTCATAATAAATAAATTCTGCAATTGATGTGTTTATTTATTTTTAATTAATTATAATTCATTTACAGAACGATATTTTGAAATCAGCTGACAAATTCGGAAACTGCATACACAGGTAGTTCCTTTTGTAAAACAAAGTAATACACAATATAAAGAAAGGTCCATCACACCACAGTTTGCATACAAAAGATTAAGTACCTATCTTTTTCGTTAATATTTTAGGCTACGTAGCATTTTACGGCATACGTAAGTTAAAAATATTAAGTAAGTTGGGTTGCCTGTTTTTGATTTTGTAGTTGTTACGGATTCAGCTTAGGTATCTTCCCACCTTAATGATCCTGGTCCCAGTACAAGTGGATTTTCCAAAGTGATAGGCAAGAAAAGGGGCAAGAAGACCAAAACAAGAGTGTGAAACTGTTGGGTAACAATACGGACCGCATATATGACATGTCATTAGATATTTGAAAAAATTTAAGAAACTTTGATTAATAGTAATAATGGAAATTCCATATTACGCCACTTTCCGCTACATTATTAAAAATAGCAGGTGTAATTTAATCGATTTCCTTCTCAATTGTTGAAAGTTGAAAGCCAAGGTCCGTTTTAATAGATCTCACGGTATAATGGTTTTAGTCTTACAAAGGGATTAAGTATAAGTTCATAATAATTGTTTTGTTTATTTTTTTAGTTAGGGAAACAATTTCCGTATATTAGAAATACTTTTACGGGACATCCTGTGTATACGTATGTGTTGATTAAAGTAGAAAGTATCGACATTTATAGTTTTCATTATTATCGAAATTCATATATTTATGTAATATTTGAAATAAATTATAAACGTTATGGTAGACTTTGTATACGAATATGATTTAGACGCAAATTTTATAAATTTATACAACGCAGCAAGAGGGAATTTTTGAACTACAGAGGTTCGTTTTAAAGTAAATCAAGAAAGCTTTTTGCTTGTGACTTGAATATTAATTCCTCAGATCGCTGATAAGAGACGGGGTCAAGTTTAACGATAATTAAGCCCGAATTTAGAAATTTAAGTAATACGAAAATTAAATAAAAGCAGAAGAAAGAAAATTAAAAATTAAATTTATACTTGCAATTAAAGCTCAAAAGTTTGCTAGGTATTTACTAAAAAAAGATCAGAGGGCCTGGGAAACTTATAATCTATGTGTGATGATTTACTTAGGGAATAAACAAATTAAAAAAGAAGCATTCGCAATTATTATCTACATAAAAAATTGGATTTTTGAATACAGCCAACTTAAGGAAACTATTTTCATATCTTAATTATATGTAATTTTCTTGTGATACTCTCTAACTTATAAGAACAAGAATAAACTATCAACACGATTAGTTTTTCAGTCGATAATTCTGAATTCCCGTATAAACATTAGAATGTGAAATGCGATTTGCTTGCTGTAATTTGAAACGTTTTTATGGTTGAATGAAAAATTGTACTGAAATTTTGAATCTGACATGATGTATGTTTCATATACTTATGTACCTATTACAAATTCTGAATTTGCATCTCAAGTTCGAAGTTTACAATTCAAGCTATTAAACTGAAATTTCACGACTGCAGTTGTCTAATATGATTTCGAGAATTCAAAAAATTTGATTTGAAGTTCGAATTTGTTAAGCAGGATTTTTTCATCGATAAGATTGGAACACTTTCAAATAGTCAAGCAACTCTTATAGAAATGCGAAAAAAGGAATAATTTAAAGAATCCCCGTTTTTCTTTAAATTTAACATTGAATTTGAACTTAAAGAATTAAAAGACCAAAAAAGATATGTATTCTGAAATCACACAGAACATTCTTTGCTTGATTAAGCATTTTGATATTTGTGTACTTTTCATGTTCTTCAGATTCTCAATTTTTGTAGTTTCAAATTAAAATTTTGTTGCATTTTTAAAACAATTACAAACGAATTTAGCAATAATAGAAAACAGATATACATATACATACAGTGAGCACGTAAAGGTTGGAATAAATTCGATAAAATATTTATTGGGCAAGTAAGAAAATAATGCTCGGACACGTCGATTTTCTTTTTTAGATGCGCATTTTTTAGTATACGTATATTTTTTATTACGTCATCCCTGTTCGAGTTATGACGTCATCATCAGGTTTTTTAAAATGGCAATACCCTCTTTTGATAGTACCATTTAAAAGAGCGCATTCTTTTACGTATAGACGCCAAATTTTATGGTATGTTACATAACAATATTTTCGAGAAATTAGTATCGTACCACAATTGTTGCACCATTTTTTATTGGCGGCGCATTAAATGCTGAAAAATATTTGAATAATTCCCGCGCTTGTAGCACTATATCCAAATAATCAAAATCCCCAAATGCCGGACGAATCAATATGGCACCAACAAGATGGCGCGTCACCACATCATTCACAGATTGTCGGTGATTATCTGAATCGCCAATAGATGGATATTGTCAAGAGGTGAATGATATGCAATTTCAACGTTTAATTTAATGGGTTTTAGTTGTATTTATTATTTCTTCTATTGTTATTTCATTACATTGTTATGAATTCTAGAACGTTTTTTTTTCGAAAATATTGTTATGTAACATACCACAAAATTTGGCGTCTATACCCAGAAAAATGTGCTCTTTTAAATAGTATTATCAAAAGAGGGTGTTGCTATTTAAAAAAACTGATGACGACGTCATAACTCGAAGAGGGATGACGTAATAAAAAATATACGTACACTAAAAAATGCGCATCTAAAAACTAAATCGACGTATCCGAGCGTTATTTTCTTACTTGCCCAATAAAGATTTTATCGAATTTATTACAACCTTTACGTGCTCACTGTATATTATAAAATCTTTTAAGGAATGAGATGCTGCTTACAGTGCTTACTTTTCAATCCATTTATTGTTATTTTTTTTTATTTTTAATGTACGTTTTATTGTCGTATTTTTATTCTTAACTGCAAACCCCGGTAATATTCAAAATAATTACGCAGGTACTTGTAATATCCCAGATATTTAATATTTCAGAAGATAATTATAGTAAGCCCCTATAATTGAAGCGGAACGGGAACTCGGTTCTACAGTAAATGTTCTTCAATTTGACGTTCCATGCTTTAAAAGTAGGCCATCATAATAGGTGGTTTTTATTAACATTTCATGAACCTGTAATAGCGAAGAGCAAAATATATCTTGTTTCTACCTCTACCTTTGCGTTATTGGATTACAACCCCCATTAAAAAAATGATTTTAAAGGCACCAAAACGAAATATAAAATCACGTGTTAATCCGAATCCGTGTACAACTAAAATCGTGTAAATCTAATCCACGTATAATCAAAATAATCAAACCACCGGCGGCGGATTAATGTTTAAAATTCGATGTAGAGCGTGTGTTTTAATTTCTGTGCAGCGATTGGCATACGGGAATAGATGAAGATTGATTTATTAGCGGGGATAATGTCGAATATCCTGCAAACGGATGGGCGAATACATCACCCATTACAAAGACCAGTGAATTTATTGCTTGGGGGGACGCGAAGCCCATTTCACGTATTTTCAAGATTTTTAAATCGCGTTCCCGGTCTTGTTTTACTACGGCTTCATCTAATTGAATATAAATGAGGATATAATATCGGAGTTAGATTATGTGTTCGATAAATATTGTGAAACTTAATCGTTCTTGTTTATATATGCCTTAAATGGGATAAAGTCAACAAAACTATGCCGAATAGGAGCTTGGTATTTATTTAACCAAATGCGTAAGATAAATTTAACGTGCCGTTATTTATACTAAAGTGTACTTTGTAAAAACAGTTTTATTACTGGATGTTTCGACGTTTTCCGAAAGCTTCTGAAAATTACGCTCAACACCTCAATCCCGAGGTTCAATTTTACGAGAAGACGAAATTTAATCCGATATTCCAAGGATTCCACGCGTCCCAGTCTATGTTTGTAGTACTAATTTAAGTGAAATATTTGAGCTGTAATTGTGTGGTGCCACAATCCGCAGCATTGTAAATACGCATCGATTTACGCAGCTTGCATATCCTAAAATATATATTCGCAAACGACAGAATATATTTGATATGTATGTACGTCTCAGATGGTTCAGGTCTGCCTTATACATACATCTACATAAAATCGATGCTAAGTCAGTAAACCCTTTGGCATCGGCCTAGATTCGCAGCTCGCTGCTTCATACATAAATCTCTAAATCTGAAGTCTTTATCTGCTTTTGTGAGTCTTTTCGCAGTCGTTAGGCCGGACAAAAATTAAACGACTTCCGGTGTTTTAAGATAAATGTGCAACCCGCAAATATACGGTATCTTTATATCTTCGTACGGATGCACATACGGAATGTAACGTACAATTTATGGTATCTTTATTATCTGCAGTAATCGTGCAGAGGTTCAAGGAAGCAAAGAAAGTAAAAGACCTAGAGGTTAGACGGAATTTACTCGAAGTTGCCTTCCTTTTGAGGAAATGGGATATCTACCGGTAATAAGATAGTGCTATACGACAAGGACCTGCCTAAAACTAAAGGACACTTAATGCTCTAAATTTCGATATCGAGTTTCTCTTGCAAAGATGGTTTTGTAAAACTACTGAAGCTGTATCTCTTTAAGTTAGCAGACTTCCTATGCGAACAAAGAAATTTAATCTTTAGTTGCCCTTGCTTTGGAAAATGTGTGTCATGGATTCTTTTTTTGTTATCACTTTGAAGTTGTGCTATGGTGATTATGTTCATATTAAAGTTTGTTTATTTACTAATTTGGCCAAATTGGACTTGCGGGCGCAAAGGATTTCAACGCGCATCGATTTCTACGGTTTTAGCACTATCCGATTAGAATTTTACCAAACTCAAGGGATTTCTACGGCTGGAAGTGATATTTACGTGCCAAACAACGTCTGGGCACGGAACCTATAGTTTTATCCCGTAATCCAAAGCTGGGCATACTTTTGATACTTTCAAATAATTTCCGTATTACAAACGACCTGGATGGGAATCGAGCCCGTGATATTTGGTTTATAAAGTAAGGATGCTAACTTTGACACCAACGAGGCGGTAATATCAAAGTGTAATGATTAAAATAGATTTTTAACTATTTTAGTCACTAATTTAGTAATATTCATGAGAGCATGATGATGTAATCTCAAAGATACTAAGGATTAATAACCATTGCAAGTAAAGGGTATTCAAAAACTCCCACGTTTGGAGTTGGCTGTGGCTTGAGAAAACAAGTAACACAATATGTCTTTACTTATTACTTACACATGAACAAATAAAACAGCAAAGTAAATTCAAGTTATAAGCTAAAAGCTTTATTTACATTTTACACATAAAATACTTAAACAATTACATTTTTAAATTGAATTAATTAAACTGCAAAATTCCTATTTAAAAGTTTTAATTATTTCTATTTGAATGGTTTATTTACTAATTCTTAACGAAAGGTTAATATTAGTTTTAACCCTTTTTAATATATTTCTAATCCCATCATCGTGCTCTGAGTATCGCCACTGATATTTGACAAGTATTTGAAATGTAAAGATATATGCCAAAAGCTTAATTTTTTGTTATTTAGTCTGCTTATTATGCGTTTAGTCTTAGCTGGGCAGCATTTTCAAAGCTCTCTCATGTCCTGAAAAACTATAGTCTATAATACATGCATCCTGCCTGTCACAACCTACGGCACTAACCGTTAAAAGTGCCAATAATCTAAGAGTCTCCAACGAGCAATGGAACGTGCCATGCTATGCATCAGTATTTGAGACCAGATCCGCAATGAGGAAATCCGAAGAAAAACAAAGGTAGAAGATGTCGTTGGCAGAGTAGCACGATTAAAGTAGCGATGGGCGGGCCACGTGGCCATAGAAACAATGTGAAATGGACGAAGACAGTGTTGCAGTGAAGACCATGTAAAAATAAAAGAAGTGTTGGAAGACCCCTGGCAAGGTGTAGAGATGACTTGCAGCAATTTGCAGAAAGAAATTGGATTCGGGTGGCCCAAGACCGAAATAAATGGAAGAGTATGGAGGAAGCCTTCATCCAGCAGTGGATGTCAACAGGCTGAGAAGAAGAAGAAAGAGAAGAGTTATGCGTTTAATTTTTTTGTGGCAATTGTATAGGTGGTCCTAAATTCGAGGCTGACGAATGGGATTTCGCTTATTATAAAAGAAGGTCGATTTAAATTCAGTACTTCTGCTATTTTTCGAGCCCTATCTGCAAAAAAACTGATAATGAATTTTTCAGAATTTGTCTTTTGCTTGTTGTTTTTACCTATATTAGCATACGGCATAGAAGCCAAGGCTGACACGAAAAGGACAAACAACTACTGAGGACATGAGAAATGAAAATACTGCGAACAATCCAAGGAAAAACTTGACGCGATAGAATACCCAACAAGGACATCAGGGACATGTGCAGTATACAAGATATTACCAAATGGATCAACGACAGAAGGAAATACTGGAACAGACATATAGACAGAATGGGAACCCACAGATTAGTAAGCATAGCAAGAGATGACCGACCAGCAGATGGAAGAAGCGATCCAGGAAGGACTCTCAAACGGTGGATGGATAGATGGGTGTCCACATTAGAAGAGGCATAATGCAAAGCTTAAAGAACAGGCTTTCCAACCTACTTAGAAAGAATAAGAAGAAGGAGAAGAACAACGAAGAAGGCTTTTTCGAGGTTTTATTATTTATTACACATAGCATTTCGTACATTCAGAATCATCATTAATTTCTAAATGATGAGGTTTATTTATTTTTAATACTATCCATATGCATCTTCCTTACGTCTACATCAGCGTATGAACCTTGATTTATAGTTTTAATACAGAAATCTAGAAAAAAGGTGTATGTAATTTTTATGACTGCTTTTCAGAATAATTATTGACTATGTTTCACAACGAGCAACAGCGAATTATACAATGCTATCAAGCAATTCAAGAAGGCGCCGGGTCTTCTGTAATAGTTCTTAAGAAGATGTTTCAACATGGAAAGCAGAAAGGATACCATTTTAGATACCCTCTTTGATAATTTACTAAGTAGTATTATAATTAAATAACTACGTATTAAGTTATTAAAACAACTGTTAAATTTCAAACTTATATTCCTTAAGGCTTTTAACTTATTTTTATTTGGTGATATTACATGCCCGTTGACTCGATTATATTCAATACCTCATATATTTGGTGTCCACATGAATTTTAAGCTCCTCTTCTGTTTATTTCAGTTCCTACAAGAAAGTATCATGATTCTGTATAATGGAATAGTAGATTACGTGTCAAGTGCCGAAAAGTGGTTTTTTACTAGACGAGTATGGCAGGTTTGAGTACGAACGATAGCGAGTACTTAAATGCCGTACGAGTCTAGTTAAATCACTTTTCGGACGCGCGCAGTACACTATTTTTTCGCATTTTATATTTTCACATAAAAAGTTATCTAAATTTATTGAGATACATTCTGAATAAAATTAATAAAAACACTGAAAAAAGTAGGCGGATTCTCGATCTGACAGGAACTGTTGTTGACATAATAGAATTCAATTCAAACAAATAAATACATTTATTTTTGAAATCTAATTCCGAAATGGACTTGAGTGACGAAAATAACTTGTAAAACCATTCAGAAGATATTTTAAATGCTGCCCGAGAAGCTATCAAATTGCATTTTAATGACACCTGACGTTGCTATGCTGTAATGGTTGCTATGCTGTAAAGTGGCCCATTACAGTACGATTTTGAGTATCGTAAAGTAAGACATACAGTACGAAATGCGAAAAAATATATTTTTGTTTTATATGTATAGTCAGCTCTTTAACCGCATGCAGTTATGGCTACTTAATTTCATAAGATTTTCTTAATCCTATTTTGGGACTGATTAATTCCCATTTCTTCTTCTATTTATATTTATATATTTTAATCTGTTAGATTTTTACTCGTTCTAGCTTCTTCTGCTATCTTTTCCCACTCCACCCCCTTTTCGCATTTGTCTCTCCACTTCTTTATCCCTAGCCTCTTTAGGTCTTCTTGTACCTCATCCAGCCATGTCAGACTGGGCCTGCCTCTTCTTCTATTTTCGGTTGGTGTCCATTCTGCTATTATTTTTATCACTCTTTTTTTGTCTGCTCTCATTACATGCCCTAACCATTTTATTCTTTGTGATTTTGTATATGTAACAATATCTTCCCCGTTCATTTGTTCTCTTAGTTCAAAGTTCATTCTCGGTCTGTATTCGTCTTCTTCTGTTCGTACTGGTCCCATTATTCTTCGTAATATTTTTCTTTCGAACACTTTTAGCTCTTCCTCTTCTTTTTTAGTTAGGGTCCATGTTTCTGTTCCATATGTCACTACCGGCCTGATAATAGTTTTATAATATATATTTGTAGCTTTAGCCTGGTACTTAGAGTTTAAAAAAGTTTTGTTTGTGTAATATGCTTTATATCCCGTTTGTATTTTTTGTTTTGTTTTTTCACTCCCACTATATTTTTTATTGTAAATTGTTATACCTAAATATTTAAAGTTTTGGACTGTTTCAAATTTATAGTCTTTAATTTTTATAAATTCCTCATTGCTGTTTTTACTATATTTTAGATAGTTTGTTTTTTTTCGCTGATTTTTAAACCCATTTTTTTTTTGTTTTTTCCTCTAATCTCGTGAAACTTTTTATTAGTCCTTCTTTTGTTCTACTAATAATAATTGTAACATCATCTGCGTACGCAACAATTTGTGTATTTTTAATATTTATTGTCCCTTCCAACTCCGATTTTCTAATTGCACCTTCCAGGGCTATATTAAACAACGTAGCCAATAGCATATCCCCTTGTCTAACTCCTTGTTGTAGTAAATCTTTCGGTTGTTTCATTTTCAATTTTCACTACTGGGGTTGAGTCTCTTAAGGTCATTTCCACTAATTTTACTAATTTTTGTGGAGTTCTCATGTTTATCATTTCTTTTATTATCTTTTCTCTTAATACTTTATCAAACGCATTTTTAAAATCTATAAATAATATGTACAGAGTTGTGTGGTATTCCTTTGCTTTTTCTAGTAATTGTTGTACAATATGTATGGCATCTGTGGTCGATCTTCCTAAATCCTTATTGATAATCCCTTAACTCGTTCTCTGAATGTGCTTGACGTTTGTCTTTAATTATTTTTGATGGCACTTTATAGGTCACGTTTAACAACGTTACTCCTCTGTAATTTGCGCAATCTTCTAAATCTCCTTTTTTGTGTATTGTAAATATTATCCCTTTCTTCCAGTCATCTGGCATTCGTTCCTCTCTCCATATCAAGCAGATTAGTTTATGTAGCCTTTCATGCAGTGTCTCGCCTGCATATTTAAGGTACTCTGTTAGTATATCATCGCTTCCTGGTGTCTTATTGTTTTTTAGGTGTCGTATTGCTTGTTTTACTTCTTCTAATGTTGGTTCTTCTATTACTTTATTATTCATTTTTTTTTTGTGTTACTGTATTCGTTTCTATTTCATTTTTGTATAGTCGTAGTAGTTCTTCTAGACTTGTAATTTGTTTTTCAAAGCAACTGAGATGTCGACAGTTTATAGACACACGTTGGTATTCACATACTTTTCCTACATGACCTAAATGTTTTATTTAAATCAAAAATTTGTTTATATTACTTCTCTGAAAGGATACCTAAATTTGTAGATTTGCAGAGAAGGTGCTTTTACATTTTGATACCTCTTTATATATTTAATTACATACAACTGTGGTTTTTCATTTTTTGTCATATTTTTTAATTTCACTTTTTAATAAGGAATGAATAATAATGCTACTCAATTTGAATTAATGAAAGGGAGCGCTACATAGAAAACTCGGAAAACCCAAAATTTTATATTGAACACAAAGAATGTGACATTAAGGTAGAGAACACTCCTTCAGCTTAAATGCAATAAAATTGCTAGAAGAAGTTTAAATTTTATTAGGATGCAAAGTATTACATTTTCAATACCCCAATTTAACCTTTTTTGTAAGGCATTCCTTTCGTTCTTTTGGCATTCTTGAACAAACGGAGGTGTCTAAAATTAAACTTCTACGAAGGGGTCCGGAAAATGATTTAAGAGTTTCTTGCATTATAAAACTTAAGGAGGAAAGAACAAACAAAATGAAGTTGCAAAACCGAATATTTTAAAGATACAATCTTCGGTTGTATTCCTTGTCTGAGGAAGATTGTTAAATATGCAGATTTATGCAAATGAATACAAATTGGTAAGGTAACAGCGCAATTTAATTTAGGTACTTTATGAATACCCTAAGACGGTTTTCTGCCTGGCCAAATGCAGTCTTGAAAGTCCACTTTATAGACCCGATTACTATATATAGCCACCGAATCAATTTGAATCCTAATCACTGATGTTGTACTGTTTTGGTGTTAAATAAATGTCCGAAATGGATGTTGTTTTAGATAGACGTTTAACGATTGGAAATTAAAAACGCTCTTTTCATTTGCACACCTCGAAAGTAATATTTCAAAAGTTTATAAGCAAAATCTAATTTCGCTCTTCGAAGAAACACATTTTCTATATAAAAAAAATAAATTACAAGAAATCTCATTTACCTTAAAATCTGAAAACGTGTTTGATTTATATTTTGATCAAAAATTTGTGGGAGTCGGATTCGAGCCAATGAAAAATGTTACTAAATCATTTTAAACGCAATATAAACAGGACTACGAGCAACGTTTATTAAAACAAAAAAAATCGTGTAAATCAAACTATTGTTTGAAGCGATTATCGTATGATTATCTGGCGGGCTTTTCTAGCGTGTTCCTATCGATTGGCTCCTGAATCGTATGAACGATGCTAGTTGACTACGATACTCCGGGGAAATTACTCGAGTCCGGGTGGTCGTGGCTGCCACCGGATCTCTCGGACCGATGTTAAGATTTACCGCTGCGCCACTGATAGCGGTCGGGCTTACATGGTTCACTCACGCTTATAATAAGAAAGCTATAATCTTTATTAAAAGCTTCGCCATAGATTTCCTTCGAGACGATATGGACGGTCGTGTGATATTCCAAAATAAATACCCCCAATATAAACTATATTACCCGAACGCCTCACGAAATTGCCACTATATTTTTAAGAGCACAGTATAATACTTGATTTTAGCTCAAAAACAGCATTTGTTTTATTATATTCCCCAATAAAAATTACGTTTAAAACGTTGGCACGTTTCATGGGACATTAATAAAACGACGACGTGCGCGGAATAAATTTTCTTTTAGTTACATACATGGAGTATGCAGCTTATTTCTAATTTTAGCTAGTAATATATTAGAAACTCACTTGTTAGTGAACGTCAATATCTTAGATGTTTAACATAACTATGTTCATAAAGTGTCAAGCATTAATGTGTAGTAATCATTATGAACTAAGCGTTACGCCTACTTTGAACGTTGGCTTCTAACGTGTAATTAATTAATTAAATTAGCTGTGTATAGTACATATGCATCACGAGTGATAAATGCAGCCTTATTCCGAACATTTTCAAATATGATATTGTTTTAAAAAAATTGGATCGTATTAATAGGAATTTTACAATTGTTACGTTATTCAAAATGAAACAGTAACAAAGAAAGTATCATAAATGCAAAAGTGCAAAGATTATTCGATTTTATGAGACTTCTTCTTTCTGTGCCTTGTTGGCAAGGGGGTCAAAGCCACATTTTTAAACGACTTGGCGTTGTGGACTTTGTTATATCCCCTTATACTAGGGAAATGTGTTCTCTGCAGTGGTTTCCCGTTGCCTTCTGCAGAGTTTGTGTGTATTAGGTGTATAGTGTATGTTTCTTGTTACTATCTGTAGTCGACCACTCCGCAGACAGAATCGTTAATAATTGTAACCAAACGATTAAATGGCTTCACTCGCGAATTCTTTATAAAAACCCTTGCCACTGCGTGAGATTCGAATCCAATACTCCTAGTTAGGAGCTCAGAGCTCTTAACCCTATGCCAATGAGCTTTACTTTTATGAGACTACTTAACTTTATTTTATTTAATCTTTATGTGTGAAGTTTGAGAGTAACATAGCTCAGAACTAATTTCACTAAGTTTGTTGGTAATATTTGTATTATTTCTATTAAAATATTAATCTTTCTGATATTAAAAAAATTTAATTATACGCTGGTCATTCACTTATTTGAGCCATAGTTGGACACAAATTTAGTTTTTTATGTTGACAATGAAAATTACCAAGCTTATATCAAATTTTAGGTTATGATCAATCATGCTTTGTTATTAGATACCAGAAGCTAAGACTAAGTCATGAAAATTATTTACATAATCAGATATTGTTATTTACAAATAGATTTGACATAGTTACAACATAGAATTTTAAACTGACATAAATTAGCAGCAGGTTTGGCTTCGTATGGTATTTCAATCCATTATAAAATACATTTTTTTTTGAGAACAGGTAGTTAAAGGTAATATGAAATTCCTTACAAATCAGTAGTACAGTTATGAATGTCATTATACAGTATGTCCACGGATTGAGTTACAAAGAGGTATGATTGACAAAAATTTTTTAAATTAAAATACATATTTGGCAATTAACCCCTGCTTGGCTTGAAACTAATTTTAAGAATATTTTTGATTGTTTCAAATCAAGCAGACACGACTTCATAAAAGTAAGCCCATCTTTCTGAAATTTTGCGTAGATCGATGATTTTACATTGCGAAAAACTTTTCTTAATGATGTTTTGCCGTAGTTAATATAAAAAAGCTACTTTAACTAAATATAAAATACTTTTTTATCTACCACCAACGCCTCATTGATTTGAAACAATCAAAAATATTCTTAAAATTAGTTTCAAGCCAAGCAGGGGTTAATCCCCAAATATTCAATTTAAATTTAAAAAATTTTTGTCAATCACACCTCTTTGTAACTCAATCCGTGGACATACTGTATACAACAAATGTATTGTATTCATATAACTAGGCAGCTTATTATTAATAATCTTAAAAATTGAAAAGCTTTTTGAAATAAATCGCCTGTGTGATGCTAAGCCACTGTAGTACTTCCAGTTTTGAAGAAACAGACGTTCATTTGTTGCAAACTAGTATAATATGCATAGATTTGTTCTATAACTTCTGTAACCTTTGTAAATCTCCTTCAGTAGTAGTAAACAAAATTCTAAAGGGATTTTTAAAATGGGATGCAATGATTGTTTTATAAACTAATATTTTTGTCCAAATATTCAATCTACATTATCCATCGTTACATTTATGGCTATATCGTATATCATGCACGGTGGCCCACTATTAATTATGATAGCCTTTGTTTTTACCGTATTTAATTTCAAACAAGCCGAAATATTTCTTATATCATTATTAAGTTTGAGTACAGCATAATCCATAACACTATCGGCCACAGTTACTAAAGTGTCATCCACAAATAATATTGCAATATTGTACGGATAGGTTTATGTCAATGATGTAAACTAAAAACAACAGTGATCCCAAAATTGCTCCTTGGGGAACACCTAGATATACTTCATTTGTCTGGCTTCCTCATTTTCAAGTTTAGTAATTTGCTGTCCGCCAGACAAGTATCTCGGAAACCATTTTAGTTCTGTTCCCCGAATTCCGTATTTTTCCATTTGTTTCAGCAACAAATTTCTATCAATTGTTTCAGATGCCTCCTTAAGATCAAGAGAAATTGCAATGACCTTTCTTCCTAGTTCTACATCCTCTTTCCACTTTACTAATACCAAATTTAAGAACGTTTCACATAAAGGACTTTTAAGGAAGCCGGACTCAGTGTTAATTATTAATATTTTATTTCTTTAGCTGTTTGCTCTAAAATCTTTTCAGAGGTAGATAATATGTTATTAGGTCTAAATTCTGAATATTGTTTTGTTCCAACTACTTTTGCAATTTTTCCCATTGTTGCTGTTTTTCAAACATGAGGAAAGACTCCAATTTCAAATGACTCGTTTATTATATCTATAAGAGCCAGTTTCCTATTGTCGATAAAGCATCCACAATGGAATTAATAAAATCCGTACTAGATTTGTTGTTCATTTTTGAAACTTTTTCTAATTTACGCATTGTAGTCGGTTCAAATTTAAAAATATTTTCGTTGAAGTTAATGATTCTGTTTGTATTTATTTCACTGTTAACATGTTCAATACTTTTATGTATTTCAGTTATGCTGTTATGCGGCAATATTTTTGGGTTCCCCGAACCTAATATTTTCAAAATCAACGAATTCCACTGTACCTGAAGTGTCCTTATTTATAAGTTCTTTTAATTTTTTCCACATTTCTTTCAAGTTGCCTCTTACTGATTCAATTTCTTTTGATAGTATTGATTAATTACTTTTTAATAAATGATTGTAACTGTCTAACTATTTTATAAGAGTTCCAGTCCCCCAAAGTAAAGGGTTTTTTAGTTTGGTAAATATTACATCATCAACTTCTTATTTTTTGTTTTTAGACAAACATGCTGTAGGTGTTACGCTGTGAGTCATTTTGGTACAAATGCTGATAAGAAGATTAGGTTTGTCCATTGAAGGAAGTGCCTACAAATTGTAATTAAATTAACAACGTTGCGTATTTTGTTTAATAAGTACATTAAATAACAAAAATAAAAGTTAGGGTATTCAGGAAGTTTATAAAACTGGCTGCGTTGGTCCTGTCACGCTTCCTTAAAATTGATTCAATGTCATGTTCATTAATTTTTTTTAAATCGCTCCAATATTCGTAAAATGTACCCAGTTCGGTTCATAATGAGTACATGGTGTGTTTTAAGTACCATGAGATCGAAAAAAAGATGATTCTGAGCAGGCCTTGACTAGTACAACACGATTGGCAAGACTCATTTCAAAATGTGGCAGTAGGTTAGAGGTTAATAAATGTCAAATAAATTAAAACACAAAACAGTATTTATTTAGGGAACAAACTGAAAACTAAGATGAATACATGTTAGAGTAGGTGTTCAAAATGTGATCCTTCACTAGTATTACAACGATAAACTTAAATAATTCTGGAAACGAGATTGCAAAACTGACTTACATTTGAAATGTCACTGTCACATTATAATTCATAGGCATTCTAGAACCAGTGTAGCCAATCGTGTTGTACTAGTCAAGGCCTGCTCAGAATCATTTTTTTTTCGATCTCATGGTATTACAATGTCTATGTACGAGGTAGAGGCCTGCGCATTAAATACGACAGCTATAAAATGCGCATGCATACGTAATGTTGGGTAGACATGTCGAGAAAAATCTAGCAAGCGACATCTGGTTTATCTGTCACAAATTAAAAACAACGCTACATTTAATAGAACACTGTTAGTGCACGCTGTCGGATCGCGGACTTGACGCATCGCGACCAGCGTGTAAACATTAAATTTTATACGAAACTCGGTAAAACATTGACTGAGACTTTGAGTGGTACAAGCGCTTCAAAGAAGGACATGAATCAACGGATGATAATCCCCATCCAGGCAGACCCGCTACCGCGAGAAATGCACCAAAAATGGTCAATTGAGTACGGGAAGAGACCAGACGAGACCGCCGGCAAACGATAGATGACCTGGTTAACATGTTGGGAATCTCTCATGGTTCTGTACATGCAATTCTTCATAAAAGTTCGGTTTATTTTTGACTCTACCTCGTATATGTGCAATGACATGATGAGATATTCCAGTGAATACTCTCTTAAAGCCATAAAACTAATACTTCAATGGTAGTTACATAATAGAGAAAAATTAGATAGCTTATGGCTTATGTAAACCTAGTTGGTAAATCTGAAGTTTTAAATCTTTTCAGTCTTCTGTTTCCTTCTTCGAACAGTATAGCCGTCAGTTCATTGGGATGATTTTGGATTCTATCACTATATTTTACGCTTAGCTTCGTAATCACTTCGCGCAGTGCTTGAATATTTACACCTTTGTGTAACACTACATTTGGCACATACCACGGCGCGTTCTAAAGCATGTAGCACTTTGTTCTGGAAACGTTGCAGAATTTCTATATTAGAGTTGCTGGCTGCCCCCCAAAACGAGATTCCATATGTCCATATGGGTTTGAGTATCATCTCATAGATTAGGAGTGTACTTTTCAGTTTTAGTCGTGATTGTCTACCGAGTAACCAATACATCTGCCGAAACTTTAGTCCCAATTGTTTGCGCTTGATGAAAATATGCTTGCATCAAGTCAGTCTCCTATCTAGATGTATACCTAAGTATTTAGTGTCAATTGTCTTGCGGTATCAGTATTCCATTCATCGTTACTGGTGAGTAGGTTTCTCGTTTCGTTGTGAAAGTAACGTGTACTGACTTAGACTTGCTTACCTTAAGTTTCCATCATCTGAACCAATTTTGGAGTTCATTTAGATGAATTTGTAAGTTGCGGGAGGCACTTTCTCGATTGATGTGGGATGCCAGAATAGCGGTATCATCCTTCTGTTTGTCGGAATGTCTGACGTATATAATACCGTGAGTTCAAAAAGTTTTTACATAAGGGTTGGCCATGAGACACAAAAGTAATGTATACTGCCACTTATTGCTAGTTGTTACAGGTTTGCTAAGCCAGTAGTCAAGTTTCTCTTCCTGTTCGGTGATTTAGGTCTTTGCTTCTATTTCGTTTCCTGGGCTGGACAGTTATCCATTCTGACTCCATTGGTTGCGTTAATGGTGGGTATAATTTATTACTGATAGTGTGATTTCGGATTGGTGGTTGTGAGAGATGTTGTTGTTGCCAAATTGTACATTCGTTCGACACTCAATCGAATACATCACTATAATTTGATGAAAAGAATATCTATTGTTAGAGACTAATGCCAGCTAACTTTGTTAAGCAAGTTTTTGACGATGACAATTTAGTTTCCGAAATATAATAAGACGAAATTTATATAGTCGCAATACATGTCATCTGAGTGAGCCATAAAAAATGGTATGTATGTTTTATAATTTATCTATATTTAAACGTCAAAATGTCTAAACTTGTCACTTAATTATGCTGTATTAATATCGTTTTAAGAACGGTTACTTTTATGGCATTAAGCGTCGGGAATATTTTAATCTTTACCTCTGCCCTATCCATTTCCTAAATCCCTTTCTATCACTAGCTAGCTCTCTTGCTTCTGGTAGTGTCTTCCCTCTTGCAATAATTATATATTTAATGTGCTTTTCCCATAAAATTCGCGGTATGTCTAGCTGTCCTTTTAATCTGGGTTGCAATTTTCGGTAGTCTATTTTCCTACATCCTATATACTGCTTGTCAAACGAGAATTTTCATTTCAGATGTGCAAAACAGTAAGCGAGACAGCATTCGGAGCAAATGAGATGCACTTACTCTCGGTTCCCCACTTCGTCGAGGTACACTCAGTAAACCAAGTTATTTACCTAGTTACGATACGGGCTAGCACAACTAACGCGTACTTTTGTCGGAGTGTACTCGATCTGCACTACTCGAAGTTCAGTAAGTAAATGCGCTCCGCTACTGATAACAGAAATTTGCCACTACATAGCCTGGACTCAAGTGAAAGTTCTCGTTTGACAAGCTGTACATGTCCAAACCACTTTAACTGTTTATTTACCAAAGGCTCAACATCTAGTATCTCTCTTATTGTGCTATTGTATATTCTGTAGAGTAGAACTGTAAAATATTAGTATTTTAAAAGAGGCAATACTAATCAATGAACTTATGCTTAATGGCCCCGTTGTTTTTTATGTCAAATTAGTACGAAAAAATTTTGCAACTGAAAATGTAGTGTCTTTTTGGCACCAACAATAACATGGTCTGCTGTGCTTTAAAACCACATTAATGCATTATAATATTAATATTATTAACTAGGAATGCTTTTATATAATCGATTTAGAATTTTAGAATTATAAAATACAAGATATATGACAGACATAAGTATTCTATAAAAGAGCACATAAAAATGTTTAATAATCAAAGTTGGTTGTAAAATAAGCTTCTAAAACCAATATTTATAAAGTTTATGGGACTACTTAAAGAAAACAGGACAACAAATTTTCACTTTATGAGGTAATAAATTTTCTACAATTTGTAAAACTAAATATTCTATTTTAAATTACATTTAAGATCGGCTATCGTAAACCGCTCCTCTGAAAATTGAATTTCATCCGGAGCTGGTCTTCGCACTCTTTTAATCTGATTTACACTAAATTACAACAAATTCGGTTTAATAAAGGAGGAAGCTAGGCGATGTTTGGCTAGAATTAAAAATTATTTTATGGCAGCGGGCACAAAATTAAATTTTAATACAGTTTTCGAGATAAGCTGTTTTTGCATTAATTTCTTTTGTTTTTCGAATCCCTTAGAATATAAAATCCTAGCATCAAACAGGAAATGGAAATGTAGCGTATCATCTCATTTTACCGAAGTAAAGTGCTCGCGTTCCCAAATGGTTATAAAAAATAAACTCCATTCCCAGTTTAGGCCTTTCGCCGTTTTTACACCACCTGTAATGCTGTTTCCAGGTTTTACTTTCCACGGTTTTATGCCTCGGCAATTTTGTATCAGGAATTTTTTATATGCACGCACATTTCAGTATTAACCCTGTTTGACAGTTAATTTCGAATTTTATCTCTCGCTTTCGATACCGAGTCTAATTCTACAAGCGTAATGGTTAACTCCTGGCGATACTGTAAATTAGAACTTATTTTTTGGTGGCTGAAAAACAGCAAATTCGACAAAGTAATTTTCGTGCAAGCGCATTTACTTTATCACATGATATACAGTACCAGATTAAAATAATAAAAAAATCCCGGGTTGCGCGTTTCACGGAACGAAGCAAGTCCATTTTGCCGTACGTGATGTGTTTTAATTAACTGCTATATTCAGTTCACTTTGGGAATCAGAGCATTTAGTCGGATATAATAAAGTACGTATTCAATTCAAAAGGCTCGTTTGTGCGGTATTGTGCGACATTTTTAATAAAATTGCAAGCCTTTTTCGAGGGATAAAAATAACATCTACAAAAGTACTCGTACCCTAATACCCATTGTATTAACAAAGAAGTCTACAATGCGCGTTAAAAAATTACGGGTACGAAACCGACTTTCGTTTTTTGATTTGCCGGATTTATCTATACGAACAAACCTTTTTATGGACGATCTACTTACTAAATGTTCTCGTAATTTTGCTCGAATCACGACTTCATTGTTTCTGTTGTTATATACCCGTAATAAAAACGGAATGCGCTATCGTAAAATAAAATTTAACCATGTAGAGATAGAAGGACAGATACGCAAGAGTGCACTAACAAAGCTGATCTGAGAGCCACGACATCAATCATTTAAGAAAAATATACCAAGCTGCGTAGCTGGCTCGAGTATTTAGTTTAGAAAAAAATTGCTGTGTGGAAGAAGAACGTGATGTGGCGTGAGAAACAATCATAATAAAGGTAATGTTACAACGGTTACAGTTTCTAACCTTTCACCAAAAAGGCCAGAAGGTCGTTACGCGATATTAAATTACTCCAAAGTTTCCATAATTAGCTGAAGTATATTAATTTTTATGACAAACTTTATATGTTTATGAAGATTAGAACTCGGCGGTGATGAACGGGGTCGTAAAGTTTTATATCCAGTAATATGAGATTTTTCTAGAAGATGAGAACACCTAGAGGGCTCGAAAAATTAGCTCGATGTAGTTATTATTCATTCATAACTTCACGTTTTTATAAATTGAGTTTTTAAGCTCTTAATTTTTATGTTTCAGCCCTTTCGTAATAATACCCTCGGCGGGCTTTTACTTACAAAAAAGATTCTCTTGAAAAATGAGACTTTTATGAAAATGGCCAGAATGTATCGATAACGGAGCGTAATTTATTGATACTCATCTCGAAAAAAACTTATGAAAATTTAAGTATTTCTTAGAACAATTAAAAATATACCTTTATTAAATATTGCCATTCTGACAAACCAAACAATAGGGCCACTTTCTATTATTGAGTTTAAAAACGACTGAATTTTCAAACAATTATCAATTCAGTTTAAAATTTTCGATGTTGGGAAGTAAAGAGTACAAATAGACCAGTTTTCTATTTTGTTCATATACACTATCACTAACTTATCTGAGATATTGCATTCTTCATAATACTTAATTTAAAATTAAATAAGGGTAATTATTCCACGAGCATTCAACAGCTATTACTCACAAGGGGAAGTTCGTCCGAGTGAATAATATAGGCGTTACATGCGAATAGAATACTATTTTTCTATGACTATTTACTTTTTAGTTAAAAATGTATAAAACGGCAAGTTAGCATAGTTTATGACAGTTTCATTTTTTTATAAATGAAACAACCACTGTGGATGCCCTGGTCTATTCATGGTTACTAAATAATAATAATGCAACTGTGACATAAAAGGTTTGCAGCTTCGCAATTGGCAGAATACCGCGAGTAATGCAATCTGTAATTTTGTGATTGGGCATAGTCTGCGAATTATAAGTCATTCTTCACGATGTGAATTATTTAGGCAGTTATTTAACACAAAATGCGCAAAATTAGCAGAATTGTTTATTCAGGAGCATTTGTTATGGATTTCCTAAATTCATTATCATTCATTAAACTAAGACTTCTAAGTCTTTTTAATATAATAATAATTTAGATTTTAGTTTAGTGTATCAAATAGCCAAATGGTTTACTTAAGAGATATTTACACAATTAGCGAATCTTATATGTTGTACATTTCAAAATATCGATCTAATTTGTCTATTCGTAGTTTAAGTAGAATAAAAAATATTAAAAATTCGAAAACAACGACAGTATTTATAATATGAATGTACATCAAAATTTTCCTTTATTTTAAAATGGAAATTATCCAAATCTAGAATTTTTAAACAATGCATGCATAAATGTATACAATAAATAAATTCTGCTTCAAACTAATTGAGATTAAAAAACGCCTATATGATTAACTATCGTCCTATGAAAATTCTAAAACGATTTAACAGGAAAGTAAACTAAGTATTTGCTTGCTGTACGGCTTTATGTGGAAACGCAATGTAAGTGTGCTTACTAGTGGTTTAGTGAAAATCCAGATTAAAACAAACCATAGTTTTGCTTTAATAATAAATAACTTAATCTTTGAATTCCATATTTGTGTATGAATCTTCGGGTTCAATTTTCTTGAAATTTAGTTTTAAAGTTTCAAACCTGCAAAATCAGAATTTTGAGTATTAAAAATAAAGAATTAAAAATGTGTTGCGTGTCTTTTTTCCTGCATATTATTTCCTCAGATTTTAGTGTTTTATCCAAATTTAAGCTCCAAGTCATAATGCAGTATGATGACTTTCGATTAAGTTTTCGAATTCAGAAACAATATGCAGAATATCTTCAAAAGACGTTATTAGAAGGACAGAGGTCGATCATATAGTACAGTAGTTAGAGTTTTAATAGAGGAAAAATTTAGAAAAAAAAAACTAGCGAAAGAGAAGATGATAATAATTAAAATTAAGAGAAGAAAATCTCTGCAACTGACGGGGATAAATGCTTCAAATGTCTCGATTTTACACATATTTTACGAGGACGGATTAAAATACAAACGTCAGGCAAAAACAAAACTCACTATAGATATGATGAAGAAGCGATTACTATGAATAATAAAACATAGAACTATAGCACTAACGACTCTAATAATGTGGTTATTTAAAAATGCGAAATACCGACAGACCTTAGGGTTTATTTACTGATGAAAGTGCTATTAAAATTCAAGAAGTTAGTGCTCAAACGACTAGAAGACGTTTGCATAAACAGTGGAATAAATTTTAAATCATCTAGTTTGTTAAATACTCCAAATCAGGCATGGAACTTATATAAAAGTCTCAACAACAGTTTTAGTGCAGCAAATTACTAAATCGTATAGCAAAAAACATTCAGATGAGCTTATGCATGATGGAGCGCCATACTATAAAGCAAAATCTATCACCAATTATTTAGATAAGAAAACCATTAGCACTTCAGACTAGCAAGGTAATTATTCAGACCAAAAATGTATGGACTGTATTAAAACAGTACAACAGTAAAAAGTTCCATTAAAAAGGTCCGAAGCCCTTATTTAAATTATTTTTAGAAATAGAACTTATTTTGAACTTGTAATGGAATTATAACAAGATAACCAGAAAGCAAAGCAAACAATTTATTAAAACTTTAGACCATAAACTCAAATAACATTTAACGAAATATGTCTTGGTAAAGGTATTGGGTTCTAAAGTCCCGCAACGGATCATGGCAAGTAACATGAAGGGTTAATGTCTCGTAAGTCGCTCTTCATACTCCGGTTGTCGCTAAGCCGGCTAAGCATATGGTGTGGCTTACTGAAATCACTTCGACAACTGCCTACCTTTCCTGCTCCACTACTGTTTTCGGTTTCTAATTATTTTCAGTGACTGGGTAGGTCGCTAGGTTTGAACACGAGACTCGAAACTCTGGCGGATACGGAATGCTATAAAATTTAAAAATACCAAATAGCAGATTCGATTTAAAAAATACAGCAATGTTCAATAATAATTATTGTAAATATGTTTTTCGGTTAAGTATATTTATTTTCTGTTTAAAAAAAAGCAAGCCCTAAAACATTATAAGTGCTAAGGAAAGCAAATTTTTCTTTTTTATTGCCTTTTCAAGTATCTCTTTTACAAAGGCTGCAAGAAATTGATGCATTCATTGATGATTGATAAACCGATTCAGATTAATTATCAAAACAAATGTCATTAGTTTTTATCTGTACCTGTATCTGCAAACTTTTATATTTAAGAAAATTCATTAGCTCCTTAATTATTAGTTCGTAGGAAAAACACCACTTGCTCATTTTCATCTCCTGGGAGGCATGTTCGTAAATTTAAATAACTGATGAATTTCCACAGAAGGAAATTGCTTACTTCTTACTCTTTGTTTGAACTTTATTTTTAGATAGCTGTTATTCCATTACTAAAGAAGCCTATTAATTATTTCCTAACTTTTTGTTTCTTTTTTGTAACCTTTTACAATTTCAATATCAAATATCAAACTAGATTTTTCCTAAAGCAGAAAATATCAGTTTCGCGCAACCTATATTTACACGAAGATGTAATTATTTAAAAGAGCAAGTGTGTCTGAAATTTTATACTTCTTTTAGAGCTCCTTTTAACTGAGGTAGTGTCAAAGGCGGTGAGTTACTTAACGGCAACTTTAGAATGAAAAGGCGCTCCGGAGCTCAACCAATAGGGAAAACCGAGACCGTTCGCGTAGAATTAAATAACAGCTAGCAGCTGGGAAGATCACGTACGCGTACGCACTTTTCGGACCTTATACATTGAAAGCGTCCTGTGTTATTGATACAAAAAGACATTATATTATTAGATTTAATTTTTCTATTCTTGGTTCATGGGCGTGTTCACTGTTGATCCTGTTATAAAGTAAGAATGACAATAAACAAAAATGGTTTAACAAATATAGTAAAACCACCACAATATTTTAGGAAATACGTATTCCGAAAAATAAAGAAGAATGCGAAAGGACATAGCTGACTGTTAGAACCAGACATTTTCATCACCATAAGAAGAGTAAATAGTAAATACTTTTATATACAGTGAGAGCAAATTGAGAGCCAAGTTGGCAATACTGTAAAATGACCAAAACTCAACGTCATTATCATTAGAGTAACATTAGATTTCAATATAATATGGACTAAAAATTGATATTTGAAACAAGTTTTAATAATAATTGTAATGGTTACAGTTTACTAATTAAGTCAATTAAACAGATTTTAAGAATGTTACAAGTGGCAATAATTTCCTAATGACTTCCCTTCATTGGCAGAATACGAGAATAACCATGGGTTTTTTCAGCTAATACACTTGGTCACCCAGGAGATTTGCCACTACAAATACAATGATTTGGTTCATATTAAACTGATCAAGTATGCAATATCTGAAGGGCACAAACGCCTCATACATTACATTAAGCTGCTTGATGCATCAATCATTACTACGAGTATTTTGTATACTATTGAAAGGATCATCAAAATAAACAACTTGTTCTGCTTTGGTATAAATATGATTTGCCCTTTTAACCTCCAAATTTAATTCTTATCATATTGCTTTAATTAATTATTATAAAGTTACCTTCGCTACAATCTATTATATCAATTTAGCTCTGAAAACTATATCTAAAATAATAGTATGAAAAATGGAAAAACGAAAGCATAACGAACAACAACAAACATTACGAACGTTGCTAAAATTGGCGTAATTTTTATATAACAATCTGATACCAGCTCGGAACGGCCAATACTAAAAAACTATATCATTCGAAAAAATAAAAATAGTGGTCAGGTGGTTTGCAATATTTCTTGCTCTCGCTGCAGAAGGATGAGGATGTATAACAAACATCACAAGTTTAAGCAGCAAATTACTTTTTCAATTAATTTAATTAAAAAACAGCGATTTTACTTTTTATCTATGTAGATGCGCTATTTGTATTCAAATCTGCCAACTTTGTTTATTTTATAACCACTTTAAATAATTACAGATCTTAACTTAATCCAAATTAAAATTGAAATAAAGCCAAAATTAATGTTATGAATACAAATGTTGTAATGTCATTTGTTATTTCAAAGGTTATTTTGTTTGAATAGACAAATTGACCATAATTTTCTAATCGGCAAATTAAGAGTTTGCGGTTGTCAGCTAACAAATCCAACAAAAAGCCCTCGTTGTTCATCACGTTCATTCATCTGGCTTTCAATAAACTCACCGTGTTCAATTTTACACTGTAGTAGTTATCTGAAACTTTTTCACTACCACAAAAAACGTAACAAAATCTACGTCATGCTCATTTTAAAGGTTTACTAAATTGTTTTCATCCGTGGTAGTTACAAAGTACGGCTCGTATTTCCGGCCAATGTTTTAGTTAGGCTTGTAGTTAAGATTCACAAATTGTTGCTTTTGTTTTCTGCGTGTGATTTTCCGATCTGTAATAGTTAAATTTACAGTAAGGTGTTTGACAAGTAGTTGGCATCAGCTAATTCACAAAACAACCCTGTATGTATAGAAAAACGGTTATAGCCCAACAGATGGAAGGAGAGCTGGACATCAGGCTCTCAAGAAAATCCAAACTAAGGAGAGGCATTTGGAAAACACAGGACTAAATTAGTCCAAAAACCAGAGGAAGAAGAAGAAGAAGGTTGCCTATACTTTGATTTACGCTGTTAAAAAAAAAAACGGTAAAACCGTATAACACACACTAAATTATTCGTTTACTTTATAATAATACGAATCTAGAATTTCAAATATTTACTTCTGAATTTTAATTTTGAAGTATCTACTAATTAAAACTTTAACTTCTTCGTTTCCAGCTTGGTAACCCTTGGTAGGTTTTAGCTTGCTCCACTACTTTGCTATTCCATATTTTCTTGGGTTTTTTCATTATTAATTGGATCTCTCTTGCCATTGCGTTTTGGGGTTTGGGACAGACTTGCCAAATCTGCTTCCAAAACTTTTAACTAAAAAATGTTATGTTAACAAACAAATATACGAATTGCCTATAAAGCATTCAAGGCCTATGTTCAGTGGCGTAGTTCTGGAAGAGTAGCAGCGTGCGGTATACAAGGACCCTCAAGCTCAAGGGGCCCATTGACCGGAAGCCGGAAGGTAAAAAGAAAATCTTGTTTTTCTTTTGTTTTCCGAACAAACATACATAGCATTCCTATTATTTCGTACTTTGCCGGTGACAAATGTAGAATCATCCAGCAAGCTAAAAATAATTTTAAAAAACGAGTAAAATACCGTCTTGCGTTGGTAACAACCGATCACAAATTTGCATTAAGTATCAATAGATTTACGTGGTAGTATTTATAATTTTGCAAATGTAAAACCAGAAAAAGATTTTTTTATTTTAAACAAAATTATTAATATACCAATAAATAAATAGATAATAAAAATTATCCTCAAAGTTTACTTGATAGCGTTTTAAACTTTCATGGCAAACTTGATGAGATTGCTTTATGCAACTTTAGGTCCAGATTATTATTTTGTTAAATTTTATGTTGCTGTTAATAGAAAAGAAACTTTTGTTTTAATTATTTGTTATTTATGTTTCATTTGTTTTTAAATACATATGTTGTGAGGAACATATAAAAGTTTCTTACATAAGGACCCATTGGCCCCTAGCTACGTCACTGCTTTTCTAGACCACGATAGGCTATGTGTGGAAAGCAGTTTCGGCGAAATAATGATGATAATTCAGTCTTTATAGAGAAATACGGATATAGTGAAAAAATTATGTTCGATATTGCGCAAATACCAAGTTGCAACATTTATTATTATTATTACAAAGTAGTTGTAAAAAAGTTTTCCTAGAAGTCTATTGATACCGGTATGCAGAAGCACTTTGGAAGAACAGTGTTCACTGATAAAAGTTTTGTTTTTAGGAATTTACTCTACAACAGAAATATGTTAAACGAATGAATCGTACAAATTAATTTTTTTTTTTAATATGACTGAACAAGCATCGTTAACAAACACACTCCAGTTTTGGAATTTCGATTGAGGAACTTATTCATTCTGTTATTCAATAGAAACCGAATTACCCTAAAACATCTCAAGATGGACATGTACAAGAAAACTAGAACTGGTGTGTGCAGGGTAATTAAAACGCTAGTAACTATTTGTTCGTAAAGTGATGCTTACATTCTTTTGCGATGCCAAAGGTCCAATTTTAAACAATTATTTCAAAGACAGTCCATACTACAGGTATATCAGACATTTCAGCATAAGACAATGCTGAAAACCGGCATTGTTTACAATGAAAATGGATGTTTTTACTTTAGCATAATGGTCATCCTCACAGAACTCAATTAATTCTTGAAACCGTTGAAAAACTATAGATTAGGAAGTTCTGACACATGACCCCAGATCTCGCCCTTTGGAATTTTGTTTGTTTGGTGAATAGAAATCTGCTTTGCTTTAATATTTCTACTGTATTTAAGATTTTCGTATATTACATTAGGCCATGTCAGAGAAACAGAGTTGTTGGGAAAAACAAGACTTCTTCTCCTACAAAACCGAAACTCAACATATTTTCTAAAACCTGAAGAATATTTTAGCAAAAAAAATCAGGACTGATTTCCCTGATATCTCCAGAAGAGTACAAACAATTAAATCGAAAGCTGAACTGTTTCTAAATTATAGGTACCTAGTAGGTATACGTATAGAAAAGATTATCCTTTCTCATTGGGAGAGTTTTATTTTCATCTTATCTTGTTTAGAAACTCAAACTTGCATGCGTGAAGCGAAAAAGAGGTTAAGTATTATTATTTATTTTTGGGATATTTAGTATTTCAGGTATTACTTCCACCCATCACTATGCAGATAAAACAACATATTATATTTTAATATAGTTTAAATACAATTTTTATAAAATTCAATTACAGAAGTGTTTGGATATTATTCAATTTACAGAAAATATAAGAGTGATTTAAGGCAAAATCTCTGGAAATACTAAAATTACTTTTGTTAAAAATACATACAATTATGTTAATTATTATTGTTAATTACATGTAGCCCATGTAAATGCGTTGAACAATTTGTCGGTTTAGCTGATATTATGATTATAAAGTAAAGAGAACAATTTATATGGAAGGGATAATACGTGTTATTGCATAAATAAGCAAAAAGTCTATAGCTTATCTCCGAGAATATACGAAAATTTATTGAAATTTTATTACGTCGGGCTTATTAAAACAGCTGTCTGTTTATAAAAAAGTAAATGAGTTTAAGAGAATAATAGACTTACGCCTCATTACGTGTTTGGCTCGTTACATTGTAATTAAATTTTAACTGCAATTCTCACGCTTTCTGTTCAGCTAAGGAGGGTCGAAACGTGTTTAATCTAATTTGGGCCCCATAAAGATTAAATTTATCCATGGACAATTTTGCAGGCTGAGTCGTTAGAGACTTTATAGCCATGCATACCACCTCAATCAGTGCTAACAGCATCGGCCGTCTTGATATTTACGTTCCCCAAGTTAAGTAAGGCGCTTATGATTGCTCGGTGAAGCAGGTGGCATATAAACCATTTAATCATCCTATATATTCAACGAACGTTCAGCCATAACAACCAATTAAATGCCAACTCTGGTTATGGTCCCGTTTAACGACGTCATATAGGGCCTTTGTTACCAATCCACCAGATTTAAAGGCCTTGCTTATTTCATGAACTTATGTCGTTCTCATAATGAAGCATCTCGTATAAATGGATAAGTAAACAAGTTTATGCTTAATGGAATTACTTCGAGCCCGATGGGCCGTGTGTACGAACTTTGGCTGGGGGCCAAACAGCTTACGACCCAGATGCAAAGTTGCAGTAGGAACGTCGATCTCATATTTTCGATCAGAACAGGTTTTTTACATATATTTAATAGTCACAGCGAGTATCGGAAAAAAGAGACCTCATAGATTTTTCATTAACGGCTGGTCAAAATGAATGCATTATTTATAATTTAATCAGGACGTGAGTGTCTCCGAAGCAGTAAGGGTAAAGTCCTTTGAGACTTATGCAGGAAAGGTTCGACTTGCAGGAAAACACGTCCCAGGAATAACACAAGACCCGACTTACATTCTTTATCAGACGCTTTTTGGGATTCTGCATGGGAAAACACAGGCACTTTAATGCCTCGAGGTGACAAGGTTCCAACCCTTAGAAGTCAAGAACCTTTTTCCTCGATATACTAAACGTACATCCTGAAAGTTATTCAAACAGCCTCAAAAATTTAAATGCACGCTCTATTTTTTCCCTAGTATTAAGTTTTTATTATAAAAATTAGATTTTTAAGAATTCTCTAAGATACAACAGTTTCAATATTAATTTTTGATACACAAAAATTTCAAAATTGCAACACACCTAACGGTGAAAATAGCAAATAATTTTGTAGCCTTTTTGTTTCAAGAATATCATACCAGTCATCGTTACCTTACTACTTCTTAGTTTGGAGTTGTTTTCAGAATGTTTAAGAAACATTACTAGTTAGATAATGCAATTATCTTAACCAAGATCATACTAAGAAACCTTTTAATGTTATTATGTTATTAATAACAACTAAAGAATTTAAAATTTATTAGGAATTATTTAATTTAAAATGTAATTGTTGATCCATAAACTCACAGTTTTAAATAACACATTAATAAATCAGAAATAAAGAATAAGTGAAAAAATTGCAAATCTTTTATGAAAATTTTAAACGTATTTGCTTAAAACGAAGTGTCATATTATTTATAATGCAGTAAATTAAGAGTAAAATTCAATAAAGCCGTTAAATTTTGTGAAATTAATAATTTACACTGTTTTATATCTTTGACAACATACCTAATAATTAAATCATCTTCATCACTGGCCCTGAAAAACAAATAAAAACGCACTAAACAGCTTATTTACAAGCGTGGCTGTCTATTTTTAATTCACATTCTACGAGTACGTCGAATGCGATGTCGCAGATTTAGATATTACAGGTAAAAACGTTTGCTGTTTATTGCATAGAAAACCTACGTTTATTAGACTCATGTACTTAACAGTGTTATAATGTTAGGTTTATTTTGAAACAAACATTATAAATTCGGCGTTATTATTTATGCATAGGTGACTCTTAAAATCATATAAAAATTATATTTCTTATTTTATAATTTACAGAAATCTTTCAAGGCTTTGACTTACCTACACTAAATTCAATTTCGAGCTGCAGTGGATCAAAACAAATGTACGCATAGATCACGCCCCTTGACCAATAAAAACGTAAAACTGCAGGTATCACGTAGAAATTATTGTTTACTCGTACTGCAGCTCGAAGTTGAATTTAGTTTAGTTTCTGGTTCCCGTTAGAAAATATTGCGGATTCCCTGTTATCACACAACAAGATTTAATTTTTTTTCTGATATTATTTGTGTCAATAATTATACCACAAGATACATATGTAGTTAGGATTGGTGCTAGTTACGTCTCATAGTTTCTGTGTTTGTATAAGGGAACAGCCATTTAATTAAATTTATTCAACAAATATAAATTACTGGAATTATCATAAACGCCCTCCTCTGTTAAGATTTAAGTAAGTAATATGACTTTTGCTAACTTCTATGTATGTATATTGCTTCAAGTTTTATACGTACCTACGTGTATAATCACCGATTATAAGGAAACATAACAACCAACATTGGTTATGATATGATACACATTGTTTAGTTTTCTAGCTTATCTACAACCTGTCACTGTCATATTATCTAGCACCAACATTGCATGTTTAGATGTTTACACAATTACGTTTTCGTGATTTATTGCTACTTTTTATGAAAATAAAATATATCTTATCTCATTTTATTTCCTGATTAAACCCAGTAAGTAGGTCATCTATTTTCGTATGAATCTATTTTATTTTCATAAAAAAAGAACCGGCTGCAATACACCTTATAAGTACGATTTTTCTTCACTTAAAAAAGTTTTTCAGTTGTTAAAAATTAGTTACCTAATCGATTAATTAATGAACTACATAATTAATTCATTAAATGTTTCGTTATAGAACGATAAAGAGCAGTTCATTAAAATCGTCATCTTTAAAACCCAAAGAAGTAAAAATGTCTGTAGGGTGTAGGGAACATCAAGGGGGGAGTCCCCTTCTTCTTTGAAATGATTTAAGAAAACATACACTTTATACTTTATTATTCTGTATTGTTATTTAGTAAGAATCACAATTTATTAATCGGCCCTATAAAAAAAGTTAAAAATTGGAAGGATAGCGATGTCATTGATTTCCGACGGAATTCTGAATTTTTTGAAAACATCGCCAGTCATATTTGGATTTTCGTCGGATGCAGGTTTATATGGGTAAATCGCCGCCATTTTCATAGATATTAATAATGCAAGCAAATATTTACTATGCTAATATTTGAAATTATTTTCCATTCAACTGTAAAACTGTCGTAATTGCCCTAATTAGGAACACTGTACAATTTTTGTTTTGGCGAATTTCGGTTATATTTTTCTTATTGGCCTCTTTTTTATTTATATTTTAACTGTCTTGGATCAGTACGTATTGTAATTAGAGCGCCAATAATTATCACTTAATAAAATGACGTGTGCACTTTATTTTCGATTTGCTACGTTAGTAGGTATAATACTTATTCAAAGTTATAATCCTTTTGTGGATTTTAGCTTGTTGTATAACCGTATTCTATCTGTCTCTACTCTGTGCACTTTGTTCTAGTTGGATATTCTTCGTCGTCGTCATCGTCTACTTCAAGGATTAGGCCTGTTCTTACTATGTTTATATATTTTTGTACCGTACCTCTCCCTTTCATTCCATTAACAGTTTTCTTACCCGTGCCACATACTTACTTCAACCATGCTATGCCTTGGAGATTTTAGAAACTACACAATGTCATTATCCACAATATTAAATAACTCTGCATTGATTTGCTTCTCTGCCCATCAGCACCTCGTCTGCTACTGTGTTATTTTTTTCCTTTAGCAAAGTCAGCTTTCGTACCCACAGGATATCCCTGATCTGAACATCCCTTATAAATTTTCCGTTTAATAGATGGAACTTCAATGGGGTTTTATACATGTAAGTGTTCTGCTTTTCATATATTTTTTTACTTCCGCTACTGACGTTCATCTCTTGATATTTCCAAGTGTTTTGTGGTTTCATAATTCACAATTAACCCTGTCACTTCTGTGGCTTCATCCAGTTTACTGAAGATAACTTTTGAGTTTCTTTAGGCTAGCTTGTTATCTCTGAATCATCCGCATAGCACCATTCTTGATTAGATATTACCGAATACACTTAGTTCGAGTTACCAATATTAACTTAAAGATCTCTCGGTAACCTAATAGTTAAACGTCCACTTTGGAAGTACGAGGACGTAAATTCGTATCCTCATCGTGACCGAAGCTAGAGTAACATTCGCCAATTTCAACTAACTTCTCGAGAATATACGATGCTTTTAGTATTCCTATCAGTTTACTCCTCTTGATCGTACCACATTGATTTTAAACAGGCTTACGACTCGATGAATATAAAAGCTCTGTATATAATACTAGAAGAATTTGGAATTCCCAGCAAGTTAGTAAACCTCATACGGTTAACTATGGAGAACGCTTCAGGTTAAAATCCAGAACGGTAGGTCAGAGATCTTTGATATAAAGCACGGGCTAAAACAGGGAGATAGGCTAGCTCCCATCCTATTCAATTTGGCACTTGAAAAAGTCATGAGAGGAATCAAAATATAATATGATCAGAAAGTCATTGCATCACGGTTGCTGTGGAATTAAAAGTCATCTCTGAATTTGGTTACTTCTATTATTTTTATGTTAATGACATTTACTTGACATCTTTCAAAAGTGAACAGATTGTAACTAAAAATGTTCCAAAAAGTTATTTCTGTGTAATTTTTTGTTGCAAATCTCAACTAAACTTTATTTACTTATAAAAATGTTGTTTTTTTCCTTGGAAATTTGCTGTTATTAGAAGTTTGGGAAATTATCAATAACGTAAAAATAATAGAAGTAAATAATTTCAGAGATGACATGTAATTTCCACAGCAACCGCGATGCAAAGACTTTGTGATCATACTCATACGACAGATGTAAATGGAATATTAACCATCAAATCCACACAGATTACAGCCTATGCTGACGAGGCGGGAAGATCTATCATCAATTTAAGGGAAACAACGGTACTTTTGGAAGAAGAAGCTAGTAAAATAAGTCTCTATATAAATGAAAACAAAACTAAGCTCATGGCCATTAAATCAATAAGAAGGACGGACAAAATATCGAAATAGCTGAGAGAAACACCGAAGTAGTCAGCGAATTTACGTATCTAGGCAGTAAAGTCAATGATCAAATTGAAATAATAAGGGAAGTGAGAAGTATAATATTGAAAGGAAACAGAACATTTTATTTTATGCATGACATCCCCAAAATCTAGAGAAATACGTACAAGTACTAAGCTAACCCCCTACAAAATGATTATCAGACCAACGGTTATCTATAGTTTTGAAACGTGGACGTTGATGAAGCAAATAGAAAATATATTGTCCGAGTTTGAGTGGAAAATATTGAGAAGACAGCATGTGGAGAATACGGCACAACACGAATTGCACCAGATCTCTGAAGTACCTGATTGTTAAAATACGCGTACACCGCCTTAGATGGGCAGGCAATGTGAAAAGAATGAAAAGAGGCCGAGTACCTTAATAAATATGAAGTGAAGTGGAAGGTAGGAGAGACATAGGCAGGCTCAGGGGAAGGTTGAAAAATGGTGTTAACAAGGACGCACAACAAATTTTGGCAGTCAGGAATTAGAGAGAGGAAACGAGAGATGGAAGCGAAGACTTCAGGAAGTCAACGACGTGGACTACTGGACGAAGAAGATCGTATCATATACTTATTTGGAGTCTATAAATAATAAATTAATAACGTTTTGTATCACAGACTTTGCGAAAATTTGTTTCATTTACATATTATTTTAGGCCAGTCATATTGTACACAAAAAGGGACCCAACATTGCAATAATTAGGGTAAACTTAATTTTTTTATATGTTGTTAGGATCCACCCGGGTAGTATAAATCCAGATTTGCAACCCCGAAAAACTTGTGCCAGCTGAGATATAGCCGAAAAACCGCAAAATTTTTTCACTTTTTTCATTTTTTTGCAAAAAAATCACTACAGGAACCTTCTGACGAAAAAAGTCACTCTTATCTTTCTTTAAGTAGATGAAATTTTCTACAAACATAGCTGCACCTGAGCTCGGTATCTGCAGTAGTTGCTGAGGTACAGCCCTGCAAATATGAGGAATTTCTTCCAAAGTGCAAATTTTAACTTACGCTCTACTTTCGAGCAAAATATTGGCAAAAGTACTCATCCTACATAGAAACTAATAAGAAATGAAGTTTTAGTAAATTTAATTACCTTTAATTTAAGATCAGAACTGTGCCCGTAAGTATGATAGTTTGCTCAAAAATGGCCAAAATAAAAAAAAAATCCAGGTTAAGGAAACGTTGCATTAAGCGTTACACTGTTACTCAATATTAAATGTTTATTATCAAATAATAATATTATGATATAATAATAATCATAAGAACACAAATTAAAATGTAGGTAAATATAATAAAATAATGAAGTGATATTTATATATTATAAGCATTAAATTAAAAAAAAAAACAACTATTAAATGCTCGAAATTTATTTTGTATTAAATTTAAAATTTTGACATCTTTGAGGGCCCTGGCTCACTTGTATAATTGTCGTCAGGTTCGATATGGAGAGGGGGGGATATGTTGTCAGGCTCGTTTTCCGCATCCTGCAGTAACTCGTCCTCATCTTCAAACACCTCAATTGGCGGGATGTTGGTGCATGAGTTGCCTTCGCAATATTTACACAGCGATGAACATGTCATGCCTGCCTTCCTGCAAGAGCAGGCCCCTGAACAACCCTTTCTGCACTTACGGGAGACGCATTTCAGGAGTAATTGAGGGGGAGGGGCTTTGTGGTAGTAATGGGGATGAGACCTTGTTCGGTTATATTCCATCCCCAATCCGTTGGTGATTTGGCTTCCCCCAGCCACTGCTGCACTTGGTGGTAGGTGCGGTAGAAGTGATACTTCGCAGCGTCTTTGGTGGGTGGTAGACGAGCTACATTAATTTTTGTATTGGCAGTATGAGTACTTTTGCCAATATTTTGCTCGAAAGTAGAGCGTAAGTTAAAATTTGCACTTTTTGGAAGAACTTCCTCATATTTGCAGGGCTGTATCTCAGCAACTACTGCAGCTACCAAGCTCCGGTACAGCTTTGTTTGTAGCAAATTTCATCTACTTAAAAAACGATAAGAGTAACTTTTTTCGTCAGAAGGTTCATTTAGTGATTTTTTTGCAAAAAACTGAAAAAGGTGAAAAAATTTTGCGGTTTTTCGGCTATGTCTCAGCTGGCACAAGTTTTTCGGGGTTGCAAATCTGGATTTATAGTACCTGGGTAGAGCCTAACAACATATAAAAAAATCAAGTTTACCCTAATTATTGCAATGTTGGATGTACAATATGACTGGCCTATTTATTGCTCGTAATGATACATAATGCGAATGTTCCGTTTTACTATCTACATATTATATTTGGCAGCCGAGATTCCTACGTTGACCCTAAAATTGGAAGTAGCTTATGTATACCATCAGTTTACTTGATTAAAGAGCTTGTGAAGCACACACAGAAAATCTTGTAGCCCACGTTTAACAAATACGTCAATGTTATTAATATTTTTACTTAATTAAAAAGTAATTAAAAGCATCTGGCAATTTCAAAGGGCGCTAATGCAAATAAACTAACAAGGTCAGAAAATTGTAGCTAGATTGCGTAATATTACAATAAAATTGTATTTTTTTATTATCACTTTGAAAATCTGTCACTTCAAAATTATTATTTTATTAGTTTTGATTAACAAGGGAACACTGTTTTTTGTTTTTAAAAAACGCCTAAAATTTAAAGTTTTAGTTGTCATTCGTTATATTTTAATTTAATTGTCAAAATTCTAATAAACCATGATTATTTAAATAATTAGCCCGGACGTACCGGTTTTAAACTAAAATACCTTCGACCCGGCTCTGTCAATACACGTAAACGTCGTACCACTCTCGACCTAAATATAGCGCGCGCAGTGAACGTCAGTATCACGAAGTGCGCCAAGCGTTGTGTGCGGTTGGCAGCAAATATTTTGGTGTAAAGTGGTGCAATATCTGTGATAAACATAATTAACAGTAAGTATCATCAATTTTAAAGTAAACAAATTGTCTACAACTGTTATTTTGTTGAGCAAGACTATGTCCGAATCGGATAGGGATAGGAAAAATAATACGTGGAAAATCGGCTTAATGGCAGGAGGCGCAGCTATAATAGCCGGAATAGGTTATTATTTGGGTACCCAAAGTCATGAAGCTTGTTCTTCATACACAAACAACGATTCGAATGCAAGGTGAGATTTATTTATTTAATATAGCAGACGAATACGGAAAGTTAAAAATTAATTATTTGTTTATTACAGTGAGGTACATGATACAGACAACTGCAAGAATGAGAAGTGTTCTATATGTTTAAGCAAACTGAAGCCAGTACAACGTTTAAGCTGCGGACACACTTTTCATCATGATTGTATTTCCAAATGGCTTCCTGAAAATGCCACCTGTCCTATATGCAGACAAGGGCAAAAGTAATCTGCTATTAAACATGTTGAATATCAAATTTAAATAAATTTATTATTGAAGTGACGACCAGCCTACGATATAGATGTCTATCTAATAATTCTGGTAACACTTGAAAAGCACAATGATAATAATCTTTAAATTACAAACTTTTGTTTTTTTGTATTATTTAATCTAAAAATGAAATGTGGAGTTTGTAATCAATCAGCTGGTAAAAAATGTAAAAGGTAATGAAACATTTTTGTTTGTTATTTACTAAGTAATATCCAATGAAATACGAATACAGAATAGACAATTCAAAGGCTACATGGTCGTCTACAACTGATGTTAAAGACTTAGAAACTTAGATAAGCATGTTTGAGGTGATAGTATTAATGTTAATAGGTATTTATGTATGTATGTGTATTTCGTAATTCCTAAAATAAACGTAATATTTTCAATATACAAGGTTCTCATATTTTACATTTGTACATAAATAGGTGCTGTGAAATTTAGTTTCAACTAGCCTTCAGTTATTGGGAAATATTGATTTGTACGACCTAGTAACAGCACAAAAGCTGAAAGACTAATGAACTAGGGGAAGTCCCGAAGATACAAACTGTAATTTTCATTATCAAATCTTAACGTTAATTTAATAATATACTTCCTTCAATTTAGGTAAGTTTACGTACCGATATGGGATTTTAAAAGCATAAGTTAGTACTTGGTTTACCCAGAACAATTATTGCTTTGAAGGATAAAAAAGTTTATTTGGTTATATCTGCTAAAAGAATAATAATAGCTATTACTAGGAGAATTCTGGAAAGTTTATGTTTTAACTCGAACTTTGCTAACACAAATTCGGTTGAAACAATTAATTTTTATAAACCAACCATGTAATAATAATGTAGCGAGACCCGTCAGCAGTCACGAAGAACACGCACGGGGTCGTGTGCGTGGGTCGCCGATGGAAGTTTCTAGGCTTTTCGAGCGTGATCGATATTACTAGAAGAACGTAGAAAATATCAGTAGCACGGATGAATAGAAAAAAACCTACACTTTTTAAATATTTTAAGAAAACATATGGTGGCCATAGCAACCAAACAAAAAAAGATACTAACAAAATAAAAATATCATTGTATGCGCTGCAATTAGCCCAAAAACTTTCGTATGCAACTATTCCTTGCAACTCTTCAAATTAAAAAGTTACAGGCAATATTAGTTACTTT
This sequence comes from Melanotus villosus, assembly GCA_963082815.1. Lineage (NCBI taxonomy): Eukaryota > Metazoa > Arthropoda > Insecta > Coleoptera > Elateridae > Melanotus > Melanotus villosus. The sequence goes on along the minus strand of OY720418.1, from coordinate 110,533,231 downwards.
TGACACACTCTGTATATCTATTCAACTTTAGGAAATAATTCATTTTATTATCTTAAAATATTGAATTTTGAACTTTTAAATTGTAATTTTTTCATTTTCTGTTCCTTTAAACATTATTGTGATTTTTTTGATTTTCTGTTAACTAATGGTGTTTACTGAAAAATTTAGCGTATGTTGCTTTAGTTCAGAATTAAAAAATGCAAAGGCTTAAAATAGACTTCATAGACAAACCCTTTTGATTACATTTATCCTCTTCCAACTTTCTTTAAGAAAACTTGATGAATAAACATATGTATCTAGTTGACATTAGATGCGATATATTAAAAAAAAATTGTAAAATACTACATGTCCGGTTTTTTATGTTTTTATGGGGATTTACATAGTAAAAACTTTACCTCGTATTCATGGTTTTTCTATTACAAATTTCGAAATGATTCTATTAGTTCTGATAAAAGTATTTTAGATAAAAAGAAAAATAGATAAATTTAGGTTATTTTATACCATTTTATGACTTGATGTGAATGACAAACTAAAAGTGTACCAAATATTGTTTTCAAATTCACACTAGAAATACCATTAACAGGAGATTAATCATTTTACCCTATGATGCAACTCACTGTATATTGATTAAGTTGCCAATATTAGTAAAAACAAATAAATATGACTAAAGATAATCGTAAGTAAAATTTATTTACTTCCTTTCTATTTTTAGTAACTACGGGTGAATGAAACGAGAAACTGCCGAATCAATAAGTTATAATAGCTTTATGTATAACTTTATTACATGTACTAAAATAACTCAGTTATTGACCTCGTTATGATATACAGGGTGCCTACTTTAAAACGAGAATAAAAGTTTTAAAATAGGCAACACGCTATCACAAAACTGCGTTTATAAATAATAATAATTTAAAACTAAGGTCAGAGGAGTTCAGTAGCATACTTATTAATTTTTTCTAACACTAATATCTTATACTGTTTCTATGGTGCATAAGAGCTCACTTGTTATGTTTCCTTTAAAATACGCTTTCTCTATAAAATACGTCGTCAATGACAACGTATTTTATAGTCCTTTAAATACGTCGTTGCCTAGCAATCTTCGCATTTTGTGTATTATGACGCGTCTCAAATAATTTATTAAAATTTCTAATACTACACTCAGGTGCATAAAAAACGGGTCATTTCTTTATCTTTTAATTTTTATGTTGTTGTAGTAGTTAGAATAAAACTTTCAGTATTTTACAATGAAAGAGACCATCAGGGTGAAGAAAAAAACAACATATGGTACTTATCAGTTTATTTAATGAACATTAATAAGCGAAAATGATAATGTACGTATACAATAAAGAAAATGCATTTCCGCAAAATAAACTTAACAGAGATTAAGAATGAAAATTTCATTTGAATAGATTTCAATACTTTGTATTGCCTCCTCTAGCCCTAACTATTGCCTGCATACGGCGGCCCATGCCACTAATAAGCTCACGAATATCATTTTGCGGAATATTCTGCCATTCTTCCTGAAGTGCCACACGAAGATGATTTATTGTGGTTGCTGCAACTGCACGTCCTCTAACACGCCTGCGCAGCATGTCCCAAACATGTTCTACAGGATTTCCATCTGGAGTACATGCTGGCCAGTTTAGTTTTCCTATTCCAACTTCATCCAAGTATTCAGTGACGCACCTTGCTGAATGCGCTCTCGCGTTATCCTGCATCAGAACAAAGTCATCGCCGATAATTGGAGCAAATGGAACTACGTAATTTGCCAAAACCTCCTCATTATACCCCTGTGCAGTCAGCGACCCGCCATCAATAACAATCAATTCGGTGCAGGCATCCATTCATATCCTGCCCACACCATCACTGAACCTCCACCATGGCTAACCCGGAGGTTAAACGTCCACTCCGCAAATCGTTCTCCAGTTCGTCTCCATACTCGTTCTCTTCCATCTGGTGAATGTAGGCAGTAAACAGTACAGTACTCCATTGTGCCAATGTCTAATTCTAATGTTCGCGAGCAAATTGGAGTCTGGCTACTCGGTGACGTGGGAGTAGTTTTGGTCCAGCTGCTGGTCTGTAAGTTTTAAGCCAACTTCTTGTAACCTTCGACGAACTATCCACACACTCACATCTGTACCACGAACCTCACGGGGTTGGTTTTTTGTCTCCACTGAAGTCAAATGACGATTCCGTAGAGTATTAAGGACGAGAAATCGGTCATCGTTAGCAGTCGTTTTTGGTTTCCTGCCAGATCCCGGCCTCCGCGTATTTCTGCCGGTCTCTCTAAACTGTTTAAGTACTCTTTGGATGGTAGAAAGACTGACATGAAGTAATCTGGCCACATACCGCTGGCTTCTTCCGTCTTCCGCAAGAGCTACAGCTTTTGCACAATCTTCAGCACTTAGAACCATAATGAACACACCAATCTCTATTGGCAATATCAGTAAATCGAAAATAAACAATTGAAAGCAGTAGGCACCTTGATGCTCTATGCATAATGTCGAATGGGCAATAGGTAGTGAAGAACTCGTATCTTTAAATTTCATTTTCGCTTATTAATGTTCATTAAATAAACTGATAAGTACCATATGTTGTTTTTTTCTACCCCCTGGTGGTCTCTTTTATTGTAAAACACTAAAAGTTTTATTCTAAGTACTACAACAACATAAAAATTAAAAGAAAAAAAAGTGACCCGTTTTTTTTGCACCTGAGTGTATATTAGTGAAAGAAAATGTCGGATATTAGTGTTAGAAAAAATCTTGAAGACAACTCGTGTTTTATAGTTTAAAAATCTCGGTCTATCAAATCCTCGGCTCACTTCGTTCGCTCGGATTTGAACGACGACCTTGATTTTTAAACCTTCTATAAAACACTTGTTGTCTTAATAGCTATAATATCACTTAAATATCGTCATATCAATCCGATCTTAGTTATTAACATATAATACCATATGAACAAAAATTATTTAGATAAGGGATGGCCATGGTGAACAAAATCACTGCCTTTGATTGGTTCAGCTTGTTGTTGGTTCTACATCTACATGATAGGTACGTTCAGAATTCCAAAGCCACCCTTTATCTAAATAATTTTTGTACATATGGTATAAGGTAGTAGTTTGTGGCGTCATGTGCACGTCTATTTTAAACTCTTCAGGCCCGACGTTGTACGTATTGTGATGGCCACCTGTGCGTTTATAATTTTATTTTTCTATTTTTCAGGGTTTATATTTTAATGTAGTTACTTTTATTCAAAGCATAACGTTAGGTACGTTTCTTTGGGCAGTTATGTGACAAGCAAGTTAATTGCATTTGGAAACTAAAAACAGCAACATCATAAATTCTCGGACTTAAAGCACTGAAACCACCGTCCCTTTTCTAAAGGCCGCCCTATATGTAAACGAACCGACATACACACATACACACACGCTTTCTAGTAAAGTGTCAAATTACAAAAGAATTCAAAACCAACAACAAAATTAGGATCTGAAAATAGACCATTAAAAATTAGATTTATTAGTTTTTGTACAAATACTAGATGCAAACCCGCGAAGTTTTAGTATGAATACGGGATCAAATATTACCACAGCATCCAGTCTTGACTATTCAATCTGTCTGTATAATGGTCTGGAATTTTGATTACTACGCTGATACGTGTATCTAATTACTGTAGAATATACAGTTAGTTGTATTGCAGTATTGCACTTTGTAGCTCTGCACTAACTGGTAGAAATTAATCATCATACGTACACCGCTGTAAAGCATTGCTTTTCGGTGGCGTGTATTGGTCAAAAGGTTACAATATAGTAATTCCAGCTGAGGGGTCTCCCAGAAAATTGGCAATTTTACTATGTTTATCATATTCAAAATTAGACTTTGTCAAAATTACATTAGGATTGACCTGTTGTGGGTGGCTAATCACAATTAATTACAACCAATTCTGACTAATCAACGATAGGGATAAACATCCCTTACAATGTACGAGAGTACCCAGTACCTCGTACGTTCTCAGTTGTACATAGTGTACATTCTCGTTACATGAGGAGCAACGAACGCTCACTCATTTACATTAGAGTTGTGCATAGCGCATATACTCGTTAATTTAAGAGTCGTGCATAGCGCATATACTCGTTAATTTAAGAGTCGTGCATAGCGCATATACTCAATTGAGGGAAATTGCACCCTCGTCAAACTTAAAACCTTTGGCTCCGGCCGCTTAGGATTGATTTTAATATAAATCCCTTAAAAGATCGATCTTGTATCGCTTATCTGACTGACGCACTGACTTACAATGTAATTTCTTGTGATGGAACCACGCACTCAAGCCACCCCGATTACATCAAAATCATAAAACAAAACAATAATAATTATTCAAGCCACTGCCCATAACTGACTAGTTTGATGTTCATTCTCGATGCTTAATTATTTACTGTATTTGTAAATATCTGTACATAAAAATGACTTTATAATATAATTATGTATTAAACTTCATGGAGTATTTATTTATTATTTTATAAGGTGAGCTACTCTAGATCAACGAATCACAACAACATTAAGGGTCCTCTGACTAAATAGTCAGTTATCTAAATGAAGGGTAAGATTTTCACTTAACCAATAAGGGTTGGGCGTAAAGGAAATCTTAGTGAAAACTAGACGATCACAGCGAAAAACTGTAAAGGCTAACATACCTGGGGTACGTATAGTTACAGTATTTCCACTTTTTCGAAAAACTAATGCTTCCTTCTACCTATACCAACGGAATATTTGTTTGTTGTAAGTAATAAGTTCAATAAATTGACTGAAATTATCAATAAAAATAACGAGTAGGTACTTAATATTTTATTTGTAAAGATTTTAGTTTTATCCAGAATAATCTCCAGAAGGTATTTTATTAAAATTCTAAAAGTACTATGAAACAAAAATTGTTATATTAGAAAACCTGTATCTGTTCTTGAAATAATACAAATCTCCTTTAAATGTGTTCCATAAAAAAATTTTAAAAATTGAACGCTTTTCGATATAGAACGTAATGTCAAGCACCAAAACCAGTTAGTAACCGATAAAGCACTTTGATGTCAACCAAAAATGAAAAGGTAAACCTAAGAGCGACGTATGTCAAACAGTAACTAAAAATGTTTTGCTTTTGAGTTTGTCAGCGAATTGTATCCACTGCCTACGCACATATACTGAAAAGTAATTTTAAAAAAGTTGTTGTTTAGCCTTTGAAACAAAGCAACTTCAATACGAATAGCAATAACGTAAAAAGAATAGTAAATCAAAGAACAAGTAGGTAGGTATACCATTTTGTGGTAAAATAAGAATATAAAATCCAAATGTTTTATTTTAAAATAATTAAATATGAAATTGAATTTTAAATCATTTTACTAAATTTAAACTATTATTTAGTGTATTTTCTATAATAGTGAGTAAAGTAATTACTTTCGTCAATATAATAGTGCAACAAATGAGTAAAGTTGAACTTTATTATTTTAACTTAATTGCTCGAACGCATAAAAAGTGATGCGAGAGGATCTGAATTAATAATTAAATAAAATACTCCTATCAACTTAAACCCGCTTTACAATGTTAGAGTTTATTATTATTAATGTACTCCTCCTGCGATATAAGATATACCGATGGAATGGATGAAAATATTAATTTACTCGTTAGAATTCTGTGGGAATATAAATATAAAAAATAGTTGGGAACTTATAAAGTAGGAAATCGAGTTAATTTCCTTCATATCTCCGGAATGGATAGCTCAATGTTCTCTCAAAAGGAAATATATATTTTGAGAATAGGAAATCAAAAAATGTAATCTTCGTAAAAACGGATACATTTTTTGGAAATTTCCATTTCGTTAAGATTTCAAATGTTCATTGCTATGCGGTTTCTGCTAAAACTAGATTTCGCATAAAAAGCGCATCTACCACAGTATATTTTAAGCAAAGAAACTACTATTAAATTTGGTTAGTTTAATTGTCAATACAGTTTTTAATACTTTACAAGATGCTTTAACAAAGCCCCTTAATAATTTTTTTAACAATCTGCAAACGTTTTAGGTGAGTGATAATAAAGTTGGTCATCTTTATTATAAATCTTTCAATATTCTTAAGGAATGATTACTGCTTTCCGTCGTGATAGAAACGAGTGACAAAACAGTTTTAGTTATGACACCTAAAAGACGAACAATAAAACTAGACCCACTACAAACTGCAACTTTAAAGCAAAATTTTTCGTGGAGGTATAAAGGGATCAATAAAGTTTCTCCTTTTGGTAAGCAATGTTTGGAAAACGTGTTATTATGAATCATCACGTATCTCAACCAGTAAATGTTGGAATGACACATTTAGGTTATGTAACGTTTTTGTCGGCGTTTTCACATTGTAGTTTCGTGATTGTCTACTTACTTACTGCCATAGGTGTAGAGGTGATAATAATTCTTCGCCATTTCTTCCTGTTCTTGGCCTCGTTCTTTGCTTGAGTCCAGTTCATACCTCGTCTCTGTACTGCATCGACTATTTCTGCGTTCCACTTTCTTCTTCGTCGTCCTCTCCTTCTTTTTCCCCAGTCTGCGTCTCCCATATGGTTTTCACTACTTGATTATCGTCCATTTTCACAAGGTACCCGAACCACTTCAACTTTTTCTATTATACTTTTTATTTTTCAAGTTTTCTGTAGTATCTTACTCCTTATTTTATCGATTTTTTTCACTCCCGCTATCTTACGCAATATTTTCATTTCGCACGCTATAATTTTATTTCTTTGATATAATCGGTCAGTACCCATGCATCGCTTCCGTATATTAGCATTGGCGTCAAAACCGACTCAGATTTTAATTTTTGTTTCTTTTGATACTTCCCATAGTATAGTGTCATTACTTTATTTATTCTGTTTGTTATTTCTTCATTTAATCTGCCCTGCGGTTCGGTAATTGTTCAGAGGCATTTTAATTTTTTCACATCCTTAATGGTCTTCTCCTCAATCTCGTTATCCTCGTCTTCGCTGGCTATTTTCATGATTTATGTTTTTTTTTCTATATTTATTTTAAGATCGTACTTCATTTCTTCTGTCCATTTTTCTATCGTCTTGTTTAGGTCTGCTTTATTGTTGGCGAATATGATGAGGTCATCTGCATACACAGTAGTTCTTTTATTTTAACTTGTCTACGATTTCTGTACCCCATATTCATCCCTTTTTTTCTTTGTTTACTCCTTTGACTATATCATCCATTATTGTTATAAATAATAACGGACTGAGGATACTTCCTTGCCTTACTCCTCTGTGTGTGTAGAAACTGCTCGTCATTTTTCCTTCTACTCTAATGATGTTTTCTGTATTTTTATACATATCTCTTAGTACCTCAACCAATTTTCCATTTAAAATTATATTTTTTAAAGTATCCCATAATTCGTTTCTGTTTATGCTGTCGAATGGTTTTTCTAAGTCGATAGCCGCTACGAATATTTTCCTTTTGGTTTCTATAATTTTTTCGGCAATTTGCTTTATTGCAAATATCCAGTCACTTGTTGATTTCTCTGTTCTAAATGCTGCTTGATTGTCACTTAAGATACTTTTAATTTTTCTTTTGAACCTCGCTTCGGTTATTCTTTCTTAGATTTTAAAAATGGTGTATAGCAGGGATATCCCTCTGAAATTATTGTAATTTGCATAATTTCCTTTTTTGTGGATTGGGGAGATTATCGCCTTTCTCCGTTCTGATGGTATTCTATTTGTTAACCAGACTTGATTTTTTAACGTATGTAATACTAGTATACCTTCTTGTCCCAAATATTTTAACATCTCTGGTCTTATCTTGTCGAGGCCTGGAGGCCTTTCCGATTTTCAGTTTCCCTATTGCATCCTTTATTACTATTTCTCCTTCCACTTCTTGTTCCTCCATCCTATCCGTGGTCTCTAATGGAGCTTGTTGGTCTCCTTCTTCATTTATTAAGAGTTTCTTATAATACTCTTTCCATCTTTCCATTATCACATCATCTTCTGTTAGCATCTGTCTTTCTTTGTTTTTTTTAGGGGAGGTTTTTTATCTTTTCTTAAATTTCTTAGGGTGCAGTATAATAGTTTTGTATTTCCTTCTGCGTTTTTTTCATCTGTGTTCCAAAATCTCCCCACGTTTTTCTCTTGGCCTCCTTTACCAGTGTTTTTACTTTTTCTCTCTGTGTCTGGTATTCTTCGTAGTCTTTTTTATTTTTATTGTTCCCTAAATATTTCCTCCACAATTTCTTCTTCCTCTTAACTTCTTCCTTTATTTCGTTGTTCCACCATGGCGTTTGTTTCCTCCTATTAGTATTTCTGCCTTCTCCACATACTTCTGCTGCTGCGGCTTTAATTAAATTTTTAAATGTTGCCCATAATTTCTTGATACTAAGTACTATTTTCTTCTGGTGTTTTTCCTTTATTTTTTCATCTTGTGATTTAAATGATATTCTATCTTTTCCTTTTGCTTTACGTTACTTTCTTTTTTTGACGAGTTCTTTCTTATAATGGTCGCTGCTTACATTATATCCCCTCTTTTGTTACTTTAACATCTGTAACATTTCTAAAACTATCTTTTTCTGTAATTAGAATCTCCCGCGTATATCTGTGAATATCTTTGTGCTGGAAATCCGTATTTTCTACGAACATATCATTTAGTGTACAGAAATCTATGATTCTTTGCCCATTTGTATTTTTCGTTTTCTCGTTTTCTTACGCGGCCGTCTGTGCTTTGCTTTGGAGGCAGTTGCCTACTCTTCCATTCCAGTCACCTATAAGCATTATCATATTTTTCTTTTCCCCAAGTTCAGTTTGTATTGTGTTCTAGAACTCTTCTGTTTCTCTCTTTGCTTCGCCCTCATTTGGACCGTATTCTATTATGATTGTGTAATTTTCTGATTCCATCTGAATTTCTAGTCTCGTTATTCTGTCCGATATACATTTCCATTCTCTCACACTTTAATGATTTTTCGCGTTTTTGCATGTTGGTTTCTCTCTACTCCCTTGTATATTAATAAATGTCCTCCCATTAATATAACTGCACCTTCTCCTTTTCTCTTTGTCTCTGTTATTGCAAGTATATCTATACCGCTTTCTTCCATAACGGCAGATAGATGCAATTCTTTTCCCGCTATTGCTCTGACATTCAGAGTTGCCAATTTCCATGTCTGTTTCTTAGATTTTTTGTCTTCTTTCATTTCCTTTATTCCTTCCTTTTTTCCCTTATTTGACTAATTCTTTTTATTTTCCCATTTAACTTTTTCGTCGCCTGTCCGTCCGTTTCTTTTCTTTCGCTAGTTTTTTGGATTGTTTCTGTTTAGTTTGATTCTATCAAAGTTTGTCCTTGATCCTCCCATTCCCATTTTTTTCCATTTTCGTTATCTTTCTGTAACCGATCTTGATATTATTCCCTTTGGCTTTTTCTTCTTTTCCACGTTTGCTTATACTTTTTTGTATTTCTTTCTCTTTTTCTGTGAGATCGTTGTTAATCCTATATTTTGTCTTTAAAATTTCTTAATCTATTTTTTGTTTTGATTATTTTAATATTTTCTTCCCAGTTTTCCATTTCGATCACACAGGTTTTTTCTCCTATTCTTTTAGCGTTTCTTATCTTAGTTTCGGTGTTTATTGCTAGTTTCGTGATTGTCATAGTTAAAAATTGACAGTGGATATCAAAAAATTGTTTTAATCGATAGATCAATTGACACGAGAAATATATAAAGCAGCATATCCGAAACCTCGGTAAAATAACCTATGTTATCACGAGAGTTGGCAGTTGAGATGCATCAGGATGATTCACAATAATGCGAAATTTTGTTGATCATACGATATATTTTGGGATGTGATTATTGCCAATTGAATCCATTGTGCATTCTCTTTATTTACTTTTTCATAAATAAAAGTATAACGAAGTTAAGTAGTATGAAAAAAATGTAATGGTAATACTATCAAAATAATTGGCATCAAAAAGAAGATCCGAAATGAAGCTTTACTTGTTTCTAAAAGCTATAGAAATCGCAAGTCCGTTTTTGCCAGAACGAAACATTACAAATGAAGCAAATAGTTTTACTTTCAAGCGTGATGAGCAAAAAACCGTCGCATTGTTGAGTTCACGGGAGAACGGCTTGTTAAGGCCTATTGTTTAGCGGTACGACGGGTTATGTAAAACTATAGCCATAAATAAGGACAATGTCAGGTTCCGAAAAGCCTAATTAGACGAAGTTATTACGAAGTATTCCAAAAAGTAAGCCAAGAATATTTATACGAATACTTTTGTACTGGATTCGTGTATCTTGTGTTGTAATGGGTGGACCTTGTTAACGAATCGTTACTTCTGCACGATTTAAATTGGCTTTCAGCAACATTTCTTAATTCTCAAAGTTTAGTAAAGCATTTATAGGGTTTTTGTCGAAAAGTAAATTAATTCTAAAACATGTTTACTTAGAAAATTATTTAATTAATTTGGTGTAAATAATACGTTACCACGTCCAAGTTTCTAAGCGCCTCAAGTTGGAGTAAGTAAGCACATACCTGAAAAAAAAAAACAAATGTTATAATAACGAAAATAGCCGCAAACTCTTTTATATGCAGACATGCAGAGTGTTTCCTAATCTGCTTATACATATATGTATTTACTTGAATAGCTGCATAAAGGTGAAGATAAAATTGATTATATTTAAGTAGCAAAATCGGCCACTGACATAAAAGATAATAATGGTTGTTTTCAAATTCTAAAAGGTCCAATTAACTAGGTTTTATTACATTGATTATTTATAAAATGCAAGTACTAGAAAAATACAGAAAATATGATATTTAATTAGTTAAATTTTAATATAGATACATATTTGTAAATAAGGAAGATCTGCTTCACAAATCTCATTCGGTTCTCAGAAAAGCATAACGTAATCAAATAACTTACACAGTCGCCAACGTAACAATAGAATAAACGTTATAAAAGGTGCATTCCACAAGGAGAGGTATGTACATAATTATATTTCGAGTGCTTTTGTAACTTATTTACTTGGGGATGCTTCATTCCTGCTTTATCCTTAACTTTCCTTCATTGTGTAAAACATACTGTAAATATATTGCAGTACTTGTGATACAAAAAGGAATTGTAAGCTTTTACTCTTTACTTCATTTTGGGATTTACTTGCTGCTGTTTTTAATTCTTTGTTTACTTTTTAGTTTCATTTTGTGTACAGAAAATACACGTTAAGTTGGATTTAGCGACAGCTTTTAATATATGAAATACATTACGCAGTTTATATTAGAGGCAGAAGGTAAATTTTGTTTGAACTTTATTATGTAACTGTTTCAAATATTTAATTCTTTAGAATTAACGAAGTTAGGATGACTTGTTGAGGTAATCACTGCATTTCGCCCCAATTTAAGAAATATTTCATAAATCAACGTAATAATGACGATATTGAATTAACACTTTTTGTAATTTTCGTATATATTTCTGTAAGCTAAATCAAAAGGCATTTAGTTATTTTTTATTATTTCAATTGTGATACCGAATATGGTGATATACAATATTACCGTAGAAGAGAGCAGTCTAAATTACGCCTTAAACATATATCTTAATAAAGTGTTCGTTTTTAGACACAAAGAGGCACATTACAATTCTAAATTTTATTAAACAGCCGAATTTGTTCTTGAGCCGCCCTAATTCTACACATTCTGAACAGCTCAGTTGCACTGGCATTGATTAACAACGAGGAAGTCTAAAATAATGGCTCCGAATAGGACATAAATAAATTTAACTCATTCTATTTATTCACGAATTGTTTCCCTAATTGTATGTTATAACTTCTCTTGTCCCTTATAAATTTCTCAAAATGTTTTTAATACATCATTCCAAATTTATATTTTTAGCCAAGCATTAAAAAAAACATGATATCAAACTTGCGAATCAAAACTACCAAAAGATGGTAAAAAGGTGAATTGGTGAATAGGTGGTCTATAATTTATATAGGACACTTAAATACACTACACCTTTGAAGGACTAAAGGAATTAAACACAACCGATGCAAATAATTTACACATTGGTTTGTAAAATATAAGTTATTAGTTATTAATACCTCTGCTTCTGGTTCTCTGATTTTACATTTTAAGAACAGATGTAGGGTGCACAAAAATTAGGACCACCCCCGAAAAGCATTTATGCCAAACGTATATTAGACTGATTTTTAAATTTTAATAATTTCTAATATTAATCACAGCTAAAATTTTACTGTTAAAGTTTATATTTTCTAAGGCAGAACTACTTTGGTCCTAAACCCCCTTCTCAGTGAAATATTTATTCAAGGCAGTCAAAATTAATTTACGATATCGTGTGTCCCGAGAACGTCTATAAACTGTAGGGCAAATTATCGCATTAAGTTTCATTAAATTCTTTACTAAACATCTGCAATAATACTGCTCGAAAAGCGACTACCAAAAGTTCAAAGTTTTAAAGTAAACAGGCCATGCGTTTTAGCGGAAAGCATATATATCAATATTTTAATTTGGCGCGCCTTTGTTAGATAAATACCCTAAGGCGCTTTTTACGGTTTCCTTTAGTTTGTTGGAGCTTACAATATTGTAATAGTAGGGGTTTTCCTTGCTCTTGAAGGTGACTAAACTCAATTTTCCTTAATAAACGTAGGCCACGGTTTCGGAGTTTGATTAGGGCGTTTTGTAAATTAGAATGTCCAACCCTCTTATTGTTGTACTAACCCATGGTTTACATGAAAAACAATGCGATTTCAACATTTCAATAGTTTAGCTTTAAATATTTATTCGTGGTTAATTCAAAATATTCTGCTGTAATTACGAATTCTGTGATTTATAAGCTTCGTGGCCCACATTTTCGTGCTACAAGGTTTCTTTCGTTGATGAACACGAAGAAAAAAACCGGTAACCCCCGAGTTCATGCAAGAAAAAGATTTCATAGAGGTTTCGAGCATCCCAACAAAAAGATGGCATGTATGTATAAGAAACGAACTTTTCTCCCCATGTTTAATTCATGGCACTCTGCGAGATGTTGGCTGCTTGTGCTTGACATACACTTCACACTAAGAGCTTATCAGTTGCACTAACGTTGTGTCAGAGTCGAACGTGTCCTGCATGAAAAGTAGGACCAGTCCGTCTTTTCTTGCTTATAACTCCCTAAACAGTCAATAAGGACATTGGGAAACGTACTGAATGTTAAAAATTTCCACGTGAACTCAAAGTTTCGTTTAGTCAGTTTAAAAGGGATTTAAATCTGAAATGGTTTTCGGAACTACAACAGAAATTAAGCTCGACGCTTGAGGTTCATGATGTAATAAAAATATATCCTTGCCAAAATTTTTTGGAGGTATTCCAGGACAACTTTTATGAGATTCCATCAGCGGTAAGAATATGAATGACCTCATGTAAGAGTAAAATATGCCATCAGTAAGATCTTGAGAGGCGACATGAATAAATTATGTTATTAAAAAGCATAAAACTCTCGACACGTTATTAAATTTTTAAGAACGAAATCCTTATATACGGACATTTTAATATTTTATATATTTAAACCGGCCCATAAGTCACCAAAAGCTGATTACGTTAAGCTTCCTCTGCTGTTTTACCTTCTGCTGGAGCACTAAAATATGCTTTTCATTGTAATCTGTGACTGTTTAGGTAGGAAGATTAAAAGGGCGAAACGAAACGAATACTCCTATTTCTGAAAACTAAGCCTCTTCCAGGATTTTCATTTCATATCCTTTTCAATAATTAAAGCTAATAAAACGGTTCAGAAACGAATGTATATTTAGACATAATTCTATGTCGCGAAAAGTAGATCAGCGTGTAACATATACCATACATGAATCTCTCATATGCAGCGCACCTCCCGGTATTATATTCCATAAGCTCTTGCAACTTCGGGAAATTAAAATTTATTATTTACAAAGCGGTAATTGGAAACCAGATCTTAAGCTAAGGCTGGTCTTCTGAGAGCACCAGTAATCCAGTTACATGTGGAGCGGATTTCGGAACAGTAATAACAAAACATAAACAAGGACGGCTAACTCAATGCAAGCTCCTTTCTTGTCCTATTGATTTTCGCATTTAGTTTTGGAACTTCCTTAATGAACTAACTAAATTTCATCAAAAGTTGAGTATTTCTCGTTATTTCAATGCAGTTTATTGAAACGGCATAATCTCGAAGTCTTAACAAATTAAGTGGAAATAATTTCTAAATTTATAAAACCCCAAAAGCTTCAGGCTTGTGTTATATCTAGTAAATAAAAACGTCGCCTATCCTATAGATTTGAAGTGTGAGGGGCTGGTTATATTAATACTTTCCTAAAAATTGGTTACTGATGAAATTGAGAAATTGAATAAAACTGGTTTAATTTACCTTCATTATTTATTCCCTAATGATTGGTGCCATTCAAATTTTACCTGCATTAAAGCTACATTCGGTTTAAAATTTTAAAGTGAAAAGTTTGAGATAATTATTTAGACAGCTTCCAGCACAAGTATAGCACAATAATAAATTATCACATTATTATTTTATACAATCTGAACGAACTAATAAAACACCATAGAAATGACGAAAGGCGTTGCTTAAATTTATAGCCCATTGAATTTTCAAGGTTTCAAGGATAATATATCATAAATGTTATTTTGATTAGAATTTTATATACATCGTAAACCAAAGTGTAAATTTCCCAAGATACCTTAGCAGAGAAGATACTCGAGATGAATTTCAAGTAGTACAAACAAAAAGGAAAACGAAAAGATTCGAATAACGAAAAAAAAAAGTAATATTAAATGTAAAATATCAGAACACCAATGTATGTAAACAACCTCAACGTTTTTGTAGAATCCAGAATAATGCTTGTCTAATTATACTATTGATAAATTATATTATGTACACAATAGTTGGTTATGGCTTTCATTTACTATATTAGTAAAGAAGAAAATTAGCGAGTTTGTAACTGTATGTCTATTTATCTAATTTTATGTAATGTAGAAGATGCTTTATAGCCAAATATTGTATAGGCAAATTGAAATTTTATGCGAAAATTAGGTTTTTCATAAAACAATTCCAGTTTTCCGGGTTCTACCGTGGTCTACAACATAATATGTTTTTACTAACACGGCAGATTTCACCAGAAAAGGCCACTTTCTTTGGTAATTTGAGAGTTCCATCTCAGCCAACTTTACCTTTGTAACTTGATGAAAAGAGTATCTTCAGAGACTGACTCCAGTCAACATTCTTAAGAAAGTTTAACACTAAGGATGGCAACTTAGTTGCCGAAATAAGTAAGTATTTGTTTTTATTATTTTAACTTTTGTGATTGTTATAGGGCGTTTGAGTGAACCAACTCCAATGAAACTGTCTTCTAAAAGGATCGTGAACAGATTACACCTTCAGTGTTTTTAACATATCCAAAGCTACATAGCTGGATGCTATTTAGGGCCCATTTAATGATTAAAATCAACTTTCGAAGAGAAAATATTTATTCTTAACGCTGTAACATTTGAAAACCGTTTTGAGTTTAATTAGCTAATACAACAAACTACAATTCACGATTAGTTCTCACCACTCCTTTAAATAGGTACTATCTTCCTCAAATTTTCTGCAGCTCGACATATTATTGCTATTCCTAATATCTCAGTATCTCGTTTACTAATTCGGAACCATTTATGTTTGAACAAAGTTTTGGGTATTTCCGATTGATTTTTGAATTCTCTTTTACAAAGAACCCAAATGTTTTTAGTTCCCTGAGCTTGAGGTATATTGGATGCATTATTCTCCTCTATCTACGTTTTAAGTCCTTCAATTAATATAACAAGTTGCCATATATATCAGGCCAGAAGATAATACTCTTCCTTGTTGTGGTACATGTGATAAACGATACAACTCGTTTCTTTACGTATACTCGTAAATATATTTTCATTAAGGCCTCGCAAGCAGACGCGTCAGAAATCTTACGGAAACATTTTTTGTGTGAATTTCTTGGTTCTTGGTATAACTTGGGGCGGATAACTTTGCAAAAACTTTCATACTCAGATCCTTAGTTGTAATCCCGAATATAGTTGATCTAACGAGTTTAAGTTTACAGATTATATTTCTGGCAGAAATCCTAGGATATTTGTGCAAGGGCCAGTCAAATTAAAACTAGTCACCACGCATAAATCTCATGGTGCGCAAAAGTTGGTAACACTGGAGTTTGATAACGGTACCAACATCTGTTGGGATCCGGGAAAACACAGTCACAACTTGCACTTGTGCGGTAGTCGTTTGTTTATTGTGCCGGAAGTAAGTTCAGCGATACGTGTGTTCGTGCAACATCAGAGATTGAAGCGAATAAAGAAAAACAGATAGACGTGGTTCGCTTTTTGACTGCCGAGGGAGTTGGAGGACGAGGAATTCATCGTCACATGTCTGCTATGTACGGCGAAAACACCATGCCACGTTCAAGTGTGTTGGAGTGGCATAAGAGATTCCAAGAGGAATATTCGTCCACACAATTCCAACTTGGTGAAGAATACGCTTCAGGGAAACATTTACAACACTCCCTACAGCCCAGATCTCTGCCCATACGATTTCCACATTTTTGGAGAGCTGAAGAGCGACATTCGTAGACATCGGTTTGAATCGGACAAGGACGTGTGAGACTGGATAAAGATGTGGTTGCGTCAGAAGCTCACAAGTTTCTTCAAGGATGAGATTGGCCGTCTTATCACCCAGTAGGATAAATGTATTAACAGTTTTGCAGATTACTTTTGAGGTACGAAATGTTCATTGACACTTTTTGGCGTCTTACCCATTTTCGTTTGACGTAAATTTCCTTTCTATTTATTCCTTAGCGTGGTTTGCAACCGAAGTCATCCAGAAATCGTCTTAAAATTTATATATACCAATAATCCATTTCTGTTGCAAGTATTCTTCGCTCTTCTTTACTATTGATTTGCCAAACTGCAGCTATAGGTGAAAATGCTTTTCAGAATCGACGCGTAGATGTGGTGCTTAGTACTACTTCGTGTATTTTTCTGCCAGAGAATGGAATCTAGCGCCCCTATTGTTTTCGTGCCCTTCACAATCCGTTCGTTTATTTCTCTTTCGTATCTCCCATCTTTATTTATTGTAAATCCCAGATATATATCTCTTCGCATACATCGATAGTTTTATTGTCATCTAAATGCAGATCTTCTTCTCCTTTTCCAATACACACATACTTGGCCTTTCCTGTATTTACTGTCAATCCCCACAGATTATACTTCTCTATTAATTTTCGACTCATGTAAGAGAGGTCTTCCTTGTCTTGAGCCATCACCACCTGGTCGTCTGTGAAGTGTAGGGTATACAGGGTGACAATAATCTACCTGTGTTGTATGGGTAACTTTGTTATTATAGAAGTTAGAGAGTCGGCTAAATTAGCAAAGTTGGGCAGAATTTCAAGACAAATTAGATGCCAGTTTGACATTTGACATACACTTTCAACTTTTTCAAATATTTCGAAAAAACTAAAAACATGCGATTTTTTAAATGTTTTATAATTCCATAACCACCTATTCTAAAACCAAATTGAAATATGTTTCTTGTAGATATTTTTACGTAGAATTATAAAAAAATATCTACAAAGTCATAGCACTCTCGATTTTTGAGATATAAGCCAAACTTACGTTTTTTTAAATGGCAACCATAGTAGGCTATGGATTCATTAAAGAGCTTATTTTTTGCTGATTTCAAAAATGTATAGGTTGTCATATCTGTTTCCGTTAATTTTCTCAGAATTTGCAAAAAACTGAAATTAATGATGATAAATAATAACTATGAACTAAGAATGCCTTGGAATTTTGTCATAGTCTCTTGTTTAGTAACTCATCATCAAAAACAATTGAAATTATCAAATTTTTTAATTAAACAAATAACAAATAAAGTAGGTACTTAGTAACTATCGTTATGGATAACAGAACTAAATAATAAATGTAAGTAACTATAAAAATAAATTAATGATTATAATAATACTTCAAAGTGACCACCATTTTCTTGAACACATAACTGACATCGTTTTAATATTTCACGTTGCAATTTATTTAATGTATTATGTCTAATTTCGGCTACAGCTCTTCTTATTTTTATTTTCAGGTCATCAATGTTATGAGGCTTTTCTTTGTACACTTTGTCTTTAATAGTTCCCCATAAAAAAAATCTAGGGGAGTTAAGTCCGGAGACCTGGGAGGCCACGCAATAGGACCTCTGGTACCTATCCAATTAGGAAATCTTTCCGATAAATAGTGTGACACAATGTGAGCATTGTGAGCAGGTGCTCCATCGTGTTGGAAGTAATTCAAATTTTGTATAAAATTTAATGGAAGATCGTCCAACATTTCTTCGAATTGATTACGTAAAAATAGCAAATACCTCTCTGAATTTAGATTTTCCTCATAAAAATAAGGACCGAGAAGTTTTGTTCCAAGAATGCCGCACTTGGCTTCATCCGTAAATAGAATTGATTGAGAAAAGACTTCGTATCTTTCACTTTCTTCAACAAACCACATAGCATAATTGAATCTTCTTTCTAAATCTGTTGGATACAATGTGTTTCCAACATGATGATGATAAGGTTTTAAATTATTTTGTTTCAAAATTGTTCTTGCTTGTTCTCTGGATACATTACACTCAAGTTCAATTTCTCGCACAGATGCAGTTGGTTTAAAAGTATTGTATGCCAAAACACGCACCTCTGCTCCTTCATTAATATTTTTCTTAGCTTCTTTTGGTTTACAAAATGATCCATACCGTTTTAAATTGGATTCAAGTTTTGCAAAAATCCTTTTATCTGGCTGCCTTCTTTCCATGTATGTTTGCAGATACAATTCAGAAGCTGCATTCGCATCACGATTACAATTGTAATAGCAAAACAACATATCATTTCTTTCTTCCCACGAGTAAGCCATTTTTTTTTAGTAACTTTAACAGAACTACTTAACACATTCACATTCATAATTATCAGCAAAACAGGACTAACTTTGACAATTAAATTTGTTTTGTTGTTTTCCAATTCCAAGGCACTCTTGTTGTAGGTACTATGCAGCTAATTATTAATTATGATCACTAACTTCAGTTTTTTGCAAATTCTGAGAAAATTAACGGAAACAGATATGACAACCTATACATTTTTGAAATCAGCAAAAAATAAGCTCTTTAATGAATCCATAGCCTACTATGGTTTCCATTTAAAAAAACGTAAGTTTGGCTTATATCTCAAAAATCGAGAGTGCTATGACTTTGTAGATATTTTTTTATAATTCTACGTAAAAATATCTACAAGAAACATATTTCAATTTGGTTTTAGAATAGGTGGTTATGGAATTATAAATTATTTAAAAAATCGCATGTTTTTAGTTTTTTCGAAATATTTGAAAAAGTTGAAAGTGTATGTCAAATGTCAAACTGGCATCTAATTTGTCTTGAAATTCTGCCCAACTTTGCTAATTTAGCCGACTCTCTAACTTCTATAATAACAAAGTTACCCATACAACACAGGTAGATTATTGTCACCCTGTATAGTATCGTTAAGTCTGTTATTGGTATTTCCATTCCCTTAAATTTCCATCTCCATTGATGTAACGCTGCGTTTAAATAAATCTTAAACAGGGTTGGGGGTGAACAGCAACCCTGGTGTAGCCTTTTTGTTACCGAAACCAGTCTGGATAGTTCATTTCCATTTTTAATTTGAGGTGTCATGTTTTTATATATTTGTCGAATCGTTTTGATTAAAATTACACTGATGGGGCTTTGTTCTAAAACATCCCATAGTTTACGTAACGGCACACTGTCGTATGCCTTTGTAAGATCTACGAAAAGGAGATGTATTTCTTATCCTACAGCTGTCATTTTTTCTATCATCTGTGTGATACAATAGTATATTATACACGACGCTATAATGTAGGCTATTATTACCGAGGATAATGTTTGCAACACGAGCGAGCTTGCTAGCGAGTTTTGCAATTATCCGAGGTAATAATAGCCCATTATAGCGAGTCGTATACTATACTTTATCCACGAACACAAATACGAAGAATTTTTAATTAAAATTTATCGGCGACTTGTCAATAATCTGTCAATTATGATTAGAAACATAACCTATAATCTGTCAATTAGGATTAGAAACAGAACCTATTTCCTTCATTATACATCATAGACAAGGATGTTACCATGACACCTTGAATACTCATTATACACTGCTGTCAGTGTATAATGGATAGCATTATGAGTGACCAAACACATCAATAATTGACAGATTATTAAGTAGTCGTGGATAAAATATATTATCCACACAGGATCGCCCGGTTCTAAAGCCACATTGTTCTTCGATTTCGGGTATTTGTCTTCTAATATAATTTTTAACACTCTACCGTAGATTCTACTCATTGTGCTTGTAACCGAAATTCCTCTGTAATTGTCACAGCTATCTTTTCTTCCTTTTTTGTGGATTGGTGTAATCCAAGCTGTCTTCCATTCGTCTGGAACCTTTTCTCCGTTGATATATCTATTAAACAAAGTTATCATATCAACTAATTTCGGTGGCCTATGTTTAATTAGTTCTGCTGAAATTTGCTCGGATGCGCTTGCGTTTCCATTTTTCATTTGTCTAATGGCCTGTTTAATTTGGTTTTATGTTATTTGTATTTGTTCCCCTTCCATATGGTATCGTTTGGGTGACGTCGTAGTATATTCGGGTCTTTGTTCACTTAATAAGCTAGTGTAGTATTGCTTCCATTCATTTGTTTTTCTGATGGGTACATGTGTTTTCTGTGAAAGATTCGATTTCATGTTTCTTATTAGTTTCCAAGCTGCTTCAGATATAGATCCTCCTAAGTAGGTATCCAGTTCTTGACATTTATTTTCCCAAGATTGATTTTTTTCGGCCTTTTTAAATTTTGCTTGTTCGTGTTTGTAATTTATTTTGTCTTCAACAGAGTTTGTATGTCTCCATTTGTCATATGCTTTCTGTTTTACTTGTTTTTGTTCTTCTAAAGTTTCGTTCCACCAAAAAATTCGGTAATCTTTTCCTTTCTTCTTTTTCCCAAGTGCTTCATATGCTGCCGTGTGTATTGGCTGGGTTATATGTTTGTGGAACTTTTCTGTGGAGTCTGCAAGATATTTTTCTTGTAAGATGTTCTGTAGTCTTTGTCGATATAAGTTTCGTATACTACATACGAGGGCGTTTAATTATATATCTGGCATATACCACTTCTGGTTCATCTGGAGGTTTGAAACTTTTTTCACATTCAACATAACTTCCCTCTACACGAACGCACTTTTCCCAGCGGTGGTCCAATACTCTTATCCCTTTCAAAAAAAAATTCAGATGTTTGTTCTTCAAAAAACCGTTCTGCAGCATTACAAGCGTCCGTTTTGGAGGAAAACCACACCAAAACTTAATGGTTGAATACGACGGGCAATATTCCTTGTACACTTCCATCATTTCATCTTGGATGACTTTCGGTCCTTTACCTTGAAGAGTCAAAAACCGAATAACTGCTCGCCATTCAAAATTTTCCGTTATTACAAATTCGTTAACATACACTTTTTCAACAAACTTTTTCTCAATGATTTTAAAGATTTGATATTTTACCCCGTAATTCATAATGAATTTATTCATTTGTAAAAACTAAATCAATTGTTTATCTGAACTGGAAGTGCTCAAGGCCAGCTACATAATTAAACACCCTCGTATATTCCTTTAAGCTATCGATGTTATACTTTATCATATCTGTTCGTTGAATTATTTCTTCTGTATTTTTTGTTTTTTGAGGGGTATTGTATATGAAGGAAAAATCAATTTCTGACTTTACTTAATAATGATCGGTACCACATTCGATGCCCCTGTATGCCCTAACATCGTTTACCTTAAGTTTTGTTGTTTGTTTTACAATCACATAATCAATAATGGATTTTAAATTTATAGTTTCTTGTCATCATGAAAATTTGTGTATATCTTTGTGATTGAAGAAATCATTGCATACTTTAAATGAATTTTATTTGCATAGGTTTATTAGTCTGTGTCCATTTTCGTTTACAACAGCTTCTGCTTATCTTCCTGCTATACGGTCTCCAATTTTTCTGCCTGTTCTGACGTTTAATTCACCTATTATCATTATTTCTCTTTGATTTCCTGTTTTGTCTATTAAGTTCTTCAAACTGGTTTTTAATCGTGTTTTTCATGCCTTCGTTTGGCATATATACTCCAATTATTGTAAGTTTATGTCCTAGGTGATTTAAGGAAACTGTAACTATTCCTTCGTTTATAGCTTCCCAGTTAGTGATTTTATGTTTACATTTCTTGTGTACTAATATAGATGCTCCTCTCTTTGCTCGTCGCTCTTTGGGAACTCCACTATATATAAATGTGTATGTAATTTGGAATAGACTCGATACAATAGCCTAAGTGATACAATGTCAAGTTTCATTTCCTCCATTCCCTGTAGTACATCTTCCATTTTTCTTCTGATTCCTTCTACGCTCCATGTACCGATATTCATGTTCCTATACCGTCGCCATTGTCGTCTATTTAATTTCCCGTCCATGTTCCGAGGCGGATTAGTAGAATTGTTTACATCTTAATGTTTTACTGGTAATAGGCTGTAAATCTTTCACCTCAACCCCCAACCTGAAGGACCAGATACTTTAATTTTGGGGTGTATGTCCCCTAGATTAACTATTTTACACAACTGTAGAGATTAATCTTCCCTGCTTGTTGGTTCATCCGGCTCTTCCACCGTTGTGGTATAATCATCATTCGCTTTCAGAGCAGTTGATCGGTTTTCACCATATGTAACCATAGGTAGGGGCCCTTATAGGGTACTATCAGCCGGACTAGCTGAACCCTGTTTTTTTTACGAGGTTGTTACTCCTCCCCCTCCTCCTTACTCATCCTGACTTGGGACAGGCAATGACAAATTTATGCTTCCAATATCCTCAAAGATTCAGGTACCTTCATGTATAAACTGTTCCACTGTGTCTAATTTGCCATGCAACTGGTAGTGCTGAACAATCTTATTTGCAAGATATTCTTGTTTAAGCCGCTCTATTTTGGTAAATCCACAAATTTTAAAAAACTGCACAGTGAACTGACAGATACTGGCATTGTTATCCAAAGTAATATGTAATTGTTAATTTAAGCCCAATTTTGTTTCTTTATATTTGGAAGGCATTCCCTTGGTCAAGGAACTTCTACCAAAAATTTGTTACGATTCCTACACGAATTTATTATAAAACTATTTTTTAAAGTGAGGAATTTTTTTACCGTATAAAAAAAAACTTAAAAAGTCTTAAAAAAAGAAATACTGTAACCATTTGTTACTGAAATAGCAATAAACATAATTTTTCTAGTGTCTGAAGCGTCCTTACATCCTTCAAACCATCGGTTTTGCGTAAAGGGGGGGGGGGTTTAGTAGCATGTTTACGCGCTGAAAATTGTGTAATTTTAAAATAACGGTACAGTTAAATAATGACAGTTGAAAAGAAGGACGAGTATGAATTAAAATTTTTAGACCTTTCCTTCATACGCTACAAGGCCAGAACGGCCAATTTTAATATAGTAATTAAATTATGGCCTATTATGAAACATTTACGAAAAGGGACTTGCACAAGACATCGATCAACAATGTATTGATTTTCGCATGTAGCGGGGTAGGTTTCAATATTACCTTCCTATGCATGTATCGACCCTTTTGCAAATTTGTATAATTTTGGCGTGATCTTTATTTAACTTTAGAAAAAATTGGGTATAAATTTTTAAAAACTGATTAAAGATAGGCAACCCAACATTCACCGACTCTGTCAATGTCACTGTCAATGTTTACAAAGAGGTATAAGAGATTAAAAATCGGTATTCGCAAATACTTATACTGAATTTTGAAGTTTTGTTAGGTAGAAGCCGGTAGAAGCAGTACTAGAAGATGCAATCCTTTCTTGGCTGGTTTTAAGTCAGGCAACCCAAAATACTTAAAAACGAAAAATATTTTAACTAAAACCCACCCTTAATGGATAACTTTTTTCTAATAATAATATCAAGTGAAGGTTTTCATGACATTCACTTTTTTTAATAGTGATATAATTATTATAAAAGTCTTTAGTCTTAGTTAGTTATTAGACCTCTAATTTGTTTTTTGAAAAATACTGATCTGTACAAGCAGTTTCTACCTCATTTTCAGCCTTTACAGTATTGAATAAACTTTGATTTTACCGAAACGGTCAAAACAATGTTTTTATTCTTTGAACTAATAACCGCACTTAATAATTAAATCACTTGTAAAGTCAAAAAATCTCAATGAATATAAAAATTAATTTTTTAAGGAGAGTAGGAAGAACAGTATTACTAACATTATTGCGTTACATATAAAACATAAAGCGGAAGGTGATTTGTCCTTATAAAAACTTGTTCAGTTCATCCTACCAAATCTGCGCCCATAAAACCCTTCAATTTTCCCAGAGATTACCAGTCGCGACAGCGAAAATTTTTATAGACTTGCAGAATCCCGTCTTGGAAACGGCGCATCTGTTGTTTTTACCTTCAACGGGGCTTATTTCCATCTTGGCTGAAAAGGCTTATTAAAAGTTTGCGGGATTCGGTGTTCCGTGTAGGAGCTTCATCTCTTTTGTAATTCACGCGCATCGCGAATCATAAATTCGCAGGAGTTGTTATACTCACCGGTGTTTTATGACGACACTCGGACACGAACGTTGAACAGAAATAATGAGGGTCGAAGCCACATTTTTTGTTTGCATGTGGCATTTTCTTTCACGCTATGTCCGACCAAGAAAAAAAATTGGAGCGTGCACAAACCGGCAAATTAATATTCTAAGATTTTGCTAAAAAAACAGCCAGCAAAATCGTAACTATGCCACTTTCGATAATAAGACAAATTTTCATTTAAGTAACCGAGGTTATTTTGTTTTTACTAGCGTGACCTCTGAGCTCCTAGTGAAAGCCAACAAAATTAATGGTCTTCTAAGGGCAAGGGTTAATTTCGTTCTGCAACGTATATAAACTTCAGGATACGCCATGTCAAAACGTTGAAGGAAACACGCTAAAATGTGCTGATCTAAATCTTTCAGTGATTGTTTCGTATCGGTAAATTTGAAATGCTGAAAGCTTTCTCGGCACAGTTCTGTTCAAGATTTAGTTTGAACAATAACATGGGAATATGCAAACGGCGGCCAAGTTGTCGCCGCCTACGCTCACAAATTTTTACCATGCAACCTCTCGTGACTGTCACAGAAGGCTGAAAGTTTATCACGAACTAAACGAACTAAACAAGTCGTTAAAATTCATGTCTTTTAATGATGTGCAGCTCGCAATTGGTTTTAATCGATTTCTGTCGCTCTTAAAATGCTAATTGTAAGTGAGAAGGTACACAGATTTATCGTTAATACTGTCACAGCAACAAACTTGATAAATGTACTCGTTAAACATTCTTAACAACGGAACCTTTAAGAATCAACAAACCCGGGGCATTTCATGCACGCAAGAAGTAACAAAGAGAGTTTTCGTGTTTCTTTTTTTATAAAAATATTGAGAAAGAACTTCTAAAAACATTTTAAAAGTTAATTTCTAAGCATGATTAGCGTATTTGTAATTTTTTTCTTTATCTAGAGTAGTTCTAAATTCAGTAGCCTGTAGTGTGCCCCGGAACGAGATCTACGACAACCAAGCTGAAACTTATATCAATCGAGTTATCAACTACCGTCGAATAATTTAACCAACTCGAGTGTGAAATTTTATTGACACGTTCAAAGCTCTTGAGATCATGCTCTTGGTAAAATTTACATCTTACTCCAGAAATGTGATTTAGTCTGGGTTAATCCCCAGTTCAAACTAAACAAACCTTTGCTAAATCTCACACACCTACGGCAATTAACACATTAAACAAAGCCTTTGATGTTTTATTTCGTCTAATTACAGAATCGCTTAATAGTAACATTTCTCTTTTCCCTATTATACGAAATTTTATTACTTAAACTGGGGTAAATATATTTTGTTATTAATGTTTAAAAATGTTTATAGCATTTTCTTTGAACCCCAGATGTTTATAGAATATTTCTGGGAATAATGTATTAGTTCTGCGTTATTTTTTTATTTATTTCGTTTGTTGTATTCTTTGGCAATAACTAAGCGTAGCAGTTCCCAACTGAAATTTTTGTCGTACTCAGAACACAAGTAGGAATCGTTATTGTGCCAAACACGGTTTTCATTTTAATTCGAAGAGGGTAAAATTTCAATTGTTCGTCATGATTTCAATCGGACCGGGTCGACTAACATTCTTTTTTTGCTTGTAAGGATTTCTATTTTCTGTTTATTTCGGATTATGTGACAAATTTATATTTTCTACGATCCTCTTCAACAGATTTATACTTGAGGCTTCCAAAGAAAGATTGTCTTGACAGCAATAGCTTGTTCAAATTTTTAACGATTTTAAAGATATTAGTCAAATATTTGAGTTGAGAATGTGTCCCGTACAGAACTTTGAAGTATGGTAATAAAGGCAATCTGAAAAGTTTTAAACCTTGTATTTAAGAAATTAACAATTTGGTGTGTATCAAAAGTTTAAAGTACATAGAAAATGGTTCTCCAGAGATTGCAAATTAAATCTGATGAGTTACAAACTTCCCGAAGTCAGTTTTAATGAAGTGGTTTGAGACGGCACACTGAGGTTAATTTTAGCCTAAAAGTGATATTTTACCTTTAAAAATTGAAGAGCCAAATAAATAATTCCAGTGTAGACGGTGTAATCTAAAGTTTTACTGGAAATCCTGAAATTTAAAAGCTTACATAAATTCATTGTAAAAGTGTTCTCTCAGTTTTTTAATCACCAAGAATAACCCGAACCTTTATAAAATATGGGATCTTGGTGAGTTTAGCTCCCGGTACATTATTCGCGGGCAATTGGGTTCGGGCATTCGTAAAAAGGAAAGTTGAAGATCGTTTTCGGGCGGTAAAGTACGACGCCTGGGACCAGAAAGTAATCTTTCCACGTGTCCTGAAAGTGGTAATATATGACACTGTTGGGAACTACACCAACACGTGATAAAATAACGTACTAAAAAAGTGTTACTGTCTGATTAATAGGCTCGGCTAGGCCCATTTTATTTTTGGAATTGGCGACGGTCTCGCACGTGAATAATAACAAGCAACATACGTCACTGCCTGACATCTTAAAAAATCATTCTCGAGAGAAGCATTAGGTAAGGCACTGCATTCATCGCGAAACTTTCACTTCATAAAAAATGAAACAAATTCTCGCTTTGGAGAGAAATTCACCTATAAAGTCAAATGTAAAGTAACATTTTTTACGGTTTAGGTCGATTTAGTTTGGTCAAATAAAAATCATATCAGTAAATATATAGGGTGTTTATACAGGTGAATCAAGAGCCGAATATATGGCGTTTGAGCCAAATTTATCATGTCCAAAATTCAACGTCTACTAAGCAATTAACCTTATAACGCTTACGGGGTATCAAATAAGCATTTTTATTAATAAATTAAGAAGACTTTGGTATCGAATTTATATTTGATAGAAATCATTATGTATACAGGGTGTTTCAGAACTGCACGGCACCATTTTAGGGATGTGTTCTCTAGTACAAAATATTACGATTTACCTAAAATTACCTTAGTCCTAAAGTTAATATTTAGGGAGATACAGGGTGTCAAAGCCGAAATTTTAATTTTAATATTTTGCTGTAATTTCAAAAGTTTTCAAAATATTGCCATGAAAATTGGGGAAACTACCTTTCTTGGGACGAGAAATAATAATCCGTCCTCAATTTTAATACTGATCTTTAGAGAACCTTATTTTTGCTGCACCTAACACCTTAAACATACTTCAACTTGTTTATACTTAAAGTTAGGACAGATTTAATTGAAAAAAACAATTGCCTCATCTTTTTTATACAAAAAAGGTATACTAGTTAAATGTCTCTAAAGTTAACCGTTTCCAAGATATTTGCTGTTGCAGTAAGTGATGCTACATTTTTCAGTCCTTAAACAGCATTACTTTACACCTCGCTTTACACTAAAATCTGAAATTTTTTTATTGACAAATATTCCACTGATCCACCATTACTTTGTGTCCTATAACTTGTTTTTGGCAAGAATATCCAGGTTTTTTGTTTTAAATACAAGCCTACTGCGTTACAGAACGTTTAAAAGATGAAAAAGATGTTGCATTACTTACATCAATAGCAAATATCTTGGAAACGGTTAACTTTAGAGACATTTAACTAGCATACCTTTTTTGTATGAAAAAGATGAGGCAATTGTTTTATTCAATTAAGTCTGTCCTAACTTTAAGTATAAAAAAGTTGAAGTATGTTTAAAGTGTTAGGTGCAGCAAAAATAAGGTTCTTTAAAGATCAATATTAAAATTGAGGACGGATTATTATTTCCCATCCCAAGAAAGGTAGTTTCCCCAATTTTCATGTCAATATTTTGAAAACTTTTGAAATTACGGCAAAAAATTAAAATTAAAATTTCGGCTTTGACACCCTGTATCTCCCTAAATATTAACTTTTGGACTAAGGTAATTTTAGGTAAATCGTAATATTTTGTACTAGAGAACACATCCCTAAAATGGTGCCGTGCAGTTCTGAAACACCCTGTATATTCCGAATGTTTTTCAGTGGCCAGTTCAAATTTAAATAATAGAGGGGCTGTAATCGATAACGGTCCCGCAATTTAAACTACAAAGAGATTAGTTCTTAATCTTAACGCCTCCAAACTTATTTTTTGTGCAGCCGGACGCGAAGTGGTCATTTCGCGTACGCAATACAGGACGCGAAATCCGATTTCGCGGCCTTACCCTTAGTAACGGCCGCGAAATATTTTAACGGCCGTTACCCTTAGTAACGGCCGCGAAATACAATTTCGCGGCCGTTACTAAGGGTAACGGCCGTTAAACTAAACGTCACTTATTTGACACATGAGAGTTGACATATGAAAATGTCAGTTTTATTATGTATTTTTTACGGCTGCACAAAAAATGTTGTGTATACTTCGGCCGCGAAATTCTTTAGCGCCCTCGAGATTGTCTTGCCACGGCCGCAAGCGGCCTCGGCGACAATTTTTCTCTCGGTACGCTAAAATGGAATTTCGCGGCCTTAGCATACAAATAACTATTTAAATAATTAGATAGAGCATTTTTTTTAATTTTTACAGAAACGCACAAATGATCTCGATGTGGACAAAATAATATTTTATGGTAACAAATCAGATTAATCTGCGTTGTCAATTAGAATCTGTTGCTTTAAAAAATATTAGCACAAAAAATTTGTTATTTCATGAATTTGTTTTAGGACGCACTGTACACGTAAAGTCGTTTATTTTTAAATGCTCCATAAGAATATAATTCAATATATGATTTAGCGTTTTGTAATAAGTTTAAGGTTATTTTTATTAATATTTAATTTATTATACTGCAGATAGGCATTAAATTTATTATATAATTTTGGAGCATAACATAGAAAACAATTTTCTCCAAAACGCGTGATTATAGCGAATATAAAATTTCTGAAGTGATCTTTAGGTTGGCTGTGCATGTCACACTAATTTTTCCTGGAAAACTCTAAATAAGAGCTCAACTTCAAGGGAACGGTAACTCAACTTGTCAGCCAAGCCAGAAGCGAAACTCTTCTGAAGAAAAACAGATAAAGGCAGCGAATTTATACCGGCTGTGAGCGGTCAAACGTATCGGATGTAGACGACGATTGGTTAGAAGCGGAAGGAGCGGAGCCAGTAGGGAGTACAGAACTCCATATGTCTGATAGATGGTGACCAGTGTCACGATTTAAGTTGTTATGGGTCTTGATGATTTCAATGGCCTCACGGATTGACGCCTCTTGATGACAAGCCTCAACCCTTATCTTTTAGTGTTCCCCTTTTCCTCCCGAAGAAGTACCTTAAAAAAGTGGCGAAACTTTAAGTTCTTCTGTCTTAACAATGACACGGTTTCAACACGGAAGGCGTTCTGTTAACAGTGACGCTGACTGTGAAAGTCTCGGAATTCAAGATATTTGATACCTGTAAGTCTGGATCTCACCCATTAAACAAACAATTCACCCTAGATTTCGCAGTTTTTAATTACTGTATATGGACGAATGAATATCTTATCTTCAGTGTTTTGCCTTTGTAGCTCAATTGGTAGAGCATTGGCGCGGCGAGTAAAGCCGAAAGTAGTAAGTGGTTCAAATCGCTGGGGAGGTAATATTTTTCTATACAGTGTGTAAAATTAGTGCGATATTCTTATGTAGCGCCGTAAATATTTTAGATAGAGAAAAGAGAAAAATTTTGCATATAGAAGTTACTTATTAGATTCTTCTTTGTAACCATAAAATATCTACAATTCTACAGGGTTTCCTTTTCGGCTGCCAGTATGCAACTTAAATACACCCTATATATTTTTAAATATTCTTATTCTACTGTCAATTACCTATCCCGTAGTGTTTCGCTTTTGCAATTAGGATCAGTGGTTGCAGAGCTATTCAACTTTTTAGGAAAAATATGATGTATGCAGATCCAACGAATAAAATCTGCACCGTCCACATTTTTACAGATTAATTACAAAATTGTTGTCAAACGTTTGTCGAGACCATCTACTGTCATCCAAAAAATTAAAAGTTGAATTGCGTTGTACAGGGTGTTTGCTACGGTGGTACAATTACTTAAAATTTGGATTGCCCATAATTCAATTTTATTAAATGGAACACTGTATTTTTTCAATGATTCAGATAGAGAATTAAATTCTCTTTCGATTTTATATTGAGTTTCCTATACCTAAAGTTGATACTTTTTAAATGATTGCAGTTTTGAAAATAACAGGGCCGTGTTGTGTGAATTGCAATTTTTTAGAAGGCTGTTTTAAGACTAATTTATTATTCGGAGAACATCATTTGTTTGCATATTGTAAGCTTATGATAAAAACAAGTTAATCGATACAGAACAACATATTATTTTTATTCCAAAATTTCAATAACTACATAATGGGCAAAAATTTTACTCATTGTGTCATTCCTGCTTACTTACAAAACCTTTTGAAGAAGTTAGAAATATTAGGCTTTTCCTAGATTTTTTTAAATTTTTTCACCGAAATAGTTACATCATGTGAAACCTTAATATTTTGTCTTTACCAGACTTGCCCTTGTTAATTCAAATTGATAAAGGTTATAGAGTGTTGAATTTAGTTTTCGAATCTACCTTAAAAGATTTAGTTAATTTTCTATTGAAAACAAGGATTTACTCTGAGGAGTCACTTTTTATCACGTTCAGTATTAGGAAGTGCTGTATATGTATTAGTATATCAAAAGGACTCTAGAAGAAAAAGTATTGGAGGGATTTTGAAATACATTTAGTGTGAATATTCACCATATTTTATTCTATTCTGACTTACGTATGGTTCCACTATAAAATCTAAACTACTTAGTTTTCAAATTGTAAGTGTTTTTCAATACAAGGGATTATAAATTTAAGGTTCAAGTGGTTTTCACCATTTACCGTGATGTTGACTATACAACTGGCTAAACCATAGGTGATACAAACTTCTAAAAATGCTTTTTAGACTATAAACAACCCATCTAGATAGGTAAAACGAGTTTAAAACGGTTTTATTAATTTTAGTACTTATTTTTAAAACTGCGTGATTTTTATAATTCCTCAGGCTAAACCGTAGGTGATACAAACTTCTAAAAATGCTTTTTAGACTATAAACAACCCATCTAGCTAGGTAAAACGAGTTTAAAATGAATTTATTAATTTTTAGTATTTTTAAAAATGCGTGATTTTTATAATTCCTCTGGCTAAACCGTAGGTAATACAAACTCCTCTCTTTTTATAACAAATAAAAATTAATCAAAGCGTTAATTGTTTAAACGAGGCTTAATTCGACTCCAAAAATGGAAAATGTTAAAATTGTAATTAATACTTTGATTACTAGAATTTCAACAAATAATTAAACCTGATTCGTGGAAATTCGTGAATATTGGTTTGCAAGAAATGTACTAACGAAATATTTGCATATAAGAACAAGAACTTCAATATAATTAACTCGGAAGGGATACTAACAATGAATGAAGTAAAAACATTTAACTACTGTTTGAGGTTTTAGCATTTGAAATTTTTTGTTTGTTTTTTGTTACTTTAAAATTTTACTTCTACACATAATAGAATTTTATAAACTTGGGCAAACTGCGCAATCCCCACCCTGAAATAAGGTTGAGATCTAACTTCTAACATTATTATTTGCTAAAAAACTTAAACAGAAATAACACGACGCTTTTATCCATCATCTATTATATTTTATAGATGCCCCAAAGAAAAATCTTAAAATTATTAATTAATATTTTACAAAAAAAGTAGAAGCATCGAAATACAATAATTCTAAATGTGAATTCTTTTCGAAGTTACATCAGTCTTTCTTGTTTTCAGGTTATCTTAAGTTACGAACAATGAAAGTGCACTTTTCTAAACTGAGCAGTCACGTAAAATATTTCCACACTTTCAAGTTAACTATGAAATTTTCGACACAATAACCGAATGGGCACATTAATAATCTGGGAAGGTAACCGAATTTTTCATCCGTGAACGTCCTTGATCTGTCAGTTTCCGTTTTGAACAACGTGGGAGTTTTGCTAGGTGATGACATATACACGGACGTGTTATCTTTAAAAAAATGAGCAACCCCAAAAATTATATGACGCTAAGACAGAGTGACTGGTAGAAAAACGGTTTTAGACAAATATGTCGCAAAAGATGGATGATGTCTGGGAGATGACAAACTCCAGATGAGTCGCGCCGTGAGGAAGGCTGAGAAGAAAAATCGCAAGGCGGGAAGCCTCAGCTCGTTTTGATCGAATGAAAATTGCGCAGCATCCGTGAAATGATACATCCGACATCCTTCGGATTCAGATAAGAGACTATTTTCTTTATTTGTGCGGTAGCAAACGTGACATTTTTTCGCAGCGACAATTTGTCGCGGGCTAGAAATGGTTCGCTCTGGGAACGGCAAAACAATTTCGTGTCAGGGGCGTTTAGGCTTTTTACTACAACTTGACTGCCACATAATGCTGTCTATTTAGTTCCGACTTCTATAACCTATTTGCTACACTTAATATCCATCGATTTGTCTCTTCTAAAAGCAGCGTTTTCTTCTTCACGCCGTCGTTAATTTTTATTGCCACCTCTTTAGAAACCAAGGTTCAAAATAAAGCGAATTAATGGAAATACGTATAGGTAATTTGTTGAAATAAAATAAATTCACTTTTTTGTATCTTCATTCTTTGTTTACAAAAATTCATAAATTTAATTTTAAAGGCTGTTAGCGGTGTAACTATCTCAATCTCGTCTAAAGTTTTTTAGTTTCTGTATAGAGATGTAGGTTTTCAAAATACATAATATATTATTTATATAGTCTATCATTTAGATCAAGTTGGCTTTGGATTTTTAATATGATTCCCTGTGTAAAATAGCAACGTATAGGTTACATTATGTTTGCCAGTGTTGATTTGATACATAACAAGTACAATGCGACATTTTAATCATATTTAAAGGAACTAATAGGTTGATTTTGCCAGTTATTTACTAATTGTCCTGATAGTATCTAGCGAAGTACGTAAAATGATTGATTTCCAATTATTCTAAAATTATTGTGGAAAATTTTGTTTAAATTTTTAGTAGCAGTTTACATCGATAGCAAAAAATATATTGTATGTGTTGGATGATTAGCCAGCAGAATACTACTCATTTACTTTACTATTTGGTAATAGAAGCTTTTACAAAATATTAAAATAATGATGCCAAAGAAATATTGATTGTACAGTTTACCATTTCTAATTCTAATTTATTGTAATGAATCTTTTATTATTAATTTCTGGGAAACTTAAACTAAAACGATGTTCTTTGGCGATAAATTTCACTTACTAGTCGGGGGGCATACTTTATGAAATATACACTCCGTGGGAAATTTCTTGATGAAATTGTGGGGCCAATTTTAATACATTCCTTATGCCCTCCGCAATCATATCTTACCAGGTGCTTTGCTTAAATTTGTGGCAGACGACCTATATGACGTCGTATATCCAAGACGGCGGCCACCCCAGACATCATCGGAAGTTCTCAATTATAACTCTTGATAGGGCCATCCTATCAATATTTTGTACTGAACGTTTTTTATTTACAAGGAAATTCTCTATAAAAAAGATCCTTAGGAATTTATCGATTTATTTTACCGTTTAGGTGTTTTGTATAAAAACAATTTTAATTTTGTAATCACTCGTATCATTTCAATTTTTTTTTGTTTCGGATAGAAACGGACTGATAATCGTAAGCCGAGCAGTTTAATACTTTCAATAGTTTAAAATTAACTTTGGACACAATGTCTACTCCACCACAAATTCGTCTCTAAGTATCTCTGCCTCCATCTGCAAAAAAGGCAAGGCTGCAGACTAATTACGAGCTGTGTATTTTATGCCAAAATAAGAAGAAGTCACCACTGGTCAAACCTATTAACTATGATAAAGTGTTAGAGTGTGTTAGAAAGAGAGCAGAATGGAATGATGGTGAATACGTGTTAATTGATAATCGATTAAGAAATGTGACTGTTGAAGAATTGATAAACGAAAACGCATCATGGCATACAGATTGCTACAAGAAGTGTACTCATAAAATCAAAATGGAGCGAAGTGAGAGATTATTTGAACAGGAAAAGAATAAGCCTTCTTGTTCTAGTTCCGCTGCTGAAGATAGTAATGAAGGTTACACAACAAGATCAAAAATCCCTGCGGGTGACAAAAATAAATGTTTTTTCTGTCTGGAAGAAGGAAAGAGAAGAAATCTATTAATTGCCGTGAAAACAAACTCTGTCGGTCTGAAATTAAAAGAAGCAATTGAAATGTCACAAAATGAAGAAGCTGACATTAAAATAATACTGCACTGCTTTTTTGCTTCCCGAAAAGGAGCTATTGCTATTCATATATATTCGTCTGATACAGACGTATTTCTACTAGCGTTGTGGTGATCAAAATCTTTTACATGTTTGTCACTGGTGTAGGAAATAATCGAAGAATGCTTGACGTTGGCAGAATTTGCACCGCATTAGGACCAGAAAAGATAAAAGGATTACTAGGTCTACATGCTCTGTCAGGATGTGATGTGACAGGTTCACTTGCAAAGAAGGGAAAACTATCGTTTTGGAAGGTTTATAAGACCGCAGATAATGACATTTTCATGCTCTTGGGAAACTTGGATCCATTGAAGAATTCAGGGATAAAGCTGAAACTATCATTGAAAAATTTATTTCTAAGGCATATATACCAGGGACGAAGATTTCAGACGTTGGGGAGCTTCGTTGGTGGATGTTGTCCAAGCACGAGACGCAAAGTGAAAATCTGCCTCCTACAAAAGCGTCACTGTCTCCTTTTATTCGTAGAGCACATTACCAGGTTATGGAATGGGGTCTTGCTGACCAGCAGCACCCTAACCTACCAACACCTTCTGATTACGGATGGGAAATGCAAGATAATTACTACGTTCCTGTTTTGTGTACGCTTCCTTGTACACCTGAAACCATTTTAAAATTAGTTCCGTGTTCATGTGTAAAAGGGAAATGTGCTGTATCCTGTAAATGTAAATCCCAAAACTTTGTATGTGTGGAGGCGGTGAAGACTTATGAGAAAATCATGGCCAACGTTTTGATATCGATGACCTTTCAGATGAAGAATATTAAGCTGAAAACATTTTACGTGCAATAAGTAGAAAATTACAATTAATTCAATAAAAATATTGAAATAAATATTAATTTCTGAACTAGTTGTTATTTTTCAACCTAAAAATCTAAAAATCTTTTAAAACCGAAAATTAAAAATTAAAAATTGGCTAATACCCTTTTTAACTGGCTATAACTAATAACCGGTAGGTTATACCACAAAAACTTTTATAACCTTTTTTGTTTAAAATTTTATTTAGAATAAAAAAGATTTAGTACAAAATATTGATAGGATGGCCCTATCAAGAGTTATAATCGAGAACTTCCGATGATGTCTGGGGTGGCCGCCATCTTGGATATAAGACGTCATATAGGTCGTCTGCCACAAATTCAAGCAAAGCACCTGGTAAGGTATGATTGTGGAGGGCATAAGGAATGCATTAAAATTGGTCCCACAATTTCATCATCAAATTTCCCACGGGATGTGTTATGCCCCACGACTATACCACAAATCAACTGATTTTCTATGACTAACCATTGTCCAAATAAAAATTGTGTGTAAAAAGTGTAGTTATAAATCATGAACTAAAGTTAAATAGCTAAACGATAAAATTTCCTTGGTAAGTTCAAATTTTCCTTAATTTTTATTTTTAAATGTTATACCGGGTGTCAACGAAACCTGGAGCACCCCCATAAATTTTTTATTTTTTAAGATATCAAAATAAAATTTGGTATATGTAACATACTCTTTAAATGGCATTTGTTGACATAGGAAACAACTTTCTGTCACTTCCGGTTTCGCCGGAATTGACATCAACTTTGTTATTTTAAATGGAACACCCTGTATATTTATACATTTTTGGAATCTTCATTCAATTTTACGTATGGTAGTATTAAGTTCGAAACATTTTGATGACAAAGTAAATTTTTGCAGAAATTAATCTAGAGTGCCATGACTTACGCAAAATGAAAGTCAAGGTGCCCCAACACCCGAGACAATTTGTTTTAGGACTTTAACTATTTTAGTTGCTGTATTAGAATGACCCAAAGTTGGCAAAAATACTTTTTCGAGAATAACTCTATTTTTTCAAATGGCACTAGGGTGGGACACTAGGATATTAAAAACGAGCGTTTTTCAAGGATTTCATTGATACCAATAACGCGGGATTACTATGGAAATTTAATTCGGAATAACACTCTCTATTCAGAAAAACCATATTTTGGATATTTACATCTAGGCACGGGGTTTCAAAACAATTGAAACAAATGAAATGCACAAAACAAGTCACACACTTGCTACAACTTAAGTTCTAAAACAATTGAGTGATGGAGCACCCTGGCTTTCATTTTAAGCAGGTCACGGCATACTAGCTTAATAAATAAACTCTTCTGCAGTATTTACTTGGTCATGAAAATGTTTAAAACTTGATACTAAC
Source organism: Melanotus villosus (assembly GCA_963082815.1). Classification (NCBI taxonomy): domain Eukaryota; kingdom Metazoa; phylum Arthropoda; class Insecta; order Coleoptera; family Elateridae; genus Melanotus; species Melanotus villosus. The sequence continues at coordinate 110,496,063 of OY720418.1, read as the reverse complement.
ATACGTAGAATGAAATGGAGATTCCAAAAATGTATAAATATACAGGGTGTTCCATTTAAAATAACAAAATTGAGGGTACTTCCGGAGAAACCGGAAGTGGCAGAAACGTATGCTCTATGTCAAAAAATGCCATTTAAAGAGTATATTACATATACCAAATTTCATTTTGATATATTAAAATATAATTTAAAAAATAGGGGTGCCCCGGGTTTCATTGACACCCGGTATAGTAACGTGCGATCGAAAAGTTTTTCAGTCTCAGGCGGCTATGGAAATATTAATTTCAAACACAAAGGTATATAACTGCCAAGTCAAGTCACTGTCAAATTAAAGCATTTATTGTTTATTTGTTAAAAATGTTTTCGATGCATGAAAAGTAAACTAATGAATGCTTAAATGTTCAATCTATAGTCCGTCGATACTTTAGAACCAGTTGATCATATGTTATAATAATACAGGAAGTAGAAAAGTTAATAATTAAATTCATTTCAAAAGCTCGATGATCATTATTTATTTTTTACACTGATTAATATTGATTATTCTTCTTGAAGTGGTGTGCCCTTCACAGGGCGTTGCCGGTCTGATTTCCAAATATTTTTGGGGTGTGTGCATCACGTAGCCTACAAGCATAGGAGACTTACGAAGGCTCTGAGAAGGCTTACTAGGCAAAATACGGTGGTTTGCCATTGCCTTCCGAGAGTTGGCTGTTTTCGGTGTATGTGTGGCCCTGGGAATCGAATACGGGTCAATCAGTGGTTAAGTCTATTTGTTAGTAACCCAGAGATTAAACTTTATCTTGTGGTTAAAGTTCTGGTTAGTAGAAATGGGTTGATCATCCCATTTTTATCTGTTGGGTAGCAAACTACTAGTTACGGGAGTGTTGATAATATTTTCAACTAAAAACTGCTATCTTCATGTTGTTGCTTTTGTGTTCCTTAACCTACAAAAATCTTGAAAGTTGATGTGCGCGTGTTTGATACAGATTGTTATTTATAAATCGGTGCTTAAACTTTAAAACGAGCCACAGAATGAGCGAAGACAAAGAAAAGAAGAACAGGGCAGTGCATTTTACAGCAAACGAGGTCGATCTCTTGGCAAATTTACTAATACAACATGCCGGTATTATCGAATCCAAGAAAACGGATGCAACCACCTGTAAACAGAAGGAAAGAGAGTGTGAAGAAGTTGTAAAAGAATTTAGAAGCCGTTCGCCCCACCGTCCACGCTCCTTAAAGTCCTTCCAAACAAAATACCAATCAATGAAGAAGGAAATAAAAAAAGAAATATGCAACCCATAAACAGCAACTTTATAAAACTGGTGGAGGTGAAGCTCCGAAAACAGTGTTTACACCTATCGAAGAGAAGTTGCTGGAAATTTTGTCAGTGGCAGTTGAAGGCATTTCTTCAAGATACGACTCTGATCAAATTTGTAAGTATGTAACATTTACGGTAGATTTTTTTTCTATAAATTACTAGCAAGCCAAGCGAAACAACACAGTGTTTATCAGATATAGAAAACATAGTTGTTTTTTCTGACACTACCACCGAGGTTAAATCCCTGGGATTCTGTTAATCCGGTAAGATGTTTGTTGTTTGTTTTTGTTTGTAGATTTGCTATATTTGTTTGTATGTTTGTAGATGCTTGACCCAATCTCTGATATTGTTATACAAACACCAGACGGTATTTGCAGAATGTGGCCCTAGTAATTGGGCAAAATGGAACCCAAGCCAATTAAGAAAACCATTGTCGTCAAAACTACAAGGTACTTATTTGTATTGATTGAATTTTATAACTTTACTTTAGCAACTATTTGTTTTAGCACCTAGAAAGAAACGTAAATTAACCGAAACTAAAAATGATGCAATAGAAAAAGTTTCGAAGCTGTCTGCATCAAAACTCGAGCTAATCGAGTTACAAAAGAAGTCAATTGAAATAGATATATTAAAAATAAACAAAATAAAGCGGCTATCGAATTGAAAATCTTAAGTATGGACCTAGAAATCAAAAAAATAGAACATCAAATTAAATTTACCCAACTTAAAAATGTAAATAATAGTAATAGTTGTAATAATTAATTTATCGGTAAAATATAATAATTTCTTAAAGCCAATATAGATGGTTGGTATATTATCTTATTTAAATTTTATATAGATTATCAACTTAAAAATAATTATGAGCAAATTTGTTTCTTGTAGCATAATTTTCATTTGGATCGAGCTGCTCTACCGGTACTGCTTCCTCGATTATTGCTGCTACTTCTTCATCTGCTAAAACTGCTTCTTCATTTTGCGCCATCGCTATAGTGTGGAATTATATCCTGTACAGTTTCTAATTGGAGCCGTAACCCCAAAGCTAAAACATGAAAACGACGTTTCCACACTCCAAATGCCATTTCAATGACATTTCTGGTGCGTATTTGCACTTTATTGAATGTAACTTCCGAAGGTGTTGTTGGATTTAATAGGGGTGTTACTAAATACTGCAAATCAGCATAACCACTATCACCCAAAATTAATGCATTCTTTCATTGAACCTTGCCTCCAAAAACTATTGTTAAAAATCATGCTGTCATGTGTAGCTCCAGGCCATCGTGCCACTATATCTGCAAATTTTAAATTGCTGAAGCAAGCTGCTTGAACATTTAAAGAGAAATATCCCTTTCTATTTCGGAATTGTTCAACTTGGTTACCTCCAGGTGATTGAATCCTTATGTGAGTGCAGTCCAGTGCGAGTAACACTCGAGGAAATGCAGCAATCCTATACATTTTTTGTTGAATTGCCATTGCCTCGTTGTTACTTTATCTTAAATATGTTTGTCGCAAAGTACATATTGCCGTTGTCACTCGTTTAATTATGTGACACACCGATGATTTATGGACTCCAGCAAAATCTCCCACTGCAATAAGCATGTTGCCACTAGCATAGAAATGCAAACATGTTAATAGTTGCTGAAAGGGGTTCACAGCTGCATTTCTATAACGAAATTATGTTACTTAAGCTACGTCAAATATCATAAATTACTTAAAATAACGACATACCTGTCTCGTTACTTAATCTAAAGCGATTTTTGAAATCGTCGTCCCAGAATTCCATGCAGTGGCGTACCTACGGGGGGGCTAGGGGGGGCAGTCTGCCCCCTCCGCCTTCTTCCTTTTAGCGCCTTCGGCGCCGTGCATTTCTTTGATATTTTATTTTTTAATTAACCAAAACAAAAAATATAATTATTCTTATCACATAATTCTATAGACGTGATAAAATCAAAATGGCACAGTGAACAAGATCTTTATATTCCTTATAAGAACCGAGCCCCCAATTTGTATTTATTTTATTTTTTACCGCCCTGATAAATGATGTCTGCATTCATTTTAAATATTCTTAAATAGTGGCGGTGTGGCCGCTTTAATTTTCTATACAAAGAAATAATTATCTAGAAACCTGCCGATGCCGTCGCACTGGTGGGCGTCGGCAGCGGTAACTTTTGTCCTTTGTCATCATATCGTCTTTCCCGGTAATATTTACAAAAAAGTACATTATTTACGACTTACGTCGCGGCGGCAAAGAACCCCTTTTATGTGCAACTTTATTTTTAAAACAGCCGCCGATCCGTCAAAATGCAGACGTAATGTATACAAAATTAAAAAGAATAGAGTTGTGTTCTGTTTTTCATTTCGGCAATTTGCGGTATGATTTTGTAGAGTAAAGATTTTCTTATATTATGTTCCCTGCTTAAAACGTATTTTAAGTTGTTTTAACTGAACTAGAACTAGTATATTTAAAAAAACAAAAAAATCGTTGTTCAAGTGCAAACAAAATAGACAAAAAACGCGCTACTAAAATTAGCCCAAACTAATTTTTTTTTCTTATAATATCTAAGGCGCCTTCAAGACATATTGCCCCCTCCGCCTTCCAACGATAGGTACGCCACTGATTCCATGTGATCTGGACGATTGCGAAATCACGGTAACCCACGTGCGACAACCGCAAAGTATATGTCGTTTTTGCGCTATTTTTGTAAAAACAACAGATGGCACTTCCGTAATTGATGCATTCGTTTGAATATATTCAAGTGTTGGTTAGCTGTACCTAACACCTTAACTACTGCTTGAACCTCTTGTTAAGATAAGTTCTACTTAAGTGATATTTAACTATAAGTTAGCGCTAATCAACGATTGATAAACTGAATTTAACATTTAATTTGTGGGTAACGTTAACAGAGAGTTTAACTACTGATTGATAAACCGGCTCTTTAATCTCAGTGGTCAGACGCACTCCGAACCAACTGAGCCTTGACCGTGACCGTTTAATATTGATAAAATGATTTAATTTTCAATTCCTCTACCCTATTTAACTAAACTTATGAGACTTGATTTACGTAAAACAGGTTTGTTTAGTTTGTTAAGATGAATGTACTAGCAGCAATACATTTTCAATATGCAGTACCACCAAATGCAATGCAAACGCAAATAATTATCCTTTAAATCAACAAATTGGGCTTTTTTATGAATCGAAATTAATTTTGAGGAATAAAATTTCCGATGTTTATTATACAAATATATAATCATTATCAAAGCCAGGATTCTTTTATATTGTTGGATGGCATGTATCTATACGTCTAAATATGTCAAAGAATCCCATAGTGTTAACCAATCCCTATAATCCCTGTAAATAAACTTTTAAGGAACAGTGAGTAGGTAAGTAATTTCCAGAAAAATATCAAATTTATAAACGAAAATGTCAAGCCAATACAGTTGTAACCTGGTATTGTAGAGAGAACATGTGGATAAATCAACAAGTTCTGAATGCAAAAACGAATGATACGTACTTTGTAGTTTCCTAAAAGCAAGCTTGGACTTACTCTGTGAGAAAACAGCTCGGATCTTGTTCTGAAATGGTGCTTCTCATCAATAAAACTATAAATTGCGAAGTGGCAAAGTGCCTTGGATGTAACTCATAGTGTATTGTATTTTATTCCATGGCTCGTGTACCGATCTGTTTTTAGTTTTTAGAAAAGGTGTAAACGTTTTAAATCATTGGATTAACTAAGTGGTGGTGAAAATCCCAACAAAAAAGTATAAAGATTATCTGGAAGTTAGAGTAAAATACTTTAAGAATGATGTATGACTCTTCAATAATAAAAGTTATTGATGAAAGTCAAATAAACAACTCGTACTAACTAATTAAATCAAAATTTTGAACCTTTGCTGTTCCAATTTTTAAGTATATAGCATCACACATAATACTATTAAGATGGGGAAACTTTAAAAGCCTTTTATAAAAGAAAAACTGTCAAGGAACTATCTGATTTTAAATCTAAAGCCCAAGAAGCTGTATTTCAGATTAGATCTTACTTAGTTTTCCAAGGACATTTCGTAATCCTCCATTTGAGGTAAATCATCGGGATAACTACGGTGCTGATTGGCAAATATTCGCAGCACGACTGTGGAATCCTGTTAGATGTTCTCGCCTTTACTCCTGCCACACCTGCATTATCGAGGATACAAACACCTTTGCCGCACGCTTACACAGCTTATACAACTTTGCAGGCGCTTCTGCACCTTGTTCTTACCAAATAGGAAACGTTCTTAGTTCGTAAATATATCAAAGCCAATTATTTCCCTAAGAACTACCGACTATCTATTCGTTTATCTGGACGATCATTATCTGGACGTACTGATCGTTATTTCGCTCCTACTAGTTGATGATAGTGGTGACTACAGTAGTACGCCAGGATAATAATACTTGTACATGTTTTACAGAAATTTATGATAGTTTCAGAGATGATTTTTACTATTGCTAAACGTTCTTTGCGCAGTAAGAAAGATCAGAAGATTGTAATTAGTGAAGTAATAAAAATAAAGTAAAACTGCTGAAATTCATTACTGATGTGTAAAAGCTACAGTCTTCTCCGTGTATAAATGTTAAAAGAAGTAAATTTTTAATAGTAGAACTGCAGGATATCAAGATAGAAATTTGAAATAAGTTTAATTAAAACTGCAGTTACAAGACCCATACTTTAAATAGTTTTATATAGTAATCTTTAGTAGTACAATACATTCATGATATTTTAGACCATAGTAAGCCATATTAAGAAGACATTTCCTTTAGAAATTATTTTCAAATGCCGTAATATTATTGTTATATAGTCAGATATAAACCAGACTGCAGATTAATACAAATCATGATTAAAACGTAATATCAAACCTCAAAGCTCCTAAAATAAAAAACGATAGAAATAATAAAAGCATATTAAGTGTATAAAAAAGAACAAAAATTTATTAATTATAATTATAAAACCCAGTAAAGCATACGAGACAGAGTTTCATTGGTATAATGGTATAAATAATTCTCCTGGTACAAACCTGCCTTATTTGTAAAAATTCTGCAGAATTAATTTTACGGCAATGTATCAACACCGAGCTAACGTTTCCAGCTGTAAAAGTAATTCTCTTAAACGGAATCATCCTAACCAATGACCTAGCATTCAACATTCAATAACGTAATAGGCTCTTCCATTTTGTAAATAGACATAATCTTATATATGTATCTAATAATTTACAATCTATTATGTCTACATTCTTGATAATGTATTGTATTATCTGTTACTTCTTATACTTTTCGGTGTCGAGGCTGGTGCGTTAACGTATAAGACTCTACGCGTGCAATACACAACTCGGTCTGTCTCTGCGGGTTTCGTGGTTGCAGTGCACCATGTGTGTTGTGTGGGTTTGTGTGTGTGTGTAGGACCTTGTTACTCTACCTCCTAGACCTGTATTCGGAGAAGAGCGTCGTTAATTAGGCTTTCGAATACTTTGGTTTCCTTGTATGGGGAGGTTTTTTGCAAAAAAAAATTCAGAAATATTCTCCAATCTCTGGAGTTTTATTTCAATTTTAATAGCTAGGATATTTAGGATTAACATAAAAATAAAGTTACAAACCATTACAACTTGAGAAAAATACAAAATCATGATTTTCGTAGTTCCTTGCATTTGATTTCAACTAAGTTATAATCTTAAATTTCTAGATAGGACATAAGAAAGATGTTTTTCGATTATGTAATGGATTTGTCAGCTTCGTATCTACCAAAGATTTCCTGAAAATTTTAACAATATGTAATGTTAGGTATCAAATAATAATGAAATAAATTATGGATTTTTAATTATCTTCCATTTGCTGGAGTTGTTTAATGGTTCTGCTTCTTTATAACTGTTATAATAGATAATTTAAAAGCAAACTAAAGAATCTTATAGTTTGAAAACTACCCCCTATGTTGTCAACATGACAGTTCTTTGACAATTTCGTTGATAAATGAACGGGTAATTGTTACCTTAACCTTTAGTTATCATTATCCAATAAAAAAATCTGAGAAAGGAGGTTCGTTTAAATATATCACTTGATATACCTACCAATAAAAATCCTTCCTTTCAGATTGTTGGCTTCCTATTACGTTTCGAAGCAAATCTCTGTTTATATTCGATTTATTTTCAAATTTTATACAAAAATCAGCTGCAGAATTTCCATCAAACTCAAGCTCACCAAGCGTAGCTTAAAGGGGTGACAATCACGAGAGGGTTTAGAAAATCTACCCTCCCTAATTAATCTGGTGACAATATTGCAGTTCAAAGCAGCTACAACTGCCAATGGCAGCGTTTAATTGTAATAGGTATTTTTCCCCTCTTTAATATGAGAACTATTTATTTCGTAGTACAGATAACGAAGAAATGATGGATTAAGACCCTAAATGAAGGGTGCTTGCATGAATTTATTAAAGGGCTTTTTATAAGAAAACTAAGTTGTTAATTTAACTATAAAACATAAAGTAATTTTAGGAAAAGCGATGTAAAAGTTTTAGGCAGATAATGTTCTCAAACATATAATTTACTAAATTCAGTTTGTAATCTTAGTTTCCTGAAATAAAATGTTCCCGTGGGTGTTACTCAAGGTTTTCGAGTAAAAACCGCCCACAAAAATTTTCCTTCCTGTGTCGTGAACAAAGAAAAGAACTAAATGGTCAAAAAGAAAGCCGGAACACTTTCTTTTAGACATTCTTTCTTTTAGATGCGTTTTTACTATTGTTGCGTGAGTCCAACGTCGAAAAATATAAAGAAACCTACGCCCCGAGAATAACACGTAGGAAATAAAACAGGTAGCGTTCGTTAAAAAAGTTTTGAAAAGAGAAAAAACGAGGTACGAAAAACAGAAAGAAATGTTAACTTTAGAATTATTTAATAAAAACGAAAATGAATGTGGTTTGCTGAAATTATTCCATCGACCAAACTGCAACAAGCAAAAATTCTCTTAGTAATCTATTAAGCGCTCTATTTCACGTTAATGGGGGAAATCCAACGGCAAAACAGAGATATAAGATAATGAAGTGTGTCGTAAATACAAACAAATAGCGGAAAAGCGTTCACGTGTGAAGGAAGTAGAAAAAGAAAAAGCGGATATCTGGAATTTTGCCCTGTGGAACAAGCATTTATCTCGAAGAGAATATAAAAATATTAGGGAAAAACGCGACGGTCAACTGTGGACGGTAACGAAGGAGTGGACTTTTTATAAAATTACCAAGCAAAATTAGGTATAGAGTTAAACTAACGTCCAGAAAGTAGAACAAACAGAACTAACGAATTCGAAATGGAGAGCACAGAAAATTTCAGATGTTCACGCTTGTGATCAATAACTCGCGAGGTATTTGGGAGGAAAAAGGTATTCAGGTAATAATTCTTTCAAACTCGAGAATAACTAGCTTTCCTCATGAGAGGACTCATAATGTGGAAAAAATATTCTTCCAGCGTATAGAAGAGGATATTATTTTTATCATAAATTTCAAAGCAAAGGGCCTCCAGACTCCAAACTCAGCTCACTCGAGATACTTTATACATAAAAGAAAATACCTCTTGAATTTAAAATGTAAGAGTAACTCAAAGCAATAAATACTTACATGAAGTGACTGTCTGTCTGGCATGAAAACCTCTCATGGCTAACTAAATCACGCACTGTGTAACAAGATTTTTGGTGAAATAAATAAGAAGCAGCGCCGGATTTAATATGATGGGCTCGCAGTACATTCTTACAAACGGATAATTTGAATTTTGTAATCATATCTCCGAAAACTCCATCATAAATATTAAAAATTTACCTTTAGCAGCGGTAAACTTGAAAAATTTTGAAATCAAGTGCCGCTTTCCGAAACAGGAAAACGACGTTTTCCCAACGTTTGGTCTCAAAGAAGAATTTGAATTAAGCGGATTATTGAAAAAATGGGAATTTTTATCCACTGAACGCAACAAAGTATAGCATAAAAAATTCCATTTTTAACGTACAAATTCCCAGCAGGTGATATTGAACCTAACAAAAATACCAAAAAAAAAATAAAAAAAACAAGATAAACTTGGTTTTAATAAATTTTTATCAAATTTTTGAACTCCAGTGAAAAATTCCAAATCAATAATTTTAATGATTAAATTTTTAAGGATTCATCAATTCGAAATTCAAGTCCACTGTTTTTATATAAATTCAATTTTGGTTAAAATGTAGAAAAGCGGCATCATCAACCAAGATTGCGCCATGGAAACGAAATCCAAGGTGTCGAAGACTAAATCACTAACGTCAGAAGCACCTAGACGAAAAGAGAAAGATTTATTGTTAGATGGGGGACGCAGGATTTTATTTTATTGATGTTCTGAAAAGATAGCCCTAAATGCGTAATAAAATCCTGTATCTTCAACTTTAACACTTCTATTAAGTACCATATATCGACATATCATTTTCGTAATGCTAAATTATAGGCTGAAATTTTACAATATTTTCCTTTCAACTGAATTTTACGTTGTACTTTGATATTTTTCTTTTGTTGCTCTGGTGTTTCGCTATATCATATTGCAGCTATATTTATTTTAAAACTGTAAAAACGTATTTAGCAAATAGTTTTTAATTTAGCTTTCGCCCACTCAATAAGCAATCAGAATCAGACACCAATAATTTTTAGATTATATGTAGGTATGTACATTCGTATTTTAGGAATAGTGCCAACTTTGAATAACTTAAAAAATAATCTTTATTATAAAAAACAAATATTAGTAAAGAGTGGAAAATCAGCAAGTCTGTGCAATTATATTTTGCAAATTTGAAGGCTCATTCTAAGGATAACATCGTTTGAAACAAACCAAAGCGTTTACTATGCAACACATTCGCTTGAACTAAATTTTCAAAATTAAAATAAAATTCCTGTCCCAGATTCAGATTCATATTAGTTTGACTTTTACTCTATATACTAAGGGTTGATTGTATACGGTGAGTTTATATTTGCGTCCGAATAACCAGTACATCCTTTTCTTCCTTTTCCGTTTCGGCCAACTATGGATTACGCTATTTCAACTGTTTTTTCCTTTTCTTCCTTGTGTTTCAACATTTGCCCAGTATTTATTCGTGGTGCAAAATGCTTAATCGAAGGACCGTAAAAAACTAAATGTATGAATAGCTTCGACTCACCTTGAAAATGTTTTCTGGTTAGAGTCAAATTCTATTCTTCAAAATTGTAATCTTGAAAATTATCTTGAACTACCAACTAAAGTTTTTTCTTCTAATATTTTATTTGCAATCTTCAACTAACACTAACTTTTTCTAAATTCAATCTTGAAATCCGAACTTTATTTTTATTATTTTCTAATGTTTCTTCTAAAGATAATGTTTAACTATCTTATTACCTAATATTCTCTTTCTAATCAATAGAAGAAACCAAAGCTTGTCGAAGCAATGCAATATAAAAATGATAATAAATAGGGAATTTAACACGCACACTGCCTAGATTTTACTTTCTAAAAACAATTCAAACTAAAATTAATAAAAACCATGATTAAAACGGAACACCCTGTATTCCCGCATTCGGTTTTGGTGCTCTTCATTCGTTTCTTCTGTCCATGTCTTGCCTGTTCTTAGCTTTGGATTTTCTTGAAAACCATTGTACGCTCCAAGTTTCTTCTTAACACGCTCCTGGATGTCTTCACGTGTGATCCCCACTTCCTGCAGATCCCTTTCCACATCAGTGAAACAGTCTCCCTTGGTTTTCTTGTCAAAAAAGTAGGTAAAGACCCGGTTAGTCATTCTCGCTGTGCTCATTCCTGCCATGTGACCATAGAAGGCAATCCTCCTTTTCCGAACTGTGTCCGATATCTTTTCCACTTGTTCGTGTTCGGGTAGTTCGTGGTTGTGTCGTCTCCTGTATTTGCCGTTTTCTTTGAGCGGACCCAATTTTCCACAGGATCTTCCTTTTTGTGATTTCCAATTTCTCGATCAAACCTGTTCATTGCGAGTCATTGCGCTGCATGTAGGGCCTTCGGTCGGATGACTGTGCAGTAGTAGTATCTGAGCTTGGTGTTGAAGGATATTGATCTTTTTACTGTAGACACCTTAGGCTAGCTGGTACGTCATTTCCATTTTGTTGATCCGTGACGTAAAGGCTTCTCTCTCGGAATGTTGGGTTCTATCCACTCGCCTAGGTATTTAAACTTTTCTGTCCGCTTGACTTTTCTCTGTCCCACCTCTAACTACCTTATCTGGGCACCGGCTTGGTGCTGTTATGAACTCCGTTTTCCCAAAGGAGATTTGGAGGCCCGCCTTTGCGCTGTATCTTGAGTTGGTTGATTTGTCTTGCAGCTGTATCTAGGGAATCAGAAAATATTGCAAGATCATCTGCGAAGGCTAGGTAGTCAACAACAAATTCATACTCCTATAGCCTAGTCTAAGTATGGCCAACCTATGGCGCATGCGCCAAAAGTGGCGCATCGCATTATTAAAAGTCTGAACCCCCAGAGAAAAATTTAAACAAAAATCTCTTATACGATGATGATGCACCGTCAATGGTAGGTAGAGTTTCTGGAACTGTAACTTTTCTTGAAAGGTTTTCAGGTCGTTCTCTACTAAAATATCACTGTCTCTGTCTCTATCTCTGTGTAGAAAAACTCTAAATTTGAAGCATATATCAGTTGTAAAGTGTATGAATAAAATTAGAGCAAGAGGTTAAACAGAAGAGAATTCAGAGCTTATTATTAACTGTTAGATATGGAATATGTGAGGTGCGGTAGCTTTCTAGAGGACACGTTCTCAGTAGATTTTGGAAACTGAAAGACAATGTTTATAATTTTCTGGAAGACAAGGATGAGCTGCATGAGGAAAAGCCCTGTTATGTGATGAGAACTGGCTATTTGATTTAGCATTTTTAGTTGATGTTACCAGCCAACTCAATGATCTAAATTTGAAACTGCAGGGCAAGAACAAATTATTGCTTCCTAGCTTAGTAAATGACATCAGCGCATTCAAAATAAAATTAAAACTGTTGAGCTCTCAGTTACAAGACGGGGATTTAAGTCAATTTCAACATTTAAAAGAACATATTAGTGAATCTGTTGAAGATAATGGCAACTTTACAGAAAACAAATGTATTGAGACCATCCATTACGGATAATAAGTAAAGATGAGTAAAACAAAATGTCTTTTCCACTTGTTATATTGAAAAATACAGTAGAAAACCAGGTTTCATCTCATAGAAACATTATCAATGCTAAAATAATAATCTAAAGTTACAAAACTTAATCGGAGCTAAAGACTGTCGCAATCTTACCCAAACAAAAAATAACAGGTAAAACGTAACGGGTTCAGACATTTAGCCAACTAAGGTACTGATTCCCTATACAAAACTAAGAAAACAATATTAAAAATGCCTGATCCCGTCAGGAGGTAACTGGTCCAAACATCTGGAACCTTCAAACGAGAAAACTCTCAATGTTTATCTTGTCTTTATATGAAATCCTTTTATTTAAAATATTGCTAAAAGTGTCTATATTACCATATACTTATACATATACATATAATAAATCTTTTTATACATAAATGTTAAATATATCCATATTACCATATTTTAAAAAGGCCGAAAAGAAGTATAAGATTGTATGGCGCATCATAACTAAAAAATGAAAAAATTGACGCATAAACTATAAAAGGTTGGCCACCTCAGGCCTAGTTTGTCTCTGTTTTCAACACCTTCCTTACTCACAAATGACTTTCTCGAGGACAGTAGAGGCGAGAGCCCATCTCCCTGTTTGGTCCCCGTTCTGTTTTCGAAGGCGTCTGACATACACTTTTTTACTATTAGTTATTATTTAATAGAGAGAGTTTTTGGCAGTTGTCCACAATTTTTTTTAAATGTGCTGCTGGCAGATAAGCCTTCTGTCAAGGTATAGTCCAAGCCAATTGATTTCTCTTTCATGAGGAAGTGGTTTCTTGTTTAGGGCAACTTACCCACAATCTAGAACTGGTTAAAAAGATGAAGAACTTAAGTCAATAAAATCAAATCAGTCAGTTTAACGTGTCTTTGGAAACAGAGAGAAACATATAGCCTTTTTGCATATTCAATTGTAATATTGCTAACCTGTAAGAAGCAAGATTTGAGAAATTTGAGATTAAATACAAATTCCAGGGTACCTACTAACGTAAATAAAGCCTGTTGACAAAACTAGAAACCTGAGTTGTAGATTGAATTATTAAGTAGCTTTATGATGAGAATTTTTCTTTGTTTTGATTGGTTCTATTGATAATTATTGTTTAACTCCAGAATTCTTAGGCATATATTCAATCAATAAGACTTCTTCCATGTTATGTTCCCTAAAAAATCTCCTTTCTAAAAAGTTTTTTTTTGTTATACATCCATTTTATTTTAGGCACAAATCATTGACAAAAATTGTCAAGATTGCTTCTTTCCATACATTAACATATACTTAATAATAACACAAATGTTTATTCAGTGATCAGCCAATACCATATTCTGATCTTCCCTTATGTAATAATTGTTTTGGGTAAACAATCATTCAGAAAATATTTTCATTTAGGTATATTATTTAGAACAGCATTTCCTCTGACGATATATTGATGTGTCTTCCATCTGTAGAACTCTCATCCTTGCATAACGTCATTGCCTTTTTTAGTGTAATTTTATACTGAAAACAGATTTGACTCATTTGCAGAATACTTTTGTCTGTGTTTACTTGACAGTATCAGACTATACAAAAAGGGCACCAGCACAGTCGCTTCTGATTGGATTGGCGCAGTAAAATATTTAATAATATGCCTTTCTATTAGTGTGACACTGTTAACAGAATGTTTCCGAAAGTTACTGTTTGTAGAAAATTCTCCGCAACTCTCATATTTGTTAATAAATACAAGAAAATTATAATTTAATAATTTAGTTAACAAAAACAAAAAGGCACAAAAAAGGAATAAAGAAAAGTAGGAAATGAAATGTCTGACAAATATAAATATTAATGGGAATTTAAACCTTTTGGATAAATAGGATTAGATTTTTCATTTCCTCAGTATGAGATATCTTAGTTTTAAACTGAAATTTCTTCCTCAAGGTAGCTTACCCTAAGACTTCACTCATACACAGGCGAATCGATTTTCGACTAAAAAAGTCTTCGCAGGTGTGATATTGAAAAGATCGAGTGGCTTTACTTAGATGGAGAAGGCGTCGAATTGACTTTTAGCTCAAGACTTGTGGATTACAAACGGAAATTGAACAAACTCTGATACAGATCTAAAATTTTATTAGGATCAGGCATTACATAAACGATTTTCCCTGTTTGGGAATCTGCTACTTCAACTTATATCCTTTACCATGCAAGCTCGAGAAGTTTGTTCGTTGACTTTAAAACTACGTTTGAAAAACATTCGCGTCAAACGAAAAACTCCAAATTTAAGTCAGCAGGAAACGGCCAAAGCGATCTGAATTACCCTTTGTAAATATTTAAGCGAGTGACTCTTATTTTGGCAGTTTCAAGTAGGACGGAATGTCATTTTCACGTGAAAACCTCAGAAGAAGCGATTCATAAGTTACGATAACCGATATTGATGGAAAAAACTGATGTATATTACGTTCAAAGGCCATAACACATGTCGTCACTTTTGAATATACACATCATAGAAAGCGGTGTGATATATCGAAAATTGATGACAGGCGCGTGTGACACCAATATTACAAGTCGTGTGCAGCCGAAGAAATAGCTAGAACACAATACAGAGGAGAGCAGTTGAGGTGTTAGCGAACTTCTGGGAAACTCGCAGCCCTAGTTGGCGACAATCAATACGGTTGCTGGGTTGGCAGAACACGCACCACCACCGCTTCTTTGTCGTTCACTACTGTACTGATTCTCTAGGGGGTTGAAATCTCAAGTCTGCACAATATATAAAAGACAACGTAAGTTAACACCTTCGAGTAAACGTACACCTGACGTTTCCGAAAACAAGCGGGCTGCTTTTGTTACTTCAGATTCGAACCTAGGTGGAGCTTTAAAAACCGCTCTCAAATAAGTGTGTCCCGCTTTCCCGGGTTAAATACGAGATAATAGCACGTGTTTGTATAAAGCTATTCATAAACCAAAACGAAGAATATTACTTACGCCTCAAAGCACTACCAATTAGGTACATCGTGTTAGTAGTGGGTAGTTAACGCCGCGTAAACAACCTAAAGTAACGAAGGCGTTAAACGAATACAATTTTAATTCATTGCTAATGTTTTACTTTGCGTGTTTAGATAATGTAATTAAAGGAGATTCATCCCAGGTGAACATATACGTTATGGATGATTCAGCATTTTCCACCCTTTACTGCGTTTTACCCTTAAATGTAAATATATCATTAGTTTCTCACATTTCCTGCTATTTATGTATTAAGTAAAAATATCCACGCAACCTGTATAATTATAAAAGCTTCTGGTTTGATTATCTACTACTATCATTACAATACGTAGCAGTATACCTACTTTTTTTTAATGTACAATCTGAATGTTAAAATTTACTCGAATCACTCAAAAGAAGCAAAATACAGCATATATCTTATCTAATGAAATTGAAATTTTATCCTACAATAATTTTGATAAATTTGAGAAACATTACAGAAATAGTAATCCGAGTAAACTTCTTTTTGCAACCGTAAAAGCGTAATTCCTTTAAATTAAAATAATTTAATTTTCATGATGTTGTGTGTAACAATAGAAGCGTATAAAGATGCGCATGAATATTAAATTAGGCCGAAACAACTTTTATTTTGTTATAAAATAAAGCCTAAAACACATGAAAGTTAAATTACGGAGAAATTTCAGAGGTTGGATGATGTAAACAAAATGTCTACTTTTACAAGAAAATTTAAAACTAGAAAAAAGGAGCCTTGAAAGGTAAGTAAGCGCAGCAATAGAGAAAAAAAAGAAGAAATTATTGGAACAAAGACGAAAGACAAAAAAGTCAGTATGGGTAAGGTGCAATAATAGAAATATGAAAAGGAAAATAAACATATACACAGTGTCTCAAATTCGAGGTTCATTACTGGGATTCTCTTATTTTGAAAGATTTAAGATTTCGCAGATTTCTGGATACCAACAATAATTTAAGAAGAAAGGCGAAATCGTTTATGAAAAGTCCTTAACTACTGGTTAAAAGTCGTCTTTATTTTCCAAAATCCGTACAAATAAAAGAGCCCAAATTTTTTTCAGATTAGGTTTGCTTCGAAAAAAAATATTGCAGTTAAGTCTGCCTTGTATTTTTTTAGAATTCCATTCCAATAGTAGTCTCGAATTTGGAACCCCAGTACTTACACTGCAATATTCGAAACATCACACTATTTGAAGCACAGCACACCTGGAAGCTTAGTAAAGGCAATAAAAGATTATAGCAATAGAAATGGATATCTTTGGACATAAAGTGATACGCATGTACTTACAACAGACAGGGCGAAGGACAAAACACAGAAATTGTAGGACTGGAGGAAACAATAACAATTGATACATAGAAATAAAAACAGCTCACCTGATACGGACATTTAAGTAGCATGATTGTGGAAAAACTGTCAGAACTAACAACGGAATAAATACAACAAAGAGAAAAGCAAATCTTGGGGAGAAGAAAGAATGAAAGAAGCGTAGAAGCAACATTTAAAAAGAAAATCTTAGAACAAAAAATAAAGTTTCTCTTATAATTCGCTAACATCTTGTCGGATTATTATATCTATTATTTTGTCGATTTATGTGAAATATTAAAAAGCAGTAACTTAATTTGACAAATAATGCTTGTATTTTGCAGCTTTCATTAACTCCACGATGTAGGCTGATAATATTTTTGGAAAAAGGGACGGTATATAATAATATAAAAATAATTCTACTAAGACAGAATATACCGGGTGATTCACAAAACACGCAGTATTTAACAACATATTCAGAAACAACGTTGATCTATGTTTATCTTCAATTAAATTTATGAAATCAGATGTAGCTCACTTCAGAATGACAATACATAATTAAATATCCTACCAATGTTGTATTCCAAACTGATAACATTCATGACTTATTACTAGAAAACCAAGAAAAAATAGTATTAATAACAAAAATAATTTATATCAATTGTTAGTACAGAAATATACAAAAAAATAACAATAATTCTATATACACTCAGGTGCACAAAAAAAGCGGGTCATTTCTTTTTCTTTTAATTTTTATGTTGTTGTAGTACTTAGACTAAAATTTTTAGTATTTTACAATGAAAGACACCATCAGGGCGAAGAAAAAACAACTTATGGTACTTATCAGTTTATTTAATGAACATTAATAAGGAAAAATGATAATGTACGTATACAATAAAGAAAATGCAGTTCCGCAAAATAAACTTAACAGAGATTAAGAATGAAAATTTCATTTGAATAGATTTCAATACTTTGTATTGCCTCCTCTAGCCCTAACTATTGCCTGCATACGGCGGCCCATGTCACTAATAAGCTCACGAATATCATTTTGCAGAATATTCTGCCATTCTTCCTGAAGTACCACACGAAGATCATTTATTGTGGTTGCTGCAACTGCACGTCCTCTAACACGCCTGCCCAGCATGTCCCAAACATGTTCTACAGGATTTCCATCTGGGGTACATGCTGGCCAGTTTAGTTTTCCTATTCCAACTTCATCCAAGTATTCAGTGACGCACCTTGCTGAATGCGCTCTCGCGTTATCCTGCATCAGAACAAAGTCATCGCCGATAATTGGAGCAAATGGAACTACGTAATTTGCCAAAACCTCCTCATTATACCGCTGTGCAGACAGCGACCCGCCATCAATAACAATCAATTCGGTGCAGGCATCCATTGATATCCTGCCCACACCATCACTGAACCTCCACCATGGCTAACCCAGGGTTAAACGTGCACTCCGCAAATTGTTCTCCCGTTCGTCTCCATACTCGCTCTTTTCCATCTGGTGAATGTAGGCAGAACCTAGACTCCTCAGTAAACAGTACAGTACTCCATTGTGCCAATGTCCAATTCTAATGTTCGCGAGCAAATTGGAGTCTGGCTACTCGGTGACGTGGGAGTAGTTTTGGTCCAGCTGCTGGTCTGCAAGTTTTAAGCTAACTTCTTGTAACCTTCGACGAACTATCCACACACTCACATCTGTACCACGAACCTCACGGGGTTGGTTTTTTGTCTCCACTGAAGTCAAATGACGATTCCGTAGAGTATTAAGGACGAGAAATCGGTCATCGTTAGCAGTCGTTTTTGGTTTCCTGCCAGATCTCGGCCTCCGCGTGTTTCTGCCGGTTTCTCTAAACTGTTTAAGTACTCTTTGGATGGTAGAGAGACTGACATGAAGTAATCTGGCCACATACCGCTGGCTTCTTCCGTCTTCCACAAGAGCTACAGCTTTTGCACAATCTTCAGCACTTAGAACCATAATGAACACACCAATTTCTATTGGGAATAACAGTAAATCGAAAATAAACAAATGAAAGCCGTAGGCACCTTGATGCTCTATGCATAATGTCGAATTGGCAATAGGTAGTGAATAACTCGTATCTTTAAATTTCATTTTAGCTTATTAATGTTCATTAAATAAACTGATAAGTACCATATGTTGTTTTTTTCTACACCTTGTAGTCTCTTTTATTGTAAAACACTAAAAGTTTTATTCTAAGTACTACAACAACATAAAAATTAAAAGAAAAAAAAATGACCCGTTTTTTTTGCACCTGAGTGTACAAAGTACCTTAATGAAAAATTAATTAGAAATTTCTAACTGTCACTTTTAATGATTAAGTAAACAAACAATAAGTATATAGCTACTAGCTACTACATCAAAATTTGTTTTTAATTTGTAGATATTTCTAGTAGCTTTGGAAATATGTATGTTGAGTTGCATTTAATAGTAAAGTATGATCAAAATTTCTGTTCATCAAGTATGGCCGTGGAAGTGCAAACCAACGCATTTAAAATTGGCTCACATATCTTTACTTCAAAATTTTTGACAGCTCTCACATTTAATATTATATGTAAGCCAATTTTAAAGGCGTTGGTTTGCACTTCCACGGCCATACTTGATGAACAGAAATTTTGATCATACTTTATATTATACACGACGCTATAATGTAGGCTATTATTACCGAGGATAATGTTTGCAACACGAGCGAGCTTTGCAATTATCCGAGGTAATAATAGCCATTATAGCGAGTAGTATACTATACT
Organism: Melanotus villosus; assembly: GCA_963082815.1. NCBI lineage: Eukaryota > Metazoa > Arthropoda > Insecta > Coleoptera > Elateridae > Melanotus > Melanotus villosus. Next base: position 110,476,517 of record OY720418.1, on the reverse strand, counting down.
TTATCCACGAACACAAATACGAAGAATTTTTAATTAAAATTTATCGACGACTTGTCAATAATCTGTCAATTAGGATTAGAAACATAACCTATAATCTGTCAATTAGGATTAGAAACATAACCTATTTCCTTCATTATACACCATAGACAATGATGTTACCATGACACCTTGAATAATCATTATACACTGCTGTCAGTGTATAATGGATAGCATTATGAGTGACCAAACACATGAATAATTGACAGATTATTAAGTAGTCGTGGATAAAGATTTTAAGGGAGCTGTCAGTACTTTGATCTGCACCCAAAGCTTTGCATTAAATGGTAAGTATCATTAACTAATTCATAATATAATTTTTCGTGTAAAGTTTATTGCACAATTATTTATAGATTTGAAAAGCAGTTATGATAAATGCCGTTTTTATTTCATAGCATTGTATACGTAGTACTTATAAATACATTTAAAAAACATAATCAATTATGCAATAACCTTACGTGATGGAGCCATTAGAATTTATCAAAATCTCGAAATAATTAGAACGTTAATTAAAGCATTTGTTTATTTATTTAGGAATTTGGGATTTATAACTCAAAATAATAATAATGGAAAAAAACAAAACAATTTCGAATTTGTATTTGCAGAAATTCAAATATTTCTTGCTATGTTTACCGAAGGAGTTTGGCCATTAGGACTCATAAAATTATTAAAAAGTTAGCTAATTTAACTTGTTAGTTAGATTAAACGTTGTTGCAAAGATAGTAATTGTTTTGAAAACTTTTTACAACCTTTCTATAAAGCTGATTATTTAGGAAGGCGTTTTTAGAAAATGGGGTTGCAGCTTCATTTATATCTAAAGTACAGTTTATTTGTTTGTTTCTATATACTTAAACTAATCCTAAACAAATAAATAATTTCTTAATTCCGATGGTTCCGAGGTTCCGTCGACGTTTCCAATGGAACAGAAAAATCAAACATCACGGTTATTTAGCTCTTTCTAATCTACTAATTCACTAAAAAGAAAGAAAAGCTAGAACTTATAAGGCAAATACATTTCAACCAAGTCACGTTTGTATCGGGAAATCGAAAGCCGTCTAGAAAACAAAAATCGACGGCTGTAAATCAAGGAAAAGAAATTAATTTTCTTTTTCTTTACTGAGTTTATTTCGCCCCTTAATCCAATTCTGGCAATTTTCAAGTTACAGCGAGAATTTATTTCATTCTTATTCTTTGCTTAACTTTTGGAAATGGGCAATAATTTCTTTTAATTTTGTTGCCCCTTTCGTTATTTCTAACATTTACGATGTTATGTAATTTTACAGAATTGTTAAACAATTCAAAGAACTGCTTTTAAGGTGTAAAATATTTTTTATGCTGATTTTCTACCTTCAATTTATAAGTTTAGGGTTTAGGATTAGAGTAATCTTTTAAACTTTTTTTAATAATTTCTAAGCGTGTCGATACTAAATGTTTTCTAAATTTATTTTTTTTTGCATTTCTTCCGAAACAGATTTTTATTTGCTTTGCACTAACCAACCACTTTTCTACAAAACAAATTGAAAAATAAACGTTTTAAAATAAAATGCTTGAATACTAAAACGTAGGAGACTACATTAGGTTTATCTATTGTTTCCCATTTTAGACAATTGTTTAGGGATTCAAATCCTTGAAATGCAATTATTGTACTCGCCTTCACCAGACTTTGTTATTCGTGAACAAACAGGGCTTCGATTATCATTTTGATCTTCAATCGGTGACGCTCAGTTCACGTAATAGTCACGGAAGTTTATCTAAACTTCCCATTTAACAATTGCTAATCTAAAATTGATTGCCTTTTGTTTTCCTTTTTACTCTTTAAACTAAATTTCCACAGTAATTTGATTTTTCCAGATAATATAGCTTTTCTGTTTCAGATAGCAATCTTTTAATTCAAATTGGTTTTTATGTTTATACATGGTTTTCAAATTAACAAATAAGTGCAATGAAAATGACACAGGTTCGAATCTCGACCGTAGCTGAACCTTTAAAATTGAAATATGTGTTAAGTAGATTAGGTTAGAGTAGACGGTTAATGATGTAGATTTCGATGCTCTAAGACAATAAAACAATAAATACACATGCACTTTTCATACGCTATTTGGACAAAGACTCGCCACGGTTTCAATGTATTCTGTTGATATCGAAAATAGGACATCATGTAATCAGTCCTTTGTCAAATTTTAGATTATGTCAACGGTGCCTTGTTGCGAAGTGTGACTAATGTTAAATTTATCTTCTATTAAAACATTAGACTGCCCTAAAGCAAATTAAATTTTCTGGTAGTAAAAAATTGTACACATCTGGTAATGCTAAACCATACTTTTAAAAAAATGATTCACTGAGGTTTCTATTAATTTTAGCTTTGAAACAAAATTTGGTGACAATTTTGGGACTTAATCTAAAAGATAGCCTCTTTGTAAACCTTATTTAGTTTAACTGTACTTTTTAGCAGCTTCAAAAACGTTTCTTTCATTACTGTCTAATAAGTTATATCCAAAGAAGGAAATAAACAAAAGTGATGAGGACATTAAATACGAAGAAGTCGCAAATTTAATTGCTGCAGGTTAAAAAGAAGTTTAAGTGAGACCTTTAGAAACGAGGTTTCTCTCTCACATTTTAGCGAGATTTCCTGAATTTCTTGCATTGACTATTAGTTTAATCGATCACTTTGTTGGGGCACAGAATCGGTGTCAATCACTGTCAGCAAATTAACCTGCACCTTGAGATTGAACCTATCGATAACCTTAGCCCCGCATTTCTCACACTCTAGCCGAGTTTTCTTGATTGGAAATTTACATGGGTAAATTTATCTAAATCAGTCCAAATTTAGCATATAAGAATTACTTTATTAAACGCGTACTTGATTCCGTACGTCGACGAAATTAAACCTAACAAAACTTGGGCTTTATATTACGACAGTCATTAGTCATTACAAATGAAATATTGGCGAAGTCTAGGTATTTCTCGTAAAATGGCGAGATTAATTAATAATTTAATTGAAATCTAGATCAATTAAATTCTAATAGGTTCGATTACGTGCGTTCGCACGTACGTTGACGGAAATAATAGTGTGTAGGTAATCATGCAATTAATATTAAATCAATTAATGTAGACTACTTGCGCGAGGACTAATTGATATCGAGATGAAGAACAATTAAGTAATAACACGGGCATTAATTCTTAATTATAATCTATTGTTTGTCTTAATAATCTAACTGTTTGAAAGTCGACCCATAAATTAGATATTAAAGTGAAGTTTTAAGCTTTCTAGTATGATTACGCACAAAATTCGAGTATTTTTTGGTGTGTTCTAAGCCTTATCGATGATTTATGCGCCACAATAATCAAAGACCGGCAATGACTATGCGGAATAAGTTTGATTTATAGCCGCGGTAATTAAATGGATAGCGCTTGCATCAATACTAGTTTTTTGTAGGTTGTGAAAACGTTAGTGTTGAATTGGTTTATAAATAATCCGGTATGTAATCCCATTAATCTATTGCGAAGCATAATGAATCTCAAATTGTACAAGCATAGCGGAGGTTGCCTTGATTGGGAACATCCATTGTCCACCTTTGTCGGTTCTTTGAGAAGAGATGAACACGGTTAGCTTTAAAATTAAAATTTAATTCGACATTTATACTTTTTCCTATTATTATATTTTTAATTCGTTTAAAAGAAAACTCCCTGAAATGGAAATGTTTTAGTATTCAAAGAATGTTTTCAGTTTATTAACTGCATGATGATCCGAAAAATTAAGACAACGCACAGCAGCTAAACTGATTTAGAAACAGTAAAAGAAATTAAAGTGATTTGGCGAGAAGCTACTCAAAACGTTTTCAGAATTTTAAAACGGCAGCGCCTCATAATGTGTCTAGCGTTTTTCTTAATTCCGGATAGAGTAGAGAGGAAGTCTGCTAAATTAATATCCATTATCCTTAAGCACAGCGTTAGTTTAATATATCCTCTTGGGGTTTCATCGTTGGTTTACCCGCTGCAGGTCTATGAAATTGAAATATATTAGTACACTAACGTTTTCATTTTTCCGGCTTGAATTCGCCGAGAAAATGGAAACCGGGACTAGAAATGTTTTATTACACTTCCCGTGCATACGCCCTACGGCTCGATTTAATTAAAATTATAAATGAGATCTCAATGGTCGGAGAAAAAAAAATCACTAACTTACAATTAATCAATTCTTCCTTGCTTTTCAAAGCCATACAGGATATTTTTCAATCATTTCGTTATTTCGAATGTTTCTTTTTTGTAGTGAAAATATTAATGATTGTGATTGATGGGTTTGAATGAAATGAAAAATGATTTTGTGTTACAAACGGGCGTCTGTAAACCAATAATAACATCAATTTTTCTAATAGAGGCCTACGAATTATTGTTAATGATTAATAATTACCTGGGCCATATAAATAGTATTCCGTGTTTTAGGTTGCAGTTCAGTACTAAATAATTAAGTAAATTAAGGGTGGGTTGCATACAATTTTTGTTAAGTTAAGAAATGACCAAAAGAACACTTTTTTGTTCACTAATGTGTAATTTTCCATATGAATTTGGATTTTGATTCGATTTTGTTCAATTCGATGAATGATGAATTTAACGAAGCCCTTCAATCATGTTTGTGAAACCCGCATTAGGGGTACTTAGCAACCGTTTATGTTTTTATGCATCACTTTCAACTGATTTGTTAACACATCATTTAACAAATAAAAAAAAATGTTAAAAAAAGGTTTAACTTAGGATTTTTTGTAATTCTGCAAAGTAAAAACAGACGAAGATTAAGAAAATAATAATTTCAAAAGGCCTTTTTCTTAAAAAATAAATTACATTAACTAATCGATATTCTGGTTGTGTGTATTTTATACCTTCTTATTTATTAACAACATACTAGCAAATCATAATACGCGAAATAGGTAGATGTTCTCTATATACGTTACGATGCTCATAAATTTTAAACACATTTTTTGTTTCCAGGGTTGCTTTTCGAATTTTCGAAATTGTTTGAGAACTTAATAACAATATCCGCTTGATACTACGAAATAGTTATTTATACAACGAGTAGCTAAAGTGCCACTTTTTTGCACGCGTGAGAAAGTTTAAAGAATGAGCCGAAGGCGAATTCTTTAAATCTCACAAGTGCAAATAAGAACAAGAAACTTTAGATACGAGTTTTATACATAATTTTTTCGACTACCAAATATTTGTGCTAAAAAAGATTACAAAAACGTCAACGTCATTTCAAATTGAAATCTCACTAAAAATCATTCTTTAAACTTTCTCACGCGTGCAAAAAAGTGGCACTTTAGGTACCTACTCGTTGTATAAATAACTATTCTGTACTAATATTTACCTGGAAAGTAAAATATCAGAAAAAATGTTACAATAAAAAGAAATTTGAAAATCAATACAGCTGCTAACTGAATAATAAAACCATAGAATATTTGTTTCTGACAATATAGTTTAACAGCAGAATTTCCTTTAATAAGTTTCTTTTTTTTTAAATTAGGCTTTTGGGTGCTCAACAATTTACGCTGTTATACAAGGTATTGATGACAGTTTATATAATTATAAGATACTAAATAACATCAGCTGTAAGTATGACCTCAAGAAAGTGTCAAATTAATGTTAATTAGTTGTGTTTCACTATGAGAGCACTGGGTATGTAGAAGCTGATCACTTAATCGTCATCACTGTTGTCACTCAGAAATATATCTTGCGCTAGTTTGCGTTTAGTCGCACGTGGATGCCTCGTTGACCTAGTGTGTAGTAGGCAGCACCACTGCAATTAATGAGATTGGCGTGGAATTTTTTAGCAAGCTGTGGGAATACCTAATTCGTAATGTACTTAGTTGCTGGTTGGTGATGAACTAGGGAGCTTTGACTGCGATTCTAAGGATTTTGTTCTGAAGTACTTGGATTCTATGGAGATGGAGATTAGTTTTAGATGTGTTGCCCCAAACGACACACCCGTAGAGGACTAACGGGTGTATCAGTGATTTGCATAGGAAGGAGGACTTGGGATTTATAAGTGGGTATAATAAATTGGATTAATTTCCTGTGTCCTTCGTTTAATTTTTTGTGAACATGGTATTTCCAGGTGAGCTTGGTGTCAAGATAAATACCTAGGTATTTAACGGGTTCGTCGTTGGCGTTCCACTGAATGGAGTGGCCGTTAATTGAGATTTTAGGTGGGTTATTAATTCGTCTCAGTGTAAATATTTTTGTGACACATTTGGCATAATTGATGGACAGGTTTCCTTTCTTGAACCATCTGCTGAGTATAGTGGAAGCATCTTGTGGTTTAGTGATAGCCACTTCCAGGCGTTCGTCTTTAGTTAATATGACTGTGTCGTCTCCGGTGGGGAAGTCTCGCTTGAAGATGTTGAAGAGGATTGCACCTAGGATGCTGCCTTGAGGGACCCCTGCATGTAATGTTTTTGGTGGAGGATAGGGATGTGTGAATTTTAACTGAAAAAGTGCGATTCTCTAGGAAAGAGAATAGTTGGAATTGATGTAGTCGGGTATTTGTGGAAGTGAGATTTTGTATTTGAGGCCGTTTCTCCACACGCGATCGAAGGCTTGTGCTATATAAATAAACAGGGTTACTGTGATTTATTTGGATTATTTCAATGGTCTCTGTCACACGCTGTAATTGATAAGTGGCCTTCTCTAAAACCGAATTGAAAGGTTGGTAAAATATTCAGTCTTTGGACTCCATCGTTAAGCCGAGAGTGGATGACTTTTCTTTTTCGAAATAGTTGTTAGTAAACTGATTGGTCTGTAACTGCTAATGTCTTTCTTATCCTTTCCCGGTTTGGGGAACATCAGTATAGTTGCATGTTTCCATATATTGGGGAAATACCCTATTTTTAGGCATGCATTCAAAACCGTTGCTAAATACGCGTATGCTTTTTTGGTGAGTTTCTTCAATATGATATTGGGTATTGTGTCGTAACCTGGTGATTTATAAGTTGATAGGGTTTTGATTATAAAAGCAAGTTCCTTGGGTGAGGTTGGTTTAAAGTTTGCTCCTGGGGTTGGTTGATGTGTTTCGATAAAGTTGGTCACTATGTTAAGTTTCTATCTAAAGGAAATTGAACTTTCAGAATTATGCATACTTTTCGAAGAGAACAGACAAAAAAGAATAGAGCGAAATATTCCAGAAAACCTGTGAATAAAGTTACAAAATACATATACAGGGTGCCTCAAAATTGACGCCCGTGCTTCTGGTATTTGATTCAGGGGGCTAAAAGAAATCGAAAATGAAGAGTGGAAAATTTTCCGATTGTCATTTGTTCGACTGAATAGCCCCTAAAATAACATGAACCGATTAAAATGCAGCAAATTTTCTTAAACTGACTCATATTATCAATTAACTTAATTAATGAAATTTTATAATGTAATAAATTATAATATTAAACAAATAACTGAAACTTATAATACCTTACCTAAATTTCATTTACAATAATTTAATATTTACTTTTAATTTAAATTTAATATTTATGATTAGATGATTACAGTTGCTGCCAAAATGTCTATGACTTTCAATAATTTCTAACTTATTTTAAATTATTCCTAATTCAACTAACAATCAACTTAAAATACTATTTACAAAATTTAAACGGTATTTTTACTGTTGTTAATTTTCATGAAATTGTCTTGGTTAGCTTTAAATCGTCTTTAAATATCTGAGATTTCCTAAATCTTATATTTTTGATTCTTTTCATAAAACTAAATTTCTGCTCTTTAAGCCTTATTATTCTTTTTCTCTGTGTACTTTTACACCTTTTTGTCATAATTTTACATCTGTTTGAATTTTGTATATGGTCAAATCCTAATGTAAACTTTCAGAACATCTGTCCTTATTATAAAAACATATTTTATCAATTATTAAGCACTAATTTAATTTTATTTGTTCTTTTCAGCATGGCAAATAGGAAACTATGTTACCAGGAATCAAAATATCGCAGAACATTTAAATCGTAACATGAAATAAAGAAAATTTCTTACATCCGAAATCAAAATCTTGAAACGTCAAACTTTATAATAAATTTTATGACATTCTTGTCCTGTATGTTAACTTTACAGTATTTTTATTGAATTTACTAATTTATAATAAAACTTTTGTATGGACTTTAAATAAAATTCATCTTAATATTTCATTTCTGTACTTTTTAAGTGTAAAAATAATGTATCGTAGATGTCAAATTGTAGTGTAAATTGTATATGTGTTAAATTGTAATAAATTAATGTTGTTTGATAATGTTTAGTGTTTAGAATACACAACAATATGTATACGTATAAAACTATATGACAAGATTCAAACTTCGGAATAAATAGAGTGATAAAAGTATTTAATAAATCTACTCGTATACCGGGTGTAACAAGATCACGGTACACCCCCCTTTTTTCCTTTAGTTTTCAAGATAAATAGTTGAAATTTGGAACATCTTATATACTTAATAAACTTCACTTTTTGACATATTAAATGATTTTTTTACACTTCCGGTTTCACCGGAAGTGACACTAACTTTTGATTTTCAAATGGAACATCCTATACCTATACAGTTTTTCATAGTTCACATTCTCGTCCGTACTATTTCTAGATTCGGACGATTTTATTAGTAACCAAATAAATTCTAATGATTGATCTGTTTTGGAATTCGTTTTTGGTTCCGCCTCTACTTAATTATCAAAGTAAAAACTAACTTTTAATTTTTAAATCATTTCCCCTTTACAGATTAGTTATGTAAGTTAAAATTCTAATTTTAATGTAATTAACAATTCATTCCGTTTTCAAATGCAAATCAAGTATAAAATATTAACACATAATTTTCTGCTTTATTTTTTACGTGATGCGCAATTTATTTTAGGTGTAGCACGAAAATGTGTGAATTTTCTACTAAATAAACTGTAACTTGAAATTTAGGAAAGGTGCGGTAAATAAATTTAACCTCACCCTGAAATTTATGACGGTAACAGGGAACGCAAAACTTTTACGCTGCTAGAAATTAAACATCTGGAAATTAACTGTAACTTTACGTATAAACGAAAAGACCAATAAAACGACTGTTTCAATTATACGCATTCAATAAAGAAGGTTTTGACAAAGGTTTGCAAATCGAAACCAGTTGTACTGTTTTACTGAAACTATTGTTTTTGTGGTGTATCTGCGTGGAGTTGGTTGTTACAAAGTAGAAATTCGTATTTAACCCGTTTAAAAGGATCAACACCAAATCTATTATTTCCGGTTACACAAACCTAAGGCGAGTTGATCTGTTTGTGAATTGATCAGATCTCCGTTTGGAGATTAATTTAACTCTTAAGTAGCGTGTAAGAGAAGTAAACAGAGTATCGACAAAGCATCCCTTTGGTTTTGATACCAAACCAAGCCAGAGTTACCCGGTGCTGTTAAAATCAGAGTGCTGTGGAAATTATTGAGATTCGCAAACACCCTGGAGATTAATTTAGGCGGTTTTAGGTGTTTTCGCAATTTAAGCAGTTTTGCAATTTTGTGTTAATTTCGAACGGCACTAATTAGTAAGCAGAAATGAAATTCAAGTTTCGAATTGCAAACGTATAAATGATAGATAAAGAGATTAGAAAGTTGCGTCATTACATTGTAATCCTGGAGCTGCACTAGAAAGTTTGTAATTTCTGAAACTCCATTTTACATACAAATTTCCCTCATTACTAAATGCCGAGTGCATCTACCCTAAATGTTGTTACAAGCGCGAGTTTTGTTAATTACGACAAGTGTCACATATCCTTCATACATTTTAATTAAATTCATGAGCATTCCTAAATTACGAAAGCGAGTAAACACGAGAATCGTGATCGTAAACGATAAATAACGAAAAAAATATTTACATTTATTAAATAATTCTTCTAGATTATTAAGCTATATAAATTCGCTAATTCCGCCGAGAAATAGAATAGAACACGCAATAAACGTTTATAAACTTGATAAAACCAGCAGCGAAAGGCTCATTAAATTAAAATTAATTACAAACTGCGTCCAGATTGGGAATTCGCCAACTCTGATACTAATGTACAAATTTCGAATGGGATTCTGAAACTTTAGTACCCGTTTAATCGCATTTATTAGAATCGGCTTTAGCTAATTACACTTTTAAGCTTAAGGGAGTTTTAATCCGCTTTTAATTCCTTATTTTATTAATAACTGATTTTGCGTGCCTTTCTAATAACAAGAAAATCATTTTTCTCAAAATTTTAAATGAATATACTTAAGGGATTTATATTTTGTTTAAAACTTTTAATGGCCAAAATTCAGTAAAGTACTTAGCTCAAACCATTATTCAAAATGAAGTGTTGAAAATTAATTTTCTGAAGTCGTTGAAAGAGATGCTTTCTATAATTTAGAACTCTCTTCGGTGCAACTTGGTACAAAGCTGAATATTTATAACAACCGACAGAAAAGGCAGTACTGTATAATGTATAATCTAACATTGTACATGAACCTATAAAACTCTTAATTATTATTCTACAGAGATGGAGAACTACGGTTAGCAGTCCCTAAATTATGCAATAAATAAGCTCCTACTCAAACAAACTAATTAATAGGTCAAGGTATTAATCGATTAATGCTATATTAGCAAAACTTTGAGGGTAAACTGGGACAAGGACTAATTTATGTACTTAGTAAAACAAAGGAAGAAGAAAACCGTAGGGCTTTGGAAAAGTTCGTTCTAAGATAAAACAAAGGAAATTTTTAATATAACTTAATATTATATACCTCTTGGTAGAGTCTACTAATTTATTTTTTTACGGAAAATTTAAATTTAAAGGAAAGAGGAAATTTACAGGGTAAGTCGACTGAAAATTTTAAAAATGAAACCCTTTAATTGTATTTACAGAATTATATGTGCAGGTCGTCTTACACACATTTTTTGATTCATTAAATTTTTGAATTTTCTTCTGGAAAAAACCTTTCAATTTTGTATATAGTTTCAATGACATATTTATCCAGATGAATATTTTTTAAAGCATCATTTATTAGCATACTACGTATACGGTGGCTGAAATCCGGGCGTTACGAAATCAAGCCAATTGGGCTTCCGCTTTGTAATCTTCAGGGCCTAAGGCACTACCCTGTGGATCACCTAAGTTAACTGGATAGTAATTCAATTGATACCCATTTCACTTAACTTCAATGATTCGATCCAGAGCTTATTCTGATTCTAAATTGAAACTGTTGATATGACATTTTATCAAAATCCTGCCGAATATACTCCACGAAAAAATATTAAGCCGGTAACATGGAGGTTAAGGTCACCTAACTCGCTTTCATACTCGGTTATCTCGTACTATATGTAAAGGGTGACGTGGTAAGCACCAGCACTTTCCCTACTCCAGTATTTTCAGTGACTGGGTAGGCCACCCGCTGAGAATTCGACTCGAGTTTGATGCCAAGGCCGTGCCTTAATCATTCGGTTGCTGCAGCGATATATCAAGGAATACTGTTCAACAATATTGTTTCTTCTGCATATCTTTATTTATTTGATTGTTTTGCTGAGATTTCTGTATAGTGTTAAACAAAATTTACTAAATTTTAACACTAGTTAAGTTGGAACCACACTGTTGGACGGACATACGCATTGTTACTGGCCTAAGTAGAGTTTTATGCAGTAGGATTAAGCATGCCTTACACAAAGATGTATTGCGATTGATCAAAGGGTAAAGCTGTCTTAATCTGTTATACACTTGATTGAGTTTTATGTTTACGTGGCGGTTCCAGGTGGACTCCGAGATATTTAATTGCTTCGCCCTTCGGACTCCAGGGGATTGCTGTTCCATGTAAGTGAATACTAACGTGATCCTAGTTATATACGTCTTGGGGTGAATATTCTGGTTTTACACTTGGATGGATTTAATGGTGTATCTGTCTGTTAAGCCACTTACATTTTTTGATAATAATATTTCTTTTTTATTTTACGTATTAGTTCTAGCGTTTCTTAATTAAAAATATTTACAAATAAATTTGACAAAGTTGTTAGACAAAATCGTAACCGGTTATACAACTGTTTACTAACATAGATTTGCTGATATACACAACGAAATTATGAACAACCACGAAATAAAGATATGGTTTTATTTTCTTTGGAGTAAAATACTTTTAACCTATACTAGTTCGAACGCCAACCACGCTCCAGCCCTCGCAGACCCGGGTCTGGTCATAGTTGGATTCGTACCCGGGACTTCTCGATCGTGAAACAGACACTTGTCCGCCACACAACGAGGGGACGTAAAATATTTTATTTCTTCTTTTAATTCATTCGATAAAGATGCTGCAAATGTATCAATTTTGCCTTTGTTCGATTCTGTCGGCAGTTTCATGTCTTTTCTTAATTGTTTAATCTAGATTTCTTTTTTTTAATTTCTGTACATTTTTATACAACACAAATTTATTTACATAGCATTTCTTTTGGTATAAATTGTTAGACTATTGTTAGCTTATTTTACTTCAGAATTGTAACTGCGTTGCCAAAATGGTCTGCCCTTTCGCCTCTTACTTAAATTTGGAAAGAAAATAGGAAATTTGCAGTAACTTAATACATGCTGATGAATTTTCCATCTGTTCTGCTTTCAGTGGGCCCTGTAGATAGAAATTACTTTGTGTAAGTCAAGATCGTACGGTATGTAATTGAACAACTTAAAATCAATGTATTAAATCGTTTTGCTTGTGGCATGACTTTGGGAATATGCCTGAACAAAAATAAGTATTTCCTATAGTCCAGGCATGGGCAACCTTTCCTTATTTTGGGGCCAAATTATCATTCTGTCTCCGAGTAAAGGGCCGGACCAAATTATTAAATAAAATAATGCTCTGGTCTAAAGCTATACGTTGGCAGGTGCCTTAAATGCTATGCGAAAGCTGTGATTATTGATGTCATAAATGAGCTATTTCGCGTCTTATTTTTATAATTTTATGAAAATTAGAAATTGTTAATTTAAATGCTATGAGCTATGATATTTTTGAATTAAATTATTGTAGGATATTTTTAATTTTAAATTAATTAAAAAAATTATAGACTGAATAAATACTAAACTTGATGTATCAGTGCCCGCGGGCCGGGGGTTGCCCATAATGTGCTATAGTCGTTGGATTTCAAGTTTTTGATAGTAGTATTACAAGTTCTTTGTAATATATATTTAATATTTCTAAGTTTGATTTTACAAGCAAGTTATATTAGGCAATACGCGAAACTTTGTGGTATTATGGGTTGCATATCTTAAATTTTAGTTTGGCCTTCATTATACATTTAGCGGTATTTGAGTCTATTTCTGAATTGGTCTTTCTGAATATTTTTCGATTTCCGTTTCCTCCTCACAAGTCGTTCGTCGTGCTCGGACGTGGTTTTGGTAGCTGGAGTGATGAGTTATTAAATTGTATTTTATATGGGTAATCGCTGCCTTAAAACCACATTTATGGAGTTTCGGAAGTAATTTGTTGAGTATTCGAGTGGCGTTGGCCTTTATTTTGGTTATTTGGATACTTTCGGAATTTGAACGCATGGTGCGGTTTTCTGTCGGACGTGAACTTATTTCACTTGGAAGGGCTTCTCCACCTTAAAAGGTATGTTACTGCTTGGTTTTGTTTAAATCCCTTTAACGTATTCCCTTCGGCGTTCAGCCCGTTTTACAGCCAGTTAGTTTGGTTATAATTTACGGCCACTTGGTTTGGTTATACGATTATTTATGGTTATGCACTTTAAAGCCGGTTATGGGAAGATAATTTGAGGCCATCATTTTATGACGTATGGAAAGTTTTACCGCGCCCACTTTGGTAGATGATAGGTAGTTGGCCAGGTGTACTGTAAATATATGGTTTTGTAGTTCCATCCTTTGTTTGTGCTGTTTAATGCGACCGAGAAGACTTCTGTTCTGTCCTACATAAAGATGTCCTACACTGATTAACCTGTAAGGTACATTTGTTGTATTTACCTCCGTTTAGAAGGTGTACGAATTGTTGTAGTTAACCGTACAGTTGTCGTAATACTTACCCCGTAAATTCAGATCACCGTATAGGCTATTATTGTATAATATTACCTAGGTAGGGTCCCTTCATTTTACATTTCAATTTTACTTTATTCACTGTCAATTTGTATTAACGTCATTTTGTAATAGTTAATTTATGCTTGGTTTTCTTTTCCATTTCAAGTTTAACTACCGACTTACTTTTTGAATTTTAAGACACTTGAGTTGTCGTGATACCGAATCTTTAGGGTGACGCAAGTACCTTGCATAATTGCTAATTGCACAGCAATTAATTAGTCCATTTGTAACTTGAATTTATGATACGCCAAATTAGGGTAGCGTGAGATACAGGCCTGAATCTATACGATTCCTTACGTTATTCTTGCGACACTAGGGTCCCTTTCGATGACTCACCTGTAAACGTTATTTGCACATTTCTTTGAGTTCAAAGGTTTGTTTTTTAATTCAGTCATTGATTATTTTCAATATTTAATTGTTCATTTGCGATGTAGATCTTGGTTACATAAAACAGTCGCCGTCATATTGTGTTTATTTGTTATATATTTACTTGTTATATATTTATTCGTTTGGGGTGGTATATAAACCACGTATTATAATACCTACATATATTATTTGACTTATTGAATTATTGTTCTTTATGTAGTTATCCTGTATATCTCGTATCTGTTTACATATGCTTATTTGTTTTATTATCAATAATATTAATTTCTATATTAAATATTTGAACGATCTGAGAGTCCTTTTGTTGGGTTTATGTGTTTTAAAGCATTTTCAGGAAATTGGTTATCAGTTGCCGTTCCTATTTTTCTGAAGGACACGCTTGCAACTGATTGACGCCCATTCATTTCTTTTACAGCTCATTATAAGAACCCCGACCTTCCCACTGGCAGTCAGCGGTGTGTTCTCGAGAGCTATCTCGGTATCTCCCCTTTTTCCGTAGAAGTAGCTCACAGCGGCTGTCACATTTCTTATTTCGCCGTTATTTGTGAAATGAACGAAAAGTGGATCTTTCATATCCCAAAATATTGTCATTGCCAAATTTTGGCAAAAGTCTAAGCTTCAAAGTTTTTGGTGTCGACAATGTTTTCACATTAAAGGTGGCTGCTGATTCGTTTGTTCAAGTTGATGAACTCATTCACATGTTTTCCGCGTTTGTTTTTTCTTTAGTAGTAATCCCGCAATGGAAACGGGTAATTTAGTGTATCAAGAAAAGGGTGTTAGTTCATACGCAGCGTGCAGACTTTTACAAATCGGCTGACTTGTTCATACCTAATAAATATTGAACTCAGTTCTAATTTTAGTCATTTTGATTTGATTATCTAGATCATTTTGTAAATTGTTTGTAAATTGTTTGAATATTTAATTAATTTAATCTCTTCTACCTTAATGCTGTTCGTCGCTAATTCTAAGTCGACTACGCTTTTTTAAAAGGATAGACTTAGAGATCGTTGTTGGATAACTTTATCTTTATTCCTGCTGCATTCTTCAAATCATTTATGCAGATTTGCAAGTCTTCTGGCTTATGAAAACGTATCATAGTAGATGTAAATCACGCAAAAAGCACTACTTATTCTGTACAAACACACATACTTTGAAATTATACATACCAACGATGAATTTCAAAATCTACTGAAAAGTAACATATTAGAACTGTTAACTGAAATGATATTTTTCAAAAGAATGTAGTTATTTTCTTTTTAAGTTCTGATAATTTTGTAAGACTGCTATTTTAAATTTTTTAAACTTAAACAAGTATGTATATATCGTTCAGATCCGTCAAGCTTATTATTTATTTCAAGCTACTCCTCGTAAATATACGCGAGGTTTAGATTAAAAAAAAAAAATGTTATTTACTTTATTCGTAGGCTACTCTTGTTCACAGGTAATTAATATGATTGATGCAGAATGTTGAGGAGAGGATTTCACTTAATCTATTACAGTACTTGTAACTCTACACATGATTTTGAACTTCTCACGGTAGTCAAGACGTTCATTATTCATTGTTTTTTTTTATACTGGATATGTAAGAAAGCCAGCAGCCGGCAAAAAAGCGTTTGGTTTGCAGTTAATTTCATGCAAGTTGTAGTGTAGATTTATGTTTCTATTCATCGGCAACTGAACTGAACTGTTACAAGCCTATTCAACGGCGTGGTAATTTGTACAAACACATTACCTGCGCCATTAAGTATAGCATACAAACGAACTAACAGAGCAGCTCTTTTATGCGCGAACATAAACTACAGGAACGGTTTCGTTGAAAATCCGGCCTTGCACATTTCAGAGGAAAACACAGGAGAGTAGGTCGTAACTTAGTGCAAGGATTTAGCTGTTGGTCTCGGACATAAATTTTTCTCCCAATACCGCGGTATCAGAAAAGCTCTTTGAGATAAAGATCGCAAAATGTTGGCACGGAAAGTAAGGATGTAAGATTAACTACCTACATTGTTGTAGTGCCCCTTTTTCAAAAAGGAAACCTCTTCGCTCAAGTTCTCGCAGATACGGTAGAGCGATTCAAAATTACATTTGCGGAAAAAGTATGACAACCTTAAACTATCTGAATTCTGCTGGAACATCGAGCTGGATACTAAGGATTACGAATTTTGTTTAGCTATGACAGAGTTTTTACCCTGTTAATTTATAGTTTTTGTGCTGTCACATTTGCGGAGTTTTCCTGGATATCCTCACTGAAAACACTGAAACAAATTACGTTACTAAATGATCCTTTTTAAAATAG
This sequence comes from Melanotus villosus, assembly GCA_963082815.1. Classification (NCBI taxonomy): domain Eukaryota; kingdom Metazoa; phylum Arthropoda; class Insecta; order Coleoptera; family Elateridae; genus Melanotus; species Melanotus villosus. The sequence continues at coordinate 110,459,716 of OY720418.1, read as the reverse complement.
CACGAAGTTATATTAATTACAAGCATCAGTTATATGATATCAGACTGTCCATTTTCTGCAGAATTTCTTTTGGTTTAGTGCGAGTTTAAAACAATTCATTACGTTAGATTATTCTATCATGCACTTGTGTGGGCGGTTGCGATATTTTTAGCAACGAGTTGCATTTTCTCATAATTAATGCTACTTACAACATTTTAACTGTGCTACAAATTCACTTAAAGGGGTTCTTGAACGTCTTTGGACATCTTTATTTAACGAGCATCCGATTTATAAAATTGCCTTATGAGTGGTCTGTTTTCACACTTAATTCCTCTAGTGAAAAACAAACAGAAAGTCTTTGCAAGATATAGGGAAAAGTTCATGTTTGTGGAAGCATTCGAACTTAAAATGGATGATTGTTCATTAGATATTCGTATATTATTATTACCACACCTTATAAGAGAAATTGTGTTTTTACTTAATCTATAAAAAAATAACTAAGTATCTGAAACACGTAGCTGCAAAGTTAGAAGAATTGTTAAATTCAAAATCAAAATAACCAAAACAAATCTATCAGTAAATCGTTTCCTGCAAAGAAAAATGCGCATACCTCTAAACTGTCCTTCAATAATATCAGTTAATCATCTCATTCGTAATCTAGTTTTGATATCAAAAAACGAAGATCTTCATCATTATTAATAAGTATTATATATTCAACAGACCCGCCTAACGTTTAATCAGATAATCGCATGCGATACTATTTTATAATTTTTTGCCAACAGGTTACTTAATTATGAATGACTTAATTACTAGAGAGATATATTATTATTCAATAAACGAGTTATTTCTATATTAAGTTTGCTAACCTTTTTTTATTAACATGCCGTGAGGTGCTCGATATTATGATGTTATATTTTCTTTACGATCAAACGTGTATTTTTTGCAAACGTTTTCAGAGAAGGTCAAATGTGCAAAACCCCATAATCAACAATTAATGTATCTGTAACCTATCATCAACCGTGAGTTATAAGACAGGCGATCCGGGTTGGTATTATTAATTAATGGATGATACTGAACAAATCGCCTGATATAAGCTTTTTATCAATTTTAGAAAAATCCAATACCAGCTCCTTAACGCAATTTATTTATTCATGCTTTTTCTATAAATGTTTTTTGCAATCTAATCCATTGCAAAAAAATTAAGTAGCTGTATGTCTTTATCAAATTTGATAATGCGAATTCTAAAATCGCTTACATAATTCACTTTATCCCATTAATGGCCCACAAGTAAGAGGTTCGAAAATTTTAATTAATGATTATTCGAATCGAACTTGAATAATAAATCTGAATTCTGATTATTAATGGCCGACAAATAGTTTTATTTATTTTCAGAAATTCTTGGCCGGGGCTTATAATCGCAATTCATAATAAATAATTCGGTAATATCTTAATTTAAAAACCGGATTTATAATTCCAAATTGAACTTTTGAAAATAATTTCTGTTTATAGATGTCTATAAAATAGTTACAAACTTTAAACGTTAATATCTAGCATTAGTTGGTTGCTTGGTTATTAACAAAGATTTCATTTCAAGTGAAACTAAGTAGTTATTATTACTGCAAATTTGTTTTTTAACTCTCTGAAAAAGTTTAATCTTAAAGCAATGCGCATTCTACAAACCGAAATTACAATCAAACCAGTTATTAAACAAAATAAACAGAAATTCTTTCAAAACAAATTTTTGAAACGATTAGTCATTGACATTTTTTAAATGAAGTAACAAGTCATTTATTTTTAAATTTACAATTTACTTTTCTAACTTGCTTATGACGAAACTAAAGCATCCAAAATTAAAATTTTGATAAAACGTCTTTTAATTTGTATTTTAAAATTTCTTTTGTAATTCAATGCAGGAAACTTAAACTCTACAAAGTATTCCAAAGATAAAAGTTAAAATATTAAGATAGAATCCGAACAGTAAGCTAGAAAGCCACGAACAAAGTAACAAAGAGACGAGAACCAAAAAAGTTAAATTTTATAAAGGCATTAATGTTTTATGAACACTTGTGCAAAGTAAGAAGACGTCATTCCAAGATAGTCGTATTACCCGTAAGCTCCTTAGACTCCATCTGATTATTAACGTGATTGTCAATTAAGCCGGTTCATCAGCCTTACATTGAATATTCAATTAACCTAGTTGTATCAAGATATTCTAAAGAAACCTGAATAGAATTACCGGTCGTGCTCACTGATCACTATTCACAGAGACATGTTCTTTACCTTTTCATATACTCTTACGGAGGCAACTCAAACCATTACGGGTAAATACTTTTATTGTATGAAAAATAAAATCTATAAAGAGACGGGTGAGGTATAACATAATGAAGGTACAATCTTAAACTTGTGGCAACGAAAAGGCTCGAAAAAATAAATACGAAATTAAAAAGATGGCGAGTAATATCTCTTGTATTTCTTTTTTTTAGATGTATACGAAAGTTCGTTTTTAGCGATTCCATACAAAAACATCATTAATCAATACTTTTTTGGCTTCGGCCATTAAATTTAAGTTAGTTACTCGTCGAGCATCTTCATCGCCCGTTTTAAACCGGTCTGGTGAATTTACGAGACGCATCTATTAGGGATTGGCCAGGCATTTAACAAGTCTTTAATTAAGTACTTCTTAATCAGAACCGACGACTTATCGGTGCTTGGGTGGCGAATTTGGCGACAAAAAGAGGTTAAATTGCTAATCTAGGTGGCACACTACGCAAGGCGGGAACTATGTGGACGTTTTCAGTTTCTCCTTACGCTTTTTTCTTGACTTATGTATATATTTGCTTTCAATTACGAACATCGCTGACCATACCTGCAATCAAAGAAGAAAAATTTAAGGATAATTGCTTACACCTACATCATGTTGATGTATAAGAAACTTCGTTAAACAAACATCATGTTCAAACACGCGTAAACTAAAGATTATACAACACTACACTTCCACGTAGCATCCTGTTTGTTTGCAAAGCAAGTTCAAAGTAGAGCCGCCTTTCATTTACCTCTCTCCGTTAATGAGAACGTGTCAAAAGTGATATGTTTCTAATTAGTGAGCCAGACGCTTCGAGATCCATGTTTTTGTGTTTACCACTGAAAACTGAAAAATCGCTTTGGAAAAGTCGAGAAAAGTCAACACCACAACTATACCGACTTCACAAGAAAGCAAACCTAAACCACCCTAGAGTAAAGACAATGAAAGGATTGCCGAACAGGGAAATAAACTGCTGATGTGATTATTCGTTTTACTTTATAAACAATACATATAATGCATTTACAAATTTACGATTTTGATTTACTATATTGGTATGAAATTTAATTTATATAATCAATTACTTTGTCAGATGTAATATGGTAGGCTATGTAGTTGACACCCATAAACGGCTTATTAGCGGGAGTCTAACCTGAATACAGAAACAAATTTTGCAGTTGAAACCTAGCTTATCCGAAACCTTAAAATTAATTTAATGTGATCATTATCGACGACAGATTTCTGTAGTTTTAAAAATATCGCAAATATGTTACACATTATGCAATTCTTTGTAGGTTCGTTTTTTGAATAGTTTATTAGTTTAACTTAATCACATAGTTTAAGATTTTTGGTTTTAAAAATAGTTTCGTTTCGGTTGTGGTTTTAGTACTCTTCAGTTTTATATTTTATTGTTTTAAATCTGCTGTATTGAGTGCGTATGTGGGCCACTTTGAACAACTTGTACATCTGTGAAATTTGAATCACATCATATTATTGGAGAAATATTGGGAACTTATACATTCAAAACTACAAATTATTTATGGTATGAGTACATCAAATCAACTCGATCACTGTCAAATTATATACTACCACAGAGCAGATACTACTTAATTATACCTGCTTATTCTTTCCGTTATGTGCTGGGCACACTTTGCAAAATCCGTTTGAACTGATCCTCAATAAGTTGCCAAAACGAAATATTAAAACTACGAAACTATATCTTCAACACACTTTCGATTGTTGATACACACACACAAATTAAAATTAATTTAAAAAAAATAAAAGACTTATTTTTTAACATCTAACTTGTAGGGATGGCGAGCACATGGGTGCATCAGAGTAAATGCTCCCATAGAATATAGAATGCATTTATGCGGGTGCAACGCACCTACAGATAATGGAAAGGAAATGTTTACGAAATAGAAGCTCTGTAAGATCTATTATAACTCAAAAACGGTTGAACATTTTAATTTTACATTGTTATAAGTTAGGAGGAAAGAATGACCGATTGAAATAATGTGCAAGGTGTGGTGATTTATATAACCTTTTCATTTTTTTTAAATAAGAGTGACTTTAATTTGTTATGGTATTTTTAAGTTTCCTATTAATATTTAATTTTTAGGCTTGTGATTTTAAACATCACTCAAACTTTTATATGAAATTTCTAATGCAGCCATTGCAAAAATATTTAAAAGTTCGCCGCCACTGACAACTTGCGTATGATTTTGAAAGGTGCCAAGATCATATCAGGAGTTAATAATTGAAAACACGACAATTAAACTTTTCATTAGAAACCATGAACGTATACAAACCAATGAATGAATTTCGAAATTATAGAAGCATACTTTTAAAAATTCTACGTAGATGAGTGAGTGGGTTTGTAATGTACCTATACGAGGCATTAAAGCTCCGTAAAACCAGGCAATCTGTTTTTCATAAAGTTTAGTCAGAAAAGTAAAATATCTTTACTCTTGTCACCATTTTACGGTTTCTTCATTTCTAACCACCCTGTAAGTGTTATCGAGATTTTAACGATGATAAGCAAAACTTTTTATTAAAAACAACTTTTTCTTTAGAAATGAAAAATAAAACAGATGACAGGTATAAGACCCATCCGTAAACAGACTGTATAATCTTAAAATATTTCACACATTTTTCTTTTAATGTGAAATCATTTCTTTTTTCTCTAAACTAAAACTGAATACGCGGTGGGACTATTTGCAGTGCCTCTTTAAATCTTGGACTAAACCAGAAATAACCGTGGTTAACACTGAGCTACTATGGCATTTTTTGACATAAACCATGCTTAAACTTTAAGGGCCATATTCATAGACAGTATTTAAAATTAGTAGGGGTTTAGTAGATATTAAACCAATATAATTAATATATGTTGCTATAGCAATTAGTAACATCTAACTTTAAACACTGTCTATAAATATGGCCCTAAGTACATAAGTTCCATGCAAATAGTCCTCGAGGACTGAAACGTATATTTTCTAAAAATTAAGTCTATTTTTTCCTTTTTATTTAAGAACAAAACAAAAACGTTTGGAAACTAAATTATACAAATGATTTACTCCAAGACTGTTCATCATACAGAAACTGAATTTTGAATTCTGCAGCAATATGTCTGAAATTGAACGTAATAAGTTGTTTAATAAATAATAGAAATATGAGGACATCAGTAAAGGACCGACTTGTTCTTACTGACATAATAAATTTCTAATCCTGTTTTAACGTTATTTTGAGGGATATTATAAATTTCCAAAAGTTCGAAATTAGATACTTTATATTCCTAGAAGTAATGGAAATTTAATAATAGGTAATTAATCAGAAAATTTTAAATAACTCAGTAACTGCGAAAAAATAATATTAAGATTCTATTAATCGTAAATAACCGATTTATTGAGATTAGTCGCGATTAAAAGTGATGATCGATTCAACGAGATTAATCAAACTTTTACAAATCATCATTTGCTGAGATAATTAAATATTCGAAAATCGATTAATCGATTTTACAAAAATTTAAAATCGCCATTACCAAATATTCGAATACATTGCCATTACTACTACTCAATTATACAGTGTGATTTATTAAACGTGGTCGTCATTGTATCGATCAATCAATCAATCAATAAACGTTTATTGTCAGAAGACTAACAAGTTCTTATTGGTTTTGGCTTATAGTATCACTTTCAACAGAATTTGAAATATTGCAATGAATTTTTGGCAAAAGTACCCAATTCTTGCCTAGTCATGTAATGGTCTAGTCTAGCGCCTTGCAGCTTTATTGAGAAATGTATACATGTATGTATCTACTATTTGCAAAATAAAAGTGTATTTAAGTTCAATTATAAAAATTGAACTTTCTAGAACATTGCTTTTATCTTTCCAGAAAATGATATAAATGCCATTAGCATTCCCAGTGTTTCAAAAAACTGCTGTAAGATGGCTACAGTAGTATGTCTATGCAAGGCCAACTGTATCAATAGGAACTTCGTCCCTTATAAGGCCGTACCATTACGCGTTTTCTACACTTTATCAACTTTACAGTTTGCGCTCTATAGCGCGACCTCTCCAGGCGAGATTTTGACTACTGTATTGTCAGTTAGTTGTCAGCTGTCGATCCTATCAAAGTTGTTAGTCATAATGACATCAGTATTATTTATAATTTTAACATTTCTCTCTTTAACGTTTGTTTTAACTTGGCGATACCTTTTTAATTAGGTTTGTTCTCTCTAATTATATGTGAATTTCTGTAAAAACCATGTTCTTACATTCCGAATAGGTAAAAATTGGATATGAATATGTTCTTTCATTTGAAGGTATGAATCCTTTATTGTCAAAGTGCTCCTTACATAGCACCGAATGCTTAAAAGTATCTGTAAAAATAATTAGAGTTTGTTTTCATCAGTGTAATGTCTAGAATTTGTAACTATTACCTTTATTATATGTAATTTTGTTTTAATAAAAGATTCAACTAGCATTAATAAAAGTTCTGTTGCTTATTTCATTTCCAGCTTTTATAGATTTAACAGGTAACAAAATATTGTTTTTAGCCTTGTTTGTTAAATATGAATTTAAAAATGAAGTCTATGTACATTTGTTGTAAAATCCCATTAATCTTTTGGCATACCACAAAAACGTGCAAACCATATTTTTCTAATCTTGGAAGCACCTGCAATATGAAAAATAGATTATTACTACAGCAAATCCACTTCTTGTAGCCCATATTTTGAAAATTTTTATTTAAAAATTTCCAAATGTGTCAAAATAGTTGCTAATATTGCCTACAGAGGCGCTCTATAGAGCGCTAACTGTAAAGTTGATAAAGTGTAAAAATCGCGAAACGGTACGGCCTTATAAGGGACGAAGTCGCTATTGATACAGTTGGCCTTGGTCTATGGGTATGTTACGGGAAAAGGGCGTAAGTGCCAAAATGTTTTAAGTTTTATTGTGTTGCATTTCATTGAAATCGGTGTTCGCAGCAATAATTAAACTAATGGAGAGGCCTAACCGTGAATACAGAAAACGTGGTAATGGCAGTTTAAAAGATGAAAGGAAATTATTGAAAGCGAAAGGGCTACAGTTTTTATGGCACGTGTTTTAAGTTAAAGAATTTCAAAGAACGTTAAGCTGTTAAATTTTTCATATCACTAATGCCCATTTTGCTGAGTTTAAATAGTAATGTAATATAATAATTATTGTAGGTCACATGCAAATGTCAATACGAATGCAAATCTTTAACTCATAAATACAGATTGAAGCTATTCAAAGAGTTCTATTTGTGTGAAAGAAACAAGCGTAACACATATCTACTGAACAATATTTCGATCCGTAGTGTTGCTAGACGGTGTCACGGTCAATGTGAAGATCCATCTGAGAGCCGTCGTCAATGCACTGCTTATTATTCTATTTCAAATGAAGAAGGAAACCATGCACGGATATGTCGAAAAACCTTTTCCGAAATTTTTGCATCAAGGGTTAACCTTAAATTAGATTATTAAATACGCATACGGCGAAAATGAGCTCACTTCGACGACTTTGCGGTTTGCGAACATAAGTAACAATAATAATAACAATAAGTTTTGCGAGTCCTATGTGGTACCAATGATTCAATTACGATTGATTATCGTATAATTATTTGCCGAAGCTTAACGCGTGAACTTGAATATTCCTTACAAAATAGGAGTACAATTTATAAAAGTACGTGGCCGTGAATGGAGCCACTATTCTGTTTACTCGTACTGAAATCTAATTCACTAAAGTGACACTGAAGGTTTGAAAACAGAATACCTTAAATTACGATGAATGTACAATTACGGTAAGTATATCTAATAAAAGTTTCTAATCAATTACATAATAACAATAAATTAAGTACCGTATCAATCTAATAAAATATGTTTGAATGTTTTTAAATTAACTATATAACAAGATAACTTCAAAATCAAATTGATCTGACCTTGATATTGGGTACGTTTTACTTGAAGAATAGAGAAGTCTAATCAGGAAACATTCCAGTACTAATTGTCTTCTGATAAGCACGGGGTGGAACGATCTCTTCGGATCAACGAACTCCCCAAAAAGGTGTACGTGATGTCGAACCGAAAACGTGGACAGCAGATGTCTGTACCAGCGCTTGCCAGCAAACAAACAGGTGGTTGCACGAACGACGTCGTACACGCAAGAAAGACAAAATTCGACGATTACCATAAGGAAACTTCAAAGAAAACAAGTGTACTACATGTTAATGTTAAACTCCCCTAGGAATTCTTCAAGAAAGTGTTCTCGAGCAGGCAAAAATTCCAATAAATGGATTGAAAATGATAACAAAATCCAAAACTCACTATCGTTTTAATTTACTAAACAGCCCAAAAGGCTTACTAATCCCATTTTCTAATTTCGTACCTCAGGATGATCTATATAATGTTGGGAAAAACCAAACTAAATGTAAGGTGTGTCTGTTCAACACGACTGTCAATTCAAGAAGAAAGTTCACAGGAAGTGATTTACTAAAAATTCTTGCCAACAGGAATTTTCTGAATAAGCCAACTTGAAAATAGTAAATCCACTAAGTGAAAGTTCAAAAGAATAAGAAGAAATGCCCAAGTAACGTATGCAACCATGCAATGCTGAGATGTAATTGGGGAAGTCTAAAGAAGAATATATTTCCAATATTAACCAGACTAAGAATTAATCCAATAATTTAACGTAAATATAAGCTAAGAACGATTTTTACTGTAACAAATTAATGTGCCGTTTATTAATATCCTCTTTATGCAATGAATTCGTTGGTGTTTACTTGTAATATAAGTAAGAGGGTCGTTTGAAAAGTAAAATAAATGAAAAAGAAAATGCCAACTTGTATTTATATACCAATATAATCTCCACTGATCTTGATACATTTTGCCTAACGATGTTCCAAAGCCATTATACCGTTTTTATAAAATGATTTTTCCTTGTCTGTAAAATAGCCGTTCAGAGCATGAACCACATCATTGGTGTCGGAAAATCGTTGCCATCTTTTAAGTTTCAGGAATAAATGGAAGTCAGACGTAGCTAAATCGGGGGAGTAGGGCGGATGATCCAACAATTCAAACCTGAGTTCATGGATTCTAGCAATGGAAACGGTCGTCGTGTTAACAGGTACATTTTCCTGATTAAAGGGAATTTTCCTAGCAAGATGCGGTCGGTTTTTCTTGATTTTTTCGCTCAAATTTTGCAGAAAACCTATGTAGTACTCTCCAGTGCTTGTACTTTTTCTTTCCAGGTAGTCACACCTTGTGAATCCCAGAAAACCGACCTTGCCGGTAAACGCTATTGTTTTCACCGTCTTTGGAGCAGGTTCCCCTTTGGTTGTCCATTGGTTTGTTTGTTCTTTCGACTCCACCGTCTAGTGGTGGACCCAGGTTCCACCGAAGGTCCTGAACTGGCGCAAAAAGTCATTGGGGTTACGTATGAAACACTCCAACAACGCAAACGAAATGCCCATCGAACGCGGTTTTGATCTAAAGTTAGCAAACGCGGCACCCATCGCGTAAACCTTCTGCATGTTCAAATGTTAATGTAGAATATTATGAACTCGTTGGTTTGAGATCCCTACCAAGTCTATTATCTCCCTGATCTTCAATCTACGGTCACTCGAAACTATTTTTTAGATCTTAGTCACCATATCCGAAGTTGTCACATCGCTTGGGCGTCTGCTGCGCGGTTCATCTTAGGTACTCGTTTGACCACGTTTAAAGTCAGCAATCCACAAATATACGGTCTTAAAATAAGGGGACGACTTTTTCTCCTTCAAAAAATGAATTTTATCGCGACACGAATCTCCTTTCTGTCCATAATTTTTGCTAATGCTTACACGTTCGTCACACTTCGCGTAGCTCGACAAGGGCTCGATTGGAAGATCAAACTTATCGGCCATGCATCGATTTTGATCATGGTGCTACCATCGCTGCGTCTTTTGTCAAATGACTCACGTACAAAAAAGTTTTGATAAGTACAGCAATTCTCTTAGCATAGGTAGTTAATAATGTATAAGTTCACTAGTAATTAAAATCTCGGGTAAGCTAGTAAATTACATTTAATTGATTAAACCAAGTTTAATTAACAAATGGCAATATGATTTAGTTGCAGCAACACAGAAACCAATCACTATTAGCTTTACACGGATTTATTATTATAACTGGAAAAACAAAACAACTCAATGTAGCAATGTAAATTCATAACAAAATGCTGACGAGTTGATAAGCTTAACGAAGCAATTTAAAACAAGCATTCAGATGAAATGCTGCTAAAAACAAATACATTAGAACTACTAAATACAAAGTAAATAGAATATTTAAATTGTTCGTGTCGTACGTTAGAACGTAGCATTAAAGCGATGTTTTATTACCATCGAACAGTAAACATTAATAGATGGTAAACAGTTCGGAAAACACGCAGTAGGGTTTTTATTGAACTTAGTGTGAAAGCAACAGTTGTATTATTATTTTAAAAGTTATCTTCATTTAAAGAGAAACCCTTGAAAATTTAAAATTTTTAATTACATAACTGTCCCCGTACTCCCTGAAAAATCTGTGTTTTTAAGTAAGATTAGAACACCGGCTTTTATAAACTACCGGTGTAATATGCCCATCAGTTCTTAATGAACGTGTCTTCCGACGTTTTCTGACAGAAAGGTAACAATTTTCTTTCAATCAATTTTATAGGAAATAAAATCGTAAAACTCATTACTACAACACTTTTACGACTATTTAAATTAACTGTTCGTGTTCAAGTTCTCTCCTGTATTTTTAAAGTTTTAATGAAGCAATGCAGTTTGCACTCAAATGAGATTTTTAATTTCATCGTTAAAATTACGAGATAAAACGGTAACGACGTAGCTTTTTGCTAAACACGGTTTCTCTTGTTAAAATTTTCCCGAGCCCTGTTATTTTACGTTAAGTATATGATTAAACTTGCCTAAGGTTAAATTTGCTTTGTTAGACCACTTCTGCCTTCCTTCAACGTTCATTACAATAAAATTCCTAATAAAGATACGAATACGGGTATAGTTGGAATTCTAAGAAGCTACTTACGATCACGCAAACATCACAAGCCTTTATGAAGGAAATAACGAAACGATTTTCATTTGAATGGAGCTGAAGAAGCGGAGTTCAGGATTCTATACCTACTCGAGTGGATTTACCCGTTGTTAACAATCTGCGTATTACAAATTTCATCATTAATTCCTGTGTTATACCCTTTATGAATAATGTCTAGAACATCATTTCCTTTTATCCTGAATGAATACCAGTAATAAAGCTTAAGTATTTACGGTTATACAAGCGAGGCTTTGTTCGGTTCATAATTGATCCTATTGCAGCTCATCTTCGCCAAAAACAAGCCGTTGCGCCTTAAAACTGATAATGCAAATTCGCGAAAGCGAATCCTTGGCGAAAATTAAAAGGCCCCGGCCGGGAATTCTACCGACTTGAGGAGCGTGGCGAATTTTTCTTGACGTGTGTTGGAATAACCGCAAGGCAATAAGGGTCGTTGTCATAATGAGTAATGACCACGATCGTCCTGCATACCCGAAGTAATAGAGTTGTTAAACCGAAACTACAACTACACATGTAAAAAGCCGAAAGATTAATGCTATGTCATGCGTTTACATGCGTGTATAAATCTAATACACGTCGCAGTCGCTTTGATACATATTCTATAAACGACCTTCTTCCAGCAAAAAGCTCCTCCTTGCACACACATAAATTTTAACAGTTTTAGCCGTGTGCATACCTGCGACATAATTAATTTGGAACTCGATACGTCGTAAAATATTCAATAAAGTTATGGCACTACAGCAATAAACTCGAAGCGTGGACACGTAAGAATATTGAAAAGTCCCGGATTTATGGTCTCACCAAGGAGTTCAGCATAAATCTTTCTCAGGTAAGTCATGGAAATATTGCAGGCAGATTTATAGCTTTCTAATGGACAGCCAATGTATATCCCTGCTTTAAAAGCTCCCCGGGGTTACTTTGCTTTCTCGTATTTCAGAGTAGTTTAAAATTTCATACAGAGATGACGAATATGTGAAGACGAAATAAGAATACCAAATCGTTTCCGTGAAAACAAAGTCTCAGAAAAGTTTACATCTGGGCTCCTAGAAAGTTTCCATCTTGTGCAAATATACAACCGTATTTAAACACAAATAAAATGTTTACCAAAGAGATTGCCTTCTGTTATTTTTAGATATTATTGTTTAAAGTTTTATGAATACCTTAATACAACCATTTCGAAATGTTATACGGATATACTCGTACTCGTAAATTTTAGTTTTATAATCTTTTTAAACAGAATAATAAATCAGAAGAGAAAATTAGTATGCATGGAAAAATTAATTGAAATAGTTTTTAAAGCGTTATAGAGGTATTTTTTCTATTTTTTGCAAGATTAACTACGTTACCGGTTCAAAAATTCCCATTTGCAGAATTTGGATATGTCCTTTTTTGCATTAATTTATAGAGTGGGAACGAACGCATTACGTTTATCTAAAGCTTTCATACAGAAACGAATTTCGTTTAAAAACTATATTGTAGATTAAAAAAAAAATAACGTTCAAGTTTTTCATTAGTATTTCCTGCGTGTGCTAATTTAAAAATGATCTTCAATACTTATTACTGAAAAAGAGATTTTCTGGCCTATAACTGAAGCACTGTCTGTTTTCCTGTTATCCTAAGATAATGGCTTTCCATGACTATTCTGTAAGACTAAAAGGATTTTTAAACCTAAACTGACTGAGAAATGAGTATGAAATAACATTCTTTGCAGTACTTATATAACATAATTAAGTTTTATTATAACAAATACAATACTGATAGTAGTACAAGCAAATAGTACTTTTTAGAAGAAATAATTTATAAAGTTTTTATATTCACGTAGTTATATTCCCAATAGGGGTAGGAACAAAAGCCCGAAAAGTTTCCACCCAACGAGTGTCCGCAACATCTCCCTTTTTCGTGAAAACTCACCCCTAGCGTGTATAGGCTACAGTTTTTTAAAATTTTTTTGTAACTCGTTGCTCCGATTCGCAAAATGTATAGGAAATGAAATGTTTATTATTAAATTCTACACAAAAAAGGTTATATTGTCCTTTCGGCTAATCGCCATCCAACTCTGGCAAATTGCGTTTAAAGTTAAAGGGATAGTTCTTTATAAAGTTGTTTTAAATGTCCAACACAAGCACTATATCTGTCTATTAACCGAATATTATTAACCACTGTATGTTATAATGTGTAGAATACGTAAAGTACCTACGTAAAGTACCTACGTAAAATCGCTGCACTTAAAACCTCATGTTATTGATTTCTAACAGCGCGCTAATTACTACCCTTCACTTTAAACGTTATTTTCGCGAATTGGATGGGGATTAGACAAAACATCAATATAACACTTTTTGTACAAAATTTAATAAAGAATATTTTTGTTTCTATAAACATTTCCCGTTTAAACAACGGCTAAAGAGAAAAATGAGAAAAACAAGCACAATGTACGAGCTGGGGGGTGATTTTTGGCAAATAAGGGATGTTGCGGACACATATCAGTTGGGAACTTTTCGAGTTTTTGTTTCTACCCCTGCTGAGAGTTTATCTACGTAATATGAACACTTTATAAATTATTTCTCCTATTCTATGTTTTAATATTTAATTTCCGTGTACTATAGGGACTAATAGTTATTTATTATACAAGACGATAAAATAGTATTTTATCTTCGAGAGCGTTGTTTAGCATCTAGGCGTTAGCTGAGACGCTAATTATGCTCGAGAAGATAATTAAATTTTATCGTCGTGTATAATATTCTATTTTTTTCTACAGCATTTATTTTAAAGGAAAAAAATTATAAATAAATTTTATTTCAATATAACATTTGACATTGACGTTTAAAATTATTACTAATCGAGTCACGTTTTAAAATCTCATTAGTATGGGCGTTGCTAGGGTTACATTGCATTTTAACCGCAAGGGTGACCTTTTGATTTGAGTAGAACAAAGCGAACTTTAACATTTGCTATAGAAGAAAACACTTATATTGTATTATCAATTAATAAAACTGAAATTTAGAAGTTCCCAATGCCCTAGTTTTCTATTCCACAGACCAAAGCCTAAATTACCCCAAGGGTTGACCTAAGCATAAAAAAACACATGCAGACTTAAGTCATATACGAAGGGAACGGTGTGCGTGCTTCGGTGCTTTGGTGCTTCGGTAACCAAGAGAGGTTGACGATTAGTACAGTATCAGCCTGGCGGTACACCCGGCGCGGCGGTAGAATTACGTTTTGCAGTGACTTGACAATAATTAAAGTGTAATAATAAAGTGGTACCGCTGACTTAGTGATTGTCGCTTGTGCTGTGCGAAGTTTGCATGTTGTGCATGTCTAATCAAAGGATTAGCTTACAGGAAAGACCATTAGAAAGAGGTACTGGCTGGTAGTGGACTTACGTGGAGCCGCTCCTGTATGTACCTGTGTGGTCCCAGATTTTGCGATAGGGTATATGTATGAGATTTGTTTAGACAGACTCACAATTAAGATATTGCTGAGAGTGTGAATGAGGCCCCTATTGACTCCTTGGCATTAACTACAACCAATGCTGTGTGACTCCAGGGGTAGGAAGAAGAGGAGGAGCTTTGAGGTAGTGAACCAAGGCTAGTCAGTGAAGAAGATGATGGAAACCCAAAAAAGTAGTAGTAGGTGCAAATCTGTATCCAGTAAGGGGTGCACCGAAACGAGGGGGTCGGGGACCCCCGGTGACTACACTTTAAAGTGGTGAGTTTTGTAAAGCAGTAATTGTTATGTTTCTTTTAAGACGGCTGTTACACGCTTAGTCTGGCATCAGTTCACTCCATGACTGTGGTCAGAATGACGTCAAACTGATCGTATAATGTATGGAGACTTGAAACTGACGGACTGATAAATCGGATTGACAGATTATTATTAAATATTTTGATAATTTTCGTCAGTCTGATGTTGACTGACAACAGACTGATGACTGATGGTGTGACCGAACTGATGCCAGACTGAGCGTGTAACACCCGTCTTATGGCAATGGAGCTGCAAGGGTGTCGCACGCCCTGCAATGGTTGTGTCCCTCGCTTTCTGACCAGCCCTTTACGTAAGACGAGAGGTTAGCGGTAAGTTTAAACAACCGACTAACATAACTAACTAATAAACGAACTTATACCTTCCAAATGACCCAAAAATGACAACAAATTCCGCTATTATTCTTTACCAATACACGTAATATCCGTAATCTTATTTTAAATGTATTTAAAATAGGAACTGAAATAATAGGAGTAGTACATGGTCACCTAGGAGGCCTTCCTCTGCCTTTTTTCCGGCCACATATCTCGCGAAGTGTAAGTGCCGATAGGTTTACCTTTTCTACTAAAAACAATTGGGGTTATACATATTAAATATTTATAAAAAGATTCTTACATAAATACAAGAGTTTGATTTCACTTTTAAAGCAGTAGCACAAATTACATCCTCGTAAATTTTATATTGAGGAAACCCCAGGAGCTTCAGATGCCCTACACAACTTTAAAGTCAACAATTCTACAGCATTCTACGACTTGATGAGTTCGTTTAGAAGTCATGAATCATTAATTTTTTTACATATTTTTGCAGGGTGTAGAATTTTTCCGCCGCAACACTATGTTAAAGTCAAACTAAATAAAAAAAGCGTTCGGATGTAATTTATCATTACAAACTCCAAAAGAAATTCTTGGCTGAAAATTATTTATTTTTTAAAGTTTGCCCATAAAGAATATAAGAACTTTCATTTCCACTTTTCAACTTTCATATTTTCCTGAGATGCATACATATGTTGAAGCCTATAGAAATTCAAGCAACCGAAATGTGTTTTCTTAAACTTTTAAAATTCTGGAAAGGTGCACGCTTGGATATCTATATTAAATTTGTTTGTTATATTCAGCAATCATTCAGTAAAGAGACATGTCTTTTCTTATATTAACAAAAATCATTTTTGTTATTGCTATTTTTAATGTAAAATGTAATACACCTACGCTTAAGGTACCTATAAGAATTCGGATTAGATTAATGCAAGTATTTTTATGCACTCGGTCATTATTGCTGCTGTTTTGTCAAGTATTTTAATACCTGTTATTCGGAGTTTGTAACACTGAATTTTTACTTGGGTATTTAAAGTTGCTAATTTTACTTTGGTTGTTGGGTTGTTGCATAGTGCAAAAGATTATCGCCAATAAGCTCTTAGGGCGTTGATTTTAATAAAAACATAAACACTGCAACGCAATTGTAGATAACAAGAAAACGTTTGGTTTAAACCTAGTATAAAAGTCTAAGGATCAACTATGAAACTGCTCGTAAATAAACGAGATAGATAAAAAGAGAATAGTTGAGTTATTAATCAATATAACTATGTAAATAAAAAGTAAGAAAAGTCTTAAACCCAAAAATAAATTAACTAAAGCCAACGCGGAGCAGACTGTCACACTAGTAATGTTTCATTTAAGAAAGATGATTAGTACAAGTTCCTTGAATTTAAAACAGAAGTCGGCTCATTAATCTATTTAAAATTCCAGTTTAGTTTAGCTGTTAAAAAATTATAACACCCAGGTGTCCATTTTTACATTGTGAACAACATACGACTTTCCGTAAGTTAAGGGGCAAATAGAATTGGGAATAATTCATCATATCCATTTATAAAGTGATGAAAGCATAATTACAAATTCTGTTTGTACCTAATTAACATTTAAATCAACACAAACTAACAAATCTTTGGTTCTGACTAGCTTCTCATAAAAAAATAAGACCATTGTAGCAACGTAAATCATTTAATAAAAAAAACGCTTTAATGCCCTAACTCTAAATTTTATTTTCATGTAGTTTTTATTCCTTAATAAATCCATTTTAACGTTTCGCTTTTGTGTATCTGAACCCAAATGTAAACAAAGCTATAAAAGTTAATTTCTACAACAATTTTCATTTAATAAAACGTATTATGGATGTTCCGCTTTTATAATAGGATTTACAAACTAAACAAGTTTTGAATATGTTTCATTTACGATTTTTTATATGATTTAGTTAACACAATGGTTAGTTAGAAATTTCACATCAACAAACATTTGAATTATTATTAACTTTTTATTATTATCTCTCATATGATATAAACCTGACAACATTGTCATCTAGGGTTTTCAA
Organism: Melanotus villosus; assembly: GCA_963082815.1. Taxonomy (NCBI): domain Eukaryota; kingdom Metazoa; phylum Arthropoda; class Insecta; order Coleoptera; family Elateridae; genus Melanotus; species Melanotus villosus. The sequence goes on along the minus strand of OY720418.1, from coordinate 110,442,214 downwards.
AATTCGAACACAAATTCTAACCTAATATATTACTTGCGCGAAATTGAATAATATGCTATATGAGATATTTCCTGTATAACCAATTTTTCGTAATCCCTAGGCATAAAGCCATATATAAAAGTTCAACGGCATTTTTTCCGACACTCACAGATAAGGGGTTCTCCGAGACTTTGAAAATCAATAATCCAACCAACTAAACCGATTAACACATAATAATTTAGTTTGTCAACAGTTACAGGCCATGGCAGATATTCTTTATACTTACAATATAAATCATAATATCAACATTTTATCAAATTTTAATAATAAAATACGGAAAAGCATTTTTTTCTGAAATTCTGAAATTAAACAAAGAATGCCCCTTTCAAGCAAAATACTTCTTATAATTTACTTTAAAAATACAGAAGCTTGGTTCGAATCTCCCGATGAGTAGAGTTTTCCTGCAGTCTGGAGATCGGTATCGAGCCCTGGTAACCATTCGTCGTTGGAAGCCTAATTAACGACGCTCTCCTCCGAATACAGACCTAAGAGGTACACACACTTACACTATACACAATTACACATAGTGCAGTATGTAGGTATTAAACGGCCCACCAATTACGTAACCCGCAGAGTCAAGTCGGATTGTGCATCGATACCGAAAGGTAAAAGAGGTTACTGATAAAAGATAAAAAAAGCTGCAAAAAATTGAATAAAATGATTAATCAGGCCTCTTTATAGTGTAGTGGATTCGTAAAAACACAAGTTTAAACACCAGTTTTCCTTAATTTACAGCACCGACTGTAAGGGTCTCCCATAACAAGACAAACCTTTATGGTTCGTTCTAGAGGTAGGAACGAGACCTCGAGATTCGCTTCCATACACTAAACGCCGGGTATACTACTTTCTTCACCACTTCCACTTTTGTATCCTTTGGTATTTCTGCTTTAACCAGGAAACTAGTTTCAATTGCGTTAAAAATTTTCCCACCTATAGCTGTACGTTCCGCTTATTTCATCATCAATTTTCCCATTACTACTTATGCATGACCCTAAATATTTAAACTTAGCGACTTGTTCTGCTGTCTTTCCTCCAATTGTTATTTCATGTTTTCTTTCTACTGGTCCCATAATCATTGTCTTTGTATTCTCTACATTAACTTTTATGTTTACCTTCTGCATTTCCCTAACGTATGTGTCCACATTATTTTGAAGCCCTCTTTGCGTTCCTGCTAAGATTATCAAGTCGTCTGCGTATAGTAATTCGGATATTTGTACCATTTCCATTCTTCGTCTTCCTACTTTGCATTTCTTCGTTCTCTTTTTACATTCTTTGATTACATCGTCCATAATTAGTGCGAATAATAATGGGCCCAGCACACATCCCTATCTTAAACCTCTTGTTGTTTCGAATTCCGTTGATTCCTCATTCCTGGTTCTCACTATATTTGTTGTTTTGTTGTACAATCTCTTGGCCATGTCTATTTCGGCTGTATTTATACCTCTATTCTCTAACGTCTTCCACATATCTTTTCTTCTGATCCTGTCAAAGGCTTTGCATAAATCTATAAAATACGCATGGACTTCTCTTCCCTCGTTTATTGCCTTCTCTGCAATTTAGTCCAGTTAATGAAGGTTTTTACTTCTAAACCCACTAAAACAGAACCGATTTTGATGATTTTTTTTTAAATTGTTTGTTGTATTAAATTATTCAAAATCAGAAACATTTCAGCTGGCGCTATCAAGTATTTATATTGTCTAAACAATTAAAAAAAAAAAAATTTTTTTTCTTCGATGGAATTTTAACTAGAAGTGACTAATTTTGAAAATTTAGTATAATAAATAATTTTTGAATCAAAAAGTTTCAAAATTTCCATCTAAAAATGTTAATATTCAATCAGTCGGATGCTAGAAGATAATATATAAATACAGGGAAATTTTCTTTTTAGTATACATATCCCCTATGTATACTTTTATAATAAACGCAAATAGGCAACCCACTATACACTATAAACGTCAGGTCACGTGGTGCGTAAAGATTATGTTTCATGTTTGTAAATAAAAAATAAATCAAAATTAGTGGAATATCAACATAATTTTAATTCAACGATTATTCTAAAACATAAAATATCAACAATACAAAACAGAAAGGAAAATAAAAACAGCAACAGTTAAAGACTAATTTTTTGACATTAACTTAATTTGATGATTTTTGCCACAGCATGCTAATTTTTAACGTTTATGGTGTATAGTGGGTTGCCTATTTGCGTTTATGATAAAAGTATACATAGGGTATATGTATACTAAAAAGAAAATTTCCCTGTATGTAGACATATGTATATTGTCATCTGAAAAAATCAATACTTTTATAAGAATATCTAAACACGCACAAGAAATCGACCTTTTGTATCACAGGAGGAATTCAAAGTCAAACTCCTGATGTTTCACCATGATTTTCGGAGTGAACGCGTGTGTTTTGAGGTTATTAATCTGTTAAAATAAGTTTTTAACACTAAATATTGAAAATATTAGTGAAAATTGTTGAAGAGAACTTAATTATTGATTAAAATTTAGAAAAAAGTGCAAAGAGACAAGTAAAAATACGATGGAAATAGTTATTTATTATACATGCGGATTAAATTAATGTTTAATGAGCGGTACGTTTAAACGCGCGAGCGGCGATAGCCGCAAGCGCGTTAATACCGCGAGTTAATACATTAATTTTAATCCGCAAGTGTAATACAACTGTTTATTCAATTTTGCAGTAATAAACTTTTTCTAATGTAAATGTAAGATTTTTATAAATGCTAAAAGCTTAAAATGTCACTAATCCCTTGTAGTTATCGAGTTGCCAAGTGTGAGTTGTTTTGATGCGTTGTCATGGATTGAACTGTTTACGGGAAAAAAATTCGAACGTAAATTGTGAATGACAGCGAATTCTTTGTAACAAAGTTTATTATAAACTGTATTATTCTGTGTATCTACAAGGTGAGAATTGTAATGGAGAATGAAAATACGATTATGGTGCAATTGCTCCCTAAAAAATCGAAACAAACGTACAAAAAAATTTATCAAAAATTTAGCTCCTGGAAAATAGAAAAAGGTGCAATGGAAGTTACTGAAGCTCTCGTTTTAAATTATATTGTCGAACATTCCAAGAGCTTGAAGCCATCTTCGCTCTGGAGTTATTGCTCCATGCTAAAAGCCTGCCTCATTATTTTTGAGAACGTGGATATTGGAAAGTAAGTAGAAAAAAGTGTGTTTCTATAGATCAAACTGTAAATATTTATATTACTTTTATAGATTCTCTAAAGTGAAAGCGCTATTGAAACAAAATTCAAAAGGGTTTAGGAGCAAAAAATCTAAAGTACTGAACCGTGATGATATGTTAAGATTTTTCAGTGAGGCACCGGACGAAATTTTTCTACTGGTTAAGGTAAGTTAATTTTTTAAATGAAAACGTAACAAATGAAAAAATGTCTTCGTTCGTTGTAGACAATACTTGTCATGGGTATAGCTGGTGGATGCCGCATTGGCGAACTCGTAAACATGAAAATCGACGATGTGGATGATCGAGGAAATGTTTTGGTTGTAACTCGACCAGACACAAAAACTAGCAAACCTCGCGTGTTCACTATAATTAATGAAGTAGCCATAAATGCTGTCGATATCTACAGAACCTACGTAAAATTACGACCTCAAGCGGTGACCCATAGACGCCTTTTTTTAAATTATCAACATGGCAAATGTACTGTCCAGCCGGTAGGAGAGAACAAAATACGTAAAATGCCTAGCGTCATTGCGACCTTTTTGGGTCTTGCTGAGCCTGCGTTGTATACAGGTCATGCTTTTCGAAGGAGCTCCGCCTCGCTTTTGGTGGATGGAGGTGCGAATCTTCTTGAACTTAAGAGACATGGCGGATGGAGTTCAAGTACAGTCGCTGAAAATTATATCGAAGACTCTATTACGAAGAAGATAGAGACCTGCGAAAAGATTTTTGGAAAACAAAATTTTTCTTTGATACCTGTAGAGAAACCTAGTACCGCAGTTGATGTTTCAGAGGAAAAAACTCCTGTTCTGATTGATGATGCAGTTCATTTGCATAAAGTTGTGAATAACGAATTAGTTAGTGCTACAAGAAATATAACTTTTGAAACTGGTAGTGTTCAAAATTGCAACCTTTTTTTTATCGGCGAACCGTTGAAGGACCTGGCTTCCTTAATGAGGAAATAATATGTAGTTACTTTTGTTTTCGTTTTGTTAATTTATTGTAATGTACTTATGTATAATTTTTTGATAAATTATTGATTTATTTTGATTGACATTTATTTGACATTTTTAAAGCGCTAGCGGAATAAAAATTTTAAATCGCTAGCGGAATAAAAATTTTAAACGATTGTTTATAAAACATCAACTTTTATGGGCAGGCCAGAAACAAATAAACGTCAGTTTATACGGCAAAATTGAATAAATTAATTTTAATCCGCAAGTGTAATACAACTGTTTATTCAATTTTGACATTTATTTGACATTTTTAAAGGGATTTGACATTTTTAAAGCGCTAGCGGAATAAAAATTTTAAATCGCTAGCGGAATAAAAATTTTAAACGATTGTTTATAAAACATCAACTTTTATGGGCAGGCCATAAACAAATAAACGTCAGTTTAAAACGTCAAAATTGAATAAAAGTAATTATATGTCATTTATTCTTGGTTTGTATTGAAAATAATTGGATTATATTTGCTTTTAAGTTTGTTTGAGCATTTTGAAGAATCGAGTTATTATTCTTATTATTATGTTACATTTATATTACATTATTACAGTTATTATGATACATTTATATGCTGTAAAATCACATTTTTTTGTAATTTTGATCATTACAGCAAAATCGCTTGCGTTGCATATAAGTTAAAAAATGTTTTCCGTTTAATAAATAATTACCCAATCTTAACTAAATTTTGTTTGCTTATTTGGGACGTATTGATTTAACGATTGTAAAAATTTTAGCCCTTTAAGTCTAATATTTTTAATTCTACAGTACTTTTTTCACTAAATTTTCCTCACGTCACGCTCGTCGTTAAGATTATTTGCAAAAACAATTTGTGTTAAATTATTCTTTGGATGTAATGAAATCTTTTTAAATTATTAGAAATATATTTCCTGTCTTACAGCTATTTCCCTTTGAATTTGATCCTCATATTTAAAATCATACGTGTTAAAAACATTTTCCAACATTGTTTTATCTGTTACAGGAACAGCAACAAGATACTGTAGACTCTACAGTTAATTGTTGTTGCATTTGCAAAGAACAAGAGAGTGCAGATACACAAATTATGCAAAGTTTTTTCAAAAATTTCAAATTTGGAATTCAATTCTTGCATCCGAATGATTGAATAATTAACATTTTTCAATGAAAATTTTGAAACTTTTTAATTCAAAAATTATTTTTTAAACTAAATTTTCAAAATTAGTCACTTATACTTTGTTAAAATTTCATCGAAAAAAAAATTGTCAAATTTTTTTTTTTAATTATTTAAACAATATAAATAATTGATAGCGCCAGCTGAAATGTTTCTGATTTTGAATAAATTAGCATAACAAACATTTAAAAAAAAAATTCATCAAAATCGGTTCTGTTTTTGCGGGTTTAGAAGTTTTGACGATTTTTCAGTTTTATTGACTGGACTAATTGATCTCATTATGAATATGTTGCCCTGCACCCCTCTTCCTTTTCTGAATCCGCACTGACTATCGCCTATTGTATCTTCTAGTTTTTGAGCCGTGTTTCCCAAATTTTTACCCACACTTTACTTGCTATACTTAATAGGTAACGTAACTCTGTAATTGTTATATTCTCTACTATCACCCTTTTTGTACAGCGGTATTATGACCTCAGTTTTCCAATCTTTTGGTGTTTTTTTTTTTGATTTGGCTATGTCATTCATTAATTTTAACATTTTTTTCTTTTCCTACTTCTCCTATATACTTTATCATATCCGGTAAGATCTCATCTTTTCCGGCTGCCTTCCCTAGTTTTATCTTTGTTATTGCCTCTTCCAATTCCATCTCTGATATCAACTCAGTGTTTATGCTTTCATTTGCCTCCGTTCCATTTTGTTCGCTTTCCTTGTCACTCTCTTCTTTTCTTCGTCACTGTCTTCTAATACCTCTTCAAAATGTCTCCTCCATCATTCCATTATGTCTTCTTCCTTCATCACTATTTCCTATTGTTCATTTTTGATGTTTTTCAAGAGATTGGTTCTTTTTGCCTCAATTGCTTTAGGGTGTTAAGAACAGTTTTTGGTTTCTTTACCTCATTTTTAACTTCCTTTCTTTTGTCCTTGTATTTCCATAGTCTTCTTTTAACTAAATTAAATTTAAATATCATTATTGTTATTATTATTATTAGCATTGAACTGCGATTTAAAAGAATTGTACTTGTTACGACCTAAAAGACCAATTATATACCAAAGAGTTCAATTCACCTAAAGGTTCAGCAAGTGGGTTTCTTTAAAGAAGTCCATGAATGCTTTACTTGGTGTCTCAGATACTTGGTTCGAGGTACTAAGCATTACAATGTCTGCGTGCTTTGTGCGTAAGGCGTCGTATTATACCTTTCTGTTTCTTTATTTTATATCGCTTTTCACTATCTGTATATGGGTTCTCCACTTTACTTGTAGTAAAGTGCCTTTTAAGTTGGTGGGATGTTTAAACATTCGTGTCGCCCATCTCAATTACTTTTTGTTTAATTACATTAGTCCGTTCTTCCCGTATGATTAATGTGATTACCACATTTTTGGTAGATTATTTCATTATTGCTAGCGTTTTTCTATGAATTCCTCAAGTTTTTTTTTACGATTTGCTTGTGAGGGTCAGGATAAAATAAAACGATTTAGTGATAATTAATTTTTGGAAGAAAAATCTTTCAAAAAGTGGCGTGTTAATGAAATTAAAAATATGGAGCTGAATTTAAATTTTCTATTTGCTTATGGTAGTCATACCCCCCATTTGCACTTGTAGGCAGGTAGGTCAATGCAGGCTGTTTTTTCTTAGCTAGGAATTCGATTTCTTCATAATCAACTGTGCCAGCATGCCCAGCTGAGGAAGAGATCATAGGTCCAAGGGTATGGTGCTATTACAATAAGCGAGAAATATGGAGAAACCGAGTGTGCCAAGGTTAGCACATATGCTGTATATGCCTTGTAGATCAGAGATCTCGGGTTCGATTCCTTTTCGGATACGAAATAAAACCTCAGTGCCGTGACAATGAGATATTTGGCATGATGAAGATCACTGCAAGTCTATTGATTCTATTGCTACGCTATGCTAATAACCATAGTAGTTGATACACGTTAAGATCCCTGGTATCCACAAGCCTAGATCTCACGCAATAAACAAATAAACCACAACAACAAATATAAACGAATGGTGCATAAGAGTAAGATTATCGGACAATCTGAAAAGAGATTTTCGCAAGAAAAATATGCCTTCAAACTTTGAAGGAACTAAGACGGGGGGAGTCAAGAATTACTGCTACACATGAAAGTAAACTTTTTAGAAGTCACTCTTGATACTAAAATGTAAATTTGAAAAAATAATTGATAAAGCAAAGCAGGTGCTATGGTCATGTAGAGAAACAGTTATGGAGATAAAAGCTAAATAGTGCTTTGGATTTATACCAACCAAAGTACCAAACCAGAAAAATGATGATATCAAAAGACTGGAAAAGCATCTAAGATTGGCATGCTTACGAAAATTCTGGTGACTTTGCCTCCATTACCTTTACTAAGAAATTTGGCACTTGTGACATTGTAGAGATTGAAAATTGTTGGGAGTACGAGAAAAACATCTCGGTAAAATTTTGAAACTAGATATACAATGAATTCTAACAAAATTGGCTGCCGAAAACCTTTCAGGGTTGTTGTACCTAAGAGTGGCGCAGAGAAAACAACACGAGACAAAGGACCATACGGGCTCTGGAATACATCCTAACTTAATAGTTAATACATGTAGAAGAGAAAGTAGAATAAACTAGCACGAACGTCTTGTAAAAATGAGAATTATAAGGAATCGTTAACTCGGAATAAAGTCCAAACCATTAATTCAAGCACCCAAAATTTTATACTGATGCAAGTCTGTAGAGCTATGTGGAATACAGTAAGTCTAAAAGTAGCGGATTCTGAACCATTCACAGGAAGTAAATAATATGTGGGCACTAAACCATAGTGGGCATTCCAAGGTTAAAAAAAAGCTTTTACCGGAAATAAATGCAGCAGGATACAAATAAACAACTGAAAATTAAAACTCGTAAAAGCTTCTGAAATGCCGTTTGTCAGTACTATATTCTGTTTTATATGTTTTAGTGCGCATAAAAACTTGTGTTTGGGAATTTACGAAAATATCCCTATTTCACTTGCCTGGGGGATTAAATGAAGCTGTAAACTATTTTTAAATGTACCCTTATAGAATTTTAAAATAGCCAAAGCGTGGCTTTATAAAACAACAACTTGAATATTTGATGCAGGCTTTATTCGCAAAATAAAAAAAGTGATTGTTGTTTTGTGTTTTATTATATTTCGAGTGCAATAAAAAGAAATATATGAACTTAAACTGTTTTTGTCAGAAACAAATATACTATAATAGACCTAGCATTAAAAATTCGAGTTTATATTATGCTCAACTTCTGATATTTATTTATCTAAATTTTAGTTTTTAATTAAGTTTTATTTATTTCATCAGCAAACCTTAAATTATAAGTTCAAATTTAGATTAAAATTTCAAAATGAAAAGGTGGTATGATTATTAAAACTTTTAGTTGTAAGTTAATATCGGTACTTGAAAATCTACTTCAGCGATGTTATCTCAGATTTGTAACAGCAACTATGCTCACCAAACTTCTAGGACTAAAATTATCTTATTTCATTTTTAAAATAATGCAAAAACTCAAATTTAATTTAGAAATATTGCTCGATGAACTGGACATAAATAATATCTGAAATTTAATTATTCAAAAATTTAAAAGCAGACACAATTCATAATACATACGGTGGATATATAAGTTGCCTCATGGGAAATTTAAACAACAAAAATGTATGGTCACTTTATCAGTTCAAATCTAAAAATGCCATTTAATGAGATTAATTCAGTAATTTACGTGAGTTGTTCATACAAACTTTTTCATTGCTGTTGTTGATGTCCTTTCAAACTAATTTTTAGGTATTCAGTATAATAACGTATTTAATTACCTATTTTTTTTACTGAATTTCTACTCTCAAAAGTCAAATATTTTAAACTGATAATCAAATTATAGTATTCACTTAACAGCAACTATTCTAACTTAAGATTTTTTTATTAGTTTATAATTTTTAATATTGTTTACATGAATTAAATGTAAGGCAAAAGCCGCTTTTGACAAACATCTTTTCTAAGTTAAGTCATTATTTTTTGTCCTTTCCAACTATGAAATACATAAAACTAAAAAAATAATTCCATTTTTTTTATAACAAGAATTATGTACCTTTTTAGAATTCGTTAGAAGTGAAAACTCTTTGCAATATTTTAGAAATTATTTTTTACTGAAGGTCTTAGAATTGTTTGTGCAGCGTGAAATCATTGTAGCATTAAAATTACAGCGAAAAAATATTCATTACAATTGTAAACTGTACTAGATTTAACAAAAACTTTAAGTGAAATGAAAAGTAGAAATCTAAAATTTAATTACTCGAAATGTTAAAAACATCCCTATTTTATAATTCGTAAAGTGGGAGAGTGTTTTGTGGCTCATGGGAAATCTAAAAAACCAGAAGTTACGGTATTTTATCAGTTCAAATTAAAAATTCTATCTAATGAGATTAATTCAGTAAAGCATCCGAGTTATTTATGCAAATTACCAATTTTTATTGCTATTGTTGATTACATAATGTTAGAACTCATTAACCGATTGCATGTTAATGTATTCAATAGAAACCTTTTAATTACTCTCTACCCGAATATCTAGTTAATGCTCATTACAGGGTAAATTTTAACTTTTTTGTTGTACACACATGTATGCACAATAATCAAAATCATATTCAATCGTAATTAAAAGCTAATTTAAAGAATTACTACTGTAAGCATGTGTCATGTAATATTCTTCTAATCTTCTAATAAGTTAAGGATGTCTTGGGATTATTGAAGGAATATTTAACTGTAAGGAACTCAAGTGTAATTAATAAAACATACTAAAAAAAGAATTTCTGAATCCTTTAACTTATTTTACTGCAACTGTATGTTTAGAATATTGAATAACTGATAGTACAGTATATTAGAAAACATGATAAGTTTGTATTAATTACACAACGAAGTTTGTCAAAAATAAATCCTTTTGATTTTTAAAGTTTTACATACCTAATATTAAGATTATGGTTGTTTAAATGAACTGTCAAGTATAATATAAAAAGTAGCAAAATGTTTTCGGGAAACTTCTGTTACAGAACACATTCTAATTCTTTTATTTTGTTGTATTCGTAAAATCGAGAGAAAGGTTTACTTAAATGATTTTATGTGCTTTTATGACAATTAAATTATTAAACACAGTATTGAACCATACAGCATCACTAAAAATTTAGCTATATGTGACGTGAAAACTACACAAATTGTCTGAGCGAGGATTTGAACTGTCCTAAACAGTCATGTGCAATATTTAGGAAAAAATGAGGCAGATAACCTACGATGCTTGGTTTTAAGTACTAATTGTAGTATGCAGCCTACACTGGTTGCATTTTTTTTTAAATTTCTAATTTCATCAGCTCTATAACTCGTAATTTGCAAAACATTAAGGTAAAAGTATGTATTTTGAGCATAGTTTTACGTTCATATTAATAATCTACAGAAGTGCTAAATTTGTAGATGGTTAAAAAACTGTATTTTAGCGCAGGCATTTTCGTTTATATTTTTTTAATATTCCCAGAAAATACAGATTTTTTATGTATCTTTTATAAATATTTAAAAAATTTGCCGATTTTGATTTTAGTATATTTCTGAAAACGTTACTAAACTGTTTTCTTTAGGGCATATCGCAAATGATGAATTTAAATTGACACAAACTATTAATTAATTCAAGTAAAATACAGATGGCACAATCTAGCGAATTACAGTGCTTCGATAATTGAGCAAAAAAAAGTTTACGCCATTCGAACAAGATTGGATTTCGTTAGTAATTATTTGAAATTTTTCCTGATTACGTTTTGATGAATCGCAGGAACGTTGAAAGTCGATTCAAAGTCCGAAAATGTTCCAGAATAACGTTCAGCGGTGCGCCGTTAAAACGACCTATTACAAGTTTTCCTTACCAAGTTAAGTAACGATCGTAATGAAAGGAACTTGTCAGAATTAAACTCTGACGAACCAAAATAAAACAAGTGGACCGCGTCGAGTACACGGAGAAAATGCTATAGAGGTGCTAATAGCGTTGTCCGTAAGTGTTGGGGTGGAAGATTTATAAGAGTTTATCGTTGACAGTCTAACTGGCCGTTAACTTGATAAACTATTGTATCGACTGTAATTAAGATCTTGCTTTTTTCTTTTATTACGTGGTTATTGTTGAAGTTTCGGCTACTTTTAAACAAATGAATGGAAATATGTGCACAATGCTTAGAAACAAATGCGATCCGAAGGACAGTCGATTCTTGCCTTTGTATGATTTAAACTTCTGTTCGAAAAAATACCCCAAATTTAAATTAAATTATGGAAAGCAACCAATCAATAACGATTCAGTATAATCCTATCCTAGTTAGGTAACACACACAGTCCTCTAATGGGTTATTAACATCTGTATCTTTAAAATGCCATCTATTTTGTTCTGCTACATTATTAATAAATACATTAAAAATTCATTATGGTTCTGTTAAATTAAGGTAAAAAGTCAATTTTAAACATTTATATTTAATAAAAATCCGGCAATTTGTTTGAAACCTTCCAAAAGTCATTTCCAGTTATTATAAAAGGTGATATAACAAACATCAAAGATATAACAAACCTTGAACTAATTAACGTTCTCTTAACAAATAAATTTTTTCCAAATATTGAAACAAACACTCAACAAAACCAAAATTTTGTAGTTCCATAATGATTCCCTTCACGTTAATACTGTTTTCGTTCGTCGGACGCTTCCTTTCGGTAACTAAATTTATTTTAAATCTTAATTCATAACTAAATAACTAATAATTTTATATTTATTTACAAACAAAAATCGACAGTTTTAAAATTATTTTTACATGCCTTTTGTGCCGCCATTGAGTATTTTTATACATTCGAAGTAAATTTAAAAGTTAATAATAATAGTCAAAGTATGCCACAAACATAATATAGGATTGTTGTAATTAACAATCGATTTATTGTGAACTATTTAAACCTTAAACTATTTCGAATGGAAACTGAGATTCAGTACTGATTTTTATCTTGATTAGTTTCAGCAAAATGATTACAAAGTAACCCTAGAAAGAACAGAACTGGTTTGGTATAATAAGAATTATAGTAAGAACTTGCACTTTACCATATTTTATCAATCAAGAACTCAAAAAAGAATAAACGCCTCTGCTATCGTACTACAAGATTTGGGTCACGCAGCCACGGTAATTCATTATACAGAGTGAATCAAAAGTAAGGAACCTCGATGCTGGAGCCTTTATTATTAGTTTTAGAAAAAAAAGTTTTAGACAAAAGTTTTATAACAAATTATTTTCCACAAACTGACGGTCATGTGACTGCAGCACTCACTAGCGTTCGTGCTGCAAACTTCACATTCGTGTGGCAAACGCAAGCTTTCAACACTTGTATTACAAATTACTATTTAAAATGCCATAACTTTGCTTGGGGCTATTAGAGACACATTTCTTAAACCAAGGATGTCAACTGTATTTATATATCGATTAACTTGAAAGTGTTTTTGTGGTCACCAACAGATACATCATTCAAAATTAAAAAAAAAAACACTTTAGTGGTGGTAAAGAAGGCTTGTATTCAGTTACTTAAAACTACTTTTGTTCGGATTATTAAACTACACGAATTTTAAACTAAATTATAATGTAAGAACAACCTTTTAGTGGCAAGTTAACGTTTTGCAAAATTGAAATTTATTTTATTTTCAGTAACCTTGGAGTATTCCCGGAAGGAATACTAATTTTGAATAAAGCTGAGCATTAGCTTAACTACTTTTGAAAATTTCGGAGCCCACGTAAAGTTGTAGCTCCTCTATGTCTGTAGGCTACTTGACAGGCGCGCCACAGACATATGGACAGAAGACCGGCAACGCCCTGTAAAGGGCACGCCACTTCGAGAAGAAGATTACATCTCCATTTTTGTTTCATATAACTTATTGTGGCATTTAAATCAATTTTGCAAAAACGTCATTTATTTGCTACCTCACTTAGGACGTGTATTTCAGTAGAGGTTTAGCAAAAGTTTGGCTTACGTAGGATTCAATTAGGGCTTAAAATAGCATCGCTACACTTAATTGTACTTTAAGTCACCTTAAACTAAGCTTTAATTTAAACTTGCACTGAAATACTGATCTTTAACAAATAATGGTAACTTAGCAGCTAAAGTTACAACTTCGAAACCGCAATTTATCTGTTTTATTTCAAGTTGTTTGTTATTATAGTTTACAAGGTTTGGCAGAAAAATAATGAGACTGATTTTATTCTTTTTGCAAATCAAGTTGATCCCCTTCAGTAGCTACACACTGATGAAGGCGTTTTCCCCATTGTTCGCAGCAGGCCTGGGAGGTTTCTGCTGGAATGCTTTTAACTCATCAGTTACTCTTTTGGATATTATCCAAAGTACCAAAATGGCGCCCTTTCAAATGTTTTTCTACGTCTATTAAAAAAACATCACTTTTTTTCATTAAATTGCGTTCATAAAGTACTTGTTTAATTAACACTCGAAAAGCGTGAAAAAAAGTGTCATAACGTTTCATTTTTTCACTCTTTTCCCGTGAAAAAAAGTACCGTAGCGTTTCATTTTTTAACGCATTTTCAATTGCTGATCAAGTAAATAGTGTGCTGGAAACAAACGTCAGCTAACTTGTCAAATCAACTGTTTTGTGTTGTGCAAATTGCATTTTCGATTTTACTGTGCCGTTTTGTGACAATTTTAAAAGAAAACAAGGTGTTTTAAATTAAAACTTTATAAAATGGATACCGATAGTGACGAAGAATGTATTACATGCACACCAGAAGAAATTGTCACATCTGCAACGGATGCAACCATGAATTTACTGCCCGATAAATCTAAACAGCAATACTTAAAAGAGTACAATTTGTTTATGGAATGGCGTGTTAAAAAAGGCGTAAATAGCTTCAGTGAAAGAGTTTTATTAGCTTACTTTGAGGCAAGATCAAAAATATGGAAATCGTCAACCCTGTGGTCAACTTATTCAAAATTAAAGTCTACTTTATTGATACATAATGATATAGACATAAGAAAATATCCGAAATTGATGGCATTTTTGAAGAATAAATCAATTGGATATAAAGCAAAGAAATCCAAAACCTTTTCGAGAGAAGAAATGTATAAATTTCTATTAGAAGCTCCGACGAAGACTATCTGATGCACAAAGTAAAATTTACTTTTTAGAAGGTGCTCGTTCAATGTAATATTAATGTTTGTATTATACGTATTTTAGGTCGCTTTAATATTTGGAATAGCAGGGACCTGCAGAAGAGAAGAGCTATATAAAATAGTAGTGGAAGATATTAAAGATAATGGAGAAGTTCTTATTATTACAATACCTGATTCTAAAACTCATATTCAACACCGGTTTACTGTTATTGGTGAAACATCTGTAAATGGTCTAAATTTAATAGAAATCTACAAAAAATATAAAGCCCAACGTCCGAGTATTGTTAAGACCAGCTATTTCTTCTTGCAATTTCGAAATGGTAAATGCAAAACTCAGGTTGTAGGAATAAACACTTTTTCAAAAATTCCCTCACTTATTGCATCGTACCTAAAGTTACCGAACGCTAATAATTACACCGGTCATGCATTTCGACGATCCTCGGCATCTCTTTTGGTAGATTCTGGTGGCGATTTAATCCAACTGAAAAAACACGGAGGTTGGAAGTCCAGCACAGTTGCCGAGGGATACGTCGACGATTCTATGCAGAATAAAATTGACTGTGCCACCAAAATCTTAACTGGGGTTAATGATGTCAGTAGAAAATATACCTTACCGGATAACAGTTCTTCTAGTAATCTTAATAACTCTATTGTAAATAAAACTATATCCCTAAATACGTCAGATGTAACTAGTTCAAATAGTAATTTAACTACATCAAATGTTCACATTAACAATCCCAGTAATTGTACCTTCAATATTAATGTTACTAAATGAATAATCTATACCTATGTTAAACAAAACTAGTTATTAATATGTACTACTACAGTTATATAATAAACACGTTTTAGTTCTGACTTAAATCTGAAATCGGACTTAATAGAATTAATCAAATTAACAGACGTAGAAAAAATTTTGTATGAAACTCGTGCGAAAAGCTACTTTTTTTCACTTGTAGGATTTGCCGCACTCGCTACCGCTCGTGCGTCAAACTTTCCTACTCGTGAAAAAAAGTAATGCTTTTCGCACTTGTTACATAAATAACTATTTTCTACGTCTGTTAAAAATACATCACTTTTTTTCATTAAATTGCGTTCATAAAGTACATGTTTAATTAACACTCGAAAAGCGTGAAAAAAAGTGCCATAGCGTTTCATTTTTTCACTCTGTTGCCGTGAAAAAAAGTACCGTAGCGTTTCATTTTTTAACGCAATTTCAATTGCTGATCAAATAAATAGTGTGCTGGAAACAAACGTCAGCTAATTTGTCAAACTATTTCGTGTTGCGCAAATTGCATTTTCGACTTTATTGTGCCGTTTTGTGATAATTTTAAAAGAAAACAAGGTTTTTTAAATTAAATCTTTCTAAAATGAATACCGATAGTGACGAAGAAAAGTATTACATGCACACCAGAAGAAATTGTCAAATCTGCAACGGATGCAACAACGAATCTACTGCCCGATAAATCTAAACAGCAATACTTAAAAGAATGCAATTTGTTTATGGAATGGTGTGTTCAAAAAGGCGTAAATAGGCGTAAACTGAAAGAGTTTTATTAGCTTATTTAAACAAAACTAGTTATTAATACCGTTATAAGAAACACGTTTTAGTTCTGACTTCAAACTTAAATCTAACTTTATTAGAATTAATCAAATTTACAGACGTAGAAAAAATTTTGTATGAAACTCGTGTGTAAAGCTACTTTTTTTCACTTGTAGGATTTGTCGCACTCGCTACCGCTCGTGCGTCAAACTTTCCTACTCGTGAAAAAAAGTAATACTTTACTTACTTGTTACATAAATAACTATTTTTCAACCGGGTAAATAAAAAAGTCACACGGACTGAAATCCGGCTAGAGGGGCTGGGGAACCACAGGGATGTTTTTTTCTGTCAAAAAATCGTTGATGCAGACTGCCGTGTGTCATGCGGCGTTGTCGTGATGCAGCATGTAAGTGCGTGCAATACCTGGTCGTACACGTGCCACCCTCTTCCTGAGCCTTTTAAGGACTTTACGATAACAGTTTGTCCTGGCGACACAGAGTCTTCATTTGTTCCACATTGTCGTTCGTTTTTGAGGTTGAAAGTCTTCCCGCATTAAGTTCGTCTTCCACTCTCCTCGGTCCTCTAAAAAGGCCTTGTGCTATCTGAACACTTGTGCCCTAGATAGAGAATGTTTTCTATGAGCCCTTTGTAACGTTTCATAGGTCACTGTAGCGGATTGGTCAAGCTTTACTCAAACTTGTACTGAGTTTTCTAACTGTGTGAGGGAGAGGCAGCAGCGTTGTCGGTTCGCACACAGTGTTGCCAGTCTCATTATTTTTCTGACAAACCTCGTATATACTTCCTTTTTAAGTAGCTTGTAATTTAATTATTTTGAACAAGTAACTTGGTCAGCACCGATCTCGAACATCTGATGAAATTAAAAAATAAAGACAAGCTTACGTTTATAACCCATGGGGTTTAATAGAAAACATACAATGTGATTTTTTAAAAACTCAATTGCAGCAGGTCGAATTCTGTCCTAATAACCTTACAACTGTCTGTATTAAGTCAGAATACGGCCGGAGTTTTTAAAAATCACATTGTATATTTCCATGATTTTTATTATGCTAACAATGCGTACTACGATGATTCGAAATTCCCACCTCACGCACCTAGAGGACGATGTATGATTGAGATAAAGGTATTTTATAACAAAACTATTATGCTCGCCCATGCAAGAGTTTATGGTACTATTAAACCAACCGATCCAACTGAAAAATGTTTGTACTGCAATATACAGCCTGTCCGTTTTTCGAGTGCCACTATGGAGATCTCGCTTATCTGAAGAGATAAGAAGTTGGTTAAATTAGGGCAAAGTTGCGCATTTTTGTGCTGATTAATAATCTGAAAAGAAATTTGAAATATCTTCAATAGTTTTGAAAATATCGCAAAAAAACAAAAATTTCTGATTTTCGTATTTAATTTTTTTACGCTAAACTAATCATACTAGACATTTCTACCCAAGACATTATTCAGACACTTTTTTATGGAGAATTCGAATATGGCATCCCCTTTTCAATAATTTTCAAGATGACGGAGAAACACCTGGCAACTTCATTTTTTCTTATGGACGCCATTTTGGATTTTAACATTTTGAGATTATGTTTTTTTTTCTCTTTACAACGATGTATCACACATGGTGGTCCAATATAACATTTTTGCCAAAAATCCAATTTTTCATTTTTTGCGAAGAGTGCTTTGGAAAAACAAAACGTTCTTTTGTTGTGAACCAAATTTTGACAGTTTGATCCTATTTCAAGTCTTGTCATTTACGTTTGTGCTAGTTTTATCGCGAAAATGCCTTTTTCAAGTGAGGAACTGAGAGTGGTGACAATTCTTTGACGAAGTTCATCAAGGTCGGCTGGCAATGTTTTGTAACTTTTATTTTTATTATCCCCCACAAAAAATAGTCCAAGGGAGACATGTAAGGCGACCGCGCCGGCCAGAGTACGTCGCCATTATTAGCAATAACATGGTTGGGGAACATTTCCGACCAGCGTTCCCCAACCCTCCTAGCATTATGGGGCGGTGCGCCATCTTGCTGGAACCAGATGGCGTTCAAACGATGAAGAGGAAGGTTTTTGTCGATAAAATCTGTTAGAAATGTCCTCAGGAAATTGAGGTACCGATCAGCATTTAAATTATCTTCGTAGATGTAAGGACCTATTACTGTATTGCCCAATAAACCGACCCACACGTTAAGGCTAAAACGTATTTGTGGTCGCCGTTCTTGAAATTGATGTGGATTTTCAATTGACCAGTAAGGTTCATTGTGGCGATTAAACATTCCTGCATTGGTGAATTTACATTCATCAGACCATATGACATTATTAAGGAAATTTGGGTTTTCCTGAATCTGATTATTTACAAACGTGCAAAAAGCTACCCGTCGTTCATAATCTCCGGGATGAAGCGTTTAAGAAAGATGAATTGCCCAAGGCCGATATTGATGTTTTTTAAAGGTTCTCTAAACAACTTGATGTGACGACAAATTCAGCTGGGCTGCAACTTCTCTTGAGGAGACAGATGGATTGTCTTGCACCTAATTAAGAATTAAATGATGAATATTTAAGTATTTGTAATCATGTAAAATTTTTACCGCTTGCAAAATTTCCTGCTCATATTCATTGGGCCTATCGCCATACTCTCGTCTAGGTCTTTTAAACGAACCATATTTGCCCAAGTTTCTGTGCAGCAAAGAAAAATATCTCAAACTATGTTGTTGCAGCTCTGGATAACGCTGCAAATACAATGTGATTTTTTAAAAACTCAATTCCAGCAGGCCGAATTCTGTCTTAATAACCTTAGAACTGTCTGTATTAAGTCAGAATACGGCCTGCTGCAATTGAGTTTTTAAAAAATTACATTGTATGTTGCCGCAGTAATGTGGGCATTTCGATGCGAAGCGTACTAAATTTGTATCATATCTCTTTGTTCTTCACTTGAAAAAGGCATTTTCGCGATAAAACTAGCACAAACGTAAATGACAAGACTTGAAATAGGATCAAACTGTCAAAATTTTGTTCACAACAAAAGAACGTTTTGTTTTTCCAAAGCACTCTTCGCAAAAAATGAAAAATTGGATTTTTGGCAAAAATGTGATATTGGACCACCATGTGTGATACATCGTTGTAAAGAGAAAAAAAAACGTAATCTTAAAATGTTAAAATCCAAAATGGCGCCCATAAGAAAAAATGAAGTTGACAGGTGTTTCACCGTCATCTTGAAAATTATTGAAAAGGGGATGCCATATTCGAATTCTCCATAAAAAAGTGTCTGAATAATGTCTTGGTTAGAAATGTCTAGTACGATTAGTTTATCGTAAAAAAATTAAAAACGAAAATCAGAAATTTTTGTTTTTTTGCGATATTTTCAAAACTATTGAAGATATTTCAAATTTCTTTTCAGATTATTATTCAGCACGAAAATGCGCAACTTTGCCCTAATTTAACCAACTTCGTATCTCTTAAGATAAGCGAGATCCCCATAGTGGCACTCGAAAAATGGACAGGCTGTATAAGTCATGTTTTTCTCCTATCAATATTATAAACTGTAATATTGTGTGCAACACGATTGGCAAGACTGATTTCAAAATGTGGCAGTAGGTTAGAGGTTAATAAATGTCAAATAAATTAAAACATAAAACAAGATTTATTTAGGGAACAAACTGAGAACTAAGATGAATACATGTTAGAGTAGGTGTTCAAAATGTGATCCTTCACTAGTATTACAACGATAAACTTAAATAACTCTGGAAACAAGATTGCAAAACTGACTTACATTTTAAATGTCACTGTCACATTATAATTCATAGGCATTCTAGAACCAGTGTAGCCAATCGTGTTGTACTAGTCAAGGCCTGCTCAGAATCTTTTTTTTTTTCGATCTCATGGTAGTATTATAGTTATTTATGTACCAAGTCAGTAAAGTGATTCTTTATCGAACGAGTCTGAGATTATGAGCCGAGCGAGCTACCGAGCGAGGCGAGTAACAGGCGAGTTCGAGAAAGACACTTTACTGACGTGGTGCATACAAAATTTTCTCCACGACCATTTGTGAATGTAATAATTCCGAAATCATTTTTAATAATAGAAAGTAAAAATTCTCACTCTTGAGATAGAATATTTATTCTGAAACACTTGCTTCTCATGTGTTTTGCATGTATTTTCATTCTATAACAAGTGACAGAATGAATATTCCATAATTATGCTCAACGAAATACATAGAATGCCATGGATTTCAAAACTGTCAGTGTCAGATGCAAATATAAATATTAATACAATGTAATATAATTGTTTCAATAAATAACTTGTTTTGTTCAGATTTAATTGTTTTTGATTCATACTTTCCGGTCGTGGAGAAACTACAGTCTGTTACTCGGTTAGAATGAAAATTCGATCTACTCGTGGTTCCTCACGCTCGCTAACGCTCGCATTCGGAATCTTCCACTCGTATCGAATTTTTATTCTAACCTTGTTACAGAATATACTATTACTGACGTGGTGCATACAAAATTTTATCGCCAACCGTAAAAATGTATAATTGAAAAAAATAACTTCCATTATTTTCTATAAATAACTCGCGACGAAACTTTTACTGTTGGAGCTGTGATAGCAACAAACGATTTTTGTTTAATGTCATACAGTCATGGTTATGTTGATTAACATTAGCGGCAGGCAAATGCTTGATTTGTTTACTTCCGAAAATCGCTATGGTAATGCATGGCTTTACTGACGGTTGGCGATAAATAACAATAAAATAAGTGTCTCAAACCCTAATAGAGTTATTAATCTAAGCGTAATTAACAAAATAAGGGCACTCAAGGTTTCTGATAATTTTATTAGAAGTAAATTTTCCTGGCTATAACGGAAGCGGATATTTGAACAAATTGCAAAATTCCATAATCAACTCCAATAGTACCCAGCTGATTTTGTAACATCGTATTTGTTTGTTTGTCTATTGGGCAAAATCTGTTTAATTGGTTCAACAGTTTTGGGGTATTTTTATTTCTGAAAACTCTTCTGTTTCACAATGATCACGCAAAAAGTAGGCAAGCCAAAGAAAAAATAAAATAATAAAAGATAAAGCTAAACAGAAACTAAAAATACCAGGAAAATAACAAGAAAAACACAAAAACAATAGCCAACCACCAAACTTTAATAACAAAAGTCGCAGAACATCCTTCAAACTAATCATTAAAATTTGTAATTTTAGATTTTTAATCATCTCATGATATCAGAAAATCTTGACTTTGATAAATTAAACCTGACAAAGCGTTTTTTAGGTTTATACTTAAAACCATCATCGATCATTAATAAAAAAGGCCAAATTTAAGTAAAGTCTAATGAACGTAGAATTCCATTATAAATCTAACATCCTAAACAAAATCAAGGTTTTGTTGCACAACTAACTTCCTCACATCCGGGAAGTATATTTATAATAAAAAACTTAATAGTTTTTCTTTTTTGTCAGTAGCACGATGTTTCTTCTCGAGTTAATATTGTTGACAACTATTGGAACTGCTTCTTTAGTAAGTAACTATTATTGTATGGGAAATATTAATAGTATTGCTGTAATATCATTATTAAAATAGATTATAGAAAATTAATCCCAACAACTAATTATTAATTTAAAAGGGAGTAGGAATCGAAATGTTTAATATCCTTATAACTGGTTAAATTTTTTTTATTCAATTTTGCCGTATAAACTGACGTTTATTTGTTTCTGGCCTGCCCATAAAAGTTGATGTTTTATAAACAATCGTTTAATAGTTATTTTTACAACTAGTAATGAAAGCAATACTTTTTTCATGAGTTTGGAGTGCACGACGGCGAAGCCGGAGTGCATCAATCAAACGAGTGAAAAAAAGATGCGTTCATACGAGTTGTACACAATATTTTTTTGCATTTTTACATTTTAAATCCCTCAAAACAGGATAAAAAGGATTTGAGAATTGACAGTTGTCAAACTGACAATTTACAATATTTTACTTAAAGCATACTTACTTAATGCAAAATGTAAAATTAAATAGTTAAAAAAAGGGTTGCTTTCTTTATGATTTTTTGATAAAAAAAGTCCACCTTTTTTGTCAAAATGCAAAAAAATTTTTATTCCGCTGGCGATTAAAAATTTTTATTCCGCTAGCGCTTTAAAAATGTCAAATCGCTTTAAAAATGCCAAATAAATGTCAAAATTCAATAAACAGTTGTATTACACTTGCGGATTATAATTAATTTATTAACTCGCGGTATCAACGCGCTTGCGGCTACCGCCGCCGCTCGCACATATTCCAAAGGCATCGCGGATCCTTTCTGAAAAAAATACATTGGTGTTTCCCTATGGTGCCTCTTACCTGAGACACCCGGTATAAAAACAATACCTACAGCCGAACGTTAGTGATTTAAATTGCCGCGGAGAATATTTTTTACAATTGATTAAATACATTAAAAACGAGATTCATAGCTTTATATCAATGTTGTGGCACGAAATCGTTTTGTATATCACCGTAGTAGTCTTCTCATATCTAAAATTCTACAGTTCCATGCCAAAATTTGTAGGCTTTTCGTCGAGCAAAATTCTATTCTTTATACACTGACCGGCAAAATTAACGCATAATCTAAAAGACCAGGATATTTTTCAATAAAATGTAGTACAACTTGTAGCTAGCTAAAAATTTCAATTAGAGGTTTCAAAAACATCAAAGTAGCCATCTGTTAGAATTGTTTCTGTTACTGAAAAACAATCGCGGGCTTGTTATACATAATTATTGCATCGTGTTTTTATACTGTCTTACAGTGAATGCGTTTCAGTATATTGGCATTTTGACTTTTTACACTGAAAATCTTTGATCTTCGGCCGTTGAGTAATCTTTGCCATTTTTCGTCATTATTAGTTTCGGATTTTACTGTTGGCTTGATAATTATGCCAGTTTTAAGTCGTGATAATACAGTTAAAGCAACCACATTGCTGGAAGAAGGAAGAACTCAACAGTATGTTGCAATACGGCTGCGAGTTCATCAGTCAACAATCTTGCGACTTCATAGGCGTCTAAGAGAGACTGGTAGCGTCGGCAGAAGTCGAGGACAGGGCCGCAAGGTGGCGACCTCGGCGGTAGATGACCGTTTTTCGCAACTTAATTCTCTGCAAGACCGCACTCTGACGGCTCCAGAGCTTCAGGACAACCTTGAAACCACGCGATGTGTACGAATAAGCGAAAGGACAGTGAGGAGAAGGTTAGGAGAAGCAAATCTCAACGCCAGGCGTCCCGCGGTGTGCCCTGTTCTTTTGAGACGACATCGGACCGCTCGATTAGCTTTCGCCCGACAGTATGTGAACTGGGGAATAGCGGATTGGGAGAAAGTTCTTTTTACAGACGAGTGCCGATTTTCACAGAAGGCTGCTGATGGACGGCAGAGGGTTTGGAGGAGAACAGGTGAACTCTACGCCGAGTGTGCAATTGTCGAGAGGGACCGCTTTGGAGGTGGCTCTATCATGATTTGGGGAGGCATTTCTTTGAATGCGTATACAGATCTTGTCGCCTTTCATAGAACCAGTGTGACCGCACATTCCTACATCGAAGATGTTCTCCAAGATCATGTGTTGCCATTTGCAGCTGGTATCGAAGGCAACTTTTTGTTAATGCAGGATACTGCTCGTCCTCACGTCGCCGTTGTCACTACTACCTACTTAAATAAAGTTGGAATTAATCGCTTGAACTGACCAGCTTGTAGTCCCGACTTGAATCCAATCGAGCATGTATGAGACGATATCAACAGACGACTACATGCTCGAAGACCAAGGCCTACTTCATTGCACGAGCTGCGTGAGTTGCTGCAAGAAAAATGGGAAAACATAGAGGAAGATTTCGTTCGCAATCTCATCATGAGCATGCTACGACGTCTCCGATCAATAATACAAGCCCGAGGAGGGCATACAAGATATTAAATCAAGTAAACATTGCTTTTGGTTCCTTTAAATCCGTTGATTTTTCTTGATGGGTTCAATCATAGTTACTACATTTTTCATTAAAAGATGAACGCTGCGGAAGAAGAAGCTGTATACGGGACTAGTTATACAGTTTAGTTGTTTTAAGTCACCCTCTGTTGTTTGACATATTTCAATAGCTTTTAATCAGAATTGTTCAATAAAATATTATGTTATATAAAATTATGCGTTAATTTTGCCGGTTGTACGATCGATAGTTTACACATTGCAGTGTAGGAAGGATAAGCGTAGTCCTTTCTGTACTCCTAGGTCCGGTTCTCGGTTTCAAGCCAATTTTAACGAAATAACCTCTTTTTCTGGAATTTTTCAATAATTCATTTTTTGAAATGTTCGAACCTTCAGATGGTGCAATCATTTCACTAGCGTTTTTGTTTCTTTTACATTCATGGTCGGGCCAAACGTACTTGTTTTACTTACTTTTGGTTCTTTAATTGTAAAACTATTTATTAACTACGTTCGAATTTCCAATGATTGTAGCAGAAAGGTTAAAGGTGTAATGTGCCACAATGAGAAAAAAATACTACCTTTTCTTGTATATAATCGATGTTAAAATTTGTATTAAACCGCCTTACACAGACTGTATTTTTCAGTACTTTGGTAAATGAATTGGCGAAAAATGCGAAATATTTTTCCAAACGTGCACCAGCAAAAACCCCTCTTGTTAACCAATCTAATTTTCGATAAAAATTACAAAAACATTGAATTTTTAAAAATTTTACCATACATACTAAAGCAACAAGATATTCCTTTTTTAAAAAGTTTAATACTAATACTTTTTCGGAGGGGAGGGGGTGGGATAGTAATAAACTGAGTTTGGGAAAAAATGTTTTCTTTCGTTCTTTCGTAAATATGTCTCCATGTTAAAATTGTCAAAAAATGGCAATTATGCTAAGGATATAGTGCTACAGAATGTTAAACTATAACTAGGCATCCTTAAGAGCCAAAACAAATAAGATTTTTCTAACGAGATTTCTTTAGAATATCCCAAATTTTTGTAGATTACATGAAATATGAAATTATTTAGATTTACCTTCAGACTACCTTAAATTCCCCTTGATTTTTTTAAATTACCTTGGATTATATATTTTACGAGGGCTGTTCTGTAAATTGTTAGTTAGAAGAAAACTACGGAATTTGTAAAGAAAATAATTTTATTGTTTTTCAAAGTATTCCCCCTTAGACATAATACACTTCTTCATTCTTTGAAACCACTTCTCGAAACACGCTGAAAACTCTTTTTTTGGAAGGTCGTCAAGAATTCGCTGAAATTCAGCAACAGCCGCATTGGCGTCAGGAAATCTCTTACCACGCAAGAGTTTTTAATCAGCGGAAGCAAAAAGAAATCGTTAGGGGCAAGATCTGGACTGTATGGTGGATGAGTGACCAGTTGGACTCCGGATTCGTGTAAAAAATTTAAAGTTTTTGCGGCCGTATGCGGAGTTGCGCTATCGTGGTGTAACAAAATTCCACGCAAACCAGATCTTGGGCGACTACACAATTTCTCGAAGACTTGAGGAAGGCAAACTTCTGTATACCAATCAGCAGTTACAGTTTTACGATCTTCAAGAGGAATTACTGCAACTGGACCACTGTATCTAAAGAAAACGGCAATCATTTTTTTGTTTGCACTTTTACCGCGAATAACTTTTGTTGGCATTTCCTCCTTTTCAAACACCCAAACAGTTGATTGTTGTTTTGTCTCGGGATCATAATTATATATCCACGATTCATCCCCCGTAACGATACTAAATACCTGCTTTGAAAATCCTCCATCGAACTTTTCTAACATAAACCTGCACCAGTCTACCCGTGCTTGTTTTTGTTCGTCGGTTAACAAATGTGGAATCCACCGACTTGCCAGCTTTCTTACACCCAGATGTTTATGTAAAATGATATCTACTGCAGATGATCCAATGCCTAGTTCGTCTTGAAACTCTCTATGAGTGATATTCCGTTTTTCCTTAATCAGCTTTTAGGTTGCAATAATGTTTTCAGCACAAACAGCTACTGCAGGTCGTCCAGGTCTTGGTTCATCTTCTAACGTACTCCTTCCACGTTTAAATTCACGGAACCAGTAACTAATTGTAGATAATGATGGACTATTGTCGCCAAAAGCTGCCATTAAATTTTGGTGACTTTGGTCGTATGTTAAGCCTCGTTTATAATCGTAGAAAATCATAGCCCGAAAAGCATTCCGCGGCACTTCCATAATGCTTAGTAATAATCAAACGAATTATAACAATCAAACATTAGGATCTCTATATGCTTTAACTTCAACCTTGCAAAATTGCAACTGGAAACTGTCAAAAGAATAAGCTTTCGATTGATGCAAATGTTTTTGTTTTTCTTCGCATCCATGGCCTGCTACTAACAATATACAGAACAGCCCTCGTATATTCGCCTAAACATCCCATAAATGAGCAAAGCCCCCCCCCCTCCTCTCTTCCAGTTCACTTTATTTAATGCTAAGTCTTTCCAGTTAGGACCCGCACAAGCACTAATCCTTTGCTCTTTATGATCTAATTTGGGGGGGGGTTGGTCTCCTACACCCCAGGTGACCGTCCTGTCGGGGTGTGCTAATTGCATAATTTTTATTCCGTATTCGTTATCCATGGTCGTTGCGTGTGTCGTTTTTTGTGTAGCCTTCTGTTGTTTTCTTAATAGCTATTGTTGTGCTAGTGGGGCCATTATAGTTTGTGACCACACTTTCTTTCTCTCCGTCTTGCTTTGATTTCCTTCTTCGTTTTGGTTTGTTTTCTTGTTGGGTGTTTGAGAAGGGTTGCTATCTTCTGATCGAATTCTCTTTTTCTTCTTTTCTGTTGTTGTTTTCCTTCGCTCGTCTTTATTTCCTGTTTCTGTTCTTCTTGTTTCTTTATTTACTCCGTATTCCTCCTCTTCTGTTGATTCCTATTGATCTTCGTTGTTCCCTTGAATTATAGGTTTATTATATTTAATCACAGCGTAATGTTCTCTTTCTCTTGCTTCTCTTAACTTACTTACTTACTTAATCCTGATGCCTATCTACCTTTCGGTGTAAGGCGTAGTGGGCTTAGTTCGTGCTTGGTATCCTTTTCCATACTTCTCTCCATTTCACTTTGTCCTCCGTTAACTGCCTGATATTTCGCCAGACCGCGCCTCTCTCTTCTGTCGCTTTTCTCACTTGCTCCTGCCAGGTCTTTCTCGGTCTTCCTCTTTTTCTCTTCCCTATCTCTCTTGCTTCATAAGTTCTTCTGGGTATTCTGTCTTCTCCCATTCTGTTCACATGTCCTAACCACCTTAGTTGTCCTTCTTGTATTGTGTGCCTTATCGGTTGTATTTTCAGTGTTTTCCTGTACGTTTCGTTTCTTATTCTATCTAACTTTGTCTTTCCCTCGATTCTTCTCAGGAACCGCATTTCCATGCTACCTATTCTGCTTTTTTGTCGTTCTGTTGTTGTCCAAGACTCACTCCCATATAACATGCGATCGAAAAAATTTCACCTCAAGTTGGCTATGAAACACGAAAACACAAAATTAGGCATGTCGACTTTTAAGCCATACAAATGTCAGCTGTTGTTTTATAGGTTATGTGAGGTGTGTGAGGTTATGTCTGTTTTGCTGACAGGCATATAAAAAGTCACTAATTCTATTAAACACAGAATTCAAATCTGCCACCAAGAAAATGGAGGTCACATAACTCAACTACTTTAAAATAATTTTCCGTTAATAACATGTTTCTGTTCAATTTGTATTTAATTTTAGTTTTTAGAATAATTTAATCTGCTCTAATTTTTATCAGTTAGGCGTGGTTTTAGATTTAGTAGTTCTAATGGCTTATGTTGTATGACTTTAGCAAAGACATGATTTATATTTTTCATGGCAAACTTTGAGGTGAAATTTTTTCGATCACACGTTATCAGGATCGGTACCGCCACTTTTTTGTAGATTTCTACTTTTGTCTCTTTTGGGATTTCCTTTTTTCCTAGCAAAGGCTTTTTGATAGCATTAAAAAGTCTGCCCGCCGCTCCAATTCTTTGTGCTATTTCTTCTTCACATCTTCCGAACTCGTTGATTAGCACCCCTAAGTATTTGAAGTCCTTCACTTGTTCTAAGCTCTTTCCTCCCACTTCTATATTATGTCTTTCTGGCTGTGGGCTTATGATCATTGTTTTTGTCTTTTCTCTATTTATTAGCATATTTCTCTTTTTCAGTTCTTTGTCATATATTTGTATGTTGTGTTGTAGGTCCTGTTCTGTTTCGCCTAGTATAGCCATGTCATCTGCAAATATAAGTTCTGTAACTTGTATTTTTCTCATTTTCCAATTGCCAATTGTATAGGGTTTTATTTCTTTATTTGCTTCCTTTACTACATCATCCAGTATTACTGTGAATAGTACACAGCCTTGTCTGAGTCCTACTTTTGTTTCAAACATTTCCGATGTTTCATTTCTTGTTCTCACGTAGTTTAAGCATCTTTTATACAGGGTACTGGTCATTTCAACTAAATTGTCTTCTAATCGTCTTTTCTTTAGACAATCCCATACATCCTCTCTTCGTACTCTGTCAAAGGCTTTTTGTAGATCCACGAAGCATACATGTGCTTGCTTGTTTGTCCTTATTGCTTTTTCACTTATCTGCCTTAGGGTAAAGATTAGGTCTTGCGTACTTCTGTTACCTCGAAAGCCACATTGTGAATCTTCTAAAAGCATTTCTATTTTTGTTCGGATTCTATCTTCTAGTATCCTTGCGTAAACTTTACTCGGTATACTTAGGGTGGGTTGCACAAACATGATGTAACAGCTTGGTCAACTTAATCATTCGTTAAAGTGAACAAAATCGAATCAAAATTGAAATGCATATGACAAATAATACATTAGTAAACAAAAAATGATGCTCTTTTGTCAACTTTGATCATTCGTTAATTTAACAAGAGCTTTGTGCAACCGGCCCTTAGCAGAGTTATTCCTCTGTAGTTTCCGCATTCTCGTACATCTCCTTTTTTATATATTGGTAACGTGTGATCGAAAAAATTTCACCTCAAAGTTTGCCATGAAAAATATAAATCATGTCTTTGCTAAAGTCATACAACATAAGCCATTAGAACTACTAAATCTAAAACCACGCCTAATTGATAAAAATTAGAGCAGATTAAATTATTCTAAAAACTAAAATTAAATACAAATTGAACAGAAAGATGTTATTAACGGAAAATTATTTTAAAGTAGTTGAGTTATGTGACCTCCATTTTCTTGGTGGCAGATTTGAATTCTGTATTTAATGGAATTAGTGACTTTTTATATGCCTGACAGCAAAACAGACATAACCTCACACACCTCACATAACCCATAAAACAACAGCTGACATTTGTATGGCTTAAAAGTCGACATGCCTAATTTTATGTTTTCGTGTTTCATAGCCAACTTGAGGTGAAAATTTTTCGATCGCATGTTATGATTATGCCTATTTGCCAGTCGTTGGGTATCGTACCTTCTTTAATTATGCTGTAGTGTTTCTTTTGCCGTTTCTCCTGCGTATTTGATCATTTCCCCAGTAATGCCATCATGCCCTGCGGCTTTGCCTACTTTCAGCTTGTGAATTGCTTTGTCCAGTTCTTCTCTTGTTACTTTCGTTTCTTTCTTCCTTTTTGCACTTTCTTTCTGTTCTTTTTGCTCTTGTATTCCTTTATCTGATTGGTTGTATCGTCTTTTTCTGTTTCTAGTAGTTCTTGAAAATACCTTCTCCATCGATCCATTATCTCCCCCTCCCTGCTTAGTATTTGTCCTGATTCATCCTTGATCGTCTTCAGTGTCACTTTCTTCTTTTCTCTTAGTTGCTTTAGCGTCCCATAGAATAGTTTTTGGTTATCTTTGTATCTATCTTTCATTTTGTTGCCGAATTCAATCCATGCTACGTTTTTTGCCTCCCGTACTTTGTCTCTAGCTTCTTTTCTGCTCTTCTTATATTCTTCATAATCTTCTTGTCTCTTTGTTTTCAGGTACTCTATCCATTTCTTCTTCTTCTCCTTTATTTTTTTTTCACTTCTTCTGTCCACCAAGGGGTTCTGTTTATCGTTTTATTACCTACTCTTGCTGTACCACAGCTTTCTTTTGCTGCGTCTATTATGTTTTTCTTTAAGTGTTCCCATTTTTCTTCTGTTGTTGCGCCGGTTTCGTGCTGTTGCATTTTCCTTTCCAGTATTATTTCGTAGTTTGCTCTTATTTCAGGTATATTTAATCTGTCGTTTCTTATCTTTTCTTTTATTATAGTTCTCATTTTTTCTTGCTTTATCTGTTTTCCTTCCTTCCATTCCATTATTAATAATTAGTGGTCATTTCCTATTTCGGCCTCTCTCTTTACTCTTACGTCTTTTACCGCCTTCCAGCTGCTTTTGCTTACCAGAAAGTAGTCAATTATCGATTTTTCCCCTCTCGAAGCTTCTTCTCTTGTGTACTTGTAGGCGTCGCTGTGTGTAAATTTCGTATTTGCCACTACCAATTCATTTGCTACGCAGAGATCTAATATCCTCAATCCATTTGTGTTTTGTGTTTCTTCGCCTTGTTTACCTAAGAATTCTTCTATATTATTGTTTTTGTTGCCGACTCTTCCATTTAGGTCCCCCATTATAATAATTTCGTTGTCTGTTTTGTCTATTTCCTCTTGTAACTCTTCAAAGAACGTGTCTTTTACCTCTTTCTCGGCGTCTTCATTTGGTCCATATGCTATTATTAGTGTGCTTTGCTTTTCCTGTCTTAGTTGTATTTGTACCACTAATATTCTTTCGTTTTTATGTATGATTTCAATTATGTTATCTATTTTGTCATGTTTTACTAGGAAACTTACTCCTGCTCTTGCCCTCTCTTTTTGTTCTACTCCTGCCGTATACATCCAATAATCCTTGTGTATTTTTACTAGTCCACTACCTTTCCTTTTTGTTTCTGTGTCGCCTAAATAATCTAGTCCTGCTTTTTCCATTTCTTCTACAATTTCTTCTTCTTTTTCGTAGATACTCCTTACATTCCAAGTTCCTAGTTTAATTGTATTTGTTTTTGTTTTTTCTGCATTTTTAGTCGTTGTCCTATTCGTTGCCTGGGTCGTTTTCTTAGTATTGTTTTTTCTGTTTAGTTCTAGTTTTTTGGTTGCTCCGTTTTCTCCTTCACTCCTCCATGTTCTGCGCTCCATATATATTCTTTGTTATTTATTATTATCTTCTGGTACCCTACTTTGGCCGTTACGTTTTCTTTTTTTCCGCTGTTCACGCGCTATGCTCCTGATTTCGTATTGTATTCTCCTTTCTTCGTACGTCATGTCTTCTCTTAACTTTGGCATTAATTCTTTCCTTTCTGCTAGAACCTTTGCTGGGAAATTCTCTTCTCTTTTTATTTTTGTTCCTTTTAGATTGCGTTTATTGGACAGTCCTCCTTTCTACTTGAAGTTTTTTCTTATCTCCTCGACCCTTCTACCTTTTCTCTATCTTCTAGTAAATGCTCTTTGTTTTATCTATAACTTTTTAACTTATTATTTTGAATTTTCTGAGCACTGTTATCACAACACTTTTGCACACGGCCACTACTACTATTCTACCTTGGATTACCTACCATAAATATATTTCGATTATTTGTATTACTGCACAAAATACTATTTTCTTGGTTAACCCCCCTTCGCTTTTACATAACACATTATGGAATATTTAATTTTAACAAATTAATACTTTAGCATATCTGAAATAAATATAAATGAGTCCAACGGATATGTGAGACAGATTATTATAAATATTTAATTAAGAAGTATGCAAAGTACAGCAAAAATTTTTAACTTATAAAATCAGTTTCAGCAAAACGACTACAAGGCTATTTTAGAAAGATTAGACTTGGTTTGGTATAATAAAACTTATCTCAAGGATATACGCTTCGACATATTTCATTATACAAGAACCCAAAAACGATTGAATTGTTCTGCAATCTTCCTGCAAGATTTCGGTTATGACATTACGGTATTTGTTCATACAATTTCTTTCTCTAGAACAATAAAATAAACTTGTATTATTTTTCCCACAACGAAGTCGCTAAATTCAATTATTATATTTTTACAGAACACTGTCCAAGCACATAAATTTTTAAGTAACGAGTATCGAACATTCCCCATGTATTGGTCTGGAAATGCTTGCGATTTATATAAGCACGACTTATTCGGAGCAGGTCTTGCCAACTATGATACTAACTTGGTGAATTGTCCGTTTAAGAAGGTGAGTATAACAACCTTAGAGGACCTAATGACAAACAGCGGGCTACTATTTACTTTGATATTAAAAAATAAATTAAAAGACAAATGTATACGCTTCATGTGTTTCTTGAAATCACAGCTAATAACTATAGTGCTCAACATTTTAAAATGTTTAGTCTATTAATCTATTGCTGTTAATCGAGTTTTCGAATGAGTGAAAATAGAACTATTTTGCTGTAAAACCAATAACTCTACTTGCCGTCGTCATTGCAATTCTATGACGTTCTGTCTAAAGATAAATAATTACAGGGGTTTTATTATCTTAACAATGCGTATTACGATGATTCGAAATTTCCACCTCACGCACCTAGAGGAAGATACATGCTTGACATAAAGGTATTTTGTAAGAAAACTATTATGCTGGGCCACACCAGAATGTATGGTACTATTAAATCAATCGATCCACTTGAAAAATGTGTATACTGTAATGTATAAGTTATGTGTTGTCTTGCTTTGTTTTTAGTGTTTCTTTAAAAGCGATGTCCATTTGTGTTAAAATCTTTGTAAAAAATGTAAAATGTTAAATAAATAAACAGCAAAGCTTTTCGCCACATCCAATTTTTTTTCAAGTCACTGCCAGGTTAAATGTTATAAAATGAAATCCGAGAAGTCCTTCAAATATCTCTTGATTTAATTAGGTTTACAAAACATAAAGGTCAATTTATTCAGCTATTTTCTAAAAATTTAGAAATTGTAATCTTATTTTTTTCTAAAATGTATGAAAAATACTCTAAACAGGATAATAACTTAAGTTGACAGGATTTTAGAGAGTTATTTATGTTGATTCAGAGTGGAATAAATAAGCAAAAGAAAGATATCCAGAACCATTGCCAGTCATATCAGCTTAAAATAAAGCTCTAGAATTCGATACCATAAATAACTATAGTAGAATAGCGACAGTTGGAGCCGCCATTTTGTTTTTAATTAGGTCAATCAATTTAATTGATAGCTTAATCAAAGGGTGCCGACACTTTAATTAAGTCAACCAATTTAATTGATAGCTCAATCAAAGGGTGCCGACACTTTAATTAGGTCAATTAAAAGGTCAATTAAATTACTTAGGTCAATCAAAATGCCAATTAAATTAATTATGTGACATAATCAAAGGATAACGCCATTTAATTAGGTCAATTAAAAGTTCGATTAAAAACGGCGGCCATGTTGGATTTAATTAGTTCAATTAAAGGCTCGATTACAAGTTCGATTAAAAACGGCGGCCATCATGTATTTAATTAGGTCAATCAATTTAATTAGGTCAATCAATTTAATCAACCAATTTAATTAGATCAATCTATCTCTCTCTCACCCTTCCCCCTTCCTTCGTCCCGCGGGTTAAATAAACAGGCAGCTGGCGCCTTCTCCGTAACCAAGTTTCAACATGAAAAAGCGAGTTCTAACATGTCCGACTTGTCGATGAGGGCTGAGATTTCCAGGAACCGGCGGGGTCTGCGTCATAATTAATCAGAGCATTTTATTCAAGTGTCATATTGAATTAACTAGATCAATTTAATCAAAGCAATTTAGCCAATCAAATTTACTACAGTATTTTTCATCTAGCATTTGGGTTGACGTCAACTTGCCCCGTCCAAAAACTGTCTGTTTAGACACGCATTCGTGCGCAGTAGGTAATGAAAACCTAGTTTAGAAAGAGATGAAGTATAGAGTATAGTTGGATTGTGAATTTATCAACGCACTGTTGATAAATTCACAATCCAACTGACGACACAACCCAAATCCTAGGTGAAAAATACTGTAGGTCGATCATTTTAACGGGGTCAATCAATTTAATCAACTAATTTAATTTTGTCAAGCAAAGGAATAAATAAACAACCAAGTTCTAGCTTGTCCGGAACCAAGTTCTATCATGTCTGTGTGACGTCGTCTAAAAGATTAATTACTGGAAAAATACGCAGAAAGGTAAATCGGTAGAATCTACTTGCACTTTAAGCCTGATCGACAGCTATGTATACAACAAGTTAAAAGCTTCTATTTTTAGTTTTGTAAAAAAAATATTATAAACGAACCTGTTTTAAAAGACTGAGAGGTTTCTTCCGGTTTAATTGTCTAAAGGGCAGTCTTATTTTTACAAATAACTTGTACAAAATTTCCGGCATAAAAATAAAATTAAGCCAAATACAGAGTGTAATTTACAGTTTTTATTTACAGACTTTCCGGGCAAATGTTGTACATGTTGTAGAAAAAACGTTTTAGGTTATATAACAACGGTTTACCTTGCAAATCTTTCAGCTATTTACACAATATTTTACTAATGAAGGTATTTAACTAAATTTTTCTCTTGATGGCCCACCGTATCCTACAGGGAGTGAAATACGATCCACCTGGAGTCTCAAGGCGTCCCAAGAAAAAAACAACCGGCGTTGCTTTGCAGAATTTTCTAAAACCAACGCTTCATTTCTAAATACAACGCAAGCATTTCCCTTCACGTTTATTCTTTTACAAAACAGTTTTGAACGTTGTAAAACGGAAATGATTAGAAGCCATGTCAGATCAAACAAAAATACGGAGTACAATGGTAAGCCGGAAGCGCTTATCTCTGATTCACCTGTAAAACAAAAACAAGTTGCAAGTTTTAACAGAAAACAAGTCCTTCTTGAATAAACAGAAAGCTGGCGTCTTGTCCGTAACCAAGTTTCAACATGAAAAAGCGAGTTCTAACATGTCTCGACTTGTCTGTGAGGACTGAGATCTCTAGGAACTGGAGGGGTCTGCACCATAATTAATTAACCAGAGCATTTTATTCAAGCGTCATAATTAATTAATCAGATCATTTTAATCAAGCCTTCATATTTGGGTTCAACGACAAAAACGACGTCACGGGAAAGCCCTTTCAATAAACTCCATAAAACATAATCCACCTTGGATTAATATATTCTAATTTGACGAATCGTATTCAGCGAGATACTGTCATTTCTTCTTTTTAAAGCGGCGTTAATTTGCTATATACTAATAATACCCTTAACATTCCTTTTAATAAGTTAACCAGATCTCTACGAATCAAGTTTACTAAGCAGTCTAAACGATAATATCAAAAGGATGCTGTTTATTTCTTTCTCACTTGCATCGTAGTACAGAAAGCATTGCATTTCATGGTGAAACTTGTTTGTATTGTTGGAAAACGACAAAACCTGGCTTTAACGAAAGAACGTTCTGTGAACTGTGCGGTTTCGAAAATGCCACACTAAAATATAATTCAAACAGAGAACAGTATCTCAGATTTCAGAAACGGAAGAATGAGTGACATGAATAGAAGAGAACCTCTTTACCTTTAAAATGTCTGAATATGATTAAAACATGGAAAATAGTAATAATTTTGTTATAGTTTAGTTAATCTTTTGTATTCTAGAGTTGACGTAGTCTAATTACTACAAGATGCCTTTAAACCTTTAAAACGCAGTTTAAATAAATACAAGTTATACGTAAACTGTACCTTTCAGCGTTCGTAGAATAACGGAAACAAAGCTTAAGGACACCTGTAGAATTTGCAGTAACGGTACTTTTGACGAATGCTAAAAGGTGCTTATAACTAAATTGCTCTTAAGATACCATTTTATAAATTCATTATTCAGATCCCTATTCATGGAATAATAATAATTAAATATTCAGTATTGTGCTAAAACTTTAATATAAAGATTAGTTTTTGAAATAAAAGTGCTTCTAAAAAAGAAAGCATTTGTATATTTCAAAAATTGTGTATACGTGCAATAAATTTTAAAACTACAGAACAAGGTCCCCGTTTCATGGCTAAATTCCTTATATTTTGTTTTACACAATGACTTTAAAATTTAAACATTATAAGCCCTTATGCTCCCTAAAGACGGTTAGTTAAAAAGTCAATTTGATTCCTCGACTGTGCTTCTAATATTTAAAAATAACGCAAAACCGAAATCT
Organism: Melanotus villosus; assembly: GCA_963082815.1. Lineage (NCBI taxonomy): Eukaryota > Metazoa > Arthropoda > Insecta > Coleoptera > Elateridae > Melanotus > Melanotus villosus. The sequence continues at coordinate 110,405,926 of OY720418.1, read as the reverse complement.
TTAATTAATTATGGTAGTTAAAACAACATTAATGCTCCAGGTGTTATATTATCAAAAGTAGATGTTTTTATATTGGATTTATATGTTTAATTTCAAAATATGTCTTTATGTAAACTATTTTGGTTATGTTCCTCCTAATTAAAAGACTTGAATGTGTTATTTTTATTGTAGCTCGACTTATTTACTATTTTCTTGATGGTTTTTGGAAAGACAGAATAATGTTGTGTTATTTCTTTTTTATAAGTTATTGATCTTTATCTTATCAACATAAACAGTTGCTTATTAATTTGCAAATACACAGCACGCGTAATATATTTTTCGTCTAAGACATACACTCACATGTTTACGTTTCAAGCATTAGTACTGAGGGACGTTGTTTATATTTTGATAAAAAGAGCAATGTATCATAGAAGGCATATGGTAGAAGTAATATTACAATTTTCAAAACTAATTTAAATTTAAAGTTAAAATTGCGTAGATCATATGAAGGTATACTTTGAATATATTAAATCAGTTTACATAAAATAGAAATGAAGTCACACTGCAAGTAATCGAGGTAAACAGTGGAAACGTTAGTGAGAAGCAGTCAATGAAGACGTGTAAGTTGACTATGTTTAAGCAGAAGTAAACTTTGAATATATTAAATTAGTTTAGATAAAATAGAAATGAAGGCACACTACAAGTAATCGAGGTAAACAGTGGAAATGTTAGTGAGAGATAGTCAATGCAGACGTGTAAGTTCACTATGTCTAACGGAAGTAAAAAGTTTATTGTATGCGCTAACATCGTTTTAAAGTTGCACTATCTACGTAATTTAGACATAACCAAGGGCGACGTTGTTCCTGTTAGGTCTATAAACTACCAACGATATATTACCAAATACAATATTCACTATGAAACCTCTTTGAGAGGATTTGCGACATCTATATAATGTTACTGGTTTACTGGGCAGTAATTCTTTTCATTTGGAGATTTAAGCAGTTTCAAATATTTTCAAGACTTTTTGCATCACCTTTAAGCTCTTCTTGTGTTTTTGCGTATGTCATGCACTTATTTTATTCGTAATAATTAGTTTCGATATGTTGTATGTACAAAACACTACTATATTTATCTACATTATAAAATGCACTTACACGAAAAACTTTTCAAAACTGAATGTCAATACAATGTTACGTTACGCTAAATTTTAAAGAACGAGAAATTAAACAGCTCTATCTGAACAAATCAACTTGTTAAAAGTAAAATTAAACCAACCTTGCAAATCTTTCAGCGATTTCAAGTCGAAATTTCCGACTTCTGAAGGCAAAATTGGAGGATATTCCGAACAAACGTCCTGATTTTGAAAATTGTATTGGTGATTTTTCATTTTTAAAAACAAAATTTCTAATTTTTAATTCAAGATGTGCTTGAATAAATTCTCTGAGGCGATGTTTGTGGATAAAATTCATGATTCCTAATGTCAAAATTGTTAGTTTTTCAAGTCACAATTTCTTAGTGTTTAATTTCAGTTTATATTTTTTTTCTTTAAGTAAAAGTTTTTAATCTCTGAATCAAACATTTTTAATCATTCGATTCGGATCAAACCTTCTGGGTTCTATTATAAAAACCAAATCAGGAACCAATATTCAAAAATAAGTAAATCGGCAGACACAACTGGTGCAAGTTCTGTAAATTTATGTACAAGCGATACAATTATAAAATCAAATCAGGAATCAATATTCAAAATAAGTAAATCGAAATCAATATTTCAAAACAAGTAAAGCGAGAGACGCATTTTTTGTACAACTTCTGTAAATTTTTTGTACAAGCGATACAATTATAAAGAAAAATCAGGAACCAATATTCAAAAATAAGTTAATCGGTAGACACAACTGGTACAACTTCTGTAAATTTATGTACAAGCGATACAATTATAAAGCTAAATCAGGAATCAATATTCAAAATAAGTAAATCGATAGACACAATTGGTGCAAGTTTTGTAAATTTATGTACAAGCGATACAACTATACAGTGAGCACGTATAATCTTTTACCACGACATTTTTAAAATTTTGTAGATTAGTTCCGACAATATATGGTCAGTATAATATATTCTGATTTTAAAACAAGCACCTCATTTTCATATTTGAAGTCATATTCTATGGAAAACGGAAACACTCTGGGCTGTTAGTGGAATTAAAAGCTATCCTAATGTAGAATCTCGAAAAGGCGATTCTAAACCGAAATAGAATTACGAATTATGCCATTTTAGTCCTTGCAGTAAAATAAAAGAAAGTCGTGGTAAACACTTGACGGCCTATTAAAATAAAAGAAAGGGACATAAACACTTGCGAGTCTTGCGCAACGCAAGATGTAATCAGATGGGGCAGACAAAGACGCAGAATGTGGAGAGAGCATGTCCAATGTCCAAGGAATGGACAACGATCGACTTGCGAAGATATACATGAACGATAAACCACATGGCACCAGACCGCCAGGACGACCACCCAAAAAGTGGAAGGACAGTTGGACATCTGAATCGCAAGAAAACATAAACTGAATCCCCAAATAAACAGGTCCTAGACCTATATATAAGGAAGAAGGAGAAGAAGAGGAAGAAGAACAAAGCTAGTGTTGACCAAGTACGGATTTCTAGACCACCCAGTATATAAGCCATTTAATTAAATGTTAAGTGATGAAAATTTGAAAATGGAGTTAAAGAATTTGGGGGATGTTGTGGCATAATGTTCATGACATAGCCATATTGGTCGCGATAATATATTGAGATTATATTCTTGGGTTTTCCTTGACGCTGGTTTATTTAATTTTTTTTTTATTCTCCTAGAAGTTTTTACAATCTGTTCTAAAAGGACAATAAGTAAAATGTATAGCAAACTAAACTAAATTAAATTAAACTAACAAACAACTAAACTAAAGTATCCTGTAGCAATTACCCAGTGGTTCTTGCTGTTATGCACTACCATCTCAAAAATTAGATTTGTGTTATTTAAGAATACATAATAATTGTATAATTATGTTAATTAATTAGTTATATGTTACGTAAATCTATTTCCTAGATCTGATGGCTTTAGTCTGCGTGTATCAGAATGTTCAGTAAGTAATCTTTTGGCAAGTCCATTTGGATGCACTTTAAGTCTGTTATTGTACTCTTCACTACAGTTTTGCACTTCTTCTTTTACAGTTGGCATTTTTAGGTCACTTCTTATTATGTTATTTGTAATCAACCACAGAGCATCAACTATTGTTCTTAACACTTTAGATTGAAACCTTTCGTGGATTTCAATGTTGCTGGTAGACGTGGTGCCCCATAACTGTATACCATACAACCACACTGGCTTTAGCACTACTTTATATATTAACACTTTGTTTTTTAGGGTTAGTTGAGATGTTCTTCCAATTAACCAGTATAATTTACTAAATTTATAGCCGAGTTGTTTCCTCTTGTTCCAAATGTGCGTCTTCCAGTTGCGGTCATTGTGTCATTTTTGTGTAGGGAGATCTGGAGTGAATAATACATAAAGTAATGGCCCCCAACACGCTTCCTTGTGGAACGCCCGAAGTGACTACAAATTGCCTGTCGCTTATATAGGATTTTAGTATGCGAAATATGTTGTGAGGTAAGTTTTCCTTAAGCTTGACAAGTAATCCCGTGTGCCAGACCTTGTCAAAGGCCTGGGTCACATCTAGGAAGACGGCTGTACAATATTTTTTATTTTCGAGGACTACATTAATGTTGCGTACAACTCTGTGTACTTGTTCAGTTGTTGCATGTCTCTCTCTGAACCCAAATTGGTGTTCCGGAATTAATTGTCGTTGTACAGGCACCGGTTTGATTCTTTTTAATAATAGTTTTTCAAAAACCTTTGATATGATGAGTAGGAGGCTTATAGGGCGGTATGACTGCACTAGTTCTGGATTTTCCCTAGTTTAGGAATTAGGATTATTGTGGCTACCTTCCAGTATAATGGGTAGTGCTCCAGTCTTAAAGCCGCATTAAACAACATTATTATGATTCTTATTGTCTTCTCAGGGAGTTTTTTTAGTATCCGACCTGTTATAAGATCCCACCCGGGGGCTTTTTTTGCATTTAGGTCCTGATGTATGATGTTACGTACCTCTTTAAATTTAATCCGCTTCGATGGAGGAGTACCAAAATTACCTTATAAGCCAAACGTCTCAGAATTTCTGTTGAGCTTAAATGAGATTTTTAACGTGGAAAAAACTGAAACCCTTTCAGACACCAGCTAAAATCGTAAATCCCATTCCAATGCAATATTTAACAAAATTAAAAATTCCTTCCATAGGTTGAAATCCCTTGGGTTGGGGAAAACCCTAGTTGAGTAGTGTGACCATGACAATCAAGGGGTATTGAAATTTTTGACATTCGTAGGTCTGCAAGCCTAGACCTTGTTCAATAAATAAACTCACAATCATTAAAGTTTAGTGATTAAAGCAACTCTTTTAATTACTTAATATAATAACCCTCAAAATGTCACCATGAGAGGTTCACGTAACAAGGTAAGAGAATGATATACGTTTACTACGTACTATTAAGAGATGAAAGTTCGTTGATACGTTGATTACATATTACTTGGTACTGATAGTGATAATCTTTTAGTTTGCTGCTGCTATTGCATTACTGGATTTATTTTAGTTGCGGTACTATGTAGGTAGATTTGTAGAAATTAAGGTTATTCCCAAATTTCAGTTTCAATCCTGAAGAAAATCCCCAGAAATAGTGACAGGACAAGATATAACAGACTAATTCATTTTACAGTATTTTCACGGTTTTAAAATGTGGTTCGATTAAATCCCAAATGTCAGTCTTACACACTCAAAAACAGGTTGAAATTACAACTAAAAAAATTTAAAACAAGGGCGGAAATAAAGAATAATTAAAAATTTTGTATTGAGTACTTCAACATGTGATTGGTTAATACACAACGTATTTAACAGTAATGGTAAAATTTGGTAATTTGCATGAATAACTGGCATATTTTATTGTATTAATGTTATAATGATATGATAAAATGGCTGTAACTTTTGTTTTTGAAATTTCCTATGAACTAAAATGTTCTTGTTTTATGGACTGCAAAATATGAATATTTTTAAGATCATGTTTTGGAGTTCTTATTTTCGGTCAAGCTATAATTTTAGTCAAATTAGGTAATTCTTGGAAATGGAAATAGAAATGATTGAAGTGACGCAACTATTATATACACGGATGATATGGTGATCTTCCGAAGAAGAATTGCAACACAACGTAAAGATATATAACGTAGAGCTGAAGAAAAATAACATGAAAATCAACACTTGAAAAACGAAAACCATGTTAATAAGCACAGAACCAAAGACATGCGGTATTATCGTAGAAGGAAATAAATTATAGCAAGTGGATTTCTATAAATAATAAGTATGCATAAGCAGCAATTGTAAATTAGATCTTGAAATAAATAAAAGGGTGGGGGTTACTAGGAGATTATTTAACGCGATTAAATCCACATTTTTAGGAAAAAGGGAGGTACGAAAAGAAGCAAAGACAGAGGTGTTCAAGAAAATGGTGGTGCCGGTTTTGACATATGGCATTGAATCGTGGACAATAACGAAAGAGCATAAGAGCAAAATCAGAAGTACCTACCTACAGAGATGAGATTCCTTAGAAAAATAGAAAATAAAACGCGTAGAGACAAAATACGGAACGAAGTGTTTAGGGAGGTTTTAAAAACTAAATCAGTGGAAACGATAGTGCAAGAGAAACAGTTGAGTTGGTTGGGTCATATACAATAGAATGGATAATGGAAGAACGGCAAAAAAGGTGTATGAAGCAAGAATTCCAGGGAAAGGCAAGAAAGGCACAAGAAGAAGCTGGAGAGAGTACGTGAAATAGGCGGTAGAAGATAGGGAAGCAAAATGGGTTGAAGTACCAAGAACAACACAAGATCGAAATAAATGGAAGGAAATGTGTAGGAAATTACCAACCAAAGGGGACAACTCAACTCAATAGCCTGAACACCACAACGTAGAAAGACTTAGGATTAAGATTAGTAAGTAAGTAAAGTAGATAATTCTTTATTCACCGTACTAGATCATTGTTGGGTTGGTTTTTGCAATTATTTAATCATTTTGAAAGGGTAGTTTCAACGCAATTTAAAACGGTTTGGTTCTAAACAATACAAATAAAAAAACTATTTCCTCTCTAGAGATTTTATTGACCAGAACAAAAAACAGCGAATTATGTTTTTAACTATTTAAATCATGTAAGCAACATTTTTTAAATCCTTCTAAGTATTTGACGACACTAGAAATTAAAAATGTATGATCTAAACCTACTAATTTTATAATTGCATTCCTTAATACTTTTTTCTAACACTAATATCTTATACTGTTTCTATGGTGCATAAGAGCTCACTTGTTATGTTTCATTTAAAATACGGTTTCTCTATAAAATACGTCGTCAATGACAACGTATTTTATAGGCCTTTAAATACATCGTTGTCTAGCAATCTTGCATTTTGTGTATTATGATGCGTCGCAAATAATAATTTATTAAAATTTCTAATACCTAATATGTTAGTGAAAGAAAATTTAAGATAATGAGTGTTAGAAAAAATCTTGAAGACAACTCGTGTTTTATAGTGTAAAAATCTCGGTCTATCAAATCCTCGGCTCACTTCGTTCGCTCGGATTTGAACTACGACCTTGATTTTTAAACCTTCTATAAAACACATATTGTCTTAATAGCTATAAAATGTTTGTAAGTAGTAATATTGTAATATACTCTTAATTATTTTGATTGATATTTAAGACATAATTCAACCATTTTCAGATTTCACATTTGATAGAGTAATTAGGAGGTACCTTCAAATCAAAATATTGTTATTAAATAGCTACATCTAAATAAAACGGTAAGATTCGAGATATTAATGAATGTTGCAATTTACTTAAAAGGTAATTAAAGCTGTTATAAAGAACATCTAAATATGTAACCATTTTATGAATACTAGCAATAAAAAGTGGCAATTTGCATGAACAGCTCAGGTATTTTACTCTCATTAAATGATATTTTTAGATTTGACCCGATAAAATGACTTTACAATTACATTCTTGAAATTTCCCATGAGCAAAAATTCACCGACTCTACGCCTGATCAAATATGCAGAGTTTTAATTCTTTTGAGTAATTAAATTTTAGATGTCTTATCTTCATGCCATTGAAAGACATATCAATTGAATTTTGTAGTTATTTATACGACGTTTTTATGTATAAAACGCAGTGCCGTAACTACATTTTCGACTTATTGGCAATAAACATTAATTTAAATATAAGGATTTTTTCTAAACGCCTGTTGTGTCAGTGTTTCACTAATATAATTTTTAATTTTCAGGAACTGGTTGCCAAACACGGACAAAAAGTATAAATATAAAGATGTACTCTCAAATGTAATTAAAAGTTCAAGTTACAACAATCAGCTCTATAAATTTAGCAAAGATTGTGACTTTCAATTAAAATAAACTGGGAAATAGGGATTTTTCCGTTATTTTGCATGTATTCAAAAATTCCATTTTGTACCTTAAAGTAAACTTAATAAATATTTGTGAAATTTAGAACTGCATTATAATCTTATATTCAAGATGAATTGTTCTATTAAAAATGTAATTACAAGTTTTACACGATTTTTTAATATTTCATTTACATGCAAATTCTTGCAACAAGCATTTTCAAAGGAGGACGAGCGGGTTATTAACATTCAATGTGCGTGGGCTTTTAAAGCCATCGAATATTTTTCATAAAATGTGTTTATTTTTTCCAGTTTTTTAAATATAAAGTGAACGAGTTTAAATCGCATTTGCGTCACCTAATGATCAAAATTTAATTAGTACAACTGCCAATGAATATATGCAATGACGCGTTAATTGATTACATTTCGATTTTCAATTAAAACTTAAAACATTTATGTCATTTTCAACATATCCGTTAGTTATGTGGATCAGTGTAAATGGCACTGAATTATGTAAATGAAATAATCATTTTAATTACCAAATTACTCGTAGGTTGGTAGGTATTTTTAACATACGCGTAACGGCGATCACAATTCAATATAATTAATTAATTACCAATGTACGATATGTCATACCCTTTCAGCGTATGCGGCTTGGCTTGACGAGTTTACCTGAAAAAGAAAATAAATTTCATTATAACTGTTTAATAAAACTGAATTTCAGCATAAATTAAACCGATTCTCTAAATACCTAATTCCGATAATGTTGCTTTACGAACAAAGTATCCGCTGAACCGTTACGTAATTATGTTTGTACTAACTATAATGATAAACAAACGTATAGGCCTTATCAACAGTAAATGGAGCGTTTAATGCGCAAATGGTCAAAGCAAAAGCTCCAGGGGGAATAACAATTACGACATAATATGCAAGAATAATCTTGGCTTTCCTTTTCAGAGTTAACATTCAGTTTCATTCATAAATATACCTAAGTAGTTTTGGATTTTTTTTAAATTTTAAGTTTATATTTCGACTGAATACGATTTAAATGTGTGGTTTTAATTTTGTAATTTAAATATAATTTCAATATGCTTTTCTTGATTTTACAGTACCTAGCTGTAAATTAATTTTCACAAGAGAAGTTATATTTATAGATATACGAATATCTACATTATAAGATTTCATAAAAACTTCGGTTTCATGTAAATGAAATTAAGAAGAATTTTACAGAAAAATAAATAAAATTGTTGTAAAACTCCGAACGCTGTAATAATCACTAATTTTTTTCTGGAAAACGTATTTAAAAGTACTCAAAACTCGGTCCTCCAACTGAGCACTTCCTTATGAAAACTTTTTGAAAGTACACTCCTAAGTTTACACTTTCAAGTTTTTACCCAGAAAAAAGTACAAAATGTTAACCTGTTTCTAGTAAATGCTTAGGGAGGTGTTTACGAAAAGAGAAATAATAAAATACAAATAGAAGATATAAAATAAATACAAAATTAACTATAAACTTATTAGTTTACGATTAAGTAAGATACATTTTTCAAAATTGGTAATGGAATTATATTAACATACACCAGGAAAGATAAGTTAAAAAAATAAAACAAAGTAAAGACATGTGAAATATAAAACTAAGTATAAAATAATATTATTTAATAATAGTAAAAACACGAGATTCTTAAAGTAAATAATAGTAATAATAATAATAATAATAATATCATTATAATAATATAGACATATAATTGTAATTGAAAAGAGGTGTATGTTGAAGGAAGCACAAGGCGAAGTTTAGCTGTGCCCATTGCACTCGGTTCTACACGGTAAATCTGAAAAGTCACCTAATTGTAAAAAGATAACTGTATCACCAAAATAACTACCTACAACTAATTCGATACGACGTAACTGATAAAATAAATATCTAAAAAGTTAAAAACGTAAATCAGAATGCGCTATAAAAATCAATTTTCTTATTCAGGCCCCAATAATATTTTTGAGAATTTTGTTTTAAAAGCATTTAAGCTTAAAAGTGCAGAAGCAGAATATATTTTTAAAATGTTTTAGAAAAAAATTAATACTTTTTAGTACACGCTCCCAAAAGTAGGTATTTTACGGACTCATTTAAGTCCGTAAAATGAGTCTTTTCGGGACTCAATCCCTAAAAGTCTGGTTACTATTTTCAGCCTAGTCCCTAAAAGTTGTCATAGCAACCTTTTGCGTACTACAAACTATAGTGACGTGTGCTCTGATCACATTAATCATACATAATAAAAGGTTTGAATCTGTTTCTGGGAGCTTTAACAAAAAAATGTTGTTTGTAACACGTACCTAAATCGTTTTCTGGGACTCATCTGCTATTCCAGACTCGGCTTCGCCTCGTCCGGAAACAGCAACGATTCGTCCCAAAAAACTTGATTTTAGGTTACAAAAATAACTATATTGGTACAAAGTGTTTTTTTAAAAGCTGAATTGCAACAGGCCCTGAATAACCTTTTAGAACTGTCTGCATTATTATTAACTGACTAAATGTGAAGTTTTTATTTATGAAACTGACAAATATTTTTGTTACTTCAGATTTCAAATAGCTGAGGGGGGGGGGGGCAAAAGCTTAATACAGACAGTTCTAAGGTTATCCAGAGCCTGCTGCAATTCAGTTTTTAAAAAATCACTCTGTATGTTCCCTTGGAGTCTTACATAAGACAAATTTGTGTAGCAACATGCAGTCGACAAATAAGAGCGGTTTCATACAGGGTGATTCTTGACTTATACGCATGATTGCGAGGAATGGTGTGTAGTGATGGGTAATTACAAAAAAATGCAGTAAAAGTTTTTTACTAACGGAGATAACGAATTAATTATGTTGAGAGTGGTGAACTGGTAAAATATAAAATTATCGCATTTACCTTGAATTGTACGCGTATCTGTCACAAAGGTTGTTTTTTTCTACAATTTTTTTAAATTGCCCGTCGCTACATATCACGAACTATCATTCCTCGGAATTATGTGTATAACTCAAGAATCACCCTGTATAGTTAACCATACAAATTCAAATAATCCATTAGATATAAATTCCAAATATACAAGGTGGTCCATAAGTAATGGCACACAGATCAACAGTAGATAACAGTAGATAAAGATAAAAAAGTCGAAGTCTCTTTATGATATTAGGTATAGCAAAAGTAAGGTTCTTTTAGAAGCTACATTAAAGTTGAGGATGGATTATTGTTTCCCACCTCAAAAAAGGTAGTTTCTCCAATTTTTATGTCAATATTTCTAAATCTTTTGAAATTACATAAGAAAATTGAAATTAAAATTTTAACTTTGACGCCCTGTATCTCTCTAAACATTAACTTTTGGACTAAGGTAATTTTAGGTAAATCGTAATATTTTATACTATATAACAAAATGACGAAGTTTGTTATAGGTACTCATTATGAATCATCCTGTATATCGAAGATACGGTTTATAACTTGCACAAAATTTAGGGACATTTTCAAGATATACCTAATTTGGGTATCATTTATTTTAATATGTATCTCCACAATACCATTTATTATGCATTTGTTTTCAACATTTAATTAGGATTTCGAAAGATTTTCAAATAAATTGTTATACCTAAGTAAAGGGCATATACTAGGGTATGAATACTACCTAAATTAATACATTAATCCAAGCTGCATTTTTAATATCGGAAGGTAAAAACGAGTAATATACTTATTTGAATTTCGCCAACATAAACATGATCCTTAGTTACAGTTACTAAAAAAAGGGTTACATATAATGAACAACAAGGGACCGATAATAGATCCTTGTGGAACTCCAAACCTTAAAATAGTAAAGTAATTATTTTATCTAATATACAGGTTATTCAAAAGAAAGCTACAATTTGGTATAGGCATAACTTCTTCAAAATTTAAACGGACAAGCAAATGGAAAACAGTACAAAATGTTCATACATCACATTTTTTTGGGTAACCATAATGATAGGTTTATAATTTTTCGAGCCATTTTCGTTATACTTTTGTTATTTTCAAAATCAATTTAACTTTACCAATTCAATCCGATCTTATTTGGTGTTACTATAAATGCACATTTATCAATCGCATAATAAGCAGATATTATTCTAATAACAGCACCTTCTTGTTATTTAATCGGCAGTTGTCTTGTCGAACTGAAAAATGCAATATTACAACAAATTGAACAGTATAAACAAGAAATTGTTGCTTATTCAAGCATAAATTTTGTTAAATTTTGTTAATTTTGTTAAGTTTTGTTAAACTTTGTTAAATTTTGTTGAATTCTGTTAAACTTTGTTAAGTCTGCCGTACACTTAAGTAAGTCTTAAGTTAAGTAAAATTAAATTAATTTTGTATTAAACTTCTTCTTATCGTTCTTGTTTCTTATTTCTTGCTTACTCTTTCTAGGATACTGTATGTTAATGTAAAATGTTATGCTTTTCAATGTTTGCTTGGTTGTTGCAAGCGATATAAGTTCTTTAGTTTAAATTATTATAATTGTAACTGTGGCCAATTCATAGTTTGTACTGTTGGCCGCAGGATAAACCTTACTAAATAAAAAAATAACATGGCAGACAAATTCTACATTTGAACTGGATTTAATAACTAAATTTAAGAAATCCTATTAACAGTACAAATATATTTTTGGTACGGTTATTTCAACTCTCATTTGAATGACTGTCGCCTGCCGGCCTCGGCCTGCCTGAAAAGTTGTACGGAACAAGATAATTCTTTGAGTTCGAGAAAGTTCAATTAATATTACTCTGTAAGAGTAATCAAGATGGAACATGCAATAACTACTTTGGTTACTATTGAAAATATTTTTTCAACAGTAAAAGCCCGAGACCTTTTATTTTTATCGATAAAATTTCATTTTGTACGAAAACGAAGTTGCCATGGAAAATGGACGAGACTAGGCCTACATTAATTAAAAACCCGCGCCCGAAGGGCAAGGGTTTTTTTATATAGGCCTAGTCGAGTCCATTTTCTTATGGCAACTTCGTTTGAGTGATACAAGAATGAAATTTTATCCATAAAAATAAAAGGTAGAGTGTTTTTTAATTGGAAAAAATCCTGAAACAACAAACAAATTTTTATTAAAGACATTTTTTCTGGCGTTTATTTTAGCAATTAATGTCAAATAATATTTTTGAAGTTTAGGTTTCTGTAGCAACAGAGCAGACAGAGACGCGTCGTTTTTTCGATGTGCGAGAAGGACGTAATGATATTTTTTATCATGATAAAAATGAATGATTGGCTGTTGAAATGCTGATCCAAGCGTTGTTATTGGACAAAAGTGATGTCATGACAGTTGTAGGATTTTTTCCCTAAAATTTAGTAGTATCTTAAAAATAATTTTGCACTCCCGGGCGTAAAATGCCGCTTTTCATGCTTCACGATGCCACTTTACCCCCCGTAAAGTACGTATTTTTCGCCCTAGGGCGCACTTTATGTCCTGAGCATTTTGTTTAATAAATAATAAATTAATAGTAACGCTTGTTTACACTCTACCTTATTAGTTACAATACATTTTTATATAATAATTGAAGTATTGCTGTTTCCATGATATTCTTGCCAATCATCATCACTCACCACCACCAACCGCCACCAACTGAAATTACATGCTGCAGTCTCACTGCACTACCGCTGATCGCCAAAAATTTAAATTTACCGCTTTCTTTCCTGATTTTTTGACTTGAAATTGATATACCTATTGGTAGAAATTTTGGTGTTGAAGGTTGTAATTATATTATCACCTGTTTTTGTGATGGTTATGTTTATGTTATTCGTGTGGCAAGTGTGAATCTGTATTTTCGATTACGTTTATTTTAGGTCGGAATACCCACAAATGGAATAACCTGCCCAAGTTTAACTTATATTTAAATTGCCCGCCTTTCGCGGTCGTAAATCAGCTGACGCTAAACGCCTTGACGCACGCGCAGTGTCAACAACCATCGTCCACCGTCCACCAAAATTCTAACAAGTTGAAAATTTCAAACGGGTGACCACCATCCAATGAACTCTAAACTAACTGGAACGGCGAGGACTGTTCTCTGTAATAGCGCGGAGTGTGTCAGGGGCAGCTAAAAGAAAGATAGCCTGATGATACGGTAACCTGTTTTTGTCATACTCGTGACGATGAATTATGTTTATTAACGGTCGGGTGCAAAAACTATCCTCTAATTGAAAATTAAGGTTGTTTTGGGCTTATTTTTGTGTAAAACGGACAATATTAGTGAAGATATACATTCATTGTGTTCTAATATACCATTAGTTACGTTTAATTTTTCGCGTGTTTTTTAAAAAAGACTAAATTGTGTTGGTGTAATTTGTTTCATTTGTTGGTGGTTTTAATTAATAACAATGGTGATTTATTGTGTAGCGGTTGGATGCAAGAACGAGCAAGATAAACGAAAAATATCTTTTCATGGGTAAGTTAAAATTATTTTTAGAAAAAATTTATATAAAAAAATTATACGGTTATACAAATGAAATAGTCTTTTAGACAGGGTAATAAAATATGAATTAATAAATATTTAACAATAAGATTAAAAGTAAATTTATTTGCTGCAGTTTTCCATTTAAACGACCAGAAATCCTAAAATGTTGGATAAGAGCAGTTCGCAGGGAGAAGTGGGCTCCATCTAAAACCAGCAAACTTTGTGGAGAGCATTTTCTTTCGACTGATTTCATAGTCAAACCAGGGTGTACCGCTAAATTATTAAAACCAGATGCTGTACCTAGTGTATTTTCATATCCAAAACATTTGTTACCAAAAACTGCTGAACCTCGCAGGAAAATAAAAAAACTGGTAGGTACCTTGTAGGATATAATTAAATAAAAGAAAAAGATATTTGCACCCGTATTAGATGCACATACGTAATAAAAGTGTTTTTTTTTTCAGGATGTGTCTGTGGATGTTCATAATGAGGAGTTTAAGCCTATTATATCTCCTATGGACATTGATTTACCTTCTACTTCTACATCAAACTCACAAGTTCGAACGTTGATTGATCGCGAAACCCAAACTGTTTCATATAACAAGGACATACTACTACGAAGAAAAGTCAAAACACTAAAACAGAAAGTAAAAAGGAGAGATGTGAAAATTTCCAATATGAAAGACGTAATTCGTTCAATTTCAAAAAGCGGACATAGCAATGAAAATCTGGATGAGGTCCTAAAAAAGCATTTTGAAGGTAAAAAACTACAAAATTACATTTTTAAACTTAAGAGCTACAGCATATTTTCTTTTCAGGTTTGCCTTTGGAACTTGTACTTCTCCAGAAAGGGAAAGACGAAGGCGTGCATTCTGGGCAACGCAGATATTCACCTTTAATGAAGCAATTTGCTCACACACTGTACTTTTATTCGCCTAAGGCTTATAATTTTTTACGTGAACATTTTGTCCTGCCTAACGGAAGGACTATAAGAAAGTGGTTGAGCAGCCTAAACTGTGAGCCGGGGATTTTAAGTGAAGTTTTGGAATTTTTAAGAAAAGAAGTACATGCTAAACCTCATTTAAAAAATTGTGCTTTAATAGTGGATGCCATGTCCATAAGAAAGCAAGTTTTGTGGGACAACAATAAGGGCACATATTTTGGTAACGTCGATTACGGTGGTCTGATTGACACTGATTTTGAAATGCCAGCAACAGAGGCACTATTTTTTCAAATTGTAAGTTTTACAAATAAGTTCAAATGCCCAGTGGCCTACTTCTTAACAAATAAGGCAAATGCATATTTGCAAACCCAGTTAGTAATGGCCTGTTTAAGGAGTTTATATGAAGTAGGTATTACTGTGAGGTCCATAACTTCAGATGGGGCCCATGTCAATATTTCAACATACAACAATTTAGGCTGCAATATTGAGTATGACAATCTAAAGCCCTATTTTGTTCATCCTAGTGACCATTCAATTCGAGTATATTGTATACTAGATGTTTGCCATATGTTGAAATTGGCCAGGAATTGTTTTGCCGAAAAAAACCTAACTTCCAGCTCAGGAAAAATTTCTTGGAATTATATCAAAGCTCTGGATGATATTCAAACAACAGAAAAATTAAAATTGGCAAATTCACTTAGTTCCCATCACGTTAACTATAAGAATAAGATCATGAATGTACGCCTTGCTGCACAAACAATAAGTAATGGTGTGGCAGATGCTATTGAATATCTTCAAAAAACCAGTGTTGACGGTTTTGAACACAGTTATGCCACTGTGGAATTTCTACGCACTATAGATAGAATATTTGATATTTTAAACTGTAGGAATCCATTTGGAAAGGGGTATAAAGCACCTATTAGGCTAAAAACTTTGGAATATTTTAAAGACATTTTCTCAAAAACAAAGGAATTTTTGACAACGTTAAAAATTGATGGCATTCCGTTGTTAAAACATATACGTAAGACCTTTGCTCTTGGTTTTATATTAACAATGGAGAGTACGTTAGGCTTAGCTAATGACCTTTTAACTTTAAAAGAAAACCCAATGACATATTTTTTAACATATAAGTACTCCCAAGATCACTTGGAAATCTTTTTTTCGTGCATTCGATCAAGAGGGGGTTGGAATAACAATCCAAACACTCAGCAACTGAAATGGGCGTTAAGACAGTTGCTTTATAGGAATTCAGTAACTCCAAGTGTCAGTGCAAATTGCTCTGACCTTGAAAGTTACTGCACTCCTACATTTGAATTCCGTTCAGAAAATAGGCAAGAGCAAGGTGTCTTGAAAGAGGCTATAAATACCGATGAAATTGATAATTTAATGAAGTGCTTAGTTGATAAAAAATTAAGTGAATTTCAAGAAAATGTAGTGTTTTATATTGCTGGATATATAGTTCGTAACCTTATTAATGCGACTACATGTAATCATTGTATAGAAATATTACTATATAGAGGTAGTATATCTATTGATTACTCTTATACCGCCGCTCCTGAAGCTTATAAATCATTTACCAATTCTGTCACTCGAGGAGGTCTTATTTATGCTTCAGATGTGGTGTACAAAATTTTACATTTTGCAGAAAAGCAAATTTGTCTTCTATTAGAAAGTAAAATTATTTTAAAAACCAAAATAAACTTAAAACAAAAAATTATAAATACAGTTATAAAGTATTATACTGCAAATATAAACCTTTTTAAACCCAGGCATCCTGTAACTCAAGAATTTGTAGCTGAAGAATGTCACGAAATTCAGATCATTCGGAAAATAGTTGCTATATATTTAAAGTGTCGAATGTATCACCATAGTAAAATGTTAAATTTAGAATTACATGGAAAAAGCGCTACAGTAAGACAAAAAATGACAAAACTTGTTTTATTTAGTAATTGTTAGATTTACAGTTATGTAAGTAGTAGTAGCTATGTAGGTTCAATGTATTGTAAAATTTAAATTAAAATAAGCAACCCTATGGACGAACATTAAAAATTTTACTTGAACATCAAAAAAATTTATAATAACTTTTGTATATTATAATGTTTGCATTATTGCCCTTTTCCCTAGATAACTATTTAAAAACAACACGTTTACTCCTAAACAAATATAAGAAATAAAAATATATTTTTTAAAATAATCCGAGGGCCTTCCATTAACCAACATAAGATGGAAAGAGATAGATATCCGTAACCACTGCGGGTTGCCTATTCAACCGTTTTGCCTCACTTCTTACTCAAGGCGGCGCCGTTCCAGTTAGTTTAGAGTTCATTGCCACCATCTGTTGACTTTGGGTTGATGTCGGTGGTTCAGTGAGGCTAACAGCATGTGATTACATATGCTGAAATTTTGGTTGACAGCGGTTGGTGGTTAGTGGTGGCTCAATGAGACTGCCGCCTTACTCTATTGCTAAGGAGTAAAGTGTTGGTTGTTAATGATTAAAGTGTTGCTAACGATTAAAATGCGACTTTAATCTAATGTTTTGTAAATATTAAAATTAACGTTTTCCTTTAAGTACACAAAAAAATTATATTTTTCCATACAGCTTAAGGCTAAATAATTTTGTTTGCTACTTCGCTTTCTCATAAAAATTGTTTTTCAACAAAACAATGAATACTATTCCTCTCAACTCTGCTGAAGAGTATCAACGGGTAATACATACCTGACGGACAGCATCAATTAAGAAACCATGGTTGTGTGCTGTCGACTGATACTTTTAGTTTTTATTGGTAAAAAGTAGTAGTAAAAGTACCATCGGGTTTTTGTCTGCTTTAGTAACTTTTCCTTTTAATGGTATAACCTGTTATGGTGTTTATTGATAAGTCTGCATTAGCCAGCGGAATGAAGATCGTCTGAGACTTTAAGAAATGCAGTAGCAAGTACGGCTGTGATATAGTATTAAGCAATTAAGCTTAACTGTAGAGAAGATAGAATATTACAAGTTGATAAATTAAGATTGAATAGTTTATATATTGCATCCTCTAAAATTCTAAATTGTATTGGTACTTACCGGTCATAAGTACTTGATATTCAGTGGGTTATTTAATTGTACCTAAAAGAATGATGTAGGTCTCCTTTCAGCACGGAAGGAATTGGTTTTATATTAGACAACATCTAGTTAGCAATAGAAATCGAAAGTTATGAAATAAAAGAATAATATATTTGATTCACATCTGCAGCATTGTCAAAGGTGCAACTGATTTAGTTTTAATTTTATTTAAAAATCCTGTAATAATAGCAGCATTAATTATTACCTTAAATGCAAAAATAAACAATTTCGTTTATGTGCATGACTGATAGTGAGTAATCAAATTGGTACTATCAATATCGTTACGGGGAAGGCTACTTATAGCAAAGATATTAATTTTATTAATGACATTCAAAATAGATGGAATTTCTGAAGAATTTGCCTCTTAAAATCTTTGACGAGAGTTGTATCCAAGAGATGCTTTCTTTTAGTTACAAATAACTAATGTAGTGTAGTTTTCAATATTAGAGGAGCATTGTTTTACGTGCCATACTTTAGTTTTCGTCTTCA